>CM038674.1:54367836-55757836 GCA_021605145.1 Aegilops bicornis | reverse complement strand
TGTAAATATTAAAATCCTACATGTATGCACCAAAAGTTTAATCGACTTTTAGAATATTCATGAAAACATCCAAATTTTGGTTTTGAATTTTAAAGGTATAAGGATGGCTACAGCAATATTACAGTCCAAGTAAAAGAAAGAATCGATAAGAAAACTAGAAATATACGGAATCGTAGAAAAGACAAAGAAGACTTCCACAAGTTAAAAAAACTCAACAGGTTCAACGATCTTACAAAAAGTTTAAAACAACAAGGATAAGCTTGAACTGAGTCCCAAAGCTTATCACGGCGCATATCTCACCGGTATGTTGAGGTAGGGGCATCATGGAGTTAGATGTCGATGTGTGTACGGGGTCGAGAGCGACCGGCATAAACTACCCACAGGTATGACCGCGACTAATGTCTAACCACGGAGTAAATGTGGAAATAGAAACCGGTAGAGAGGAAAATCATAGATAATGTCCCTATAATAATGTGAATGAGAAAAGCGTATACTCATGTGTATTGAGTAATTGCTAAAATTAGGAAACGATAAATATATAGAATTATAAGTATATACATGGTGTCACCAATTTTGGTGGTGACACAAAGCTTATAATATTTTGTATGCTATGAAAATAAGTAGTAAAATATTGATTTAAAAACATTGTGTTTTATTTTTTTACAAAACTTTAGACAAAACAATAGTGACAAAACCTCACTGACAATATTATAATTTTCAAGCAATAGGCCGCGCAATATTACAAAAGGCTAGGCCGTGCAGTAGCACGGGTTGACGACTAGTATCTTATATTTACTAATTGGAGGCACCATACGAATCACCATGTTAATCCTAGAAGTTAAACAAACCTGTCCATTAGATCTCCTAATTAGTTATTTACGACCGTCGGATGATGTATCTCAGAGTCCTACCCCTTTTTCCCACCTCCCAAGCGAACAACCCTTAAAAAAATACATACTACGAAAGAAAAACACGGCCTCCCCACGTCCTGCACTCCTGATCCTCGATATCTCACGTGTAGTTATGGCCGCCATGCCCCTCCTCCTGTTCTTTCATGGCCCCAAGGAAGATTTGGTCCTGCCCTCCTATCCATCTCTCCTAGGCTGCTCGAGTTCTTCAGCGAGTGCATGTTAATCCTAGAAGTTAAACAAACCTGTCCATTAGATCTCCTAATTAGTTATTTACGACCGTCGGATGATGTATCTAAGAGTCCTACCCCTTTTTCCCACCTCCCAAGCGAACAACCCTTAAAAAAAATACATACTACGAAAGAAAAACACGGCCTCCCCACGTCCTGCACTCCTGATCCTCGATATCTCACGTGTAGTTATGGCCGCCATGCCCCTCCTCCTGTTCTTTCATGGCCCCAAGGAAGATTTGGTCCTGCCCTCCTATCCATCTCTCCTAGGCTGCTCGAGTTCTTCAGCGAGTGCCTCAACAACGACGTCCAGGGGGGATCTACATCGGGTAAAGAGGGAGCAGTGCCCTGCAGCGCCAGGGAATTGGAAACCCTAGCAGCCGAACTTATGGACAAGTGTGTGGTAATGGGTAAGCGATGCAGAGACAGCTTGACGTAAGAAGGAGAAGGACAGAGAAGAACCCAACTTTGATCCTAATGGATCAGTCGTCATTAGAGGTTAGACGCCTATGGCGACTCTCCCCCATCTTCCTCTTTATTGGATACAGAAGTAAGAAAATTTCGCCAGCGACAACTTAATTTCCTGATTGCTAAAGTTCCAGTGCTTCACCCCTTCATCTCTCTCGCCTAATCTGGCCATCTGCCAATATAACAGATCCTTTTGGAGTCATGCACAATCAGAAATCTAGGCACGTAATCATCGAATAATAATGATAGCTAAATAATGTAGGAGACATGAGACTCCATCTTTTAATTTTGTATCTCCCAATCCTTCTTCAACATCAGGTAGTAAAACATATTAGCTACATGCCTGTAATATTTCCATGGAAAAATAGACAAGCTGAAGGCTATATGTTAAGTCCATCTATTTTCTAATGGTTTATAAAGATAGATGAAGCAGTTTGACGATCTGAAGAATCATCGCTCTGACCTATGAACCATTCAGCAGCAGATAAATGTGATCAATATATACGTACAGTTTCAACTGATGACTCCACAAACATATGTATGAATCGTCCAGCAGGGAAACACCATACTCGAGCATCAACATGCATATCTGTGTACTGGCTGTATTCACGTGTGTCTTGACCGCACCTCCATTCTCAATGGTCCAAGGAGACATCTCGCCTCCTCAACTCCTATTAGTAGTGGCCCGATTAACTGTTGCTGCATCCGGTTCTTATATTATGCAATAAACATAGTCTCTGCATCCGGTTCTTAACTGATTGTGTTTGGGATACCTCATTTCTCACTGATGTACTGGTGATCCACGTTTCCATATTGCAGCATTCAATTTTCTAAGATAATCTTGCAACTTCTGTTCCGTGTACAACTGAACAAAGAAGCATATGATATCTGATATTGTGGTCTCAAGCTATATATTTCTGTATTTGTTGGGTACATACTCGAAAAATGTCCACTAGACCAGATCAGAGGAAGCAATTTATTTTTCTACAAATTTAATGTGGAGGAGAGTCTATTCACCGCCCGCAGATTCTATGATAAATTTGTCTGCCGGAGAGAATGGTGTGTAGTCAGCAATAACAAGACATGATCATCAGGTCTGAGAGAGAGAGGGAGATGTCAGAAGTATGTGGTATCTACTTCTCTACAAGCACCTAAGACGCATTGACTTTTTATGTTGATTTGCATTTGAGGTTTCATGGGTTGTTCATATTCCATTTTAACTGTTGGTTTTATAAAAATGGTTGCTGCCAAATCATGCATTATAGAACAAAATGGTTAAGGATTCGAGTAATGTTCTTTCTTTACACTTATATGGTGACATATCTTATATCTTATAGAACAATTAGAGGCACCATTGAAGGGCTCCAGGTTTAATCATGTAAAACCAAATTATACCCGTTCGATATCCTGAGTATTGCCAATCTAACCATACATCATTATCTGCAGGAGTGCCACGTCCAACTAAAAAAATAGAAGAGTTTGGTCAAAAAGAAAAGAGGGTTCTGGTCATAAAAAAAATAGGAGTCCCACGTCCAACTAAAAAAATAGAGGAGCCTGAAGGATTCCCGACGTCCAACTAAAAATATAGAGGAGTCCGGTAAAAAAATAGAGGAGTCCAGTCATAAAAAAAAACAGGAGTCCCACGAGATGTCTTCCTCTGCCCTTTTCCTGGCACGAATTGGACCCTCCTTAAACGCATCCTTCTATCTTCATCTATCTCTCTTGCTGCTCCACAGCCTCTCCTTAAGCGTGATGGTTTGATCTTGCAGGCTACGTTCTCCTACAAACAATTGGCTGCTGTACTCCTGATCATGGTATTCTTCATGGTCGCATTATCGCAAGGCTAGGTATGACCAGCTCGCCACCATCTCACCTATCCGTCCATGTGTTTTTCAGTATGCGTCTCCACATCTGAGGTTCTGATCTCAACGAGGAGGCTCATCTCCGAGGTCTTTTCTTCTGCGAAGGTATGTATTTGATTACAATTATTATCTCTGGTAGGAGGAGAATTTGTTCTTTCGATAATTAAAAGAGGAACACAGGATGAAATGTAATCATCCATAGATTTCTCAAAAAAATTATCCTACACACACCTTCAATAGCTCTCCTCCTCCATGTAGTTGCCACCACTCTTTGAGGTCCAGCTGCTCCACATGCCTGTGCTTGATTTCCTCCAGTACAACTATCATATAGCACAGCCTCAATTGTATGTGCAGCCGCTGCCAGGCTGTGATTTCATATTGTGGTGTTCTTGGCCATGAAGGAGCTGGAACAATCGGAGGAAAAATCATCATCAAGTGCATCCATGAATAAAATTATGGAGAAAGGATCAGTTTGGTGGGCTGTAGTAATGTGTATTATTCGTTTAGTGTCTGCTTTCTTTTGTTCAGGTTTGGAGTTCTGCATCTTGCTGAAAGTGTACAACAAACAGGGTTGAGTAAACACCACAGCCTGCAAATATACAATGCAACTCATCTAATATTTAGTCTTAGATGTACGAAAAAAGGCTCCTGTGTGTTCTTATTTTAAAGTCAATCATCAATATCTTGCAAGTACTTTATTTGATCCAATCATGTTATGTCTAACCGAATCCAAAAGAGTATTCAGTTGGCAGTAAGTTAGAACCCAAATATATATGTGTGAAATCAAGACTTGGCTCATGACCAGGTTATCAATTGGGAGCATCCGAGAACCAGCAGGGGTGCTCTACATCTCCAGCGAGAGCACGTAATTAGTCCTGACAGTGGCATTTGGATTCCCAGAATGGATCAATCAAACAACAGTGTCAGTACACTTTGAGTTTAGTGGAGGACTTATAGATGTTTTCCATATGTTAGCCAATATAATTAGTTGACATTTTGGCATGGACATGATTCGATCACTTCTATTGTTTCTTTTGAATACATCGTAATTAAATCTCCGATTGTCTGCACTTCCGCCTTGCAGCATTAAGCAAAGGTATGATGCCCAGAATTTTAATAGTTTGTATATATCTTTGACATTAAAGTTATATAACTTCTCGGATTTGTCGATATTATGTCTATAGTGTAATATTTATTTCTAAGACCATCGTCCATGCAAATGATTAGGCTAACTTCCTGGATTTGTCGACCGTCCATCCACAAGGTTTGGGTTTCATCTCATCCAACGGCACTATGTAGTCCTTGCATTAGCGTTGTTACATGAAGGAATCGAATAACTTAGTCGGATCACAGTAAGATATATAGATGGCTTTACAGATGTGTAAATGAGATCCAGAAGGATATGCATCGCCTCCAGCAGAATAATGTAATCCCTGCAGTGGCACTACTACAATAATACATAAACACCAGTATGTTAGTTATCAAGTTTCAGTACTTTGAGGTTTTGAGCAGGCTTCACAGATGTTTTTGTATATATTTCACCCATGTTAGCCAATGGAATCAGTTGAATACCCTATTTTCTGTTTGCAAGTGTTGTGTGTATGGCACATGTTAGAAATTGGGAAATTTTGGCTTTCATGATACTAATTCCACCCTTCCTTTGATCGAATTTGTATACAATCTGTCCTTTTCGTCCCCAATAACCAGCCCTATATTTTACTGCATATTCATGCTCTAATGTCATGTTTTTGATGCCTTGCATAGGGAAACAATCATGGAGTAACTTCAGGTTGTACGTATGGAGTAATGATTTCTGAAAATAGTTAAAATGGCTTAGTATTGGTACAGTTTGTGTCGTCTGTTTGACATGTTTCAAAACTTCTCTTTCCATACGAATATTTGCAGCTTTTCATTTCTTGAGCAGGATTGCACACTAACAATGATTATAGCATCCTCATAAATAATCTCACATGATTTAGGTTGCCTTTGTTATTGTGATGAATTCAATCCGGCTGCCCACACCCCAGTTTTCCCTGTTTTAGTATATGTTTGATTCGAATTTTTCTACTTTTGTCCCTAATTTTCAGAGAACACTATAAAATAATCACAGCACAGTTCAGTGACTGTGGATCCTAAAAAACTAAGCGGTTCAAGTTTCTTTGTTCCCTGATATTGCTCATATTTTCCTCGAGTTTCCACCATACAGGTTTCGATTTACCTAAAATTATTTTAATTTATTCTTTGAGATATATTGCGAAATTCTTAAGGACAATAAAATATCGGCAGGGGCTTAAAGAAAACAAATGTCAATGCAATATAGTAATATCAACCTAACTAAGTGTAAAACATATGGGCAGGATGTTCTGCACTGTAGTAATTTTTTAATATTGTTCTGAGACAATCCTTAGTGGAGTACATATTGAAAAGCAACACTACCTTTGACATTGGCTAAAACTCTTTGTGTGATATAATTATGAAAATATTTGATGGTAACAGATTAACATAGGAGTCCCAAAGAATGCATCTTCACGCAACTGTACTTAAGAAATAATATTAAGTAATCATTTTCCAAAACTTTATAAAACCTTACTTCAGTTGCAACTTTTCTTCTTCTGTTTATCATGTAAAATCCTAGCCCGTGCAGTTGCATGGGTTGATGTCTAGTATTTACTAATTTGATACACCATACGAGTCTTCACGTTAATCCACATCATTAAGAAAATATTAACCGTTGATCTACGCAACTAATCTATCTTGACCCCACGATGTACGTTACTTTTGTGATGAAAAATAGGGACAATCCAAACGTAACCAAATCTGGCCCAATCAACACGTATTGCTCTCCCAACTCAAGAAAAACTTGGATGGAGTTCTATATTTTATTTAACCAAAATCATCCATCCAATCTCTTTATTAATTATGTACAGCCATTGGATCAAGTATTTCCTGAAGTCCTCACCTTTTGTCCCACCTGAACGCCTCTTCTATAACAGAATCATCTATACACATGTTAAAAAAAGGTTCACATATTCATTACGATTTCTAAAAAAGATCGCTAGAAAAATCAAGGGACTCTTTCCTCCACGATCCTGCCCAACAGACGCATCATCGTTAGATGCTCTCCTCTAATTCCTCCTTGCCGGTCGGGCATGCATAGCAGCGATGAATTACAATCAGCCCCAATTGATTTTGTAATGCCAACACGGGGATGAGAGTCGCACATGCCTCGAGTGGCCAACGCAAGGGTCACATGTCTCCCGGTGGCCCAAATTCACGCCGTCATGTGCACCAACAGCATGCAACCATTGGCTGTAATAGCTTTTGCGCAGCATCTACTCTGCTCCGTGATGAATCTCACATATATCAGGTACGTTCCCACTCCCCAGCAGCACGCTCTACAATTTTCCTACTAACGCTGCCACACTGTTGTCTCAAAATTGCTAATCTATGCCCTAATCTGTCTCACTGACCAGACCACAATATATTTGCACGTGCATCTGTTAATACCAAATAACACATCCATCAACATCTCTCCTTGGGCCTGATTGAGCATGAAGTGGCTGGATTTTTGTTTTTCTATCTGACTATAATTGGATGGTTTCATCAATGGCGATTCAGGTGGTGCAGCCGGCCAAGCAAAGGCTAGATTTGATTATTAATGTTCTAATGCATTAATATCAATTTTTTAATGGCTATTTGTGCGGCATGATTAATCGTGCGATTGGATCTTCTCGGTATCGCCACGTTCGGTGACGACTATAGTCTGTTGTACATGTATGATAGCGACCACCACATATCAATTCTTCTCACACATGTTTGATCCTACTAATTCAGACAATTTACTTATGTGGTAACTAACTACTACAATACTTTTGCCACCATTAGTGTATGCTCATGTTCGGACCTAATCTTGAAGTTGACACACCTAGATGGAGAGAAGCTATATGATCATTGGTGAGACACCCAACAGACCCCTATGATGTACACTTTTGTATATATATGGCACATATAAGTGATTTTCAGGCACAACTTGCACACTGTTGGAGACCAAAGCAGCACCACTGATTAGATAATCACAATAGCACAACCTCCATATTAATCCAAGAGTTTACAGATCCATCCACTGGATAGATATATAATTTATATTGAGTCATATGATGAATAACAAGATAATGATTCCCTATGAATCCCGTATAATTCGCCATACCCCTTCCTTTGCTACCCACAAAATAGACATCCCCAATTGTGTCAAATCCTACCTGTGCGTCCACACGTTGTACATGAATCGTCCATGTGGCAGAGCAATAGTTCACCCACTAGATTGGTTTGGAGCCTGAATTGTAATTAAGCAAAAATCTGCTATTTCCGAGGCTTCATATGGAAAAGCTTAGTTTTACTTTTCTTTATTTCGCAGCACAGAGGATGAGGTCATGGATGATGTATTGGTGGATAATACCTGATATGGTTAATTAATTCAAAACATGGGTTCTGGATTTATTTTAACATGAAATTGTCATGATTTGTGCTATTTCTTACGTTAGGGTGGATTGGGATAACTAATTAACTTTTTCGTAAATAAACTGACTAGCATAACTACTTCAATTTAGTTATTTATCACTTCAGTTTAGACTTGACACATCCATGGTTTATCATGGTAGTTTCTTTGAAGTTTCTGGATTGGAGGCAAACATGATAAATTTCACGGGAACTTAAGCATGGACTACACCTAGACTGGAGCACATGGTTTCATTTCTGCGTAGGTAGTAAACAGTATTCAAGGTTGAGCTAACCGTGTGCTATTTTATAGCACCCTCTTTAGATAACAGATGTCGTGCTTTTCACCATTCCGTTACAATTTGTACTGCAGTGTCAATTCCGATGTGAGAAAAACCTATTACTTACTGAACATCTCATTAGCAAATTATGTGGTATGTGAGACATGTAGAAACTAATATCTTGGAATTATAAGGATTTATATGCATGATTGGAATCTTTAGAAGGTTAAAAAAAGAATGCTACAATAAAAATGCACATAAATATTTTTGTTAAATTAATAATCACTTTGATTTTTTACTGGAGAGTGCATAGGTTAGGCGACACCCTGTTCCTTACTCGGTAAAACTCTACAACTCCATGATAATTTATTTATTTATCCACCAGGTAGTTATGAATTAATATTCATAAAATTAGTTTTATCTTGAAAAAACAATTCTATAATTATATGTTACCTACAAAGGGAACACGAAGAAGCGCATTGTCTGGCACTTGATTTTTAGTTCTCATTTTTTGGTATTCCAATAAAGCTACCGTTTCCATCCAAAAGACCTAGGTACACAAAGTTATCTGCTGATTGATTGCTAGTACTACAAACCAAATTCTTTTCCTCAAATCTCTAAATTAGGTATGTATTTATGTTTGCCCTGTAGTACTTTAGTCATTAATGGATTTACCAAGTCGTAGTTGCAGTCTGTCTCTTGATTATTGTGTGCCCAATAACATGGTGTGGACATGCAACACTACCGTTCGTGCAGCCATTACTTTGGCAGATAAAGATCGATGTCAAATTCTATCAGTTGGGCACATGATATATAGGTTGAGACACACTCATATAACTGCATGGATTCTGAAATAGCAGTTCAAATCTGCTGTCAATTCCTTTATTTTATTTTATTTTGTGTGTGAAAATCTGCTGTCGTTTCCTTTAGACTTACTAGTCAGCCGGGCGGAATGCTTAGAAATTACCACTCTACCAGGAATCATGTTTAAAAATTAAATGAATATATTATGCTCATTATGGTAAATACATGATACATGAAGAATTATTTTTAAAATTTGAGATTGAATTGTGAATACACACTCAGGAATCCAAAATGATGGTGCTGCTACGCTGTAGGGTTAGAGGCTACATGGCTCCTCGGAAGTGCAATGAATTAGTCACCATTCATATCATTGTTAGAAGTTGGAATCATGTTCCTGTTGCATTCTGAAGTTTCTACTGCACAACAGAAGTAATTTGGAATTTGGATAGTGGCCGTGGTACTTGCAAATTGAATTTACTAAAAACACGGTTGGAATTGCCACAGTCCAATAATGGCAACTAGAAAACTATAGGCTTTGTCTATGAAGATAGTTTATTTGAAATGCTAGTGGGTTTTAGTAGTTACTTAAAAAGTGCACCACAACAAAGTCATGTGTACTTTCGGTACAGAAATATATTATTTCCTTTTTCTATCTATATGTCATGCGATAACTCTAGCTCGTGCGGTTGCACGGGTTGATGACTAATTTCTAATAATTTACAGCCCATTTGCTAAATTTTACAGCCCATATTGTGGCCACGGTTAAAAAATTATACGAAATTTTGCATATTTCGGTGCGGTCCGAACTGTTTTTAATCCCGAAAATTCGAGTCACATTCAAATTGATTTTAAAAATAAATGTATATCAATATAAAATCCAATAAATTGTCCATGCATAAAAATCAATGCAATCTAAAATCTCGAAATGAAAAAACGAAATTTGAAACTAATTGCCGGTTTGATGTGTTTTAAAAATGCGCAATCCATTTCTCATTACTGATAGGCCTTTTCTCGGCTAGCCGAATGAAGCTCTCCTCGTCTTGAAATATTTGCAGCCTAACAGCCCTGACAAAGCGACTTACTTGATAAATCACAAAAAAACTGAGCTAGCCATTTTCAGAAAGATAAAAAAACCACTAAGCTGGTCTGTGATAAACATAAAAGAAAAGGTTGTCTAGACAGCCGAGTTGACACCCTGCTTCCGTCTCAAAAACAAATTAGATAAATGTCACTCCAATTATGGCGATTCATAAAAATGGCACTGCAGTTTCCAAACTTTGAAAAATGCAACTGCAATTTTTGCAAACTTTGGAAAACGCCACTGCAATTTGCAAAATTTGAAAAACGCCACTCCAGACTTCAAAAAATGCCACTGGAAATGGCTGGAAATGGCATTTTTCAAAGTCTGGAAATTACAGTGGCATTTCTCGGAAACACCAGATTTGGAGGGGCATTTATCAAATTAACGCAGAACAAAAATAACTGGGCGAGCTGCTGGGTCCCTGGTGTCAGCCGCTCGTTGTGCAATTCTCTCGTTAATGGCTACATTGACAATGGCATGGGACCCAGATGTCAGAAATCCATTAGGAGGAGCCATTTTTTTATTGGCTTGAAATAAGGAGGCACTTGCTTGCGTACTGCCATGACCTTGGCGGGTCCCTGCTGTCATCCTCTCCACGTACAATCATCTCCTGATTGTGTACGCATCAACTTGCTAGGCCCACAAGTCAGCCTCTAAACCCGTGGAGGACAAATACAACCCATTTAAAAAAATAACAGCCCATTCCATAAGTTCAAACGGAAAGTTCAACATTCAGAGCAAAGTAACAGGTCTGATCCACATATAGAGTACTGAACTTCCACGTTGACAACCATCATAGCCAAGTTAACTATCTACTCCCACTAATACTCTAGTAGCGTACAAGTACTAACTTACTCTTAGCTAACTAGACGATGCCGGCCGCCATCTGCGGTACACGCTAAACGCCGGCACCGGCGTCCTCCGCCGCGCCTCGGACTTGCCAGAGGTGCGATAGGGCACGTTGTTCGCGTGCGTTGGCCCTTTCCATGCCGGCATGGTCCACCAAAGTTTCGGCTTCTAAGAGGGAATCCCACTTGACGAGCTGGTAGTAAAAATAGGCGTCGCGAACGTGTGTGTGCCCAACAGCCTCCAGGGCTATTTGCCAGGCGCCGGCCTCCACATAGTCGGCCCAGTTGCGGGCGCTCTGCTCGCGAATCAGAGCGTCGGTGCGTTGCCGCTCCATGTCCCGCTGGTGGTGCAAATCTGCGATACGCCGCTCCTCCGCCAGGCGGTCGCGCTCAAACAATTCCTGCTCCTCTGCCAGGCGGTCGCGCTCCAACAAGTCCTCAATCTCCGCATTGCCATCTAAAGACCAATAGAATGCCTCCTCCCTCTATTTGCCTTCCGGTGAAAAACCGAACACTAGTTCTGGCGGTGACCGCCTCCGGCCTCGCCTATCACGGACGGGCGGGGGGATGGCTGACGTGGCGAGAGCGAGGATAAGTGGCGAGCTACGTCGGCCCGGTGGAGGCTTATGAGGATATGGCGAGTTGGGTCACGGTGTCACCGGAGATGGCCGGGAAACAATACTTATAGGCGTAAAATAGCGCGACGGTCATCCGAATTCAATGCATAAGCAGGCATGGCTTAGTGCGCAAGCTTGCCGTGGTAAAGTAGAGAAACTGAAATTATGACTATGCCGTCCCGTCCCGTCCGTGCTGGGTCGCACGTCGGCATGGCGGTTAAACGAGTGCACTTGAATCATCTCCCTCCTTGTCAATAATGATTCCATGGATTTAAAAGGGCCGCAACAATTAAAACACATCTTTTTCGCATCAGTTAGCTGCCTTAATTACGGTCAACTGCATGCAGGCACCGAGAATCGCTTGCAACCAGTACGCAGAGCAGCATGCAACGAGTCGCAACCGAGGGCACGCATGCGGCCACTTAAATCACTGGAATTAATTAAGCTTAAACTTCTGCATGCAGTTAATTATTGCCATGCCTTGGTCTTGCTGCTTTGCTCATGGGACTAATAAAACCGGACAGAGGGAGTACCTTAGTTGGTGAGATTTTTTAATTAAGCGCTGCAAACCGGAAAGAAGGTACTAGTACGTATGTGATCCGTTATTTATTCGTGTAGGATCGAGTAGGTTATTTCTTGAATTGAGCCCTGCAAAACCGGAAAGGAGATAGTACGTGTGTGACCTGCTATTTATCCGTGTAGGATCGAGTAGGTCGGATAGTGTACGTGTAAGATCGAGTAGGTCGGGTGGTTACGTGTACGATCGCATTAGCTGATGAACGTTCGCTGGGAGATAAGGCATTTGCGAACGTTTTTGCTGGCAGTTTCTTCAGATTCGCATGGCATTTTCTTCAGAGCAGCTTGTCAGTTTCTTCAGAGGTAGGCATTTTTATTCAAAAAACTGCCACTTCGGATCTTGCGTCGCAACTAAAACTGCCAGGAGCGCATTAGTAGGCTAGCTAAAGATCGACCAGTAACTTGTAAACACTGAGCGAACTGAAATAAGGAACTTTAATGCATCTCAATGATTCACAGATCATATACAAATATGTATCTCCAAAAGGAAAGATCAGCCACTTCGGATCTTACATCGCAACTAAAGCCAACTAGTATGATTCCCATACATAAGATCAACATGTTAATGCATCTCAATGATTCACAGATCATATACAAATATATAGCTCCAAAAGCAAAGTTCTAGGAAAAACATATGTTCTTCCTACTAACATGGATGCTTCTCTTGGCCAACATTTAGTACAGACTGAAAGACAAATTTGTTTGTGAAGTCTAGAGTTCCTATTGCAAACGTGAGTGGTTTCACCAACAGCTGGAACCATGAGAATGAACCACACATGATGGAGGAACATCCACTGCAATATGATTTGGTCTTCTCTCGATCACACGGCAAGACTATTTTCGGAATACAAAATTTAACTTAGGCAAAATGATGCCCATTGTATAATCAGACCAAAGCACTGAAGCACCTAGTGTTGGCCAATAAATAGTACAGTACTACTTTTCTGCAGTCCATGAAGTGACTATCCAATCTTTTTATGTCTATTTTCAAATGGCACTGCATGCAGTGACTATACTATTCTCTGGTGCAGTTCAACCAAAATTGCGGTCACTTTGTTTGTTTGCCAAATAGCAACGGCAGACATCTCTGTCTGCGAAAATATCAAGCAGCTAGTAAACATATACGCCGCCTTGTATTTTCGGCTTAAACATATGTCTCTTCCGCTTAGCATCTTTCATGTTTTGCACTGGACAATTTGATACAGTCATGTTTTGCCCTGGACAATTTAATACTGAATTGATTTGCTGCTTCAGAGCAGAAATATAGCGCATATTCTTCATCAGACCAAGGATATCCATGTTCGCAGTGATGGAAGAGGTGAAATTGATACAACCAAAATTGAGCATCCAATCATTGAATCTTGTCCTGCACCTCCAATGTAGGTCCACCCTGCCAATAAATTCACATGCAAACCACTAGGATTACTATCTAATGACAGTACAAAAAGAGTAGCAAGATAGTAGCAAACCATGTACCTTCGTAATGAACAACTCATAGTGCCACCAATTGGTTATAAAGGTTTGGAAGAAAACATGCTCCTAATGTTGAACCAGTTGGACTTTTTGTGCAGTTCCACTAAAATTGAGCATCCCTGTTTGCATAGATATTGAAAGTGTGATTACTGTAAAAATGACACTAGTTGAATCATAGACTCACTAATATAAGCATTCCAATTTCTTAATGGGAAAAGGTAGCAAGACTGTTTCTAACCACATGTTTGAAGGAATAAATAAGGCAACAACGGCTGATGTCAGAAAGGCACATATAGTTCTTTCTGAAATAATGATTGACTCCTGACCTTTCCTCTTCTTTTAAGTATATTTTGTGCAGGTAAACTAAAATAAAATGCCATCATCGCCTTGACAATTCAGTGACACTGTACAAAAGAAATGACTTAACGTTACATCATGATGTCATGTATGTAGTCGACAGGCATTAGAGACAAACATACAGACCTCCTCTGATAACATAATGAACATTAATTTTAAAACAAGTGTGACTAGCTTTACTGGGATAATTTGAGTGAACTCTACACCCACTACTAGGGAAAAGCCTAGCAGCAGCGCGGGTTCTAGGTATATCAGTAGCGCGGAGCACGACGCTACTAATAAGGCGCTACAGCTAACCCGTAGCAGCAGCGCGTGCTAGCCCGCGCTACTACTATTCAAGTGTAGCAGCAGCATTCTTCCCGGGAACTCGCTACTGCTAATAGCTATAGCGCACTTCTTCGGTGCGCGCTACTGCTACTGTCACGCTGTTGCTAACTTTTCTCCAATCGCTGCTGCTAATTTTAGTAGTTTTTGTTTTTTTTCTGCATATTTGTTTTGTATTTCAACAGGCTTTATAGAAGAATCTTTAGCACATACAAATGTCATCATGATACACATATAAATGGCTGCGAGGCCACAAATGTAATCATAGCATATACATGCAGATAGTCTCATCATAATCATCATCCAACACAAAGTGGTATCTTGTCATCATCTCGAAAATAGCGATACATGCAAGTCTCGAATACTTGCAACTACAACGTCATCCATCTAAACAAAGGTATACGCGAGATCAGCTATCACTATGAGTGAGAGTGGAACTATGCAGTACATGAGGCGGCGGTTACGAGTCTTCTCTCGCGCTAGCATGAACCTCAAGTAACTAGCTTCTCCTTCTTGTCTACTTTTGAAGCCTTTATGTCTGGCGCCCGAGAACCCATTCACTTGCGCCTGAGACTCAGGCCACTCGTTGTACACCCCCGGAACCTTCCCTTTGTACATGACATAGCATTGCCATCTCGCCATCAAGAAGCTAGGTACCTGTTAGATATGCATATTCATCAAGAGGATGTCCAATCATGTGCAACAAAATATACTAGAGCAACACGAAAAAGAAAGGGTTAGCAACTAGATGCAACATACAGTACGCAAACTAATTAACTAGAGGTACGCAGGCATCGTACCCAAACTAACAAAGTAGCACTACCCAAGTTCGGCAGGGACCGTGGACGTCACAAAGTTTCATCGCTACAAAAAGTATACAAGTTCAACAGACACATATCATCATCATCGGCATCGTAAATCACTAGAAGTTCCATCCTTCCATATCATCCAGGATGGACCCTAGCATCTTGAATGGCGCGAGGTCATGACGTTGCATGCCTATGCGAGTTCGGACGTCAGCTCGCGATATAGGGCCATGGTGGAACATCCCCTTCTCATCGACGACTTCTTTCATGATGATCATCGCAATGTCCCTTTGGATGCGAAAGAAGTCATCTCTTTTGAGTATATAATCCGCTTGTCCATGAGAATCTACCCACTTGTGGATATGATCATCATTTTTGCCTGTCATGCGAAGCTTTTGGTGATCCGTGCTGAACTCAATCATGAGATGGAGGATGTAGAATCCATCTTTCTTGCTTGGTTTTGGGACTTGGATGCAGCAGAAGTTAGTTTTATGCGCGAAACCCATCTTCTTGTTCCTTTGTTTCCTCATCTGCATGTGGCCACCTCTAATGCTGAAGCCTTGGAGAGCATCATCTAGAATATTCATTATGTGGGTGTAGTCCTTCTCGTAGTCTCTGGAAGGGTCGAAATACATGGTGAAAGTGCGTTATGTCGACTAGAGGGGGGGTGAATAGGCGATTTTTATGAATTCTTCAATGAGGAATTTGCCGGTGAGGAAATTCCTTAACGAAGAACTATTAGCAATGAATAAGTACTCGTAAGTAAGCATAACAGAATACATGCATGGTCATCATGATGAAATGAAGACTAGCACATAGTACGTAAAGCGTAATCACAGGATAACACAAGATGAAGACAAACAGATCAAGAAATTGAACTGAGGAAATTGAGAAAGTCTTCAACAAAGTCTTCAAACACAGATATGAACAAACACTCAACATAGTAATGAGGAAATGAAAGGGTTGAGGAAATAGAACCAGTTAGGGTTGGTGAAGACAATGATTTGGTAGACCAGTTCCAACTGCCGCCCTGGGCTTGTAATGTCTGGTTGGAGTGGCTGAGTACTTAAACTCGAGGACACACAGCCCCGGACACCCAGCCGAAAGCACGCAGCTCAGACACCAAGTCCTCACCGTATTCTCCTTGAACTAAGGTCACATGCACTCGCCCAATCACTGTGGTAAGTCTTCAGCGACTTCCAAACCTTCACAGACTTGGTCACTCGGCGATCCACAATTCCTCTTGGATGTTTCTAGACCATGACGCCTAACCGTCTGGAAGAAGCACAGTCTTCAAAGGTAATAAGCGCCGGATCCACGCAGGATCAATCTCTTCAAGTGATGCTCAATCACTTTGGGTTTGTAGGGGTTTGGTTTTTGGTTTTTCCTCACTCGATGATTTTCGCTCAAAGTCCTCGTGAGGATGGGTTGCTCTCAAATGACGAAAGTGTCAAGTTTCTCCGGAGCAGCCAACCAGCTAGTGGTTGTAGGGGCGGCTATTTATAGCCTAGGGAGCAGCCCGACATGATAAGACATAAATTCCTTCAATGTTATGACCAAGTTAGGCGGATAAGATATTTTGGGACAGCTGTCACAAGAAGACAAAGAACGGTCGGAAAATTGTATCTCAAATTCCTCGTGGCTATCATGTTCCTCATCGTAGGCAATCCGCGATGGCGAATTCCTAACTCCTCGCCGTAACAAATTCCTCAACACTGTAAGAACTTCGTCTCACATCAAGAAATTGACTGAACTCTATGAGATTTCCAAAGGCTTCACTCAAGGGATTGGTAGGTGTAGGATTTTGAGTTGAGCATCACCTGGAAATTTTTCGTTAGTATTTCCTCGACCCCCTTTAACAGTACGGTGTTTCCTATGACTCAAGAAAGAGAAAATGAAACTACGAAAACAAAATTCTTCACGCTTCATGTTCCTCAAATGAATACCAAGCCTTCAAGGTCACACCAATTTCTTCACTTTCAAAGTCTTCGTAAAGTCTTCGTAATATCAAAGTCTTCAAATGAAGAACTTCATTTTTAGGGTCGACTTTCTCTCAGAATCTCAAACTCCTCATAGACTTATAGACCTGTGTACACTCACAAACGCATTAGTTCCTTAACCTATAAGTCTTCAATACAACAAAATCAGTAAGGGGCACTAGATGCACTTACAATCTCCCCCTTTTTGGTGATTGATGACAATATAGGTTAAGTTTTCAACGGGGATAAACATATGAAGTGTAAATACTGATAATGAGGAAATTGATTGCAAGATATAGAAGAACTACCCCTGAAGATGTGCATAGTGAGGAATTTGCTTTTGAGGCAATGCACATTTGAAGAGTTGAATCATGGAGATCTCCCCTATATCTTGTAATTTGTACATGCATTTGACATATAATATGAAATGCATGATGAAATATGGTGCTTGATGTAATTCAGCATGCGTGCGATAACATTAATGAGGAACAAGCAAGCAAAATAACGCATCAAGAGTATCAGAGCTCAAGAAGCTCAAGAGAATTAGAGCATAGTGCATCAAAAGTATCAAAGCACCATCGGGTTTAAGATTACAACTCGATCCAATAAAAGTTTCAGAAGAACGAGAGTTGTAACTTAACAAGAATAAATTGTTGTATATGGGCAATAAAATAGACCCGCTTGAAGACTAACTCAAATTTCTCCCCCTTTGTCATCGAATGACCAAAAGGATCGAAACTGAGGACTAATGCTCCTGAAGAATTTCAAGTTGAAGAAGGAGCGCCAGCGTTGTTGGGGTCGGTTGTTGTAGTAGGACCTGCCATGTGTCGCCCAAGTCTTCATTTTCATCGTTGTCGCGATGAAGAATAGGAGCTGGCCACCAAGGAAGGAACTTTGACCTTCTTGTATTTTTTTTTCGAGGAGGTGCAGACCAGTCAAATTCTTCCTTGAGTCCCATTGACGCCGCTTCTTCCCTCATCAGACATGTGAAAGAACAGCCCAAAAGTGCTTGAAGGTTTCATGGAGGTAGTAGTGGTTTTTCTTCACTGCATTGTGTGTTGAGGTCATGTTGTGAAGAATTGAACCAAACTGACGCTTGACCCATTTATGATTGCGATCAACCTTCTGATGAAGACTGAGGAGTAACTCATGATCAGTCATCACCCTGGGTGCAGTAGCTTGAGGACTTTGCTTGACTGAGGTATTTGCGGCAGAGTCATGTGTGGAAGAGTCATCATTGGTGGAGTAGGATGCTACTTTGCGAAACTGTCCATCCAATGGACGAATGCCTTCATCGATCACAGCAGTAGCCTTGCCCTTGTCATCAGTTGAGGTAAATGTTCGTTTGAGGACTTCAATCGGGGGCAAGTAGCTGCAGTGGTTCAGAGTATCAGCCTTGTAATTGAGTGAAGACCTTGTCCTGATGAATCTCATTATCCAAGGCTTATAAGGCTTCAGCTCAAATGGTGACATAGCAATGTTTGCCAGAGTCCTCATGAAGAAATCATGGAAGTTGACGGGAACGCCATGGATGATGTTGAAAAGCATATTCTTCATGATGCCAACGACTTCTTCATCATTTGAGTCGTGGCCTTTGATGGGACTCATTGTCTTTGTCAGAATCCGATAGACAGTCCGCGGCACATACAATAATTCCTTGACGAGGAATTTGGTTCTTGGGGCCTGCCTTGGCTTCAAAGGCTTCATCAACACTTGCATATAGTGATTTGAAAGTTCTGGTTGTAGATACAATGAGCACCATCAAGTGGAGGACTGAGTGGTAGAGCACGAAACAATTCAGTTGTTGGTGCCTTGTAGTGAGTATTTTCAGACATCCAGTCTAATACCCATGAGTTCACGCCTTCGCCTCCGATGATGTGCAGCGTTGCATAGAATTGAAGAATGAGTTCTTCATTCCAGTCACAGATATCAGTGCAGAAATTCAGAAGTCCTGCGTCGTGAAGAACACTGAGAACTGGCTCAAATCCTGGCAGAGACTCCATGTCCACATGAGGAATACGAGCATGATCGAAGACTTTGTCTTTGTTGAAGAGCACTGAGGAATAGAAATTGGCTTGGCTGGCAGTCCAGAAATGCCTCTTCCTTATGCGAGCAGAATCATATGGATTATAATTAGTGAAGAATACGTGCTCGGCAAAGAAATCTTCAGCCTTGAACTTTTGTTTGCTTGAGAACGGATTCTTTTGCTTGGGCAGAGGGGTGTCGGTGAGTTGCCTCACCACCTCAGGAATCGCGAGCTCAGGTTCTTCAGCTGAGGGATTTCTTGTTCCTCAACAAAAGTACCGAGGATCAGCAAGAAGAAGTTCATCAGCACTAGTGGCTGGAATTTCTTCATGCACGTAGCAAGTGGTTTGAGTTTCTTTAGAGTCCATTTGAACTGTTGGTGCAGGGACCGAGGAATCTGTTGGAGCGGGTGAAGAGAGGAGTATTGGGATGCCGATTTTCCCAAAAGTCATCATTCATCACAGGTGTGGTGCACCCTATATCCACATCTTCATCTTCACTTCTCAACACCAGCCTCTTCACCGTGGAACCGAGGCATAGGTGAGGAAATGACTGGGGTTGAAGGAATTCGCGCCCACTTCAATTTCTTCATCAATCTGCTCGACGAAGCAGCAGAATGATGTTCTTCATCAGATCCGATTGGGATCTCATAGTCTTCTCCAAAAGGAACAAGGTCCTTTGATGGCATGGAGGAAATCAGAACAACATCAATTGGATTTTTGAGTGAGCTGGTCATTGGCTTCATTTTCTTCGCAGTCAAGAATTTGACACAGCCGATGCCTTCCTTTTCTTCACCGCAGCTCGTTCTGCAGCCTTGGTTTTCTTCACATCGAGGCGATGGAAGAATTGGAGTTGGTGCCGGCGCAGGAGGAGCCGAGGAATCTGGTTGAATTTGTTTCAGCGCAATCGATGCTTGCCTCTGCCTTGTTCAGTTTGTTCAGGCACCACTAGTGGATGCCCTAGTAATTTCTTCAAGGGCTAGAATGGGATCATCAGCCCCGAACTAGCATTTTCATCACCACCGAACTTCATCAGCGGTGGTGGCATGTTCTTCAATGGCTGAGCCGAGGCTTCACTGAGGAATTTCATGTTGCGTTGGGGCAGCAACATTGGTGAATTTCTTCACGATTGATTTAATCGACCTTGGCTCCTTGCCAATCAGCATAATAAGAATCAAGTTTTTGCCGAGGTCTTGAATTTCAGTCTGGACCTTGAGTAGTTCCTCGTGTCATTTTGACAACGCTTTTCTTCGTGAACTTCTCCTTCAGTATTGAGCCTTCTTGATCTCTTTTGCCTTTTCAAACTTCCATTTCTCTTCAGCGATGAAATGGGTCAACATATGACTTTGTCCAGGGTCGATGAAAATCAGGCATAGGGGTGTTTGGATCCTTGTGCCGAGATCAATATAATCGAGGATTTTCCTCGGATCCAACAACAAAGGGTACAGATGTGCCTTTGGCTCTAGCGGCCCTTTCTTGGCGATCTCGATGATTTCCGCAAGTTCATCATCGTAGCTTCATCATCGAAGGCACATGGAATGCAACCAGTTTCTTCTTTGGACTTGGCCGAGGACCTCGCCCCAAATTGTTGCTTTGGTCTTCAGCAGAGTCGGGCCAGATGATGAAATTGGTGCTGCTGAGGAACTTGCTAAAACACCAGAGGCAATCGAGAAACCAGCAGTCCTTTGACATGTAGCCAGATGCACAGGAGCTGAGGACTTTGAAGGAGCTGTTGAGGACTTTGGTGGAGCAGAGCAAGCAGGAGGAATTTGCCTTGAGGGCGCTGCTGAGGAACTTGGCCGTGAGGGCGCTGATGGTGAAGCACTTGGCTTATGAGCAGGCTTCTTTGGCATGGATTTCCTCGGTTTGACTGAGGCCTCAGTAGCAGTAGCAGTGGCAGAATCCTCATTGAATTTCTTCACTGCCTCCTTGGCTTGTCTTGCCAATTTAGCTTGGCGCTTAGCCCATTCTTCAGGAAAGTCCACACCATGTTTGATGCTTGTGGGATCATCTACTTGGCCAGGTGCCAATGGAGCTCTTGGGTATGGAGGATTGAGAGCGAATTTCTTCATGTACTTTGGAGTCACATATCTGTAGTCCCTCCATTCCCTTGCCCATCTCCGTTCAATCTTCTGAATGCGGACCTTGCGCTGATTTTTGTTTTCTTTGCCAAATTTTGCTTCATCAGGTGTGCAATAGTCAACATAAATTTCCTCAGGGATCTCAAAAGCAGTTATAACCTCAGGTTTCTTTCCTCCTTTCTGTGGCTTCTTACCGTCTGCCATATTCTTCAGTTGAGGAATTTGAACAATTGAGTTCTCTAAATAAGTATGCAGTTTTTCTTCGAGGAACGCTGCAAATGAGTTAAGTTGATGAGAACCTAGTGATTCAGAGAAGGTTTTTTGAAAAGAACAAGTTTTGAGGAATTTGACCGGATGTGCCTTGAAGGATTTCACTAAGCGTTCTTGTCTTAGGTTCCAGAGTTGTACAGATCGAAGATCCACACAATTAGGGAATCTTGAAGAAAATGATTGCTTAGTAAAACAGTTCAAGATCATATGATGTGTGTGTTGTTCATATGTGTGAAGATTTGAAGAATAAACACCTTTGAAGATTTTCAGGCAAGCTTGAGAATCAAAGTTACCCGAAATGAAGAAAACGACGAACTGAGAAGAACGGATGGGAAGTTCGTCAGGTTAGATGTTCCTTGCCCTAACTCGGCGGAGGAAGACAGCTACGGCGGCGGCGGAGTGAAGATTCCCGCGGTCGGCATGAGTACGACGGCGACGAGGTCGAGGCAGTGAAGCTCTTCCTCACCGGCGACGATGGAGTAGCGGCGGCGCTAGGGTTTGAGGAGCTCGAACGGGAGAGAGAGGTCGAGTGGGGTAAAAGAAGTGAGGATGGAGAGAGGGGTATTTATAGAGGCAGTGAAAAACTGTTCGCCCGAAGATTTAGGACGAACGTGCCCCTGACCATTCTCCTTCTCACGACATGTGTCACCCACGTACTGTGTAGTGGAGATCGTGTACGATCGTGGGTGAGTAGAATAATGCATCATGGGATGCGGAATGGTTTGAGCGGCAAAACCGAAAAATTAGATAAGATCAGTTTTCAAGTTCCGTTCGCAATTTCTTCAGCTAACCAGGACACAGTGAAGATTTTGAACGAGTTTCAAATAGAACGCACATGAAGAATTTGTGAATAGATTGGGTTGAGTATAGCATAGAGGGGGAAGGGTCCGATCACATTCACTTAGTAGAAAAAAACAGCTTGAAGAAATAACTATAAGTGAATGCTGTAGAGGACATAAACTCATATATATATATAGCCAATGAAGAAAAACGAAGGAAGCAGTGAAGATTTTGAAAAATTGAAGAATTAGAAAAACTGAAGAATTTCAAAACTGAGGAAAAACTCAAATTGAAGATTTTCAACTTAGGAGGTGGAGTGACCCACCTAATAAGAATGATGATTTCGCACACCGCATACAATTGTCGAGGGTTCTGAGAATCAAATTCTTCATTAATTTCTTCACACTTAGAGTATTATTCTTCATTGATTGAAGAAAAACGTTTCTTCATGTGTTGCACATCTAAGTCATCAATTTTGCATAAGTGTTAGGATGTGTGTCTTTTACAAAGAACATTTGAAGATTCTAAGATATTTAGCTCACACCGCAACTTGCTAAATCTCTTCTCATCCAAGGGCTTAGTGAAGATATCAGCTAGCTGTTCTTTAGTCTTCACGTGCTCGATGGAGATGTCGCCTTCAACACATGATCACGAAGAAAATGATGATGAATCTGAATGTGCTTTGTCTTCGAAAGTGCTGAACTGGGTTGTGAGAAATCTTGATGGCACTCTCATTGTCGCAGAGGAGAGGCACTTTCTTCACGTTGACTCCATAGTCCTTGAGTGTTTGCGTCATCCATTGCAGTTGAGCACAGCATGAGCTGGAAGCATTGTATTCAGCTTCCGCAGTAGACAGTGATACACAGCCTCGCTTTCTTCGAGGACCAATGCACCAAAGATCGTCCGAGGAAATGACAAGTGCCGGTTGACTTACGGTCCACACAATCACCAAAGATAGTCAGAGTTAGAATATCCAATGAGATCAAAAGTAGAGCCCTTTGGGGTACCATAATCCTAGTGTTGGTGTGTGAGCTAGATATCGAAGAATATGCTTCACAGCCTTATGGTGTGATTCCTTCCTGCAGCTTGAAATCGAGCACACATGCAAACACTAAGCGTTATATCTGGCCTAGATGCACATAAGTACAATAAAGAACCAATCATGGAGCGGTATACCTTGTGATCAAGTCAATACCATTTTCATCAAGTGCATAGATGGCCATTTGTGGGCATAGGAATTTTGACGCCTTTGCAATCTTGCATGCCGAATTTCCTCGTAACATCTTTTGATGTATTTCTCCGAGATATGAATATGCCATTGCGCTGTTGATTTAATTTGAAGACCTAAGAAGAATTTCAACTCTCCCATCATAGACATTTGATATTCTTCACTCATCATATAGGTAAATTCATCACTATAACGTTGGTCAGTACAGCCAAAGATAATATCATCAACATATATTTGGCACACAAACAGTTCACCATCATAAGATTTAGTAAATAGAGAAGGGTCTAGTGAACCGGGTGTGAAGCCATTCTTTATGAAGAATTCCATCAATGTATCATACCACGCCTGGGGGGCTTGTTTGAGACCATAGAGGGCCTTATTAAGTCTGAAGACTTTGTCGGGATTCTTTGGATCTTCAAAACCTGGGGGTTGAGCAACATATACTTCTTCCTCAAGCTTACCATTGAGGAATGCACTTTTCACATCCATTTGATATAAGATAATATCATGATGATTAGCATAAGCAAGTAATATTCAAATAGCCTCAAGTCTAGCAACAGGTGCAAAAGTTTCATCGAAATCAATTCCTTCAACCTGTGTGTAGCCTTGAGCTACCAACAGGCCTTATTCCTTACCACAAGACCATTTTCATCTTGCTTGTTGCGGTAGATCCACTTTGTGACAATGATATTATGCTTGCGAGGATCTGGACGTTTGACCAGTTCCTGCACATTGTTGAGCTCAAACTGATGTAATTCTTCCCGCATAGCCCTAATCCACTCCGTTCCAGAATGCTTCATCTACCTTAGTGGGCTCTGTGATAGAGACAAAAGCATAGTGCCCACAAAAGTTAGATAAATGGGAAGCTTTTGAGCGTGTGAGAGGACTCCGCGCTTCAATGTCATCGATGATCTTCTCCACTTGCACTTCTTTTGCAACGCGAGGATGAGCTGGTTGTCGTTGAGGAATTTGATCATTTTCCTCGGCACCATTGTCTTCAAAGATTATCTTCAAAGCAGATTCTTCACAGACAGAATGAATTCTTCAGCAGATTCTTCAGTAGGAATGACATCCTCAGTTGCCTTGAACTTGATAGATTCCTCAGGTGCTGGTTCATCTAACACAGAAGGTAGGTGCTCTCTTTGCGAGAAATTAGTTTCATCGAACCGCACATCTACAGTGTCAACATTCTTGTGAAGAGCGATGTTGAAGACTCTGTAGGTGTGCGAGTCCTTTCCGTAACCAAGCATAAAACCTTCATGTGCTTTCGGTGCAAATTTAGAATTGTGATGAGGATCTCTAATCCAGCATTTAGCAATCAAGACTTTGAAATAACTTACATTGGGTTTCTTGTCAGTGAGGAGTTCATAGGCAGTCTTCTTGAAGAATTTGTGAAGATATACTCTGTTGATGATGTGGCACGCAATATCAATTGCATCAATCCAAAAACGGCTAGGAGTTTTGTATTCATCAAGCATAGTGCGAGCCATCTCAACAAGAGTTCTGTTTTTGTGCTCCACGACGCCATTATGCTGAGGAGTATAGGGAGCAGATAACTCATGAGTAATACCAAGTTCATCAAGATAGGCATCAAGACCGGAATTCTTGAACTCAGTTCCATTGTCACTCCTGATGTGTTTGATCTTCACACCAAAGTTAGTTGAAGCCCTCGAGGAAAAACTATTGAAGACTTCCTGAACTTGATTTTTGTAAGTAACAATGTGTACCCATGTGAAACGAGAGTAATCATCAACAATAACAAAGCCATATAGAGATGCATCATTAACGACAAATTGAGTAATGATTGGGACCAAAGAGGTCCATGTGAAGCAATTCGAAGGGACGAGTAGTGGTCATGATAGTCTTCGCTGGATGCTTGGCCTTGGTCATTTTTCCAGCTTCATAGGCTCCGCACAAGTGATCCTTGAGGAATTTGACATTTTCAATGCCAATGACATGCTTCTTCTTTGCAAGCGTGCAGTAAATTCCTCATGCCTGCGTGACCAAGTCGCCGATGCCATAGCCAGCCTTTCCAAGCTTTTGCAAGTAGACACACCGCTGGTTGTGGTCCTCAGAGAGAAATCAACAATATACAAGTCTCCTCTCCTAAAGCCTTCGAAGACTTTGGAATTGTCAGCTTCCATAATCACAACACAACGATACTTGCCAAAGATAACAACCGTATCAAGATCACAAAGCATTGAGACTGACATGAGGTTGTATCCTAAGGACTCAACAAGCATGACTTTGTCCATGTGTTTTGATATGCTTCAGATGTGACGGTGATAAGGGAGCATCCATCAATAGATTCTTGTCACCAGTCATGTGATTTGTACATCCACTATCGAGAACCCACTCAGTGGCTTTTGGTTGATCATCCCGCAGATGAATTAGTACAACTTACGATCTCATATACTTCATCGCTGAAGAATATGATATCAAGTTCATCGATGAATTTCATCACCATTATTAATGTATAAGTAGTATGAGGACGTGTGAAATGAAAGTTCATTTCATCATGATTAGCTCAAGGCCCTTTCGTGCATTTTGTCGTGTCCTCAAAGAAATTCTTCAGACGTTAAGGCACGCCTCGAGACCTGACCGCAGAAGAGATTAGTTCTTTTTCTTCACCACCAACATCTGAAGGGGTGGCAAAGAGTTCATCATTCTCATGAGCACCATGCGAGAATGGTGGCATAGAAGCCAAACCATTTCGCTTCACATAAGAGGGGTTAGGGTAAGCATATGAATAAGCAGAGAAATTCTTCGAGGACTTATGAACATATTGGTTTGAAGAATAATGCACATATTCATAGCCCTTAGCTCTACCTCAAAAACAGAGTTGTTAGCACGATGATAATCATATGAGGACTTTGATCCTTTTGAGGAATTTGATCCACGTGAGGAATTTGGTCCGTATGAGGACTTGGATCCATATGAAGAATTTGATCCGAGGTTCCTATTCTTCATGTGTGGTGTCATGAGGACATTCACCAAGACTTTCAAGGCACTTCTTGAGAACCCAGATTTTCTTCATAGGGGAACCGCTCGCAGCTTAGTGCCAACATATCTAGCAAATACTTCACCATTCTGATTTTTGAACAGTTTATAGTTGGAGTCAAATGACTCATCGTAAGAATGAGGAGATTCGCATGTAAAGCCAGATAAGTTAGATGGATCAATCGGAGGTCCCTTTGCAGCAACTCCATGAGGTTTTGGGATACCGCTCGGGCTTCCAATATGTTCCATCAGCATTGAGTTTCCTCTCAAAGGCAATACCCTCTTTCCTAGGGTTCCTGTTGAGGATCTGCTTTTAAGCACATCACAAAGAGTCTGATGCCCTTTGAGGCTTTTGTACATGCCTGTCAGGTACAGTTCCTTCAGCCGCATCGTCAAGGATACTAGCAATGTCCTCAGATGAGGAATTAGTGATAGCAGAGGCAGGTGAAGAATTTGTAACAGTTGAAGCATTTGAACATCCAGGTGAAGAATTAGCGTATTCACGCTCAATGCACTTTAAGCATGGAGGAACAAATTCTTCCCGAGAAGCGCTGATTTGTTGAGCAAGTAATGAATCGCGCTCCTTCGTAAGATCTTCATAATTCACTCTTAGCTTCTCAAGATCTTGCTTTCTTTGAAGAAATTCATAAGAAAGTTTCTCATGATCGATAAGGGAGTGTTATGATGACCTTGAAGGCTATCAAACCTAGACTCAAGTCTCAAGATTTTCACCGTGGCTTTAGTGCGATCCATTTCTTCACCTAACATATCATCACTCTTATCTAGCATATTTTGAACCTTTTCTAAAGCCCTTTGTTGTTTTACAGCAATCATAGCAAGTTTTGAGTAACTGGGCTTTAGATCTTCATCAGATTCATTTTCACTAGATTCAGAGGAGGTATATTTGAGTACCTTGGCACCCTTTGCCATGAAGCAATAGGTGGGAGCGTAGTCATCACTATCTTCATCAGCTTTGTTGGTGAGGTCATTTTCTTCAGAGTTGAAGATGGACTTGCTGACGAAAGCAGTAGCGAGAGCTAGACTCGCCACACCAGACTCAGATTCTTCTGATGCCTCCTTTTCCTCATGTTCCTCAGATTCAGCTTCAGAGTCCATTTCCTTGCCAATGAATGCCCGAGCCTTTTTGGAGCTGCTCTTCTTTTGAGAAGAAGGCTTTGAGGATTTTGATGATGAAGATTTCGATGATTTCTTCTTCTTCTTCGCGTCATCAGAGCTGTAATCCTTGTGTTTTTTCTTCTTTAATTCCTTTTCCCACTGAGGACAATCTTGGATGTAGTGACCAGGTTTCTTGCATTTGTGACAAAGTCTTCTCTTATAGTCACTGGATGAGGAATCACTGCTTTCTTGAGGATTTTCCAAATCGACCACGTCTTGAGAACTTCTGGAATTTCTTCACGAGTAGTGCTAGCTCCTGGCCTAATTCTTCAGGATCTCCAAGGCTACTACCAGAGTCTTCACACTCAGATTCAGACACAACCTTGGCCTTCAGGGCACGTGTTTTTTCATAGCTTGAACCATAGATATCTCTCTTTTCAGCAAGCTGGAACTCGTGAGTATTTAGCCTTTCGAGGATATCGGCAGGATCAAGAGACTTGTAGTCAGCCCGTTCTTGTATCATCAGACCCAGAGTATCAAATGAGGAATCAAGCAATCTCAACAGTTTCTTCACCACCTCATGGTCAGTGATGTCAGTGGCACCGAGGGCTTGAAGCTCATTTGAGATGTCAAGAGGCGATCAAAGGTTTGTTGGACATTTTCATTGTCGAGTCTTTTGAAGCGGTTGAAGAGATTCCAAGAACATCAACTCGAGAGTCATGCTGAGTTGAGACTCCTTCATTCACTTTGGACAGCCTATCCTGCATGAGCTTGGCAGTTTCCAAAGCACTCACCTGCTCCATATTGACCTTTGCTCAGATGGCCACATATGATATTCTTTGCTTGAGAATCGAGTTGCTTGAATTTCTTCACATCAGCAGCATTCAGAGAAGGTGTGACTGAGGGAACACCATTTTCCACAACATACCAGAGATCGTTGTCAATTGCTTCAAGATGCATTCGCATCTTGTTCTTCCAGTAGGGCCGGTAGTCCGTGCCATCAAAGGTAGGACACCCTGCTGAGACCTTGATTATACTTGCGGTCGACATAACTAAAACTCCAGGTGGTTAAACCAAAATCACACAGAACAAGGGAGTACCTTGCTCTGATACCAATTGAAAGTGCGTTATGTCGACTAGAGGGGGGGTGAATAGGCGATTTTTATGAATTCTTCACTGAGGAATTTGCTGGTGAGGAAATTCCTTAATGAAGAACTATTAGCAGCGGAATAAGTACTCATAAGTAAGCATAACAGAATACACGCATGGTCATCATGATGAAATGAAGACTAGCACAGAGTACAGAAAGCGTAATCACAGGATAACACAAGATGAAGACAAATGATCAAGAAATTGAACTGAGGAAATTGAGAAAGTCTTCAACAAAGTCTTCAAACACAGATATGAACAAACACTCAACACAAGAATGAGGAAATGAAAGGGTTGAGGAAATAGAACCAGTTAGGTTGGTGAAGACAATGATTTGGTAGACCAGTTCCAACTGCTGTCTCGGTTGTACGCCCTGTTGGAGTGGCTCAAGATTTAAACTTGAGGACACACAGTCCCGGACACCCGATACCGAGCACGCAGCTCAGACACCAAGTCCTCACCGTATTCTCCTTGAACTAAGGTCACATGCACCTCGTCCAATCACTCATGGTAAGTCTTCAAAGCGACTTCCAAACCTTCACAGACTTGGTCACTCGGCGATCCACAATTCCTCTTGGATGCTCTAGACCATGACGCCTAACCGTCTGGAAGAAGCACAGTCTTCAAAGGTAACAAGTGTCGGATCCACGCAGGATCAATCTCTTCAGTGATGCTCAATCACTTTGGGTTTGTAGGGGTTTGGTTTTGGGTTTTTCCTCACTCGATGATTTTCGCTCAAAGTCCTCAGAGGATGGGTTGCTCTCAAATGACGAGTGTCAAGTTTCTCCCGGAGCAGCCAACCAGCTAGTGGTTGTAGGGGGCGGCTATTTATAGCCTAGGGAGCAGCCCGACATGATAAGACATAAATTCCCTTCAATGTTATGACCGTTAGGCGGATAAGATATTTTGGGACAGTGGCCAAGAAGACAAGAACGGTCGGAAATTTGAATCTCAAATTCCTCGTGGCTATCATGTTCCTCACTGTAGGCAGTCCGCATGGCGAATTCCTAACTCCTCACTTCGTAACAAATTCTCAATGACTGTAAGAACTTCATCTCTCACATCAAGAAATTGACTGAATCAGTATGAGATTTCTAAAGGCTTCACTCAAGGGATTGGTAGGTGTAGGATTTTGAGTTGAGCATCACCTGAAATTTTTCCTTAGTATTTCCTAATTTCCCTTTAACAAAGACGGTGTTTCCTATGACTCAAGAAAGAGAAAATGAAACTACGAAAACAAAAGTCTTCACGCTTCATGTTCCTCAAATGAATACCAAGTCTTCAAGGTCACACCAATTTCTTCACTTTCAAAGTCTTCAGAAAGTCTTCAGAATATCAAAGTCTTCAAATGAAGAACTTCATTTTTAGGGGTCGACTTTCTCTCAGAATCTCAAACTCCTCATAGACTTATAGACCTGTGTACACTCACAAACGCATTAGTTCCTTAACCTATAAGTCTTCAATACACAAAAATCACTAAGGGGCACTAGATGCACTTACACACGGCATGGGAGACTTGCGAGTAAAGAACGATAGGGATAGCGCGCCCGTTGCTGCGGGGAAAAGACACCTCAAATTATTCTCCATATGAGAGAGAAGGAATGATTGAAATGTACGAAAGGGTTGTCCGGAATTGACTTACTTTGGATGATAAGGCAGGAGGACAATTTCCTGGTCCTTATTATGTACAATGAAGTTTTGGATGTAGTCCCTAGCAGTTTCACGCTCAAAGTCGCTGAGAATCAAGAAAGACTCATGCATGTAGTACGGATCCGCCACACAGATTTACGAGACTTCTTCTCTCTTCATGACGGAGCTCATATGTAGCACAAAAAGGCGGACGATTGTATAATCGAGCCGCCTTGTCAGAAACATCTCAAAGATATGGTCAAACCGCAGGAAGAACACCTCCGCGGGCCGTGTGTCGACGTAGCACTTCCCCTCAGGCACACAGGCCGCGTATGTCGGATATCCTGGATCCTTCGAGGCTAGTAGGCTTTTCTCAGTCGACAACAGATGGTCGTGCAGTCTCCTGAGATCCCCTGATAGTGCCTCCGGCGGTTTCGGCAGTAGCATCGGCTCGCACGTGAGATGGAACATGGCCACACCTTTCACGGGTACATGCTCTTCAAAATCCATCGTCTAGCTGCTACGTGCTCTGGCTTGTTTGGAGGCAGTTATCTTCCGCGATCTCTTCCTCTCCTTTTCCTTGGGCACACCTTCCAGACCCTTCCTTAACCCCTGCCCCGGTTCCCGGCTAAGCACTGCATTTACCCCCGGCTAGTTGAGCCCGTGTTGAGGCAGCATCTTCAGGCATGTCCTGTGAGGATTTCATGAAGAGAGACTTCTTGCAATCCCTGGTACGACCTTCCTGCCCGGGCAGATCATCCATATCCTCATTAGCATGCTGATAGCCCGATTCGTCATATGGTTGACTCATCATATCTATGTCACAATCATATGCGTTTGTATTGAGGAAACCCATTGGGTCGACCTCCGTCTCATCATCCATTCTCTATTCTGCAGGACCAATTACATCAGCTAGTACTATTGGACCCCCTTCATCACATCGTCCGCCGCTCCCACCCGACACTACAGGAGCTAGTAATTGCATAGGCGGGGTGGTGGTCTCCGCACATGCTTGTTGATGTGCGGTTATTGGTATGCTCTCAGCCGGCTCTAGACGAATAAGATTCTTCGGCCATAGCAGCACCCAACCCTTGCAGCTTCCAATCCACGGCGGGGTCTCGTCGTCCTCTCCCACATGCTGTACTAGAGGAGGCAAATCCTCATGCCCCGATTTCACACTGGACAAGTTAACCCTGAAGTGCCCAGTGGGGATCGGCTGGTTGTGGAACATGGGATGCAAGGTGTTCATTATCATCCCCTTTCCCACGTCCACCTTCTGGCCTTTGATCAAGTAGAGTATGGTGCACGGGGTTTCTTCGGCCTGCAAACAAATGTCTGTGGCGTAAAACATCCGAAAGGCAACGAAAATGGAATATTATATATATATATATATATATATATATATATATATATGTTGGTGCGACATGTAATTACCGTGAGGGCGTCGAGCTCAGCCAAAGACGAAGGCCCACCTAGCGCGCCAGAGACTGAGGACGGGCTGCGAGAGGAGGCCCGGTTGTGTGAGCAAGTGATGGTGCGGTGGTGTTGATGTTCACGGTGTTGCTCCCGACGAAACTGGGCAATGGGAAATCATGTACCATCTTGTCTGGATTTTCCTTCGTCTAGTTAATGATAGCTGGAACCAAGTTAGTAGCAAAATCGTTTCTGCAGGCAGTTACAGCTGCATTGACTGCCTGCTGTAGCAACACATTTTTCTCCTCGCTGTTTTTTTCACGTCCTCAGCTGCTTTTTTCTCGACCGCAAGCTTCACCTTCTCGTTGATGTCCGCCTGACTAAACTTCTTTTTCTGCTTCTTGGCCTCCGGGCCCTCATTGTAAAACACCTTCCACGTGGCACCGTCTCCAGCGCCATGCACACGACCATATTGCGGCCGCTGGTCCAAAGGGAGTCCCTTAAGTTCGTTCAAGGGCCGGTTGAGAGGGGTTTCCCACTTGGGCCTTGAGGGAGTCCTGATTAGGGGGGTTTCCGGATAGCCGGACTACCATCATCAGCCGAACTATCATTTGCCGGACTATCATCATCGACCGGACTCCAAGACTATGAAGATACAAGATTGAAGACTTCACCCCGTGTCCGGATGGGACTTTCCTTGGCGTGGAAGGCAAGCTTGGGGATACGGATATGTAGATCTCCTACCATTGTAACCGACTCTATGTAACCCTAGCCCTCTCTGGTGTCTATATAAACCGGATGGCTTTAGTCCGTAGGACTACAATCACAACAACCCTTACAATCATACCATAGGCTAGCTTCTAGGGTTTAGCCTCCTTGATCTCGTGGTAGATCCACTCTTGTAAGCATCCACAATATCAATATCAATCAAGCATGACGTAGGGTTTTACCTCCATCAAGAGGGCCCGAACTCGGTAAACGTCAGGTCCCTTGTCTCTGTTACCATCCGCCTAGACGCACAGTTCGGGACCCCCTACCGAGATCCGCCGGTTTTGACACCGACATTGGTGCTTTCATTGAGAGTTCCTCTGCGGTCGCCACCGATAGGCTTGATGGCCTCTTCAATCAACAACGACGTAGTCCTCGGTGAGACCTTTCTCCTCGGACAGACCTTCAGATTCGGGCGGTTCGCATCAAGGGCCAACTCACTTGGCCATCTAGAGCAGATCGAAGCTACGCCCTGGCCGTCAGTCAGGTTTGAAGCCTAAACTTCACGGCCGATATCCGCGGGGACTTGATCCTCGATGGATCTCGAGCCACCGAAGCGTGCGCGCTGTCACGATGGGCATGACCTAACTCTGCCACCGGACAACACCTTGAGGTCGACCGGATCCGCCCGACTCATAGTCCGGAGCCGATCGTCAATCGAGGACGGATGGCTGGACACCGCCGAGCCGCAATTTCTACGGCAATGGAGCCGAACACTTACCTTGTCCCAAGTAAAGCCCATGACTCGAGGTGCCGGACTCGCCGGACTCAACCTCCTGCGCCCGCCACGAATCCGATTACGCCGATCATGGAATTCACCGCGCGGACATCTTTCAAAGACTTCGCCTCGGCGATATCATAAATTCATTGAAGCATCTCTCGCTATCCGGAGAGCCTCGGCCGAACTACGCCCGTGACGGTTAGGACGCTGGATGACGAAGAAATTCAGATCCCACCACCACCCACTTCAGTAGCCACCGGCGATTTATTTAACAGACATACTCGACCACGACCGAAGACATCGATGGTATGGACGACGATGCCGGAGACTTCAAGAACCAGTGCCTACAGGACACCGGAAGACCATCTCGCCATACGACATATACATGGTGGACACCCAAGGGAAGCGATAACGAGGAACAACGGACGCGGCAGAGGATAATCTCGCCGATAAAGAATTAAAACGGCGACGTAGACGCCGCTTCTAAGTCCCGCCGATCAAAGCAGCCTTCCTAGCAACCCAGCGATAGAGCAGGGCAAGCCAACAGACGCATTTAACAGGACGAGCCGGATAATCAACCCCTTCACGGAGCAATCAACAGTCCGCCACAACACCAGAGCATAAGAACATACGCAAAAAACTCGCCGCCACCGCAAGAAGTTTGAAGAAGGCTAAACGGAAGCTCAAAACAGCGTAAGACACGCCGTAATGAAGTGGAGCAAAGTATTCAAGACCGCAGACAAATATGGCAATGGCCATCTAACCAAGAGCTACCCAAGCGCTTAGTTGCTGCCAGAATTTGACGAGGAAGCCATCGAGCCTTCACAGCCAAAAAAATAAAGAGGCCGCTTAGTCGGATAGACGGCCGATGATGTGCCCAAAGCGACAAACGGGGCTGCACACAAGCCGAATTATAATCCTGGTAAAACGGATGGCCCAACTAGGTCCATCTACGGGCCAAAAAAGAGGACCCCAAGAACATGCCACGACAAGTGTTCGGAGACAGCGGCACAACCAAATACAGGGGCGCCGCACACCCGCTATGTTTCACCGATGAGGTGCTGGATCATGAATTTCCAGCAGGGTTTAAACCCATAAACATAGAGGCATACGACGGCACAACAGACCCCGGAGTCTGGATAGAAGACTACATACTACACATACACATGGCTAGAGGAGATGATCTCCACGCCATAAAATACCTACCCCTCAAGCTCAAAGGGCCAGCTCGGCATTGGCTCAAAAGCCTCCCGTAAAACACTGTTGGAAGTTGGGAAGAGCTTGAGGACGCTTAGAGCAAATTTTCAAGGGACTTATGTCCGCCCTCCGGATGTCGACGATCTGAGTCATATAACCCAATAGCCCGGAGAGTCGGGCCACAAGAATTCGAACAGGTTCCTTACCAAAAGAACCAAATAGTCGATCGTCCGGACGCGAAGCCTTAGCAGCTTTTAAACACAACGTCCGAGACGAATGGCTTGCCGTACACCTCGCCAAGAGAAGCTAAGAATAATGGCTGCGCTTAACAAGCCTCATGACAAAGCTTTTGCGAGAGAAGACAAAAGCTAGCAAGATGCGGCACCAGCGATTCGAGTACATCCGAGATCGTAGATGGAACGGAAAGTCACGGCGCAGAAGGATCAGCGCCGAATAAAGAAAAGCCCACAGGGCACAGCCGTCAACGCCGATTCAAAAGCTCGCGCCGCATAATAAAACACGGCCTCTTAAGGACAACAGAGACGAAGCTATCAAATTTAAACAAAATTTTAGATCGGATATGTCAAATCCACAAGACTTCTGTATAGGCCTCGCAAACCATACCAACCGAAATTGTTGGGTTTTCAAACAGTCCGCAGACTTAATGTCGGACACAAGGCCTGAGCACGCCAAGCGAGGACGATGACGAGCCCCACCAGCAGAAAGCACCGGAAGTCAAAAGACTTTCCCTCGAGAAGTCAAAACAGTAAACTCGCTTCACGTGATAACACGGAAAGCCAACACGGCACTCGCCAAGACAAGTGTCGGACGCTCCACCCCAGTGGACCAAGGTTGGATGCCAAAACCAATCACTTTTGACCATCTGGATTAGTCCAGACGTATCCAGGAGCGCAGGCTAGACTGCCCTGATATCGGATCCCATAATAGACGGACTGCAATTAACGCAGGTGTTGATGGACGGCGGCAGTGACTTAAACCTGCTATACCCGGGCACAATCCGCAAGTGGGGATAGACCCTATTACAATTCGGCATAACCGCACTTCCTTCAAAGGAGTGGCGCCAGCCCTTGCGAGCTATCAAGCACCACTGGGACGGGAAGCTCTCGTCCGCTTCACTACAATACCACATTCCACGTCTCTTACGCTTCAAATGCCCGGTCCACGTGGCATCGTTTCATCAAAGGGTCACCTGAGACCCCAGACACGGCTAGACGAGTCCGGAATAAATAAGCTAGGGGCTACCTAGCCGCACACCCCTTCACAAGGGTTTGCACATACAAGCCATAATGAGCTAGCATAGCCTCAGCATTCTTAATCTATATTTCAATTTTTATGAACTTTCTCGCACGATTTCTTTTCCAACCAAGTTCCTCTCTTTTTACAGATGAACAGCGTGCACACCCGTCCAGGATACGGCACAACGGAGACACAGGCGCAGACGCAAGAGGGACCCGCTGCAAGGACTCTTTTCAGACTAAGACCCTACGTAAACCTTTCTTCATCTCTTTTTGCTATAATCCCCTGGTTTTTCAAGATAACCAGAGTGGAGATCATGCGTTTTGGCATTGGCCGCGCAGAACCTGCCCATACCGGACACAAGGGGCTTAGGGCTTTGTTTTGCCCGCTATTATAAAGACCGAACACCTTCGGCAGTGTTCGGCGCCTCGAAGTTAGGCCTTATATGCATCAGCTCCGAATCATGTCTTTGGTCAAATGTTGGGTTTGCCTGCCCGTGTTTTGCTGCCTTACGCTTCAGATAATCGGCTAACGCGGCTCCGGAGAACTACTGCGATTGTGCCCCAGTTCCCGGGCGAGCACCTCAAAGAGAGAAAGCCGAAAACTGACCGTCGTGGATACAATGAGAGACTGGTCAACCACTCGATCGACCTTGGGAATGTTTAGGATTCCTCCGCTTTGACGAAGGGCCGCTTTCCGGCCAGGCACATACGCACTTCAATTCGAGAGCACGGTGCCCTGTGGGCTATGTCGTAGCCCCACCCTCGAACTCCATGGCTAAGTCAAAGTGATAAAGCATTATAGTCCGGTTGCCTCGCTTGCTACGCTACCACCTCCTTTACAGGACCGAGACGCCGGATTAAGTGTGAAAACACGCTATTTTTATGAACACCCCGCACCTTGTGCGTGGGGGCTGAAGCCGACGATCGCCATGTTTCGTGTTATACATACGTATACATGAACGGCCGCAAAGGAGATATTCTATTACTTGAACGCACAAGTATAAAAGGCGCTTACATCATAAAAATCGTTTTTACATCATATAAACGTTCATTCGAACGTAACATGTTTCGAGCACTGCGACTATATTACACGAGCACCAGGCAGCACTTCGCCAAAATAGTGCTCGGCGGGTAGCCGGTTATTATCCGAACCCGGGGTCGCAACAGCGGTGGCATCCATCTCTGTCCAATGTGTCTTCACACGGGCGAGCGCCATCCGCGCACCCTCTATGCAGGCCGGCCGCTTCATCGCCTTGATATGCGGCACCGCCCCAAGAAACTGATGCAATAAGCCAAAGTAACTCTTCGGGTCAGCCTATCCGGCCGGATATGGGTCAGCCATAGCAAGCCCGGACAACCTATTTAGCTCAGCCCACTCAGCCAAACGATCGGTCAGCGGAAGTGAACGCTCCGGACTATGGAATTGAGACCAAAACAACTCTTCCATCTGGTGATCCTTCTGGCTTCGAAAATGCACAACGGCATCCGCCGCACTCGCTGCTAAGTCCATATAAGGGTCCTCCGGACACCACAGTTGGCCCAGCTGAGCATATTTTGAATCCGTGAACCTTCGGCGCAGCAGAAAAGGCTTTCCAGCTACAATCTCCCCGGCCTGGCGCAGCTCTTCCTTCATGGCCCGCATTGCAGAGCGGGCATTCTTGGCTTCGGCGGTGGCCTTCCGCAGGTCATCCTGCCCCGCTAGGCGCTCCTTCCCAAGAGCCTCATTGCGGTCGGTAGCCTCTTTTAACTTCACAGCCATTTCGGCTATCTCTTCCTGCTCGCAGTGTGCGAACCCTTTCGGCCGCTAACTCCTTGGTCAGCCCTCGAGGCTGCCAGATTATTCCTTCCGCCTGCTCCTTGGCTTGAGCAAGTTCGCCCAAGACTCTCCACGGCGGCACTATGTGCATTTCACGCACATATTGTAAGGAGTTGGCTTCGCTCCCTTACCACGCGGACTGCCGCAGTAACACTTACCTTGGCGACTCATCAAGTCGCCTGTTGATCAAGCGATGTCCGTGATCCGCCACACCAAGTTGCCGCTTTAGTTCAGCAACTCCATCATCCGTCCGGCTGGCCCGGACGACCCCGCCACCTGCATCGGCACGACGGGAATTTAAAACTGCGATTTGATCCTCGCACGCTGTCGATATCGACAACCTACCGAGTCTCAGGGCTACTATCTATATGTATGCATTCTATATGCAAAACTGTTAAAAGGTGTGTCATTTTTACGCATTTCAAACCCCGCCAAGAACTCCCGACGACATCATGCAACGCCTTCAAGGCGGATTTAAATCCTTTCAATCACCATGCTCATCAATGCGCATGATCTTACGAGATAGACGCCTTCTCAAGCAGATCCTTCACCAGACACCGCTTGGCCGAACTATCCGGCTTTGCCACACCCGGGCTCCCTCCGTGATGACACTTCAGGCTCGTCCGCCTATCCAACGGGCGCCTCGGACGGGGCGTCTCGCCTCTGTCATCTCCGGACGAAGGTCCCTCAAGACGAGCTCATCTGCGAAGGACGGAGATCCGAACTACAAGGTAAAAACTTTAGTTATCCTCAGAAGCACAAATAGGGATGTCCTTATTATAAAACTCCTTTCTTTCTACTTACGGCTCGTTGGAGGGCTGGCTTATTAAGGGAGATTGTGCGGCCGGGGCCTCCCCGGACGCAGGACCCTCAGGCGAAGATTTCTTCCCCGCTTAGGGGCTTTTTTCCCCGGTCCCTGGAGGCAGTCCTCTTCTCCCTTGGTAGGAGGGATTCTCGATCCCCTCGCTCAAGAGCCTCCTTAGGCGAGGCAGTAGCTTTCCTGCTTTCCCTTCGCTTTCCTCCGAAGGCACCACCTCAAGCATCCGGACCCGCACGGATCCGCGCGGTCTCGGAGGGGGGCCGGACATCAGACACTTTGCTTCCGCTATCCACTCCTGTGTAGAAGGAGATCGGTCAAAAGGCAGATCATCGAAAGGCAAACAAACAGTATGTCCGGACTTGGAACTACTTACTTGAGTATCCGGGCGATTGCAGCTTAGTCCAGCATCCTCGGTCAATTCCGGACGCACCTCTTGCGATCCGAAGAATAAGTTATACATCTCCAGGGGCGTCATACCCATGAAGTGTTGAAGAATCCGTGGGCCCTCCGGATTGAATTCCCATAGCCGGAGAGGATGGTATTTGCAGGGCAGGAGACGCCTAATTAGCATAACCTGCATCACCACCACCATATCGATCTCCCTCGTTAAGAGATCTCGAATCCGGCCCTGCAGTAGGGGCACGTCCTTTGACGGCCCCCAGTTGAGCTCTTGGTTGACCCACGACATCAATCGTCGTGGAGGTCCCGGGCGGAATAGGGGCTGCGGCTTTTGTCTGCGGCCCCTCGGAACGGTAATATAGAACCACTCTTGCTGCCACAGGCCGAGCTCCTCTTGGAAGGAGCCAGCAGGCCACGGGGCATCGGCCCTCCTACTTATGGCCGCCCCTCCACACTCCGCTTGACGCCTCGATCATCTTCGCGCCACATTGAAAGTCTTCAGCCACAGGCCGAAGTGTGGGGTGACGCGGAGGAAGGCTTCGCAGATGACAATAAATGCGGATATATGGAGGATGGACTCCGGAGCCAAGTCGTGGAATTCCAACCCATAGTAAAACATGAGCCCTCTCACAAAAGGATCCATCGGGAAGCCTAAACCCCGACGGAGGTGGGATACGAAGACGACATACTCGCCGGGCTCAGGGGTGGGGATGGCCTGCCCTTCGGCAGGCAACCTGTGCGAAATCTCATAAGACAGGTACTTGGCCTCCCGCAGCTTTAGCACGTCCTCCTCCGTGACGGAGGAGGGCATCCACCGGCCCTGGAGGTTGGAACACGACATCGTTGAAGGTACAAAGCGCTCGAATCTGGGGCTCTAGGTGCTGGAACTTGGAGCGTGGAGAGGATTCGATGGAAGATTGAAGAAAAAGAAACGAGCCTTGGTCCCGTTATAAAGAGGGAGGATACCAAGAGCCGTCTCCGTGACCGTTTGGGACACGTCTTTGATAGAGGGGGCGTGGTGAACGGGCGCGGTTGGGTTACCCACGCCCGTATTGATGAGAATCCCGGATTAAGGGGAAACACGATCTCTGCTTCGACAAGACGTGCCAAGGAAACCGCTTCTCTAAATGCGCTGAGGTAGTAAAGTAAAAAACAATTCGAGTAACAGCTTGGTAGTGGTGTGACGTCATGCCACGAAAAACGTCAGCAGATTGAACTTGTGTATATATTATTATTCTCTCTACGGTGGAATGTCGAATTTATTTTGCAGAGCCGGACACTATCCTGGTGTTCACAATCTTCTATCATTTGGAGGAGGAACCCGCCTTGCAATGCCAAGCAATGTACACGCCGGACTTATCGTCATTGAAGCCTGGTTCAGGGGCTACTGAGGGAGTCCTGGATTAGGGGGTGTCCGGATAGCCGGACTACCATCATCAGCCGAACTATCATTTGCCGGACTATCATCATCGACCGGACTCCAAGACTATGAAGATACAAGATTGAAGACTTCACCCGTGTTCGGATGGGACTTTCCTTGGCGTGGAAGGCAAGCTTGGCGATACGGATATGTAGATCTCCTACCATTGTAACCGACTCTATGTAACCCTAGCCCTCTCTGGTGTCTATATAAACCGGATGGCTTTAGTCCGTACGACCAGAATCACAACAACCCTTACAATCATACCATAGGCTAGCTTCTAGGGTTTAGCCTCCTTGATCTCGTGGTAGATCCACTCTTGTAAACATCCACAATATCAATATCAATCAAGCAGGACGTAGAGTTTTACCTCCATCAAGAGGGCCCGAACCTGGGTAAACGTCGTGTCCCTTGTCTCCTGTTACCATCCGCCTAGACGCACAGTTCGGGACCCCCTACCCGAGATCCGCCGGTTTTGACACCGACAGGCCTCATCAGAGAAGTAGGGCTTTCGGCTGCAAGCTGGTGTTACTTCTCCTGCAGAAGGAGCATGAACCATTTTGGAATGTGTAGTCGACTAGATCTGGAGCTAAATGTAAGGTGCTAAAAGAATAATTACCAGTAGTCTAATCAATTTCCTTGTGATCTGGTCCGTTTTAAAAACCTTCTTTTCCTTGCCCCACTTGTAGCGGGCCCTGATGAAGTCACGCTCCAAGGGGTTTGTGAACTTCGCGAAGGGGTCTGGGAGACCCGCGGCTTCACGTTCCGCGTCCTCCTTATCCCATATGGGCCTTTTACCGAGGTAGCGGCTTCCGAGGTGATGCTTCCCCGTGTTCCTTTGCTGAACGCTCTTGACTTTCACAGACATAGCATTGGTTGCCTCGGTAGCGCAAGTGTCCTTGAACTTTTTGAACTCCTCTTCCGTAAGTGTCGGATTTTCTTCCAGAATCTTGGACGGGGGTTCCTCAGCCTCAATAGCTCTTTTCACCCTCCCTTCCCATGAGGCCAAATCATTGCTGAACATGCCCATGGCGTGATTGTTAATCTTTTTCATGTTCGGATCATCCCACGGTTGTTGTATGTAGTCATCACGGTCGGGGAACTTGAATCTCTTGTGCAACTTCGTCAGGAGCAACTACGTCAAATGTTCTTTACTCCTTAAGTCATCGTCATTGATGCTCGCGCATTCCCGTAGGATGCATCCTACTTGATTCCCAAAGCACTTTTGAGGTTCTCCCGGCTCTAATGGCTCAAACTTGCCAGGTGCCATCTTTGTGATCACCAGTCGTCCAATCCCTAGTTAGGTTTTCTTATCCTCTACTTCTTCTGTTTCTTCTTTTCGGTAGCGACATCGGCACCGGTACCTTCCCCGCCGGTATCTTCCCTGCCGGTACCTTCCCCGCCAATACCTTCCCCGCCGGTCTCGGCGCCGCCATCGGTGTCGTCGCCGTCGGTGTCGATGTCGGCGTCAGTACCATCATCGAGGCCGACCTGCAAACCTTGACTTTGCTTAGCAGTCAAATAGTCGAGGTACTCTTGTTCACCCTCATAATCCATCTCGCCTGCATCTTGGTTAGAAGGCCCGGTTTCTTCGTTGTTCGACATGTTTCCTATGATTAAGTCTCCTCGTTTAATTCTAAAACTATGAAAAAAATGAGAAATGATATAAAAAAGAAAATATGTTGCCGGAATGTCGTTTCCCTGCTACTCCCAGCCCTCGATATGCCTACCATCTAGCACAAATCATACCAAAATTCACGTAAAATTTCGACATGACCTTTGCTAAAAAATGGACATATCAAGCGCCTGAAATTGACTGGAACGGAAATGAATCAACATTCCAGCGTAAAATAGGCCAGTCAGATCATTTACCCTGCACATAATCATCATGTCCAAATGACATGTCCAAATTTCAAATATCACCTGTCCAAAACATCACATGTCCACATATCACATGTCCACTTCATAACTAAAACCTAGCTAAATTCATAACTAAATATATAACCTAATTAACCATCTGCCCTAACTAAAACCTAAGTAAATGAGCCAAAAAAACTCTAGCTACCAGAGAGAGGAGGTGCCGTGGGGGGCTTACAGAGGGTGCCGGACCGACTACGGCCGAGGTTGGGAGGGGGTCGGGGTCGAGCGCCGGGGCCGGAGCCGGGATCGGGGTTGGGGCCAGAGCTGGAGCCAGGGTCGGGGCCGCGGGCGAGCGCCGGGGCCGGACCCGGCGCCGGGGTCGGAGTCGGAGTCGGGGGTGAGTGCAGGGCCGCGGCGAGTGTCGGTGTCAAAACCGGCGGATCTTGGGTAGGGAGTCCCGAACTGTGCGTCTAAGGCTATGGTTGCTGGAGGCTGGGGACACGATGTTTACCCATGTTCGGGCCCTCTCGATGGAGGTAGTACCCTACTTCCTGCTTGATTGATCTTGATGATATGAGTATTACAAGAGTTGATCTACCACGAGATCGTAGAGGCTAAACCCGAGAAGCTAGCCTATGATTATGATTGTCCTTGTTGTCCTATTGACTAAACCCTTCGGTTTATGTAGACACTGGAGGGGGCTAGGGTTACACAGAGTCGGTTACTGAGAAGGAGATCTACATATCCGAATTGCCAAGCTTGCCTTCCACGCAAAGGAGAGTCCCACCCGGACATGGGACAAAGTCTTCAATCTTGTATCTTCATAGTCCAAGAGTCCAACCAAAGTATATATTCCGGCTGTCCGAGGACCCCCTAATCCTGGACTCCCTCAGTAGCCCCTGAACCAGGCATCAATGACAATGAGTCCGGCATGCAAATTGTCTTCGGCATTGCAAGGTGGGTTCCTTCTCCGAATACTACATAGAAGATTTTGAACACAATGATCGTGTTCGGCTCTACAAAACAAATTCCACATAACACCGTAGAGAGCACAATATTCCACAAATCTAATATGCTGACAACTTTTCACAGCGTGACATCACGCCACGGCCCGGTCATTATTCGAACCATTTTTCTCAACCAGCTACTGCGCATATTGCGAGGCGGTTTTATTGACATGTCTTGTCGAAGCAGAGATCGTGTCCCCTTATCACGGGATTCTCATCAATACGGGTGTGGGTAACCCAACCGTGCTTGTTAATATGACTCCTCGAGTTTAGGCACGTTCCAAACGGCCACGTGGGGGACGCTTGATATTCGCCCTCTTTATAAAGGGGCCAAGGCCTGTCCTTTTCTTCCCATGCTCGATCCTTCCCTTCCCCCACCTTGAGTTCTAACTCCCAAGGCTCAAGCTAAGAGCTTTGGACCTTCAACCATGTCCGGATCCAACCTTCAAGGCCGGTGGATGGCCTCCTCTGTCACAGAGGAGGACATCAAGAAGCTTAGGGAGGCCAGGTATCTCACCGCCGAAATCCCGCACAGGCTGCCTGCTCAAGGGCAGGTCATCCCCACTCCCGAACCCAACGAGAGTGTCGTATTTGTTTCCCACTTCCTCCGAGGGCTAGGTTTTAGTCTTGATCCCTTTGAGAGAGGGCTCACGTTCTATTATGGGCTAGATTTCCATGATCTAGCTCCAGATTCCATCCTTCACATCTAAATGCGTTTATAAATGCGTCGTGTGTGAGGCCTTCCTCCGCATCACCCCACACTTCGGCTTATGGCTCAAGACCTTCAATGTGAAGCCGACGATGATCGATGGGCGACACGCGGAGTGCGGAGGCACTATAATAAGCAAAGGCGCTGACACCCTATGGCCAAAGGGTTTCTTCCTGGAGGTGTCCGACTTATGGAAACGAGAGTGGTTTTACATCACAGCTCCCCGAGGTACAAAGCAGGAGGCCGCCCCCGCCTTCCGCTCGGGCCCTCCTCCCCAACTGGCGTCATGGGTCAACAAGGGGCTGGACTAGGGGCCAGTTAATGACGTGCTGACATTGCAAATTCGTATTCGAGATCTCCTCAAGAGGGATCTCAGTCTTGTCAAAGTAATGCAAGTTATGCTAGTTCGTCGGATCCTGCCATGCCAATGTCGATCTCTCCGTATGTGGGAGTTCAACCCGGAAGGACCGCGAACTATTCAACAATTCTTCAGCGTGACGCTCAAAGAGATGTATGGATTATTCTTTGGATCACGAATAAAGTGTCCAGACACCACCGAGGATGCGGGTCTCAATTGCAACAGTCCAAATACTCAAGTAAGTAATTCCGCGACCGAACATGCTGTATTTTTATTTTTCACAACATCATTATGAAAATTGCTCTCTGCCAGGAATGGATAAGGAAGGCGGAGAGGATCAAGTGTTGGGCCCCCCTTCCCGAAGGCTCACCGGATCCTGTGCTAACCAGGATGCTTAAGCACGCACCCTATCAAGTGCCATCGGCAGAATATGAAGGGAGGAATAAAGAAGCCGAAAGTGGGCTTAACACATTACACATCCAAACCGGGGGAACTGGTGTCTCCGGGAAGGAGGATAATCGGGGAGGTGAATCCAGAATCCCCTCTACCCAAGGAAAGAAAAGGGCCCCCCTCTGAAAACTTGGAAACAGAGGTCCAAATGAGGGAAGAAACCTTCGCCAGGGGGCCCTGCCCCAGAGGGCGTTCTTACCGCACAACGCTCGTAAGGGGGCTAACCCTCTTCCGAGCTGTAAGTGAACAAAAGTACTTTGGCAAATATATCATGATTTTATCTCTGAGAACAATAAACGAGACATATATTTTGCAGTCCGGCTCACAGCCCTTCTCGACAGAGTTCGTCTTCGGGGGATATTCTTCCGGAGATGATGGAGAGCGAAACGCCTCATCCTGTCTCCCCGCCTCATGGGGCGGACAACCCTGAGGTGTCGTCACGGAGGGTTTCTCCTGATATGCAAAGGACAGAAGTTAACTCTTTGGCCACCCGAAGTCCGGAGTATTCGGCTCCAAAGGAGAGCAACAGAAAGAATCCGGGACTGTCTGGTGCACAACCGGACACACCGATGGGTCTCTTGGAGCAAGCCGCTATCTCAGAGGCGCATCGTACCTTAATGGGTACAGTGGTTGAGAGGATTTCATCTGCAAAAAGCGGGTTAAATGAAGCTTTTACGAGCCTACTAAGAGGCTTTGAGGTACACAAAATAATATATGTATTTTTGGCGGTACTGCACACGCTAGGTGTGCTTTGTATAGATAGTGTCCCTTGAGACTTTGGTTGCCGTCTAGAGGCGGCAAACAGAGGATCATAGTCCCAGGTAATGATCGTGCTGCTTTTATGTGTAGGCGGCTGAGGGTCCGGTGGCTGGCCGGACTGCTGATATTGCCAAACTGAGGCGGCAGCTTGACGTGGCGGATGCCGACATCGCGCTTGTAAACAAGCGGCTTGACAAGGCACATGGTATGTATTTTCGGGTGGTCAGCAAATATTAAGATGGAGCTGCTGCCGTGGAGACCCTTCGGGCGTACTTGCCTGAGCCAAGGAACAAACCAGGATGAGTGATGCAGCCGCCCTAAAGGCGGCCGACGAGTAAAGAGCCGAACAGGCTGCTCATCGCCAGAGCGAAGATAAAATATCCAAGATCACTAGTAGAAAAGGGGCCTATTGACCCGGTTCGTGAGGGCCTTTAGTCCCGGTTCATGAACCGGGACTAAAGGGTCGGTACTAATACCCTGGCCCTTTAGTCCCGGTTCAATCCAGAACCGGGACTGATGGGCCTCCACGTGGCCTGTCCACGAGCCTGTGGAGGAGGGCCTTTGGTCCCGGTTGGTGGCACCAACCGGGACCAATAGGCATCCACGTCGACATTTCTATGGATGTGGTTTTTGTTTTTTTGAAGGGGGTTTGGGGGTTTTGGGGGGATAATTTAGGTGTTTCATCTATTGTGCTATAGCTAGCTAACTAATAGAGAAAAGTGTCCTCTCTTTTGTCCGTGCTTGGTCGACGCTACGTACTATACATACGTATAGAGAGGACTAGCTAGACACGCTAGCTAGCTAGTAATTAAGCAAGCAGAAGATCGTCATGAACATATATGCATACAGAGAGATGTGATATCGACCACCTCTCCTTCTCCGAGAGATTGGTCGAACAACAAGTTCTCGTGATATCTATCCGACACTACCGCTACATATATACAATAATTATCTTTTACAATACGGACGCGTGGTCCACATAGTATTCTCCGTCTTCAGTGATCACGTGGTCAAGAAAGAATGCCGCCAATTCATCTTGAATTGCTCGCATGCGATCTGGTGCTAGGAGTTCATCCCGCTTCCGAAACATCTAATTTTAATAAAGGGGTCCATACATACATACATACATATATATATATATATATATATATATATATATATGAATGAATGAAACTCAACACAAATTATTGTAATAAAATAAAATTGTGTATATTTTTATTTACGCACTTGATATTGTTTGTCGGAGTAGACCCTCTCACAGGTCGTGGTGGCGGATGGACTCATAAACGTAGTATCCACAGAAATCATTCCCTTGTTCCTGCCACAACCACTTTACAAGAAATGAGGTCAATCAAACTGATAATTAGCAAGCATGCTAAATGGTATTGATGAAACTAGCGCTTGAATCACTAGGAGATGCGCGTGGAATATGCTACTATATAGTACTTACTTTTCGGGTGTCTAAATTGCAGCTTCTTGGTAGTCCCGGAGCTTTTTGGTGAATTTTCTCCAAGCCCTGCCATACAAAGAAAACAATTACTTGATATCAGAAATGAACAAAGTTGTTGATATGGTGGATAATGATCGATTTAACTTACTTCTCGAGCATTTCAGTCATGTCCGCATACTCCTTGGGATCTTTTTGCTTGGAGTCTAAGACAGTTACTACTCCCTTCTCAATCCTAATCTCTAGGAGAATATAGTGGTAGCTGCGCACACATGCATAACTCATCAATATTACATTACTATAACATGGACTAATAAGGAAACCGAATATGCCACAAGACGGTAACACTCACTTGAAGTTGTAAGGAAAGAGTATTATATCTTTGTGTTCATTTATTACCAACGATTGTAGCAAGTTGGCCTCGGTATCTTCTGACACGAAATTTAACCTCGCTTGCATCTATGAGATATGTGTTAATGAACCCAATATCACCCACTTGTCTTTTCTTCAATTCGGCGATCTTCAATCTGCATAATATAGTGAGGATAATTATAAATACATGCAATGAAAGGGCTAAGTTATATAGAGAGACTTAATGACAGAAGTAGTACTACTTACAGACAGTAGCAGGTGACCGTTGCTTTATCGAGGGCCAATTGATTGAAAAACTAATAGAACTCCTCAAATGGAATAGGCAACAGTTAAATTCCAAGGAGGTCATGCTCCTTTTTAACTCTCACATACAAAGTACTCCTCCCCTCAGACTCTTTGCAGGTTTTCATGTACCAATCATGCAATCTTCTCATCATCGTTGATACAGAACTTTCATCTTTGACGAGAGGCTTCCCGTACTCGTATCTTTGTATCTGCACCTCCAAGAAATCATAATGTACACCGTCGGGTAGGTAATCTGCAGGATTGCCATAACTGGGCACCATCCTCGGATCGACGATGTCGCCAGCAGGCACCTTGAGCGGGGGGCACGATTGCTTCGCTTGTTCGCCGAGCTGGGCAATTTGTTTCCCAGCTCGTCGTTCTTTCATCCTTTGATCAGCAGCGGTACTTCTCGACCTCTCCGCTTCGCAAATGCCTTTCCAATAATGCGCTCATAGTTGCCTTTCGGCGGAGACTTGGGTGGTGTTGTCCACGGCAGCCAGTGCGCTTCGCTTTCACCGGATCTACCTTCTCCTCCGGAGGTGGATGTCTCTTTGCTTTCAACCCTTGAAACCAGTCATCCACTTGATCTGCGCGATCTTCACGTTTTCCTCCTCGCTCATCTCAGACGGTAACTTCTGCAGAGTCTTCAGAGAAGGACCGAATCTGTATCTCCTCCCGCCTTTGGCTGTACTGCTAGACGCCGGCAGAGCAGATGGAGCGGATGTCTTCTTTCCTTGCTTATGAGGCGGAGGAGAAGGACTACGACGCGCCGGAGTAGCCGGAGCGGCGGCGGGTCTCTTCCGCCCTTGCTGACGAGGCGGAGAAGGAGGAGGCTGGCTGCTCGGGCGCGCCGGTGCAGGCGGAGAAGGAGGCGGAGTGCCACCACGCGCCGGAGAAGGAGCCGGCCGAGTGCCCTGATCGTCACTCGCCGGAGGAGGAGGCGGTGGAGGAGGCGGAGTTCCCTGACTCGCCGGAGGAGGAGGAGGAGGCGGAGGCGTCCAGTTCGGAAGGTTGATGAGATCCTTCCGCCATAGGCATGGAGTCTTCAGAGCAGAACCCAGTCGATACTCCCCTTCACCGGGAGGGTGGTCAAGCCGGAGGTCCTCAAATCCCTCCGTTATTTCATCGACCATCACCTTAGCATATCCTTCTGGAATCAGCCGGCAGTGAAAAGTTGAGTCGGGTTTAGTAGGATAAACAGAGCCAACTGCCGCCTTGACCTTCAAATTGCTCCATTGCGCCATAAGGTGGCAATTTTCAGCATCCGTGATAGCATCCACGGGATAGCTGGCAGGAGCCGTCAAGGCATGCTGCTCTGGCTGAAGCAGCTCGGTGGAAGCCACGCTGCTTCTCCGCTGAGATGGCGGGGTAGCTTCGGGGGAAGCTTCGGTAGGTCGTTTGCTACGATCTGCTGCTTCTCGTTCCTCTTCTCGTTCCTCTAGCCCCATTACCCTTACGTGCAGCGCCTGCATTTGGCTCTGCTCCAGTTTCTTCCTCCTCTCATGGGTTTTGTAACCCCCTGCGTCCGGAAATCCAGCCTTCCACAAAGCGGAGCTGGCGTGCCTCGTGTCCGTCCAGGTGCTCAGGATTCCCGAGGGCCATTGTGAGCTCGTCCTTCTCCCCTGCTGCAACGAACTTCCCTTGCTGCGCTGCTTTGATATATTGCTGAAGCCTCTTGACTGGTATGTTCAATTGTTCGTCCGTCCAAATGCACTTCCCTGTTATAGGGTCCAAGGATCCGCCGGCCCCGAAGAACCAAGTCCGGCAACGGTCTGGCCAGTTCATTGTCTCTGGTTCGATCCCATTATCAAGCAGATCATTCTCAGCATTAGCCCACTTAGGCCGGGCTACGAGGTAGCCACCGACCCGTCGATGGTGAAGCTTCTTCTTCGCAGCATTTCTCTTGTTTGTCGCCGACATCTTTTTAATCTTTTCCGATGTCTTGTAGGACACAAAAGCGGGCCAGTCATCTCTGATCTTCTCATATTTGCCCTTGAATTCTGGTGTCTCATTTTTTTCGACATACGTATTGAGTTCTTTCTTCCAATTCCTGAATAGTTCTGCCATCTTCTTAAGAGCAAAAGACTTGATTAAAATGGCTCTATTGCTGGCTTCTCCGGATCATCCTCTAGCGGTAGGGTAAATTTTGACTTCAGCTCAGTCAAAGATCATTTTTCAGCATATCATTGACACAAGACACCTCAGGGTCTTCGTTCTTAGGCTTATACCATTGGTGGATGCTGATCGGGATCTTATCCCTAACCAGAACCCCGCACTGAGCAACAAATGCCTTCTTTGTCCTAGGGTTCAATCGGTTGGCCGTCGCGCGCGATTTGTATGATCTCAAACTTTTCACCCGAGCTCAACTTTTTCTTCGGGCCTCGTCTCTTTACCGAAGTTGTGCTCGATCCGGAGGGCTAGAAAAAAGAACAAAGACGAGAGTTAATTAATATGTGTACATACCAAAACAAAGACGAGAGCTAGTCAGCACAGGCTTAACTAATATACATACCTGGACGGACTCGGTTTGGTGATCACCGGAGCCGTCCTCACGGTCTACTTCTTCACCCTCTCCTTCTTGCACCGGCATTGGGTCATCGGAGCCATGTAAATCATAGCCAGCTGCTTCTTCACCCTCTCCTTCCAGACCATCGTTGTCGTTGAGAAACATCAACGAGCAGCGACATCACTTCCTTGTGCGATTATGTCCCTCAACAACGCTTCTTGTGCTTCTTCTCGGGTGTCCATAGTTTCTACAAATATTTACAACATGGCAATTATTATTCAAACATGACAGATATGGATATATTAGTGGCAAAGCGTAGAACTAGCTAGCTAATCACAATAAGGAATCATATTAGTGGCCTCGACGCTGCTTCTCTAGGGTTTGGGGTGGCCTCGACAACGCTTCAAGGGTTAGGGGGTGGCCTCGAGAACGCTTCAAGCTAGGAGGGGGTAATATCGACCCCCCCCCCCACGTGTTCAAGCTATCGGGAGGGGGTCGGCGTTGAACTCTACATCTATGTCCCACAAGTGACGGGGATCGCCGAGCGGTCCAGGGTCAAGGGGCCGAGGATCGCCGAGCGGTCGGGAGGTTGGCTAGTGTCAAAGGATTCAACAAAACCATGTCTTCATCATTAGGCGAAAGTAACAGGTGCATGATGGTACGAAGCTCTCCAAAGTTATTTTGGAACGGAGTCCCAGAGAGGATAATTCGCTTTTTGGTACAAAGTTCAACAAGAACCTTCCGAATATCGTTATTTGAAAGGCCTTTGCTAAGATTCGTTCAAAAAGGCAAATTATCCTATCCGGGACTCCATTCCAGAATAACTTTGGAGGACTTCGTACCATCATGCCATGGTTACTTCCGGCTAATGATGAAGCCATGTATTTCTTCAATACTTTGACACTATCGGAACCCTCGACCCTGAAACCTTCGATCCTTGACCCCTTAACGACCCTCGACCCTGAAACCTTCGACCCTTGGCCCCTTAACGACCCTCGACCCTCTACCCGAGTTCCCGACCCTCGACCCCTCAGCGATCCTCGACACCCTCGTTATATCGACAACGACGCAACATACATATACATGGGAAAATAATGTTATCGGGGAGGGGGTATCGGTACCCCCCCCATCGTGTCAAAATTTCTTCTTTCTCCTCTATTCCTTTCTTTCTTCTTCTCCTCTTCTTTTTCTTCTTATCCCTTGAGAAAGGAAAATAAGGAAAAAGGAAGAAAAGAGGAAGAAGGAAGAAGGAAGAAGAAGAAGAAAAAGAAGAAGAAGAAAAAAAGAGGAATTCTATTTTTTCTTCTTCTCCTCTATTCTTTTCTTCTTCTCCTCTTCTTTTTCTTCTTTTTTCTTCTTCTTATTTATTTCCCCTCTTCTTCTCCTTTCTTCCTCTTCTTATTTCATTTTTCCTCTCATTCTTTTTCTTCTTCTTCCTTCTTAAAAATACATGAAGTAGTATTGCCTAATTCATTGTTCATATGAATATACAAGCATTTGCATATTTACAATAATTAATATCACCAAAAAAATCTATGACCAGAAAAAAAATCCTAATTTTTCTAAAAAACTATCTTTTGCATTGTTCACATACACATATACATTATAGCCACATACACATATACATCACATATGAACAAAAAAATTAAAACATAAAAAAACAGAGCATAAAAATAAAAAAAGAGCTTAAACATTAAAAGAGCCGGGCGGCGGCTCATAGCGCGGGGCCAGGCGAGGGCGCCGACGCGTGGTGGGACGGGCAAGGGGGCAGGGCGACGGCGACGAGGAGCGGGCGTGGCGAGCGAGCCCGTAGCAGGAGCTCGAGACGACGGCGGGAGCGGGCGAGGGCACCGGCGCTGGGAGGGACGGGGGGCAGGGCGACGGGCGAGCACGGGCAGGGGCGCTGGGCGACGGCGACGACGAGCACGGGCAGCCTGAGGGCGCTGCTGGGCGAGCCTGCAGCCCGGCAAAGATTGCCGGGCGGGAACTCGATGAAATCTGAAAAACGCCAAGTCTTTGCTTATATAGAAAAGGCTTTGGTCCCGGTTCGTGCCACGACCGGGACTAATGCTCCTGCTAGTCCCGTTTGGTGCCACCAACCGTGACCAAAGGTCAGTTTTCAGCAGCCCAAAGGGCGGGAAGCGGCGGCCTTTGGTCCCGGTTCGTGCCACGACCCGGGACTAAAGGGGGGCATTAGTCCTGGGTCGTGGCACCAACCGGGACTAAACCCCCCTTTAGACCCGGTTGGTGCCACAAACCGGGACCAAAGGCCTTGTGCTGCCCTGCGCCCAAAAGTTTAGTCCCACCTCGCTAGTTGAGAGAGCTCGAGAGAGGTTTATAAGCGCTGCTGCGCCCACCCTCTCGAGCTCCTCTCAACTGCAGGCTTTCGGGCCTAATCTTTCACTAGCCATGTGCTCAGAGGCCTACTTGGCCTCCTGGCCTGAATCCTGGCCCATGTAGGGTTTCTAGTCGTATTCAGGCCGTGGGGGCCCGGTGGCGGCAGTATTTTTTCCGGTTTTTTGTTTTGTTTTCTGCATTATTATTTATTTTTGTTGTTTTTGCTTTATTTTTAACTCTTTTTGCTTTTAGTTTTAGAAAAATTATAAACTTTCTGTTAGTGCCATTAGTTTTCAAATTTGAAAACTCTTTTTTTGTTTTCTTTGTTGCTTTATTTATTTTATTTTGTTTCTACTTACAACAAAATACTTATTGTTGCTATTTTTTTAGTTTTTGTTCTGTTTTCTGCATTATTTAGTTTTTGTTGTTTTTGCTTTATTTTTTAATTCTTTTTTGCTTTTAGTTTTAGAAAAATTATAAACTTTCTGTTAGTGCCATTAGTTTTCAAATTTGAAAGCTATTTTTTTGTTTTCTTTCTTGCTTTATTTATTTTATTTTGTTTCTACTTACAACAAAATACTTATTGTTGCTATTTTTATTTTTATTTCAGTTTTTTGTTCTGTTTTCTGCATTATTTATTTTTTGTTGTTTTTTTATTTTTTTTTAATTCTTTTTGCTTTTAGTTTTAGAAAAATTATAAACTTTCTGTTAGTGCCATTAGTTTTCAAATTTGAAAACAATTTTTTTGTTTTCTTTGTTGCTTTATTTATCTTATTTTGTTTCTGCTTACGACAAAACGGTGTGTAGAGGGACGGGCTTATAAACCGGTGTGAGCGCCCTTCGGTTGGCGAGGTTTTCAACTTCATAGTTTTCAAATGAAATCTAAAAAAGTTGGCATAGCATGTGCATGTACAAAACGGACAATGGTATCATACTTAAATGCATTACAAAGTTGGCATGGTATCATCATAATAGTTGCGGGAGAAAGTCTTCAATTTTTCTTCGCTTGTGTCGTTTGCTTATTGCGCCGTAACCATGGATAATATTCATCGTTTATCAAGATGCTTGGGTCAGCCTTGACTTTGAAGGGGGGAATTTCATGAAACTTTTCATACTCTTCAGACATGTCTGTCTTGCCCTCCACTCCCAGGATGTCCCTGTTTCCTGAAAGAACTATGTGGCGCTTTGGCTCATTGTATGATGTATTCGCTTCCTTATCTTTTCTTTTCCTCGGTCTGGTAGACATGTCCTTCACATAGATAACCTGTGCCACATCATTGGCTAGGACGAACGGTTCGTCAGTGTACCCAGGATTTTTCAGATCCACTGTTGTCATTCCGTACTATGGGTCTACCTGTACCCCGCCTCCTGACAGATTGACCCACTTGCACTTAAACAAAGGGACCTTAAAATCTACTCCGTAGTCAAGTTCCCACATGTCTACTATGTAACCATAATATGTGTCATTTCCCTTGTCGGTTGCTGCATCAAAGCGGACACCGCTGTTTTGGTTGGTGCTCTTTTCATCTTGGTCAATCGTGTAAAATGTATTCCCATTTATCTCAGATCCTTTCCAAATCATTACGATCGAAGATGGTCCCCTGGACAACAAGTACAGCTCATCACAAACAGTGTTGTCACCTCTGAGACGATGTTTGAACCAACTGCTGAAAGTCCTGATGTGTTCACATGTAATCCGATCGTCGCCTTTGCTCCGGGTGTTTGGAGCGCAGACTGTTCTTGTGTTCATCGACATACGAGGTCACCAAGGTAGAGTTCAGAGAACTGTGTAGTGTGCTTGAGACCAAGAATATCCGTCCCTGCATATTATTGAGTCTCTTCCAAGCGTGCCTTTTCGATCAGTCTCCCCTCATACCGCGATTTAGGGAGACCTATCTTCTTAAGGCCAGGAATGAAGTCAACACAAAACCCGATGACATCCTCTGTTTGATGGCCCATGGAGATGCTTCCTTCTGGCCTAGCACGGTTACGAACATATTTCTTTAGGACTCCATGAACCTCTCAAAGGGGTACATATTGTGTAGAAATACGGGCCCCAGAATGACAATCTCGTCGACTAGATGAACTAGGACGTGCGTCATGATATTGAAGAAGGATGGTGGGAACACCAGCTCGAAACTGACAAGACATTGCGCCACATCACTCCTTAGCGTTGGTACGATTTCTGGATCGATCACCTTCTGAGATATTGCATTGAGGAATGAACATAGCTTCAAAATGGCTAATCGGACGTTTACCGGTGAAGCCCTCAATGCAACCGGAAGCAATGCGTCATAATCACGTGGCAGTCATGAGACTTTAGGTTCGGAACTTTTTCTCCGCATATTTATTATTCCCTTTATATTCGACGAGAAGCCAGTCGGGACCTTCATCTTGAGCAGGCATTGAAAGAATATTTCTTTCTCTTCTTGCGTAAGAGCGTACTGGCAGGACCTTCATACTTTGCTTCGGAGGCATGCCCTCTTTTTCGTGCAAGCGTTGCAGGTCCTCTCGTGCCTCGTGTGTATCTTTTGTCTTCCCATACACACCCAAGAAGCCTAGCAGGTTCACGCAAGGTTCTTCGCCACGTGCATCACGTCGATCGAAGAGCGGACCTCTAGGTCTTTCCAAAGAGGGTAGGTCCCAAAATATAGATTTCTTCTTCCACATGGGTGCGTGATTCTCGGCGTCATTTGGAACAGCTAGTCCGCGGGACCCTTTCCAAAGATTACGTGTAAATCATTGACCATAGCAAATGCGTGATCACCGGTATGCATGGCGGGCTTCTTCCGGTGATCTGCCTCGCTTTGAAATACTTGCCTTTCTTTCGACATTGATGGTTGGTCGGAAGAAATCGGCGATAGCCCAGGTACACATTCTTCCTGCAGCTTCCCGGTATATACTATCGGTGTCAAGTAAACAGTGCGTGCATGCGTGGTATCCCTTGTTTGTCTGTCACGAAGGTTACTGAGACCGGGCCAATCGTTGATGGTCACGCACAGCAACGCCTTTAGGTCAAATTCCTCCTTTTTGTGCTCATCCCATGTACGTACACCGTTTCCATTCCACAGCTGTAAAAGTTCTTCAACTAATGGCCTTAGGTACACATCAATGTCGTTGATGGGTTGCTTAGGGCCTTGGATGAGAACTGGCATCATAATGAACTTCCGCTTCATGCACATCCAAGGAGGAAGGTTATACATACATGGAGTCACGGGCCAGGTGCTGTGATTGCTGCTCTGCTCCCGAAAGGATTAATGCCATCCGCGCTTAAAGCAAACCATACGTTCCTTGTGTCCTTTGCAAACTCATCCCAGTACTTTCTCTCGATTTTTCTCCATCATGACCTGTCAATGGGTGCTCTCAACTTCCCGTCTTTCTTACGGTCCTCAACGTGCCATCGCATCAACTTGGCATGCTCTCCGCTTACGAGCAGACGTTTCAACCGTGGTATTATAGGAGCATACCACATCACCTTCGCAGGAACCCTCTTCCTGGGAGGCTCGTCGTCAACATCACCAGGGTCATCTCGTCTGATCTTATACCGCAATGCACCGCATACCGGGCATGCGTTCAGATCCTTGTAGGCACCATGGTAGAGGATGCAGTCATTAGGGCATGCATGTATCTTCTCCACCTCCAATCCTAGAGGGCATACGACCTTCTTTGCTGCGTATGTACTGTCGGGCAATTCGTTATCCTTTGGAAGCTTCTTCTTCATTATTTTCAGTAGCTTCTCAAATCCTTTATCGTGCACAACATTCTCTGCCTTCCACTGCAGCAATTCGAGTGCAGTACCGAGCTTTGTGTTGCCATCTTCACAATTGGGGTACAACCTTTTTGTGATCCTCTAACATGCGATCGAACTTCAGCTTCTCCTTTTGACTTTCGCATTGTGTCCTTGCATCGACAATGACCCGCGGAGATCATCATCATCGGGCACATCGTCCGGTTCCTCTTGATCTTCAAGCAGCTTCGCCTGTTCCAGCACCATCGTGCACATCGTCTGTGCATCTTGATGTTCAGTAGCATCACCGTATTCAGGGGCACATAGTTGTCATCGTACTCTTCTTCCTCGCCGTCTTCCATCATAACCCCTATTTCTCTGCCTCGTCCATACATTATAGTGTGGCATGAAACCCTTATAAAGTAGGTGGGTGTGAATGATTTTCGTGTCAGAGTAAGACTTCGTATTCCCACATATAGGGCATGGACAACACATAAAACCATTCTTGTTGTTTGCCTCAGCCACTTCGAGAAAATCATGCACGCCCTTAATGTACTCGAAGGTGTGTCTCATCACCGTACATCCATTGCCGGTTCATCTGCGTGCATTATATATAATTAAGTGTGTCAAAATCATTACAGAACATCATGAATAGATAATTAAGTGACCAAATTAATAGAAGTTCATCATCACATAAAAACCAAAGTACATACATAGTTCTCATCTAACAACATAAAGCTCTGCAGAGCATCTAAATTAATTAAACCATACATTGAAACTATGTAAAACATTTCAATGCGAAAACAAATACGATCATAATCGCAACCAAGGTAACAACTCATCCAACGGCATAATGATACCAAGCCTCGGTATGAATGGCATATTTTCTAATCTTTCTCATCTTCAAGCGCATTGCATCCATCTTGATCTTGTGATCATCGACGACATCCGCAACATGCAACTCCAATATCATCTTCTCCTCCTCAAGTTTTTTTATTTTTCCTTCAAGAAATTGTTTTCTTCTTCAACTAAATTTAACCTCTCGACAATAGGGTCGGTTGGAATTTCGGTTCAACAACCTCCTAGATAAATAAAATCTATGTCACGTTGGTCGGCATAATTTTCATAAACAATAAATGAACCAATAGTTATGAAAAGATAATATATACCAGATCCGAATCATAGACAAGACGAGGGCCGACGGGGGTGGATACCAAAACCATCGCACTATATAAGATGCAATAATAAAAGTAAGAAAATAATAGAAGTATCTATCTAAACAAACAAGTAATAATAATTTTCCTTTCAGAAAGAAGATAAGAACAAGAGGCTCACCACGGTGGTGCCGGCGATGAGATCGGTGCGGGTGATCGACGGCGATGAAGACGGGGACGGGGCGTGACGGACCACTAAACCTAGATAAATATTGAGGAAAATGGAGCTTGGCGGTCGAGCTTGGGGAGGAGAAACCTTAAGTAGTTTGGCTCGGGCATTCCATCGAACACCTTGTGTGCATAGGTGGTGAGCTAGAGCACCACCAAGCCCTCTCCCCCTCGGCCAGAAAAAAAAGCAGGCAGTGTGCTCTGCTCTTGCGAGGGGCTATATATAGGCAGCACCATTAGCCCCGGTTGGTGGCATGAGCCGGACTAAAGGGAAGCCTTTGGTCCCGGTTCATGCCACCAACCGGGACCAATAGTGGTGGGCCAGGAGCCAGGACCATTGGTCCCGGTTCGTCCCACCAACCGGGACCAAAAGGTCCGGACGAACCGGGACCAATGGCCCACGTGGCCCGGCCGGCCCCCTAGGCTCACGAACCGGGGCAAATAGCTCCATTGGTCCCGGTTCTGGATTGAACCGGGACTAATGGGCTAAACTGGCCTGGATGAAAGCCCTGTTTTCTACTAGTGGATGCTTGTTGGGCTGAAAGATGCCACCGGCCGATATGAGCTCATTGATAAGGAAAGCCAAGAGAAAGTGGCCGACCTAAAGAAGGAGAAGGTAAGCAAGCTTCTCGTCATTCTGCAAGTTGACGGGACACATCAAAGTTATTTATTAGTACTCTCTTGAAAAAGGGCCGGCCATGTCCATGGCTACCATCCCGTGCTCTGTCATTGAGTACATGCACTATTCACGTGCCATCGAGGAGAAAAAATATTGCGTAGTACTAGATGCCATCAAAGTGCATGACTCACTTACGCACTGGATATCTCCATTTTCTTGCATGGCACGCCACCTTGATGCTACATGTCCCGTGTCTCATGGAGGCATATAGCATGATTTTTAAAATGGAGGCATATAGATGTCTCACGTGTCGGCAAAAGGATGAACAAAGCTCAGTTCTTAAACGAAAGAGTGGAAGAACATAGATTCCCGAAGACCGAGAAGGAGCAACAAACCTCGCGGTGGAGCGTCTCCACTCATAATATTTTATATTATTCAGCGATATAAAATCAACCAAATTTCTCCATGTTCTTATACCATTCTATAGTATGAGAATAACTTTGAACGTAAGCCATTGATGACTTGTAGTTGTGGGTTGATGACTTGTTGTATGTAATAAAATGATATGCCTATGATAAACTTACTAAATTTATGAATGACTTTCAATTCGCTTCTCTGAGTGAGTGCGGCGACGAGGCAAAAAAATATTTTCTGAATACATAATTGTGTGTGCATTGCAACAGGTTATCGGATGAGGCCAATCAACAATAGTAGTATACTATTTCTACTAGCTTCACATGCTTTGCGCGTCGTCGGGCGGGTGTTTTTACTGTAGCTGTGAATCCCATCATCTTAGGTCCTCGGATGAGTCCAGTAGAAATTGCATTATGATGTTTGGGTTCAAACTTTCAGAACTGTTGCACTATCTCTACGTCTACGTATACGTAATACAACAAGTTTTAAACTTGAGTCCAGCCACCCACACTCACAATGGACACTTTTTAACCTAGCATAGACTCCATGAAATTTGGCCACAGTGTGAGGTGGGCCATATGTTAATGTGTTCGCTGTACGTAACCAGCACCTCGAATCCTCGATACTACTACTATAAGTAGTAGGAGTAGTAGGGTGGCATGGGCCAGAACAAGCATTCACGTCCAGGAGTACGGCACACGCCACCAGCACGACTTCCATCTGACACCATATTTCTTGGAGTCCGTGCTACAACAATCTCTTCAACCTCGTCGTTTCTCTAACTCAGCCATCGCGCGGCGGGCGAGGTGGGGGTTTGCCGATAGTCGGTTTCCTCAACTACGGTCCCACTTGTAAGCCCAACTCCAACGCACGACCCAAAACGGACCCCCGTTTTTCTCGGATTCTGTCCGTTTGGGTAGGGCAGTGGGGTCGTGTCCGGGCCATTTCTCGGATGCGGTGGTCGTGCGCTGAACGCGCGGATGCATCCCGGTCGCGTACATTTTTCTTTCCAAACACATATCTTTTTTTCATCATTGATTTTTTGGTACATGGAAATACATCACCAAAATTTGACTAGAAAAGCAAGACCAAAGAAAACAAAAACCACAAGAATACATTTTATAAGATATCCAACTTCCATAACTGCTCCTCACTACTTGGGAAAGCCTTATACAGAGAAATTTAGCAACAACGCAGGTCAAAAAAGGGCGCTAGTGTTAGATAGCAGTAGCGGGTGAGAAAAAAACGGCGCTACAAATTCGTAGTAGTAGAGCATGCGGTCGTAAAAGCGCTACTACTAATATTCCCATTGCTAGAACGATAGGCTACACATAGCTGTAGCGGGCTTGGTAGAAGCGCGCTACCGCTAGGGCATAAGTAGTAGCGCATTTCCTACGAAGAGCGCTACTACTAATGGAAATAAAATAAAATGAAAAACAAATAGAAATGGAAATGAAAATTAAAGAATAGAAAAAGGAGAAAGGAAAAAATAAAATCTAAAGCAAAATAAATGAAAAGCGAAAAATGGAGAAAGGCATAGCAGTAGCTTGTGCTCCTAAGAGGCGCTATAGCTAATGTAGCTGTAGCGCGTTTCCTAGACCCCCACTATAAAAACAGAAAACGAAATAAAAAAGGGAAGGAAATTACGAAGCTATAGCGGTAGCGCGTTTTGCGAAACGCGCTACCGCTAAGTTTGACTTAACCGAAAAAACCATTTCCCCCCGGCCACCACTTCTCCTCCAAATCCCCCGACCCACCCCGCCGCCGTCTCCCCGATTCGCCGCCTTCTCCTGCCGACGTCGACGCCCCCGGAGCCACCAGAGTCGCGCGCCGTCAACGCCACCGGAGCCACTCCCAACGCCACGGAGCCGCGCGGCCTCATCAACACCACCGGAGCCGCCGTCGACGCCACTGAATCCTCCCTCACCACAACTGCCTCACTCGTCGTCACTGGAGACGCCCCTGCCTCCCTCGCCACCACTGCCTCCCTCGCCACCACCAGAGCCATCCTCTGTAAGCCCCCACCCCTCCTCTCTCTCTCGTGCATAGGTTAACTAGTTTAATTAGGTTAATTATCTAGAATAGTGCAAAAATTTAGTTAGGGATTTGACAGAGTAGTTAGATTTACTAGTTTAGTTAGGTTAACTATCTAGGTTAGTACAAAAATTCATTTAGGGCTTTGACAGAGAACTAGCTACGTTAACTAGTTTAATTAGGTTAATTATCTAGGTAAACTTGGTTAACTAACTAGGTTAAATAGGTAGGTTAATTAGGTTCACTAGTCGTCAACCCGTGCACATGCACGGGCTAGCTATTTGAGAACACGTAAACATCTACAATTATAACATTTCTTGTGTTTTCATTTGAATATTACAAACATGTAACAAAATTAATTCTACATGTAAACATCTCTCATGATACCATTAAATCTCATGGCTTTGTTAGTTTCCTTCTCATATTAAAACAATCATTTGACGAACCATCATGCATCTGCATAAATTAATAGTAAGAACGATGATGCTAATAAAAAGAAGAAAATATCATTATGAAGGGAACACATAGGTATGCAAATTTTTCAGGAATAACATGTGGATATAATCATAAGTATAGAAATTTAATTAGGACTTTTGGGATAAATTTTGCAATCTGTTTCCTATTACAGAATAAAGACAAATCACTTTGTTATGCTTTCCTATTACATCCATCAAGGAATCAACTTCTTGGCTTGATAACTATAGTATCAGATACACCGCGGATTAATAAATTCAATGTTTCATTCCAAAGTATGAGATCCATATTTAGCTACATAACTGTATAAACGATTATGAGTTCAACCTCAAAATACAGAGATGAAACTGGAATAATAATTATGCAAAATATTTCACATCATTAAGTAAATGTCATTGCCGTTGGGATGCCATGCCACTTATGTGATAATCATAAATATTTTTTCTGATTACATGTGAGATACATATTAGACAAAAAACTGAAAATGCATGAACCAATTTCAACAAATCACTATATGGCAGAAATACGATTCAAATATCTGAGATATAGACCTGTAGACAATGAAAATAGAGACTTGTTGGTCAATTTCTGAGCTGCATGCCACAACCAAGTAAGATTTTGGGGACCAACAAACTTGATATTTAAAAAATGATATCATTAAAAGTCAAAGACAATCACATATAGAAATATCCACAGGAAATTAAAATTGAGATGAAGAGAAGTGGACGGTTCTTGGTTAGTAGTGTGTATATAGGCATGTTCTCTTCATTCCGAATAAAATACCATGAATGAAAATGTGAACTGACCTTCATGCTTTCAGCCATAACAATAACCTTCAGCCTGTATATGGATGCATGCCCGTTAGATCTATTGAGTTCAGTTCGGATTTAACTATCTCATCAGATTGGATAGAAAATTATGGATATCACACAATATTATATAAAAATGCCATCATTAAAAGTGAAAGAATGTCAATAGGAAATGAAAATTCACACGCAGAGAACTGGACGTTGCGTAGTTAGTGGTCTGTATGCACAGAGGTTCTGCACAATTGGAATAAGATCTCATGAAAGACTCAAAATGTGAACTGACCTTCATACTTTGAGACATAATACAAATGACCTATAGCCCATATATGCACGCATGCATGCATGCATATCAGATCAGATCGATTGGCTCCTGTCCTGGTGTTTGCCTATCGATCAGATTGGATAAGAAAATAGTAAATATTCCACATAGAAGATATAGTGAATCAACAGGCATGCACTTTAATTATCTATCGCAATCCCAACTTTCAAAGCCTAGATATACTTCATTCTAGATTGATAAATCTTCGAAATCGAATAAATAAAACGTCCCAAGTATGAGATCCGTATTAGCTACATAAATTTACAAACAATTATGAGTGCAACATCAAAGTACGTAAAGAGATGTAACTGGAAAAATAATTATACAAAACATCTCACACCATTAGAAAAATATCATTGCCGTCGGGATGTCATGTCACTTGTGTGATAATCATAAATATTATTATTTCAATAAATCGGTATATAGCCGAAACATGATTCTAGTATCTGAGATATAGACCTGTAGACAATGAAAATAGTGACTGGCTGGTCATTGGCTAACTACGTACTGGTTAACGGCAGATGCCACTTCTGAGCTGCATGCCACAACCAAGTAAGATTTTTGGGACCAACATACTTGTTATTTTTAAAAATGATACCATTAAAAGTCAAAGATAGCAACATATAGAAATATCCACAGGAAATTTAAATTGACATGTAGAGAAGTGGAGTTCTTGGTTAGCAGTGCGTATGTACACAAGTTCTTGCATTTCAAATAAAATATCATGAACGAATATGTGAACTGACCTTCATGCTTTGAGCTGTAACATTAACCTTCAGCCCATATATGCATGCATGCACGTTAGATCGATTGCCTTCAGTTTTGGATTTTATCTATCAAAGTGACAGAATGTCAACAGGAAATTAAAGTTGGCATGAAGAGAACTCGACGTTGATTAGTTAGTGGTGGGTATGCACACAGGTTCTGCACAGTAGGAATAAAATCTCAGGAATGACTCAAAATGTGAACTGACCTTCATACTTTGGGACATATAACAAATAACCGACAGTCCATATATGCATCCATGCATGTATCAGATCGATTGTCTCCGGTGGTGTTTGCATATATAATCAGATTGGATAAGAAAATTATAAATATTCCACATAGTAGATATAGTGAATTAATAGGCATGCACTTTACTTATTGATTGCAATCCCAACTTTGCATAGCCTAGCTAAACTTCGCATCAGATTGATAAATCTTCCGAAACCAAATAAAGAGAATACCGAGGTTATTTCACCTAACAGGGAAAGCTGGCTCATTTTCTGGGGATGGAAGAAAATATTTGATCAGATACCTTTAACGGAATAAATTGAGCTGATAGAAAAATTGCCCTTACGTACAAAGGATTAAGAGATTGGCTGTATACCTCCTTCTGCTAAATCAACCACCATGGCTTATATATGTTTTCAGATCTAAGAACTTGGGACCTATGATTTAAAGAACGAAGAGGAGCATGATCAGGACTTGAGGACAGCCGGACATGCATGGTTGATTGGAGCGCACCTGCTCAATTGACCATCATGAGATAAAACCATGTACAGGAATATACATGCTAGATTGTTGGATCGTACAATTGAAATCATCAACACGATAAAATCATGTACATACAGATAATTGATTGCTGCACATGGCAAGTGAGATTCAAAGGTTGGAGAGAAACACAATTAGGAAAACCGAGCACACCTGATCTGATGGTACAAATCTATTGGATCAATTCCAGGATTGCATCGAAGATTTTAATGCGGTAATCTCTGCCAACAGATCAGATCCATTCCCCAACACGGTTATTCCAATTTGAGAGAGACATGGATTTGTTTTCCATGGGGGAGGAGGAGGGATTACATGGCGTGAGCATGTGGCAGATTAATTCCCCAACTTGATTGCTTCGATTTTTGAGAGAACTTGATTTGTTTTCCTTTGGGGAGGAAGAGAGATCGGGGAGCATGGTTTTCACTTTCAATGAGATTTCGGTGAAATTCATTGAATTTCAGTAATTTCAGCAGACACTGAAATATTACGTTTCGGCCAAAATATTTCAGCAATTTCAGTATAACACAACAATTTCAATATTTTTCAAAATATTTTTTAAATTTTTTCAAATTTTTAATTGAATTCAAGTTAATATTTCGGTCATTTGGCTGAAATGGAAACTGAAATCACTGAAATTCACTGAATTTCAGTGATTTCGGTTGGTGCTGAAATTTTTCTGAAACGTGGAGTAGATAGATTTGTTTCTTTTTTTATTTTTGAGGGAAACGTGGAGTAGATAGAATTTTTTTGATTTTAGGTTTATTCTTTAGGGGAACGTGGAGTAGATATATTTGTTTTGAGACAACGTCGAGTAGATATATTTGTTGATAAATACCACATGGTTTCCTTTTTTTTAGTTCCACGAAACGCTTTTTTTTCGTTGCACGAAATGTGACAACTGGGATTAATCTCCACCGTAATAATTTGGTCCCACGAGATAAACGGTTCCTAATTTCTGATTAATGTGGTAATTTCTTGGGAGTCTGTACTTAGTATAGGTTCATTAGATTAACAAGCCAGGTTAAGTAGGTTGGCTAGGTTAGAGCAAAATTTTATTTTAGAGCATTAGGTCAGAAGAGTTAGAGAAATGGAGTTCCTTTGCCATTTAATTGGGTTTTGTCCTAGCCAGAGAAGGGTAAGAGAAAATAATGTGTGTGTGTGTGTGTGAGAGAGGAATAGCTAGATCAACATAATTTGGGTTCTGTCCTAGGCAGAGAAGTGTTTAGTGAGGCCATTTTGCAAAGGTTTTTGATTTTTGAAAAGACCACTATTTTTCAAGGAAAAGCATTTAGGCAAGTTTTATTTTAAAGATGATCCCTTCCTAGACTTTTATTGTTGATTATATCTTTTCATTGAAGTGGTCATGTTATATCTTTTCATTGAAATGGTTCGATTGTGACCAAGTGGCTTTGTTGTTTCCAGGGAATGAAGCCGAGTGGCCTATGTTTTGCCGGAATGTTGATTCATTTCCGTTCCGGCAAATTTCAGGTTCTCGATTTGTCCACTATTTAGCAAAATTCCTGCCGTATTTTTTCGTGAATTTCGGCATGACTTGTGCTACAAACTAGGACATATCGAGTGCCCAGGATTTGCCGCACCTGGAAGAAGTCAACGTTCCTGCATGTCATTATTCATTTTATTAGGTCTAGAATTAATTACTAGATTTGATCGGAGGAAACATGGCTAGAAACGATGAAGGACAGGGTTCTGGTGACTGCGACAACGTCTACCGGGCGGCACAAGAATTTTTGAGGGATGCCGACGATCAAGAGTTGATGTTGGTGGGTCCACTTTTCACATCGGAGATTGAGACTGACATCGAGACCAGCGCTGAGACTGAGACCGGCATCAAGACCGGTGCTGAGACTGAGACCGGTGCCGAGACTAGCGGAGCCGGTATAGAACCGAAAGCAAAGAGCCAACCGCGCCCGAGGAAGCGCGCGCGTGCTACAACAATCAAGTAGGCTGCATCATACAGACAACTTCCACCATCAACGATGCGAAACTAAAGAAGATAGATAATATGAGGCCCTCCCTCCTAAAGAAGCTCTACCAGATATTCTTGTTCTCGGGCCGGAATGAAAAGGATTATAAAGATCAAGATAAGGACCCGGTAATGAAGAAGATAAACAAACACGCCATGAACAAGTTTAGCGACGCGTTGGCCGCCTGCAAATCAAGGGTGAAATATCGGATCGTCATAAAAAAGGAACCCTACTCAGAGATTGTAAAGGATAATCCGACAATCACGGAAGAGCACTGTCAAATATTCAAGGCGGCTTGCGAGGCCGAAGATGCCAAAAAAAAGTCGAAGTACATGAAGGGGCTTCAACAGAGGAACATTGGGAGCCACCACCTCGGAAGCCGTGGTTACGGCGGGAAGAGGTCCAAGTGGGACAAGGAGGACGCGGAAGCCGCGAGTCTGGGCATCCCAGACCCCTTGGCGGAGTTCACCGTCCCGCAGGAGCGTGACGTCCTCAGGGCCCGGCACCGTTGGGACCCAGTGAAGAAGGTTTTCGAGACGAACGGGGTCACGACGGAGTTCATGAGACTGCTGGTAATTTTAGTTTCTGATCAATTCGACTGCACGTTAGTCATATTTGTAAACGATCCTTGTGCATTTTGCAGAGAGAGCAACACAAGATTGCGGCCGAAAGCGACTCGCCGTATGAGGCGTTGGCAAGGCCCAAGTGGGACACTCCATTCAACCGAGCATTGAACATATTGAAAGGACTCCCGGTGGAGATTCAACCGTCGTATGGACGCGTGCACGGTGTCGGAGACGGCACCACGCGGAAGAAGTACTACCGTGAGACCACGGAGGAGAGAAAGGAAAGACGGAGGTTAACTGAAGAAAACATCGACAAGAAGGTTGAGACTGCGGTTGAGAAGAAATCATCTCAGACAGTCGCAATAGCGGTAGCTGCCGCAAAACAGGTGGTTGTAGATATGTCTACTACCTTGGTTCCGGCCGTTTTCAATTTGACCATGCAAAATCCAGGAAAAAGTGCAGCGGACTTTCCCCTTGCTGACTTCTCGGGGAGCAGCTCGACTAGCGTTGCACCAGCACCTACAGCTGCACCTGCTCCCGCACTGGCTCCCGCACCAGCTCCTGCACCTGCTCCCACACTGGTGCCACACCTGCTCCGGCACTGGCTCCGACACCGGCTCCGGCATCGGACGTGCTCGGCGGTGCTTCGTCTTTGGCTGAGCTCAATGCCCTCACGGTATCTGTCACACTGGCCCTCTTCAATAAATGTATAATCTCCCGTTTTAGTTGCCTTTCGGATGTCTCACGTCGCAGACTTATCTTTGCAGGCCGACAAAACCCCGTGCACCTTATTGTACACCATCGGCGACCAAAAGGTGGACGTGGGGAAGGCGGCGATAATGGAGCCGAAGGAACCATTGTTCCACAGCCGGCCGATCCCCCAGACGTCTTCAAGGTTTCCGTGGCCAGTGTCAAACCGAGCGACGAGAATTTGGCTCCTCTGGTACTAGAGGGGGATGACGACGAGACCCCGCGGCAGCTTGGTGATTGTTGCAATGGGTGGGTCCTGTTGTGCCCAAAGAGTCTGCTTCGTCTGGAGGCGGCCGGGAGCACACCCACGGGCACGCAGTTAGGTATGAACATCAACACCTCACCTACTCAATTAGCGTCGGCTATCGTGCTGGGTGATAGCGGAGGGGGTGAGGAAGAGGCTCCATTAGTCGTTGGTGACGTCGCCATAGATGAGGATGAGGATGACGATGACACTCAACAATATGTCAATACCGGCGCCTACTTAGGGTTTGAGCGTCATGAGTCGGTGCCTGAATTGTCGCCTTCGGAGTCTGAACGTATTATGGACAACCTTCCGGTACCAAAGAAGTCTTGGAAGAGACTGAGGAAAGGCAAAAAACCTGATTCTATGATCCAGCCGCCTCAGCAGCCTCGGGTTCAAGACCGTGTAGATATCCCCGTTCGGCAAAATGGCATATCGCCGGTGAACCAATCCTACCTAAAGCAGCGATAGGGGCCAGATTCGGCGATGTAAGGAGACTTCATGACGATATGTTGTGGAGAGAGAAAGGCCTCATCGCCTCGAAAAATCCAGGATACCCACTCTACGTGGTTAACGTGCCGCGGCAATTGTCGTACGTCGACACATTCCCCGCGGACAAGTTCTTCCTTCGATTCGATTACATCTTCGACATGTATCACTGGAAGAAGCTGGATTTTACGTTCGTCCGCCTTTATGCCTTGCACATGAACTACCTCATCGGGGTTGAGCAGATACCTTTTATCTGTGTCGCTGACCCGTACTTCATGCACGAGAGCTTCTTGGTAGTCTGCGCAAAGCACTTTGAATTCGCGAGGGACTACCTCGTCAATTTCATGCTCGCCAATAAGTACAAGGAGGCGATTCTCGTGCCTTATCATCCCCTCTAAGTCATCTGTGTAGATATCCTTCCTTCGATTTCAATCATTCATTTGCACGGTGGAGGCTAATTATTTTGAGGTGTACTTATTTTGCGCAGCGGCGGGTGCACCGTCCTCATCATCCTTTACCCCTGATACTCCCACGCTCTTTACTTGGACTCGTCGAAGAACATTACCAAAATGGATTACACCAACATCAAGTCTGTTCTTGACTGTGCTATCTTTTACTACGGCAAAGTGGGTGGAGAGGTCAATGACAAGAAGATAAGGCACGGCAGGCCCGCCTTAAGCCATAAGACCGACTTCTACTACATCCAGCAACCGAGTGATTCTCTTAATGATGGATTCTATGTCCTACACCACATGCTGGAGTACAGATGGGATCACCAGAAACTTTGCATGTCACCTAAATCCAGCGATGCCCATATTCTGCAATGGGCAAATCACATAGGAGATATCGAGGATCAAAGACTTAGACCTGAGTTCTATCACATCCAGCGCGAACTTGCCCAAATCATCATGAAGGAGGTCCTTGAAAAAACAGGGATGTTCTATGAAGAAGGAGAAATGTCGTGGGAAGACGTCCGAACACGCGTAGCCTCTCAGCGTCTCGACATGAAGCCTTTCACTAAGCTCGGGGAATTTCTCCCTGACATGGATGGATGGCACGACATGTTGGAGTGATTGTCGATATATGACAATGTGTGTCCGTTTAGTCCAGACTTTCTGTATGGAAAAACTTTGAGTTATGCACGACGAAACTTTATTTGTGATGTAATTAAACTGTCCTCCTCCTCGACTAGCGAAGATCACTCTAGTTAGGGCATTTTGGGTACGATGAACTTTGTTATTTATGCTTATGATATGTTGCTTCTATTTTTGCCAAGTCTATCTCTTTCTGTTGCTCAACTATATATGTTGCATATCATCGACTCATGTGACGATGCAGGTGCATAGATCATCGATGGCGAAGAAGTGCTACGCCAGGAGTATACGACGAGTGGCCGGAGTGTCAGGCCTAGGTGTACCGGTTTCTGGTTTCCGAGCGACAGCTAGTAGTTAGTTTAGGTTCTCGCTAATGCGAGAGAGGGATACGAACTCATGTAATTCAGAGTTCCGCTCTCACTCATAGTGTAGCTCTTCTCGCGTATATCATTGTTTAGATGGATGACGATGTAGTTGCAAGTAATCGAGACTTGTATCACTATTTTCGAGATGATGATGAGAGACCACTTTGTGTTGGATGATGATTATGATGATGACATGATTTGATGTGACTATTTGTATGTATATGGTATGATTACATTTGTATGCATATGATATGCTAAAGATTATTGTATAAAGTCTATTCAAATACAAAACAAATATGCATAAAAAACAGAAACTAATAAAACTAGTAGTAGCAAGGGCAACAAAGTTAGCAGTAGCGCTCCCTTACCAGTAGCGCTCAATTCTAAAAAGTGTTGCAGATATTAGTAGTAACGCTCTTACCTAAAGCGCTCTACTGCTAGCCATGTATAGCGGTAGCATGGGACAACAGGCGCTACTGCTACATGTTAGCTGTAGCGCCTTATCAGTAGCGCGACGTCCCGCGCTACTTATAGGCAAAATACCCGCGCTACTACTAGGGATTTCCCTAGTAGTGCCTGTAAGTTGGACTAGTGCCTTCTCCATGCATTCATTGTTGATCTGCGGAGGCTCGATCTTGCGTGCTTCTTTCTTCTTCGAGTGTAAAGAAGTAGACGTTGCTTCCTCGCATCTAGTCTCATGTCTAGCCTCTATTCTATCAACAAGTGCACTAGTCTCAACTCTAGCCTCTATGCTAGCTAAAAGTGCTAGAACATCTAGTAAATTGCGCTCTATCAATATATCGATGTACTCTTCTTCCCAATACCAAACTTGCATCCATTCTACATAATAAAATTTTAAGTTAGCACAACTAGTCTAATCCGAGTGCACAACCAACGATTTGGTCGGGTTCTTCCTCCTTTTGCCGACATGTGGGACATCAAGCATCCAGGTCATTTCATGCAAGAAAATAGAGTGGCAGTTGAAGCCACGTGATGTGAATCTTTGGTTAAACTGTAAATAGAATCTTACTACTCTTGAGTAACTCCAAAAGCAACCACGGAAGATCTTTATTGGATTTGTTTTTCATCACTAGCACGTTGAGGTGAAAGATGTTCTGGTTCAGTGGGTCCTCTTGCGTTTTCACTGACATGTGGGACCGCATATGAGCAAACGGACGATGGGCTCCGCGCGTCCGCTGGCTGGCTGAGAAGAGCGATAGGGGAGGGCTGAGCAAAGACTACAGGAAATCTGTTCTACGTAACCATGACCTCGATATAGGCTTGATATATGGGTGTGGCATGGGCCATAACTAGCATTCACGTCTAGCAATACGGCACACGCCACCCACACGAGTCCCATTCGACACCAATTTTCTTGGAGTCCGTGCTACATCGATCTCTTCTCCCTCCTATTTTCTCAGCCATCACACGGTGGGCGGGGTGGGGGTTTGCCGATAGTCGGTTTGCTCAACTGCGGCCCCACTTGTAAGTTACGCATTCCCCCTTGAGCGGCATGCCAGACCAACCGTGTGGGGGTGCAACACGAACACGGCAGGCTTCTCCTTTTGAACTTGTAGCTTGTAAAATTTGGTTCTGCTCCATGGCGCGACCGATAGATAGAAATAACGACTTTCCCTAGAGTAATGAGAAGTTTGGTTCTCGCACGGTTCATGCATGGAATACGTACGAATATTATGAAGTTGATGCGAAAGGTAAGATAATTACTAGTAGTACCATATACTACTACATGGATTTGATGGAAAGATAAAAATAAATATTGATCCATCAATGACATCCTCACGCCCTAGTGCGCCGGGTCACCAACTGACGTGTGAGGAGTAGCGGCGTTGGCGGCGAGCTCAACGTGCTTCTGAACAATGCCGTCCAAGGTTGCCCTGCGGTCCAAGAAGGCCAGTGTCCTATTGTCCTCCTCTTGCATGTAGTAGTCCTTATGGACGATTTGCACGTAGACGTGGGTCATTATGTCGATGGTGTCTTGCTGCGCCAGGTGCTGCGCAGCGAGCGCGACCTCGAGGTGGACATTCTTCGGCGCGACGGCGGGCAGTCGCAGGGCCACCAGTGCCTCGAGGTTGTCACCGTAGTGGCCGTTGAGGGTGGCGGGCATCGTAGAGCCTGGGGGTGTTGGCTGGAGGCGTACGTCAAGGTCGTCCGCGAGCTTCTTGGCGACGGTGAACTTGTCAAGGAAAACGACGAGGACCTCATCGAACAAGGAGACGAAGCTGTAGTCCAAGCGGCCCCTCGCCCTGGCGGCCTGAAGCACTACCTGGAGACGTTCCTCAGTGCCGGGCCGCAGGCCGGCGTCGTGGACCATCTGGCACAGCCGGCTGATGCTCGTGCTCATCGCCTCCATGGGTCTAGCTTAGCTTCTAGTCAACTGATCTTGCGATTCGAGTGATCACTCTTGCCCTTGGTTAGCGTGCGTAGGTGCGTAGGATTTCGTACTAGATTGGATTGGCGGGGAGCCTTTATATGAGAAGTGCAGACTGCGTTGAATTCACATGCGTGTTGGCCATCTACTCCTAGGCCCTCTACTGCACCTGCCTTTGGCTGTATGACAGGTGGGCCAGCCACCTGTTGGGCCCACGTGTCATTCACCCAAAGGCAGTTGCAGTAAGTCAATGAGGCTGCGTCCCCCTCCGTGCCGGTGCAGTATAGTCATCTCACTGGACCTCTAGTTGGGGCCAAACGAGAGAAGTTTGATGTTTACTGGTTTATTGGTCCCCTTTGCATTTTGCGCCAAGTTTTGACCTTTGATTTAACTAATAAAATGTTAATGCATGTAAAAAAATGTTGTGTAAGTCACCTTACGAAAACCAAATAATTCCAAAACACTTAGGCACGGTACATTAAGTCCCTCCTTGTTTCTTATTTCGTGCCATATCAACCAATGATAGATGTGGGCCATGCATGCTTTCAATGACTTGAGACTACCAAACATGACATGCAGTGTTTAGTACATTGCATGTAATCCTATTCATTAGCAAAAAGACATTAAGTTCCCTCGCCAATAGGAATAAAACAATACACCATGTATTTATTTGCAGAGGGAGTAGTACATTTTTTGTGACATGCATTACTAGATATCGCTAGTCAAATACTAAAATCCAGATGGACGTGGTAGTACTCCTAAATCCAGACGGTGGTGCTAGTAGTACTAGTAGTAGTACTACCAATGTAGGACTAGCACTGTACTACCCGTTGGTCAAAATATTACGTGCTTCTCCTCACAGTGAAGTGACAACACCCTGCGCCGGAGATGACACCTCAGTATAGGAGCCGTGTTCGGCATACCATAGTCAGCCTCACCATCTGCAGTCACTGTCATCATAGCTGTAGAGCTAGCCTGCTTACAACTAGCCGTGTTCGACATAATTTCCCGTGCGTAGATGCCCGTGCATTGCACGGAACACCAAGATTGGGGGTGGACAGCGCCGGCAGTGGCCATCGCGCCAGGTTCTTCCATGGACTTCTAGATGTTGTGAGGAGGAGATAAGGCTGATTGTGAGAGACAAGGAGTTGTTTGTAAATAGGGAACAAGTGCGGGCATCTTTTTGCAAAAATGGAGAAGTTTGGTTTGTATGCATCAGATCTAGATCCGACGGCTATTGGTGAAAGATGGGAGGCACAACATCATCACCAACTCAGGACCTGTTTGATTCGTAGGATTTTGAAAACACAGGAATAGGACACGACAATATTACAAGTTTCAAACTGATACTACAAATGTTAATAGTAATGCCGCACCTACGAAGAGGGAATTACTAGGAAGTTTACGTAAGAATTTCGTTACTTTAGGTGGATGCAACATTATCGTACAAAATAAAATCCACCGCCCTGACAAGTCACTAATGGGCAAATAAGTTTTCAAGTCTCGGGCCACTAGATGTTTCAAAAACAAATTCAGCTTCTGCGGAGACTTTGTCATTTAGGCTTGGACGCTTGCGGTGATCAGCACGCCATTCATTGTTGCGCTAGAGAACACCAATTCATTACATTGAGCACACTTGCCTCCAGAACAAAGAACCTGGCAAATTTAATCTCAGATATGCTGCCCCGGTAGTCGATCAAATCAATTTCTATAAGATGGGCATCAAGGCATTCGATGAGATTGTTATAGTGCAGCACATTTTTCACTTTCGGGTCTTTTTTTATCTGGAAAAGAAGAGAACATATTAGAGCAGCTGGCTATATAAGATTGCCGTGTCATCAAGAGGTACCAATATCATTCGCTCATACGATAGGGTTGGCTGGCTAGTGATATTTTCTCTCTCTCTCTCTCTCTCTCTCTCTCTCTCTCTCTCTCTCTCTCTCTCTCTCTCTCTCTCTCTCTCTCTCTCTCTTTCTGTTTCCTCTCATTTACCTAGGAGCACGTGAAGAGCTTGGGAATTTGTTTCGTTCCACAATGTGGCCGATGCCATATTTCGCAAAAGTATGCCAGATAATACGCATCGATGTCAAATCAAAAGATCTTGGCACCGCTCTGGCGATGTGAGAGAGTTGGCACCGCTGTGCACACAGACCCACATGTATAAACAAATCAATCAAACCAAGTACACCAGCCTCTCACTCTCCCAAACAAGTGTTTTTTATTGCCTCAGTCCTCCCTCTCTCCCACTCAAGTGTTTTTCACTGCGTGAGTTAATTTGGCACCAGAGCAAAGTAGGTGATCCAGATTGGGGCACCAGGTGAGCAATTGAGGGGCATCGATGCCAAATGCATCACAAGCGAATTTGGCACGTGTTTTGGCCTACATAGCGGAGGTCCGTTATAGCCCACTTTGGTACTACCTCGTATTTAGTATAAAATTTTCACCATAGATTTACCTAAGGAAATGCCAATGCATGTCACTAAAAATTACTCCATTTGAAATTATGTTCAAATGAGAATCCAACGATATAGTTCTTAGTGACATGCATTAACATTTTGCCAGTTAAATCTATGGTCAAATTTTGATACTACAAAATAGGAAGAGTAAACCAGGACGGAGGTAGTACTTGCTCTTAGGGCAACCATAGAGTTACTGGGGTAGTCTAAGTTACTTTCCACTATGACTAGCCTAGGCTACTATAGTAGTATAACAAAAAAGGATGCAGGTGATCATGTGAGAAAAATTACTAAAAACATTTCGTTCGGTGCAGTGCGTAGATGCAGTTTTGCACACTACACTGGTCATCGTAAATTGAGATACATTGTGATTACCGCTTACTAATAGGAAAGAAATTTCACCTCGATGAGTATCTTCTCCGTGCACGGAAAGCATGTAAGGAATCCAACAACTTGATCCAGATAGGGGCCGATAGATTTTATTGCCAAGATCTTCACTGTGCGCATTGACTGGGTCAAGCTTGTGGGAATCATTTTCTGGAAGACGATCGTAAATACATCAAGAAGAAATTTAAAAATGTTAATTTCAAGAAGACGGAGAATAAGATGAGTGCCGTACCTGAACGATTACGAATCCAATAAAGAGTTTGAAGAATTTGGCAGACGAGTACACCAACGTTGTCAATTTCGGCACGTCCATGACCCTGATTTTGTTGGAACTTCTAGATCCGATACAAGCAATCTCTCAAGGAAAGGCGCATTCTCAATGACCATAACATGGAACAGCTGGAGTGATCTCTTCCCAATTGATGTCTTGTTGTGGGGCCAGCAAGACACATGAATCCATCAGAGATTCATCGAGGCAATGTGGAGGCTAATGCCATGGATCTGCTCAAGACGAAGGTACTCGAGCGCTGTACAACTGCGGAGCAGGTGCTCCATAGCCTTCTTCGAGATGACAACATCGAAGAGGTCAAGCTACTTGAGTTGAGGGAGAAGAAGGGAGGGTGCGGCATTAATCTGGGGAAGATAGCAGGAGCTGAAGCTGGCGCGGTGCAGCTTTGGCGTGTCGGGGAGCGCGGACGGCGGCAGAGAGCGACATCCTCCAGCTTCAAAGCTGAGCTCCTCGAGCTGATCTAGGGCGGGGGATAAGAACAACTCGTCGAATATGGGTTGGACCTTGCAGTTGGTACTGAACATGCAGATGTCAAGGCGTCTGGCTGGCCCAGAGTGCGATGAAAGGATCTTGGAGACTGCGGCCATGTGTTTGCAATCCCCGTCGTAGAGGCAGCTGTCTACGGTGAGGTTGAGGGGGACGCGGTGCCAGAGGGGACACCACCGCCGGGAGAGCAGGGCGGTCTGCACGGCAGATTTGGTGGGGAGGAGGCCGGTGATGACAAGCAGCATGTCGTCGGGGAGGCTGCTGGTGAAGTCCATGCTCGCCGGATGCAGTTTTGGCTCGAGCCGCCTCCGCTTGTTGGCTGCCTCGCCTTCCATCTCAACCGGTGGCGACGCCGGTGTACACGTGTGCTGGTGTGTGTTGTGTGTCGTGTGTGCGCTAGTGCGTCCTTCTGTGCATGCCGCCGCGAAGTGGTGAATTGTGCCCGAGTGTGTCCTTCACGCAAAAGAAGTATGTCCTCAATGCGCCCTCAATTTACTAGCATGCGGGGTGCTACCCCGAGTGGTTTCAATTTTGTTTACTTCACCGCGTGCCATATGGGCCTCTAGTTTACTTATTTTCACCCACTACCACATGAGCCAGCACACGAAGATACAGAACACGAGCTGACAAGGAAGCATGTGGACTGGTTGACCGGTCAACTAAACAATATACGGAGCTATATACTGACACAGTGAGTGTAGAATCCGTCGGTATAGAGAGTTCGAGTGAGAGGGGAGGCCCGTGAGAGATAGCAGAGAGAGAGAAAGAGCTACTCCCTCCATTCGATAATGTAGTTCCAACATTTTTTTAAAGTCAAACTTTTGAAACTTTGACCAAGTTTATAAAGAAATTACTTATATCTACTGTCGGAGTAAATGACCACGGGAAGCCTAACCAGCTCCCCCCGGCTCTTCAAAAAATATCGGGCCGACTGGGCCCTCAAATATTCAAGACGCAGGGCCGCCTTCTCTTGGCCGGCTGCCCCACCAGCCGGCTGCTGGAAGGCGGCAAGGCTCTGCGAGCCCACTCGACGAGGGCCGACTCCTAGTAGCCGGCCACCAGAGGGCCGACTCCTAGCAGGCGGCCTGGCTCACGCCCTAAAAGTATGCACCCACATAACGGCGACAAGACGGGGCGTGGCTACAGTGAAGCCTGCCACCCCCGAATACCGGACCAAGCGTGGCCATAGTGCGCCGTACAGGGCGGCCACTCCCCGTCCGGCGCGGTACTGTTGCCATGTTGACCATGACATCACCCACGACGGGCTGTCAGAACGGCCCGCAGGCGGCGGGCCCCTCCTGCCAGAGAGATACCAGAAGGCGGCCAAGCTTCGCCAGTCGGCCTGGGGTGAGGCCAGCTCCCAACAGTCGGCTCACCCCGACCCTGGAAGTTTGTGCGCCATTAAACAGATAAGATGGGGTAAGGCTACAGTGAAAGCCCGCCAGGCGACGGCATTGTAGCCATGCTTACCCCGACCAAGGCATCGTCCTCAGGAGCGAGGCTACAGTAACCAGCAGCCGACAAGACCCTTAGGTGGTGGGCCCAGCCTGTCGGCCAAGAGGCCGGCAGCCGGCAGGAACCACCAGTCGGCGGGCCCAGTGGCCGGCAGAGAAGCCGGCGACTACAGACACTGACGGCCTAGACCCACGTCCAGTCGGATTACCATTGTACCCCTGGGGGGTAGGCCTATATAAACCCCCCAGGGCACCCATGCAAAGGGTTGATCTCTTGGAGTTTTAGACGCCACATAGAGAGAAGAGGAGAGCTAGCCTTGCCCTTCTTCTTCCTCTAGCAAAACAGCTCAAGGAGCCTCTTGTAGCTACTTGTTTTGATCTAGTTATCATGCGAAGACCCCGCAGAGCAGGAGTAGGGGTGTTATCTCCTAGGAGAGCCCCGAACCTGGGTAAGATTCGCCAGTGTGCATGTCTTCGCCCTATCCGTTTCCAGGCACCGACAATGTCTTACTGGCTCCCACAATGATAAGCCATCCGTTGGCATATGTCGCACCCACCACTCGACATTTGGCGCCCACCGTGGGGCCAGATGCACCGTCTTCCGGAGACCTACTCTGGATGGGAACCCTTTTCCTTCCCAGCGAGCGTAGCCAGCCCTGTACGACCGATGGCGCTTGCCCCGATGTGCTGCACGGCATCGACCACTCCTGTGCAACGAGCTGGCTCGCCGATCTTCTCGGCGAGGTCCGCCTCTCCGACGAGCCTGCGTCCGACGTGGGCACAGATTGCCCCGAGAACCGCCTTGTCAGGCTCCTCGACTAGCTCCACGTCGCCAGCGAGCCTGCTGTAGACTTGGAGTCGGTCGGCTCCACCGACCCGATGCTTGTCGACTCTGACACGGCATCGCTTGACGCCTTCCCAACCAATGTGGTGGTCATCGATGACCCTCTTCCTCGAGCCGACAGCAGCAACAGCACCGTCACTGAGGTGCTGGTCATCAGTCACAGCGCCGGCTCCGGTGAGAACGTCCACGACACCTTGCAGATGGCGCTGCATGACTTGTCAGCCCCCATCCCGGCCGACGCCGACGCCGACACGCTGGAGGCCCGCTGCCTTACCCTCATCGAGAACGCCATGAAGATAGCCTCCATGAGACGCCTCACCGAAGCTTACCAGCGTGAGGTTGATCGTGCCGCCTCTGGTACGCCGCCTGCCGGCGGACCCAGCCGGATCGGCACCATCAAGAAGCACGGCGCAGCCATTGTCAGCATGCTGGGTGCTGACCGCCCAGTCTACGCCACACCACTCGAGAACCTGCATGCCGCCCAGGCGGCCGTAGACGGGCTGTACGGGCTAGAGGGCGATGAGCTTCACTGCATGACCAGACACGTCCAGTAGCTGATCGACACGGCCACAGAACGGCATGAAGCCGGCTCCCGCGCTGAAAGTCCTCCCCCATGCCGAGAGCACAGCGCGACATCCCGGACGCCGACTGCAGGCGGCTCCTGCTACGTCTTGAGGTTGTGTTGGTTTTCCATTAAGAGGAAAGGGTGATGCAGCAATAGTAGCGTAAGTATTTCCCTCAGTTTTTAAGAACCAAGGTATCAATCCAGTAGGAGGCTCCTCAAAAGTCCCACGCACCTACACAAACAAACAAAGAACTCGCAACCAACACAATAAAGGGGTTGTCAATCCCTTCACGGCCACTTGCGAAAGTGAGATCTGATAGAGATAGTATGATAAGATAAGTCTATTTTTGGTATTTTATAATATAGATTGGAAAAGTAAAGATGCAAATAAAAGTAGATTGAAAGCTTATATGATAAAAGATAGACCCGGGGGCCATAGGTTTCACTAGTGGCTTCTCTCAAGATAGAATAAGTATTACGGTGGGTAAAAAAATTACTGTCGAGCAATTGATAGAAAAGCGAATAATTATGAGATTATCTAGGCATGATCATGTACATAGGCATCACGTCTGCAACAAGTAGACCGACTCCTGCCTGCATCTACTACAATTACTCCACACATCGACCGTTATCCAGCATGCATCTAGAGTATTAAGTTCATAAGAACAGAGTAACGCATTAAGAAAGATGACATGATGTAGAGGGATAAACTAAAGCAATATGATATAAACCCCATCTCTTTATCCTCGATGGCAACAATACAATACGTGCCTTGCAACCCCTATTGTCACTAGGTAAGGACACCGTAAGATTGAACCCAAAGCTAAGCACTCCTCCCATGGCAAGAAAGAACAATCTAGTAGGCCAAACCAAACTGATAATTCGAAGAGACTTGCAAAGATAACTCAATCATACATAAAAGAATTCAGAGGAGATTCAAATATTTCTCATAGATAAACTTGATCATAAACCCACAATTCATCGGATCTCGACAAACACACCGCAAAAAGAGTTACATCGAATAGATCTACACAAGAGAGGGGGAGAACATGGTATTGAGATCCAAAAAGAGAGAATAAGCCATCTACCTAATAACTATGGACCCGAAGGTCTGTGGTAAACTACTCACAACCCATCGGAGGGGCTATGGTGTTGATGTAGAAGCCCTCCGTGGTCGATTCCCCCTCCGGCGGAGCGCCCACAAAGGCTCCAAGATGGGATCTCGCGGATACAGAAGGTTACGGTGGTGGAAATTGTTTTTCGTTGGCTCCCTGGATGATTTCGGGGTACATGGGTATATATAGGAGGAAGAAGTAGGCTGGTGGCCGCCCGAGGGGCCCACAAGATAGGGGGGCGCGCCCTGTAGGGGTGGGCGTGCCGTCCACCCTTGTGGCCGCCTCGGCTGCTTCTTGGCTTGCACTCCAAGTCCTCTGATCACTTTTGTTCCAAAAATCACGCCTCCAAAGGTTTCATTCCGTTTGGACTCCGTTTGATATTCCTTTTGTAAGGGCATATTTATCCCCAAGATGTTTTGGTGATTGTTGACAATGCTTTTGCGGACTAATCGTGTGCGTTAAGTTCTTTCAGAGATTCATCCATTGGCACGAGACGATTACCTCCCCTCGGTGTGTTATTCAAGACGGTGTAGCTCCTTTGTTTCTTTGTTGGTGGACTAGTTTCATAGGAGTCACCGTACTATCAAGAGGGGATCCGCTTCTGTAAGGCTAGGGTGGAATCAACACGTACACATCCGTATCACACCCGATGTTTTCCTTCCGCTTCGATGGAGCAGCCTTACCTTCCCCTGTGCCTGCCCTGACCTGCCCAGCGGTAGTACCGCAGTCCTCAGCGGTAGTACCGCTGAAGCACTCAAGCGGTAGTACCGCTCCCAGAGCGGTAGTACCGCTCCCCATGCGGTAGTACTGCTCCCCGAGCGGTAGTACCGCTTGTGGGCTTCGGCCGTAGTAACGCAGTGGTTCCGGGCTACTACCGCCTTGAATCAAGACCGGGGTTTTTGGTGTCAGGTTTTACGGTACTAAGTGCGGCAGTAGTGGCGGTAGTACCGCTCCAAGCGGTAGTGCCGCTCCTACTCCCGCGGTAGTACCGCTCTGGGGCCAGGACCCTGACCTCCTTGTCAGCACGGCAGTACCGCTGGGTCGGAGTGGTAGTGCCGCTCTTAAGCGGTAGTACCGCCCTGCCCAAGCGGTAGTACCGCTCTGTGCGTGGCTGTTCAGTGGGGTAACGGTTGGATTGGTTCCCTCATTATATATAGGTGTCTTCTTCCCCAAAGTTGACCTACCTCTTTCCCCCAAAGCTCCATTATTGCTCCAAGCTCCACTTTCGCCCGATCTCTCTCCCTAGCCAATCAAACTTGTTGATTTGCTCGGGATTGGTTGAGAAGGCCCCGATCTACACTTCCACCAAGAGAAATTTGATTCCCTCTCTTATCCCTAGCGGATCTTGTTACTCTTGGGTGCTTGAGCACCCTAGACGGTTGAGGTCACCCTGAAGCCATACTCCATTGTGGTGAAGCTTCGTGGTGTTGTTGGGAGCCTCCAGTTGTTGTGGGGATTGCCCCAACCTTGTTTGTAAAGGTTCGGTCGCCGCCTTCAAGGGCACCAATAGTGGAATCACGGCATCTCACATTGTGTGAGGGCGTGAGGAGAATATGGTGGCCCTAGTGGCTTCTTGGGGAGCATTGTGCCTCCACACCGCTATAACGGAGACGTACTTCCCCTTAAAAGGAAGGAACTTCGGTAACACATCCTCATCTCCACCGGCTCCACTCTTGGTTATTTCGTGCCTTTACTTTTGCAAGCTTCTTGTGTTATATCCTTGCTTGCTTATGTGTTAGTTGTCATTGCATAATATAGGTTCTCACATAGTTGCACATCTAGAGAACCTATATTATTGCAAAGTTTAAATTGGTAAAGAAAAGCTTAAAAATTGTTAGTTGCCTATTCACCCCCCCCCCCCTCTAGTCAACCATATCGATCCTTTCAATTGGTATTAGACACTCGTCTGTTTATTAAGGACTTTGCCGTCCGAAGAGTATGGTTGACACCACAGACGGTGCGGAGGAGCACTCCGGTGTGAATCCTATCTCGTCTACGGCCGATGGGGGAACCTCGGTCTCTCGTGAGGATCTCAATGTGGCTCTAGACACATTGAGAGACTCCATGACGACAAAGGTTGAAATCATGCTTACTAAATTTCTCGAAGGACTCAAACCGTCCACCTCGCCTATGAAAGTGGGTGATCCCACTAACAAGGTGACGGATGCTACCTCCAACAAGGGGGAAGCTAACAGTGAAAAGAGTCCTTCTACTAGTGGTAGAAATGGCACCGGCATCTTTGCCCATGTGGAACCTCCAATTTATGGAGGGCCGATTCCCTCTACTCATTTAAATCATACTGGTCCTCCTCCTAAGTATGAGAAACATGAAGATTTTGATTCTTGGTTTATCGCTTCAAGCGTCATTTAAAACATGTGAATACTAACCTTTGGAGAATCATTGAAGAAGGTTTCTATCCTCATGACCAAGAAACTTCACCCCTCGAGAAGCCGTGGATAATCAATTCAATGAGAGTGCTCTCTTCATCATCCAAGATGCAATTCTTCCCAAAGATCTCCCTCATCTTCGACCTCATGCCATGGCTAAAGACGCATGGAAATGTGTTGTGTCTCTATCGAGGAAGTGCTAGCATTCAACGCTCCAACTATGAAGTGGTGCAAGATGAAGCCGATGAGTTTGCAATGAAAGAAGATGAAGAACCTCGTGAGCTCTTTCAAGAGTCACCAAACTTCATGGTCTCACTCCGAGATCATGGAAGCAAGGACACGGATGACAATTGGATCAAGTGCAAGTTCCTCAAGGCCATGATGCCCTACAACAAGGCCATGTCCTCCGTCATCCGTCAAAGACCGGACTTCCACTCCATGATCTCAAGTGAAGTTTTGGATGAGTTCGTTGCAATGAGCATCTTGGACAAGACCGCCGACAATGCGGTGCTCCGTTAAAGGGCAAAGAAGCCCAACCTTGCATTGAAGGCCAAGGTTATTATGAAAGAGGAGGAAGAAGTGTAAGATGAGGAGAGCAACCCCGAAGACACCAAATATGATTATCATGAGCACATGGCTCTTGCTTCAAGACAATTTTGGAGCAAGAAGAATACAAGACCCAACTTCAACAAGAACAACTCAAGTGGCGTCAAGGGCAAGCAACGAGTTAGAACTTGCTTCAACTGTGGCAATGTGAGCCATTTCGTTGTGGATTGTCCTTACGAGAAACAGGAAGACAATAGTGGCAAGTTCATCCGAAAAGACAAAGCCAAATCCTTCCCCAACAAGAACAACTTCACCAAGAAGACTCCCACTCGTGGGTTGGTGGTTCAAGAAGAATACCAAGAGGATGACGATGATGATGAAAGCGGATAAGCAATGGCCATGGCATCCGTTGACATTGCTACTACTCCCCGAGCGTCTCTCTTTGATTCACCCAACGAGAACATCATCGCCAAGTGCCTCATGGCTAAAGCTTCAAACAAGGTAACCTCCAACATCACTACTACCATCATTACTAATCCCTCCTCGGAGGATTGCATTCATGAACATGATGGGTCTAATGATGAAGTGAATGAATTAGAGTCTTTTATGACTAAGCTCAAGGGAAAGTCCAAGAAGAATTTTGTTGCTCTCTTGGAACAACTTGGTGAGTCCAATGACATGATCGAGGCTCACGAAGATACCATCTCTAAGATGGAAGGTCATAGTCGTGACTATGCCAATGAGATATCGGATCTCTCCAATGCTCTTGAGGAAGAGCGTGTGCATCGTTTGACTTTTGAGGAGTCACACAACAATGACCATGCTAAGTTAAAGAAAGATCTTGATCATGCTCTTGTTGTGTCTCATGTGTTAACTACCGAGAAGGCTAAACTTGGGGTTGATCATGCTAGACTCAAAGAGGAGTTTGAGATACTTGACAAGGCCCACAAGGTCTTGAAGGGTGATCACGCTAACCTCAAGGAGTCTCATGCTCAACTCCAATTAAGCTAACCAAGGAAGAGGCCACATTCCCACACATGATATTAATTGATAATGCTTGTGCTACTAACCCGTGTTGTGAGCATGTGCATCTTGTGGAGGAGAATGCCAAATTGAAGGATCAACTTGAGAAAGGCCTTGTGACATGCATTCAAGGTGAGAAGAACCTCAACGACCTTTTGAGCAATCAAAAGGAAGTTGTGGCCAAGGAAGGAATTCGGTTTGCACCCAAGTCCAAGAGCAAGAAGAAGAAGAACGACAAGACCAAACGTCCTCCTCCTCTCAAGCAAACTTTTGTGAAAGAGGGAGAGGGTGCTCTAAGGAGAAGAAAGAAAGAGGGAAGAGAGTTGACGTCCAAAAGGGCAAAAGCATTCCCTCCAACAAAGTCGGCGACTTTAACCCGTCATATGTGTTGTGCCGTGCTAGTGATGGACATGTTTATGCTAAATTCGTTGGTTCTCCTTATGAGTACATTGAATGGTCTATTTGGGTTCCTAAGACCCTTGTTACTAACATCAAAGGAACCATTACTAAATGAGTACCTAAAACCAAGCATTGATCTCTTGTAGGTGTTTGCTTCCGGTGGGGGATCATGGTTGCTCGATAGTGGAGCAACAAATCATATGACCGGAAGCAAGGACTTGGTGGTGGACATGCAAAAGATTCCATCTATGCCCACCAATGTTGAGTGGGGTGATGCCTCACATTGTAAGGTATTGGGTCTAGGCAAGGTTGTCATTTCTCATGATCTAACGATCGAGAAAGTCATGCTTGTTGAGTCCCTTGCATACAATTTGCTTTCCGTTCGTCAACTTGCACTCATGGGTTTTGCTACCTTCTTTGACATTGATACCGTGGCCCTCTTGTGGAGAAAGACTCTTAAAGTAGCCTTTATTGGGCATGTCGAGAACGGTCTCTATGTGATTAACTTTTTAGAGCGACCCACTAAGACCGCGAAATGCCTAATGGCTAAAGTTGACGTGGGATGGCTTTGGCATCGCCGTTTGGCCCACGTCAATATGAGATCTTTGCAAAGTCTTCTCAAGGGGGACCATGTCCGTGGACTAACAAATTTTAGTTTTGCCAAAGATCGTGCTTGCAGTGCTTGTACTGAAGGAAAGCTTCATGAGAAGGCTCACCCTCCCACGACCATCATCTACTCGAAGAGACCCTTGTAGCTCCCTCACATGGATCTCTTTGGGCCTCCATCTTTTGATAGTCTTGGAGGTAGAAAGTATTGCTTGGTGATTGTGGATGATTATTCAAGATACACTTGGGTATACTTCTTCAAGAAGAAGAGTGAGACTCAACAAACCGTCATCGACTTTGCAAATGAAGCTCAACGTCAACATAATGCAAAGATCTGGACAATTAGAAGTGACAATGGCACCGAGTTCAAGAACTACACCTTGCATGAGTTTCTTCGTGACGAGGGGATCAAGCACCAATGCTCCATATACCCCTCAACAAAATGGTGTTTCGGAGAGGAAGAACCGGACATTGATGGATGCGGCAAGGACCATGATGGCGGAGTTCAAGTCTCCATACAACTTTTGGGCCGAAGTCATCAACACAGCATGTCATGCATCCAATCGGCTCTATCTCCGCAAAGGTTTGAACAAGACTCCTTATGAGATAATCACTGCAACAAGCCCAACCTCAAGTACTTCCGTGTTCGGTTGTAAGTGTTTCATTCTCAAGAAAGGTGTTCGTTTGTCTAAATTTGAGGCTAGAGCTCATGAGGGCATATTTGTTGGTTATGCTACAAACTCTCATGCTTACCGTGTCCTCAACAAGTCCACCGGACTCATTGAGGAGACGTGTAACGTGGAGTTTGACGAAAATAACGGCTCCCAAGTCGAGCAAAGTGGCACTTGTGATGTAGGTGATGAAGTTCCTCCCCAAGCCATAAGAAGAATGGTTATTGGTCATATTCTACCCATTGAGGAACCCCTTGTGGCCGAAGGAGAATTACAATGCTCCACTCGAGTGGAGCCATCACCTCCACAAGACCCACTCGCTTTCGAAGAACAAAGTGAAGGCCCTCAACCTCGTGAACAAGACCAAGGGCAAGATCAACCTCAAGATGGTGGTGAACCTCTAAATGGTGCCCAAGGTCAAGTTCTCCCCCTCAAGCAAGTTAAAGATCATGAGCAAGCTCAAGATCTAGAACAAGCTCAAGACGACGCTCAAGATAATCAAGTTAACCCTCCTCCTTCCACACCCGAGGAGGAATTAGAGCGTCGTGCCGCGAAGATTGCTTCCAAGCTCACCACCCAAGGCCATCTCATGGAAAATGTGGTTGGAAGCCTAAGAAAGGGGTAAGCACTCGTAGACAATTAGCAAACTATTGTGAACATCACGCGTTTGTCTCTTGTGTTGAACCCCAAAAGGTCTATGAGGCGCTCGAAGACTCGAATTGGCTCAATGCCATGCATGAAGAACTCAACAACTTCGAGTACAACAAGGTGTGGAGATTTGTGAGGCCATCGGGGGACCACAACGTCATTGGAACCAAGTGGATCTTCAAGAACAAGCAAGATGCTCATGGGAACATCGTTCGCAACAAGGCAAGATTGGTAGCACAAGGCTACTCCCAAGTCGAGGGTATCGACTACGGTGAAACCTTTGCTCCTGTTGCTTGTCTTGAATCCATATGTTTGTTGATTGCTTATGCTTCCCATCACAACTTTAAGTTGCAACAAATGGATGTGAAAAGTGCTTTTCTTAATGGTCCTATTAATGAGTTGGTCTATGTCAAGCAACCCCCTGGGTTCGGGGATCCCTACTTCCCGGATCATGTGTATCAACTCGATAAGGCACTCTATGGCCTTAAACAAGCCCCACGTGCGTGGTATGACCATCTTACCGAGTTGTTACAAGATCGTGGATTTGAGGTGGGGCTAATCGATCCCACTCTTTTTACTAAGAAGGTCAACGGGGAGTTGTTTGTATGCCAACTATATGTTGATGATATTATCTTTGGTTCTCCTAACAAAGCTTTCAATGAGGAATTTGCCGCTCTCATGACCTCCAAGTTCAAGATGTCTTCGATGGGAGAGTTGAAGTTATTCCTTGGTTTTGATATCAAACAAAGAAGAGAAGGAACCTTCATCAACCAAGCCAAATACACTCAAGACATGCTAAAAAGATTCAAGCTAAGTGATGTCAAGCCGGCTACTACACCAATGCCCACCAAGTGCCAACTTGACATTGATGCCAATGGTAAAGCAGTGGATCAAAAGGTATATCGCTCCATGATTGGCTCCTTTCTTTACCTTTGTGCATCTAGACCGGATATCATGTCGAGTGTGGGGATGTGTGCACGTTTTCAAGCCGCACCGAAGGAAAGTCACTATGTGGCGGTCAAGCGAATCTTTCAATATTTGGCTTATGGTACCCAAGAGGGGCAAACTTCAAGTTTGAAGGATTTACGGATTCCGATTGGGCGGGAGACAAAGTGGATAGGAAGTCCACTTCCGGAGGGTGCCAGTTTTTTGGGTGCTCTTTGGTGAGTTGGTCTTCCAAGAAGCAAAGTTGTATCTCTCCCTCGTCCACCGAAGCGGAATATGTGGCGGCAGGTAGTTGTTGTGCACAACTCTTATGGATGAGGCAAACTTTAAAGGAATATGGTGTCATTTGTGACAAAGTGCCTCTTTGGTGTGACAACGAAAGTGCCATCAAGGTTTCACTCAACCCGGTGCAACACTTCAAGACGAGGCATATTGAGATTCGGTATCATTTCATCCAGGATTACATTAGGCGAGAGGAGATCGAGCTCAAGTATGTAAACACTCATGATAACCTTGCTGATATTTTCACGAAGCCCTTGGATGAAGCAAGATTTCGCGAGTTAAGGCATGAGCTACATATCATTTATTCGAGCAATGTGACTTGAACCCTTGCACACCCCACTTCACTCAACTTGGTGTCTAGTTTAGGTGTAGGCATGGACATAGGGGAGTGTTGTTCTCTGAATGAACTCTCCCTCCCCCCATTATGCATAAAACGATCAACTCTTTCACATTAGCCATTTTTTATGGTACTTGTGCTTCAAAGACGAGTTTTGGTCATGGGCCCACGGATAATTCTTCGCGGTGCCATACCAATTGACTCAAACATAGGTGGCTCCGGCCACCGCCCTCTCTTGAGAGAGGCCAGAGCTCGCTTTGCTTTCGTGTGGTTGTTTTGAATGAGTGGGTTCTGGACCGTTGTTAGTGTGTGTGTTGCCTTGTTGGTGTTTACTTTCTATTGGCCTTGCCTTCTCGTCTCCTTGGTGGTTTAGCCATGTGTTTAGAGGCCATCTGGTTGCTGAGCGGTACTACCGCTGGTGGCGAGCGGTACTACCGCTCTGAGCGGTACTACCGCCTTATAGCGTGGTACTACCGCTGTGAGGCGCGGGCAGGGGGAGTCTTCTTCTCCCCCATACGCATTCGCACGCCCCCTCGCTTTGTTCCTCTCTCCAGCAACCGGCACCGCGGGAGGGCTCCGGCTGATCTCCCTCTCCGGGGCGTTCCTCTCCATTTCCTTCGGTGGAGACGATCCCCACCTTGTCCTCTTGCCATGGATGCCGGTATTGCCCCCGTTCCCTCTTTCTTCTTGTCTAGATTTCCAATCTTGCATCTTAGGGGCAATAGCAGTTGCATCTCTAGATTTTTGGCCAAATCTAGCCTTGAGTAGGATGGAGAAAGCTTCTAGGCAGTTTGGATTGATGTTTGGTTGGAGTATTTTTTAATTTGGTAGGACGGTAGTGCCGGATATGACCACGGTAGTAGGAAACTGATGTCTCCCCGCTTGGAGCGGTACCACCGCTCTCTGTGGAGCGGTACTACCGCTCGCAGGTCGCGGGACTACAGCCCTCTACCAGTTTCCAATGCTCTTACCTCTCAGTAATCTTTTTGCTGATTTTTTGTGGCTTATGCTCGTTCTTTCTGGTTGTTTCTGTGTTCTTGTGTGTGGTTCCAAGTGATGAGGTTCCTGAGCATCAGGCTCGTCGTGTTAACCCCGGTCGTGCCACGTCCAAGCGTTACCGCACCACTGAGTCTGTCGGAGGTTCCTCAAGTGCTCCACCTCCACCTCAACTCCAAAAGAAGACTGGTGTCAAGCCGAAGCACTCGGGCTAAACCGTGCCAGAAATGCAACCCAAGGAGTTCTGGGCAAGGCGTCGCCGCAACCCATATGAGGCAGACCAAGATCCCTCTTTGGTCAACCGTCCGTTCTGGAACAGGTTTCAGTTCGCAATCTTCTTTGATGTTCTCAAGGCCAAGAAGAACCTCTTTGTCAACGTGCACTCTATCGACACCGACCATATGGAGAAGGATCCTGAATACTTTGGTGAAGCTCTTCAGATGTGCACTCAACTGAACATTCTTAGGGTCATGCAATTCAACAAAGATTTTGATGCTGATATTGTGGCCCAATTCTATGCCACGGTTCAGCTCGGGACTGATGACGACAGGGCACTGACTTGGTTGACCAATGGCAAGTTGCTTTCAGTCAAGTGGAAAGCTTTCATGGATTTGATTGGGGTGCAAGATCTAGGACTTGAGTCTCCTGTCGGCTTTCGCCCACACCGCAGCACCAACTGCACTCACAAGCAAGCTCTGTGGCCCTACTGCACTTTGAGGATCAACCCTGAGACGAAGAAGGAAACTTATGAGCTGCCTGCCTTTCTGGATATCCTTCACCGTGTCTTCAGAGAGACTCTTTTCCCTCGTATCGGGAATCTGGATATGGTTCACTCCTATCTCGTGGACATGCTTCTCTTCTGCCAGCGTCAGAAGGAACAGAACACCGGAGAGTCCCTGGATATCTCTCATGTTATGTGGTCTGAACTGTTATCTGCTATCTCCGAGCGCAAGTGCCCGATTTATGGTCCGTTCATCATGCTGCTTATTGAGAAGGCCTGGGCTCGTGTCTATCCCAAGGTGATGCTGGAGACTGGAGAGTTGGTTTCTCACGACATCAAGCGTCTGAGGAAGAAGGATAACTGGGGCACTCAGGCCCCTAAGACTGGAGTTCCTTCGTCTGCTACTGCCATGGAGACCGAGGAGGAGACTGAGGCTGAGGATGATGATGATGACTACGTGCCTTCTGAGACAGAGCCCTCTTGGGCAAAGAAGCTCAAGCTCAAGATGAAGAAGTTGTTCTGCATGGAGTCTCACGGTCAGTACATGACTCATGTGGCTGAGAAGAAGGCCCGAGGTCGCCACAAGGAGCTCATGCGTCAGTTGGGTGCTACAGTTAACAGTGGGTCTGAGGACCAGCTTACTGAGGAGGAGGAGTGGATTCAGCAGCACTGCCCGTGGACCGATTCTGATGCCGAGCACTTCCCGACTGACGACGGTGGCGCAGATGATCCCGCTGAGATCTGATGTGTGTGTCCCTCTATTGCTATCACCTGGAGCCGTAGCAACACTCCCTCTCTTTTTGGTGTCTCGATGCCAAATGGGGAGAGAGTGTTTAGGGATTTGTGCCTTGTGTTTGTGTCTTCCGTCTTCTGTGTTTGTGCTTTCCTCGCAGTTTGCTTTGTTTGGTTTGTGTCAGTGAGACCTAAGTTCCCGTCATATGGTGTGAGACATATGCTACATTATCTTTCCAGTATCTTTATCTATGTCACTATCTAGCTTATGAGTTGCATGCTTATCCTGTTAAGTTATCTTTGCTCCTCTCATATACCCTGCTTAGGTGATTGGTCGGTCTCTAAAATGTAGGGGGAGCGTTGATCCTAGTATGTGTGCCGTGCAGTCCAAAGCACTTATCTAGATAGCACACATCTAGGAGAGCCCATCTACATTTTAGGACGGTGGGGTTTTTGCGCGTGTCCTATGTCTCTCATGTTTGTGCAAATCCCGTATTGTCATCAATCCACCAAAAAGGGGGAGACTGTAAGGGCATATTTATCCCCAAGATGTTTTGGTGATTGATGACAATGCTTTTGCGGACTAATCGTGTGCGTTAGTTCAGAGATTCATCCATTGGCACGAGATGATTACCTCCCCTCGGTGTGTTATTCAAGACGGTGTAGCTCCTTCGTTTCTTTGTTGGTGGACTAGTTTCGTAGTAGTCACCGTACTATCAAGAGGGGATCCGCTTTGGTAAGGCTATGGTGGAATCAACACATACACATCTGTATCACACCCGATGTTTTCCTTCCGCTTTGATGGAGCAGCCTTTCCTTCCCCATGCCTGCCTCGACCTGCCCAGTAGTAGTACCATGATCCTCGAGGTAGTAATCTTGAAGCACTCAAGCGGTAGTACCGCTCCCGAGCGGTAGTACCGCTCCCAACGATAGTACCGCTTGTGGGCTTCGGCCGTAGTACCGCAGATGGTTCCGGCTACTACCGCCTAGACTTCGAGACCGGTGTTTTTGGTGTCGGGTTTTCACGGTACTAAGTCTTGGCGATAGTGGCGGTAGTACCGCTCCAAGCGGTAGTACCGCTCTGGGGCCAGGACCCTGACCTCCTCGTCAGCACGGCAGTACCGCTGGGTGGGAGCGGTAGTGCCGCTCTTAAGCGGTAGAACCGCCCTGCCCAAGCGGTAGTATCGCTCTGTGCGCCGCTGTTCAGTGGGGTAACGGTTGGATTGGTTCCCTCACTATATATAGGTGTCTTGTTCCCCAAAGTTGACCTACCTCTTTCTCCCAAAGCTCCATTGTTGCTCCAAGCTCCACTTTCGCCCGATCTCTCTCCCTAGCCAATCAAACTTGTTGATTTGCTCGGGATTGGTTGAGAAGGCCCCGATCTACACTTCCACCAAGAGAAATTTGATTCCCTTCTTATCCCTAGCGGATCTTGTTACTCTTGGGTGCTTGAGCACCCTAGACGGTTGAGGTCACCCCGAAGCCATACTCCATTGTGGTGTAGCTTCGTGGTGTTGTTGGGAGCCTCCAATTGTTGTGGAGATTGCCCCAACCTTGTTTGTAAAGGTTGATGCGCCGCCTTCAAGGGCACCAATAGTGGAATCACGGCATCTCGCATTGTGTGAGGGCGTGAGGAGAATATGGTGGCCCTAGTGGCTTCTTGGGGAGCATTGTGCCTCCACACCGCTCTAACGGAGACGTACTTCCCCTTAAAAGGAAGGAACTTCGGTAACACATCCTCGTCTCCACCGGCTCCACTCTTGGTTATTTCGTGCCTTTACTTTTGCAAGCTTCTTGTGTTATATCCTTGCTTGCTTATGTGTTAGTTGTCATTGCATCATATAGGTTGCTCACATAGTTGCACATCTAGACAACCTATATTATTGCAAAGTTTAAATTGGTAAAGAAAAGCTTAAAAATTGTTAGTTGCCTATTCACCCCCCCTCTAGTCAACTATATCGATCCTTTCACCTTTTCTTCGAAATACTGAAATAGGCAAAAAAAACAGCAATACGGGCTGGGCCTCCGGTTAGTAGGTTAGTCCCAAAAATGATATAAATGTGTAAAATAAAGCCCATAAACATCCAAAAGGGGTAATATAATAGCATGGAACAATAAAAAATTATAGATACGTTGGAGATGTCTCAAGCATCCCCAAGCTTAATTCCTGCTCGTGCTCGAGTAGGTAAATGATAAAAACAGAATTTTCGATGTGGAATGCTACCTAGCATATTTCTCAATGTAATTTTATTTATTGTGGCATGATTGTTCAGATCCAAATGATTCAAGATAAAAGCTTATAAAACATAAAAAATGCTTCTAAGCATACTAACAAATAATCATGTCCTATCAAAATAGCATAGGCAAAGAAAGCTTATCTCTATAAAATCATATAGTTAGGCCATGCTTCATTTTCATTACACAAAATGCTCCAATCATGCAAAACCCTGGTTTTAGCCAAGCAATTGGTTCATACTTTTCAACGCGCTTCAGCTTTTTCAACTCTTACGCAATACATGAGCGCAAGCCATGGACATAGCACCATGGTGGTATATGGTGGTGGTTGTGAGGACAAAAAGGGTGAAGATAGTCTCACATCAACTAGGCGTATCAGGAGGCTATGGAGATGCCCATCAATAGATATCAATGTGAGCGAGTAGGGATTGCCATGCAACGGATGCACTAGAGCTATAAATATATGAAAGCTCAACAAAAAGGAACTAAGTGGGTGTGCATCCAACTTGCTTGCTCACGAAGACCTAGGGCGTTCTGAGGAAGCCCATCATTGGAATATACAAGCCAAGTTCTATAATGAAAAAATCCCACTAAGTATATGAAAGTGACAACATAGGAGACTCTCTATCATGAAGATCATGGTGCTATTTTGAAGCACAAGTGTGGTAAAAAGGATAGTAACATTGTCCCTTCTCTCTTTTTCTCTCATTTTCTTTTTTCTTTTTTTCTTTTTTTTTCTTTCTTTTTTTTTCTTTTCTCCTTTTTTTCCTTTCCTTCTTTTTCTTTTGTAAAGTCTGAAGTCTCATCCCGACTTGTGGGGGAATCATAGTCTTCATCAGCCTTTCCTCATTGGGACAATGCTCTAGTAATGAAGATCATCACACTTTTAATGATTTACAACTCAAGAATTACAACTCAAAACTAGAACAATATATGACTCTATATGAATGCCTCCGGCGGTGTACCGGGATATGCAATGAATCAAGAGCGACATGTATGAAATTATGAAGGTGGCTTTGCCACAAATACGATGTCAACTACATGATCATGCAAAAAGCAATATGACAATGATGGAGCGTGTCATAATGACGTAACGGTGGAAAGTTGCATGGAAATATATATTGGAATGGCTATGGAAATGCCATAATAGGTTGGTATGGTGGCTGTTTTGAGGAAGGTAAATAATGGGTGCATGATACCGGCGAAAGTTGCGCGGTATAATAGAGGCTAGCAAAGTGGAAGGGTGAGTGTGCGTATATCCATGGACTCACATTAGTCATAATGAACTCATATACTTATTGCAAAAGTCTACTTGCCCTCGAAGGAAAGTACTACTACGCAACCATCGCGCGATCCCGACCTCCAGTCATAAGGAAGACAATTAAAAGAGAACCTCATGCAATAAATTTGTAACACAACTTTTACCATACGTGCATTCTACGGGACTTGCCAACTTCAACACAAGTATTTCTCAATTTCATAATTACGCACTAGCATGACTCTAACATTACCACCTCTATATCTTAAAACAATTATCATGCATCAAATTGATCCTAGTGTTTTTATGCACTTTCTATGATAGTTTTTATTATACCCAACTTGGATGCTCATCATTCTAGGACAAAATTTATAACCATAGCAAATACCATGCTGTTCTAAAAGACTCTCAAAATAATATAAGTGAAGCATGAGAGATAAAAAATTTCTTCAAAATTAAGCCACCGTCGTGCTCTAAAAGATATAAGTGAAGCACTAGAGCAAAAACTATCTAGCTCAAAAGATATAAGTGAAGCACATAGAGTATTCTAGCAAATTCTAATAAAGTGGGCTTCTCCCAAAATATGTGTACAGAAAGGATGATTGTGGTAAACTAAAAAGCAAATATAATATCATACAAGACGCTCCAAGCAAAACACATATCATGTGGCGAATAAAAATATAGCTCCAAGTAAAGTTACCAATGAACGAAGACGAAATAGTGGATGCCTTCCGGGGCATCCACAAGCTTAAACTTTGGCTATTCTTGAATATCTTGGGGTGCCATGGGCATCCCCAAGCTTAGGATCTTGCCACTCCTTATTCCATAGTCCATCAAATCTATACCCAAAACTTGAAGACTTCACAACACAAAACTCAACAGAAAATCTCATAAGCTCCGTTAGTGAAAGAAAACAAAACCACCACATAAGTTACAGTAATGAACTCATTTATTATTTATATTGGTGTTAAACCTACTGTATTCCAAGTTCTCTATGGTTCATACCACTTAATACTAGCCATAGATGCATAAAAATAAGCAAACAACACACGAAAGGCAGAATCTGTCAAAAACAGAACAGTCTGTAGTAATCTGTAACTAACGCAAACTTCTGGAACTCTAAAAATCCAACAAAAATAGGAAGTCCTGGAAATTTGTCTGTTGATCTACAGAAAAAATAATGAACGCAAAATCACGTTTCCATGATTTAACAAAACTAATTTCGTGCGCGCAAAGTTTGTGTTTTTCAGCAGAATCAAATCAACTATCATCATAGGTTATCCTATAGGTTCTACTTGGCACAAACACTAACTAAAACATAAAAGCACATCTAAACAGAAGGTAATTGCAAAATTTATTACTAAACAGAAACAAAAACAAAAAAACAGAAATAAAATTGGGTTGCCTCCCAACTAGCGCTATCGTTTAACGCCCCTAGCTTGGCATAAAAGCGAAGATAGATCTAAGTAGTGCCATAATAATAAGATAGATCTTGAAAACTCATCTCATATTCTCTACATTCAGCAGCAAGTTTTCTTTGAGGCAAGCAAAAGTTATCAAAAGGGCTAAATGTAGCGGGACAAAAGTCCCCAAGATCAATCACAGGAGGAACGGGTTCCTCCTTTGGCCCTTCATAATGCACAACTAATTCATCACTATAAGCATTCTTTTGGCAAAATTTCGTGAGCCTATACTCAAGAGAGTATCCTAGCTCATTATTTCGAAGAGCAAAATCATTATTAAGTTCGGAAATTCTATCAACTAGGACATTGGTAGGAACCTTTTTTCTAAGGTTTTCATTGAAACAACATGGTCCGAAGATTGAAAATGCCTAATTTCCTCTTGATCGAAGAGGATCGCCTCTATGGGAGGACGACCGGCGTCCACCTTATAGTGCGCAAAGATTTCTTTGGCCTCTCTTATTATAAATCTAAACTCATGAGCCAAAAAGATAGTAACAGCGCGCCTAACAGAAGAATGCTCAATATTAGAAAATTCTAGGAAAATTCTTTTTATGCAAGGATGCATATGCATAAATTCTCTTTCAAGTTCAACTACAAGCATAGTGATAGCATCCGCAAGACTACTAGTTCTATAAAGAATAGAACCACCCATGGAAGGTAAAGCACCGGCACAAGTAAAGAAATCTTGAATAACACCTTTTCCAATAATGTTACCACTACCGATTCGAAACTTTTTAGTATGCAAGATAGGGGGTTCTTCAGCCGGAGCCTCACAATTTTCCATGTTATCATTATTGTCCATATCGACGATAATCTCCCCAATTTCAGACATAACAGCAAACAAATGCGAGGAAGAAGAAGGCTAACGAAAGAGAGAGAGGAAGATTGGGAAAGAAAGGGCAAATAAAATGGCAAGGGTGAAGTGGGGGAGAGGAAAAAGAGAGGCAAATGGCAAATAATGTAAACGTGGGGGAGATGAGTTTGTGATGGGTGATACGTCTCTAACGTATCAACTTTTCCAAACACTTTTACCCTTGTTTTGGACTCTAATTGCATGATTTGAATGAAACTAATCCGGCCTGACGCTGTTTTCAGCAGAACTGCCATGATGTTGTTTATTGTGCAGAAAACAAAAGTTCTCGGAATGACCTGAAAATCCACGGAGATAAATTTTGGAAAATATAAAAAATACTGGCGAAAGAATCAAGGCCAGGGGAGGGGTCCCACACCCTGTCCACGAGGGTGGGGGCGCGCCCTCCCCCTGGGCGCGCCCCTCTATCTCGTGGGCCCTCTGAGGCTCCACCGACCTCAACTCCAACTCCATATATTCCGTTTCACGGAGAAAAAAATCAGAGAGAAAGTTTCATCGCGTTTTACGATACGGAGCCGCCGCCAAGCCCTAATCTCTCTCGGGAGGGCTGATCTGGAGTCCGTTCGGGGCTCCAGAGAGGGGGATTCGTCGCCGTCATCATCAACCATCCTCCGTCACCAATTTCATGATGCTCACCGCCGTGCGTGAGTAATTCCATCGTAGGCTTGCTGGACGGTGATGGGTTGGATGAGATTTACCATGTAATCAAGTTAGTTTTGTTAGGGTTTGATCCCTAGTATCCACTATGTTCTGAGATTGATGTTGCTATGACTTTGCTATGCTTAATGCTTGTCACTAGGGCCCGAGTGCCATGATTTCAGATCTGAACCTATTATGTTTTCATGAATATATGTGAGTTCTTGATCCTATCTTGCAAGTATATAGTCACCTATTATGTGTTATGATCCGACAACCCCGAAGTGACAATAATCGGGATACTTCTTGGTGATGACCATAGTTTGAGGAGTTCATGTATTCACTATGTGCTAATGCTTTTTTCTGGTTCTCTATTAAAAGGAGGCCTTAATATCCCTTAGTTTCCGCTAGGACCCCGCTGCCACGGGAGGGTAGGACAAAAGATGTCATGCAAGTTCTTTTCCATAAGCACGTATGACTATACTAGCACAAATGCCCGTGCGTTGCAACGGGAGAAAAAAATTCTCATACCCTAACCATAATAAGCATGGTTCAAAGACCTTGCCTCTTATCGTCTTTACCATCCTCGCGCATGGTGACCGTGATGTCTATCTGGTTACAACATGCCCAAATGTTGTCAATACTGAGGCAATGAGCTCGCCAGCGTATATCACACCTCTCATTGTGTCCACGCAAGCAAATGTTTAAATTTTAAAAGCTAACCTCAGCAAGCTAGACATGTGTGCCGCTCTTCGCGAGCTACTCCTTGCACCCGATCCATACACCTCTCCTCATGTTTCTACTCTTTTTTTTCACAATTCCATGAATCAGAGTTGGTCAGGTCAAGGAGCCGGGTCACGGCACATCACCGGAGATGGAAGGCTCGTCGTGTACGAAGTGAATGGGAATGTTGTACAGGCAGGACATGATATGACAAGATGTTATCCAATGTTCCTCCTTCCCTTTGTAGGAGAGGATACGCAGTGGCACAATGACGGTGACACAGTGAGCAGCAATGGGACAACGTCGCTAAAGATGCACAAGCAGCGAGATGGAGTTAGGTGAGAAGCCAATACTCGATGATGTGTTGTCGTCTAGTGAGGAGATAACACAGATTTCACTGCATGGAAACGGAGTTCCTTATGCATTTTGGCTTGGCACCGAAAAATTTGTAATTAGTAACTCCAAATTATTGATCATAAAAACAAAGGATGATTATCCATGGTGATGGATCAGCACCTACACATACGGCTATAAGCTGACGTCCTTTCAGACCATCCCTACGAAGAGACCACTTGTTTTTTAAATTTTTTTCTTTATTAGCGGAGAATCTACCTATGAAAAGACCTTCCAGAATCTACCTATGAAAAGACCCTCCTCTCCGTCGGTATCCACCCTGTACTCCTGCGTGGTCATTGAAATAGAAAAAAACCAACAAATATGGAATGGCAAAAATCTGTAGGGCACCCAGATGGTACCTTAATGTGACATTATGAAACACAACTAAATACATATGCAGGTTCTGATTAATTCTCTTCAATAGCCATGCTAGTTAGTCAGTCGGAAACAACAATACGCGAGTGATTTGGATAACTGCGACCATGTATGTACTTAGTTGGTCGACCTTTCCACACAAAGCTACCAATGATGCTACTGAATTAGCTGGCTGATGCAACAAATCATGCTCGTTTTACAATGTCGCATGTCAAAACCCACAAAACGTAGTTTTCCTTTCATCATGCAGCGGGGGCACATCTTCCTTTAAATATGTCTATAAATCCCAGCTTTCATTGCGTCATGCAGGGCATGTCTTCTTTACTTATAGAGAAGCTGATACGAGCGGTCGTGCACCTTCCATATTATTTTCCACCTTATTTTCCTTCTCTTCAACCGCGCGGGCCGGCCCAACCTCGCAGCAGCCCATCTGATCCCCCGTAACCAACCGTAGGGCAGGCTACTGTAGTGCTTCTCGATCCCCTCATCTCCCATCTGCAGGGACGCATTGCAGCTGAACAGGTTGCTGCAAGGGAGCTCATCGTCCATGAACGGCGTTGCCGCATCCGGAAGGTAGGGTGGCAGCGAGACTTAAATCGGTCTAGGGTTTCGGGCTCGATGCATGTACAGGTTGTTTGAGTTAAAGTGTATCGATGCATAAGGACTTGTAGTCCGTACTGAATTGTCCAACATATGGTTTTCTAGCTCGATGCATGCATATGTGGATTTTTTTAGGGGATGCATGCATATATGTGGATATGCAGGCTCCCCAAACCACCAACTAGTCAGAATCTTCTAAGCCCACTAAAATTACAACCTAAAGAGCACATACATGTTGTGTTCGCACGTAGTTCGGCATCCGTACGCTTTGACATACCCAAAAAACCTATATAAAAGGACGGACGGAACCAAACCAATACTACAAAAAATACACTTCCGTGATGATACGTGTTTGTCACCGTAGGTCGCGTTTTTTGTCATGCATGTACATCCATGATGATTTTATGACAGAATCAAGATAGTCATACATATGCTGTCGTAGAAGTGTTCCATGACATTACCAAAATTATCATCACGGAAGTGTCCACTTCCATGACGATAAATCGCGCGTCACAGAAGTGCTTTCGTCAAGGGTGACCGACACGTGGCATCCACTGTAACGGAACGTCGTTAAGCTATCGGGTCGGATTTTGGATCCGATAACCCGTTAACAGCCCTGACCAATGGGAAATTTCCACATGTAAAATTATGATTGGCCGAAGGGAATACCTGTCAGCTCGTCAGTGGACCAGATGTCGCCCGTCCATTGGAGGAGAAATGCCTATGATACGTCGACACGTGGTTGGGCCCAACAGAGGCCCATATAGGTTAAAAAGGCCAGCCCAGTCAAAGGCTCGTAGAACTTAATCAGGTACTAGTGGGCCAGCCCAATAACGGCTTGCTTAATAAAGGCCCATTTACGTCCCGAAGCCAGATCTGGCGCGTTAATTGTTCGCCCATTATTTGGGCCCATTTACGGCCCAAAGCCAGATCTAGCCCGTTAATTGTTCGCCCAATATTTGAGCCCATTTGTGGCCCGAAGCCAGATCTGGCCTCTAATTGTTCGTTGAATATTTGGGCCCAACTACAGCCCAGTGACTTTCGGCCTGTTAGAGGCCTGATGTAGACATGGGCCCATTTCAACCCGGTGTGACTTTCGGCCTAGGAATGCCCCGTGCTGCCCATGGGCCATATATGGTTCGACGAGACATCGAGCCCACTAACGCCCGTGCTAAAGGTGGCAACAATTAAGCCCAACGTGACTTTGGGCCTGTTAAAGTCCTGTCGCGTAATTCGGCCCGTTGATGCCTGTACTAAGCTTTCAGCCTCTTAAAGGCCCATGATATCAGTGGGCCAACTAAGGCCCAAGATATGTTTCGGCCTGGTAATGGCCCATGAGCTAGCTGGGCCCAAAACGGCCTGGTCTACATTTCGGCCTGCTGAAGACCCGCCGATGACTAGTGAAAATTCAGGCCCAACATGCATTTTGGCCTGCTAAAGGCCCGTGGTTTCATCTCGGCCGTAACAGGCCAGTACAATATTCAGCCTGTTACTGGCCCAACGCTACCTGAGCCAAATTAAGCACTGGGTCGAGAAAAGGCCCAACTAAAATATAGGCCGGTGTAAGTTTGGGCCTGGCGCAATGTGTGAAGGCCCCAATCATTCGGGCCCAAGAAAGACGCAGGCCGGCCCAATTGTGGCCCGCTAAAAACCTGGCCCGTTAGAGTCAAATGTTTCGGTCCGGTCGACTACATCTGATTTTTTTTCAGATAGCGAATGATAGCAGTAAATAGTAGGAATTAAGAACAAACCTACTCTATACAATAAAGAAATTACGACATAGTAACTAAGAATAAACCTACACTATACAATAAATAATTTAAGGTATATTACATCCACTGGGCATCGAAGTTCGCCACCAGTGATCATAAAAGCGCAACGAAGAAGCGGATTACAAAAACTGGGCACCATTGCAGCATAACAAAATAATACTGAACCGGGACCACTTCCAAGACAATTCAAGAAAGGTTAGCCTTGCGGGGGAACTGCTGAGCAAGGCTGTGAGAACGACCTAGCATGTCGGTCATAGCTTCCAGGTGTAGCTGTTTAGCGATGAGGTTCTCATTGGTGTTCTCCGCAATCTTTCTTAGAGATAGGACTTCAAGTCGAAGTTGAGTTGCAGAATGCCTTTCTGCTAGAACTTGGGACTGAAGAAGTCGAACTGATTCAGACAACGAATTCTGTGAGCTTGTCTGACTGTTAGTCTCAAGTAACTTGAACACTGCATCAAGACAAGACTTTGGGGTTGTCTCGCTATCTTCAAGATGTTTTGCCTTCTTTGCTGCAATATATGTTGGGTTTGTCTCACAGCCTTCAGCAGACGTGTGCATGCCATCTGGCATATCACCTTGAAACAAAGCAGAGAGATAACATGTTTTGCACATGTATAAACAAAGATGATAACTATTCTGTCAATTCTATCCAATTTCAAATTAGAAAATAAAGAGTAAGTTCAAAATATCAATAGCATAATTTGGCATTGTTCATAATGCGGGGAGCTTCACCACACTATTGGATTACCATCTTATATTTACTAATTGGAGGCACTAATCGAGGCTCCACGTTAATCCTTGATAAGCAGCAAAACTAACCATCAGATCTACCTATTAGTCATCTATAACGGTTGGATGAAGTATCCAAAGAAGTCCTCCCAATTTGTCCCACTTAAAGCCTCTTCCTTATACGGGACTCATGTACAGGCTAGGATTTCTCAAAAAAAGAAAAGGCCAGGAATCCTTATACGGGACTGATGTACAGGCTGAATTTTTCATCAACAAAAAAACATTGGCCACCAAGAAAGAAAACCCACACGCAAGCTCTTTCCCATGGCTCCTCCTAGCCAATCGATATGTCATACCAAGATGCTCTCCCCCATCTTCCTACACGCAACATCTTCTTTTCAGGATCTCTAATCTTTTTTCTTCATGTTCCCTTCTCCAATCTCAGGTACTCATGCCCTAATCTCTCAAATTGCTCTAACCGCTTTATTGTTTTACAGGTCCATCTGTCAATATCAATAACATATTCATCAATATCTCTTCCTAGAGCACGTGATTCGGCAAGAAGTGGCTAGAATTTTGTTTTTGTTTCTGAATATACTTGGATGATTCCATCAGTGGTGATTCATGTGGTATTTTAATCTCATCGTCATCTTCTGCGTCGAGAAGAAAAAAAAGCAGGAAATCCAATTGTCATGTATCGCGAAAAGAAAATAGAAAGAGATCCCATAGTAGAGAAGCAGATGTTTTTTCTTGCCATGGCCTTCAAATAAGAAAATCTGGCAGGTGGCGGGCGATCCAGTAGGAACAGCCTACAATATTGGCCGGTGCAGGTGGAGAGAAGTCGCCGCCGACGTAGTCTCCCAGTGCTCATGGCCCTCAAGTATCCGCAGTCCCTATTCTGCATTAGCAATTGGAATAGGAATTTCAGAAATCTGTCCACGTCATTAGTCAAGGGCAGTTCATAGACGTACATGCGGTGGCTGGTGGTTTGACAAGGGCATGCACTCACGTCCAGGTCTCCCAGGTGTCCTCTACATGTCGCTACTCTAAACGGATGTTTGCATGGACCATGCAAGTGTCAGCAGTTAGCAGGTGGATTGCTTTTAACAATGCCTAGCCACCACCATGAATCATTCCACCTGCCAACGCCCATCACAGATTGAGCCAATCACTACTGTTAAATTGATCTTGGTCTACACCTTGGCAGACCCATACCGCATAATCCATGAAGGTTTCTCAAGCGTGGGTGATGCATCTCCCATGTAAGAAAGAATCAACATTGCATCGCACTGTCAGTAACAGATTCGATCTGTTTTTACACCCCTCAGTAGTTCTCCCTATATTCAGGTACTTCTCCATGAATATCTTCAGTTTCTCTTTGTTTCCATATGAACTCAGGAAAACTTACAGCAGAATCTAGCGCTATATTTGTGCGTTCCAAGCAAGAATATTGATCGGCCAGTCCACATAGTGGAGTTTGCATGATCCCTCAAATTCTGATTGAAAATATTAATATATTTAGTGGCTTATTGGACTTTTAGAACTCTTACTTTTCGAGCTATCTATCTAATCCTGCCGTGTTGCTTTGGGCCTTTTTAGTTGCAGATACAGTTTAGTTAGTAAAAAAGTGTGTGATGTCTTGTTTTCGGTTCTCAGCAGGTGTCATAAGTTTTTTGTATTCAGTATGATTCCTCTAACTCAGGTTTGTATTCTCAAGGATGATAGCAGAGATACAGTATGGATTAATTTTCTAATTCGCTTTAAGAATACTTTTATATATTTTCCACTTCCAGTTGACTCTTATACATATGTAGTCTGCTAAATAACATGTGCGTTCAGTCAAGCGTTTTATGTCAATAGCAACAGCTAACAGAGGTCCATGTGCATCGCATTAACATTACTATGATAGGCCAGGAGTATGGGTAAAACCTAGGTACTATTGTTATATCTAAATTTAGTTTATCATGTGAACGTACTACTTTATGTATCTTTAACATCCACTACAATTTATTGTAATTTTTCTTTTGCGGGTGCACTACTGTTTATTGTTGTTCAGTTCATTCTACCCATTGGTGTTGGCTGACAAGTACCATTAGTTTATATTGATGTTTCAGTTAATTATACTGAGATAACCAAACTGAAAGGATTGGAGGAGTTTGGTATGATCTATTGAATTGTTTACTATATAAATTTTGACAAAAGGATTTATCACATGAACGAGATGATTTCCTCCGAAGAGCATTCCGTTTTCTCCATATTATCATAGTACAACTAATTATACTAAAGGGTCATATCAATATAATTTAGGTTGTAACTGTGTGTAGGATTTACTACTTTTTGTATTTCTCTTATCGGTTCAGCTTCCACTACAACAATAGGCCAAATAATCAAAAGAAAATTAGTTAGGTCATTGGACCAGACATAAAGATTGTGATTTATGCCATCAAATGAAGGTACTTTCACATGTAAGATAACATTTTTATTTTTATAAAAAGAGGGGAAAACGGCATCTGCGTCGATTCATGTATGCGGATTTAGACATGTCAAATAATGGTAAGATCCACATTGCAGATAGATCGATTGGTTCAGCATGTATCTATATAACTTAGCCTTTCCTCCACGGGAAGAGATTCTTCAAAGTACAGAAGAGGAATCGGTAAACAATGTGCCCAGCCACAGAGGTGTTAATCAAAGAACCAACCCGCAACAATAAAACCATGTGTTCCCTAATTCTTGCCAAGTGGATTTCCGTATATAGCTAGCTGAATTATTTGGTTGCAGTTTTTCCGTGCAGTAATAGCGCATCTTCCATGACGAAATCATTCATTGACTTAATTGTTTCAACTATGACTTTTATTGGAGCATTTTGGAATATCTTGAATATCTTTAAGTGTTCCCTATGAAGGACCACAATTCTACACCTACAATTCTAACATATGGTTTATGTAAGGTTAACGAGGTTGCTGCACGGACACAATCTGGAGATGCGTGTGTGATAAAAGCTCCCCCATTAATCTAAGAAATATTTTCTTTGTTTAACCAACAAATTCCATGGTCATGATTAATTAATCGATTCTCATATCTGGGTTATGAATGTCTGATTTACATCGATACATAGGACTTCACACATACATACTCTATATGGAATCGTACCAAACTATTAAACTGAGAACATAGTTTTCTACTTTCCTTATAATCCAATAAGAAAAGAATTCATACAGGAAAATTGCTACACGGATCCTCATGTAATCTATGTACTTCTTACTAGCCCGTGCAGTGGCACGGGTTGAGGACTAGTGTCAACATAACAAGCATAGATGAAGGGCAAAGAAAATCATTGCATCTATTTTGGATAATGTACATGGCATGTTGTTCATATCATCAGCCACATCAGTAAGATAAAACAGGAGATGACAAGGTGCAAACGTGGGCTGCTTCACCACACGCTGGATTATAGATCCAGAAAACCAAGCATACATATAGGGAGTATTAAGTAATGTGCATGGTATGAATAAGGATTTTGGTTTTACAAGTAAAACTTTGAACTTACGGTTCTTACGAACATGCATTTTGGTAGAAACAGCAAACTAAACAGTAGTAAACGATAGGGAGTATGAGCAAATTAAACAGCAGTTGAGGATAAAGCCTTTCGAAGGACTGACTTACATTAAAAGTTAACACCGGCTTTATAATGCCCTTCTCCATGTCAAGGGAAGGATAACTCAAGAATTTCAACACAGAATCTTCTTCATAAGCATTGCCTGTACTCTACATTTTGTAGAGAGTAATTATAGATATGATAATACTGGAAGGGATAGAGGATAATGAAGATAAGATGCAGATTGATGCTACATAATCAACTACCAATCCCTGGAAGTACAAGCGTTACAGGACAAAATGTACTGACAAGAGCAATGGGCTACACTTCTGCACTGGCATTGTCTATGTATTCTACTTGTTGGTAAGATTAAATATAGATCTGATCTTTTTTAGTAAATGGTGGGCGAGGGAGATAAGATGCAGAATGCTACAAAATGAACCAATCCCTCTTCCCATAATACAAGAGTGTTTTGAACACTGGTGTACTGTACAAAACATTCTTATATTATGGGACGGAGGAGTAGCTGTTAATGTAAGTACAGTGATAGACCACGTTCAGTCCTTACAAGAGGACTGCAGAGCTAAACCTCTTCAAAAGCATTGGGTTGATTCTAAATTTGTGTAAGAGTCCATACGGATCTTATAATGTCCACCAAATGGACGATTACGAGGCTAACATATGCAGTGATGCTACATAATCAAACAACTACGGAAGTAAGTATGGTGATACAGGGCAAGGTACTCACAAGAGCAATGCAGTGTGCAGTATAGTTGCGAGATTCTGTGGTCCCTTGAGAACGAATGTTCTTCTGCTAACAGTTTTCATACAAGTGAGACATTAAGGTGAATGCAGAAACGTAGTTCAAATTGTGATGTGATATCATAGACAGTACCTTACGCTGCAGCCGAGACCAATGTATAACAAGATTATTCCAGTCACCGTCGGATAAATGTAGCACCGGAGACTTTACAGAAATTTCATTCAGAGGCTTGCCATCGAAGTGCGCTTGCCTCAGGTAGGAACGATACTTTATTGCTCGTCATCACAATCCAGTTTGCTCCTCGCCTATTTAAAAGAATGAAATCTTGTGTCTTCTGTCAGCAGAAACATATGCAGTAATGACCATGAATAACATTAGTACATTACTTACGCGTAAGTTGCGGAGGAAGACTGGAAATTGTTCTGTGCCTGCGGTATAACCTTTCCATGAAGGAAAGATGCGCACAAAGTTCCTGACAACAACATAAGCTTCATCTTCTAAACTGGGAACAAATGGAACAGGGGTCCTATGTGCTGCAATTGGGGCTCTCTCTGGTTCGAAAAGGGATTTGGCAACTGGATTTGGTGTACTCTTTGCTGGAATGGGGGTTTTGCGTCGTACAACTGGTGCTATGTCAACTGGCATAATCATACTGTTTGCTGCAGTTGGGGTCTGCTGAGTTGGGGCATCAGAAATGACCAGTGTAGTAGGGCTAGAGTCTGCTAGAGTTGGGGTATTTTGTGGGTCAGGTGATATTGCAACTACACCTAATGGGCTATTTGATTTATCAGGTGCCACTACCTTTTTCAAATACTTTGCGTGTGCTCCTCCATGATCAGCAATCGCCCTCTACCTTTTGAACGTCTGATACACAAGAACAACATTTGAATGGATAAATATGGTATGATGACAGATGGAATATTTGCTGAAAATGGATAGGCAGGGCGTATTCACATACACGATGTGTAAACTAAGCTAATGGCAGTTCATGAAAGTAGAAGCAATGCAAAGCATCAGTTGCAAGATATGTGCGAGCAATGTAACCTTGGAAAGTTAGAGCAAGTACCTCGATGGGTGAATAAGATAGGGCATCTTCCTCTGACTCCTCCACTAGGGAGCTACATTGACTTAGGTCTCCCTCTATCTCAGAATCACTGTTAGGATCGTATTCTGAGCATGAATCTGTAGGTGGAGTGCGTTCGCATTGCATTGCATCCAGACTTGATTTCAGTCCCTTAATGCCAAGTTTGACAGCCATGGCATTGTTCTGCTTTATTCTTTTCATGCGCGCAAGCTCATAATCATTATGATGCTGTTCAGAATCTGAGATTCATGAAAACATAAAAGTAGTCAGATTATCTATGGAATGCATTGCGGATTCAACTCGGAGAGTGTCTCCCTATAAACCCCTGCATATGCAAAGTTCACCTCCCCAACCGTGCTGACCAGACCACACACAGAAATACAAACCCCTTATGTCTCTATAACAGGCAGGCACACATTTCAAAACTGAAGTAGGAACATTAGAATCATATGAAATTCGTATTTGAACAAATAAACTAAGCAATTATGAGTGGTGTAATGTTTAGCTTCAAGGGTCGAGTGTTGGTAGTGTGACACAAAGCAAGTAGGCAGATTGTATTCCATGTAAAAGATCGAAACCTATGTAAAAGCTGGGAATGACACTTTCCTTCTATACAATGCAGTGTTCGTTACCCACACATGATGGAAGAAATCACATAGAGAAATACTATTCACTCATGTCTACGGTTCCAGTATTTAGAAATAGGGTGGTCCACCCTAAAAGAATATTGACAACAAATATGACAAGGCAAGCATAGATGTAGTGAATCATCATTTACTTGTGAGCTTATTAGGACGAGTATGCAGAATTGTAAATGCAGTAAGAGACCGTCCAAAATCTGAATGAAGAAGTTTGTCTAGCACTTATTGTTTGCAACTAATTGACGTGAATAATTGGATATTATATCGAATGAGTAAGAAAGACTTGTCAAAAAACCTAGCTTGCAGTAGTAATCTGGGTCAATGTTACTACGACCAACAATCCAAAATGACTAGTCTCTGTTCCGAGGGCCGGAATTTTGAAAACCCTGTGAACTTTAGAGGTACCAAAGATTACCGAAATATATCTGAACCATTAAGTGTTGGTAGCACTGAGCACACAACAAACCCTAATGACAGTCCTGCCTAATGAATAATGAATCAATTAGAAAATGATGAGGAGTGGCTGCTGCGTGTTGAGGACGTATCTCAGGATAAATCAGGTTGGCTTGGTGGGTGCTGCATGCTTGAGCCCTGAACAGACTGGGAAGGTAGGCACGACGGCGCGCCCGGGCAGCGGTGATACTGTTGGGCAAGCGGCTCCTGGCCTCCTGTTAGTCCGGTGTCTCCTACTAGAGTCATGCCGTCCGGGGACGGGAAGTCGCCGGTGAGGCAGGCGGTTGAGGGCGAGTAGAGATCGGAAGCGCACAGCAGAACAGAGGGGAATCTGGGCCTGGGATGACCCAAAATACCAAGGTGGGCCATCACACCGTGGGCACCCTGGAGAGATACACACCCGAGGGATGAACATGCATTTTCGAAACTATTTTAGGAACATTTAGATGACCAATTAAACAACTCTGTTTTAATAATATCAGATTCGTATTTGAACAACTAAGCTTGTTTAGCTTGATGGGTGGAGCAGTGTTATTATGACACGAAGCACGTATTCTGATCGTATAGTGATCATAAAAGGGGGAAACTCTAAGCATATTTTTTTAGCAAAAGAGGGTTTCCCCTTTGATTTCTATTAAAGAGACCACCATGGAACCAACATGATCAATTAAACCCTAAGCATGATCAATTAAACCGTATTATGGCTGTGCCATGGCAGATTTGAAGCTGCAAACCGAAGAAATGATATTTAGCATCCATTGTTTGCTTCGAACTATGAACTAAATTCTAAGAGCTAAAAAGAAAGTAGAGTAACCAAGTTAAGATCTATTTTCTGGTTGAGATCAAAAAGTTGAGGAGATATGAAGTACCACCTCTCTTGCGGCGCCGTGTAGGCATCGGGGGTGCGATGGCTGTCGGTGGCGTTGAAGTAGATCTGCGATGGTAGACGGGTGCATCAAGGGATAAATCCCGTTGTGGTGGAAGAGAAGGTCGTGTGAGCGGCCCCGGCAAAGAGGACGACGGCGCGATGAAGCGAGAGGATGCGATGCAAGGCTATTGGTCTGTCGCCGTGGATGAGAAACGTCCATCTCTAGCAATGGACAATGCGGTCTTGGTAGGCGCTCCAGCATGGTGGAGGACGGCGGCGATGGATGTGGTGGAGGACGGCGGCGATGGATGGGGTGGCGGACGGAGGCTGGTGTGGGGATGGGGTGTTCTAGCGCGGATGGTGTATGAATGGGAAAATGGAGGGAGAGGTACGGGGAACCATGTTTTTGGGACGCGCCTGTCTGAAATATGGGAAAGTTACGAACTTAGCCCCCGTTTAAAATTTGGACGTCTCGTTGGTTGGGGATAGGAGGGTAATCTCACATCTCACCAATATTTTCCCAGTGCTATTTCGGGCAAGGAGAGGGTGGTTGGCGCCCATGGTTGGCGCCCATGGTGTATGAACGGGGCTGACAGGTAGGGCGGTTGTGTCACGTCTGAGTGAAGTTACAAACCTGCCCCTATTGAAAATCTTTGCCTACATCGATTTCGGCCGAGCCGAGTTTGTTTTTCCGCCCACCGTGCATGAATGGGGAATGGAGGGAGAAACAGAGGTCTTTCGGACGAGCTTGAATCAAATGTGTTTTTCCGCCCATGTTTGACGCCCACCGTGTCGGAATGGGCTCAGAGGCGGTCGTGTCACGTCTAATTGAAGTTACCAACCTACCCCTATTTAGAGTAGTGGAAATCGGGCCGATGGATTGTTCGTGTAATGGGTAGACAATAATTTCCATCTCCCAAACACTTGGCTTCGGGCAGCGACGTGGGAGTGGACATTTTGCTACTTCTTTCGAATTTTGGGACAATAAGCATCCACGTTTACCCTGGCAACTAAATTCGAATCCATTTTGTATACCTATATGAATCTTCATAAATCATTCTATGTGTTTTTATATATCTTCAAAAGGACGACAAAGATGTATTCCACTGTCATATATGAATATGGTTTACAAATGCCGATACTCAAATTCAGAAAATAGAATCCAGTTTAAGGTGAATTCGAATATTTGGAACACCTCAAGTCCAACTCAAATGTCACACGCAGCATAATGTGTACTTCCATTTAGATATGTACACAAGCGATGTACCAAGATTCAAATACCGAGTCAATCAACCAAGAATGTATAGAACTAACAGACATATAAACACTTATAGAGTATATGGATCAATAATATCAACTAACATACATAAGCCAGGCCGCTGTACTTTTTTTTGGCTACAACAGCATCCCTTTTTTAGCCAGTATCTTGGCCCTTTCCGATGCGTGCCACTTATGGTCCATCTATACTACTACTATTGATGAATGCACATTCAGCCCAATTGGCATATTTGTAGGTCTGGCACAGAAATCCAAATGAAATGTCTCCGAGTCTTATCAATTAATACAGACTTGTGCTCAAATAAAATTACAAACGAAAAAAAAACAATTATTACATGATCTCTAAAACAAATGGTTTGATTGATTACATGAACAGACAACACAAAGGTTATTCAACTATGGAAAGAACATTTCACCTATGATTTACCAAGTAGGAATTTAATTTCCTTTTTTCCTTTCAGGACCTTAATGGTTGTCTTAAGTACTGCTTGTGATTGTGTTGTTTTCTTCCTCAACATGTCAACTTCATCTCTAAGTGCAGAAGCAGAATCTCTTTCTACCACTAGTTTAGCCTCTAAAGCATCAGCAGTTGGCAATTCATAATGCATGATTCGGCTGGTGCCACTGCTTTGGGATGATGCAACGTCCATGGGGACCTCGCTCTCTGATCTTGGGCTAACCTGTTTTGCCATTAAAGTTCTGATTGGATTCAGAAAAGTTGAAGTTAGCAAAACATCTCAACTGGGAGTTATAACAGCAAACCAGTTAAACAAACAAGGAATTAAAGAGTTTCAATTGGATGCTGAAAAGTAGTTATTAACATCATTGTAACCCGCTGTTGCAGCAGCAAAGCAGTTAAACAAACAAGTAGATATTTAAGTTAAGGCAAACAGGTAATTCTTAACAGTAAGTATCAAACACATAGATAGGCGCAATCTACAATATGATTAGCAGGTTGTGCCATTATGTAGTCAGCAGCAAACTAAATTAAGCCAAGCAACGTAATTGAATAATTTTGCAATAAGTGGCTAACTAAAATTCCGAGAAGCAGTTAACTGAACTTACGCTAGTTCTTTGTACAGGCACACTGCAACTTCTTTTTCGCTTACAAGGTTGTATGAAGGAGTCCATGACATCAATTGCTTGGATACGCAGTCCCAATACTTCTTTCTTCCCACACTGCATGGGTAAGTCGAATGGTTAATCTGGTAAGATGGTGCATCCTTGATATGTTATATGAGGACGTGTAGTCAGACTAGTTGTAGCCAAACACATCACACTGGCTTTTACTGTATATTTCATGCGATTACTTTTGGCATATCGAGATCTAAGTAATCTACAATAGGATGAAAAGACTGGCATCCTTCACATTATTGGCGAACTCAATTCATAGAAACAAGCAATTCAACCATTTTGTGGGTAAATCAAAAGTGCGACTAGAATATTTTTCACAATCCAATCATACACGCAAAAAGGGGCGACGCCACCATAGGGGCTGGTATGGGCGGCCGCCTCAGGTGGCTGGAAAGTGTGCACCTAGTTTGAGTCGTCCAGGTTGGCCGATGCTAGTTTTGTTCGTCCCAACGCACGAGAAGGCAATATAAAAAATGAAGAAAAATGTTTCAATTTGGATGGGCCAATAACATAAGTGCAAGGCAGGCCCTATAGTAGGCTTGCGGCCCAAACGAGCGCCTCCCATATCGATCGACAGCAGGAAAAATCCCAATTCATTCGCTCCAGCCTCCAGTCTGGTTCGCTCCTAACCTAGCCGCCGCTGGACAGACCGACACAGCACTTCCTCGCGCCCTCGTTGGAGGGCGGTCGCCGGGCTTCAAGCGAACGGAAGGACAAGAAGATGAAGATCCAACCCTGGGTGTAGCCTGTGTGGGAGGCAGCGGCGGCAGCACGGGCATGGCATCGAGCTTGCGCAAACGGACAGTCGCAGCTTGCAAGAGTAGCATGCGCAACGAGCATGTACATCACATCCCTGATTATATCAAACTAGTCATCAACCCGTGCACTTGCACGGGCTAGAAATAACCTACATATAGTTGTCTGAAAAATAGATGTGAAATTATAATACCTTTTCTCTGTGTGTCCCAATGCAGCCATGTATTTTATGTCCATAGAAAAAGAAAATGGTATAGATAATTAAAAGATGGAATGGAACTTTGAGTCATTAAGAGAAAATGAACGAAAGAAATCAGCTCGTTTAAATCAGGCTTATCTTATTTCAATACGGTGAGATATAGCTATAAAATCATTGCAATATGCATTGGACTAAGGCTTCCACACAATGATGCATGGACAAAATAATATTACAAAGTACGGATTTGTATGCTGTACATTGAATACATATATGTTATCACAAACGCATCAAACAGCCAGTTCACCCTATTTGCTATAAATAAAAGGTTACTCTATTTAGGATTCACCATACATGACACTAATAAGTTACACAGTAGAATAAATGTTCTAAATAAAAATCAATATGGTGTTTGTCAATTGAATAGAAATATCTTGATATATTCACACCAGGGTTAGCACACTTCTGCTACTTGAAATAATTTGAAGTTTGACTCTTGGTGAAACAGCGGGCTTGCAAAAGAAAGTTATATGGATTGACCTTCCCATTGGATGGCTCGTTCCAACGACACAATTAGATAGCTCGTCTACTGCCAAGGTAAGAAGTCGTTGCAGCCAAAATAATCCCTTGGCAACACTAATTGTATATTGTTACTTGACTTCTGTGTTTTATGTTATCGTAGGTATCAATATGCATACTAAGAGCACGACGGCGGCACGAAGAGCTCTGTAAACAATGATTTTGAAGATCAAACACTTCCTTAGAGAAAGAAAATGACACGGAATCATGAACATAACTATGAAGATTTATGAAAATGAATGCCTCACGGCAACATAAAATACTTGCTAAAAGGAATAATAACTACTTACATCCTCTTGTGTCTAGCTGGCAATTAAGTTTTGACAGAATCTAATTGTGTGTCATGGCATCTTCGACATGACCACTAAACTGCAATGAGATTCTCACGTCACCGATAGAGAAACATGTGGACCTTTAACTTTAAAATCCACCTTTTCCTGTTCATTCCAAACATTTGGTATACATCTTTCACTAACGGAAAATGAACACATAAGATGAAATTCTCACAGCACCAATAGAGAAACATGTGGACCTTTAATTCTATATTGTACGCTATTCTTTCTACACATCAGCTTTCCTAGCACATTTTATTTTAGTTCGCTCACTACGACATGTCCGCCAAGCTAGATAAAGAGAATGCATCCATAAAACTTCATAGACATCCGACTCTTTCACCGGCTTCTGAATACATCGGCTTCTGAAAACGATACAAATGTTTGATTCGCCTGGGCCAGTTTCATTAACCCTCTAATCAGATACAACGCTTCACATACCTGAAAACTGCCCATACTGGCTGGCTTCCGAAGACGGAACCAATCCTTGCTTCAACCAAACAAATCATGTAATCGCAAAAACTATCAGCTAATATAGTGTATCCTTCTTACGTCATGCAATATGTTACATATTCCCAGCCAAACGCATCCTTGGTTTATGCAAGCTTGAATCACTTTATGCATACGTACACATAATAGTAGGAAGTTATCCCAGTTTATGCAAGTATGAACACTCCAGGCACACACTTAATCATCCCAGGGGACTTACATGTCTTGAAGTAGCAATCTCTAAGTTGCACTTTTCTTAGCTCATTTAAAGCACCAGTTGCAATATTTTTCATTTAACACAACTCTTAAAGGACTCACATGTGCTTGATGATTATATTAATTGTAGAGCTTGTTCCGTTATCAATCAGTATAAACAATGAAAGGAAATTGGAACTAATCCCGTTTTTATGTTATAGTAGTTAACCATGTTAAAAAATCCTAGAAACAGCTAGCACACTGTCGACAAATATGGGAAAATTGCGTACAAAGTGGAGTACGGGGTTGAACCTGTGATAAGGTGATGGCCATCCGGTCTCTTCTTGATGCAATTTCGCAATGCCAGATTTCCTTATGTTATGTCACCAAGAATCTCAATGGACATATGAAAGGCACACCTGTAGTAGGAAAATTTCAGCACACGTATGTGGAGGGAGCAGGCTGGGTGTCTGCGTATCAAGAAATTAGACATAGGGAGTTGAGCTATGATGTAATCCACAACATAAGGAACAAAAATTGGATCATTTTTACATCAAGTCACAGCCCAGAAACATGTACAAAAAATCAATCATGGGATGACCAAGAGTTCATGTTTTCATGAATCCTAATCAAAGAAGCACACAATTCAATTTTAAAGAGGGAGAGCGATCATGTTACCCCAGATCAGGTTTTTGAGCGGAGTTACCTTAGATCAGCATGAGCTGGACGTGGGGAGTCTGAGTAGAGAGCTCCGCTTCCTCACGGGCGCACTATGACCATGACGCTCACAAGCCACAAAGATGCTGCTTCATATTACACCGACCGCTCAGAGGCCAATCAGGAGCATGGATGGATTACAGATCGAAGCATCAGATGGAGATGGACACCATGATTATCCTGCAAGAATGTTTACAGGTTGAAGCACCAGATGGAGAGGGATGCCATGATTCTCTTGCATGATGGTCTCTAGATTGAAGAAGGAGATGAAGAAGGAGGACACGATTTTCTATCCAGGGAAGTCGCCCATGATTTTCTTAACTGAGCCATTATGTGCAGGTCGAAGAATCTAGGAATTAGGAGAGGATGGATGTTGTCTAGGTTAGAAGACGTGATTAGCATCGCAAATCAGGAAATAGGAGAAGAAGGATGGCGACTAGGTTAGAGAACGTGGGTGTTTGATGAAGCAATGCACAGATTTAGATTAGATCTGAACGGTTTAATATGGATCCTCAAAATCTATGGTTTCTATTCATTTATTTATTTTGCAGGTTCTTAAAAACCATGTGGGAGGGAGTAACGTGGTTGTGTCATTTTTCTGGAAGGGCATGGTTGTGTCAAGTGTACCTGTAACTTGGCCAGTTTGGGTCTTTTGTTTTTCCTACAACAGTAACGTAAATCGTAGGGATAAGATAGATCAATTACATAGATCGGATGGTTAAGATATTTTTAATGATGTGGATTAACATGGAAGCTTGTATGATGCCTCCAATTAGTAAATATAAGATTCAACTCTTCAATTTCTGGCCAATAGTTAAACCTGACGGTGTTGTAAACATCTATGAGAAAATGAAACCAATTTCTACTTATTTTATAACTCCCCCAATCAATACTGAACTGACTGAATCTGATGTATCTAATCAACTTTTCGGTGCAAACATACAAGCTCATGTTGTTCTTGAGCCCGAAGTGTCTAATGAACAGACTGCTAATGAAGGATTTGATGCAAACATTTTACATGCTCCTGTTGATGAACATATAGTGTCTAATGATGATCTACTATGTTGAGAGAGACAGAGATTTGCAGGCATTGATGACAAGCAAATTATAGTGCATTTTCATAGCTTGAGGAAATGTCGAGGCCATCTACCAGAAAGTCCCTGTATCATGACAACATAGCATAAATACTTTTCTAATCTGTTGTTTGAAACTATTGGCATACTTGTGAAGGATAGTTATATGTGCAATTACACTTTGATATTTTTAGCCACAGAACGAATGATTCAAGCAGGCACAGACCATGTCTGTAGTCCTTGTACACCATGTTGCATTTTGTGTTTTATGGTGCTTGCATCATTTAGTGTTTATAATCTGAACTACTTTGGATCATTAGCTGGTTTTCAAAGTGCATGTAGCTTCACATTTCTCAAGTTATGTTGATCTCCGGAGTGCAAGTGCCTTCGTATTTTTTATGTTAAATGTTCGCCCCTAGTAACTTGAATTCGTAGATCAGCCAGTGCACACAAATCATACACGAATGCCAGTACGAATTAAATGAAATGCAAGGACTTACGCTAGCTCGTTGTACAGGCTCACTGCAGCTCTGCTTTGCGCTTGGGATGTTCCGTGTACAAGTCCATGTTACCACTTGCTTGGATGTGTAGGCCTTGTGCTCCTTGCATCCCCCTCTGCATTTTTGACACGACGAATGGTTGATCAAATAAGAGGAATCGGCCTTGATGTTGTACCAGAGGACAAATACTTACAAGGTTATACGGGTGTGCAGGATGTCCACCAGATCCCGTAGCGTCGTCATGCTTTGCTAAAAAATGGATTTGCTTGTTTCAGATGATATATCCAGAAGAAATAAGAGTTAAAGTCAGAGTTCCATAGGCGTGTAAGCCAAGAGAGCAGTGAAAGGATATCCAAACATCGTCGGAACAATGCACAAGGGAGTGATGTGTGGATACCTAGTTCGGGCCGGTGTTTGGGCATGCTCGCCTAGCTAGAGTGCGGGTCACTTCAGAGCCGGTGAGGGTGATGCGCTGGCGTTGGCTGGCTGCGCACGGATGCAGATCTTGATCGGTAGCGGAGCGCTATGATGCGGTGGACGAGACCGTTGGTGAAGCCCCAACGGCCTCAGGGGGGCGGAGGCGTGAGGATGTGCTCGGTGAAGTAGCCCCGGTGAGCTGGGATACATCATCGGTGAAGCGCACCTGATGCGGTGGAACTCGGTGTTTGTAAGGCACGTCGGTTGCGGCGGCCGATGTTGTTGGTGGACCACCCGGTGCGGTGGACGAGGGCGTAGATGAGGTAGCTCCGGTGCGGTGGTGAAGCGCGACCGTCATCTTTGTCGTCGTCGTCCGGCACAGAGGTGGGGAACGGTGGGGAAAGAGACGAGACGAGGGGCGATTCGAGGGTTGGCGGCGAATTAGGAATCTGAGCAATCTGCGCGCGGAAGGGGACGGTGGAGAAGAGAGATTTTGCAGGGCTGGAATTGGGGCCGCCAGATATTTCAATCCGAAACGTGGAAGCGCGAACTTATATTGTCGTCATCCTTTTTTTTGGGGGGAGGGGGGTGGATGGCTGGGTGCTACGCGTCCATCCGACACACGCGACCACCCCGACAGGACTATGCTTTGGTGTCTTAAGGCACCTGCCTTTGTGTCCATGACATGTGGGCCCAACAGGTGGCTGGCCCACATGTCAGTCACCCAAGGGCAGTTGCCTTTAAGGCCCCGAAGCAGCGTCCACCCCGACACGACCCTGGTCTGCCTTTTGCGCCTACATTTTAGAATGCAAACGAATCTTCTTTCATTTGCAAACGAATCTGTATGTATTCGAAACGAGATACTCCATCCGTTCACTTTTGTAAGTCGTTTCAGACATCTTAAAATGAACTGTTTTGCACATTATCTGAAACGTCTTCAAGGTCTTATAAAAGTGAACAGAGGGAGTACTATAAATTAATTAATGAGGAGTTATTTGAAAAAATTGAAACGGTACCCACGCTAACGTGGATTAGAGTGTGTGTCACATAATTAGTTATTTGAATTAGAGTGTGTGTCACGTAGTTAGTTATTTGAATTAGTGAGTGTGTCACGTGGCGATCTCCAATTCTAACGTGGATTTCGCATTTCACTGTATCCACGCTACTTTTTTAATACAAATTCATATGTATATGATGAACACCAAGGTAGTGAGAAAACTTTTGGATGGATTCAAACATATGACCTACAAAATCGCACAAAAAATTGAGTCAATGTCAAGTTTTCGAAACTTAGTATGGCACGAATTCGAAATAATTACCCGTATGTCTGGTCCTCGGTTGAAATCTTACAATGTACACCAAATTGAAACATCGATATTAAGTCTCGTACTATGTACATTCAAATGTTGTTTTTAGCCCCCCCCCCCCCCGGCACGTTACATACTTCCTGTACCGGTCAATCTTCCTCTCCAAACCACCTTATGAAGCTATCGGTTTCCAACACACATTCATTCTTTCTCTCCATGCTTCGATCTCAAAGTCTCTCAACTACACAACCCGTTTTTCCACTCTGTTACCAAATGTATTTATCTCACACACCCTCCATTGCACCCCATGCCGAGCTCTCTCTCTCTCTCCTCGCTCTCCCTCTCACCCTCTCGTGCTAAATACATGCATTGCCTATCTAGCCCCCCCAGCCTCTCGTGCGCACGACGCACGTTGTATATCTAGGTCACTCCCTAGAGACTGTCTCACTCTTTCTTCCGGACGGCGGAGCACACTCGCTGAATCTCTCTCTCTTTATCTGAGTCTCGTTTAACCTCGTTTTCTCTCACAGACAAATGATATATCTCCCTGTTCGGGCCTCGGTCGACACACTTTATACTCTCTCATGCAGATTGTCTATCTAGGTCAGACCATAAAGCCGCCGCCACTCTTTTGACCTCATGGTGGGCCACGCTCACTCAATCTCTCTCTCTCTCTCTCTCTCTATCTCTCTCGCTCTCCGTATGTCTCGATTAACCTTGCTCTTTCTCGGACAAAAACGATATATCACCATGTTTGAGCCCAATTCGACCTATTCACATTTTATACTCTCTCACGCACATCGTCTATCTAGGTCACTCTCTCCAACCCGTCTCACTCTTTCGATCGCACGGCGACCCTATGTGATCAGTTGAACTTGCTTCCTCCCACGCACAAAATATATCTACACGCTGTGACTGAATCATCTCTCAAGCTCTATCTTACAGCCCTCACCCTTGCCAAAAGCTCAATTAGACAATATCTCTCAAGAGCATATATATTTGTTCAATGAATGTCGGACCACACTCACTTTGTCTCTCTATCTATATGTCTCTCGATTGACCTCACTTTCTCACACCGTATCTTCCACGCGTTGAAGCTACTACCTCTCCATCCTCGCATAAGCCGTGAGCTATTTACACTGCGAGTGGCACTCCAACCTTGGATTAATTTGTGTAGGCATTTATTCCGGTCAGTTTAGATTATATTTTCGTAGCATTCGGCCCACAACTACTCCAAACACCGTTGCAACCCACGCAACTCCCCTAGTTGATTTCCCTCTGGCTCGGTCATCGCTCTCTCGCACGTCCTTTCTCACCTTCAACGTCGCACCATGGTATTATTGAAAAAACTATGTTGTTCTCTTTAATTATTATAAATAAGCTACAAAACTACACACCGATAGTCCACTTGGAATGGAACAAATTTCGACACACAAATTAAAGTGCTACAAACTACACACCGAGGGGCCCACATGTCATGAAACAAATTTGGACCCATATACAAATTAGAAAATAAAGGACGAGGATCGAACATGCGACCGGGCCTTCAAGCCGCACGTCAATAAGCAACATACGTAGAATAGCAATGTTTGTTGTACCCCCTTTGTTCACATAATGTTTTTATGTTACCACAACCTAATTAATGGATAACATGTAATATTATTTTTAGTACTATTCGCCTTCACTTACTGGTGGGTTCCATGTGTGCTCTCTCTCTCCTCCCCTTCTGCGTTTAGGCCTTGACCGGCAAACAGGAAGAACTCGCGGGCGATGTTGCCGTTGACCATATTTGGACACGTTCACAAGTCACGGCACCAGTTTCACATACTAGCAGCACTAGTCAGTGTGTACGTGCAATGCACGTTAATTTGGAAGTATATTAAGTGCAGGCGGATATTAACTACTAGGATATTATTTGCATGTTGTCATGTGATTATCACTGTTTTTGGCATGAAATTAACTGCATGCGAAACGTGTGAAAATTGGGATTTGAACAGCCGCCCGGGCCATGAAAACCGCCGCCACCTAAGCCGCCTCCCTACCCATTGTTACCATCAAACATGTTGGAATTTTTGAAGGCCTTCATGATCGTACAGTCCTTCCATAGATGGTTAGCCGGCTTCTACTGAGTGTCGTGCCTTGGATAGGGTTCGTTCAATAACTGCTCAAGTGTGGGACCTGACCCGCCAGACCGCGGGGGGGGGGGGGGTGGTGGTCTCCCCTTATGCCGTTGGTTGTTACCCTGCGCACTAGTGTTAGCCACAAAATCCAAACTACCATCAGCCTTACGTTAATTACCTCCTTGATTCGCCAAGTTATGCTGAGAGCCCTTGCCGTTGCCGTTCTTCTTTCCCTTCCCTGTCTTTTCATCACCAGACTTGGGACCCTTGGTACTATCAGAATTGGCGTAGTTGACCAGAGCCGCCATCAGTGTGCCCATATCATTACAATCGCGCTTGAGCCGCCCCAGCTTTTGTTTCAGAGGCAAAAAATGGCAATTTTTCTCCAACATTAAGACTGCAGAGCCGGCATCCATCTTATCAGATGAATGTATTATGGTTTTGACCCGGCGCACCCAATGGGTTGTTGTCAGGACCCCGATCCTAAGTCACACCGATCTAGCATGTAACACCTCATATCACTTTGCGGCCTCACGCACGGTATTCCCACGGGTGTCGCCTTACCATGCCCGGGACCGTTTGCGCCTTTTGGCAGACGTATATAATAGTGCCGCTAGCATCCATATGACAAATAACCCGTGTTGACATGGCTAGTCGTGAACCCAAAGTGGCACTAACTTACAGGGACAGGCATACATGACCCAGCAACGAACATGTCGGTCATCAGCGAGTGAATCCGGGCTGTAGCAACTGGGCTAGCTGGACTCTGGAGAAACCGGGCTCTAGTAGGCTAACAGGACTCCGGTAGACACCGCGTGACATTTCCCCGAAGGCACAGACACAGGAACGAAGAAGGACACATGCCGGCCAGCCTAAGTGTTCCGGAGCAGTAGCAAGCTACCAGGGCTCAGTGGAAGCACTAGGAGACATTTCCCGGTAAGAGAGGCTACTAAGGATAAACAACTAAAAAGTCAGATCCCACACATAGCAATACACATTACATGTACACATAACATGCAAGTATGTGTTGTACAACATGGCATCACAACATAACTCAACAACTCATATAGATAAAGGCTCAGAAGAGCCATCATAGCATTTATTATAGACAGGGGTCACATGACCCAACATTCGGAGCAAACAAGCAACAAGCGGAAGCATTACATGTCTGAGTACAGACATCTACAAATGAAAAAGGCTGAAGAGCCTGACTATCTACAACATCCGATCAAGATCGTAGCTGAGGTACAAGCTACTTGTCGAAGTCCACGAGAACACTAGTAAGACCGAAGTCTCCGCTGAAAAAAAACATAAATGAAGCAACATGAATACAAAGGTACTCAGCAAGACTTACATCAGATCCTATCATACATGCATTTGTATCAAGAAGGTAATGTGGGGTTTAGTTGCAGCAAGCCAGCTTTGACTCTGTGGCTATCCTGTTCTACGACTACGAGAAACTTCTTTGAGGTGAGATGGCGCACACGAGTCCACTAATCACCACACAATACACTACTATGGATTCATCCCCGTCTCCCTATGAGAAGGCCATCCATAGCACTCACACTTGTCTTGAGTATTTTAGAGTATCCACTTCAAGTTGTCTTATGTACCACATGAGCATCTAAGAAGTCCATAACTGCGGACTCGGCTATTCGAATAGATCATGTTAACCCTACAGGGGTTTACTTCTAAACACACGCTCTCGCCACTTACCGCCATGTACACATAATGTATCTCGGCAACCTTCAAGCGGAAGCCTGGCAAGGGTGTCGGCCACGACCTGACTAACCACACAAGACTCTAGTCTAGGTTTATCGCCTATTCAGGTTCCATCCGCAAGGAGATCTGGCCGGGATGTCGCTCACGGCCCCAAACGATGTGAGCAGGGTTCACAAGACCACTATCCGGGTGCCACTTGGTACACCGTGCCACCTGTGCCTAGTCTGTCCCAAGCCCACCCTGCCGGGTGCCACTTGGTAGAAAAATAGCACTACCTACAAACACCAGAAACTAGTTGTGACTCCTGGACAGAGATCAAGTTGGTTAATAAGTCGAGAGGGGTCGAGTTACCGGAACCCAATGTGTGGTAGTATCGAGTCATTGGACAACATACATAGAACTCAGTGCTTAAGGACGGTTCAAGTGAGACAACCCACCATGTACTCCTACGTGGCCTCTCACCGCTACCTTTACCAAATCGTGTTCAGACACTTCACTCTCAACATTAGAACATAGAGCACTGCACTCCAATCCATTCCCAATGAATCAGACCTGACACACTCTAACCAATAGCAAGCATGGCATGGTAGGAACACAACAATGGCTTCAATCAACTATTTACTGTGGCAATGACAGGTCATTCAGAGGAATGGGTTCAACTACCGCAGCACAAAGTAGCAGTGAATCGTTGTTGTCCTAACGCAATAACTGAGAGAAGGAGCGAGAGATTAGGAAATTATTGGAATGAACAAGGGGGTTTGCTTGCCTGGTAGATCAACTGGGGAGGCACTGCTTCACAGACATGTACTCTTGAGCACTCTCCAGAGCAGGACCTATCAAGAAGGAACGGTGCCAACAATCAAAACACAAGCATATGCAACAATATGATGCATGATCATGGCATGTAGATGTGATGCGCTTTAAGCTAATGCAGCTAGCATTCATTTGGTTGAAGTCCATTTGAATCAAGAATTCAAATGCATCTTCAAGTTAAGTCTTTTATAAATGCCATTTTAGTGTTTCACTTATAAATTAGGTATAAGTTGGTTTGCCATGCATGGAACTACTACAGATGGATAGATTGCATTTTTCTGATAATTTTTCATATATAAATTATTTCAATATGAGTTGCGGTTGAATTTCTATGATTTTTTGAAGTTTATAGCATTTTTTGGGTTTTCCTGATTTAATTTAAATCCAGAAAATAAATAACTGCGTCACAACTTCGTCATGCTTGCGTCAACAAGTCAACAACGCTGACTGGGTCAAACCTGACGTGTCGGGTCCACACGTCAGTGTCTCAGGGTTAAACGGGGGGGGGGGTTATTTGCTTAATTAAAAGATTAGGGGGCACTTGGGCCCACATGCCAGTGTCAGGGGTTAGTTAGGCGGTTGAGGGAGTCCTGGATTAGGGGGTATCCGGACTACTGGTCTATATCCTTTGGCCAGACTGTTGGACTTGAAGATGAAAGATTGAAGACTTCGTCTCGTGTCCGGATGGGACTCTCTTGGCGTGGAAGGCAAGCTTGGCGATACGGATATGTAGATCTCCTTCTATTGTAACCGACTCTGTGTAACCCTAGCCCCCTCCGGTGTCTATATAAACCGGAGGGTTTAGTCCGTAGGACAACAACAATCATACCATAGGCTAGCTTCTAGGGTTTCTCCTCCATGATCTCGTGGTAGATCAACTCTTGTAATACTCATATTCATCAAAATCAATCATGCAGGAAGAAGGGTATTACCTCCATAGAGAGGGCCGAAACCTGGGTAAACATTGTGTCCCTTGCCTCCTGTTACCATCCGCCTTAGACGCACAGTTCGGGATCCCCTACCCGAGATCCGCCGGTTTTGACACCGACATTGCTGCTTTGATTGAGAGTTCCACCGTGTCGTCGCTGCAAGGTTCGATGGCTCCTTCGATCATCGACAACGATGCGGTCCAGGGTGAGGTTTTCCTCCCCGGACAGATCTTCGTGTTTGGTGGCTTCGCACTGCGGGCCAACTCGTTTGGCCATCTAGAGCAAATTGAAAGCTACCCCCTGGCCATCAGTTCAGGTTTGGAAACTTGAATTACACTGCCGATATCCTCGGAGACTTGATCTTCGACGGGTTCGGGCCCATGCCAGGTGTGCCGCACGATCATGACCAGCACGATATAGCTCTGCCCGTCGGACGGTGTTAGGAGATCACGCCCGAACTACTCCGGCCTCTAGTCCGGAGCAGATTGCGCCATCCGAGGACGGGAGGATAGACTCCACCACGGAAGCCGTGCCCTCAGTGGCGATAGAGCCGAATAGTGACCTTACCCCTATGAGAGCTGTGTCGCCGAACGGCTGGAGTTGCCCTCGGCCACGGACTCCATACCACCCGCGCCCATACCTATAGAATCCGATTGGGTGCCGATCATGGAGTTCACCTCTGCAGATATCTTTCAGCACTCGCCCTTCGGCGACATACTGAACTCATTGAAATCTCTCTACCTGTCCGGAGAACCTTAGCCGAATTATGTCCGGCTAGAGTGGGATGCGGACGACAAAGAAATTCAATCCCCACCCACAACCCACTTAGTAGCAACTGTCGACGATTTAACCGACATGCTCGACTTCGACTCCGAAGACATCGATGGTATGGACACCGATGCCCGAGGCGAACAGGAGCCACTGCCCACAGGGCACTGGACAGCCACCTCATCATATGATATATACATGGTGGACACACCCAAAAAAGGCAAAAGCGACAAGACAACGGAGGATGACCCCTCCAAGAAGCAACCCCAGCGTCAACGTCAGCGGCGCCGCTCTAAGTCTCGCCACAGCAAAAATGGTGATACCGGCACAGGAGATAACAGCACTCCGGACTGTGCCGAAGATGATGACAATCCCCTCCAGAACGATTAAGAGCCGGAGGATGAACAAGCCAGCCCTCCTAAGAGAACGGCAGAGGGAGAAACGGAGGAAGAGAATTTTATGCCTCCCTCCAAAGACGAAGAGAGCCTCGACGACGAAGAATTAAATGCCGTGCACGAGGATCCCGTCGGCGAGGCGCTTCAAGCGCCGGCTTATTGCCACAGCAAACAAACTGAAGAAAAAGCAGCAACAACTTCGAGCTGATCAGGATCTGCTAGCAGATAGATGGACTGAGGTCCTTGCGACTGAGGAGTACGAACTCGAACGCCCTTCCAGAGGTCACCCCACTTCCGATGAGGCTGATCGGCCACCCCGTGGCCGAGATAGAGAGGCAGTACGGCCTGAAAATCAGCCTGCACCCCGCTGCCGTTCAAACAAACATACCAAGGCAACGGGAAACACGCGAGACCTTCGAGACGTATTGGAAGATAGGGCAAGACATGGTAGATCGATCTATGGATCACCGGGCCGTGCCCCTACAAGGGACGGTGACCGCCTCGCCGGATATAGTAAAAGCAATTCCAGATGGGCCGAATACAGCAGGCGGGACTCATACGAGTTGCGTCGCGACATAGCCCAATACAGAGGCGCGGCACACCCCCTATGCTTCACCAATGAAGTAATGGAGCATGAATTCCCAGAAGGTTTCAAACCTATAAACATAGAATTATATGATGGTACAACAGATCCCGCGGTATGGATCGAGGACTTCCTCCTCCACATCCACATGGCCCGCGGTGATGATCTACATGCCATCAAGTATCACCCGTTAAAACTCAAAGAACTAGCTCGGCCTTGGCTGAATAGCCTGCCAGCAGGCTCCGTCGGCTCTTGGGAGGATCTGGAAGACGCATTTATCGACAATTTCTAGGGCACTTATGTGCGACCACCAGACGCCGGTGACCCGAGCCACATAATTCAGCAGCGAGGGGAATCGGCCAGGCAATTCTGGACACGGTTCCTAACAAAGAAAAACCAAACTGTTGACTGTCCGGATGCAGAAGCTCTAGCGGCATTAAAGCACAACATCCATGACGAGTCGCTCGCCCGGCACCTCGGTCAGGAAAAGCCGATATCAATGGCAGCCCTCACGACACTCATGACCCGCTTTTGCGCGGGAGAGGATAGCTGGCTGGCTCATAGCAATAACATATCAAGGAACCTTGGCACTTCGGATACCAAGGACAGCAACGACAGGTCACGTCGCAGCAAACACAAGCGCCGCAGCAACGGTGATAACGCCGAGGGCATGGTAGTCAATGCCAGATTCAGAGGCTCTAAATCCGGTCAGTGGAAAAAGCCATTCAAAAGAAGTACTTTGGGCCCGTCCAGTTTGGACCGCGTACTCGATCGCTCGTGTCAAATACATGACACCCCCATAAGCCAGCCAATCACACCAACAGAGAATGATGGGTGTTCAAGCAGGCCGGCAAATAAATGCCAAAGACAAGGACAAGGAGCTGCACATCAATGACGAGGAAGAGCCCCGGCCGCTGAACACGGGAGGACAGAAGAGGTTCCCCCCACAAGTGAGGACAGTAAACATGATATACGCAACACACATCCCCAATAGGGAACGGAAGCGTGCACTAAGGGGCGATATCTGTGATTGAGCCCGTCGCCCCAAAGTTCAACCCATGGTCCTCTTGTCCGATCACATTTGATCGTAGGGACCACCCCATGAGTATCCGTCATGGCGGATCCGCCGCAGTGGTCCTAGACCCAATCATCGACGGATATCACCTCACTCGAGTCCTTATGGATGTCGGCAGCAGCCTGAACCTGCTTTACCAGGATACAGTGCGCAAAATGGGTATAGACCCCTCGAGGATCAAACCCACCAAAACGACATTTAAATGCGTTATCCCAGGTGTAGAGGCCCATTGTACGGGCTCAATCACACTGGAAGTGGTCTTCGGATCTCCGGACAACTTCCAAAGCGAGGAGTTAATCTTCGATATCGTCCCGTTCCGCAGCGGCTATCACGCACTGCACGGCCGCCCCGCATTTGCAAGATTCAATGCGGTACCGCATTATGCATACCTCAAGCTCAAGATGCCAGGACCTTGAGGGGTCATCACAGTCAATGGAAACACAGAACGCACGCTCCGTACAGAGGAGCACACTGCAGCCCTCGCAGCAGAAGCCCAAAGCAGCCTTTGAGGCAATCCACCAGTTCGGCGATCAAGCCCTCGGACACCGTCAAGCGCGTCCGGAATAACCTGCAACATGATCGCCTGGCACGCTTAGAGCTCGCCTTGCAATTCGGGCCCCGCCCTAGTCTTAGTACAACGGCAAAGTCCATCCCACGTGTGCATAATTACGCATTGAAAATACCATGGGTGTAGGCGGGGGTACGATCACGGCGCGTCCAACAATGCGGTTTAATTGCACTAGGGGCTTACCACCTTCATCACTCTCTCTCTCTTTCAGGACTCTACTCTCTGGAAGCCTTTTCCGGCAGTACGGTAGCCAGACACATGATACAACACCCAAGGAGGCAGGAAGCTACGTCGTACAAACGGAATCACCAGGTGGTCTCTGATAACGAGCTAAATACATGTTTTAAGATACCAGACCGCATCTTGCCCTTGGATGGGACATGTCAAATAGTCCTATTGTTTGCTTACCGCACCATTTGTATCATTATGCTTTAACGCATCTCTTAAATAAACAATGCATAGTACTAGTCTATTATTTCATTCTATATTCTTTCATATATATGCTTATCTATGACAATCAGCACCCGTACGCTGTGGTACGGCAAATACACCAGGGGCTTCCGTATACCCCATAATTCGGCGTGAGAAGTCCGAACACTTTCGACAGTGCGGCACCCTGAACTTATAGCATTATATGCATCAGCTCTGAATCATGTCTTGGGTCAATAGTTGGGTTTGCCCGGCTCCCATGTTTTGGTACCTTACGTTCCGCTATATGGGCTAAGGTAGCACTGGGAGAACTACTGTGATTGTGCCCCGGTTCTTCCGGCTGAGCACCTTAGTAGAGAAAGCTAAAACTGACTGTCGTGATGAGGCGAGAGTTGGTCGCTGTTCGAGAGGTCACAAGTCCCTAAAGACTTTTTCCTCTTCGGGCAAGGAGCCGGCCATGTCCGGCTTAGGCGTGTATAGCGCCCCAAATTCGGCTTTCCGAAGACTAGGGGCTTCGCCAAAATTTAAAATTGTAGACTTCTATGGCTAAGCGAGAGCGATAAAGCACTATAGTCCGATTGCCTAGTTCGTTGCGCTGAACACCTGCCTCGAAGGACCTAAGAATGGGAAAAAGAGTGCTCAGATTCATCCCGAACACCCCAGCACTAGTTGCATGGGGGCACAAGCCGGCAACTTGCAACTCTCAGAATTTATAAATGGCCGCACAGAATGTAATATTATAAATACGAAAGCGTTGCGTAACGAACATGAACTATTTTTCATGAACACAAGGATCACATGTGAAAGTTCATTGAAAGATTACAACTTTGGTACATTAAATGCGCCCGCGAGACGGGCACCCTTCAGGACACTTTCATAATACATTTCGGGTGGCGATGCTCCTTGCCCTGCGGCGGCCCCTCCTTCACCAGCTTTTCGGCGTCCATCTTCGCCCAGTGCACCTTTGCACGGGCAAGAGCCCTGCATGCACCTTCGATGCAGACGGGCCGCTTGATGACTTCCAGCCGTGGGCAGGCATCTACGAGCCGCCTCACCAGGCTGAAGTAGCTGTTGGGAAGGGAGCCGCCAGGCCACATCCGGACTATATGGCCCCTCATGGCCTTTTCGGCCGCCTTGTGGATCTCAACCAGTTGCTTCAGCTGGTCGCTCACGGGCATCGGGTGTTCGGTCCTACTATACTGAGACCAGAACAACTTCTCCGTCGAGCTTCCCTCCTCGGCCCGATAGAACTCCACGGCGTCAGACACACTGCGGGGCAGATCTGCGAACGCTCCTGGAGAGCTCTGAACTCGGGTAAGTAAAAGGAAATTTTCTTTTGCATACCTACTTTACATAATGAATGCCTTACCCGCCGCTATCATCTTCACCGCCTCAACTTCCTAGAGGGCCTTATGGGCTTTGGCCTTGGCATTTTTTGCACTTTCGAGGGCCTGCGCAAGCTCGGACTCTCACGTCCTCGAGTCAAGCTCCAGGGATTCATGCTTCTTGATGAGCACCTGGAGCTCTTGTTGCACCTCTCCTACCCGGGCTTTGTGTCTTTCTCGCTCAGTGCGCTCCTTGGCCGCTTTGTTTTTGACCTTGGACAGCGCCTTCTTGAGGGTCGCCACTTCGGTCATGGCCCCTGGCCAAATTCATGATGATCCTATTATCCTGCAACAAAATTTTTCTTTTTTTCATATTGACAAGGTATTGCTTACCTTTGTTCTCCTCGGGCTGCCTCTTGGCAAGGCGGAGCTCTTCCTTGGATCTCTCCAGGTCCTACTGTAGTGCGGCGACCTCCGCAGTATGTGCGGCAGCGGCCAACAGGGAAGCTTGCAGATTCACATAGACATACTATAATTAGACTCCTGCTATTATTATTCGATCCTCTATTCGGCTTTTCTTCACGAACGCCAAACAAAGCATCAGGGGCTACTGTATGTGTGGTGATATTTCCCTATAATTTAATTACTTACCTCAAAGCCTGTTAGGAGGCTGGCGCAAGCTTCAGTTAGTCCCCTTTTGGCGGACTTAACTTTATCCATCACCGCACTCATGATAGTGCGGTGCTCTTCATCGATGGAAGCGCCTTGGAGGGCTTCCAGCAAGTTGTCCGGTGCCTCTTGATGGACAGAGGTCACCGGCATGGGCAACTTGCCCCTCTTCACAGGGGGTCGCCTGACAGAGTTCGGAACCACTGGAGGTTCCGGCATGGTGTTCGACTGGAGGCCGAACTCGGAGCCCATGGGAGTCATGCTCCCTTTGCGCCCAGGGTCCGGAGTGTCGCCTTGAGGAGCCTCCAGGACTAGCTCCCCCCGGCTCGGCGCCCTTTGGGACAACACCTCGGCGTCGCCCGTAGGGCGAAGGGTGGAGGCGGTCGGAAGTCATCCACTATTCATATCCGACGGGTCCAAAGAGCCATCCGACGAAGATACGTCGACATGGGCTCTGGACAGACTGCATAATAATGTTCGGCATGATGAGAAGGAGTGCGATAAAACATATCAAGAATTATTATTGTATCCGGACACTTACGACTTTGCTAGGGGCTTGTCCCTGGGCAACCACTCGTCATCGTTGTGGGCGGTGGTCGTGGAGCAGTCCGGAAGGAAGGTCCTTCCTTTCTTGGACCCTTCGGCCTCCCCGGTTGGGGCGACCTTCCTTTTCTTGTCTCCCCCGGCTGGGGGAGAACTTTCCTCTTCCTCCTCCTCGTCGTGAGAGGAGTGCGCCTCGGAGTGTTCGGATGATGAGTCCAACACAACCTTGCGCCGGAGACCCTGTCAGGTCCCCGTGGCGTTCTTCTTGGCTGTCTTCGCTGGCACCTCGTAAGGTGCCGGAATCAGCATCTCTGTTAGGAGAGCGTCTGCTGGATCTTCGGGTAGGGGGGCGGGGCAGTCAATCCGCTCGGCCGTGTCCACCCAGTCCAGTCAAAGGCATGGGGTCTTAGATCCTGCATATGATTAAACTAAGGAAACTAAACATCTCGTGATGCGTAAAAACCTACCGAATTGGCGCGGCGCTTTGCGCTGAGTCCGCGGTCCTCGGTAAGGGGAGGAGGTACCTCGACGCCTTTAAACAGCACCCTCGAGACGTCCTTGTGTGTCGTGTCGAAAAGCTCCTGCAGCGTCTGGTGCTCAGCCGGGTCGAACTCCCACAAATTGAATACCTGTTGTTGACACGGGAGGATCCGGCGGAAGAGCATGACATGGACCAAGTTGACAAGCTTGATTTTCTTGCTCATCATGTTCCTGATGCAGGTCTGGAGTCCGGTCAGCTCTACCGGGTTACCCCAGGACAGGCCCTTCTCTTTCCAGGAGGTGAGCCGCGTGGGGATTCCGGATCGGAACTCGGGGGCCGCCACCCAGTTGGTGTCGCGGGGCTCGGTGATGTAGAACCCCAATTGCCACCCCTTTATGGTCTCCACATAGGAGCACTCGAGCCATGTGACATTGGGCATTTTTCCCACCATGGCGCCGCCGCATTCCGCTAGCTGGCCGCCTACAACCTTTGGCTTGACATTGAAGGTCTTGAACCACAGGCCGAAGTGGGTCTGGATGCGGAGGAAGGCCTCGCACACGACGATAAACACTGAGATGTTGAGGATGAAGTTCGGGGCTAGGTCATGGAAGTCCAGCCCGTAGTAGAACATGAGGCCGCAGACGAATGGTGGAGAGGAAATCCCAGTCCACGGACGAAGTGGGTGAGAAAGACTACCCTCTCGTAAGGTTCCGGGGTAGGAACGATCTGCCCTGCGTCGGGTAGCCGGTGCGATATCCGCGGCCAAGTATCCGGCTCCCCACAGCTTCTCGATGTCCTCCTCTGTGACGGAGGATTTCATCCATTTGCCTCCCGCTCTGGACATGATTGACGCGGTTTGAGGAGAAAAGGTGCAAGCTTGGGCGTTGGAGCTCGAGTGTGCAAGAATGGATATGCGAGAGAGAAGAAGGCATGGGTGAAAGAGGTGAGGTCCTTATCCCTTTATAAAGGCGGACGAAACTATGCACCCCCACTTGCCTAGTAAAACTCGCTTGATCCCCAAGCGCCGTAATTGATGGCACGGTTGGGTTACCCACGTCCGTATTGATGAGAATCACGTGATAAGGGGACACGATCTCTGCTTCGACTAGACGTGCCTAGGAAACTGCCTCGCGATATGTGCGGTGGCTGGTTGCGAAAAACGGTTCGAATAATGACCGGGCCAGGTCGTGATGTCATGCTATAATACGTCAGCAGATTAGATTTGTGGAAACATTATTCTCTCTGCGGTGTTATGTGGAACTTGTTTTGCAGAGCCGGACACTATCCTTGTGTTCAAGATCTTCTATGGAGTATTCGGAGGAGGAACCCGCCTTGCAATGCCGAAAACAATCTGCGCGCCGGAATCACCGTCATTGAAGCCTGGTTCAGGGGCTACTGAGGGAGTCCTGGATTAGGGGGTATCCGGACTGCCGGACTATATCCTTTGGCTAGACTATTGGACTATTGTCGGTGTACTAGAGTTGGGGTACCCTAGTATCCCGAACTCGTGCACGGGCAGTTGCAGCGCCTCGCGGCAGGGCTTGCCTAGCGACCGCCAAGGTCCTCCATGGTTCCTTTGGAGCCATTCAAGAACAAAGTATTTAAGCCAAGGAGACAAGGCCCCGGCAAGAGGACCTTGCCGGGAAGGCCACTCAAGGCACGCAGAAGACAAGACAACGGCAAGAGGAGCTTGCCGGGAAGGCTCGGTGAGCGACAAGCTTCCGGGCACGACAAAGGATTTAGCCGCGGCAAGGCGCTTGCCGCGGCAGGCAACCTCTCTTCATCTCCGCTCCAGCTCATCCACCAACGTGTCGCCATGGGACCATTCCAGGCGTGCGTGTCAAGAGGCTGTGCAGCCAGCGGAGAGCAGCGGTAAGCGGCGCTGACAGGAGTGCCATCGTGGCAAGCGGTGGCGCCCCTGACGGTCCCTTTCTGCACTGTTTAGGCGACATGGACGGGCATTTAATGCTTTTGTCCCTTGCCGTCAGAGTTAGGTAGAATGCACTGTACAAAGTAGCTGTACCAACCGCAGCTCATTTTCCCATTTTGCCCTTGTCTACGTTGCCACCTGTTGGTGACCCCTTGAGCCTATAAAAGGAGGCCCATGCGCAACGTAGAAAGGGTTCGGTTCGGTTCGGTTCGACTCATTCGAAACCAGAGACACTCAAGCTAGGTTTTGTAGCTCCCATTGCTCCCTAGCAAGAACACAACATAATCAGACAAGCAGCAGTAGGAGTATTATCTCTCCGGAGAGCTCCGAAGCTGGGTAAACTGCTCGTGTGCTTCGCCTCGATCTGCTCTTCGTGCAACCTCCGCTCCCCGCCGAACCGAAAGGGACTCGGTCCGCCGGTCCCATAGGTGTTCGTGGGTTACGATCAGCTTCCCTGACATCTTTGGCGCGCCCGGTAGAAGCGTCGAGGCTGTGTGAACCTGCTCCGGCGTTCACACGAGCAACATCTTCATCATCTTCATCAACATGCCACCGAAGAAGAAGGCTTCGGCGGCAGCAGAGCCGTCCGCGTCAAACCCACCACCACCGGAGCCAACGGGTGGCGGGGAAGACGCCGGCGGAGGAACGGGCGTCGACGAGGGAGCTCATGACGCTGCCAAGTCCAAGGACAAGGCCGCGCAGACCTCGGCGTCCGTACACGCACCGCGTCCATATCAGGAGGCGCGAGACCGACAGCGTCATGGTGCTCGCAGCACCATACGTTCGTTGGGCCAAGATCGAGCTGGTGGATCCAGGGACGCTGAAGAACAGCTTGCGCGCCAACAGGCTAAGCGGCGAAGCGGATACGATCGCTGGGCGGGATATCGCTCCTTCTAACATAGTTAGAAGTCCGAGCATATCCGCTCCTCGCACCGCTCGCCATTGCCGCCCACCACTCAAGCGAAGCTTTGGCGCGAGCTCAAGCTGCTCTGGATTACCCTCCAACGGCAGACAAGGTCGGCGAATGGAGGGCCACGATTCGAAGTCTCATCGGCTTTGCCAGCAGCGGCGTTCGCGGCAACCAAGCACATCGCTGCCGCGGCAAGACGACAAGGCACGAGCCGGTGGCGACGAGACCTGTGGGGGTGCAACCACCATGCACTCTCCACCCCGAAGGCCAAGAGCACCAACTCGTCGGATCCACCTCGACAGTGACTCCACCGCTTCATCGGATCCACGAGCTCGTCGTGATCAGCGCCAAGTTCTTCAAGAACGGCAACAAGAAGACACTCGAACCCGCATCGAGCGCCGAAGAGAAGCGCGACGTCAATCCGACCAGCGCGCTGGGCCCTCTTTCGATATGCATGCGCCAGGGGAACTAGGCGACTTGCCATACGCGACAGGTTGTCCTGCGTCCACTCGTGAGCTGCGGCAAGTCCAGTGGCCCAGCAAGAAGAATTTCAAGCCAGACGTGCCAGAGAAGTACGATGGCAGGACGCATTCGTCGGAGTTCCTCAGCATCTACACCATCGCGGTGCAAGCTGCGGGGGGACGAGACGACAAGATCCTCGCCAACTACTTCCCCCTGGTACTCAAGCCCAATGTCAGATCTTGGCTCCTGCACTTGCCGGACGGATCCATATCTTCTTGGGCAGATCTATGCCATCAGTTTGTCGGCGCCTTCACAGGCGGCCACAAACCTCATGGCCAAGAGAGTGACCTTCACCTGCTCGCCCAGAAGGAAGGAGAGTCTCTGCGCAAGTTCATCCAGAGGTTCAGCCGTGTGCACTACAACATCCCAGATGTCCACCCTGCCGCGGTGATCAGCGCGTTTCATCAGAACGTGCGGAACCGCAGAATGAGGGAAGAGATGGCGATGTGCAAAGTCAAGGACGTCAGTGAGCTGTATGCCTTGGCCGACAAGTGTGCCACTTGAGGAAGGAGGAGACTCCCAGGAGAGAATGCGGAAGCAGGATCTGATAGTGAGGAGACCGCCCCGGCAAAGAAGAGACGGCGACGGAACAACCGAAGGAAAAAGAGCAAAGAGGTACTGGTTGTCGAGCAGTCCGGCAACGGTGGTGCCGCCAAGAAAGCCAAAGTTGGTGGCTCCGGCAAGGAGGTTGCTGGCGCCGCCATTTACCCGACTGTGGCGACGCCGACAAGCGAGGACAACTCCAACAAAGCGATCTTGCAAGATCCACCGCACCAAGGGCCACGACCTCCGGAGATGCAAGAAGGTCGGCAGCTTGTTGAACAGCAGAAAGCTGAGTACGAGCGGCGCGACAAGGAGAAAACCCAGGAAGGTGCCGGGGAGTTAGCAAGAAGCGACCGGCCGGGGAGGGCCTTGCAGCAAAGGCCAAGCAGCGGCAAGGAGACAGACCTCCCCGCGGCCGCTACAAGGATGAAGACGACGATGACGATGAAGATATGGAAGACGATGAGGCCGATGAGCAGGAGTTTCAGAAAGCCACAGAGGTCCTCTGCATTGACGGCGGTGCTTCTCTGCATACTTCACACCGCCAACTCAAGCAGTGGACGCGGGAAGTTAATGCAGCAGAACCATCCGTAGAGTCACGCAAACCTCTGAAGTGGTCCAAGACGCCTATCATCTTTGATATTGAGGACCACCCTGATCGCATAACTGCGGTCGGGTGCTTGCCGATGTTGGTCTCACCAACTATCCGCAACCTCAAGGTCACGAAGATGCTAGTTGACGGCGGGGCCGGCTTAAACCTGATCTCCTCCGCGGTGCTCCAGAAGCTTCAGATCCCTGACAGCGAGCTCGAAGAGACTGGCACATTCCAAGGAATCAACTCGGGAAGGAGCAAGCCAAAGGGGAAGATCACGTTGCGGGTAACATTTGGCAGCGAGCTAAACTTCAGGACTGAGAGGGTCACGTTCGACGTTGCTGATTTTCCATTGCCTTACAATGGGATACTTGTCCGTCCAACACTCGCCAAGTTCATGGCTGCCTCTCATTACGCATACAACTTGCTCAAGATGCCAGGCCCGATAAGTGTCATTTCTGTCCATGGCGACAAGAAGGATGCTCTTATCTGCGCCGACAAGATTTACCGGGAAGTAGCGGCCGCAGCAGATCACAAGTCACTTGCCGCTGAAGCTCCCGGGGGGAAGAAGAAGACCAAGTCCGGCAAGAGCTCTGATGCCCACTCCGGCAAGCGCACCTCTTCGGAGTGCTGCGCTACCGTCGAGGACGTACCATCGAGCTCCACCCGCAAGTGCAAGAAAACAAAGGCAGCTCCACCAAAGACCAAGAAGGTGCTGGCCAAGGAGGACGGTACTGGTGGTACTTTCACCATCAGTGCCACTCTCGACCCTAAATAGGAAGGCGCGCTCGTTGCTTTCCTGCGGGCGAACGTCGACGTGTTTGCATGGCAACCGTCTGACATCCCCGGTGTTCCCAGGAAAGTAATTGAGCATCACCTAGCTGTCTGTCCTCATGCGCGGCCCGTCAAGCAGAAAGTCAGGAAACAGGCAGTGGAGCGCCAAGAATTCATAGCAGAAGAAATCAAGAAGTTGGAAGCAGCAGGCCTTGTCAGAGGAGTGCTCCATCCCACGTGGTTGGCCAATCCGGTAGTTGTACGAAAGGCAAATGGGAAATGGAGTCTTTGTATCGACTTCACAGATGTTAATAAAGCTTGTCCCAAAGACCCATTTCCCTTGCCACGCATCGACCAAATTGCTGACTCCACGTATCGACTTCAGGATATCATCAGATCTTCATGGCAGAAGAGGATGAGGAGAAAACCGCATTCATCACCCCATGTGGCACATACTGTTTTATACGGATGCCTTTTGGGCTAAAGAATGCTGGTTCAACATTTGCAAGAGTAGTCCATGACGCTTTTGAGCCGCAAATGCACAGAAATGTAGAAGCCTACATGGATGACATAGTGGTCAAGAGCAAGGGCAAAGCAACTCTGGATCAAGATTTAGATGAGACCTTTGCAAATCTGCGCAAGATCAACCTCAAGCTCAACCCCGAGAAGTGAGTGTTCGGAGTCCCTTCAGGCAAGCTTCTCGGGTTCTTCGTGTCTCAGCGGGGAATTGAAGCCAATCCCGACAAGATCAAGGCCATTGAGCAGATTGAAGCACCAAAGCGCGTCAAGGATGTACGAAGACTTGCCGGTTGCGTGGCTGCTCTCAGCAGGATTATCTCTAGGTCTGCTGAGCGCACCCTGCCATTTTTCAAGATTTTGAAAAAGGCAGGTCCAATGAAATGGACTCCCAAAGCGGAGGTTGCGCTCCAGGACTTAAAGAGGTACCTGTCCTCCACTCCAATACTTGTCGCACCTAGGCCACAAGAGAAGTTGCTGCTGTATATAGAGGCAACCAATCAAGTGGTTAGTGCTACGTTAGTAGCGGAAAGGGTGGCGGATGATGAGCCGGCAACCAAAGCAGATGCATCCAGCGACAAGCAGGGGACTTCATCGACAAGCTCTGGTCCCGACGAGGACGGATCTGCGCAGTCGTGCGAGAAGATGCAGAAAAGGATGGTGCAGCACCCAGTTTACTTTGTCAGTTCCCTTCTGCAGGGGGCAAGGTCAAGGTACTCTGGTGTGCAGAAATTGCTTCTCGGCCTCCTCATGGCCTCGAGAAAGCTGCGCCATTACTTCCAAGCACATGAGATCACAGTTGTCACTCGTTTGGGCATTGGAACTGTCAAGCTTTGGAACTGTCAATAGGCAACAGGCAGGATTGTCGATTGGGCATTGGAACTGTGAAGCTTTGGCCTCAAGTTTGAAAGCACTTCAACTATCCAAAGCAGAGCATTGGCAGAGTTCATAGCAGAATGGACGCCAACGCAAGACAAAGAAATCCCAGAGACGAGCATCCCTGTCAAGGAGGCAGGCAAGGAATGGCTGATGTACTTTGATGGTGCCTTCTCGCTGCAAGGCGCCAGTGCCGGCGTGCTGCTTATCGCACCCACTGGAGAGCACCTCAAGTACATAATCCAAATGCACTTTCCCAAGGAGCAAGCAACAAATAATACTGCAGAGTATGAAGGTTTGCTTGCCGGTCTCAGAATTGCAGTAGACCTTGGGATCAAGAAGCTCATTGTCAGGGGTGACTCGCAGCTTATCGTCCGCCAAGTAAACAAAGATTATCAGAGTCCGTTGATGGAAGCCTACGTTGATGAAGTGAGAAAGCTAGAAGAGCACTTTGACGGCCTACAGATGGAACATGTTCCAAGAGCTCAGAATGATATTGCTGATGGCCTGTCAAAGTGCACCGCACTCAAGTTACCTGTGGAACCAGGGTTTTTTGTGCTCAAGCTGACTCAACCGACTGTAGCGCCATCAACCGGACAGAACAAGAAGAGGAAGTTGATTTCTGGTGACTATTTTCCGGCAGAGCTTCCCGAAGCCACTGCCGCGAAGGTCCCCAGGTTCAACACCAAAAATGCTGAGGAGCAGTCTGCTCCGACAAGCCCTAGGGTTTGCTTCGTTGAAGCAGACGCTCCCGACAAGTTTTGCTCCGGCAAGCTTGTCGGAGAACATCAAGCTCCGGCTGAGCCACAGGTTCTTGCCGTAGAAGCTGATGTTCCCACAGCAGCAGATGTGCCTTTAATCCTTGTTGTCGAGCCACAAGCTCCAGCATGGGAACAGCAGATTGTCCGTTTCCTTCAGACAGGAGAACTTCCCGAAGAGCAAGAAGAATCGGAGAGAGTAGGCCGGCAGTCAAGTATGTACCAGTTTGTTGACAGCCTGCTGTCTGTAAGAAGACTCAACGGTGTGAAATTGAAGTGTATTCACGGGAAGATGGATGTAAGCTGTTGGCAGAGATACATGGAGGCATTTGTGGTCACCACATTGGCAAGAAGAGCACTTGCCGCAAAGCTTTCCGGCAAGGTTTCTTCCGCCGACAGCCCTCCGTGATGCAATCGCACAAGTAACCAAGTGTGAAGCGTGCGGTTCCATTCCAAGCAGATACACCAGCCAGCTCAAGCTCTCCGGGCGATCCCTTTATCCTGGCCATTTTCGGTCCTGGGGCTCGACATCCTCGGCCCCTTTCCCGAGCTGTCGGGGCTTTGAGTACTTATGCGTTGCAATTGACAAGTTCACAAAGTGGTGGGAAGTGGAAGCGATGAGGAAGGTGACAAAGACAATCATCAGTCAAGTTCTTCAGGTCAATTGTTTGCCGTTTTGGGATTCCTAACAGGATCATCACCGACAACGGCACACAGTTCACGAGCCGCACCTTCTTGCAGTACGTCCAAGATCTTGGCGCCAAGGTTGACCTTGACTAGGTGGGTCCAGGTTGACTCCCCTGAGCCTATGACAAGTGGGCCCCCCTCTGCTAATTAACTCAGATTAGAACTAACTAAATTTAGTTAGTTTAATTAACTACTGACACGCGGGACCCACTGGTCAGGTTGACCTGGACGTCCCTTGACCATCGACGTCACCTCGATGCCTTCTTGGCCAATAACTAATTTCTGGATTTATTTTTTATAGAAAATTCCAGAAATTGTTGCGAACTTCAAAAATTCATAGAAATTAATCTGTAACTCCAAATGAAATAATTTATATGTGAAAAATGATCAGAAAAATCCAATCTATCCATCTGTACTAGTTTCATGCATGTCTAAACAAGTTAACTTGCTGTTTAGTGCAAAACATGATAAAGCACTATTTAAGTTCACAAATGAGTTTGAACTTTGAATCTTTGGTTCAAAATAGCTCAAACCCATCAGGTTGTAGTTGCATTAGCCCAACACACTCATTTTACCATGTCATGATCATGCATCATATTGTGCATTGCATTGATTGTGTTTCTTTCTCTGTTGCCGGTATTCGTCCCCTCTCGATAGACGTGGTTTCGACGATGAGTTCGATGACACCGATGAAGAACTATACTATCTTCAGAAGTGCCAGGCAAGCAAAACCCCCTTGTTCATTCTGATACAATCCCACTCTCTCGCTCCTGCTCTCTTTTACTGCATTAGGACAACAACGAATCATCTGTTACTTGTTGTGGTAGTTGAACCCCTTATCCTCTGCATGACCTGTCATTGCCACAGTAAATAGATGAAACCCACTAGCATGAGTAGGAGTTGTTTGAGCCCTGATGTGCCTACTCATTCATGCTTGTTTGTTGTGCCTGCTATTGCTTAGAGTTGTGTCAGGTCTGATTCATCGAGGATGAATCAGAGGTGTGTGAACATGTCCTACTGTTGAGAGCTAGGTGTGTGAGCACGATTTGGTAAAGGTAGCAGTGAGAGGCCATGTAGGAGTACATGGTGGGTTGTCTCATTGCAGCCGTCCTCAGGAACTGAGTTCTGTGTTTGTGATCCATGAAAGAGTTACTACCATGCATGGGCCCGAAACCAATGGACCCTCTCGACTTATTAACTGCCCTTGCCCTCTGTCCAGGAGTTGCAACTAGTTTCTGGTGTTTGTAGGATATGTGTTGGAGGCCGTGAGTAGCGCTGACCCTAGGGATGGGCTATGAGTCGGTAGATACACCGTGGCCCGGTGTACCGAGCGCCCGTTTGGTGTCTCGGGAACCCTGCACACATCGTTTGGGGCTGTGAGCGAAACTCCTGCCGGATCTCCTAGCGGATGGAACCTGAATAGGCGATAAACCTGGCCTAGAGACTTGTGTGGTTAGTCAGGTCGTGGCCGACTCCCTCGCCAGGCTTCCGCTTGAAGGTTGCCGAGATACACGACGTGTACATGGTGGTAAGTGGCGAGAGCGTGTGTGAAGAAGTACACCCCTGCAGGGTTATAAATGATCTATTCGAATAGCCGTGTCCGTGGTAAAGGACTTCTGGGTTGCCTATAACAGTTCATAGACAAGTGAAAGTGGATACTCTAAAATGCACAAGATAAGCGTGAGTGCTAGGGATGGCGTTCTCGTAGGGAGACGGGAGCGGTTCTATAGTGGTGTATTGATATGGTCAATATGTGGACTCGTGTGCGCCACCTCAAAGAGTTACTTGCAGTCGTAGTTCAGGATAGCCACCGAGTCAAAGCTGGCTTGCTGCAGTTAAACTCCACCACCCCCCTTTATTGATAATGATGCATATGTAGCTAGTTCTGATGTACATGTGTACTCAAGTTTGCCTATTTTATGTTTTGTAGAGAGATGTCAGTCTCGCTAGTAGTTACGTGTGGACTTCGACATTTAGCTTGATACCCCAGCTACGATCTTGTGCCCTCGGCAGGATCTGGTAGATAGTCAGGCTTCTAAGCCTTTTTAATTTGTAGATGTCTATACTCAGACATATGAAGCTTCCTTGTGTGCTTTGACTAGTATGCTCTGAATGTTCGGTCATGAGACCCATGTTTGTAATATCTCGCTCGTCGGAGCCTATTGAAATGCTTGGTATGTGTGGGATCCGACAACCTAGTTGTGAAGCCATGTTGTATTTGCACATATTGAGCATATTGTCTGTATGATTGAAATGCTTGGTATGTGTGGGATCCGACAACCTAGTTGTTTATCCTTGCTAGCCTCTCTTATGGGGAAATGTAGTCTTGTGCTTCCATGAGCCATAGTAGTCCGCTACAGCCCGGTTCACCGGAGTCCTGCTAGCCCAGCACTACTGCTCCGGAACACTTGACTGGTCGGCATGTGATTCACTTCGTTCCTGTGTCTGTCCCTTCGGGGAAATGTCACGCGGTGACATCCGGAGTCCTGCCTAGCCTGCTACAGCCCGGGTTCCCGGAGTCCTGTTAGCCCAGTGCTACAGCCCGGATTCGCACGTTGTTGACCGACATGCTCGATGTTGATTCATGTATGCCTGTCCCCATAAGTTAGTGCCACTTTGGGTTCACGACTAGTTGTGACACTCAAAAATTTTTGTTTGGTTTTCAACAAAAAAAACTCTGTTGGATTTGAAGAAGGTCATTTAAATTCTTCCAAAAACCTCTCCCTCAAAACTTCTTCCTTGGCAAGGATTTTATTTTTGCTATCTTTTCAACTCTGGTGTTTGGTTATTGAAAACCTTTCTTCTGATTGTCCCCTTCTCAAATTTATTTTGGGATTTATTTTCTTTTAAAGAAACCCTAGGAGTTTTGGGACTTCTCTTATATTGAAACCTTCCATGGTTTTACCATGTCTCATGAGGTAGACCTTCCCAAAAAACCCTCCTTCCACTTTGGGGCAATCCAAACATTCTGTTCCTACAAGACCAACCCATGTTTGGATTTTTATTTCAGTTAATTTTTCTCCCAAAACTATTCTGTCATTTATTTTGAGCCTAGATGATTTTCAAAGCAAGTACCTAATTCCTTTTGAGTTTTGAACTCAAACCAACTCCTCTGGATAGTCTTTAACACCCACAACCAAGATCCATCAAGATCCACTCTTCCTATTTTCAAAATTTTCAAGTTTCAACCTCTGCAAGTTTGGACCAGATTTGTCAAATTTGATGAAATTCATACCTTCTCTTCTCCAAAAATTCTACCAAAATTAAGGTAGCCCCCAGATGCAGTGAGAGGCCACCTCACCAAAAATCAGCTCAAGAAAAATTCCCCACATGCCAAAATCATTTCGTCGAACACCTGGTCGGCTTTGTTCCTGTGCACTTTTAGAAAGTTCAGAGATTCAGAGTTTTCTTCAGTGTCGTTTTCGTCAATGACTTGTCACCGATCACCCGTGCGCCCTGGCGCGTTGCGCACGGCCCCTTCTCCCTGGCCAGAGCACCGCACAACCTCTTGGACGGGTGCAGGTGTCGGTGGCGGCGAGCATCGCCAACACCGGCAGCCTCTGCGGTGGCAGAGCCACCCGTGGCGGCCAGCGAGAGTCCGTGCCAGCTCGTTACGCCGTTCTGCGCCGCCCAATGCTCCCTTGCCCTCCGCGTGGCCTCGCAAGACGCCAATAGACCCGCAGCACCGTCGCCATGGCCCGGCAAGCACAGGGCGCGCCCTCTGCCGCCGACGGGCCCGCGCCGCCCCGTTCCGTCGAACCCACCTAGAGCACCTAATCCGAACTCGTTTAGCGCCTAAACGGAACCAGTGGGACTCCACGTTGACGCCCAACTCCCTAAACACCCCGACCAAGCTCTGCGCCGCCGTAACCATCGCCGGAGATCTCCGTTCACGGCCACCGCCTCGGATCGCTTATAAAGGAAGCCCCGAGCTCGTTCTCGAGCACGCACCACCTCTACCCCTCCCCAACACCCCGCCAGGCCACTAGGAGGACCTTGAGGAGGTCTCCTCCCCCAACTCCGGCCGCCCCGATCCGCCTCGGCCACCACCTCGATCCACTCCAGTGAGCCCATCCCCGGCACCCAAACCTCGTCAGTAACCTCCTCGAGCACCCAGTAAGCTAACCCATGATTTGATTTGACCTTCGCAGCCCTCCCAGCGAGACCCGGCTCCACCCGAGCCGCCCGTCACGCCGGAGCAGGGGGCCGCCCGTCGGCGTAGTGCTGCTTGGCGACCACCACCACCACTCACCGACGCGGAAGGTCACGCTGAGCACGGAGGTAACACCCGATCCCCCTACCTCGTCGTGGATCGCCGCCGGCGACTACCGCAGCTCTCGGGCGCCGACGAGCTCTGTTTTCTCCGTTTGAAAATTCAAACCTGACGGGTGGGACCCGTCGACCCTCTGTTTTTTTGAACCGCTTTCAAAACGTATTCGGGCAAATACGCTTTCGATCTGAAACGTTTTTCTGGTCTTTTCTGTTCAGCCCCACGAGAAGTTTCATTTCATTACGTAAAGGTCCCTGGATGAGAACCCTTATAACTTTTAAAGCGAAAAGGATTTTTGATTGATTCTTTTTTCATCCTCTTTAAAATTTTGTCTAGTTTTTATCAGATTTATTTGAAAAATATTTGGAATATTTTTGTGCACCTCCACGGTATTTACGATAGTGCGTGTATTTATGTATACCGTAGATACCGGAGGAGGTGACGAACGCTTGAACTTCACCGAGCTAGGCTCCGACTACTCCGAACCGTGCAAGCATGTTTGAACTTTTGATATGATGAGTATCTTGGCATGTTTGCATTAAGTAGTTCCATGGCATGTTTTTGGAGCATCTCGATGAAGGTTATATTACATGCAAAGTTGAGGCAATTGAATTTCGATAATCCATAAGTTGTTGGATATGATTTTTCCTGGCCATGAGATGGCATGAGAATGGGTAAGATGGCAGTGTTGTAGCATGCCAGTCTTATGCATGATCGTTTGACCCAGTGTCAACATGAATCAGTCAAGTTCCCGTCTGTTTTCCCTTTCCGTACTACCACATGTTTTCCGCAAGGGATACGGCTTAGTAAGTTGCAAACCGTTTTCCTGGTACACACCAAATCGAGAGGCCGGGATGAGGGTTCCATGGCCCTGGATTAAAGCCTATCATCCGGTCAGGGGGCATGGGTGTTTCGGTTGGGACCGAGAGGGGGCACCCTTAGAGCGCGCGTATATAAATTTGATCCCATGCTATTCGAGATTGTGATCTCCCCGTCTGAAAGTTTTTCTTGAATGCTGGCTAGGGTGATTCCTGGCATCGTGAGGTGGGATGGGTGTGTACCGGTTAGATGTGTTTCTTCCGAAATACCGTAAACGGAACTAGTTCTTCATGACTACGGAAATCCGTTGGCTGTGGGTATTTTAGTACAAACTCTGCAGAGTCAATAATCCTTGAAATCATCTTATCCATGTCCAAGTATTGTGTTCATCTTATCTTATCAAGTGTCAGTCTCGGTGACGGAAACTCCAGAGAACCACATGAGTGTCAAGTCCGGTTAAATGTTTATTCCTATGGATGGACTAACCCGTTTATTATCATGTGTTGAATATTTTTTTATGAACATTATTCTTGCAAGTTTAACAGATATGAACAATGAATATAAGCCCTTTCTGCGATGTCGCTCAGACGTCCGACTGTGGCACACTTGTTATTTACTTTGCTATAAGCCCTTTCTGCGATGTCGCTCAGACGTCCGACTGTGGCACACTTGTTATTTACTTTGATATAAGCCCTTTCTGCGATGACACTCAGACGTCCGACTGTGGCACACTTGTTATTTACTTTGATATAAGCCCTTTCTGCGATGTCGCTCAGATGTCCGACTGTGGCACACTTGTTATTTACTTTGATATAAGCCCTTTCTGCGATGTCGCTCAGACGTCCGACTGTGGCACGCTTGTTATTTTACCTTGGACATAAGCCCTTTCTGCGATGTCGCTCAAACATCCGACTGTGGCACGTTTATTATTTACTTTCAATATAAGCCCTTTCTGTGATGTCTCTCCGACGTCCGACTGTGGCACGTATGTGTATTACTTTCAATATAAGCCCTTTATGTGGTGTCGCTTAGACGCCCGACTGCAGCATGATTTATTTATTTGTTCACCCTTCGTGGCGTCGCTTCAGACACCCGATCGGTTTTCAGTTTTTGTTGTTGTGGATTTCGGGAAGATTACCGCCTGACTTCCTTAATTACTAATAATGTCGTGCAAGTTCATCCTTAATTACTAAGTACTCACCTGGCTTGTTGATTTGGCCAGATGCTGACGAAGGCGATCTCATGGATGAAGAGTTCAATAGCGAGTCCGATGCCTAGAGGAGTCCCAGTCAGTCTCGTGCGACCCTGGATTTGGTCATCATGTTGTATCCGCTTCCGCTACCCAAAAAAATTCATCGAGCCTCACCTCGACGCCGATGAGCCGCCAAGATAGGAGTCATATTATCCACTCCATCGTGTTATTCCACCACCACTTTCATCTCGAGTCAGTAGTATGCCGCCCCACTCCATCGTGTCATATCCGCCATTATGTATAATTATTGGCGTGCTTGTAATAAATGGTTGAGCACCCCAGCTCGACCCTGTAATATATTCTAATGCTACTGGCTTATTGTATCAAGATTTTGTCTACCAGTCAGGAGGATTTTCCTCGTACTGGACTCCAAAGGTCAGTTTCTCAATAAGCATTTTATTGGAAAACCAGTCGTGACACTAGTCATGTCGGCCCGGGTTCTCTGTCATATGGATGCTAGCGATACTATCATATACATGAGCCAAAAGGCGCAAACGGTCCCGGGCCATGGTAAGGCGACACCCGTGGGAATACTGTGCGTGAGGCCGCAAAGTGATATGAGGTGTTACAGGCTAGATCGGTGTGACTTAGAATCGGGGTCTTGACAGCTTTGGTATCAGACCCTGACTACCTGTAGGATTACCAAGCCAAACCGGTCGAAGTTGTGTCTAGAAATTCTTTAGCTATGTAAGGGAATTGATTGTGGAAGGGAACGTAAGGCTCTTTTTACTCCTTATACCTCATGCCCTTCTGATCTGAGTTGTCGGGGAAGCTGATCGTGGCCCACGAACACCTATGGGACCGAGTCCCTTGTGGTTCGGAGGGGGACGGAGATCGCACAAAGAGCGGATCGAGGCGATGCACACGAGCAGATTTACCCAGCTTCGGAGCTCTCCGGAGAGATAACACTCCTACTGCTGCTTGGTTGATTGTATTCTTGCTAGGGAGCAATGGGAGCTACAAAACCTAGCCTGAGTGAGTGTGGTCTCGAGTGAGTCGAATGAACTGAGCCGGAGCCGAACCCTTTCTACGTTGCCTTTGGGCCTCCTTTTATAGGCTCAAGGGGTCACCACAGGTGGCAAGTAGACAAGGGTAAAATAGGAAAAACAGAGGTTGGTACACCGCTTTATGCGATGTATGATGCCTTATACCTAACTCGACGGCAAGGGACAAGAGTAATAAATGCCCGTCGATGCGCTGAAACAAAGGCAACAGGACCGTCAAATGGCACGCCTCCGTTTGCCACGATGGTAGCTTGTCAGCGCCGCTTATCGCTGCTCCCCGCTGGCGGCACAGCCCATTGACACGCGTGCCTGGGAAAGCCCCATGGCGACACGTTGGCGGATGAGCTGGAGCGGAGATGAAGAGAGGTTGCCTGCCGCGGCAAGTATCTTGCCGCGGCTGAATCCTTGTCGCGCTCGGGAGCTTGTCGCTCACCAAGCCTTCCCAAGCAAGCTCCTCTTGCCGGGCCTTGTTTCGCCGTGCCTCGAGTGGCCTTCCCGACAAGCTCCTCTTGCCGGGGCCTTGAGTACTTTGTTCTTGAATGGCTCCAACGGAGCCGCTGAGGACCTTGGCGGTCACCAGGCCAGCCCTCGCCACAGGTGCTGCGACTGTCTGCAGACGAAGTTCCGGTACTAGGGTACCCCTACTCTAGTACACCGACAGGAGCCCCCGGGCCTGGGCCACACACGGCGCCAAGCTATGTTGGGCCAGGCCCGAAACAGTGCATGGGCACGCGCTGCCTGGATCGCGCAGTTATTCGCTTCAGGCCCACCACGTCCCCCACGAACGGCACGTTCCGGATGTGGCGTCGTGGGAGAGATCGTGGGGGCTTTCTTTAATGGGAAAATCGGAACGCCCGCCCCCTCTCCCTCCTTATAAGCAGGGGGAACAGGCGCAGGACGCCCACTTGCCAGTGCTGTCACATCAAAAACCACCGCCGCTCCCCCCTTCTTCTCAAGTCCAAAGAGAGCGACGCTCCGCTCCCTCCCCATTGCCACCGGTTCCACCAACGCCGTCGGATTCCTCCACCGCCTCCGCCATGGCTCCAAAAGCCGACAAGGGCAAAGGCGTGAAGTCGGCCGAGGCGCAGCGGCTCGCGGCGCTGCGGAAGGAGCGGGCCCTCTTCGATCCCCTGCTCGACCGGAAGGAGATGCGAGAGCTGTACTACCTCTTCTGGTCGACGGAGACGCGGGCGCATCCGCGCACGAGGGTGATCTCTGCCGCCACATCCGAGAAGGTCTCCGTCGGGTACCCTTTCTTCGCGCTTTTCTTCCACTGCGGGCTCTGCCCGCCCTTTTCCGAATTCTTTTGCGACGTCATGAACACATATGGCCTCCGCCTCCTTGATTTCACCCCCAACGCCGTCCTCACCATGGCAGTATCCGCACACCTCCGCGAGAACTTTGTCGGGGTCCACCCAAATGTAGCACTTCTCCGCCATTACTTCATGCCCCGCGTAGAGAGAGGAGAGCCGCTTGCCGGAGGTACTGCATGGATCTCCAGGATCGGCATGAAGGAAGCATATCTTGACGGAGAGCTGCGCAGCAAGTGGGAGGAGTGGAGAGCTGACTGGTGTTGGATTATAGAGGAGGAGCCACAGCCTTTTACTGCCCTGCGCCAAACTCCCATAGTGCGCGGCAACGATTGGAGCAACTTGGCCGGAGGATGCCAAGTTGAAGATTGCCGTGACCGGATCTTGCGCCTCGTGCATGCCGGGCTTACCGTAGGGAGCAGTTGGCGCGGACTTCCTTCGCCGCATTGCGCCTTGCAGGAGAGGGGGAGGCCTGCTTGGGAGTTCCAAAACGCGGCGGACATCATGAGGCTGCGCCCGGGTTTGAACTGGAATTTTACTGTCTTGGAGCTGGATGGCATGCTGCGGGAGCTGTTCAAGCCTGATGCAGATCAACCCGAGTGGTTCATGTTGCCGAAGGGAGTCGTGCCCTTTTGCAACAACTCGTCGCTTGAACGCATCTGCGCGATGATGCCGTTGTGCGATTCCCATGGAATCGTTCCAACTTGGTAGGAGCCCGCCGACGACATCGTGCAGCAGTTCTTCGACAACTTGGAAGAAGTGCCGATCCGTGCCGACGAGCAGAAGCGGCTCACCCGCGACACCACCGAGCAAGAGATGGCGCGGATTGCCACAAGGTTGGAGGAGGCGGCAGAAGCTGCTGCCGCTGGCGTGTTTGGGTTCTCCGTCGAGGAGGCAGAGGCAGCCGAGGCGGCAAGCCTTGCCGATCGAGAAGAGTTCGTCGGTGAGGAGGAGCAGGCCGAGCCCGACGCTGACCCGAACGAGCCTGCCGGGGGTGCCTCCCCTCCGCCGTCCAGTAGCTTGCCGCGGGAGGAGCCCGCGGCCCCGCCAAGAAGATGCCTCTGCAAGGCCGGAGAAGTGGCGGGCGGCAGACGGCCCAACAGCCGCCACGCCCGGACGCTCCATCACGCTGCAAGCACTGCCAGCGGAGCGCCTCTGCCGCCACAACAGAACGGGAGCGGGGCCTTCTGGAGCCACGGCCCCCGCACCCGCCAAGCGTCCGAGGGAGCCTACTCCTCCAGCCCGTCGCACCGGAGCGGAATTTGACTTCTCCGCTCTCAGCTCCGAGGAAGAAGAGGAAGAGTAAGTTCTTGTCGCTGCTACTTGTAGTTCTTCAATTTACTGCTTTGTCTTGTACTTGACTTGCTTCATTCTGAGCTCTTTCCTTCTACAGGACGCTGGCTCAGAGGGCGTCGAAGAGGGCCAATACTCCGGTGGTCGTCGTCGAAGACGATTCCCCTATGGCGACAGGAGGCACGTCTGAGACTCCCTTGCCGGATCCGGCAACCCTTCAACAGAGCAGCCCCCAGCACAGCCCCCAGCGTAAGTATTTGATTCATTTATTACGGTTAGGTGTGCTTGGGTGCTCCTTCTTTACTGATTTCTGGCTTGTTCACTTGTGCAGGAGCAGAGCAGCCTCATCAGGAGGTCCCGGAAGTCACTCCTGAAGTCTTGTCTGCTTCAACTACGCCACCAAGGGAGAAATCTCCGCCAAGGGAGCGCTCTCCGGCAAGGGAGGCCTCTCCGACAAGGGGAGCTCCTCCGACAAGGGGTAGCGTCGACGACCCTCCGGTGGTGGAGACCGCGGCAACAGATCCCATTGCAGGTAATCTTCTTGTTTGAAAATCTCCCTTGGGTTCTCTTTCTTCTGTTCTTTTCGAACATTTGCTTGACTGGTTTTTTCTTTCTCTGATCGTTAGATCCATCTGCCGGAGAGCCGATGGAGACTGAGGTTGCTGTCGAGGAGGACGCTCGCGGCAACAATGACGACGCCGCCAACATGGAGGAAGAGGCCGGCGCCGATGGGTCTGCCGGCGAAGAGGCCGCCAAGGTTGTCGGCGCAGAGGCTGGGGAGGGGTCTGGTGATCGTACTGACGGCCCTGAGGCCGCAGGAGCGCCAGGCGCTACGCCGACCGCCTATCCCTCCGCCACCGATGCTACACCAGGCTCCGAAGCTTCCATGGGCGTCGAACTCCAGGGCGCCGGTCGAGGGAGAGACCTTCGACGTGGAGCTGCTCGCCTCTGTTGGGCTGTCACTGGTTAACGTGCCCAGCAGCAGCAGTGATTTAGTCCGAGGAGGAGCAGCATCGAAGAAGCTGCTGTCGCTCTATCGCGCCCGACAAGCTAAGCTAGAGTCGCGGGAAGCACTTGTCGCGAGGGTGGGAGCTGACATGGAGAAGCGCGCAGAAGAGCTTCGGCGCGCCAACAAGGAAACTCTCCGGGACATAGCAGAAGCGCGGGAGCAACTCTACGAAGAGCGCACGGCCTTCATCTTGGAGAAGGCCGAGCTCGAGGAGCAGCAAAGGCTTGCCGGCGAGAAGCTCTGTGCGCAAGAAGGTGAGCTGGCGCAACGGAAGATCAACCTCGACAGCTATGAGGAGGATCTTGCCGCGCGCGAGCAATCAATTGGCGGGGCACTCCAGGAGGCAAAGGACGCCGCCGCGGCTGCCGAGGCTGCCAAGAAGGAATTGGAAACGAGGGTGGCCCAGCTGGAGGCCACCCTCCAGAAGAGCGCCGAGGAGGTCACTGGGCTGAAGCGTGAACGCGAGAAGGACGCCTACACTCTCGGCGAGTTGCAGGGTCGTTTTGCTGAGAAGATAAAAGAGCTCGACGCCGCCAAGGAATCCAAGGCGGATCTGGAGTTGAAACTGACCACCCTGACTGAGACGCTGGACGACGCCAAGGAGCGGGAAACGGGCCTGCTTGAGAAGATCAAGGCCAACGAGGAGCTGTCGGCGAATGCCGTGACTGCCCAGGATACTCTCAGAGATAGCATAATGCACTGGACAGAAGGTCTTGTGGACACTGCCGCCGCCATCCACAATGAGCTGATGGAGCTGGGGATGGTGGATCTTGGGTACTCCACCGACGAGAACCTCCAACCCAGCGCCAAGCTCAGCCTTTTCTTTAAGGGCGTGTTGACGGGTCTCCAGCGGCTCCGGGAGGAGATCCCAAAGCAACTGGCCGACGAGTCGCGCCAAGTCTGTGCCGGAGCTCTTCAGAAGGTGCTGATGAAGGTGGCCTTCCGCAATCCAGGCGCCAACTTCACCAACGTCCTCAAGTCCCTGCCGCCGACTGCTGACGTCGAAGCACTCAATGCCCTTGTCGCACCCATCGTGGACAGGGTGAGTGGAGTCAAGAGGCTTGACGGCGACCGCGTGGACTAGGCCGCCAAGTTTATCTTTCCCTTGTCGCTGTAGATCATGTTTAGGACAATTTATTAGATCTGCGACAAGTCACTTTTGTAATATACTCTATCTTAGGCAAACGATTGCAATGTTATTCCCTTTACTTGATTTCTTCCCTTGTATGTTTGTACCCTTCGCTTTCAGGGAACTTGTCGATGCGAGCACCTTTGTCATGAAGCCGAGTGCGGAACGTCACAGCCTGTCAAGCGATGCTGCCTCCGACAAGCAACCTTGTCGCAACTAGTTGCAGCGCACTTAAGTTGTTGAGCGGACTCGAAACAAAATAAGGGTGCGACTAGCTACGAGTTGGTTCCTCCGCGCACAGGTTTTCCATATAAAGTATTATCGTTCGAGGAAGATAACTTAAAAATTTTAAAAACTGATTGCTTAAACTTAGCAACTTACCTTTTCTGTCGTCTGCTTCCCGGCAAGGCGATATTTCCTCGAGCGACACTTGGTGGCCCACACCATTATCTTCTCCTTCCCCCCCGGCTAACTTGTGGGCGGATGAACCTTCTTTTCTTATGAGAAGAAAGAAGAGAAAATAAAGTTATGGAGCCTAGTGGCTCGTTATTGCTTACCGGGTGTGGATGCTGCACAAAATGTTAGATAACACTTGCATAAAGAATTATGAAAGCATGCATTTGACAAGTTGTGCGCAACACATGAGCTTTACTGATGCACGGGGTCTGTGCCCGGCTTTGTACAAAGGATTACATGCAACAGCGGCAAGACTTGTACAAAAGGTGGTTGCCGGAACGGGTTCCGGCAACCGCCTTTATGGGTAAAACTTGCGAAGATGCTCTATATTCCGTGAGTTGCTCACCGAACGCCATCTTCGGTCTCAAGGCGGACAGCGCCGGGCCTAGTGACTCGTTTCACCGATAAGGGCCTTCCCACTTAGGCGTCAACTTGTTGGAATTCTTGGCGGACTGAACGGCGAAGAACAAGGTCGCCTTCCTCGAAGCTTCTCGCATTAACTGCGGCTATGGTAGCGGCGCAAAGCTTGCTGGTAGCGAGCAGCTCGCACAACAGCCTGAAGACGATCCTCCTCGAGGAGCAGCGCGTCATTCTGTCGCAGCTGCTCTTGCTCAAGCTCATCATAAGCGAGTACTCGAGGCGATCCGTATACGAGTTCCGTGGGGAGAACTGCTTCTGCTCCATAGACTAGAGCAAAAGGTGTCCGCCGGTGGCTCGATTTGGCGTCGTCTGATCGACCAAAGAACCACCGGCAGCTCCTCAATCCAGTTTCTTCCGCAGTTGTGCAGCCTGTCGAAAGTTCTGGTCTTGAGTCCTCGCAGCACTTCAGCATTTGCCCTCTCTGCTTGACCGTTGCTTCTCGGGTGAGCAACAGAAGCAAAGCAGATCTTGGCGCCAAGATCTTGGACGTATTGCATGAAGGTGCGACTCGTGAATTGAGTGCCATTGTCGGGTGATGATCCGGTTAGGAATCCCAAAATGGCAAACAATTGACCTGAATAACTTGACTGCTGACTGTGCTGTCACCTTCCTCACGGCTTCCACTTCCGGCCACTTTGTGAACTTGTCGATTGCGACGTACAAGTACTCAAAGCCCCCGACAGCTCGGGGAAGGGGCCGAGATGTCGAGCCCCGGAATCAAAATGGCCGTGATAAAGGGATCGTCTGGAGAGCTTGAGCTGGCTCTGTCAGATTCTGTTTTGAATGGAACTGGCACGCTTCACACTTGGTTACTTGTGCAGTTGCATCCTGGAGGGCTTCTGGCCAGAAGAAACCTTGCCGGAAAGATTTGCCGGCAAGTGCTCTTGCGCCAATGTGGTGACCACATATGCCTCCGTGTATCTCTTCCAACAGCTTCTGTCCATCTTCCCGGAAAATAAACTTCAATTTCACTCTGTTGAGTCTTCTTCTGTACAAGATGTTGTCAACAAACTGGTACATACTTGACTGCCGGGCTACTCTTTCCGCTTCTTCTTGCTCTTCGGGAAGTTCTCCTGTCTGAAGGAAATGGACGATCTGCTGTGCCCATGTTGGAGCCTGCGGCTCGACAACAAGGACTAGAGGCATATCTGCCACTGCGGGAACATCAGTTTCCACGGCAAGAACCTGTGGTTCTGCCGGAGCTTGATGACCCCCGGCAAGCTTGCCGGAGCAAAACTTGTCGGGAGCGTCTGCTTCAACGAAACAAACCCTAGGGCTTGTCGGAGCACACTGCTCCTCAGCGATATTTGCGTTGATTTTGCGGACCTTCTTGGCGGCGGCTTCCGGGAGCTCTGCCGGAAAGTAGTCACCAGAAACCAACTTCCTCTTCTTGCTCTGTCCTGTTGATGGTGTTACGATCCGGTTGAGTCAGCTTGAGCACAAAAATTCCTGGTTCCATTGTGTAACTTGAGTGCAGCACACTTTGACAGGCCATCAGCAATATCATTCTGAGCTCTTGGAACATGTTCCATTTGCAGGCCTTCAAAGTGTTCTTCTAGCTTTCTCACTTCATCAACGTAGGCTTCCATCAACGGACTCTGATAATCTTTGTTTACTTGGCGGACGACAAGCTGCGAGTCACCCCTGACAATAAGCTTCTTGATCCCAAGGTCCACTGCAATCCTGAGACCGGCAAGCAAACCTTCATACTCTGCTGTATTATTTGTTGCTTGCTCCTTGGGAAAGTGCATTTGGACTATGTATTTGAGGTGCTCTCCGGTGGGTGCGATAAGCACGCAAGACACCGGCGCCTTTGTAGCGAGAAGGCACCATCAAAGTACATCAGCCACTCTTTACTTGCTTCCTTGACGGGATGCTCGTCTCGAATTTCTTCATCCGCGCGTTACGCGTCCATTCTGCTATAAACTCTGCCAATGCTCTACTTTGGATAGTTGAAGTGCTTTCAAATTTAAGGCCAAAGCTTGACAGTTCCAGTGCCCACTCGACAATCCTGCCTGTTGCTTCTGGATTTTGCAGTATCCTCTTCAGCGGAAAGCGAGTGACAACTGTTATCTCATGTGCTTGGAAGTAATGGCGCAGCTTTCTCGAGGCCATGAGTGTTGGGAAACGTAGTAATTTCAAAAAATTTCCTACGATCACGCAAGATCATGGTGATGCTTAGCAACGAGATGAGAGTGTTGTCTACGTACCCTCGTGAGACCAGCAACGGAAGCGTTGACGCTGACGTAGAGGAAGTAGTCGTACTCCTTCACGATCCAACCGATCCAAGTACCGAACGCACGGCACCTCCGAGTTCTGCACACGCTCAGCTCGATGACGCCCCTCGAACTCCGATCCAGCCGAGTGTTGAGGGAGAGTTTCACAAGACGACGGCGTGGTGACGATGATGATGTTCCACCGGGCGCAGGGTTTCGCCTAAGCTCCGCCACGGTATTTTCGAGGTGTAATATGGTGGAAGGGGCACCGCACACGGCTAAGGAACGATCTCAATGATCAACTTGTGTGTCATGGGGTGCCCCCTGCCTCAGCATATAAAGGAGGGAAGGGAGGGGCTGGCCGGCCAAGGAGAGGTGCGCCAGGGTGTCCTACTCCTACTAGGAGTAGGATTCCCCCAAATCCTAGTCCAACTAGGATTGGCCAAGTGGGAAGGGAGAGAGAGGGCGCTTCTCCTAGTCCTAATAGGACTAGGAAGGGGGAAGGTGCGGCCAGCACTTGGGCCCCTTTTCTCCTTTCCACTAAGGCCCATGTTGGCCCATTAGCATTCGGGGTTCCGGTAACCTCCTGCATTTCTGGTAAAATTCCCAATTTCACCCGAACACTTCCGATGTCCAAACATAGACTTCCAATATATGAATCTTTATGTCTCAACCATTTCGAGACTCCTCGTCACGTCCGTGATCTCATCCGGGACTCGAACAACCTTCGGTACATTAACATCATAAAACTCATAGTAACCGGCCATCAAAGCGTTAAGCGTGCGGACCCTACGGGTTCGAGAACAATGTAGACATGACCGAGACACCTCTCCAGTCAATAACCAATAGCGGGACCTGGATGCCCATATTGATTCCTACATATTCTATGAAGATCTTTATCGGTCAGACCGCATAACAACATACGTTGTTCCCTTTGTCATCGGTATGTTACTTGCCCGAGATTCGATCGTCGGTATCCAATACCTAGTTCAATCTCGTTATCGCAAGTCTCTTTACTGCTTCAGAATACATCATCTCACAACTAACACATTAGTTGCAATGATTGCAAGGCTTATGTGATGTGCATTACCGAGAGGGCTCAGAGATACCTCTCCCATAATCGGAGTGACAAATCCTAATCTCGAAATATGCCAACCCAACATGTACCTTCGGAGACACCTGTAATGTACCTTTATAATAAACCAGTTAAGTTGTGACGTATGGTAGCACCCAAAGTGTTACTCAGGCAAACGGGAGTAGAATAATCTCATAGTCATAGGAACATGTATAAGTCATGAAGAAAAGCACTAGCAACAAACTATACGATCAGGTGCTATGCTAATGGAATGCGTCATGTCAATCAGATCATTCAACCAATGATGTGATCCCGTTAATCAAATAACAACTCCTTGTTCATGGTTAGGAAACACAACCATCTTTGATTAACGAGCTAGTCAAGTAGAGGCATACTAGTGACACTCAGAGGGTTTATGTATTCACACATGTATTATGTTTCCGGTTAATACAATTCTAGCATGAATAATAAACATTTATCATGATATAAGGAAATAAATAATAACTTTATTATTGCCTCTAGGGCATATTTCCTTCAATGAGGAGGCCAAAAAGCAGTTTCTGCACACCAGAATACCTTGATCTAGCCTCCTGCAGAAGGGAACTGACAAAGTAGACTTGGCGCTGCACCATCCTTTTCTGTATCTTGTCGCAATCCTGCGCAGATCCGTCCTTGTCGGGACCAGAGCTTGTCGGCAAAGCCCCCTGCTTGTCGCTGGATGCATCTGCCTCGGTTGCCGGCTCCTCATCTGCCTCCCTTTCCGCTACCAACGCAGCACTAACCACTTGATTGGTTGCCGCTATGTACAGCAGCAACTTCTCTTGTGGTCTACGTGCGACAAGTATTGGAGTGGAGGACAGGTACCTCTTTAAGTCCTGCAGCGCAGCCTCCGCTTCGGAAGTCCATTTCATTGGACCTGCCTTTTTCAAAATCTTGAAAATGGCAGTATGCCGCTTCACTGACTTAGAGATAAACTCGCCGAGAGCAGCCACGCAACCGGCAAGCCTTCTGACATCCTTGACGCGCTTAGGTGCTTCAATCTACTCAATGGCCTTGATATTGTCTGGATTGGCTTCAATTCCCTCTCGAGACACGAAGAACCCGAGAAGCTTGCGGAGGGGACTCCAAACACGCACTTCTCGGGGTTGAGCTTGAGGTTGATCTTGCGCAGATTTGCAAAGGTCTCATCTAAGTCTTGAACCAGAGTTGCTTTGTCCTTTCTCTTGACCACTATGTCATCCATGTAAGCTTCTACATTTCTATGCATTTGTGGCTCAAAGGCATCATGGACTACCCTTGCAAATGTTGAACCAGCATTCTTCAAACCAAAAGGCATCCGTATGAAGAAGTACGTGCCACATGGTGTAATGAATGCGGTTTTCTCTTCATCCTCTTTTGCCATGAAGATCTGATGATATCTTGAATATGCATCAAGAAATGAAAGCAAATCACATCCAGCCGTGGAGTCAACAATCTGGTCGATACGTGGCAAGGGAAATGGGTCTTTGGGACAAGCTTTATTAACATCCGTGAAGTCAATACAAAGTCTCCATTTCCCATTCGCCTTGCGTACAACTACTGGATTGGCCAACTACGTGGGATGGAGCACTCCTCTAACAAGGCCTGCTGCTTCCAGTTTCTTGATCTCTTCTGCTATGAACTCTTGGCGCTCCACTGCCTGTTTCCTAACTTTTTGCTTGACGAGCCGCGCGTGAGGACAGACAGCTAGGTGGTGCTCAATTACCTTCCTGGGAACACCGGGGATGTCAGACAGTTTCCATGCAAACACATCGACATTCGCCCGCAGGAAAGCAACGAGCTCGCCTTCCTATTTAGGGTCAAGTGTGGCACTGATGGTGAAGGTACCACCAGTGCCGTCCTCCTTGGCGGGCACCTTCTTGGTATTCGGCGGAGCTGCCATCATCTTCTTGCACTTGCCGGTGGAGCTCGATGGTGCGTTCTCGACGGCAGCGCAGCACTCCGAAGAGGTGCGCTTGCCGGAGTGGGCATCAGAGCTCTTGCCGGACTTGGTCTTCTTCTTTCCCTCGGGTGCTTCAGCGGCAAGTGGTTTGCTATCTGTCGCAGCTGCTGCATCCCGGTAAATCTTGTCGGCGCAGATAAGCGCATCCCTCTTGTCGCCATGGACAGAAATGACACTTATCGGGCCGGGCATCTTGAGTAAGTTGTAGGCGTAATGAGAGGCTGCCATGAACTTGGCGAGTGCTGGACGGCCAAGTATCCCATTGTAGGGGAATGGGAAATCAGCAACGTCGAATGTGACTCTCTCAGTCCTGAAATTTAACTCACTGCCAAATGTTACTGGCAATGTGATCTTCCCTTTCGGCTTGCTCCTTCCTGGGTTGATTCCTTGGAAAGTGCCAGTCTCTTCGAGCTCGCTGTCAGGGATCTGAAGCTTCTGGAGCACTGCAGAGGAGATCAGATTCAGGCCGGCCCCGCCGTCAACCAACATCTTTGTGACCTTGAGGTTGCGGATAGTTGGTGAGACCAACATCGGCAAGCACCCGACCGCAGTTATGCGATCAGGATGGTCCTCAATGTCAAAGACAATGGGCATGCTGGACCACTTCAGAGGCCTGCGTGACTCTATGGATGGTTCTGCTGCATTAACCTCACGCATCCATTGCTTGAGTTGGCGGTGCGAGGTATGCAGAGAAGCACCACCGTCAACGCAGAGAACCTCTGTTGCCTTCTGAAACTCCTGCTCATCAGCTTCATCGTCTTCCATGTCTTCGTCATCATCTTCTTCTTCGTCCTTGTCGCGGCCGCGGGGAGGTCTGTCTCCTTGCCGCTACTTGGCCTTCCCGCGGCGTCCTCCCCGGCTGGGTCTCTTCTTACTAGCTGCACCAGCACCCTCTTGGGCCTTCTCCTTGTCTCGCCGCTCGTATTCAGCCTTCAGTAGCTCAACAAGCTGCTCGACTTTCTTGCAGCTTTGGAGATCATGGCCCTTGGTGTGGTGAATCTTACAGTACTGTTTGTTGGAGTTGTCCTGCTTGTCGGCGGCAGCCACAGCTTGGCGGTCAGTGTCAGCGGCAACCTCCTTGCCGGAGCTACCAACCTTAGCCTTGTTGGCGCCGCCTCCGTTGCCGGACTGCTCGACAACTAGTACCTCCTTGTTCTTCTTCTTTCTGTTGTTCCGCCGCCGGCTCTTCCTTGCCGGGGCGGTCTCCTCACTGTCAGATTCTGCTCCCACATTCTCTCCTGGGAGTCTTCTTCCCTCCTCAGCGCGTGCACACTTGTCGGCCAAGGCATACAACTCACTAACGTCCTTGACTTTGCACATCGCCATCTCCTCCCTCATCCTACGGTTCCGCACGTTTTGATGAAACACGCTGATTACCACGGCAGGGTGGACGTCTGGGATGTTGTAGTGCACACGACTGAATCTCTGGATGAACTTGCGCAGGGACTCTCCCTCCTTCTGGGCGAGTAGGTGAAGGTCACTCTCTTGGCCATGAGGCTTGTGGTCACCGTGAAGGCGCCGACAAACTGATGGCACAAATCTGCCCAAGAAGATATGGAGCTGTCCGGCAAGTGCATGAGCCAAGATCTCGACGCTTGGCTTGAGCACCGTGAGGGAAGTAGTTGGCAAGGATCTTGTCGTCTCGTCCCCCCGCAGCCTGCACCGCGATGGTGTAGATGCTGAGGAACTCCGATGGGTGTGTCCTGCCATCATACTTCTCTGGCACATCTGGCTTGATGTCGGGCCACTGGACTTGCCGCAGCTCACGGGTGAACACCGGGTAACCTACCGCGTACGGCAAGTCGCCTGGTTCCCCTGGCGCATGCTTGTCAACCGCGGGCCCGACGCGCTGGTCGGATTGACACCGCGCTTCTCATCGGCGCTCGATGCGAGTTCGAGCATCTTCTTGTTGCCGTTCCTTAAGAACTTGGCGCTGATCACGGTGAGCTCGTGGATCCAACGACGCGGTGGAGTCGCTGTCGAGGTGGATCCGAGGAGCTGGTGATCTTGGCCTTCGGGAAGGGGAGTGCATGGTGGTGTCACCCCCGCAAGTCCCGTCGCCACCGGTTCGTGCCTTGTCGCCTCGCCGCGGCAAGGACGCAGTTGGTTGCCGCGGAACGTCGCCGTTGGCAAAGCCGATGAGACTCTCGATGGTGGCCCTCCATTCGTCGACCTTGTCGGCCGTTGGAGGGTAGTCTAGAAGGAGTTGAGCTCTCGCCAAAGCTTCCGCTAGAGTGGTGGGTGGCAAAGGCGTACGGAGTGAGGAACGGGATGTGCTCGGACTTCTAACCAAGACAGGACGAGCAGCATCCTGCCCAAGCGACCGTACTCCGCTCGTACAAGCATGCTGGCGTGCATGCAGGTCTCGAGGGCTTCGGGAGCCTCCAGCTTGGCCTTGATCCAACGAGCGTATGGTGCTGCGAGCATCATGACGCAGTCGGTTCCGCGCCTCCTGAGATGGATGCGGTGCGGATTCGGACGCCGAAGCCTGCGCCGCCTTGTCCTTGGACCTGGCGGCGCCGTGGGCTCTCTCGACGACGCCCGTTCCTCCGCCAGCGTCTTCCCCACCACTCGTCAGCTCTGGTGGTGGTGGGTTTGACGCGGACGGCTCTGCTGCCGCCGAAGCCTTCTTCTTCGGTGGCATGTTGACGAGGATGATGAAGAAACTGCTCGGGTGAACGCCGGATCGGGTTCACACAGCCTCGACGCCCCCTACCTGGCGCGCCAAAGATGTCGGGGAAGCTAATCGTGGCCCACGAACACCTATGGGACCGAGTCCCTTGTGGTTCGGAGGGGGACGGAGATCGCACAAAGAGCGGATCGAGGCGATGCACACGAGCAGATCTACCCAGCTTCGGAGCTCTCCGGAGAGATAACACTCCTACTGCTGCTTGGTTGATTGTATTCTTGCTAGGGAGCAATGGGAGCTACAAAACCTAGCCTGAGTGAGTGTGGTCTCGGGTGAGTCGAATGAACTGAGCCGGAGCCGAACCCTTTCTACGTTGCCTTTGGGCCTCCTTTTATAGGCTCAAGGGGTCACCACAGGTGGCAAGTAGACAAGGGTAAAATAGGAAAAACAGAGGTTGGTACACCGCTTTGTACAGTGTACAGTGCCTTATACCTAACTCTGACGGCAAGGGACAAGAGTAATAAATGCCCGTCCCAGTCGCCTGAGCGATTACAGCGAGGACCGTCAAATGGCACGCCTCAGTTTGCCACGATGGTAGCTTGTCAGCGCCGCTTATCGCTGCTCCCCGCTGGCGGCACAACCCATTGATATGCGTGCCTGGGAAAGCCCCATGGCGACACGTTGGCGGATGAGCTGGAGCGGAGATGAAGAGAGGTTGCCTGCCGCGGAAAGTATCTTGCCGCGGCTGAATCCTTGTCGCACTCGGGAGCTTGTCGCTCACCAAGCCTTCCCAGCAAGCTCCTCTTACCGGGGCCTTGTTTCCTTCGTTCCTTGAGTGGCCTTCCCGACAAGCTCCTCTTGCCGGGGCCTTGAGTACTTTGTTCTTGAATGGCTCCAATGGAGCCGCTGAGGACCTTGGCAGTCACCAGGCCAGCCCGGCCGTGGGGTGCTGCGACTGTCCGTGCACGAGTTCGGGGTACTAGGGTACCCCTACTCTAGTACACCGACATGAGTCATCCTCTTCTCTTCTACGGGGATTAACAACTAGGCTTCTCATCTTTCTGTCAGGATCACGTGTTACTAATCTGTAGACTTGCAAGATTGTTGGATCTAAGCTCCAGTTAAGTTTCTATTACTTCCGTATGTTCATAGCTGGCCTCGGAACCTTGATATGATGTTGTTGAGTGGTTATGCCACCATTTTGCATGATGTATCAAATCTTTTTGAGCAATTACAGCCGTTATGCTGTCCGAGTCATCCCAGGTTTATAAACTATCTGATGCATTTGCAAATTCTTCCTTCCTGTTCACGGTGTCCTTTTGGTCAGAATAAGTACACTAATCGTCTGTTGAGGTACTCCTTGCCTTGACATATATGTTGGAACTAGTATTATGACCGTAGGCATCTTAGAGGATCACCTGGTAATATGGCCATGTTTTTGTGTTCCTAGTGTGATGATTCTGGCCGTCATTCTCGAAAGCATCCTGTGATGCCATTTAGTAGTAGGTATTCTATTCCTGGGTTCTTGAACCCGAGGTTCACCCTACTTACCTCCTGTTGATAGTGTTTGCTAGTTCCTTTAGGATATTAGTAACTTTGCGATAGTCCTCGAGGTCCGTGGTATTTCCTTCTTCGAAATACTATGAACCACTTATGGCAGAAGTTCCTCGCTGAACCGAAGGATCACAATTAGAGTACTCTTGAGGAGTTCTCCATTCACAATTGTGACTCTGCCAGTCCTACCTCTCTGCATGGGTTATCCGGAAGAAACATGTTGAACTTGGTTCGACATACTAATCTATGCATCCACAACTCAGAAAGTTATATGTTCCTCGAGTTGTTCCTCCTTAGTTGTATTCTGACCCCGCCTATCAGTTGATAGTCAGGAGTAGTTGTGCATTCATGTTATCAATGCCTAATATTCTTGTGGTCCGTTAAGCCATTCTATTTCAGAATGACTGGGAGAAACAAACTCCAGTACCTTATCCATTTCCAGGATTGGGACAAAACAGTTGTATTCCGCAGGTCAAATGCAATTCAGTTTTGATTATGTTCTACCTTGGAGTATTACCCCCTTTATGTCAGGATTTTCATGAGAATTGCACCATTTCTCATGAATTTTTGACGTAGTGATACTTCTCGCTATCATTATTCATTCCAAGGTCCCGTGTTGTTGTAACCGGAATGCCGACAAGTGAAATTTGATGTGTGAAATCGATACTCCTAGCAACCTCGTTGCTTGGTAGTTAATGGACAATATTCTCATTCTTAGCGTGTTGGTTATTAAATCATTATCCTAAGATTGATCGTGCTACCTAGTCCTTATTTTTGGTGCACTCTTCGATCAATGAGTTAGGATTGTGTCAATCCCTTGCTGTTGGATCATATCGTCTTGCCCTGAAAAGCAAGATTGTTCTCGAGCTTAGTAATATATCGGTGGTTCATGACGTTTCAAATATCTTCTTGGAAGTGCTACCAGGTTGTCACCTGACCGCTATGTTAAGTTCGTGATCAAGTTGGTTTCTTGTAAACCACCCCTTCTCCAAGAATCCGTGTTGGATATCCCTGAGCTGGTTGGTTAAGCTAAACAACAACTTGGAGAGTTGGAAGATAAAAGCTTTGCTAAATTTAGTTCATTCTAAAGGGATATCTTTGCGTTTGTGCGTGTGCTGAAGAAAGATGATATCTTCATCGATTGGTCCTCGTGATCAGTTGTTGAACCTATTGTCTGATCAAACTTTGACTTGAGTATGGGCTATCGTCAAATCAAATCAGAACCAACGATGTTCGTAGTGTTGTCTTACTCGTGGTTGATCCCTCGAGCATACACCATTATATCTTTTGGGTCTGACCAATGCTATTACCGTGTTCACATGATGGTGGAAGTCCAGTGATATGGAAATTCCGATGAGTTGTTGTTGAGCCCATCAGCAGCATTTTGTCTCCCCCATGATTCATGTTGAACATCAACCTAGTGTTGGAAACTTTGTAAACAATGCCTTCATGTTCCGTCATGAAGCATATGTTTGGATGAAAGTAGCGACTTCCTCTAAGTTCACGTGCAATCGATGCAAGTTGCTGTCGTGAATTTGAGAAAGCTTGTTTTGTTTCCCCTGGAATCGTCCCAACTCAGTCATGCATGTGCGAAGTATTCTGTGGTTTGGTAGATTAATTACCTCCACTCCATGTGTAATTCACGGCACCCCAAGCCACCGATTGATTTGTTCAAGGAAAAGGAGCTGTTGTGCAAATCCTAGGTCATGCACAAGACTTCATACCCTAGATGATGGTTCCCCACCCGAACTCGGTAGTGTTTTATCATAAGACTACTATGTGGTCATGCTTATGCAGGACAGCGTGTTCACATGTGTTTAGCAGAACCAGCTCATGTTTTGGAGCTTGCTATCTTAGTTTAGTCCCCGAGAATCTCGCAACGCCATCTCGTCGAATTGTGTTGCAAACTTTCTTTTCAGACATGCTGAGTCTAAAGTATCCTATTACCAATCGGATCTGAATCTCAGGCAGAAATGATGGTTGGAACATTCCCAACAGTTGCATCTTGTTCCCATCTTGCACTGCCATTGTGCCAATTTCCCATGGGCTGCCTTCTCAGCAGTTGTTCTCCAAGATCATCTTCAAAAGTGGACTTACCATGGGTTCCATCCATTTCCGATGATAAGCAAAAGTCATCCATTGTGTTGTCTTCAACAATGTAGTCCACATCATCCATTCGAATCCGGATGTGTCATTCCTTTGAACTCCGCCAAACAAACGTTTGTGATTGCCTTAAGCTGGTATAAAGAGTTTCAATGATCTAGATATCAAAAGTAATTCTTTTTGCCACTTAAGGGGATAGTTCTTTGAGTCACCTTCCCTGAGGTGCCCCATTTTGGAATCATGGCAATTTCCCTCGCTACTTTGAAACCCTCGTCAAATTGTTTCTTCTGTCGCTCCTGATGCATGTTTTGCCTCTCAGCTCCAGAGATGTTTTCTATGTCTCATTCTGTGAGTTGATCTTGTGATCATTAAGATGATCCTAAGTTGTTCGAACCTCAAGAAGATCGATTCTTCTAAAATCCCCCCCTTTCGTCTCGTTGCCATGTTGGATGTAGTTCTCAAGGAAAGACGTTGAGACAAAGATGGTGATCATGTTAACGTTCTTATGAAGTGCAACCTGGATCGTGAAGACCGTGTTAGCTTGTGCCCCCTCTGTCTTCTTACCTCACGTCTTGAATCTCGGGACGAGATTCTTGTTTAGTGGGGGTGAGTTGTCACATCCCTAATCCTGGTCTGACCTATGCCAGCTTCCATGTGTGCATCATGTTTAAATTCAAATGAAATTTGAATTGAGGAATTTTCAATGCCTCAGAAAACCCCTAAAAATAACCAACATTTAAACCTCGTCAAATGAGTCCAAGAAATTGTTCCTGTTATTCTGTGAAAATATTGGCATGAGGTAAAATGCAAACCAATATTTTTTGAGTGACTGAAACATTATTTTGGGCCTTTGAATTAATTCAGTAACTATTTGCATTGGATATATATTTTATATACAATTAATATATGTCCAATAATTCTGGAACATTTTATGTGGTCTGGTATATTTTAGTTCTAGCCACATAATTATTTTTAGGATTTTATAAAATGGTTTTGTATTTTTACTAAGCCAAAACAAAACATAACAAAATGGAAAACTGAAACAGAAAAACAGGAAAGAGAGTGAGAAAGTTAGTACCTGGCCAAACCCACGCCCCGGCCCACCTGGCGGCCCAGCACTGTGCTGGCCCGTGCCAACCAGCTGCTTCGTTCCCGCCAGGCAGGCACAGAGGTGACACTGGAGAGCCCGACCTTGCCACGGCGCACCTGCTTGCCGCCCGCTCCCCTGGACACCTGGGCGAGCTCCACGTCGCGCCCCCGACCCCCTGGACACGTCCACTTTCCCCCTGCCTCTCTCCCTCGTTCCCCTCCGCCATGACCGAAGCAGTCGTCGCCGTCCCGCCGCCGTAGCCGTAGCCACCGTCGTCCTCACGCCGCTCCACCGTGTCCGCAAGCCCCGCCGTTGTCCTCTCCGTCGAGCTAGCCGAGCCCCAAGCGCTCGCGTGCCCCGAAGCCACCGCATCGACCTCGCCTGACTCCACCGCCGCCGGAGATCCCCTTCGCCATCATCGTCGCGGCAGGCCGTCCCCGACCTCGCCGTCAGCTCCGTTGCAACCGCCGTGAGCCTAGCTACCTCCCGATCCTCCCGTTCCTCTCTCGAGCCTCAGAGCGATCGTGACGTAGCTCACCCAAGCACGCTGCCGCCCGCGGGCTTCGTCGCCGACATGACTCCGGCCACCCACAGGCCTCACCACCTTGTCCACTAATTCCACCGCACCCCCACGAGTCCAACGCACCACTTCCCGAGCCTCGCCGTGCCCCGCAGCCTCGGGTTCGACCTCACCCGACTCCGGCGACCACCAAGGTCGTCGCCGGCGATGTTCCCGACCACCCCGAGCCCAACCACTGCCACCAAACGCCGCGGCTTGCTCCCAGCTACGCGTAGATGCCTTCCGCCGCTCTTTTGGTCGCCGGAACGTGTTAATGCACTTCCTCCGCCGCGTCTGGCCTCGCCATCAGCTAAACGCCGGCGAGTTTGACCCGTTGACCTTGACTGGGTGGGTCCAGGTTGACTCCCCTGAGCCTATGACAAGTGGGGCCCCCTCTGCTAATTAACTCAGATTAGAACTAACTAAATTTAGTTAGTTTAATTAACTGCTGACATGCGGGACCCACTGGTCAGGTTGACCTGGACGTCCCCTTGACCACTGACGTCACCCTGACGCACTACTGGCGCAATAACTAATTTCTGGATTAATTTTTTATAGAAATTTTCAGAAATTGTTGCAAACTTAAAAAATTCATAGAAATTAATCTGTAAGTCCAAATGAAATAATTTATATATGAAAAATGATCAGAAAAATCAAATCTATCCATCTGTACTAGTTTCATGCAGTTTAAAACAAGTTAACTTGCTGGTTAGTGCAAAACATGATAAAGCACAATTTAAGTTCACAAATGAGTTTGAACTTTGAATCTTTGGTTCAAAATAGCTAAAACCCATCAGGTTGTAGTTGCATTAGCCCAACACACTCATTTTACCATGTCATGATCATGCATCATATTGTGCATTGCATTGATTGTGTTTCTTTCTCATTGCGGTATTTGTCCCCTCTCGATAGACGTGGTTTCGACGATGAGTTCGATGACACCGATGAACAACTATACTATCTTCAGAAGTGCCAGGCAAGCAAAACCCCCTTGTTCATTCCAATACAATCCCACTCTCTCGCTCTTGCTCTCTTTTACTGCATTAGGACAACAACGAATCATCTGTTACTTGCTGCGGTAGTTGAACCCCTTGTCCTCTGCATGACCTCTCATTGCCACAGTAAATAGATGAAACCGACTAGCATGAGTAGGAGTTGTTTGAGCCCTGATGTGCCTACTCATTCATGCTTGTTTGTCGTGCCTGCTATTGCTTAGAGTTGTGTCAGGTCTGATTCATCGGGAATGAATCGGAGGTGTGTGAACATGTCCTACTGTTGAGAGCTAAGTGTGTGAACACGATTTGGTAAAGGTAGCGGTGAGAGGCCATGTAGGAGTACATGGTGGGTTGTCTCATTGCAGCCGCCCCTCGAACTGAGTTCTGTGTTTGTGATCCATGAAACAGTTACTACCACGCATTGGGCTCGAAACCAATGGACCCTCTCTATTTATTAACTGCCCTTCTCCTCTGTCCACTACTAGGAAAAGGCCTACTAATAGCGCACCGGTTTTGCCTACTAATGGCGCACTACCGGTGCGCCATTAGTAGCACGCCATTAGTATCTGGTATACTAATGGCGCACTGCAAAGGCGCCATTAGTATGTGACTCCATGCGCCATTAGTATGCCTCCCGGGGGCCATATGTAACCATGTGCTTTGTCACACTAATGGCGCACTCTGCCTTGATGCGCCATTAGTATCCTTTGGCATACTAATGGCGCACTCTGCCTTGATGCACCATTAGTATGAATATTTGGTTTTTTTTTTGCTTTTCTGATTTTTGCACATGTTACAAAATATATTATTGGACAGAATATAGACAGCAGCACACAGCAACATCACATTCATCGAATACAATAGAAGATTAGTCTCCAAATACAATTCATCATATTAGTCTCCGAATTCAAAAGACCGAACAAAGATAAAACATTACAAGTCTCAAGACCGCGAGTATCGAGTTTGTCTTCACATTACAAGTCGATACCGATCATCTAAATTACCATCACATAAAAGAGAGTTGTGGTCATCACGATGAGCATCATCGCGATCAAACTGGTCTTCATCCGGTTCCTCCAACGCTCCGTCCTCTCTCCCGCTAGATAGCGGGCATATCTAGATTCGGCCTCCGTCGTAGAGGTGTACCCTTTGTAACTGTTACCGCTGAAACGGTGAACCTGTCTCCGACACTCCTCCCAGTCGTCGTAGACTCCGGGAACCTTACCCTTGTACACGACATACGACGGCATCTCTATGCACAAGCCAAACAACAGACAATACATAAGCAATATGTCAGTATCCAACAAAAGGATCGAAAGAGAAAAGCAAGACATTAATAGCATGATTCATGGTCGTACTAATAAATAGCATCGATTACATCTAGGTGAACGACTGTCCAAACCAAAGAAACATACGAATTCATTAAAGTTTAATTACAACATGAGCTAATCAATGTTTCAGAACTACACATCACTACTTTCGACTCGACTCATCGAGCAGGAGCGTGGATGAAGCCGCCGTCTGTCGTGATGGTCATGAAATCGCGGTCGTTGTTACCCTGCATTTGTAGCGTTTCATCTATCTCACTGTTGGACGGTTGATATCTGAGGAAGAACTGCCCCGAGGTATGAAGGACATCTTGATGGATGATGTCCGCGAACTCCGACTGGATGCGAAAGAATTCTTGTCTGAGGTCCGCGTCCTGGACTGCCGACAAGCTCGCGGTCCAATCTTTGAGATTATCTGGTAGCAGAAGTTGATGATGGTCCCTTACGATCGCCCGCATGTGATGGACGGCGTAGTAGGCATCCTTCTGACCGCCAGGCGGCTGCTTGACACAGCAGAACTTCATATTGTGTGAGAACATGTGCTTGCCGCATTTTCACGAACTGCCCCGTGAAGGTGCTTCCAGATTTGGCGTGGCTGGGAGAACATCATCAAGAACTTTCTTGACAATTGTGTAGTCTATCTTGGAGTTACGGTTCGGGTCGAAATATGTGGCCATGGAATATTTCGGTCTTAAGAGGATGAGTGTGCAATGTGTGTCACTGAACAGAACACGGAATGTTAGAAAAAAAAGAACGATCAAAATCTAAGAAATCATATGTTACGAGGCGGTTAAGGGATGACTTACTCGGGAAAGTAAGCCACAAGGAAGTTATCCTTATCTGGGTTTGCCAGAATGACGCCTTCGAGGTGTGAACTCGCAACTTGGCGGTCCCCAGCGCTGTTCAAGTGCTTGGCACGCATGTAGAAGGGGTCGACTATCATGATGTCCGGGGTCTTGTCTCTAATGATCCGCATCTCTATAATTAGCGAAAATAGCCGAACGAAGGTTTAGTGCAGCGGATGAAGGTTAAACATAGCAAAGATGTCATCAAACCGCAGGATGATCGTATCCCCGATGTCGCCATCCACAAAGCCCTTGCCCTCTGGCACCTTGGCCACGAAAACTGGGTATGCCACATCATTCTCTCTCAGACGCGGCTTCTCCAAAGAAAGAACACTGTCGTGCAGACTCCGCATAGCACCGGTTGCAGCATTCAGCATATTTGGCGGTAGCATCGCCCTACCCGCCACATGCACCCTCCTCGAGATATCCTTAGGTGAAGGTGGCCCGTCCTGAGCACGGATCGAACTCGGTGCCGGCTGGCTCGCACCGGCGCCCTTGTTAGTCTTTTGTTTCCGTCCCTTCTTCTTATTCTCCTGTAATGGGACGGAGTTCTGCTCACAGACCGCTTTCTTGAGCGTGTTGGGGCTGATAATATTTCGCACCTCAGCTATCTGAGGCTCGGTGAAGGCGGGAGCTGGAGGCGTCTCCTGAGAACTGAACGCCGCATTTACGCCTATTGCAATTGATTTCTCCGCCGTACCAGCTAGATTGCGGTCGTCTTGGTTGGGTTCTTGAGAAAGAGGCCCGCAGAACTCGTCAGCGTACCCATGTTCGGCAAAGTACTTATCGACTTTGGTAAATGTACCGTCGTCGTTGTCGTCGTCGTCCGGATCCTGTGCCATAGGGCTGTCCGGATCCTGTGCCATAGGGATGTCCGGCAGGTCAGGTAGCGTTGTGGCGTTCTTGCCATGGCTTGGCGCCGGCATGACTGGCGGTCTTGTCTGTGGGGTGGTGTCCCCCGCCCCCAAACGAATCTGGCTCTTCGGCCAAAGCAGCGGCCAGTTTACGCAGGCCCTGAGGGTCATCTCATCTTCTTCGTCGGCCCCAGCGGGTCGAACCGGATGTAACAGCTTGTCGCAGCCTGGCAGCACCCGAACCACTTCAACCCTATACACTGTGGGTGGCATCGGATTACCGTGGAACATGCGGTTGCCCGGTTGAACGATTCTGCCCTTGGCGACATCGACCAACTCGGCGCCCACGAAGTGCAGAAGAGTGCAAGGAACGTCGGCGGTGCCCTGCGAAAACATGTACAGGGCGTCAGGGATGCCCAGTCAAAGGCAAGGAGATGAAGTCATCGGCCGAGAGGCTTAGTTACCGTGATGCCGTCGAGCTCGGCTAATGTCGTGGCACCGCCAACGGCGGTCGTGCAACTGACGGAGGGGGAGCTTGCTGGCGAGGTGCCGGTCGGCGTACACCCAGGTGCATTAAGCTCCAATGCCCGTGCCGGCGCCGGAGACACGAATACCGCCTCCGCCGGAGACACCAATGGCGCCGCCGCCGGAGACACCAATGGCGCCGCCTGCGTGCTGTGCGAGTTGCTGGCCGTGAAGCTGGGAACCGGGGGAGGCCCCTGTTGGCCGCCCGCAATCCATGTCGTCAGCCCATGAATCAACGTAGGCACCATGGCGTTGAGCTTCGTTCCCAGTTGTTGTTCCACTTGCTCTTGGACAAGCTCCGGAATCTGCGCCACTCCTTCCTTGAGTGCTTCAACCTCGCGCGTCTGGCTTTCCGAGCTGGCCTTTTTCTTCTTCCGCACACCAGCGGTATAGTATGACCCCCATTTTGTGGACAAGCCTTTGCCGGCCACACGACCAGCTGACTTCGGCTTAGTGAGCTTATCCTTGCTTTTCATTATGTTCAACGCCCTATTTAAAGGGGTGTCGAAAGGGGAGCTCTGAGACTACCCCGCGCTACTGCTTTGAGTTTCCTGCGAAAGGAACGTGAACCATCTAGAAATATTGGGGATTAATTAGAGTGCAACCATATGGAGCTAATTACGCGGGGGTGTATTCCTTACCAGAACAAGCTCAAGCGCCCTGGTCTTCGGATCCGTGGTAAGCTCCTTTGTTATCGGGTCCTCCTTGTACCGGTCCCTGACATAGTTCCTGGTCTGCTTGTTACCACTGTATTTCTCGAAGCGGGGCGGTAGGCCTTGCTCGGCACGCTCCGTGTCCTCCTTGTCCCATATAGGCTCCGCCACTCCGTAACCGCCGGGACCGAGTTTGTGTTCCCCTAAGTTCAACTCCCGCATTTCTTTCCCCCACTGACTTGATTCAGAGGTTGCACTGGTCGAGCACTTGATCTTGAACACCTTGTACTCATCTTCGCTCATCAAAGGATATTTCGCCTTGATTTTCTCATAACTATCACCTTTATCAATCATTTTCTTCACCACACTTCTCCAAGTAGACAGGGCCATGCTCATCTTCGTGAGGGCGGCACTGTTCACTTTATTCCCTGAGAGGCATGTGTTTTCAAATTCGGCGGGGAACTTGTATTGTTTGTGCAGCTTCGTGAAGAGGAGGTTGCGCAAATTCCCTCGGTCCTTATGCCTAAGGTTCTCGGTGTTGATCGAGACGGTGCGCCGGAGAATGCACCCGGGCTGAACCGAAAATTCTTGACTATATGTTTGGGCTCCGTTGGATTCCCGTCGGAGTCCACTTGAGTGAATTCCTCCTTGACGGTGCGGAGCGCATTCGGACGCCGGTCCTTCCTTTGCTTCTTCGATTGGCTGCCATCTGTGTGTGCGCCGCCATCATCAGTGGTGGCATCCTCGGCGGCACCATCAGTGGTGGCATCCTCGGCGGCACCATCAGTGGTGTCATCCCCGACGCCACTAGGGGTTGTGTAGTCAGGATCGGTGTCTTCCGCGGTGTCCTCGTAGCGGTGAGGTTGTTCCTCCATCTCCTGGGACAGCTCCCAGAATTGCTTGCCGCCCGAACCACTGGCCTCATCGTTGTGGGCCATGTTTCGCTCTAAATAGGAAAAAAATTTGGTCAAAAAGTTGGTTATTGTCAAGGAACAAGATCATGGTCTCATCATTTAGGGTTTGTCGACACCAAGGCACCCTAAAAGCCTAAGCTTTCATAATTTAGGGTTTGTCGACGCCGAGGCACCCTAAAAGCCTAAGCGTACATCATTTAGGTTCTCATCGACACCGAGGCATCCGGGGCAGCCAAGTTAAGTTTTCATCATTTAGGGTTTATCGATGCCGAGGCACCCTAGGTTGGGCCTAATCACTTGGCACTAATCACTTGCCTCTATTGCCACTTATGTTGGGTTTATCATCTAGGGTTTATCGATGCTAAGGAGAACTCTAAGTTGGGCCTAATCACTTGGCTCTATTGCCACCTATGGTTTAATGCAAAGAAGAATGGCGGGCAGTTGATCCTACTTAACTAAGTACTAAGATACCCCGGCCCATGCATTAGTCGCAAGTACCGCATATGTCCTATTTTTAGCAAAGTCATGCTAAAATTCACGGAAAAATTCAGCATGACCTTTGCTGAAAATAGGACATATGGAGTACCCGAATTTTCCGGAACGGAAGTTAATCAACATTCCGGCAAACTCAAGGGCCTCTCGAGGTACCTGCAAATTCATCACGACACGATGGTCGGAGACATGACCTTTGCAAAATGGTCGGAGACACGATGGTCTTTCTCAATGTGATCAATTGATGGATCAACACATAAAGCATGTCCAATAAGTATGATTTATAGAGTCAACATCAGTATGAATATATATAAAGTTTTTCTTCATCATCCAGGCCCATGCAAGTAACTGCATCCAGCAACTATTTCTGCTACTCTGTAACTAACTACACTCTGTATTTATAGATTCATTTCAGATGAGATCAGATTGAGCTCCAACTATAGCTGCAGCTGAGGGATCCATGAGCCATCATGCCAGCCAGCCAGGAAATAAACTTTACTTTCCAAAGGAAATAAAAATACAATGCATACATACATACTTAAGCAGGTAGATAGATAGATAGATAGATAGATAGATGAGCATGTTCAGTTTACAAGAATGAATATAAACAAGCAAAGAATGCATGCATGCATATCAAAAGTTGGCATCTACTGCCATCGCTCGCTTGCCTCTGCTGCTATTGAATATTTATAATTACACTGAAATTGTTCGTTTCACTACAAGTAAATGCAACTTTTCCATTAATTAAAACTAAATTGTTCCTTCATGATATTCTCTCTTCATCTACCCTCAGGAGTATTTCTAACTTGAAAATCTCTCGTGAACTGCTCGATGATGTACCGGGCAAGACAAGCTCTCTTCTTTTCTTACATTTGCTTGTTCTGCACCTTTTCTCGTTAACTGATTAAACATGCGTGGAGTAGTGTATTGCAAAGGTGCATGCGGTGGAGTAGAGCAGAGAATTTGCAAAGAACTATAGTATCATCGAGTAAATTGCAGTAGTGCAAGTTTCAAGAGACCGGAGAATATCCCTCTGAGTGCCTCCAACAAGAGTTCTTGCTTGCAGTAGTTTTAGGAGTACTGCAATTTTGCAAGTTTAAAGTAAAACGTTTCAGTTAATGCAAGTACTCCTCTTGCTCTCTTTTCTCTCTTCTTCTTCGTGTAATTAACTCAATTTTACTGATGTTGTTGTTAACTGAATTTTACTAGTTAAACACATTATAACTTGAGTGTAACTCAGGACAAGTTAAACTTAAGCTAGAAGATACAAGTTGAACACACACCAGGCAGTTTTTATAATATTATCAAAAAAATATCTTCGGTGTAACTCAGGACAAGAAAAATCTCCACCAGAATAGGACTAGCATTTAAGAGTAATTTCCTCCAGTTAAGCAAAGTTCAAACAAAAACTAACAACAGTCTTTTTATTAAGAGCCAAGTCACAACACTCTTTGAAGTTCAAACAAAAATTGACAACACTTGTTTGATCTGTCTCCTCCAAGAAAGAGCCAAGTCAGTCTCACCCAACTAGGGAAACATCAGTTAGACCACTAGCAATTGGGAATACACAACTGGGTCTAGGTTTGTGCTCTAGCTAGGCAGTAAAACAGAGCATATAGAGGCATTGCCTGCCTCTACTGCAAGTGGGGATGTGAGCAGGATTATCACAATTAGATCAATAATTTGCTGGAATCTTATTTACAATTTTCTTCAAACTAGTTACCACTCACTAGTACAATGTTTTATAAACTGGTTGCCATCATCTCCCTTTTTATCATTTTGGTTATGTGAAATTAGTTGTAGTGAGTGGCCAAGCAACCACTTGCAATTTGTGCATAACAATTCCCGGTAGTTTTACTTGTAAGCAACCTAGTAAAAAAAATTATACTACACAGGAAGCATCTGTTTCCATCTCTCTGTATAAAGGTTTAGCATTTGGCTGAATTGACTGAACGAGAAATGGGAAAAACTAACAGTCCAGAATGACCCTAACTATACCAGTTGTTTTTTGTAATATTGTATACTACACAGGAAGCATTGTTTTTTGTAATATTGTTTCAGCTGTTTAAATGCTAGTGCCATCATGGCCCTAACTATACCCCAGAATGATGCCACCGCTGCTCGGGCGCCATCGTTGAATTGAAATACTGCAGCCGGAATCAACAGGATTATCGCTGATTTGCTGGACAAACAGAGTGTTTGCGACAAGGAAGAGGGGAGAGGAGGCGGAGCTCACCGGGGAGGCGCAAGGAGGCCCTGCGACAGCTTAGTAGCAACAGAGGTGGCCTAAGTTGAGGAAGACAGCGGCGACCCGAGGAAGAAGAGGTGGAGGGGGGGTGGAGGGGTTGAGCGCCATCGCGCCCTGGTTCCGCGGCTCGCCGGCCCGGTTATGAAGCAGATTCTGCCCGCCACCTTGCCTGTCGCCTCGCACGGTGGAGCTCGAGGGCTGGGAAGGCGAGGGAGGGGGTGGGTGGGTGCGGTGAAGGCGAGGGAGGGGTGGATTGGGAGCGGACGGCGATGGGGGGCAGGGCAGGGGCTGACTGGGGGCGGCGATGAAGACGGAGGCGCGGGGGCGGCGGCGGCATGGGTCGGGGCAGCGCGCTGGTGGATCTGGTGGCGAGGGAGAGAGGGTCGAAGGGGATCTGGCGAGAGGGAGGGAGGATAGCTAGGGGAGGTTCTAATGGCGCACTGTCCACCAGGCGCCATAAGTATGACTATTCTAATGGCGCACCTCCCTCGGTGCGCCATTAGAATTTTGTTTTAATCTAGCCCACTAACCATATCTACAACCTAACCCTATCTACAATGTAACCCACCCAGTAGTCTGACTGGTCAGCACGCAGCACACACACCAAGAGGTCCTGGGTTCGATTCCCAGGCTCCCCAATATTTTTTTATGCATTTTAAATGCTGTTTTTTATATTTATATGTGTTTAAATATGTTCAAACTTGTTTAAATCATAACAGTTATATTTTTTATAAAAAACAGTAATAATTTTTTTAAAAATATGTTCAAATTTCTTACTTGAAAATATCATCGGCGGCGGCGGTAGAGCGGGGGAGGGTGCAGGGATCGAGATCGAGATGGAGGGGGAATCGAGATCGAGATGGAGGGGGATCGAGATCAAGTGTCCTCATGAATTCAAAAAGTGCCCATGAAATTTATAAATATTCATGATATCAAAAAGTGCCCATGAAATACAATCGAGAAATGAAGAATACGATTTAAATACAATCGATCTTAGCTAGCTATTTGTTCACAATCTTCTTGCCCTTCTTTTTCGCAAATGGAGTTCTTCTGTGGAACGGACGTCCTTTAGGTAGGGTGGTCCTGCTTCTTCTTGTGGTGTGTGCTGCTACTTCATCGTCGTCGTCATGTTCGATCTTCGGGTCGCTGTACTTGTCGAAGTCTTGCTCATTGGCTACTCCATCCATTCCGATGATCTTCCTTTTGCCTCTCCTCACGACAACACGACTGGGCTTTGGCGGGTCGGTAATGAAGAAGCATTGGTCCACTTGGGAAGCCAGTACCCATGGCTCATTTTTCGCGGTGACGTTTGCACCCGCGGTCTTGGATTTGGCTTCGGGTATAACCATGGTGGTGAAATATTGGTCTTCTTTTAGGACGCTCTTGGCCCATCTGTCATGGAACATCGGCACCTTCTCTCCAGCGTAGCTCAGCTCCCAGATCTCCTCGATCCTTCCGTACTATATGTCCTTGTCCTTACCGGTGTAGGATTCCATCATTACCCCAGAGTTCTAATAACCATGGCTCTTCATGTCCTTGTCCTCGGTGTAGAATGTGTAGCCGTTGATATCGTACGCCTCATAGGTCATCAGGTTGTGCTCGGCGCCCTGTGACAATGCGAATATGAGTTGTTCTTCCGCGGAAGAATCTTCATGTAAAGGGTACGACAGAAGCTTCTGCTTGAACCAACGCGTGAAACATGAGTTGTGCTCTTTGAGTATATCTCCGTCCGTCCTCTGTTGGCCTCGGTCATTGTACGTCTTCTCAATAAAGGTTTTGTGGTCTTCCACCCAAGGATCGACCACGTCTATGTGTTGTAGCGCGACTAGGTTTGCTCTTTCAAAGTCGGTTAGTCGACCCTGTAGTCGACATGCATTTCGCGGCGACCCACACGGTGACCCCATCCAGCGAGCCTGCCGAGGTGCCTGTTGACGGGCAGCCCAACGGGGTTCTCGATGCCTAGATAATTCGTGCAGTAGGAGATGCACTCTTCGTCGAAAAGCCCCTGGCTATACTTCCCTCTGGACGTGACATGTTCCGAACGTATCCTTTGATGACACCATTCATCCTTTCGAACGGCATCATACTGTGCAGGAACGTCGGCCCAAGTTGGATGATATCCTCCACGATATGGACCAGCAGATGCACCATAACGTCGAAGAATGCGGGCGGGAAGTACATCTCAAGCTCGCATAGTATCACCACGATCTCTTCGTAGCCTTCGAGTTGCCTCACGCCAATCGACTTCCGAGATGACGTCGAAGAAGTTGCATAGGCCAAATAGCGTTTCACGGACGTGCGCGTCCATGATCCCACGGATTGCAACTGGAAGTATCTGCGTCATCAGCACGTGACAGTCGTGAGACTTCATCCCGCTGAACTTCAGCTTCGCTGGTTATAGGTATCTGCTTATCTTCCCCGCGTAACCGTAAGGAAGTTTTACTCCTAGGAGGCAGGTGAAAAACTGCTCGATCTCCTCCTGACTTAGAGTGAAGCACGCGGGAGGGTAGTCATTTCCGGTCTTCTTGGCCTTTTGCCTTTGCGACGACTTTACGTGTCCTGCTTCGCCTCATCATCATCATCATCATCATTAGCGTGAAGCTCCTGCACGATGCCCATTGATTTCAAGTCTGCCCTTGCTTTCGCCCATCTTTGGTCCTCTCCGCATGTTGAGCAGGGTACCAAGCAGACTCTCGCACACGCTCTTCTTCGTGATATGCATGACATCAAGGCTGTGAGGCACACGGTGGATCTTCCAAGACGGCAACTCGTAAAACAGACCTCGTTTTCCATACCTTCAGCAGCGGCTCTGGCGCCTTTCGCTTTTTTCCCGGCTCTGGCGCCTTTTGCTTCTTTCCCGGCAGTGGGCAGTCTTTCCAATTTTTCAACAGCTCGTCTATTTCCTCGCCGCTCCTCGTACACGGGCGTTTTCGGGGTTCGGTTTCACCATCGAACAGATCCTTGCGTTTCCTCCACCGGTCATCGTCGCGAAGCCACCTTCGATGTCCCAAGAACACGGTTTTCAAAGAACCCGGATCTCTATCTAGCTGGCGATACGTTGTGTCATCCATGCACCTTACGCATCCAGAAAATCCGTGGGCTACCTGCCCCGTGAGGTATCTGTAACCGAGATAGTCGTGCACCGTCGTGAGCAGTGCGGCTCTCATATGGAAATATTCTTTCTCTGCGGCGTCTCACGTATTGGCTGGCGTTTTCCACAGCGTGTCTAGCTCCTCCTTCAGCAGCCCCAGATACTGATTGATGTCGTTCTCTGGTTGTTTCGGCCCTTCAACTAGCATACTCATGTGAATGTACTTCCTCTTCATGCACAACCAGGGGAGAAGGTTGTACATCCACACAAACACAGGCCAGGTGCTATGTGTGCTTCTCTGGCTGCCAAACGGATTGACTCCATCAGTGCTCGCGCCCAGCACGATGTTCCTTGGATCCTTCCCAAATTCTGGGTATTCGAAGTTCAACGCTTGCCACTGGCTCGCATCCTTAGGGTGACTCAGCATCTTGTCTTTTTTATTTATCTCCGGATCATTTTCGTCATCTTCCCGCTTCTTCTCCTCCCTATCCGCGTGCCAACGTAGGAGCTTTGCTACCTTAGGGTCCGCGAAATACCGCTGCAGACGAGGAGTGATCGGAAAGTACCACACCGATTTTCGAGGAGCTTTCTTCCTCTTCTTGTATCGAGTGACGCCGCACACCGGACATATGGTAGACTCCGCGTGCTCGTCCCGATAAATGATGCAATTGTTTAGGCACACATGGTATTTCACGTGCGGTAAATCCAAAGGACACACGATTTTCTTCGCCTCCTCGAAACTGGTCGGGCACTTGTTCCCCTTGGGAAAACGTTCGTGTCAGAATGACATGTTCTTGTCGAAGCATGCGTCGGTCATTTTGTGTTTTACCTTCATCTCCAGAGCCATGAGCATTACTTTCAGGCGGGTATCCTCGGGCCTGCATCCTTCATATAATGGAGTAACCGCGTCTATCTCCAGTTGATCCAGCTTGGCTTTCTCTCGGGCGGCAGCTCTTGCGTTGTCCGTCGCTTATGGCAGCTCTTGAATATGAGGGTCCTGCACCCAGCCTCCATCGCCGCCCGCTCCGCATCTTCATCTTCATGATCATGCCCTTCGTCTTGATCTTCCTCATCATCATGTACGACATCTTCTACATGATGATTGTGTACATCATCACCGTCGTGATCATGTCCTGGATATTCTTCGTCTTCTCGCCCGCCCTCGCCGCGGTGGTTGTCTTGTTGCCCTTCCTCATTTCTTGCCCAGCCCCCATGGACGACTTCATAGTCATCTTCGTCACCTTGCCACCGATAGCCATCCATGAACACGCAAGAGCAGGTGGTCCCGCACCTGCCCGGAATCCGGGTCCGCAATAAGGCTCTTCAGCTTGCATCTTCGACACGGACATCTTATCTCCGTCTCGTTCTTTTGAAGCATCTCGGCCTTCAAGCGAGCTCAAAACCTATTCACGATGCCTTCGGGTCATCGTATGCATCTATGCTCGCTGCATGGGTAGAGCAAAATGATATTTTAGAACCAAGAAATTTTTGGCATGACCTTCCCTAAAAATAGGACAAAAGAATGCATAGTGCCAAAATTCTCGCCAAACGGAAATGAATCAACATTCCGGCAAAATATTGGCAACTATCGTGATTTCAAATACCGTACCTGCAAACACAAACATATATGCAACACCACAAACACAAGCAACACCACAAACGTACATAGTTCTAGCTAGGCCACAAAAGTGCATGTGCACGTTGTTGGAGCGAGCTAGGGAGAAAAAAGTAGATCTACATCATGAAGATAGCTTTCCCCTTACTTACCTATCAAAAAAAGGTAATTTCACCACTTAATTTTGATGAATCTATGGTGGAAATGACGTGAGGAGGAGGAGGCAGCCGAGACAAGCTTTGAGGAGGAGGTGGAGAGAATGAAGTGGGGAAAGTGAGTGGGTAGGTGGGCTGTCCAAAATATCTTGTTGGTCCCAGGTTAGTAATGGCGCACCACCACAAAATGCGCCATTAGTAACCCTGGTTACTAATGGCTCACTGGCAGGTGGTGCGCCATTAGTTCTTTTTGCAAAAAAGTAAAGAAAAACATATATATACTGATGGCGCACTGTGGAAAAGTGCGCCATTAGTAGTTTAAACTACTAATGGCGCACTTTGGCATAGTGCGCCATTAGTAGGTTTGCAAAAAAGTAAAAAAAATATATATATATACTAATGGCGCACTGTCTTGGTCGTGCGCCATTACTAGTTCTAACTAGTAATGGCGAACTTTGCCATCCTGCGCCATTAGTTTGTATGGAAAAATGGGAAAAATAATAATAGTAGTGGCGCACTGTGAGCACGGTGCGCCATTAGTGTCTTCCACACTAATGGCGCACGAGCAAGCGGTGCGCCATTAGTATATAGTAGTGGCGCACTATTTACCTGGTGCGCCATTAGAATCAGTCCTATCTATAGCCCTTTTCCAAGTAGTGGTCCAGGAGTTGCAACTAGTTTCTGGTGTTTGTAGGATATGTGTTGGAGGCCGTGCGTAGCGCTGACCCTAGGGGTGGGGTATGATGCGGTAGATACACCGTGGCCCGGTGTACCGAGCGCCCGTTTGGTGTCTCGGAAAACTGCACACATCGTTTCGGGCTGTGAGCGAAACTCCGGCCGGATCTCCTCGCGGGTGGAACCCGAATAGGCGATAAACCTGGACTAGAGACTTGTGTGGTTAATCAGGTCGTGGCCGACTTTCGCCAAAGCTTCCGCTTGAAGGTTGCCGAGATACACGACGTGTACATGGTGCTAAGTGGCGAGAGCGTGTGTGAAGAAGTACACCCCGCAGGGTTATAAATGATCTATTCAATAGCCGTGTCCGCTGTAAAGGACTTCCGGGTTGCCTATAACAGTTCATAGACAAGTGAAAGTGGATACTCTAAAATGCGCAAGATAAGTGTGAGTGCTATGGATGGCGTTCGTAGGGGAGACGGAGCGGATCCATAGTGGTGTATTGATATGGTGAATATGTGGACTCGTGTGCGCCACCTCAAAAGAGTTACTTGCATTCATAGTTCAGGATAGCCACCGAGTCAAAGCTGGCTTGCTGCAGTTAAACTCCACCACCCCCTTTGTTGATAATGATGCATATGTAGCTAGTTCTGATGTAAGTCTTGCTGGGTACATTTGTACTCACGTTTGCCTATTTTATGTTTTGCAGAGAGATGTCAGTCTCGCTAGTAGTTCCGTGTGGACTTCGACGTTTAGCTTGATACCTCAGCTACGATCTTGTGCCCTCGGCAGGATCTGGTAGATAGTCAGGCTTCTATGCCTTTTTCATTTGTAGATGTCTCTACTCAGACATATTAAGCTTCCGCGTGTGCTTTGACTTGTATGCTCTGAATGTTGGGTCATGAAACCCATGTTTGTAATATCTCGCTCCTCGGAGCCTATTGAATAAATACTTTGAGTCATAGAGTCCTGTTGTGATGCCACGTTGTATTTGCACATATTGGGCATATTGTGTGTATGATTGAAATGCTTGGTATGTGTGGGATCCGACAACCTAGTTGTTTATCCTTGGTAGCCTCTCTCTTATGGGGAAATGTAGTCTTGTGCTTCCATGAGCCATAGTAGTCCGCTACAGCCCAGTTCACCGGAGTCCTCGCTAGCCCAAAGACTACCGCTCCGAACACTTGACTGGCCGACATGTGATTCACTTTGTTCATGTGTCTGTCCCTTCGGGGAAATGTCACGCGGTGACATCCGGAGTCCTGCCTAGCCTGCTGCAGCCCGGGTTCCCGGAGTCCTGTTAACCTAGTGTGACAGCCCGGATTCGCACGTTGTTGACCGACATGCTCGATGTTGATTCATGTATGCATGTCCCCGTAAGTTAGTGCCACTTTGGGTTCACGACTAGTCATGTCGGCCCGGGTTCTCGGTCATATGGATGCTAGCGACACTATCATAAACGTGAGCCAAAAGGCGCAAACGGTCCCGGGCCATGGTAAGGCAACACCCGTGGGAATACCGTGCGTGAGGCCGCAAAGTGATATGAGGTGTTACAGGCTAGATCGGTGTGACTTAGAATCGGGGTCCTAACAGTAGCTTCTAGGGTTTAGCCTCTCTGATCTCGTGGTAGATCTACTCTTGTACTACCCATATCATCAATATTAATCAAGCAGGAGTAGGGTTTTACCTCCATCGAGAGGGCCCAAACCTGGGTAAAAACATTGTATCCCTTGTCTCCTGTTACCATCCGCCTAGACGCACAGTTCTGGACCCCCTACCCGAGATCCGCCGGTTTTGACACCGACATTGGTGATTTCATTGAGAGTTCCTCTGTGTCGTCATCTTTAGGCCCGATGGCTCCTCCGATCGTCAACAATGATGCGCTCCAGGGTGAGACTTTTCTCCCTGGACAGATCTTCGTATTCGGCGGCTTTGCACTGAGGGCCAATTCGCTTGGCCATCTGGAGCAGATGGAAAGCTACGCCCCTGGCCACCAGGTCAGATTCGAAAGTTTGAACTACACGGCTGACGTCCGCGGAGACTTGATCTTCGACGGGTTCGAGCCACAGCCAAGCGCGCCGCAATGTCACAGGGGGCATGATCTAGCTCTGCCACCGACTTTCAGCTCGGAGCCGACTGCGCCGATCGAGGACGGGTGGTTGGACACCGCCTCGGGGGCTGCGATCTCTACAGCGATTGAGCCGTACATTTACCCCTGGCCCTTTGGCGGCTCAGAATCCAAGGTGCCGGACTCCTCTCCGGACTTCGAGCCTTCTGCGCCCCCGCTAATCCAATCCGATTGGGCGCCGATCATGGAATTCACTGCCACGGACATCCTTCAGCACTCGCCCTTTGGCGACATCCTGAATTCACTAAAGTCTCTCTCTTTATCAGGAGAGCCCTGGCCAGATTATGCTCAGGAAGGTTGGGATGCGGACGACGAAGAAATTCAAAACCCACCCACCACCCACTTCGTAGCCACTGTCGATGATTTAACTGACATGCTCGACTTCGACTCCGAAGACATCGATGGTATGGAGGATGATGTAGGGGAGGAACATGAACGAGCGCCTACAGGGCACTGGAGAACCACCTCATCTCACGATTTATACATGGTGGACACACCTAAAGGAAGCGATGATGAGGAACAACGGGACGCAACGAAGGATCATTCCCTCGAAAAGTAGTCAAAACGGCGACGTAAGCGCCGCTCAAAATCCCGCCTCGACAAAGACAACAGCCATACAGACCCAGCCATAGAGCAGGGTGAACTGGTGGATTACCGAACATGCTATCGAGCAACCGTCCGATCATGACAATCCGGATAAACAACCTGCATCGGGGAAGATAACAAAGGCGGACGATCTCACGCCGGACAAACCATCGGAGCAGAAGAACCTCCACAAAAGGCTCGCCGCCATCGCTGTAGCCTGAAAAAGCAGAAGCGGAAGCTCCAAACAGCGGAAGATGCACTTAGAATCAGATGGAGCAAAGTACTCAACACCGCAGACAAATACAGCGACAGTCGCCGAATGAAGAGCTACCCCAAGCGAAAACTACTACCTGAATTCGACGAGGAGGCCGTAGAGCCCCCGCAATCAAAAAACTAAGAGGCCATCCGGTCGGATGGATGACCCCATGGCAAACAGAGAGCGGCAAAAGGCGCCGCACACAAGCCGGCACGCGATCCGCACAAGGATTTGCATCAAAAAGATGGCCCAGTTAGATCTATCTACGGGCCAAGAAAGCAAGCTCCAGTAAGCAATGCAACACATCAAGCATCCGAACATCACGGTACACCTAGATATAGGGGTGCCGCACACCCCCTATGTTTCACCGATGAGGTGCTGGATCATGAATTTCCAGCGGGATTCAAGCCCATAAACATAGAGGCATACGACGTAACAAATGACCACTGAGTCTGGATTGAGGATTACATCCTCCACATACACATGGCTAGAGGAGATGATCTCCACGCCATAAAATACTTACCCCTCAAGCTCAAAGGGCCATCCCGGCATTGGCTTAAAAGCCTTCCCGAAAACACCATTGGAAGTTGGGAGGAGCTCGAGGATGCCTTTCGGGCAAATTTTCAAGGGACCTATGTCCGACCTCCGGATGCCGACGATTTAAGTCACATATCTGAACAACCCGGAGAGTCAGCCCGGAAATTTTGGAACAGATTCCTTACTAAAAAGAACCAAATAGTCGACTGTCCGGACGCGGAAGCCTTAGCAGATTTCAAACACAACGTCCGAGACGAATGGCTCGCCAGACACCTCGGCCAAGAAAAGCCAAGAACAATGGCCGCATTAACAAGCCTCATGACCCGCTTTGTGCGGGAGAGGATAGCTGGCTAGCAAGATGCAGCACCAGCGACCCAAGTACATCCGAAGTCAGGGATGGAAACGGGAAACCACGACGCAGCAAGGACGAGCGTCGGACCAAGGGAAACAGCCCGAAGAGCACGGCAGTCAACACCGGATTCAAAAGCTCTCAGCAGAATCATAAAAAGCTGCCCCTTAAGGATAACAGGGACGAGCTATCTAACTTAAACAAAATCTTGGACAAGATATGCCAAATCCATAGTACTCCCGGGAAGCCTGCAAACCACACCCACAGAGATTGTTGGGTCTTCAAGTAGTCCGGCAAACTTAACACCGAACACAAGGGGCTTGACACACCAAGCGAGGACGATGACGAACCCCAAAAGCAGAGCACCAGAAAACAAAATAATTTCCCACAAGAAATCAAAACAGTGAACTCACTTCACGTGACAAAAGGGAAAAATAGAGCGGCGCCCATAGAGGTATGCGCCATACGGCCTATCCCGGAGGAGTCCCGCCACTGGTTGTTCAAACTAATCACCTTCGACCATCGGGATTACTCTAGAAGTATACGGAACGCTGGTTGGACTGCCTTGATATTAGATCCGATAATCGGCGGACTCCAATTTCCACAAGTCTTAATGGATGGCGGCAGTGATCTAAACCTGCTATACCAGGACACAATCCGCAAAATGGGGATAGACCCAACCAAATTTCGCCATAGCAACACTTCCTTTCAAGGGGTAATGCCAGGCCCATATGCCCATTGTATGCGGGCTCTCTCATCGCTAGAAGTTGTGTTTGGCTCACCCGACAACTTCCGCCGCGAAAAGTTAACCTTCCACCTCGCCCCATTTACAAGTAGCTATCAAGCACTATTGGGACGCGAAGCTTTCGCCCGCTTTAACGCAATACCGCACTATGCATCTCTTACACTTAAAATGCCCGGTCCACGCGGCATCATCTCATTAAAGGGAAACATCGAGGGTTCCTCGAGTCCGGAAAATTGTGTGGATGCCTTGACAGCCCCAGAATAAACCGGCTTCACCAATACAAGCACTTAGACAGGTTGTCCACACCACGGACACGGCTGGACGAGTTCGGCGTAAACATACAAAGGCTCGCTAGACGCAGACTTCGCATAAGGGGCTCCGCGCATCCACAACAAGAGACAATAAAGCTCAATTTTGTTCATTCTTCGAATTGTACTTTGTTCATTTATTATAACGTACATTTTTGCATGATCTTTTTCAACTAAGTTTCTCTCTTTTACAGATGAACACCGTGCTAACCCCGTCCAGGATACGGCACAACAGAGACACAAAGCGCAGACGCAAGAGGGACCCGTTGCAAGGATTCTTTTCAGATTAAGACCCTGCGTAAACCTTTTCACTGCCTCTTGTTGATACACATCCCCGGTTTCTTGCTATTACCGAGGAGGAGGTCATGCGTTTTGGCATAGGCCACGCTGTAATTTCGCTGCATCTAGACACGTGGGCTTTCTACCAAGGGCGATTGTTCACCTGCTTTCATAAAGACCGAATACCATAGGGAGTGTTCGGCCTCGAAAGTTAGGCCTTATATGCATCAGCTCCGAATCATGTCTTTGGTCAAATGTTGGGTTTGCCCGGCTCCTATGTTTTGCTGCCTTACATTCCGCTCTATCGGCTAATGCGGCACCAGGAGAACTACTGCGATTGTGCCCCCGGTTCGGCTAGGGGAGCACCTCAGTAGAGAAAGCCGAAAACCGACTGTCATGATATAGCGTGAGACTGGTCAACCACTCGATGACCTGCTGGAATCTTTAGAATTCCTTCGCATTGACGAAGGGTCGTTTCCCGGCCAGGCACATACGCACCCCGAATTCGGGTGAGCGCGGTGCCCCTAGGGGCTATATAGTAGCCACAATGTCGAACTCCTATGGCTAAGTGAAAGTGATAAAGCATTATAGTCCGGTTGCCTAGTTTGCTGCGCTATCACCTCCTTTGTAGGACCAAGACGTTGGATCAAGTGTGAAAATGCGTTTTCTGCAAACACCCCCGCATTATATGCGTGGGGGCTGAAGCCAAACACTGCCATGTTTCAGGTTATATACACATATACATTAACGGCCGCACAGGAGGTATTTTTAATTCTTGAAGGCACAAGTATAAAAAAGCTTTTATATTCCATCGAAACATTGTTTCACAATAATATATGTTATTCGAACAAAATATCCTTCGAGCATTGCGTCTCTATTAAACGAGCGCCCTGCAGAATTTCCTGAAAATAGTGCTCGACAGGTACTCGGCTTCCGTCCGAATCTTGGTATGCAACATCGGTGGCCTTCATCTCCGCCCAGTATGTGTTGACACGGGCAAGAGCCATCCGCGCACCCTCTATGCATGCTGACCGCTTCATTGCTTTGATATGCGGCACAGCACCAAGGAACTGCTGCACCAAGCCAAAATAACTCTTCGGCTCGGGCCTTTTCGGCCACAAATGAGTCACGACATTCTTCATGGCAAGTCCGGACAACCTTTTCAGCTCCGCCCATTCGGCCAAATGATCAGTTAACGAAAGTGGACGCTCTGGACTACGGAACTGCGACCAAAAAAGCTCTTCCATCTCGTGATCCTTTTGATCTCTAAAGTGTTCGGTCGCGTCCGCGGCACACGCCGCCAAGTCCAGATAAGCATCCTCACTACTCCACAGCCGGTCCAACTGAGCATATTTAGGATCCGTGAACTTCCTCCGCAGCAGAAAGGGCTTTCCAGCCGCGATATCTCCGGCCTGACGTAGCTCCTCGTTCATAGCTCTCGTCGCAGAGCGAGCATCCTTGGCCTCGGTGGTGGCCTTCTTCAGGCCCTCTTGCTCCGCTCGACCTTCTTTTTCAAGAAGCTCGCAACGGTCGGTAGCATTCTTCAACTTCACGGCCATCTCGGCCATTTCCTTCTTGCTTCGGCAGTGAGCAGCCTGTTCGCCTTTTAGCTCTTCGGCCGCCTTTAAGGCAGCCGCATCACTTTTTCTGGCCAGCTCCTTGGCTTGGGCAAGCTTTGCTCGAAGGTTCTCCATGGCAGCGGCACCATCTGCATCAAGCATACATGTTGTAAGGCACGGGCATCAAGCTCACTTACTGGGTGTCCGCGGAGAAACCACATACCTTGTGACTCGTCAAGCCGCTTATTGACAAGCGCCATGTCGGCATCCCCCACGTCAAGTTGCTTCTTTAGTTTGGCAAATTCATCAGTCCGGCTAGCCACCGGACGCCCCGCCACCTACATAGGAAGGGCGACATATTATATCTGGGATTATGATCCTCGGCATGCTGTCATTTTTGACAACGCACCGAGTCTCAGGGGCTACTATCTACACAGGGCGCATCTTATATATGCGGAACCGTCAAAAGGTACACCATTGCACGTACCTCAAAACCCGTCAGTAAACTCCTGGAGGCCTCGTACAACCCGCTTGCCGCGGACGAAATATTTTAGATCACCGTACCCATCAATTCACGGTGATCTTCTGAGATAGACACTCGCCCGAGCAGATCCTTCAACTCCTCCGACCGTGCACCAGGAGGTGCCGGACTCGTCCGATGACCTTTTTCGAAGGCCGGACAGGGAGGGCTCCGGGGGGCCTTACGACCGCACTCCACCCCTGCCGGATACGGGGAAACCCTCCGCGACGACACCTCAGGGTTATCCACCTCGCTAGGCGGTACGGCAAGGGGAGGCGTTCCGCTCCCCATCATCTCCAGACGAAGATCCCCTGACGACGAGCTCTGCTGAGAAGGGCTGAGATCCGAACTACAAGGTAAAATTTTGGTCATCTTCAGAAATAAAACATGGATGTCTTTTATTTTATAAACTCCCCTCTCTACTTACGGCTTGCTGGAGGGCTGATCTCCTTGGAGAGATAATGCGGCCGGGGCATCCCCCGGCGCAGGACCCTCTGGCGAAGATTTCTTCCCGCACTTTGAGGCCTTGGTCTCCGAATCTTCAGAGGCGGTCTCTTCTCCCCTTTGATGGAGGGATTCTCGATCCCTCCTTTCTTGATAACCTCCTTCGCGGAGGCAGTAGCTTCCTTGTTTCCCCCTTCGCCTTCTCCTAAAGGCGCAACCTCCAGCATCTTGGTTAACACTGGATCTAGCGTGGTCTCAGGGAGGGGGGCCGGACACCTGATCAGTTTTGCTTTCGCTATCCACTCCTGTTTAAGGGACAACTCTGTTAAGGGCAAGTTTATGTTAAATATATGGATAGCGTGTCCGCGGACGGGCCTACTTACTTGAGCATCCAGCGATTGCAGGTCAGACCAAGGCCCCTCGGTCAAGTCCGGACACATTACTTCTGATCCGAAGAACAGTTTGTATATCTCCACGGGCGTTGCGCCCGTAAAATGTTGGAGAGCTCGTGGTCCCTTCGGATTGAACTCCCACAGACGGAGGGGGCGACATTTGCAGGGCAAGGATGCGACGAATCAGCATGACCTGCGCTACTACGACCAGATTGATCTCTCTCTCTAGGAGGTCTCGAATACGGCCCTGCAACAAGGGCACGTCCTTGGACGGCCCCCAGTCAAGACCTTTATTGATCCATGACGCCAGCCGCGGTGGAGGACTCGAGCGAAAGGCAGCAGGCACCACCCATTTGGTGCCCCTGGGAGCGGTGATATAAAACCACTCTTGTTGCCATAGGCCGAGCTCCTCTTGAAAAGAGCCCTCGGGCCATGGAGCATCAGCATTCTTGCTTATAACGGCCCCTCCGCATTCTGCTTGTTGCCCCTTGATCATCTTTGGCTCCACCTTGAAGGTCTTGAGCCATAATCCGAAGTGAGGGGTAATGCGGAGGAAGGCTTCACACGACGATGAATGATGAGATGTGGAGGATGGACTCCGGATCCAAGTCGTGAAATTCCAGCCCGTAATAAAACATGAGCCCCCTCACGATGGGGTCCGTCGGGAAGCCTAGCCCCCGAAGGAAGTGAGACGTGAACACCACACTTTCACCGGGCTTGGGAGTGGGAATAACCTGCCCTTGAGCAGACAGCATATGCGATATTTCGCCGGTTAGGTACCTGGCATCTCTTAGCTTTCGGACGTCTTCTTCCGTGACGGAGGAAGGCATCCACCGGCCTTGGAGGTCGGAGCCGGACATCATCGAAGGTCCGAAGCGCCTGAATCTGGAGCTTTGGGTGTTGGAACTCGAAGCGAGGGGCGGATTCGATTGAGATTGAGGAAAAAGAGCGGGGCCTTGGTCTCTTTATAAAGAGGTTGAATACCAGGAGCCCTCCCCGTGACCGTTCGGTACTCACCTTCGCTAGAGAAGACGTGCCAACGGGCACGATTGGGTGACCCACGCCCGTATTGATGAGAATCCCGGAATAAGGGGACACGATCTCTGCTTTGATAAGACGTGCCAAGGAAACCACCTCGCTTAACGCGCTGAGGCGGGACAGTAAAAACAATTCGAATAAAGGCTTGGCCGTGGTGTGATGTCACGCCATGGAATACGCCGCCAGATTGAACTTGTGTAAATATTATTCTCTCTACGGTGGTATGTGGAACTTATTTTGCAGAGCCGGACACTATCCTTGTGTTCAAAATCTTCTATGAAGTATTCGGAGGAGGAACCCGCCTTGCAATGCGGAAGACAATATGCGCGCCGGACTCGTCGTCATCGAAGCCTAGTTCAGGGGCTACTGAGGGAGTCCTGGATTAGGGGGTGTCCAGATAGCCGGACTATAGCCTTTGGCCGGACTCCTGGACTATGAAGATACAAGATTGAAGACTTCGTCCCGTGTCCGGATGGGACTTTCCTTGGCGTGGAAGGCAAGCTGGGCGATACGGATATGTCGATCTCCTACCATGGTAACCGACTGTGGTAACCCTAACCCTATTCGGTGCCTATATAAACCGGAGGGTTTTAGTCCAGAGGACAAACAACAATCATACCATAGGCTAGATTCTAGGGTTTAGCCTCTCGATCTCGTGGTAGATCTACTCTTGTACTACCCATATCATCAATATTAATCAAGTAGGAGTAGGGTTTTACCTCCATCGAGAGGGCCCAACCTGGTAAAAACATCGTGTCGCTTGTCTCCTGTTACCATCCGGCTAGACGCACAGTTCGGGACCCCCTACCCGAGATCCGCCGGTTTTGACACCGACAATCACCATGATCTTGCGTGTGCGTAGGAAATTTTTTGAAATTACTACGTTCCCCAACAAGACATTGTGTCCCTTGCCTCCTGTTACCATCTGCCTTAGACGCACAATTCGGGACCACCTACCCGAGATCCGCCGGTTTTGACACCAACAGCAGTGATTAGCTAGCATTAAGCTAATCACCTGGCCAACGGGCCCACCCGTCAGGCTGGCGAGGTCGTCGCCGGCGACCACAGAACATGACGGAGTCCGTGTTGGGGGCCACGGGGGCAGCGTCTGAGAGCACCGGGGCGTAGCCCGTGCTCTCCCGCATCCAGGGGAGCAGACGGGAAGTCGCGGGGTCGCCGGAGCTCGCCGGAGCGGAGCTCGCAACGGTGGCCGGAGCTCGAGCCCGCTCGGATTTAACGCTGCGGCTTGCAAACGAGTGGGGAGAAGAGCTAGAGGGGCACTACATGCATGTGCAAGTGTGTTGGATAGGTCATTGTGACCGAAAGGCCACCGGAGCATCACCGGCGATGAGCTCGAGCGGCGGCAGGTTTCTGTAACTGAAGAATAAGCGACTACGGTGAGCCATCGAGGCGGAGGAGAGTGGGGTTCGGTCCGTGAGCTCACAGCGGAGACGACGGGATGGTCAGTGTGCTCGGGGGAGGCCCGGAGGCGACGGGACGGCGGCAGCGATCGCGGCCGGCCGTGGTGAAGAAGGCGATGGTGACGGCTTCACGGGGCGTCCGACGATGCGTGGTATGGCGCAGGGGTGGCGGACGACGTGGAAGAGCTCGCACGCACGACGGACGGTTGAGGAGACGGCGGGGAGCGCGGGAAGCGAACGGCGGCGACCGGCGCGTTCGGCCGCGAGAGAGAAAGTGAGGGAGAGGAGGGGATAGGACTGGGGGAGAGTGAGAGGGTCCGGGGGGCGCGTGGCGACGTGCGGGGCATCCAGGGCGACGGACGGGAGGACAGGCAGGCAGGAGGCAAGGCGCGGCAAGCATGCCGACCACGCAGCTGCTTTGGGCAAGGGGAGGAAGACTACGAGAGGGGCAAGTGGGTCATTGGGCTGGCCACTTGGGCCATGAGGTGGCTGCATGTGAGTTTGCCCAGGTAGGTTTTTTCCATTTTTTTCTTTTCTATTTTTCTGACATTTGTTTGATTTAATAAAAAATACTAAACCAATTTATTATCTTATGCCAATTTTTGTAGGGGCTAGTGGTATTATTCTAGAGGGTTTCACAAATCCCCATTTCAAATTTAAATGGAATTTAAACATGATGCACACATGACTAGCTAGTCTAGGTCATACCAGAACTAGGGATGTGACAACTCGCTCCAACTTGAAAGAATCCCGTCCCAAGATTCAGGGGTCGACGGAAAGCAAGCGGGGTACTCCAGTCGAAGACGATCTTCTCGCTCCCAGGTAGCTTCTCTCTCGGAATGATGAGACTACTGAACCTTGAGGAACTTGATGTTATGACGTCGAGTGACACGCTCTGCTTGATTAAGAATGCTAACGGGGTACTCTCGATATGTGAGGTTATCTTGGAGATCAAGCATTTCGTGGTCCACTCCGTGGATGGGATCCGAGAAGCAACACCTGAGTTGAGAGACATGGAAGACATCATGCACTCTGGAAAGATGTGGAGGTAGTTCCAACTGGTAGTCAACCTCTCCTCGTTTAGCGAGAATGCGAACAGGACCAATGTAACGAGGAGCCAACTTGCCCTTGATACCAAAACGATGGGTACCCTTCAACGGAGTAAACCGAAGGTAAGCTTTGTCGCCAACTTCATAAGTCATATCCTTATGTGACGATCATACTGGCTCTTTTGACGAGACTGGGTTGTTTTCAAGTTCTCGTGAATGCTGCGAACTTGCTCTTCTTCCTCCTGGATCATGTCCGGTCAAAAGAATTGTCTTTCACCGGTTTCTGACCAGTTCAAAGGTGTTCGACATCTTCGTCCATAGATAATCTCAAAAGGAGCTTTCTTGAGACTGGATTGATGGCTATTGTTATGAGCAAACTCGACAAAAGGAACATATTTCTCCCAATCCATACCGAATGAGATAACGCAAGCTCTAAGCATGTCTTCGAGAATTTGATTGACCCGTTCCACCTAACCATTCGACTGAGGGTGGAAAGCGGTACTGAAGGAAAGATGGGTTCCCATGGCAGTTTGGAAACTCTCCCAGAAATGAGAAGTGAAAAGACTGCCACGATCTAAATTGATCTCTAGTGACACCATGAAGTGACACTATTCGAGAAATATATAAGTCAGCGAGCTGACTAGGAGTGATACTCTCTCGAATAGGTAGGAAGTGCGCCACTTCGGAGAGTCGATCAATGACTACAAAGATTGCATTATTCCCTTTCTTGGTCCTGGGAAAGTCGGTGATGAAGTCCATACCAACTTTATCCCATTTCCCCTAAGGAATGGCCAAAGGCTGAAGGGTGCCAGTAGGTCTCTGATGCTCCGCCTTAACGCGACGACAAACATCACAGTTAGCAATGAACTGAGCATTTCTCTCTTCATCCTAGTCCACCAGAACCTCTGGCGTAGGTCCTGATACATCTTAGTACTACCGGGATGAATCGTGACAGGAGATTCATGCGCCTCCTTAAGGATCAGTTGTCAAAGATGTTGCTTCCTGGGGACCACCAGGCGGTTCCCAAAGAAAACGACACATCGATCATCTATAGAGAAATTACTAGCAATACCCTGGCAATGTTTCTCTTTATCCGGGTAATCCCCGTATCATGCTTCTGGGCTTCTATGATATGATCCACGAGAGTAGGTTCCGCCACCAAGGTAGAAAGGAATCCGTGAGGAGCAATGTAAAGGTTAAGCTTACAAAATTCCTCATGGAGAAGTGGTTGGCCCTGCTGCAACATAAGATTGTTGCAATAAGACTTATGACTTAGCGCATCAGCCATGACAATGGCTTTTCCTGGGGTGTAAGTAATCCCTAGATCATAATCTGAGATCAACTCCAACCAACGTCTTTGCCTAAGGTTCAAATCTGGTTGGGTGAAGATATACTTGAGACTCTGGTGATCGGTGTAGATCTCGCAACGTTAACCAAGGAGGTAATGTCGCCAGTCTTGAGTGCATTGACTACGGCCGCAAGCTCTAGATCATGTGTAGGATAATTCTCCTCATGTGGATGCAACTGTCGAGATGCATAGGCAATCACATGACGATCTTGCATAAGAATGCAGCCTAGACCCTGTCATGAGGCGTCGCAGTAGATAACAAAGTCTTTAGTGAAATCCGGTCGCACAAGAAGAAGTCAGACGTCTTTTCAGTTCCTGAAAACGGTACTCACACTGTGGGGACCACTCAAACTTTTTATCCTTATTGAGAAGTTCCGTGAGAGGTTTGGCCACTTTGGAGAAGTTTTCTACAAAGCGGCGACAATAACTGGCTAGACCAAGGAAACTCCTAACTTGTTTAACTGTTTCAGGTGGAGTCCAATCAAGAACGGCCTTAACTCTCACGGGATTGACAGCAATGCCCTTACTAGAGATCACGTGGCCTAGGTAGGTCACTTCCGGCAACCAAAATTCACACTTGGAGAACTTGGCATAAAGGCGGTGCTCTCTGAGTTTTTCTAACACAAGTCTAAGATGTTCGGCATGCTCTTCCTCATTCTTCGAGTAAATAATAATATCATCGAGGTAAACCACGATGAACTTATCTAAGTACTCCATGAAGATCAAGTTCATCAAGCGGGAGAACGTTGCTAGAGCGTTGGTTAGACCGAAGGATATGACGGTGTACTCATATTGGCCATAACGAGTGACAAAGGCTGTCTTGGGGATGTCCCCATTTCTGATCTTGATTTGGTGGTAGCCTAACCTCAAATCCATCTTGGAAAAGACTGAGGATCCATAGGTCATACAGATCGTTGATCCTGGGGAGTGGATACTTGTTCTTTATCGTGACCAAATTAACAGGGCGATAATCTACAACCATTTGATGCGTACCATCCTTCTTGTTGATAAAGAGGACGGGGCAAGCCCAAGGAGAAGAACTAGGACGGATGAAACCCTTTTGCAAGGACTCATCAAGCTGTTTCTTAAGCTCGGCTAGCTGTAAGGGAGCCATCTTGTAAGGTCTCCTAGAGATTGGAGCGGTTCCTGGGATAAGATCTATGATAAACTCTACATCTCTATCAGGTGGAACACCTGGCAGTTCCTATGGAAAGACATCCGGAAAGTCACGGACTACCGGGATATCTTCAAGGTCTGGAAAGAGGGCTGGCATTAAGAGAATAGAGCTGACGCCTTGCAACTCTAGTGGAGACAGTGACTATCTTGTGAGATGGGTGTGTAAGCTGAACGGACCTGGTGTAACAATCAATCTTGGCATAATGAGCTTTCATCCAGTCCATACCCAGGATGATGTTAATATCTGTAGACTTGAGGGCTATAAGTGATGCAAGGAATACAAGTCTGTCAACAAGGATTTCGTTACCATGCCTTACACTAGAAGTTTGCCATTTGGATCCAGGAGTTTGAATGACTAGTGGAGTGGGCATATCACAAAATGACATGTTGTGCAAGTTAGCATAGCTTTAAGAAATTAAAGAATGAGATGCTCCAGTATCGAACAGAACTAATGTTGGATGAAAATTGACAAGGAGTGTACCAAGAACGACATCCGGATCATCGTGAGCGTTTTTAGCTGAGACGTGATGCACCCATCCACGTTTAGTGCGAGCTGGCTTGGCACTGATCGTCTTACTTGATGGCTTAATGCGGCCAACAGACTTCTCGGGCTGGGGTGGAGCATAACAAGTCTGAGAGAAGTCACGTGCATAGTGTCCTGGCTTCCCGCATGTGAAGCAAGTCCCTGAAGTTGGACGTGGACCCGCACTGACAAGCGGTCTACTAATAGACCTGGGTGGAACATACGACTAAGCTGGGTGGGGAACCACATAGGATGGCCTCGGTGTATATCCAGAAGGAAGAGCGGAGTTTGGAATCCAAATCCGGCACTTCTGAGGGCTAGAGCCGGAGGATGATCCCAAATCACGGGTGTGCTTACGAGACTCCTGTAAGTGAGATGAGCTGTCTCTGCATTAATGGCCTTGTTCACAAGGGCTTGGAATGCATCACAATGATGCAGGTGGAGATCATGACGCAACTTGGGGCTGAGACCCTTCCGGAACCTAGCCTGCTTCTTGAGGTCCGTGGACACCTCTTCTGTGGCATAGCGGGCGAGGTTCTCAAACTCTCTACTGTAAGCATCGACAGCCATCTTACTCTGGGTGAAACTACAGAACTCTTCTCTCTTGCGATCGATGAGGGCCTGGGGAATGTGATGCTCGTGAAAAGCCTCAATGAAATCCCTCTAGGTAGGAATCTGGCTAGCTGGAAGCATAGCCTCATAGTTCTGCCCCCAAAGACTAGCAGGACCTTCTAGGTGGTATGTTGCATAGGCGACCTTGTCATCTTTAGCTATGTTCGCGGAACGCAGCTTATGAGTGATGCTACGGAGCCAGTCATCTGCATCGAGTGGCTCAATGGAGTGATGAAAGGTAGGTGGGTGCAACCGAATGAAGTCATGAATGGTTGCAGACCCTTTGAACTAATGTGCGGTGTTCTCCTCGATACGTGCCAACAAGCGGTTAGACTCACGCTTGTTCCTCTACATCTCTAACATGAACTCTGCCAACGAAGGCTGGTTAGGAGGATCCTCATCCCTAACATCTCCGTGGTTCTGGCTACGAGCAATAGAACTTCGGTTAACTGATGTCATCCTAAGAAACGAAACCAAGGACGGAATAATCATCAACTATAGGCTGAAGAATGTAGGACAAGGAAATTAGTAACTCTCAAACTCCTAGGGAAATTCCGGCAGCATGACGGCATTAGAATGCTCAAAATGGGACATCCTGCTAAAATGGAGAAGTACAACAACACAACATCACCACTCAAGGTTCTGGGATCATACTAAACAGACTACACTGGAGGTACTCGAAAACTGGGGTATGACTCTGATCAACCAATCCTATGGGACTACAGAGTAGTAACACGTGATCCTGATAGACGGAAGTGAAAGCCTAGTTCCTAAACCCTGTAGGAAAGGTAGGATGACAGATCAGAAGGCCATGAGGAATAAGGAGTAAAAGGAGCCTTACGTTCCTTCCCACAATGAGTTCCCTTACATAACTAAATAATTTCTAGACTCAACTTCGACCAGATTGGCTTGGTAATCCTACAGGCAGTCAGGCTCTGATACCAAGGCTGTCAGGACCCCGATCCTAAGTCACACCGATCTAGCATGTAACACCTCATATCACTTTGCGGCCTCACGCACGGTATTCCCATGGGTGTCGCCTTACCATGCCCGGGACCGTTTGCGCCTTATGGCACACGTATATGATAGTGCCGCTAGCATACAAATGACAAAGAATCTGGGCTGACATGGCTAGTCGTGAACCCAAAGTGACACTAACTTACAGGGATAGGCATACATGACCCAGCAACAAACGTGTCGGTCATCAGCGAGTGAATCCGGGTTGTAGCAACTGGGCTAGCAGGACTCCGGAGAATCCGGGCTATAGCAGGCTAACAGGACTCTGGTAGACACCGCGTGACATTTCCCCGAAGGGACAGACACATGAAGGAAGAAGGACACATGCCGGCCAGCCTAAGTGTTTCGGAGCAGTAGCAAGCTACCAGGGCTCAGTGGAAGCACTAGGAGACATTTCCCAGTAAGAGAGGCTACTAAGGATAAACAACTAGATAATCAGATCCCACACATAGCAATACACATTACACGTACGCATAACATGCAAGTATGTGATGTACAACATGGCATCACAACATAACTCAACAAATCATATAGATAAGGCTCAGAAGAGCCATCATAGCATTTATTACAGACAGGGGTCACATGACTCAACATTCAGATCAAACAAGCAACATGCGGAACCATTACATGTCTGAGTACATACATCTACAAATGAAAATGGCTGAAGAGCCTGACTATCTACAACATCCGATCAAGATCGTAGCTGAGGTACAAGCTACTTGTCGAAGTCCACGAGAACACTAGTAAGACCGAAGTCTCCGCTAAAAAAACAAAAATGAAGAAACATGAGTACAAAGGTACTCAGCAAGACTTACATCAGATCCTATCATACATGCATTTGTATCAAGAAGGTAATGTGGGGTTTAGTTGCAGCAAGCCAACTTTGACTCAGTGGCTATCCTATTTACGACTACGAGAAACTTCTTTGAGGTGAGATGGCGCACACGAGTCCACTAATCACCACACAATACACTACTATTGTCACGCCCAATATGCGACCCTATCCAAAAGGAACTCGACGGTCCCACCAAGGATAGACCCGCATATTGAAACGCTTTTGCAAGGTGGATATCATTACATCAACATTACATAATAGATGGGGATACAGACATAAGGCACAAATGCCACAAGAATACATCAACATCATATACAAGATGAAAATCCGACTATGGATGAAACATAAACAGAAACTCAAACAATATCCACCCTGCTAGCCCAGGCTGCCGACCTGGAACCTATCCCCTGATCGAAGAAGCAGAAGAAGAACTCCAACACAAGCAAACATCGCTCTCACGTCATGATCTTCGCATAACCTGCACCTGCAACTGTTGGTGTAGTAATCTGTGAGCCACGAGGACTCAGCAATCCCATTACCATGGGTATCAAGACTAGCAAAGCTAAATGGGAAAGGAAGGGGTAAAGTGGTGAGGTTGCAGCAGCGGCTAAGCATATATGGTGGCTAACATACGCAAATGAGAGCGAGAAGAGAAACAAAGGAACGGTCGTCAACTAGTAATGATCAAGAAGTGATCCTGAACTCCTACTTACGCCGCACATAACCCGAAACCGTGTTCTCCTCTCGATCAACCCGAAAAGAGACACTCACGATTACGCACACGGTTGGTGTATTTTAGAGGAGTTTGCTTCTAGTTTACTACAACCGGATATTAAGAAATTCCCATCTGCCACATAACCAGGCACGGCTCTCGAAAGTTTATACCCTGCAGGGTGTCCCAACTTAGCCCATGATAAGCTCTCGCGATCAACGAAGGATATTCCTTCTCCCGGGAAGACCCGATCAGTCTCGGAATCCCGCTACAAGACATTTCAACAGCAATAAAACAAGACCAGCAAGACCGCCCGATGCACCGACAATCCCGATAGGAGCTGCACATATCTCGTTCTCGTGGCAACACCGGATGAGACAGCTACGAGTAAAACCAAGCCTCGAAGTTTCCCTGCGGTGGCTCCCCAGCGGCTTCGGTTCGAACCAGCACTTAGAGAAGCACTGGCCCGGGGGGGGGGAGCTAAATAAAGATGACCCTTGGGCTCCGGAAACCCAAGGGAAAATGGCATAGGTGAGGCAAATGGTAAAACCAAGGTTGGGCCTTGCTGGAGGAGTCTTATTCAAAGCGAACTGTGAAGGGGGTCCCATAAATCACCCGACCGCGTTAGGGACGCAAAATCCAGGAACATAATACCGATATGACGGAAACTAGGGTGGCAAGAGGAACAAAACACCAGGCATAAGGCCGAGCCTTCCACCCTTTACCAAGTATATAGATGCATTAATTAAATAAGATATATTGTGATATCCCAACAAGTAAACATGTTCCAACAAGGAACAACATCTCCATGTTCCAACAAGGAACAAACTTCATCTTCACCTGCAACTAACAACGCTATAAGAGGAGCTGAGCAAAGCGGTAACATAGCCAAACAACGGTTTGCTAGGAGGGGTGACAAAGGTTAGAGGCTGACATGGCAATTTGGCAGGCTTGATGAACAAGTGATAGGTAGCGCAGCATAGCGATAGAACGAAGCAACTAGCATAGCAATGATAGTAATGAGATCCAAGGTGACGGTCATCTTGCCTGAAATCCCGCTAGGAAGAAGAACGAGTCCATGAAGAAGACGAACGGATGAAGCCGAACCAAGCGTAGACGAACAAATGCTCACGATCGCAAGGAAACAGGAACTAAAAAGAAGAAGCACACAACATGGTAAACACACCACGCATGAACAAGGCATGATGCACAAACAAGCATGATGCATGACAAGCCTACATGAAGCTACTCATGGCAAGGGATGATGCAAACAAGAGCAACACATCAAGGCAAGTTTAAATGAGGCCGGAAGCAACATATAACAATTCCGGTAAGTCCTCATATGCAAATTTCGAAATTGATCCAGATCTGAATAAACCTTAAGTTTAAGTTGTTAAACAGCAAGTTAAGATGCACCACGATGATCTACACGAAATTCTAGTCAAGTTACATATAAAGTTCATTAGATTCGGAGCTACGGCCTAGAAGATATGAGCAAAAGAAGATAAGCATGGCATTGATGCAAAATGCATACAAACATCAAGCAAACACCTCAAATAAGGATGCAACATGATAATATGAAACTACATGCAAAATCAAGCAAGTTTCATATAGAGCACACTCAAAACGGAGCAACGGTTCAACACATACACTCTATACAAGTCATGACAACAATCTGTCCAAAACAGCAAATAGGCAAATTGCAAGCATCAAAACAACACGCTACAGGACCTCAACGTAATAACAAAAGGCATGGGCATGAAGTACAGGTAAAGCATGACAAAACAGGAACACTGAGCTATCTCCAGAAATCACTAGAACATGCTCAAAAACACATGGCAAGATTGCAAATAATAACAGTTCACAGACTTAGCAGAAATCATAGGACATGGCAGAAATAACATCATGTTGCAATGCTTAGAGCTATCAAACAACATGGTACTGGAACTTATCATGTTAAACAAAGGCATGGCATGAATCTACTAATTGCATAGAACAAAAGTCCTTTACTGACCATAATCCAAAAAGGATCAGAAAATATGATGGCACCCATGTAAACATAGCAAGTTATATTACAGATTCATACATGGCAGGAACAACAATAAGTAGGCATGTTCGTGACCTTGAACCACTCACCACAGAGCAATACATGGCATGGCAAGGCAACTCACAGTAAGAAGATATGGCATAGATGCTATACATGGCAAGAAGAACATCATAGCATACACGGATCAACTACAACAACCTTTGCAAAATTGAATAACATGTAAACAACCTGCCAGGAAACATTTTATAACAAAAGTAGAGCTTGATTGACTCAAGCTATGGCACTCCATAATTGCAAACAAGGGCATGGATGGATAGATAATAACCATATTACAAAACATCATTACTGAAGTATCTCAAAATAAGCATGGATCTCCCGGTAGCATCAAGTTTACATGGCATAAAAATATCAGCAGAACAGGGCTGAAATCAGCAACATCATGAAGCCTAGTTTGCATGCTTGTGCTAGTCACCACAGAGATCACAAAAATACATGGCATACACCCATGTAAATATGGCATGGCATATTACAAAACACATGTAGGGCTCAAGTTCATAGGATGCACACATCAATCATGGCAAAAATGACAAAAGTGCATGTTCTGATAAGAATCTGAAACTAACATCACATAGCCCTCTTCTAACAGCATTTAGGGCATCAAGATGAGATCCAATGTAAATGATGCAATGAGATTAAATGATTTACATATTACACGCACGAAACGGAGCAATATACAGAGAGTTATGGCATGATGAATATGGCATGAAAATGTTAAAAACTCAGGGACTTAGAGAGATTTGGACCTCGGGGAAAAAATCAACGGGCGGCGGGTCTCGCCGGAGAGCTCGCCGGAGAACTCGAAGATGGCCGGGGAAGGGAGCTCCGGGGCGGAACGGGGCGGATCCGGCCGGATCTCGCCGGATCCAGCCCGAAGCTCCGCGGCGGCGAAAGCGGGCCGGGCGCGGCGATCGGGCGGCGATGGCGGACCCGCCGTCGACGAGGCGCTGGAGGTGGGCGGCGGTTGCTGGCGCGGGGCGCCGGAGTCGGGACGGGCGGCGCTGGCGGAGGCGGCGGCGGCGGCGACGGCCGCGGCAAGGCGGCGCGCGCCGGGCGGCGGAGGCCGAGGGCTCCGGCGAGCCCATGGCGGCAGTGAACGGGCGCACTGCTGGTCCGACCGGGCCCCAGATGGGCTCGGCGGGCTGGCTGCTGGCTGCGACGGGCCGGCGGCGGGGAGGAGAGAGAGAGGCGCAGGCGATGACGTGGCAGATCCGGATTCGCCGGCGGGCGGCGGCTGGACATGTCCGGCGCGGGACGGACATGTCCGGCGGGCGAGAGGAGCGGGGCTAGGGTTTCGGGGGGAAAATGATCCGAAAATGGAGAGGGGAAGACGTTTTTATAGGTAGAGGGAGCTAGGAGTGTCCAAATGAGGAGCGGTTTTCGGCCACGCGATCGTGATCGAACGACCGAGAGCATGGAGGGGGGTTTTCTGGGTTTTGGGCCACTTTTAAAGGGGTGTTGGGCTGCAAAGAGAAGGGGGCTTTTATGTTACCGGTAAACCGTTGGAGTACCAAACGACCTCCAAATGGCACGAAACTTGACAGGCGGTCTACCGGTGCTATACCAAGGCCGCTTGACAAACCTCGATCCATTCCGAGAAAGTTTAACACCCGCACACGAAAAGAGGCAAAAAGGGGGCGCCGGGAGACATAGGAGTGCCGGATTGCAAAACAGACAACGGGGTAAATGCTCGGATACAGGAGACGAACACGTATGCAAAAGCGATGCACATGACGACATGATATGAAATGCAGATGATGACATGGCAAAGTGCAACACGCAGGCAACTGACATGGCTAGGACGGCAAATAACTGGAAGACACCTGGCGCATCGAATCCGGGGCATTACAACTATGGTTAGATCCCCGTCTCCCTACGAGAAGGCCATCCATAGCACTCACACTTGTCTTGAGTATTTTGGAGTATCCACTTCAAGTTGTCTATGTAGCACGTAAGCATCCAAGAAGTCCATAACCGCGGACCCGGCTATTCGAATAGATCATGTTAACCCTGTAGGGGTGTACTTCTTCACACACGCTCTCGCCACTTACCGCCATGTACACGTCATGTATCTCGGCAACCTTCAAGTGGAGGCCTGGTGAGGGTGTCGGCCATGACCTGACTAACCACACAAGACTCTAGTCCTGGTTTATCGCCTATTCGGGTTCCATCCGCAAGGAGATCCGGCGGGGTGTCGCTCACGGCCCCAAACGATGTGAGCAAGGTTCCCAAGCCCACCATCCGTGTGCCACTTGGTACACCGTGGCACCTGTGCCTAGTCTGTCCCAAGCCCACCCTGTCGGGTGCCACTTGGTAGAAAAATAGCACTACCTACAAACACCAGAAACTAGTTGCGACTCCTGGACAGAGATCAAGTTGGTTAATAAGTCGAGACGGGTCGAGTTACCGGAACCCAATGTGTGGTAGTATCGAGTCATTGGACAACATACATAGAACTCGGTGCTTAAATGCGGTTCCAAGTGAGAGAACCCACCATGTACTCCTACATGGCCTCTTACCGCTACCTTTACCAAATCGTGTTCACACACTTCATTCTCAAAGATCGTAACATAGAGCACCGCACTCCAATTCATTCCCAATGAATCAGACCTGACACACTCTAAGCAATAGCAAGCATGGCATGGTAGAAACACAACAATGGCTTCAATCAACTCCTACACATGATAGTGGTTTCAACTATTTACGATGGCAATGACAAGTCATGCAGAGGAATGGGTTCAACTACCGCAACACAAAGTAGGAGTGAATCGTTGTTGTCCTAATATAATAACAGAGAGCAGGAGCGAGAGATTAGGATTGTATCGGAATGAACAAGGGGGTTTGCTTGCCTGGTAGATCAACAGGGTAGGCTCTTCTTCACAAATAGGTACTCTCGAGCACTCTCCGGAGCAGGACCTATCGAGAAGGAACGGTGCCAACAATCAAAACACAAGCATATGCAACAATATGATGCATGATCATGGCATGTAGATGGGATGCTCTTTGAGCTAATGCAGATAGCATTCATTTGGTTGAAGTCCATTTGAATCAAGAATTCAAATGCAACTTCAAGTTAAGTCTTTTATAAATGCCATTTTAGTGTTTCACTTATACAGTAGGTATAAGTTGGTTTGTCATGTATGGAACTAGTACAAATGGATAGATTGCATTTTCTGATAATTTTTCATATATAAATTATTTCAATCTGAGTTACGGTTGAATTTCTATGAGTTTTTGAAGTTTATAGCATTTTCTGGATTTTCCTGATTTAATTTAAATCCAGAAAATAAATAATTGCGTCAGCACTGCGTCATGCTTGCATCAGCAAGTCAACAGCACTGACTAGGTCAAACCTGACATGTGGGGTCCACACGTCAGTGTCTCAGGGTTAAACAGGGGGTTATTTGCTTAATTAAAAGATTAGGGGGCACTGCGACCCACATGCCAGTGTCAGGAGTTAGTTAGGCGGTGATTAGCATTAAGCTAATCACATGGCCGACGGGGCCCACCCGTCAGGCCAGCGAGGTCGTCGCCGGCGACCACAAAACACGGCGTGTCTGTGTTGGGGGCCACGGGGGCAGCGTCTGAGAGCACCGGGGCGTAGCCCGTGCTCTCTCGCATCCAAGGGAGCAGACGGGAAGCCGCAGGGGCGCCGGAGCTCGCCGGAGCGGAGCTCGCGGCGGCGGCTGGAGCTCGAGCCCGCTTGTATTTAATGTTGCAGCTTGCAAACGAGTGGGGAGAAGAGCTAGCGGGGCACTACGTGCATGTGCGAGTGGGTTGGACAGGTCATTGTGACCGAAAGGCCACCGGAGCATCACCGGCGATGAGCTCGGGCGGCGGCGGGTTTTTGTAACCGAAGAATCAGCGACTACAGCGAGCCATCGAGGCGGAGGAGAGGGGGGTTCGGTCCGGGATCTCACAGCAGAGACGACGAGATGGTCAGCGTGCTCGGGGGAGGCCTGGAGGCGACGGGACGGCGGCGGCGATCTCGCCAAGCCGTGGTGAAGAAGGCGACGGTGACAGTTTCACGGGGCGTTCGACGACGCGTGGCTTGGCGGAGAGGTGGCGGACGACGTGGCGGAGCTCGCACGCATGACGGGCGGTCGAGGGGATGGCGGGGAGCGCGGGAAGCGAACGGCGGCGACCGGCGCATTCGGCCGCGAGAGAGAAAGCGGGGGAGAGGAGGGGAGAGGACTGGGGGAGAGTGAGAGGGTCCGGGGGCGCGTGGCGACGTGCGGGCCATCCAAGGCGATGGAGGGGAGGACAGTCAGGCAGGAGGCGGTGGCGCGGCTACGGCATGCCAGCCACGCAGCGGCGGCATGCCGGCCACGCAGCTCCTTTGGGCAAGGGGGAGGAAGACGACTGAGGGGCAATGGGCTGGGCTGCTGCTGGGCTGGCCACTTGAGCCGCCAGGTGGCTGCACAGGTGAGTTGGCCCAGGTAGGTTTTTTCCATTTTTGTTTTCTTTTCTATTTTTCTGACATTTGTTTGATTTAATAAAGAATACTAAACCAATTTATTATCTTATGCCAATTTTTGTCGGGCTAGTGGTAATATTCCAGAGCTCCTCAACAACTGGCAAAATTTTTGGACAATATTATATATATATATATATATATAACAATATATATCCAAAGCAAATAGTTACTACATTAATTCCAAATGCCCAAAATAAATACTTATGAGCTCCTAAAACTATTGGTTTGATTTTTATCTCTGTCCAATATTTTCAGAGAGCAATATGAGCATTTTCTTGGACCTTTTTGGAGCAATTTTTATCTGGGTCATTTCCAGAAATGACTCTGAGGGTTTCACGAATCCCCATTTCAAAATTAAATGGAATGTAAACATGATGCACACATGACTAGCTAGTCTAGGTCATACCAGAACTAGGGATGTGACAGTTGTGGACTCGCCCTCTTCTTGCTTGCAATTTGTCAAATCCCCAATTGACATAGGCTGCTTGCACGTATCTTTGAAATTATGAACAAAGCGAGCTTTTAGCTCCGCCCATGAACTGATTGAATTAGGTGGCAGGCCTTTCAACCACGTGCGAGCGGTCCCATCCAACATCATGGTGAAGTACTTGGCAGCATCACTGACCTCCAATTACTCCATAGCAACTCGTAACTTTCAATCCATGCCCCGGGCTGTAAGTCGGCCGTGTAGTTTGGCACCTTCCTAAGTCCCTTAAAATCCTTGGGCAAACATTCGTTACGCAGAGCCGGCACTAGACAAGGGACACCTCCGGTCCTGGTGGTCACACCTGCTTCGATAGAAGTCGTTGGATAAACCGGATATGACCGGTAAGCCGTCACCTGAGCCGCCTGCTCAGCCGCCTGCTGAGCCGCTGCTCGCTCAGCCTCTTGACGCATTCTGTCTTGATCTACCAAGTTAAAGGCCCCATGGCGCGCCGGGTCATGACCACCTGGCTGGTTATGACGCTGGACGTTGCTTGGAACGGCCGCTGAATCCATGTGCCTACTATAACTCGGGCTTCGGCTTGGACGAGGGTTCAAATGGATCCTGTCCCGGCTGTATGAGTATGCCTCCTATTGTGCTAAGGCCGTCTGAAGAAGTTCTCTGACCCGGCGGGTTTCAATCGCCGCTGGAGATTCGCCATCAATTGGGAGAGCCGCCAGTCGTGCCGCCGCCGCTATCATGTTCTCCAACAGGTTAGAATAGTGACCGGAGGTGTTGGTACATACTGAGGTGGAGTCGTGCTCACGCGGGGAGGCCCCATCACCTGTGGCTGAACCGGTGCCCCGACCCCAGGTGTTGCAACCCGGTCTACCTCAGTACGCGTGGAGAGCCACGGCGGGTTACTGGGCCCTGCACTAGGTGTGCGAAAGAGGTTTCGAGGATCATAAACTGGAGGGAGTCGAGAGTGAGTCTTCTGATGTCTTCTCCTCAAGACCTCATTAGATGCGTTCTGATCTTGCGTGATCCGGGAAGTCTGTGCCTAAATCCGTTGAGCATAAACATCCAGAGCCGCCCGCTCTGCGGTTATCCTGACGTCTTCCGCTGCTAGGTCTTTGAGGGAGTCCTGGATTAGGGGGTATCCGCACAGCCAGACTATATCCTGTGGCCGGACTGTTGAACTATGAAGATACAAGATTGAAGACTTTGTCCCGTGTCTGGATGGGACTCTCTTGGCATGGAAGGCAAACTTGGCGATACGGATATGTAGATCTCCTTTTGTTGTAACCGACTCTATGTAACCCTAGCGCCCTCTGGTGTCTATATAAACCAGAGGGCTTAGTCCGTAGGACAACAACAATCATACCATAGGCTAGCTTCTAGGGTTTAGCCTCCACGATCTCGTGGTAGATCAACTCTTGTAATACTCATATTCATCAAGATCAATCAAGCAGGAAGTAGGGTATTACCTCCATAGAGAGGGCCCGAACCTAGGTAAACATTGTGTCCCTTGCCTCCTGTTACCATCCGCCTTAGATGCACAGTTCGGGACCCCCTACCCGAGATCCGCCCGGTTTGACACGACATTGGTGCTTTCATTGAGAGTTCCACTGTGTCGTCGCTGCAAGGTTCGATGGCCCCTTCGATCATCGACAACGATGCGGTCCAGGGTGAGGTTTTCCTCCCCGGACAGATCTTCGTGTTCGGCGGCTTCGCACTGCGGGCCAACTCGTTTGGCCATCTAGAGCAGATCGAAAGCTACCCCCTGGCCATCAGGTCAGGTTTGGAAACTTGAATTACACTACCGATATCCACGGAGACTTGATCTTCGACGGGTTCGGGCCCATGCCAGGTGTGCCGCACGATCACGACGAGCATGATATAGCTCATCCATCGGACGGTGTTCGGGAGATCACGCCAGCAACTACTCCGGCCTCTAGTCCGGAGCAGATCGTGCCATCCGAGGATGGGAGGATAGACTCCACCATGGAAGCCGCACCCTCAGTGGCGATAGAGCCGAATACTGACCCTACCCCTCACGAGAGCCGTGTGGCCGAACTGCTGGACTCGTCCTTGGCCACAGACTCCGTACCACCCGCACCCATACCTATCGAATCCGATTGGGCGTAGATTGATACGTCTCCAACGTATCTATAATTTTTTATTGCTCCATGCTATATTATCTATAGTTTTAGGCAATATTGGACTTTATTATACACTTTTATATTATTTTTGGGACTAACCTATTAACCGGAGGCCCAGCCCAGATTTGCTGTTTTATGCCTATTTCAGTGTTTCGGGGAAAAGGAATATCAGACGGAGTCAAAACGGAACGGAATCAACTGGAGAAGTTATTTTTGGAAGGAAACCCACCTTATGGACTTGGACTCCACGTCAGAAGATACGGGAGGTGCTGACGAGGGTGGGGGGCGCGCCCACCCCCCTCCCCCCCCCCCCCCCCCGAGCGCGCCCCCTGCCTCGTGGGCCCCCGTAGCTCCACCGATGTACTCCTTTCACCCATATATACCTACGTACCCTAAAATTTCCAGAACAGAAGATAGATCGGGATTTCCGCCGCCGCAAGCCTCCAGAGCCACCAAAAACCGATCGGGACCCCTTTCCAGGTGCCACTGGGAGGGATCCATCTCCGGTGGCCATCTTCATCATCCCGGCGCTATCCATGACGAGGAGGGAGTAGTTCACCCTCGGGGCTGAGGGTATGTACCAGTAGCTATGTGTTTGATCTCTCTCTCTCTCTTGTGTTCTCTCTCGAGTTCCCTCAATGGCATGATCTTGATGTATCCCGAGCTTTGCTATTGTAGTTGGATCTTATGATATTTCTCCCCCTCAACTCTCTTGTGATGAATTGAGTTTCCCCTTTGAAGTTATCTTATCGGATTGAGTCTTTTATGAGAACACTTGATGTATGTCTTGCCGGGATTATCTGTGGTGACAATGGGATATCATGTGCCACTTGATGTATGTTTTGGTGACCAACTTGCGGGTTCCGCCCATGAACCTAGGCATAGGGGTTGGCACACGTTCTTGATTCTCCGGTAGAAACTTTGGAGCACTCTTTGAAGTACTTTTATGTTGGTTGGATAAATCTGAGATTGTGTGATGCATATCGTATAATCATGCCCAAGGATACTTGAGGTGACAATGGAGTATCTAGGTGACATTAGGGTTTTGGTTGATTTGTGTCTTAAGGTGTTATTCTAGTACGAACTCTAGGGCTGTTTGTGACACTTACAGGAATAGCCCAACGGATTGATTGGAAAGAATAACTTTGAGGTTGTTTCGTGCCCTACCATAATCTCTACGTTTTCTCTCTGCTATTAGTGGCTTTGGAGTGACTCTTTGTTGCATGTTGAGGGATTGTTATATGATCTATCTATGTTATTATTGTTGAGAGAACTTGCACTAGTGAAAGTATGAACCCTAGGCCCGTTTCCTATCATTGCAATACCGTTTACGCTCACTTTTACCGTTAGTTACCTTGCTGTTTTTATATTTTCAGATTACAAAAACCTATATATACCATCCATATTGCACTTGTATCACCATTTCTTGGCGAACTAGTGCACCTATACAATTTACCATTGTATTGGGTGTGTTGGGGACACAAGAGACTATTTGTTATTTGGTTGCAGGGTTGTTTGAGAGAGACCATCTTCATCCTACGCCTCCCACGGATTGATAAACCTTAGGTCATCCACTTGAGGTAAATTTTCTACTGTCCTACAAACCTGTGCACTTGCAGGCCCAACAACGTCTACAAGAATAAGGTTGTGTAGTAGACATCACCGATCATGGAGTTCACCTCTGAAGATATCTTTCAGCACTCGCCCTTCGGCGACATACTGAACTCACTGAAATCCCTCTCCCTGTCCGGAGAACCTTGGCCTAACTATGTCTGGCTAGAGTGGGATGCGGACGACGAAGAAATTCAAACCCCACCCACCACCCACTTAGTAGCCACTGTCGACGATTTAACCGACATGCTCGACTTCGACTCCGAAGACATTGATGGTTTGGACACCGATGCCGGAGACAAACAGGAACCACTGCCCACAGGGCACTGGACCGCCACCTCATCATATGACGTATATATGGTGGATACACCCAAAGAAAATAATAATGAGGATGCAGTGAAAGATAGCTCCCACAACAAGCAATCAAAACGGCGCCGTAAGCGCCACTCTAAATCCCGCCTTCGAAAAAATAGCGACAACAGTGCAACAAGAAGCCAAATTGATCCAACGACAGAGCAGGGTAAGACAGCGGATGACGAACAAAGTGCAGAGCCGCTGTCCGAGCACGGCTACGCCGAGCATCAAGACAACCAACCCGTCTCTGGTCAGGAGAACAGTCCGGACGACGACGAGCGCATCATCCTGGAAAGGCAGCTGGAGCAAGAAAGGCTTATGGCCACTGCAAGAAGTCTGAAGAAGCAGAAACAAAGGCTCAAGGCCGCACAAAACACACTCAATAGTAGATGGAATAAGGTGCTCGACACGGCAGAAAAGTATGGTGGCAGTCGCCCCACGAAGAGCTACCCAAAGCGGAAGCTGCTGCCGGAGTTCGACGGCGAGGCCTTCGAATCCTCACAGCCAAAAAACAAAACCGCTGATTGGTCGGACCGACGACCTCGTGGCCGCGATAGGATGGCCAACGAGGCCTCACATAAGTCAGTACATGACCAACGCGAGGACCCGCATCAACGGGCCGGCGCAACCAGATCCATCTACGGATCAAGGAAACACGCTCCAGCACTCCGCCAACACCAAATACCACAACCGTCTGAATGCCATGGCACGGCCAAATACAGGGGTGCCGCACACCCCCTATGCTTCTCCGACGAGGTATTAGACCATGAATTCCCAGAAGGGTTCAAACCAGTTAACATAGAGGCATACGACGGAACCACATACCACAGGGTGCGGATCGAGGACTTCATCCTCCATATTCACATGGCTCCTGGAGACGATCTCCACGCCATCAGATACTTACCCGTCAAGCTCAAAGGACCAGCTCGACACTGGCTGAAAAGACTCCCCAAAAATTCCGTTGGAAGTTGGGAAGAGCTCAAGGACGCTTTCGGGACTAACTTTCAAGGGACTTATGTCCGACCCCCGGACGCTGATGATTTGAGTCATATAATTCAACAGCCCGGAGAGTCAGCCCGAAAGCTTTGGAACAGGTTTCTCACTAAGAAGAACCAAATTGTCGATTGTCCAGACGCTGAAGCCCTAGCAGCTTTCAAGCACAGTGTTCGAGACGAATGGCTTGCCAGACACCTTGGCCAGCAAAAGCAGAGAACAATGGTAGCCCTAACAAGCCTCATGACCCGCTTTTGTGCAGGCGAGGACAGCTGGTTAGCTCGCAGCAGCACCAGCGACCCAAGCACATCCAAGGTCCGGGACGACAATGGAAAACCACGACGCAGTAAAAACAAGCGCCGGAATAAAGAAGACAGCCCAGACAACACGGCGGTAAATGCCGGATTTAGAGGCTCTCGACCGGATCAGCGGAAAAAGCCCTCTTAAGGCAATAGAGATGAACCGACCGACCTAAACAAAATTCTAGACAAACTATATCAGATCCACGGCACCCCCAGCAAGCCTACAAATCATACCCACAGAGATTGCTGGGTCTTCAAGCAGGCTGGCAGGCTAAACGCCGAACACAAGGGGGAGGACACTTCAAGCGAGGACGAGGATACGTCTCGCCAGAAAGACACTGGGGGACAGAAAAAATTCCTGCCAGAAGTCAAAACAGTAAATGTTGTCCATGTGACAAAGAGGAGAGGCAAATACGCACTCCGAAATACACGAGCCATAGAGCCCGTCACCCATGAGTCCCTCCACTGGTCGGCCTGCCTGGTCACTTTCGATCGCAGGGATCACCTAATAGGTATCCGGCAGGAAGGATCAGCCGCCTTGGTGCTGGACCCAATAGTAAACGGATACCACCTTACACGAGTCCTTATGGACGGCGGCAGTAGTCTAAATCTGATATACCAGGACACTGTCCGCAAAATGGGGATAAACCCAACAAACATCAGCCACAGTAATACTACCTTCAAGGGAGTAACAACAGGCACAGAGGCTCACTGCACGGGCTCTCTAGCGCTAGAGGTTGTGTTCGGCTCGCCAGACAACTTCCGGATCGGAAGGTTAAACTTCGACATTGCTTCATTCCGAAGTGGCTATCAAGCACTACTCGGACGAGAGGCTTTCGTTCGTTTCAATGCAATACCGCATTACGCTTTACTCCAACTTTAAATGCCCGGTCCACGCAGCACCATCACAGTACAGGGAAACGTTGAGCGTTCGTTCCAAGCAGAAGAACGCACGGATGCTTTAACAACCGAACACTAGACGGCCTCATCACCAGAGACGATGACCGGTCGTTAGGACAGCGGACACGGTTAGACGAGTTCGGCCAATCATTGATAGATATTGGTTCGATGGTTACACCCGTATAGACGGTACCAGGGGCTTCGCCGCAATAATTCGGCTCATCTTTACCCATCTCAAACTTTTCATGGTTTATTTATAATAACCAAATTTTTGCACAACAAATTTACACTAAGAACCTTTCTTTTACAGATGACGATCGTGCTACACCCGTCCAGGATACGGCACAACAGAGACACAGGCGCAGACGTGCAGCAGGGACCCGTACAAAGGTTTCTCTTTAGATTAAGACCCTGCGTAAACCTTTTTACTGTCTTTTGTTGTTCACATCCTCCGGATTCTCAATACAACCGAGAAGGATGCTGATGTCTTGGCATGTGGCCACGTCAGAATATTGCTTGTACCTAGACACTATGGGTTCATTATCCAAGGGCATCACCGAAGCCCAGTATATGTTTCAAAGACCGAACACCTTAGGGAGTGTTCGGCGACGCGAGTTAGGCCTTATATGCATCAGCTCCGAATCATGTGTTTGGTCAAATGCTGGGTTTGCCTGGCTCCTGTGTTTTGCTACCTTACGTTCCGCTCTATCGGCTAAGGTGGCACCAGGAGAACTACTACGATTGTGCGCTGGATAGCCCGGACGAGCACCTCAGTAGAGAAAGCCGGAAACTGACTGTCATGATAAAGCGAGAGACTGGTCAACCACTCGATGACTTATCGGAATCTTCGGGATTCCTCCGCGTGCGAAGGCCGTTTCGGCCAGGCATGACCGCGCCCCGTATCCGGATGAGCGCGGAGCCACCAGGGGCTATATAGTAGCCCCACTGTCAAACTCCCGGCCAGGCATGACCGCGCCCATTTGAATATAGTCCGATTGCCTAGTTCACTGCGCTATCACCTCCTTAATGGACCAAGACGTTGGATCAAGTGTGAACATGCGTCTTCTGCGAACACCCCCGCATTGTATGTGTGGGGGCTGAAGCCGACGACTGCAAACTTTCAGGTTATATAAACATATACATAAACGGCCGCACAGGAGGCACCATAACACTTTTAGGAAAAAGTATAAAAATAGCCTTTATATAATTTAGTAAAACATCGTTTTTCGATGGGAATACAAGTCATTCAAACATAATATTCTTCGAGCACTGCGCTTCTATTAAACGAGCGCCTTCAAGGACCTCGTCAAAGTAGTGCTCGGTAGCTACTTGGCTAATTGCCGAACTAGGGGCTGCAATTGCGGTGGCTTCCATCTCCGTCCAGTGTGTTTTGACACGGGCAAGCGCCATCCGCGCACCCTCAATGCACGCCGACCTCTTCATAGCGTCGATGCGCGGCACAGCACCAAGGAACCGCTGCACCAAGCTGAAGTAACTGTTCGGCCTTGGCCCTGCCGGCCACAGGTGATCCACAACAGACCTCATGGCGAGTCCGGACAACCTATGGAGCTCGGCCCATTCGGCCATTCGCTCATTCAGAGGAAGCGGACACCCTGGACCATTAAATTGCGACCACAGCAGCTTCTCCACTTCATGATCTCTTTGATCCTTGAAGAACTCGACCGCATCAGCAGCACTCGCTGCCAAATCCAGATAGGCGTCCGCAGAACTCCACAGCCGGTCGAGAGGATCATACTTAGGATCTATGAACTTGATCCGCAGCATAAAGGGCTTCCCAGCCGCGATATCCTCGGCGTGACGCAGCTCCTCCTTCATCGCTCTAATTGTAGAGCGGGATTCCTTGGCTGCTGCCATGGCCTTGTCTAGCTCCGCAGCCTTCGCTTGGCTTTCCTTCTCAGCAAGCCGGTATCGGTCGGCGGCATCACTTAACTCAACGGCCATCTTGGCCATCTTCTCCTTACTTTGGCAATGGGCAGCTTGTTCGGCCCTCAGCTCTTCAGCCGCCTTTAGAGCGGCCGCATCACTTTTCCTGGCTTGCTTTTTGAGTCGGGCAAGTTTCGCCCGAAGGGTCTCCACCGCCGCAGCTCCATCTGCATTTCACAACATGTTCAAGATACTGGCATTACGCTACTCTCACCATATGCTGAAATCCGGAGAAATTACATACCCTGCGCCTCGTCAAGCCGCTTGTTGACAAGCACGATGTCGGCATCTGCCGCATCAAGTCGCCGCGTTAGCTCGGCAACCTCACAAGTCCGGCTAGACACCGAACCTCCTGCCACCTGCATATGAAGACGCCTAGATTATTACCTGCGACTATGATCCTCTGTTTACCACTGTTTCCGACGGCAACCAGAGTCTCAGGGGCTAATATCTGCACAGGGCACGTTTTAAATATGTCCGGTACTGTTAAAAATACACATCACTTTGCGTACCTCAAAAGCTTTCGGCAGACTCATAAAGGCTTCATGCAACCCGCTTTCTGCGGATGAAACCCTCTCAACCACCGCGCCAATTAGCACAAGATGCGCTTCTGAGATAGCCGCCTGCTCTAGCAGATCCTTCAGTGCATCCGACCGCATGACATGCGGAGCCGGACCCTTCCGGTTGCTCTCTCCAAGAGCTGGATACTGAGGGCTTCGGGTGGCCAGAGATTCACCCTCTGGCCCTGCCGGATCGGGAGGAGCCCTCCGAGACAACACCTTGGGGTCGCCCGCCTCGTAAGGCGGGATGGTGTGGGAGGTGTTTCGCTCTCCATCATCTCCGGAGGAAGATCCCCCGAAGACGAACTCTGCCGAGAAGGGTCACGATCCGGACTACAAGACGGATGTTTCAGTTATTTTCCTCAGAAGTAAAGCAGGATGTTTTTTACTATTAAACCCTTTCTTTTACTTACAGCTTGATGGAGGGCTGATCCCCTTGCGGGCACTGTACGGCCGGGATATCTCCTGGGCCAGGACCCTCTGGCGAAGATTTCTTCCCCCGTTTAGAGACTATTGTCTCCGGGCCTTCAGAGGCGGGCCTTCTCCTTCCTTGGGGAGCGGGAGCTTTGGCTTCTTCTCCCCGGTTATCCGCCTTCGCGGAGGTGTCAGCCTCTTTCTTCCCACCTTTATCCTCCCCTGAGGGCACTTGGTAGGGCGCAAGCTCCAACATCCAGACTAGTATTGGATCCGCTGAGACCTCGGGGAGGGGGGCCAGACACCTGATCATCTTCGCCTTTGTTTTCCAGTCCTGGTCAAAGAGCGACTTTTCAGAATGATGTCATGATGAATAGAAATACAACTTGTTCAGCCATAGGGCGACTTACTTGGGTATCTGGACGATTGCAGCTCAGACCCGCGTCCTCGGTGGAATCCGGACACACTGCTTGGGTCCAAAGTACAATTTGTACATCTCCTCAGGTGTCATGTCGAGGAAGTGCTGAATAGCTCGCGGTCCCTCCGGATTGAATTCCCACAGACGGAGGGGACGACGTTTACAGGGCAGGGTTCAGCGAAGTAACATTACTTGCGTTACTGTGACCAGATCAATATCTCTTTCGAGAAGATCCCAGATGCGACCCTGCAGTATGGGCACGTCCTTCACTTGCCCCAGTTTAGCCCCTTGTTGATCCATGACGTTAGTCGTGGAGGGTGACCCGAGCGAAAGGCAGGTGGGGCCACCCATTTGGTACCCCTGGGAGCCGTGACATAAAACCATTCTTGTTGCCATAAGCTGGACACCTCCTGGAAAGAACCCTCGGGCCATGGGGCATCGGCGCTTTTGCTCATTACAGCACCTCCACATTCTGCATACCTCCCCTCAATTGTCTTCGGCTCCACTTGAAAGGTCTTGAGCCACAGGCCGAAGTGAGGGGTGATGTGGAGAAAAGCTTCGCACACGACGATAAAAGACGAGATGTGGAGAATAGAATCCGGAGCTAAATCATGGAAGTCCAGCCCGTAATAGAACATGAGCCCCCTCACGAAGGGATCCAGAGCCAGGCCTAGCCCTCGAAGGAAGTGAGATATGAATACTACGCTCTCGCCGGTCAAGAACCTGGCCTCTCTTAACTTTATGACGTCTTCCTCCGTGACGGAGGAGGGCATCCACCGACCTTGAAGGTTGGATCCGGACATGGTTGAAGGTCTGACGCGCCTGACCTGAGCTTTGGGTGTTGGAACTCGAAGCGGGGGATTGATTAGATTTAGTTCGAGGAATAAAAAAGGATAGGCCTTGGTCTCTTTATAAAGAGGGTGAATACCAGGCGTCCTCCTCGTGACCGTTTGGGACTTGCCTATAATCGGGGAGTCATACCATCGGGCACGATTGGGTTACCCACTCCCATATTGATGAGAATCCCGTGATGACGGGACACGATCTCTGCTTCGACAAGACGTGCCAAGGAAACCGCCTCGCGATATGCGCCAAGGTTGGTCGAAAAACACGGTTCGATAATAACCGGGCCATGGAATGATGTCATGGTGTCAAATACGTCAGCAGGTTGGATTTGTGTATATTATTCTCTCTACGTTGGAATGTGGAACTTGTTTTGCGGAGTCGGACACTATCCTTGTGTTCAAGATCTTCTATGGAGTATTCGGAGGAGGAATCCGCCTTGCAATGCCGAAAACAATCTGTGCGACGGACTCATCGTCATTGAAGCCTGGTTCAGGGGCTACTAAGGGAGTCCTGGATTAGGGGGCATCCGGACAGCCAAACTATATCCTTTGGTCGGACTGTTGGACTATGAAGATACAAGATTGAAGACTTCATCCCTTGTCCAGATGGGACCCTCTTGGCGTGGAAGGCAACCTTGGCGGTACGGATATGTAGATCTCCTTCTGTTGTAAGCAACTCTGTGTAACCCTAGCCCCCTCCGGTGTCTATATAAACCGGAGGGTTTAGTCCGTAGGACAACAACAATCATACCATAGGCTAGCTTCTAGGGTTTAGCCTCTACGATCTCATGGTAGATCAACTCTTGTAATACTCATATTCATCAAGCAGGAAGTAGGGTATTACCTCCATAGAGAGGGCCCGAACCTGGGTAAACATTGTGTCCCTTGCCTCCTCTTACCATCCGCCTTAGACGCACAGTTCGGAACCCCCTACCCAAGATCCGCTGGTTTTGACACCGACACCCTCCCTTAGTTGCCGGATGACGCCGGTAGCCTGTTCAAACGAGGCTTTCATGTCGTCCTGCAACCTCGCCCAGCCGGAGATCTGATCCATCTGGCCATGGACGATCGCATGCATGCGCCTGTAATAGTTGTCGCCTGCTCGCAAGAAATTTTCCCAGGTCGCCGCAGCATGACGGGACATCTCTGTTGCATTCGTGGCGCGGCGGGACATCTCTGCTGCTTCCGTGGCACGGCCGAACCAGTCTGCTGCATCGACGGCGCAGCGGGACCTCCGTGCTGCTTCAGCGGCGCGGCGGGACCTCTGTGTTGCTACTTCCGTGTGGTGGGACATGTCTGCTGCTCTCGCAGCGAGGTGGGACATCTCTCGTGCTTCCGCTTCCATGCTCGCCTCTCCCTGGTGGCAATCTCTCGACCCAGAACTCATGCAGGCCATGGCAGACGCAAGGGAAGGATGCTGAAGGACTTGTCTGTTATTGTGGATGACGAGTTGAGGAGGAATGTGCAGTAATCTTGGCGTACTAGTATTTATAACCAAGTACTAATACGCTCCTAAGTGGGAAACCGTTTAGGTTGTGATCGGTGTGAACAGGTTTGCAATTCAATATAGCATGGTACTAATACGCTCCTAAGTGGGAAACCGTTTAGGTTGTGATCGGTGTGAACAGGTTTGCAATTCAATATAGAGTGGAGTAATTTGGAATGTGATGAGGCATAAGCTCAAAATTTATTAGACGGTTCTAGTTTGAAGTGCGGCACTATTCCCGGACGGAGTACTTCTTTTCTACTCCCTCCTTTCCGGTTTTATAGGGCTTATCTCAAAATTTTAGTTTTTCCATTTTATAAGGCTCAATTTGGTTGTTCCCCAACACATGTTCAAATTCCAAGGTGCATTAAATCATTGCATGCAAGTATTAAGAGAAAATTGACCAATGCATGTACTTTATGCATGCATGCATTGCAATTAATGCATTGATAAACATATTTTTTTGAAAAACAAGAGCATTAATTAGGTGCTTTTGCAAACTACAAAAAATATTCCACCACTCACCATCTTGGTTGGTGAGATTTTTGAATTATGCCTTATAAACCGGAAAGGAGGGAGTACTATTGTGTACGTGCAATAACTGGCACCGTCGTATACATATCTTACGGTTAATGGGGCGTTCGACAGGAATAGCCGCGTGGCGAGCTCTAGGCTAGTATTTTTTTCAGACGCATTAAACCTATCTCTCGGGACTTATCGCACGCACCATCTCGTGCCACCCACAAAAACTTGTACTCTGAGTTTAGTATTACGTTATACAGGAAGAGAAGAGGTGCACGCCACTCGTCCTCTCACACACGCGTCTGTTTTTTCTTGAAAAGGAGGATGATGACCCCCGGACTCTGCATCTGGGAGTCACACACGCATCTGTAGCTACGAATTGTAGTGTTCTCAACCATCCAATTGGCTCTATCATGGATGTACCTATATACTAAAACATGTATAGATACATCTATATTTTAACAAATGGAAGGCATGTATTGTGGAACGGAGGGAGTGCTTGTCATCAAAATGGATAAAAAAGGGACGTATCTAGAACTAAAATACGTCTACATACATCTCCTTTTATCCATTTTGATGACAAGTAGTACTTCTTACCCAAAGGAACTTTATATCCAATAGACACAAAATATCCGTTCGACTGTTGGAAATTACTGATCTGATGTCGAAGTAATTGCTGCATCGCCAACAAAACCCACCATTTGTTAAGCTAAAATAGACCAAGGTAATCCCTATATTAGCATATTACTATGATAAATAGAAGGCACTGTAGAAACATTTACGACGTGATCTTCTCAATCTGAATGTGGAGGATCACAAGCTTAGCCCCGGCCAGCAGCTTGGGTGGAACTGTCAAGAAGGTCAGCTCCTTCACGTCGACGTCGCCGGGATCCTTGCTGCTTGTCACCTCCATTTCCACCTTGACAGCGTCGGTCGTGCCTTTGGGCTCCCCCGGCGGGCCGTTCGCCCACAGCTTGGCCATGTAGTGCGGCAGTGGGGGCGCCCCATACGATGCAGACAATCGACACGGCGATAGGCGCGCCAATGTCGAGCACGCCGCCGACCAAGAAAAACATGCGGCGGTTGAGGGAGTCCTGGATTAGGGGGTATCCGGATAGCCGGACTGTGTACAACGTCCGGACTATTGAAGCGTGAAGATACAAGACTCAAGACTTCGGCCCGTGTACGGATGGGACTTTCCTTGGCGTGGAAGGCAAGCTTGGCGATCCGGATATTATATTTCCTTCCTTATAACCGACTCCATGTAAACCCTAGCCCTCTCCGGTGCCTATATAAACCGGAGAGGTTGGTCCTAGAAGGCCGATCACAATTACAATCATACCATCATAGGCTAGCTCTTAGGGTTTAGCCTCTACGATCTCGTGGTAGATCTACTCTTGTACTACCTATATCATCAATATTAATCAAGCAAGAAGTAGGGTTTTACCTCCATTGAGAGGGCCCGAACCTGGGTAAACATCTGTGTCCCTTGCTTCATGTTACCATCAGCCTTGACGCACAGATCGGGACCCCCTACCCGAGATCCGCCGGTTTTGACACCGACATTGGTGTCTTCATTGAGAGTTCCTTTGTGTCGTCGCTACTGGGCTCGATGGCTCCTTCAACCATCGCCAATGACACGATATCGGACAGTCACGACGAGCACGGCTTAGACCTGCTGTCAGACAAAGCTAGGGGTATCACCTCCGCATTAGCCTCGGACCTAAATCCGGAGCAGGTTGCGTTGCCTGAGGACGGAGGGCTGGACCCCGCCCCGCAGGTCGCGCACTCATCGGCGTTGGAGCCAAACATGGGACTTACCTCTGTGGTGGCCTATGACTCCGGACCCTCGGATTCATATCCAGATGTTGAGTCCAGTCCGCGCACTCCCGAACCGGTCGAACCCACCCACCACCCACTTCATAGCCACGTTCGATGATTTAACCGACGTGCCTGACTTCGACTCCGAAGACATCGACAGTATGGACGACGATGCAGGAGAAGATGCCGAATCTATGGGGCACCAGACTTCCCCCTTGTCACACAACGTATACATGGTGGATACGCCCAAAGAGGACAAAGACGACAATCCGGAGGATAAAACCCCCGGACAAAAGCCAAAGCGACGGCGCAGACGCCGTTCTAAGTCCAGCAACAGTAAAAATAGTGACAAGAGCGCTAGAAGGATCGATAATACCATCAACTCCGAAGGAAACAACGACCATACGGACCCAGCAATGGAGCTGGACGAACCAGGTCACCCTGTACACAGTTCGGAGCAAACGCCCGAGGACAATGATCCCGACGGACGAGGTCATCAAAATGAACCAGCACAGGAAAACGGTCCGGATAACAATGCAACCCCAGAAAAACACGTGCAACGAGATAACCTCCACAGAAAGCTTATGGCCACCGCAAGAAGTCTAAAGAAGCAGAAGCAATGGCTCAAGGCCGCACAGGAAACGCTCAACCGTAGATGGAATAAAGTGCTAGACACTGAAGAAAGATATGGCGATGATCACCATACAAAGAGCTATCCAAAACGCAAGCTACTGCCAGAATTCGATGACGAAGCTGTACCACTTCATAACCGCAACAAAGCGGCTACCGATCCACATGAACACCTGAATAAGAAAGCTGGCGCGGCCAGGTCCATTTCTGCATCTAAAGGACCCACCCCGGCGAAGGACTATGGTCGCCAAACGATTACACCAATCGAATACCAGTCCAGAATAAAGACCGGACACAACAACAGCCGATGAAATGCCACAGCACGTCCAGATACAGAGGGGCTGCTCACCCTCTGTGCTTTATCGATGAAGTACTGGACCACGAATTCCCACAGGGCTTTAAACCTGTGAACATAGAGGCATACGACTGAACGACACACCCAGGGGTCTGGATCGAGGAATTTATCCTACACATACATATGGCTCATGGGGACGACCTTCACGCCATCAAATACCTCCCCCTCAAGCTGAAGGGACCAGCTCGGCACTGGTTGAAAGGCCTCCCCGAAAATTCAATTGGGAGCTGGGAGGAACCCGAGGATGCTTTCAGGGCCAACTTTCAAGGGACCTATGTCCGGCCTGTAGTCACGGAGGTAACACCCGATCCCCCTGCCTCGCCGTTAATCGCCGCCGGCGACCACCGCAGCTCTCGGGCGCCGACGAGCTCTGTTTTCTCCGTTTGAAAATTCAAACCAAACGGGTGGGACCAGCAGCGTCGACCTCTACTCTCTTTTTTTCGAACCGCTTTCTGAAAAGCGTATTCGGGCAAATACGCTTTTTAATGCAAAGCGTTTTTCTGGTCTTTTCTGTTCAGCCCCCTGAGAAGTTTCTGTTTCATTACAAAAAGGTCACTCGATTAAAACCCTTATAAATTTTAAAAAGAAAAGGATTTTTTATTGATTCTTTTTCTGTCCTCTTTAAAATTTTGTCTAGTTTTTTATCAGATTTATTTTAGAAATATTTGGAATATTTTTGTGCACCTCACGGTATTTACGATAGTGCGTGTATTTCTGTATACCGTAGATACCGGAGGAGGTGGCGGATACGCGAACTTCACCGAGCTAGGCTCCGACTACTCCGAACCAGGCAAGCATGTTTGAACTTTTGATATGATGAGTATCTTGGCATGTTTGCATTAAGTAGTTCCATGGCATGTTTTTGGAGCATCTCGATGAAGGTTATATTACATGCAAAGTTGAGGCAATTGAATTTCGATAATCCATAAGTTGTTGGATATGATTTTGCATGGCCATGAGATGGCATGAGAATGGGTAAGATGGCAGTATTGTAGCATGCCAGTCTTATGCCAGACCGTTTGACCCAGTGTCAACATGAATCAGTCAAGTTCCCGTCCGTTTTCCCTTTCCGTACTACCACATGTTTTCCGCAAGGGATACGGCTTAGTAAGTTGCAAACCGTTTTCTCGGTACACACCAAATCGAGAGGCCGGGATGAGGGTTCCATGGCCCTGGATTAAAGCCTATCATCCGGTCAGGGGGCATGGGTGTTTCTGGTTGGGACCGAGAGGGGGGCACCCCTTAGAGCGCGCGTATATAAATTTGATCCCATGCTATTCGAGATTGTGATCTCCCCGTCTCAAAGTTTTTCTTGAATGCTGGCTAGGGTGATTCCTGGCATCGTGAGGTGGGATGGGTGTGTACCGGTTAGATGTGTTTCTTCCGAAATACCGTAAACGGAACTAGTCCTTCGTGACTACGGAAATCCGTTGGCTGTGGGTATTTTAGTACAAACTCTGCAGAGTCAATAATCCTTGAAATCATCTTATCCATGTCCAAGTACTGTGTTCATCTTATGTTATCAAGTGTCAGTCTCGGTGACGGAAACTCCAGAGAACCACATGAGTGTCAAGTCCGGTTAAATATTTATTCCTATGGATGGACTAACCCGTTTATTATCATGTGTTGAATATTTTTTTATGAACATTATTCTTGCAAGTTTAACAGATATGAACAATGAATATAATCCCTTTCTGCGATGTCGCTCAGACGTCCGGATCGCGGGTAGCACACTTGTTATTTACTTTGATATAAGCCCTTTCTGCGATGTCGCTCGGGACGTCCGACTGTGGCACACTTGTTATTTACTTTGATATAAGCCCTTTCTGCGATGTCGCTCAGACGTCCGACTGTGGCACACTTGTTATTTACTTTGATATAAGCCCTTTCTGTGATGTCGCTCAGATGTCCGACTGGGGCACACTTGTTATTTACTTTGATATAAGCCCTTTCTGCGATGTCGCTCAGACGTCCGACTGTGGCACGCTTGTTATTTTACCTTGGATATAAGCCCTTTCTGCGATGTCGCTCAGACGTCCGACTGTGGCACGCATATTATTTACTTTCAATATAAGCCCTTTCTGTGATGTCGCTCCGACGTCCGACTGTGGCACGTATGTCTATTACTTTCAATATAAGCCCTTTATGTGGTGTCGCTTAGACGCCCGACTGCGGCATGATTTATTTATTTGTTCACCCTTCGAGGCGTCGCTTCAGACACCCGATCAGTTTTCAGTTTTTGTTGTTGTGGATTTCGGGAAGATTACCGCCTGACTTCCTTAATTAATAATAATGTCATGCAAGTTCATCATTTGAATGTATATTACTAATTGCTCATGAAGCATTCATGAATGCATTTGTTATATTTACGTCCGAACTGTCTTGCGAGTAGTTTCAAAGTACTCATCTGGCTTGTTGATTTGGCCAGATGCTGACGAAGGCGATCTCATGGATGAAGAGTTCAATAGCGAGTCCGATGCCTAGAGGAGTCCCAGTCAGTCTCGTGCGACCCTGGATTTGGTCACTGTGTTGTATCTGCTTCCGCTACCCAAAAAAAATTCATCGAGCCCCACCTCGACGCTCGATGAGCCGCCAGTATAGGAGTCATATTATCCACTCCACTGTGTTATTCCACCACCACTTTCACCTCGAGTCAGTAGTATGCCACCCCACTCCATCGTGTCATATCCGCCATTATGTATAATTATTGGCGTGCTTGTAATAAATGGTTGAGCACCCCAGCTCGACCCTGTAATATATTCTAATGCTACTGGCTTATTGTATCAAGATTTTGTCCACCAGTCAGGAGGATTTTCGTCGTACTGGACTCAAAAGGTCAGTTTCTCAATAAGCATTTTATTGGAAAACCGGTCGTGACACTAGTCATCTCGGCCCGGGTTCTCTGTCATATGGATGCTAGCGATACTATCATATACATGAGCCAAAAGGCGCAAACGGTCCCTGGCCATGGTAAGGCGACATCCGTGGGAATACCGTGCGTGAGGCCGCAAAGTGATATGAGGTGTTACAGGCTAGATCGGTGTGACTTAGAATCGGGGTCCTGACAGCTTTGGTATCAGAGCCTGACTGCCTGTAGGATTACCAAGCCAAACCAGTCGAAGTTGTGTCTAGAAATGCTTTAGCTATGTAAGGTAATTGATTGTGGAAGGGAACGTAAGGCTCTTTTTACTCCTTATACCTCATGCCCTTCTGATCTGAGTCATCCTCTTCTCTTCTACAGGGATTAACAACTAGGCTTCTCATCTTTCTATCAGGATCACGTGTTACTTATCAGTAGACTTGCAAGATTGTTGGATTTAAGCCCCAGTTCAGTTTCTATTACTTCCGTATGTTCATAGCTGGCCTCGGAACCTTGATATGATGTTGTTGAGTGTTTATGCCACCATTTTGCATGATGTCTCAAATCTTTTTGAGCAATTACAGCCGTTATGTTGTCCGAGTCATCCCAGGTTTCTAAACTATCTGATGCATTTGCAAATTCTTCCTTCCTGTTCACGGTGTCCTTTTGGTCAGAATAAGCACACTAATCGTCTGTTGAGGTACTCCTTGCCTTGACATATATGTTGGAACTAGTATTATGACCCTAGGCATCTTAGAGGATCACCTGGTAATATGGCCATGTTTTTGTGTTCCCAGTGTGATGATTCTGGCCGTCATTCTCGAAAGCATCCCGTGATGCCATTTAGTAGTAGGTATTCTATTCCTGGGTTCTTGAACCCGAGATTCACCCTACTTACCTCCTGTTGATAGTGTTTGCTAGTTCCTTTAGGATATTAGTAACTTTGTGATAGTCCTCGAGGTCCGTGGTATTTCCTTCTTCCAAATACTATGAACCACTTATGGCAGAAGTTCCTCGCTGAACCGAAGGATCACAATTAGAGTACTCTTGAGGAGATCTCCATTCATAATTGTGACTCTGCCAGTCCTACTTCTCTGCATGGGTTATCCGGAAGAAACATGTTGAACTTGGTTCGACATACTAATCTATGCATCCACAACTCAGAAAGTTATATGTTCCTCGAGTTGTTCCTCCTTAGTTGTATTCTGACCCCCGTCTATCAATTGATAGTCAGGAGTAATTGTGCATTCGTGTTATCGATGCCTAATATTCTTGTGGTCCTTTAAGCCATTCTATTTCAGAATGACTAGGAGAAACAAACTCCAGTACCTTATCCATTTCCAAGATTGGGACAAAACAGTTGTATTCCGCAGGTCAAATGCAATTCAGTTTTGATTCTGGTCTACCTTGGAGTATTACCCCCTTTATGTCAGGATTTTCATGAGAATTGCACCATTTCTCATGAATTTTTGACGTAGTGATACTTCTCGCTATCATTATTCATTCCAAGGTCCCGTGTTGTTGTAACCGGAATGCCGACAAGTGAACTGTGATGTGTGAAATCGATACTCCTAGCAACCTCGTTGCTTGGTAGTTAATGGACAATATTCTCATTCTTAGCGTGTTGCTTATTAAATCATCATCCTAAGATTGATCGTGCTACCTAGTCCTTATTTCTGGTGCACTCTTCGATCAATGAGTTAGGATTATGTCAATCCCTTGCTCTTGGATCATATCGTCTTGCCCTGAAAAGAAAGATTGTTCTCGAGCTTAGTAATATATCGGTGGTTCGTGACATTTCAAATATCTTCTTTGAAGTGCTACCAGGTTGTCACCTGACCGCTATGTTAAGTTCGTGATCAAGTTGGTTTCTTGTAAACCACCCCTTCTCCAAGAATCCATGTTGGATATCCCTGAGCTGGTTGGTTAAGCTAAACAACAACTTGGAGAGTTGGAAGATAAAAGCTTTGCTAAATTTAGTTCATTCTGAAGGGATATCTTTGTGTTTGTGCGTGTGCTGAAGAAATATGATATCTTCATCGATTGGTCCTCGTGATCAGTTGTTGAACCTATTGTCTTATCAAACTTTGACTTGAGTATGGGCTATCGTCAAATCAAATCAGAACCAACGATGTTCTTAGTGTTGTCTTACTCGTGGTTGATCCCTCGAGCATACACCATTATATCTTTTGGGTCTGACCAATGCTATTACCGTGTTCACATGATGGTGGAAGTCCAGTGATATGGAAATTCCGATGAGTTGTTGTTGAGCCCATCAGCAGCATTTTGTCTCCCCCATGATTCCTGTTGAACATCAACCTAGTGTTGGAAACTTTGTAAACAATGCCTTCATGTTCCGTTCATGAAGCATATGTTTGGATGAAAGTAGCGACTTCCTCTAAGTTCACGTGCAATCGATGCAAGTTGCTGCCGTGAATTTGAGAAAGCTTGTTTTGTTTCCCCTGGAATCGTCCCAAGTCAGTCATGCATGTGCGAAGTATTCTGTGGTTTGGTAGATTAATTACCTCCACTCCATGTGTAATTCCTGGCACCCCAAGCCACTGATTGATTTGTTCAAGGAAAAGGAGCTGTTGTGCAAATCCTAGGTCATGCACAAGACTTCGTTACCCTAGATGATGGTTCCCCACCTGAACTCGGTAGTGTTTTATCATAAGACTACTATGTGGTCATGCTTGTATGGGACAGCGTGTTCACATGTGTTTAGCAGAACCAGCTCATGTTTGGAGCTTGCTATCTTAGTTCAGTCCCCGAGAATCTCGCAACGCCATCTCGTCAAATTGTGTTGCAAACTTTCTTTTCAGACATGCTGAGTCTAAAGTATCCTATTACCAATCGGATCTGAATCTCAAGCAGATATGATGGTTGGAACATTCCCAACAGTTGCATCTTGTTCCCAGCTTGCAATGCCATTGTGCCAATTTCCCATGGGCTGCCTTCTCAGCAGTTGTTGTCCAAGATCATCTTCAAAAGTGGACTTACCATGGGTTCCATCCATTTTCGATGATAAGCAAAAGTCATCCATTGTGTTGTCTTCAACAAGGTAGTCCACATCATCCATTCGAATCCGGATGTGTCATTCCTTTGAACTCCTCCAAACGAACGTTTGTGATTGCCTTAGGCTGGTATAAAGAGTTTCAATGATCTAGATATCAAAAGTTATTCTTTTTGCCACTTAAGGGGATAGTTCTTCGAGTCACCTTCCCTGAGGTGCCCCGTTTTGGAATCATGGCAATTTCCTCGCTACTTTGAAACCCTCGTCAAATTGTTTCTTCCGTCAGCTCTGATGCATGTTTTGCCTCTCAGCTCCAGAGATGTTTCTATGTCTCATTCCGTGAGTTGATCTTGTGATCATTAAGATGATCCTAAATTGTTCGAACCTCAAGAAGATCGATTCTTCTAAAAGTCCCCCTTTCTTCTCGTTGTCATGTTGGATGTAGTTCTCAAGGCAAGACGTCGAGACAAAGATGGTGATCATGTCAACGTTCTTATGAAGTGCAACCTGGATCGTGAAGACCGTGTTAGCTTGTGCCCCCTCTGTCTTCTTACCTCACGTCTTGAATCTCGGGACGAGATTCTTGTTTAGTGGGGGTGAGTTGTCACATCCCTAATCCTGCTCTGACCTATGCCAGCTTCCATGTGTGCATCATGTTTAAATTCAAATGAAATTTGAATTGAGGAATTTTCAATGCCTCAGAAAACCCCTAAAAATAACCAACATTTAAACCTCGTCAAACGAGTCCAAGAAAATGTTCCTGTTATACTGTGAAAATATTGGCATGAGGTAAAATGCAAACCAATATTTTTGGAGTGACTGAAACATTATTTTGGGCCTTTGAATTAATTCAATAACTATTTGCATTGGATATATATTTTATATATAATTAATATATGTCCAATAATTCTGGAACATTTTATGTGGTTTGGTATATTTTAGTTCTAGCCACATAATTATTTTTAGGATTTTATAAAATGGTTTATTTTTACTAAACCAAAACAAAACATAACAAAATAGAAAACTGAAACAGAAAAACAGGAAAGAGAGTGAGAAAGTTAGTACCTGGCCAAACCCACGCCTGCCCACTGGCGGCCCGATCTGTCTTGGCCCGTGCCAACCAAATGCCGTTCCCTTGAGGCAGGCACAGAGGTGACACTGGAGAGCCCGACCTTGCCACGGCGCACCTGCTTGCCGCCCCGCCCCTGGACACCTGGGCGAGCTCCACGTCGCGCCCCGACCCCCTAGACACGTCCACTCTCCCCCTGCCTCTCTCCCTCGTTCCGCTCCGCCATGACCGAAGCAGTCGTCGTCGTCCCGCCGCCATAGCCGTAGCCACCGTCGTCCTCGCGCCGCTCCACCGTGTCCGCGAGCCCCGACGTTGTCCACTCCGTCGAGCTAGCCGAGCCCCGAGCGCTCGCGTGCCCCGAAGCCACCGCATCGACCTCGCCCGACTCCGCCACCGACGGAGATCCCCTTCGCCATCATCGTCGCGCCAGGTCGTCCCCGACCTCGCCGTCAGCTCCGTTGCAACCGCCGTGAGCCTAGCTACCTCCCCATCCTCCCCGTTCCCTCTCTCGAGCCTCGTAGCGACTGCACGTAGCTCACCCGCACGCGCCGCCGCGGAGCTCGTCGCCGACGTGACTCCGGCCACCCACAGGCCTCACCACCTTGTCCACTAATTCCACCGCACCCCCACGAGTCCAACGCACCACTTCCCGAGCCTCACCGTGCCCCGCAGCCTCGGGTTCGACCTCACCCGACTCCGGCGACCGCAAAGGTCGTCGCCGGCGACGTTCCCGGCCACCCCGAGCCCAACCACTGCCACCAAACGCCGCGGCTTGCTCCCAGCTACGCGTAGATGCCTTCCGCCGCTCTTTTGGTCGCCGGAACGTGTTAATGCACTTCCTCCGCCGCGTCTGGCCTCGCCGGCGGCTAAACGCCGGCGAGTTTGACCCGTTGACCTTGACTGGGTGGGTCCAGGTTGAGTCCCCTGACCCTATGACAATTGGGGCCCCCTCTGCTAAATAACTCAGATTAGAACTAACTAAATTTAGTTAGTTTAATTAACTGCTGACATGCGGGACCCACTGGTCAGGTTGACCTGGATGTCCCCTTGACCACTGACATCACCCTGATGCACTGCTGACGCAATAACTAATTTCTGGATTTATTTTTTTATAGAAATTTTCAGAAATTGTTGCAAACTTAAAAAATTCATAGAAATTAATCTGTAACTCCAAATGAAATAATTTATATATGAAAAATGATCAGAAAAATCCAATCTATCCATCTGTACTTGTTTCATGCATGTTTAAACAAGTTAACTTGCTGTTTAGTGCAAAACATGATAAAGCACTATTTAAGTTCACAAATGAGTTTGAACTTTGAATCTTTGGTTCAAAATAGCTCAAACCCATCAGGTTGTAGTTGCATTAGCCCAACACCCTCATTTTACCATGTCATGATCAGGCATCATATTGTGCATTGCAAATATTGTGTTTCTTTCTCTGTTGCCGGTATTTGTCCCCTCTCGATAGACGTGGTTTCGACGATGAGTTCGATGACACCGATGAAGAACTATACTATCTTCAGAAGTGCCAGGCAAGCAAAACCCCCTTGTTCATTCCGATACAATCCCAATCTCTCGCTCTTGCTCTCTTTTACTGCATTAGGAATACAACGAATTATCTGTTACTTGCTGCGGTAGTTGAACCCCTTGTCCTCTGCATGACCTGTCATTGCCACAGTAAATAGATGAAACCCACTAGCATAAGTAGGAGTTGTTTGAGCCCTGATGTGCCTACTCATTCATGCTTGTTTGCCGTGCCTGCTATTGCTTAGAGTTGTGTCAGGTCTGATTCATCGGGGATGAATCGGAGGTGTGTGAACATGTCCTACTGTTGAGAGCTAAGTGTGTGAACATGATTTGGTAAAGTTAACGGCGAGAGGCCATGTAGGAGTACATGGTGGGTTGTCTCATTCCAGCCGTCCTCAGGAACTGAGTTCTGTGTTTGTGATCCATGAAACAGTTACTACCACGCATTAGGCCCGAAACCAATGGACCCTCTCGACTTATTAACTGCCCTTCTCCTCTGTCCACTACTAGGAAAAGGCCTACTAATGGTGCACTGGTTTTGCCTACTAATGGCGCACTACCGGTGCGCCATTAGTAGCATGCCATTAGAATTTTTTTACTAATGGCGCACCACCGATGCGCCATTAGTATCTGGTATACTAATGGCGCACCTGGCAGTGCGCCATTAGTATGTAACTCCATGCGCCATTAGTATGCCTCCCGGGGGGCCATATGTAACCATGTGCTTTGTCACACTAATGGCGCACCCTGCCTTGATGCGCCATTAGTATCCTTTGGCATACTAATGGCGCACTCTATGATCGCCATTAGTATCCTTTGGCATACTAATGGCGCACTCTGCCTTGATGCGCCATTAGTATGAATATTTGGTTTTTTTTTCTGCTTTTCTGATTTATGCATAGGTTACAAAATATATTATTGGACAGAATATAGACAGCAGCACACAGCAACATCAGATTCATCAAATACAATAGAAGATTAGTCTCCGAATACAATTCATCATATTAGTCCCCGAATTCAAAAGACCGAACAAAGATAAAACATTACAAGTCTCAAGACCGCGAGTATCGAGTTTGTCTTCACATGACAAGTCGATATCGATCATCTAAACTACCATCACATAAAAGAGAGTTGTGGTCATCACGATGAGCATCATCGCGATCAAACTGGTCTTCATCCGGTTCCTCCAACGCTCTCTCCTCTCTCCCGCTAGATAGCGGACATATCTAGATCCGGCCTCCGCCCTAGTGGTGTACCCTTTGTAACTGTTACCGCTGAAACGGTGAACCTGTCTCCGACACTCCTCCCAGTCGTCGTAGACTCCGGGAACCTTACCCTTGTACACGACATACGACGGCATCTCTATGCACAAGCCAAACAATAGACAATACATAAGCAATATGTAAGTATGCAACAAAAGGATCGGAAGAGAAAAGCAAGACATTAATAGCACGATTCATGGTCCTACTAATAAATAGCATCGATTACATCTAAGTTGAACGACTGTCCAAACCAAAGAGACATACGAATTCATTAAAGTTTAATTACAACATGAGCTAATCAATGTTTGAACTACACATCACTACTTTCGACTCGACTCATCGGACAGAGCATGGATGAAAGCCCGTCTGTCGTGATGGTCATGAAATCGCGGTCGTTGTCACCCTGCATTTGTAGCGTTTCATCTATCTCATTGTTGGACGGTTGATATCTGAGGAAGAACTGCCCCGAGGTATGAAGGACATCTTGATGGATGATGTCCGCAAACTCCGGTGGATGCGAAAAGAATTCTTGTCTGAGGTCCGGCGTCTGGACTGCCGACAAGCTCGCGGCCCAATCTTTGAGATTATCTGGTAGCAGAAGTTGATGATGGTCCCTTACGATCGCCCGCATGTGATGGAGGGCGTAGTAGGCATCCTTCTGACCGCCAGGCGGCTGCTTGACACAGCAGAACTTCATATTGTGTGAGAACATGTGCTTGCCGTACTTACGAACTGCCCTGGTGAAGGTGCCTCCAGATTTGGCGTAGCCGGGGAGAACATCATCAAGAACTTTCTTGACATTTGTGTAGTCTATCTTGGAGTTACGGTTCGAATTGAAATACGTGGCCATGGAATATTTCGGGCTTAAGAGGATGAGTGTGCAATGTGTGTCACTGAACAGAACAAGGAATGTTAGCAAAAAAAGAACGATCAAAATCTAAGAAATCATATGTTACGGGGCGGTTAAGGGATGACTTACTCGGGAAAGTAAGCCACAAGGAAGTTATCCTTATCTGGGTTTGCCAGAATGACGCCTTCGAGGTGTGAACTCGCAACTTGGCGGTCCCCAGCGTTGTTCAAGTGCTTGGCACGCATGTAGAAGGGGTCGACTATCACGATGTCCGGGGTCTTGTCTCTAATGATCCGCATCTCCATACTCAACGAAAACAGCCAAACAAAGGTGTAGTGCAGCGGATGAAGGTTAAACGTAGCAAAGATGTCATCAAACCGCAGGACGATCGTATCCCCGATGTCGCCATCCACAAAGCCCTTTCCCTCTGGCACCTTGGCCACGAAAACCGGGTATGCCACATCATTCTCGCTCAGACGCCGCTTCTCCAAAGAAAGAACACTGTCGTGCAGACTCCGCATAGCACCGGTTGCAGCATTCAACATATTTGGCGCTAGCATCGCCCTACCCGCCACATGCACCCTCCTCGAGATATCCTTAGGTGAAGGTGGCCCGTCCTGAGCACGGATCGAACTCGGTGCCGGCTGGCTCGCACCGGCGCCCTTGTTAGTCTTTCGTTTCCGTCCCTTCTTCTTGTTCTCCTGTAATGGGACGGAGTTCTGCTCACAGACCGCTTTCTTGAGCGTGTTGGGGCTGATAATATTTCGCACCTCAGCTATCTGAGCCTCGGTGAAGGCGGGAGCTGGAGGCGTCTCCTGAGAACTGAACACCGCATTTACGCTTATTGCAATTGGATTTCTCCGTCATACCAGCTAGATTGCGGTCGTCCTGGTTAGGTTCTTGAGAAAGAGGCCCGCAGAACTCGTCAGCGTACCCATGTTCGGCAAAGTACTTATCGACTTCGGTAAATGTACTGTCGTCGTTGTCGTCGTCGTCCGGATCCTGTGCCATAGGGCTGTCCGGATCCTGTGCCATAGGGATGTCCGACATAGGGATGTCCGGCAGGTCCGGTAGCGTTGCGGCGTTCTTGCCATGGCTTGGCGCCGGCATGACTGGCGGTCTTGTCTGTGGGGTGGTGTCCCCCGCCCCCAAACGAATCTGGCTCTTCGGCCAAAGCAGGGGCCAGTTTACGTGCGCGCCGAGGGTCATCTCATCTTCTTCGTCGGCCCCAGCGGGTCGAACCGGAGGTAACAGCTCGTCGCAGCCTGGTAGCACCCGAACCACTTCAACCCTATACACTGTGGGTGGCATCGGATTACCGTGGAACATGCAGTTGCCCGGTTGAACGATTCTGCCCTTGGCGACATCGACTAACTCGACGCCCACGAAGTGCAGAAGAGTGCAAGGAACATCGGCGGTGCCCTGCGAAAACATGTATAGGGCGTCAGGGATGCCCAGTCAAAGGCAAGGAGATGAAGTCATCGGCCGAGAGGCTTAGTTACCGTGATGTCATCCAGCTCGGCTAATGTCGAGGCACCGCCAACGGCGGGCATGCAACTGACGGAGGGGGAGCTTGCTGGCGAGGTGCCGGCCGGCGTACACCCGGGTGCATTAAGCTCCAATGCACGTGCCGGCGCCGAGACATTTAATACCGCCTCCGCCGGAGACACCAATGGCGCCGCCGCCGGAGACACCAATGGCGCCGCCTGCGCGCTGTGCGAGTTGCTGGCCGTGAAGCTGAGAACCGGGGGAGGCCTCTGTTGGCCGCCCGCAATCCACGTTGTCAGCCCATGAATCAACGTAGGCACCATGGCGTTGAGCTTCGTTCCCAGTTGTTGTTCCACTTGCTCTTGGACAAGCTTCGGAATCCATGCCACTTGTTCGTTGAGTGCTTCAACCTCGCGCGTCTGGCTTTCCGAGCTGGCCTTTTTCTTCTTCCGCACACCAGTGGTATAGTATGACCCCCATTTTGTGGACAAGCCTTTGCCGGCCACACGACCAGCTGACGTCGGCTTAGTGAGCTTATCCTTGCTTTTCATTATGTTCAACGCCCTATTTAAAGGGGTGTCGAAAGGGGAGCTCTGAGACGACCCCGCGCTACTGCTTTCAGTTTCCTGCGAAAGGAACGTGAACCATTTAGAAATATTGGGGATTAATTAGAGTGCAACCATATGGAGCTAATTACGCGGGGGTGTATTCCTTACCAGAACAAGCTCAAGCGCCCTGGTCTTCGGATCCGTGGTAAGCTCCTTTGTTATCGGGTCCTCCTTGTACCAGGCCCTGACATAGTTCCTGGTCTGCTTGTTACCTCTTTATTTCTCGAAGCGGGGCGGTAGGCCTTGCTCGGCACGCTCCGCGTCCTCCTTGTCCCATACAGGCTCCGCCACTCTGTAACCGCCGGGACCGAGTTTGTGTTCCCCTAAGTTTAACTCCCGCATTTCTTTCCCCCACTGACTTGATTCGGTGGTTGCACTGGTCGAGCACTTCATCTTGAACTCCTTGTACTCATCTTCGCTCATCAAAGGATATTTCGCCTTGATCTTCTCATAACTATCAAATTTATTAATCATTTTCTTCACCGCGCTTCTCCAAGTAGACAGGGCCGTGCTCATCTTCGTGAGGGCGGCACTGTTCGCTTTATTCCCTGAGAGGCATGTGTTTTCAAATTCGGCGGGGAACTTGTATTGTTCGTGCAGCTTCGTGAAGAGGAGGTTGCGCAAATTCCCTCGGTCCTTATGCCTAAGGTTCTCGGTGTTGATCGAGACGGTGCTCGGAGAATGCACCGAGCTGAACCGAGTACCCCTTAACTATATGTTTGGGCTCCGTTGGATTCCGTCGGAGTCCACTTGAGTGAATTCCTCCTTGGCCGGTGCGGAGCGCATTCGGACGCCGGTCCTTCCTTTGCTTCTTCGATTGGCTGCCATCTGTGTGTGCCCCGCCATCATCAGTGGTGGCATCCTCGGCAACACCATCAGTGGTGTCATCCCCGACGCCACTAGGTGTTGTGTCATCAGGATCGGTGTCTTCCGCGGCGTCCTCATAGCGGTGAGGTTGTTCCTCCATCTCTTGGGACAGCTCCCAGAATTGCTTGCCGCCCGAAACGCCGGCCTCATCGTTGTGGGCCATGTTTAGCTCTAAATAGGAAAAAAAGTTTGGTCAAAAAGTTGGTTATTGTCAAGGAACAAGATCATGGTCTCATCATTTAGGGTTTGTCAACACCGAGGCACCCTAAAAGCGTAATCTTTCATCATTTAGGGTTTGTCGATGCCGAGGCACCCTAAAAGCCTAAGCGTACATCATTTAGGTTCTCATCGACACCGAGGCATCCGGGGCGGCCAAGTTAAGTTTTCATCATTTAGGGTTTATCGATGCCGAGGCACCCTAGGTTGGGCCTAATAACTTTGTTGGGGAACGTAGCAGAAATTCAAAATTTTCCTACGTGTCACCAAGATCTATCTAAGGAGAAACCAGCAATGAGGGGAAGGAGAGTGCATCTACATACCCTTGTAGATCGCTAAGCGGAAGCGTTCAAGAGAACGGGGTTGAAGGAGTTGTACTCGTCGTGATCCAAATCACCGGAGATCCTAGTGCCGAACGGACGACACCTCCGCGTTCAACACACTACAGCCCGGTGACGTCTCCCATGCCTTGATCCAGCAAGGAGAGAGGGAGAGGTTGAGGAAGACTACATCCAGCAGCAGCACAACGGCGTGGTGATGATGGAGGAGCGTGGCAATCCTGCAGGGCTTCGCCAAGCACCGCGGAAGAGGAGAAGGGAGAGAGGTAGGGCTGCGCCAAGAGGAGAAGTTCTCGTGTGTTGGGCAGCCCCCAGGCCTCACGTATTTATAGGGGGAGAGGGGGTGGCGGCCAGCCCTAGATGGGACTTGGAGGGGGCGGCCAAGAGGGGAAGAGAGGGGGCGCGCCCTAGGGTGGGCCTAAAGGCCCATCTGCGCCTAGGGTTTCCCCTCTCCCCTCCTAGCTGCGCCTTGGGCAAGGGTGGGAGGCGCACCAGCCCACTCTGGGGCTGGTCCCTTTCCACTCTAGGCCCATGCAAGCCTCCGGGGCCGGTGGCCCCACTTGGTGGACCCCCGGGACCCTCCCGGTGGTCCCGGTATGTTACCGATAAAACCCGAAACTTTTCCGGTGACCAAAACAGGACTTCCCATATATAAATCTTTACCTCCGGACCATTCCGGAACTCCTCATGACTTCCGGGATCTCATCCAACACGAACAACATTCGGTAACCACATACAAACTTCCTTTATAACCCTAGCGTCATCTAACCTTAAGTGTGTAGACCCTACGGGTTCGGGAACCATGCAGACATGACCGAGACGTTCATCGGTCAATAACCAACAGCGGGATCTGGATACCCATGTTGGCTCCCACATGTTCCACGATGATCTCATCGGATGAACCACGATGTCAAGGACTCAATCGATCCCGTATATAATTCCCTTTGTCTAGCGGTATTGCACTTGCCCGAGATTCGATCGTCGGTATCCCGATACCTTGTTCAATCTCGTTACCGGCAAGTCTCTTTACTCGTTCCGTAACACATCATCCCGTGATCAACCCCTTGGTCACATTGTGCACATTATGATGATGTCCTACCGAGTGGGCCAGAGATACCTCTCCGTTTACACGGAGTGACAAATCCCAGTCTCGATTCGTGCCAACCCAACAGACACTTTCGGATATACCTGTAGTGCACCTTTATAGTCACCCGATTCGTTAAGCGTTTGGTACACCCAAAGCATCCCTACGGTATCTGGGAGTTGCACAATCTCATGGTCTAAGGAAATGATACTTGACATTAGAAAAGCTTTAGCATACGAACTGCGATCTTTGTGCTAGGCTTAGGATTGGGTCTTGTCCATCACATCATTCTCCAAATGATGTGATCCCGTTATCAACGACATCCAATGTCCATGGTCAGGAAACCATAACCATCTATTGATCAACGAGCTAGTCAACTAGAGGCTTACTAGGGACATGGTGTTGTCTATGTACCCACACATGTATCTGAGTTTCCTATCAATACAATTATAGCATGGATAATAAACGATTATCATGAACAAGGAAATATAATAATAACTAATTTATTATTGCCTCTAGGGTATATTTCCAACAGTCTCCCACTTGCACTAGAGTCAATAATCTAGTTCACATCGCCATGTGATTAACACTCACAGTCACATCACCATGTGACCAACATCCAAAGAGTTTACTAGTGTCATTAAACTAGTTCACATCATCATGTGATTAAGACTCAATGAGTTCTGGGGTTTGATCATGTTTTGCTTGAGAGAGAAGTTTTAGTCAACGGGTCTGCAACATTCAGATCCGTGTGTACTTCGCAAATCTCTAGGTCATATTGTAAATGCTGCTTCCACGCTCCACTTGGAGCTATTCCAAATGGTTGCTCCACTATACGTATCCGGTTTGCTACTCAGAGTCACTCGGATAGGTGTCAAAGCTTGCATCGACGTAACCCTTTACGCCGAACTCTTTATCACCTCCATAATCGAGAAACATGTCCTTATTTACTCCAAGGACAATTTTGACCACTGTCCAATGATCCCCATTCCTGGATCATTCTTGTACCCCTTGACTGACTCATGGCAAGGCACACTTCCGGTGCGGTACACAGCATAGCATACTATAGAGCCTACGTCTGAAGCATAGCGGACGACCTTCGTCCTTTCTCTCTTTTCTGCCGTGGTCGAGCTTTTAAGTCTTAACTTCATACCTTACATCTCGTGCAAGAACTCCTTCTTTGGTGATCCATCTTGAACACCTTCAAGATTATGTCAAGGTATGTGCTCATTTGAAAGTACCATTAAGCGTTTTTGATCTATCCTTATAGATCTTGATGCTCAATGTTCAAGTAGCTTAATCTAGGTTTTCTATTGAAAAACACCTTTCAAATAACCATGTATGTTTTCCAGAAATTCTACATCATTTCTGATCAACAATATGTCAACAACATATACTCATCAGAAATTCCATTGTGCTCCCACTCACTTCTTTGGAAATACAAGTTTCTCACAAACTTTGTATAAACCCAAAATCTTTGATCATCTCATCAAAGTGTATATTCCAACTCCGAGATGCTTACTCCAGTCCCTGGAAGGATTGCTGGAGCTTTGCATACCTTTTAGCATCCTTAGGATCGACAAAACCTTTCTGATTGTATCGCATACAACCTTTCCTTACGAAGACTGGTAAGGAAACTCGTTTTGACATCCATCTGCCAGATTTCATAAATGCAGCTAATGCTAACATGATTCCGACGGACTTAAGCATCGCTACGGATGAGAAAATCTCATCGTAGGCAACTCTTTGAACTTGTGAAAAACTCTTCGCCACAAGTCGAGCTTCATAGACGGTGACATTACCATCCACGTCCGTCTTCTTCTTAAAGATCCATTTATCTCAATGGCTTGCCGATCATCGGGCAAGTCCACCAAAGTCCATGCTTTGTTAAGATACATGGATCCTATCTCGGATTTCATGGCTTCTAACCATTTGTCGGAATTTGGGACCACCATCGCTTCTCCATAGCTCGTAGGTTCATTGTTGTCTAGCAACATGACCTTCAAGACAGGATTACTGTACCACTCCGAAGCGATCTGGCGTCCTTGTCGCCTCTGAGGTTCGGTAGTGACTTGATCCGAAGTTTCATGATCACTATCATAAGCTTCTACTTCAATTGGTGTAGGTGCCATAGGAACAACTTCCTGTGCCCTGATACACACTGGTTGAAGTGATGGTTCAATAACCTCATCAAGTCTCCACCATCCTCCCACTCAATTCTCGAGACAAACCTTTCCTCGAGAAAGGACCCGATTCAAGAAACAATCCTAATTGCTTTTGGATCTGAATTAGGAGGTATACCCAACTGTTTTGGGTGTCCTATGAAGATGCATTTTATCCTCTTTGGGTTCGAGCTTATCAACCTGAAACTTTTCACATAAGCATCGCAGCCCCAAACTTTTAAGTAACGACATCTTAGGTTTCTCTAAACCATAGTTCATACGGTGTCGTCTCAACGGAGTAACGTGGTGCCCTATTAAAGTGAGTGCGGTTGTCTCTAATGCCTAACCCATGAACGATAGTGGTAATTCGATAAGAGACATCATGCTACGCACCATATCCAATAGGGTGCAACTATGATGTTCGGACACACCATCACACTATGGTGTTCCAGGCGGTACTAATTGTGAAACAATTTCCACAATGTCTTAATTGCGTGCCAAAGCTCGTAACTCAGATACTCATCTCTGTGATCATATTATAGACATTTTATCCTCTTGTCACAATGTTCTTCAACTCACTATGAAATTACTTGAACCATTCAATAATTCAGACTTGTGTTTCATCAAGTAAATATACTCAACATCTACTCGAATCATCTGTGAAGTAAGAACATAATGATATTCACTGCATGCCTCAGCACTCATTGGACTGCACACATCAAAATGTGTTACTTCCAACAAGTTGCTATCTTGTTCCATTTTACTAAAAACGAGGCTTTTCAGTCATCTTGCCCATGTGGTATGATTTGCATATCTCAAGTGATTCAAAATCAAGTGAGTCTAAACGATCCATCTGCATGGAGTTTCTTCATGCATATACACTAGTAGACATGGTTCACATGTCTCAAACTTTTCAAAAACGAGTGAGTCCAAAGATCCATCAACATGGAGCTTCTTCATGCGTTTTATACCAGTATGACTTACATGGCAGTGCCACAAGTAAGTGGTATTACTATCTTATATCTTTTGGCGTGAAAATGTGTATCACTACGATCGAGATTTAATAAACCATTCCTTTAGGTGCAAGACCATTGAAGGTATTATTCAAATAAACAGAGTAACCATTATTCTCCTTAAATGAATAACCGTATTGCGATAGACATAATCCAATCATGTCTATGCTCAACGCAAACACCAAATGACAATTATTCAGATTTAATACTAATCTTGATGGTAGAGGGAGCGTGCGATGTTTGATCACATCAAAAATTGGAAACACTTCCAACACATATCGTCAGCTCTCCTTTAGCTAGTCTCCGTTTATTCCGTAGCCTTTTATTTCGAGTTACTAACACTTAGCAACCGAACCGGTATCTAATACCCTGGTGCTACTAGGAGTACTAGTAAAGTACATATTAACATAATGTATATCCAATATACTTCTATCGACCTTGCCAGCCTTCTTATCTACCAAGTATCTAGGGTAATTCTGCTCAAGTGGCTGTTCCCCTTATTACAGAAGCACTCAGTCTCGGGTTTGGGTTCAACCTTGGGTTTCTTCACTGGAGCAGCAACTGATTTGCCGTTTCATGAAGTATTCCTTCTTGCCCTTGCCCTTCTTGAAACTAGTGCTTTCACCAACCATCAACAATTGATGCTCCCTCTTGATTTCTACTTTCGCGGTGTCAAACATCACGAATACCTCAAGGATCATCATATCTATCTCTGATATGTTATAGTTCATCACGAGGCTCTAGCTGCTTGGTGGCAATGATTTTGGAGAAACATCACTATCTCATCTGGAAGATTAACTCCCACTCGATTCAAGTGATTGTTGCACTCAGACAATCTGAGCACAAGCTCAACCATTGAGCTTTTCTCCCTGAGTTTGCAGGCTAAGAAAATCGTCAGAGGTCTCATACCTCTTGACGTGAGCACGAGCATGAAATCCCAATTTCAGCCCTCAGAACATCTCACATGTTCCGTGACGTTTCAAAACGTCTTTGGTGCCTTAATTCTAAGACGTTTAACATTACCGAACTATCACGTAGTCATCAAAACGTGTGTGTCAGATGTTCGCAACATCCACAGACCACGTTCGAGGTCCAGCACACCGAGCGGTGCATTAAGGACATAAGCTTTCTTCTGTCCGCATAATTGCTACTGTCAACTTTCAACTATATTTTCTCTAGTAACATATCTAAACAGTGGAACTAAAGCGCGAGCTTACGACATAATTTACAAATGTCTTTTCACTACTAGAAAAAGGGCTATAGATGGGATTGACAATAATGGCGCACCAGACAGTTGGTGCGCCATTAGTATATACTAATGGCGCACCACCTGCTGATACGCCATTAGAGTTGAAACTACTAATAGCGCACCAGGCAAAGGGTGCGCCATTAGTATGAATTTTTTTTTGAACTAGTGCGCCTGTCCAAACATACTAATGGCGCATCCAGATAAAGTGCGCCATTATTATTTGTAAATACTATTGGATCAAACGTCCGAAAGTGCTCCACTAATGTTGTTTTTTTTATTATATTTTTATTACTTTTTTTGCAATACTACTAATGGCGCCTGATCAACCGTGTGCCATTACTAGTTTAAACTAGTAATGGCGCCTTCATGAATCGATCGCCATTAGTATTTTTTTTTAAAACTACTAATGGCGCGCACCGCCGAAGGTGCACCATTAGTAACCTGGATTACTAATGGCGCATTTAGTGCTGGTGCGCCATTAGTAAGTGGGCAGCAACAAGATATTTTGGACAACCTCTCCTACCCACACTCACTTTCTCCCCACTTCATTCTCTCCACCTCCTCCTTGTCTCGGGTGCCTCCTCTTTTTCACCTCATTTCCACCATAGATTCATTCAAATTAAGTGGTTAAATTACCTTGTTTTAGTAGGTAAGTAAGGGGGGAAGCTATATTTATGTTGTTCTCCCTACAACAATGTGCATATGTTTGTGGTGTTGCATATGTGTTTGTGTTTGGAGGTGTACCGGTATTTGAAATGCGATAGTTGCCAATATTTTGCCGGAATGTTGATTCATTTCCGTTTCGGCGAGAATTTTGGCATTAAGGATTCTTTTTGGTCCTATTTTTAGGGAAAGTCATGCAAATTTTTGTTTGGTTCTAAAATATCATTTTGCTCTACCCTTGAAGACCATAGTACGCATACGATGACCGAAGGCATCGTGAATAGGTTTTTGAGGTCCTTGAAGGCCGAGATGCTTCAAAAGAACGAGGCGGAGATAAGATGTCCGTGTCGAAGATGCAAGCTGAAGAGCCTTATTGCGGACCCGGATTCGAGCAGGTGCGGGACCACCTGCTCTTGCGTGGTTTCATGGATGGCTATCGGTGGCAAGGTGATGAAGATGACTACGAAGTCGTCCATGGGGGCGGGCAAGAAATGAGGAAGGGCAGCAAGACAACCACCGCGGCTCGGTAGGCGAGAAGACGGAGAATCCCGGAGATGATCACGACGGTGATCTGTACCACAGTCATCATGTAGAAGATGCAGGACATGATGATGAGGAAGATGCGGAGCAGGCGACGGGCATGATCATGAAGATGATGATGCGGCCGGAGCACGACGCTGGACCATCGATGGGCTGGGTGCAGGACCCTCATATTCAAGAGCTGCTTCTCAAGCAGACGGATAACGCCAGAGCTGCCGCCCGAGAGAAAGCCAAGATGGATCAACTTGAGTTAGACGCGGTTACTCCATTGTATGAAGGATGCAGGCCCGAGGATACCCGCCTTAAAGTAACGCTCATGGCTCGAGATGAAGGTAAAACACAAAATGGCGGCGACGTAGCTTCGACGAGAACATGTCATTACAGCACGAACGTCTTCCCAAGGGGAACAAGTGCCCGACCAATTTGGAGGAGGTGAAGAAAATCGTGTGTCCTCTCGATTTACCGCACGTGAAATACCATGTGTGCATGAACAATTGCATCATTTATCGGGACGAGCACGCGGAGTCTACCATATGCCCGGTGTGCGGCGTCACTCGATACAAGAAGAGGAAGAAAGCTCCTCGAAAAGTGGTGTGGTACTTTCCGATCACTCCTCGTCTGCAGCGGTATTTCGTGGACCCTAAGGTAGCAAAGCTCCTGCGTTGCCACGCGGATAGGGAGGAGAAGAAGAGAGAAGATGACGCAAATGATCCGGAGATAGATAAAAAAGACAAGATGCTGAGTCACCCTAAGGATACGAGCCAGTGTCAAGCGTTGAACTTCGAAGACACATGATGATGAGGAAGGTGCATGGATGACACAACGTATCGCCAGCTAGATAGAGATCCCGGGTCTTCGAAAACCGTGTTCATGGGACATCGAAGGTGGCTTCGCGACGATGACCCGTGGAGGAAATGCAAGGATCTGTTCGATGGTGAAACCGAACCCCGAAAACGCCTGCGGTACGAGGAGCGGCGAGGAAATAGACAAGCTGTTGAAAAATTGGAAAGACTGCCCACTGTCGGGAAAGAAGCAAAAGGCGCCAGAGCCGGGAAAGAAGCGAAAGGCGCCAGAGCCGCTGCTGAAGGTATGGAAAACGAGGTCTGTTTTCTGGGACTTGCCGTACTGGAAGATCCACCGTGTGCCTCATAGCCTTGATGTCATGCATATCACGAAGAACGTGTGCGAGAGTCTGCTTGGTACCCTGCTCAACATGCCGAGAGGACCAAAGATGGGCGAAAGCAAGGGCAGACTTGAAATCAATGGGCATCGGCAGGAGCTTCACGCTAATGATGATGATGATGATGATGATGATGATGATGATGATGAGGCGAAGCAGGACACAGAAAGTCGTCGCAAAGCCAAAAAGGCCAAGAAGACCGGAAATGACTACCCTCCCGCGTGCTTCACTCTAAGTCAGGAGGAGATCGAGCAGTTTTTCACCTGCCTCCTAAGAGTAAAACTTCCCTTCTGATTCGCAGGAAGATAAGCAGATACCTAGACCCAAGCCGAAGTTCAGCGGGATGAAGTCTCACGACCGTCACGTCTTGATGACGCAGATACTTCCGGTTGCAATCCGTGGGATCATGGACACGCACGTCCGTGAAACGCTATTTGGCCTATGCAACTTCTTCGACGTCATCTCGGAAGTCGATTGGCGTGAGGCAACTCGAAGGCTACAGGAAGAGATCGTGGTGATACTATGCGAGCTTGAGATGTACTTCCCACCCGCATTCTTCGACGTTATGGTGCATCTGCTGGTCCATATAGTGGAGGATATCATCCAACTCGGGCGGCGTTCCTGCACAGCATGATGCCGTTCGAAAGGATGAATGGTGTCATCAAAGGATACGTTAGCAACATGTCACGTCCAGAAGGAAGCATAGCCAGGGGCTTTCTGACCGAAGAGTGCATCTCCTACTGCATGAATTATCTAGGCATCGAGAACCCGTTGGTCTGCCCGTCAACAGCACATCGGCAGGTCGCTGGATGGGGTTACCGTGAGGGTCGCCGCGAAATGCATGTCGACTTCGAGGGTCGACTTCGCCGACTTTGAAAGAGCAAACCTAGTCGCTACAACACATAGCCGTGGTCGATCCTTGGGTTGTAGAGCACAAAACCTTTATTAAGAAGACTTACAATGACCGAGGCCAACAGAGGACGGACGGAGATATACTCAAAGAGCACAACTCATGTTTCACGCGTTGGTTCAAGCAGAAGCTTCTGTCGTACCATTTACATGAGGATTCTTCCGCGGAAGAACAACTCATATTTGCCTTGTCATAGGGCGCCGAGCACAACCTGATGACCTATGAGGCGTACGATATCAACGGCTACACATTCTACACGAGGCCAAGGACATGAAGAGCGATGGTTATCGAACTCCGGGGTAACGATGGAATCCTACACCGGTAACGACAAGGACAGATACTACGGAAGGATCGAGGAGATCTGGGAGCTGAGCTACGCTGGAGAGAAGGTCCCGATGTTCCGTGTCAGATGGGCCAAGAACGTCATAAAAGAAGACCGGTATTTCACCACCATGGTTATACCCGAAGCCAAATCCAAGACCCTTGGCGCAAGCGTCGTATGAAAAAATGAGCCATGGGTACTGGCTTCCCAAATGGACCAATGCTTCTTCATTACAGACCATAAAGCCCGGTCGTGTTGTCGTGAGGAGAGGCAAAAGGAAGATCATCGGAATGGATGGAGTAGCCAATGAGCAAGACTTCGACAAATCTGGCGACCCAAGGATCGAACATGACGACGATGATGAAGTAGCAGCATACACCACAAGAAGAAGCAGGACCACCCTACCTAAAGGACGTCCGTTCCATAGAAGAACTCCATTTGCGAAAAAGAAGGGCAAGAAGATTGTGAAGAGATAGCTAGCTAAGATCGATTGTATTTAAATCGTAGACTTCATTTCTCGATTGTATTTCATGGGCACTTTTTGAACTATCATGAATATTTTTTAATTTCATGGACACTCGATCTCGATCCCCCTCCATCTCGATCCCTATCCGACTTCGCCAGATCCGGTCCACCGGCCGCCGCCGCCGACCGCCCGCACCCTCGATTCCCCTACTCAACCGCCTCCGCCGACCGCCCGCACCCTCGATTCCCCTACTCAACCGCCGCCGCCGACCCCCCGCACCCCTCCCCTACTCAACCGCCGCCCGCCCGCACCCTCCCCGCTCCACCCGCATGCATTACTGTTTGATGATATTTTTAAAAAATATTACTGTCTTATAAAAAAATATTACTGTTATGATTTAAACAAGTTTGAACATATTTAAACACAAATAAGTATCAAACAACATTTTAAATGCATAAAAAAATCGTGGAGCCTAGGAATCGAACCCAGGACCTTCTGGTGTGAGAACTAGCTGCTGACCAGTCGAGCTAGTAGAGAAGACTTGATATGTATCAGGTCAGGTGGTAGATAACCTGTTGGCTCGAGCAGAAGTAAAAAAAAATACTAATGGCGCACCTGGGTGAGGTGCGCCATTAGCATGTATGCACTTATGGCGCACCGAGGAGTGGTGCGCCATTAGTATTGTGCCGCCCTACTTCGTATCGATCCCCTCTCTCTCCCTCGCCCTCGCCCGCGATCCCCTTCCCCTCTCCTCTCCCGACGCCGCCCCGCCGCCCTCGACGCCGCCCCGACACCAGCGCCGCCCCGTCCACACCACCGTCGCCAGCGCCGCCCGACACCATCGTCGCCTCGCCCTCAGCGCCGCCCCGACACCAGCGCTGCCCCATCCACACCACCGTCGCCAGCGCCGCCCCGACATCACCGTCGCCCCGCCGCCCTCGACGCCGCCCCGACACCAGCGCCGCCCCGTCCACACCACCGTCGCCAGCGCCGCCCCGACACCAACGTTGAGCGCACACAGGAGCCCAAATATCCACGGAGCGCACGGAGGAGATCGTCATCATCCATCCAGATCGGCTTCTTCTTCTTCAACTTCGCAGAATCGTCGGTGGTCGTCTCTTCCTCTAGGTATGCGCCTCCTTATTATCCATTCCATGCTCCTACAGTCCTGCGAATTCGCGGCCCCAAGTAGTAGATCGTGGTAAAATTCACTGGAGGGGATTTTTGTGCTCTGCCCTGTTCGACGAACTGGGTGGGGATTTTTTCTCCTTTTCTACGATCATGCGGTTAATTAGTCAGGGCTATTGTGGAATTCGTAGTGGTGATGATGCGAAAGGCTAAAATATAGTTCTGTTGTGAACAGTTAGTACCTGCAAAACAACCTTTTTGTTTAATACAGTGCCCCAAAAATGAGACGTAGTAGTAATTACTAGGCGATGCAGATTGCAGATCAAAAAGGAAATCCTACAACCTTTTTGAAGACAAATACTTATACTGGTAAGTAAGAATCAGGGTGTTTGGCTCATGTGTAAATATATTGCACAACAAAACAAATTCAGTTATTGTTTAATAGCCAGTTCAGAGCCTTTTGGCTAATGTAGATGCTTAAGAAGTGAAGTGAGGCCTCTCCTGGGTTTCTCTAGTTTTAGAGTTTTACCATGAAATGGTACAAGCATAGATATAGACAGATGGATAGATTTACATCAGGAATTGAAACTCTTCAACTCTGAAGGGCAATAAAAGAAACCCAGAAAATAGTTCCAGCACAGGAAACATTCACCTTTAGTATGTAGTACATATGCAGTTTATCGGCCCAATTAAGATGCAGAAACGGGGGATTTTACTCTGAACTGAACTGAATTTTGTCTACACAAAAAACTGAACTGAGCTGAATTTTGTCTACACACAAAGCTGAACTGAAGGTACAAATCACGCAGCACTCACTCAAGAATATGATTCTTTTACCAAGCCAAATGTTCTGTTGTGAGGACGACTAGTTCTGCTCTAGCTGGCATAAACACATCAATGTGGTGCTACCAGCTCTCGAACCGACAAGAAAATTGGTTAACTGTACATACATAACATGTCCTGGTGGCAATTCATATGCTTAAATTGGTTAAATTGGTTAAATTTTTTCATAAACCTGAACAAGTGGTTGAGCCTAAGACATGCTCTCTTATGCAAAATTGCTGAATGCCCATGGGTACAATGTAGGTGTCGCCGAGCACCACCACCACCCGGACCTCCTCGCCTCCTCCCTGCGTGGTGAGCACAAAGCAAACTGTTCTTTCGCCATTTTCTTCAACATTTGTCGGTCAGATTTCCTCCCGGCCATTTCAAACTATGATATACAAAATGAGTCTCAATGTAGTCTCCGGGTCTTTTACAACTCTTTAATATAATTTTGCGAGATTCCTCCCCGTTGGACTTGATTAAAATATATGAATATGATTAAAATATGATTACTGCTTTGCCAATAGATTACTGCTCCCTTCCGGCCTTCTTGTATGATTACTGCTTTGCCAATAGATTACTAGGCTGTTTCCTGATGTAGGGTTCAGTGTTTCCTCGTCACCATGCATGTTATTATATATGAAAAGAAGGCACTTTCTCTATGCAGAGTATGTGTACAAAGTTGTGAATTAACAAAAGAATTCAGCACTTATTTTGCTGCACTCCACTGTGCTTATAGTTGGACAAAGCACCTGGATAATTGGGCTTGGTCATCATCAGCAGCATCACGCATGCAATTTGTTTTAGTGTTTGTTTCATAACATATGTGGACCCATATATCAATGACTGATATTCTCTAATGCATAAACTTTGATCAATTTTGAGTAATTGCTTAGAGGGATGATCAAGTTGGCAGCAAATGTATGTTAGATTGGACTTGATCTGTAATGGGGAGACTACAATAGAAGCACCACTTTGTGTGCAAAAATAGAAAAAAAAAAATTCAACGACAGCCGTCAAATCTTGGGTGAATGTCTCGATGGATCCTGTGTGAGCTGGTGGAGTGATTTTTTCTACATAAAGCTCTTTAGTCAGGTTGGTTTCGTGAAATACACATGAAGCTTCACCAGCTCTGTGGGTGTGGGATCCATGTGACATGTGACATTGCATCCATGTCCACTTGGGATAATGATTTTGCAGGTACCCGAGAGGCCCTTGAGTTTGTCGGAATGTCGATTAACTTCCGTTCCGCAAATTGGTACTCCATATGTCCTATTTTCAGCAAAGGTCATGCTGAAATTTTCCGTGAATTTTAGCATGACTTTGCTAAAAATAGGACATATGGGGTACTTGTGACTAATGCATGGGCCGGGGTATCTTAGTAGTTAATTAAGTAGGATCAAGTGCCCCGGCGTACTTGTGACTAATGCATGGCTTTTAGGGTGCCTCGGTGTCGATAAAAACCGAAATGATGAAAGCTTAGGCTTTTAGGGTGCCTCGGCGTCGAAAAACCCTCAATGATAAAAGCTTAGATTTTAGGATGCCTCGGTGTCGACAAACCCTAAATGATGAGACCATGATCTTGGTCCTTCACAATAACCAACTTTTTGACCAAACTTTGTTTCTATTTAGAGAGAAACATGGCCCACAACGATGAGGCCGGGGGTTCGGGCGGCAAGGCATTCTGGGAGCTGTCCCAAGAGATGGAGGAACAACCTCACTTGTATGAGGACGCCGCCTTCCCCACCGATCCTGAGACCACTGATGGTACCGCCGAGGATGACCCCACTGATGCCACCACTGATGGTGCCGCCGAGGATGCCACCACTGATGATGCCGGCACGCACAGATGGCAGCCAATGTAAGAGGCAACGGAAGGACCGGCGCCCGACCGTGCTCTGCACCCTCAAGGAGGAAGTTATCAAGTGGACTCCGACGGGAATCCAACGGCGCCCGAACGAATAGTCAAGGGGTACTCGCTTCAGCTCGGGTGCATTCTCCAGAGCACCGTCTCGATCAACACCGAGAACCTGAGGCATCCTGACCGAGGGAATTTGCGCAACCTCCTCTTCACGAAGCTGCACGAACGATACAAGTTCCCCGCTGCTTTTGAAAACACAAGCCTCAAATTGAATAAAGTGAACAATGCTGCCCTCACGAAGATGAGCAAGGCCCTGTCTACTTGGAAAAGCAATGTGAAGAGAATGATCGAGAAAGGTGAGAGTTATGAGAAGATCAAGGAGAAAATCCTTCGATCACCGAAGATGACTACAACGACTTCAAGATCAATTGCTCGAGCACCGCAAACTCCCAATCAAGTCAGTGGGGGAAGGAAATGCGGGAGCTGAACTTAGGGGAACACACACTCGGTCCCGGAGGTTACAGAGTGGCGGAGCCTATATGGGACAAGGAGGACGCGGAGCGTGCCGAGCAAGGCCTACCGCCCCTCTTTGATAAATACGGTGACAAGCAGACCAGGAACTTTGTCAGGGCCCGGTACAAGAAGGACCTGAAAACAAAGGAGCTTACCACGGATCCGAAGACCAGGGCGCTTGAGGTTGTTCTGGTAAGGAATACCACCCCGGGGTAATTAGCTCCATATGGTTGCATTCTAATTAATGAAGCCAAATTTCTAAATGGTTCACATTCCTTCCGCAGCGATGAAAGCAGAGCTGGGTCGACTAAGAGCAACCCGTAGGACACCACTCTAAATAGGGCGTTGAATATAATGAAGAACAAGGATAAGCTCGAAGTCGACGTCACTGGTCGTGGTGGCGGCAAAGGCTTGTCCACAAAATGGGGTCATACTATACCGCTGGTGTGCCGAAGGAGAAAAAGACCAGCTCGAAAGCCAGCGCGAGGTTCAAGAACTCAAAGGCACAGGTGGCGCGGATTCCGGAGATTGTCCAAGAGCAAGTGCAACAACAACTCGGAGCGGCGATCACCGCCATTGTGCCTACCTTGATCCAGGGGTTGAGTGCGTGGATTGCGGGCGGCCAACAGGGCCGCCCGATTCCTAGCTTCACGGCCAGCAACTCGCAGAATGCGATGGCGGGCCATTGGTGTCTCCGGCGGAGGCGGCATTGGTGTCTCCGACGCCGCACGGGAGCTTAATGCACCCGGGTGTACGCCCGGCAGCACCTCTGCAGCAAGCGGCCCCTCCGTCAATCGCCCGCCGTTGGCGGTGCCTCGACATTAGCCGAGCTCGGCGCCATCATCACGGTAACTAATTAAGCCTCTCTCGCCGAGGACTTCATCTCCTTGCCTTTGATCGGGCATCCTCGATGCCCTACATGTTTTCGTAGGGCGCCGCCGACGCCCGCGTGCACTCTCCTGCACTTCGTGAACAATGAGTTGGTCGATGTCGCCAAGGGCAACATCGTTCAACCAGGCAACCCCTTGTTCCACGGTACCCAGATGCCACCCAACTTGTTTAGGGTTGAACTGGTTCGGGTGCTGCCAGGCTGCGACGAGTTGTTACCTCCGATTCAACCCGTCGGGGCCGACGATGATGACGTGATGACCCTCGGCGCCGCCTGAGCTGGTCCTGCTTTGGCGAAGAGCCAGATTCGTTTGGGGGCGGGGGACACCACCCTAAAGAAAACACCGCCAGTCGTGCCGTCGCCAAGTCGGCCCCATGGCAAGACCGCCGCAACGGTGCCGGACATCCCTATGCCATTGGATCCAAACATGCATATGGCACAGGATCAGAACGACGACGACGACGATACATTTGCCAACGTAGATCAGTACTATGCCGATCATGGGTACGGTGGCGACTTCATGGGGCCTCCTTCTCAAGAACCCAACCCAACAAAAGACGTGCGCGATCTAGCTGGTACCGGGGAGAAGCCAAGTTGCAACAGGCGTCGTCTGCCGTTCAGCTCTCAGGAGACGCCTCCAATGCCGACTTCACCGAGCCTCGAGATAGGCGAGGTGCGAATATTATCAGCCCCAACACACTCAAGAAGGCGGTCTGCGTGAGCAGAACTCGGTCCCATTACAGGAGAAGAAGAAGGCACGCAAACGAAAGACTAACAAGGGTGCGGGCCAGCCGACATCGAGTACGATCCGTGCTCAGGACGGGCCACCTTCACCTGAGGATATCTCGAGGAGGGTGCATGTGGCGGGTAGGGCGATGCTACCGACAAATATGCTCAATGCTGCAACCGGTGCTATCGGAGTCTGCATGATGTTGTTCTTTCTTTGGAGAAGCGGCGTCTCGTAGAGAAGGATGTGGCATACCCGGTTTTCGTGGCCTAGGTGCCTGAGTGCAAGGGCTTTGTGGATAACTCCATCGGGCGTACGATCGTCCTGCGGTTTGATGACATCCACGCTATGTTGAACCTTCATCCGCTGCACTACACCTTCGTTCGGCTATTTTCGCTGAGTATGGAGATGCGGATCATTCGCGACAAGACCACGGACATCGTGATAGTCGACCCCTTCTCATGCGTGCCAAGATCTTGGGCAGCGCTGGGGACCGGCAAGTCGCGAGTTCTTACCTCGAAGGCGTCATTCTGGCAAACCAAGATAAGGATAACTTCCTCGTGCCTTACTTTCCCGAGTAAGTCCTCCCCTCAACCGCCCGTAACATATGAATTCTTAGATTTCGATCATTTTTCTTTTAACATTCCGTGTTTTCTGCGGTGACACACATTGCACGCTCATCCTCCTAAGCCCCAAATATTCCATGGCCACGTATTTCGACCCGACCGTCGATTGACGTAGACTACACAAATGTCAAGAAGGTTCTTGATGATGTTCTCCCCGGCTACGCCCAATCTGGAGGCACCTTCACCAGGCCTATTCGTAAGTACGGCAAGCACGTGTTCTCCCACAATACGACGTTCTGCTGTGTCAAGCAGCCGCCTGGCGGTCAGAAGGGTGCCTACTACGCCATCCATCACATGCGGGCGATCGTACGGGACCATCATCAACTTCTGCTACCGAGTAAACTCAAAGATTGGGCCGCGAGCGTGTCGGCAATCCAGGACGCGGACATCGGACAAGAATTCTTTCGCATCCAAATGGAGTTTGCGGAAATCATCCATCAAGATGTCCTTCGTTCCTCGGGGCAGTTCTACCTCGAAATGAACCGTCCAACAATGATGACATCGACACAATGCTACAAATGCAGGCTGACAACGCCCGTTCTTTCATGACTCCCACGATAGGCGGCGGCTTCATCCATGCTCCGGTCCCTTGAGTCGAGTCGAAAGCAGTGATGCTGTGTCTAGTTCTGAAACATCGATTGGCTCATGTTGTAATTAAACTTTAATGAGCTTGTAGTATGTCTCTTTGGTTTTGAGAGTCGTTCAACTTAGATGTAATCGATGCTATTAATGTCTTGCTTTTCTCTTCCGATCATTCTGTTGCATACTTATATATTGCTTATGTATTGTCTGTGAATTGGTACTAACGTTTCGTTTGGCAAGTGCATAGCGATGCCGTCGTATGTCGTGTACAAGGGTAAGGTTCCCGGAGTCTACGACGACTGGGAGGAGTGTCGGAGACAGGTTCACTGATTCAGCGGTAACAGTTACAAAGGGTACACCACTAGGGCCGAGGCCGAATCTAGATACGCCCGCTATCTAGCGGGAGAGGGGAGGGAGCGTTGGAGGAACCAGATGAAGACGAGTTTCATCGTGATGATGCTCATCGTGTTGACCGCAGCTCTCTTCTATGTGATGGTAGTTTCGATGATCGATATCGACTTGTAATGTGAAGACAAACTCGCTACTCGCAGTCTCGAGACTTGTAATATAATGTTCTATCTTTGTTCGGTCTTTTCAATTCGAAGACTAATATGATGAATTGTATTCAGAGACTAATATGATGAATTGTATTCAGAGACTAATCTTCTATTGTATTCGATGAATCTGTTGTTGTTGTGTGCTGTCTATATTTTGTCCAATTATACATTTTGTAACCTGTGCAAAAACAGAAAATAAAAAATAAAAACCTAATATTCATAATAATGGCGCATCACATCACAAAGGCGCCATTAGTATGCCAAAGGATACTAATGGCGCATCATTAAACAAAGGCGCCATTAGTATGCCGAAGTTACTAATGGCGCATCTTGCCGTTGTGCGCCATTAGTATGCCAAAGCACCTGGGTATACACGGCCCCCTGGGAGGCATACTAATGGCGCACTGTTGTATATACCAATGGCCCATCCAGTGGTGCGCCATTAGTACACCAGATACTAATGGCGCAGCAGTGGTGCGCCATTAGTAAAATATACTAATGGCGTGGCACTAATGGCGCACCACTAATGCGCCATTAATAGCCAAATTAGGTGCGCCATTAGTAGGCCTTTTCCTAGTAGTGTTTGACTATGTTCAGGATAATTAAGTTCATCTTATGAACTCCCACTCAGATAGACATCCCTCTAGTCATCTAAGTGATTACATGATCCGAGTCAACTAGGCCGTGTCCGATCATCACGTGAGACGGACTAGTCATCATCGGTTAACATCTTCATGTTGATCGTATCTACTATACGACTCATGCTCGACCTTTCGGTCTCTGTGTTCCGAGGCCATGTCTGTACATGCTAGGCTCGTCAAGTTAACCCTAAGTGTTTCGCGTGTGTAAATCTGTCTTACACCCGTTGTATGTGAACGTAAGAATCCATCACACCCGATCATCACGTGGTGCTTAGAAGCGACGAACTTTAGCAACGGTGCACAGTTAGGGGAGAACACTTCTTGAAATTTTAATGAGGGATCATCTTATTTACTATCGTCGTTCTAAGCAAATAAGATGCATAAACATGATAAACATCACATGCAATCGAATAGTGACATGATATGGCCAATATCATTTTGCTCCTTTTGATCTCCATCTTCGGGGCTCCATGATCATCATCGTCACCGGCATGACACCATGATCTCCATCATCATGATCTCCATCATCGTGTCTTCATGAAGTTGTCTCGCCAACTTATTACTTCTACTACTATGGCTACCGGTTAGCAATAAAGTAAAGTAATTACATGGCGTTGTTCAATGACACGCAGGTCATACAATAAATAAAGACAACTCCTATGGCTCCTGCCGTTGTCATACTCATCGACATGCAAGTCGTGATTCCTATTACAAGAACATGATCAATCTCATACATCACATATCATTCATCACATTCTTCTTGGCCATATCACATCACATATCATACCCTGCAAAAACAAGATAGACGTCCTCTAATTGTTGTTTGCATGTTTTACGTGGCTGCTATGGGTTTCTAGCAAGAACGTTTCTTACCTCATAAAACCACAAAGTGATATGTCAATTGCTATTTACCCTTCATAAGGACCCTTTTCATCGAATCCGTTCCGACTAAAGTGGGAGAGGCGGCACCCGCTAGCCACCTTATGCACCAAGTGCATGTCGATCGGTGGAACCTGTCTCACGAAGAGTACGTGTAAGGTCGGTCCGGCCGCTTCATCCCACAATACCGTCGAAACAAGATTGGACTAGTAACGGTAAGCATATTGAACAACATCAACGCCCACAACTACTTTGTGTTCTACTCGTGCATAGAATCTACGCAATAGACCTAGCTCTGATACCACTGTTGGGGAACGTAGCAGAAATTTAAAATTTTCCTACGTGTCACCAAGATCTATCTAAGGAGAAACCAGCAACGAGGGGAAGGAGAGTGCATCTACATACCCTTGTAGATCGCCAAGCGGAGGCGTTCAAGAGAACCAGGTTGAAGGAGTCGTACTCGTCGTGATCCAAATCACCGGAGATCCTAGTGCCGAACAGACGGCACCTCCGCGTTCAACACACGTAAAGCCCGGTGACGTCTCCCACGCCTTGATCCAGCAAGGAGAGAGGGAGAGGTTGAGGAAGACTCCATCCAGCAGCAGCACAATGGCGTGGTGATGAAAGAGGAGCGTGGCAATCCTGCAGGGCTTCGCCAAGCACCGCGGGAGAGGGGAAGGGAGAGAGGTAGGGCTGCGCCAAGTGGAGAAGTTCTCGTATGTTGGGCAGCCCCCAGGCCTCAAGTATTTATAGGGGGAGAGGGGGCTGCGCCCCCACCTAGGTTTCCACCCCTAGGGGGCGGCGGCCAGCCCTAGATGGGACTTGGAGGGGGCGGCCAAGAGGGGAAGAGAGGGGCGCGCCTAGGGTGGGCCTAAAGGCCCATCTGCGCCTAGGGTTTCCCCTCTCCCCTCCTAGCTGCGCCTTGGGAAAGGGTGGGAGGCGCACCAGCCCACTCTGGGGCTGGTCCCTTTCCACTCTAGGCCCATGCAAGCCTCCGGGGCCAGTGGCCCCACTTGGTGGACCCCCGGGACCCTCCCGGTGGTCCCGGTATGTTACCGATAAAACCCGAAACTTTTCCGGTGACCAAAACAGGACTTCTCATATATAAATCTTTACCTCCGGACCATTCCGGAACTCCTCATGACTTCTGGGATCTCATCCGGGACTCTGAACAACATGCGGTAACCACATACAAACTTCCTTTATAACCCTAGCGTCATCGAACCTTAAGTGTGTAGACCCTACGGGTTCGGGAACCATGCAGACATGACCGAGGCGTTCTCCGGTCAATAACCAACAGCGGGATCTGGATACCCATGTTGGCTCCCACATGTTCCACGATGATCTCATCGGATGAACCACGATGTCAAGGACTCAATCGATCCCGTATACAATTCCCTTTGTCTAGCGGTATTGCACTTGCCCGAGATTCGATCGTCGGTATCCCGATACCTTGTTCAATCTCGTTACGGCAAGTCTCTTTACTCGTTCCGTAACACATCATCCCGTGATCAACCCCTTGGTCACATTGTGCACATTATGATGATGTCCTACCGAGTGGGCCCAGAGATACCTCTCCGCTTACACGGAGTGACAAATCCCAGTCTCGATTCGTACAACCCAATGCAGACACTTTCGGAGATACCAGAGTGCACCTTTATAGCCACCCAGTTACGTTGTGACGTTTGGTACACCCAAAGCATCCCTACGGTATCCGGGAGTTGCACAATCTCATGGTCTAAGGAAATGATACTTGACATTAGAAAAGGTTTAGCATACGAACTGCGATCTTTGTGCTAGGCTTAGGATTGGGTCTTGTCCATCACATCATTCTCCAAATGATGTGATCCCGTTATCAACGACATCCAATGTCCATGGTCGAAACCGCAACCATCTCTTGATCAACGAGCTAGTCAACTAGAGGCTTACTAGGGACATGGTGTTGTCTATGTACCCACACATGTATCTGAGTTTCCTATCAATACAATTATAGCATGGATAATAAACGATTATCATGAACAAGGAAATATAATAATAACTAATTTATTATTGCCTCTAGGGCATATTTCCAACACACTTGGCACTAATCACTTGGCTCTATTGCCACCTATGTTGGGTTTATCATCTAGGGTTTATCGATTCTAAGGAGAATTCTAAGTTGGGCCTAATCACTTGGCTCTATTGCCACCTATGGTTTAATGCAGCAAGAATGGCAGGGCAGTTGATCCTACTTAACTAAGTACTAAGATACCCCTGCCCATGCATTAGTCGCAAGTACCCCATATGTCCTATTTTTAGCAAAGTCATGCTAAAATTCACGGAAAATTTCAGCATGACCTTTGCTGAAAATAGGACATATGGAGTACCCGAATGTGCCGGAACAGAAGTTAATCAACATTCCGGCAAACTCAAGGGCCTCTCGGGGTACCTGCAAATTCATCACGACACGATGGTCGGAGACATGACCTTTGCAAAATGGTCGGAGACACGATGGTCTTTCTAATGTGATCAATTGATGGATCAACACATAAAACATGTCCAATAAGTATGATTTATAGAGTCAATATCAGTATGAATATATATAATGTTTTTCTTCATCAGCCGTGCCCATGCAAGTAATCGCATCCAGCAACTATTTACGCTACTCAGAACTAACTACACTCTGTATTTATAGATTCATTTCAGATGAGATCAGATTGAGCTCCAACTATAGCTGCAGCTGAGGGATCCATGAGCCATCATGCCAGCCAGCCAGGAAATAAACTTTACTTTCCAAAGGAAATAAAAATACAATGCATACATACATACTTAAGCAGGTAGATAGATAGATAGATAGATAGATGAGCATGTTCAGTTTACAAGAATGAATATAAACAAGCAAAGAATGCATGCATGCATATCAAAACTTGGCATCTACTGCTCATCGCTATCGCTTGCCTCTGCTGCTATTGAATATTTATAATTACCTGAAATTGTTCCTTTCACTACAAGTAAATGCAACTTTTCCATTAATTAAAACTAAATTGTTCCTTCATGATATTCTCTCTTCATCTACCCTCTGGGAGTATTTCTAACTTGAAAATCTCGATGAACTGCACGATGATGTCTTTGGCAGTACAAGCTCGTCTTTTCTTACATTTGCTTGTTCTGTACCTTTTTCTGTTAACTGATTAAACATGCAGCGGAGTAGTGTATTGCAGTGCATGCAGTGGAGTAGAGCAGAGAATTTGCAAAGAACTATAGTATCACTGGAGTAAATTGCAGTAGTGCAAGTTTCAGTAGACCAGAGAATATCCCTACAGTAGTGCCCTCCAACAGTAGTTCTTGCTTGCAGTAGTTTTAGGGAGTACTGCAATTTTGCAAGTTTAAAGTAAAACGTTTCAGTTAATGCAAGTACTCCTCTTGCTCTCTACTTTCTCTCTTCTCTTCTTCAGTTAATTAACTGAATTTTACTGATGTTGTTGTTAACTGAATTTTACTAGTTAAACACATTATAACTTGAGTGTAACTCAGGACAAGTTAAACTTAAGCTAGAAGATACAAGTTGAACACACACCAGGCCGTTTTATAATATTATCAGAAAAATATCTTCAGTGTAACTCAGGACAAGAAAAATCTCCACCAGAATAGGACTAGCATTTAAGAGTAATTTCCTCCAGTCAAACAAAGTTCAAACAAAAACTGACAACAGTCTTTTTATTAAGAGCCAAGTCACAACACTTTGAAGTTCAAACAGAAACTGACAACACTTGTTTGATCTATCTCCTCCAAGAAAGAGCCAAGTCAGTCTCACCCAACTAGGGAAACATCAGTTAGACCACTAGCAATTGGGAATACACAACTGGGGCTAGGTTTGTGCTCTAGCTAGGCAGTAAAACAGAGCATATAGAGGCATTGCCTGCCTCTGCTGCAAGTGGGGATGTGAGCAGGATTATCACAATTAGATCACTAATTTGTTGGAATCTTATTTACAATTTTCTTCAAACTAGTTACCACTCACTAGTACAATGTTTTCTAAACTGGTTGCCATCATCTCCCTTTTTATCATTTTGGTTATGTGAAATTAGTTGTAGTGAGTGGCCAAGCAACCACTAGCAATTTGTGCATAACAATTCCCGGTAGTTTTACTTGTAAGCAACCTAGTAAAAAAATTATACTACATAGGAAGCATCTGTTTCCATCTCTCTGTATAAAGGTTTAGCATTTGGCTGAATTGACTGAACGAGAAATGGGAAAAACTAACGATCGTAATGACCCTAACTATACCAGTTGTTTTTTGTAATATTGTATACTACACAGGAAGCATTGTTTTTTGTAATATTGTTTCAGTTGTTTAAATGCTTGTGCCATCATGGCCCTAACTATACCCCACAATGATGCCACTGCCGTTCGGTGCTACTGTTGGATTGAAATACTACAGCCGGAATCAACAGGATTATCGCTGATTTGCAGGACAAACAGAGTGTTTGCGAGAAGGAAGAGGGGAGAGGAGGCGGAGCTCACCGGGAGGCGCAAGGAGGCCTCATGACAGCTTAGTAGCAACAGAGGTGGCCGAAGTTGAGGAAGACAGCGGCGACCCGAGGAAGAAGAGGTGGAGGGGGGTGGAGGGGTCGATCATCGTCGCGCCCTGGTTCCGCGGCTCGCCGGCCCGGTGTTGAAGCAGATTCTGGCCGCCGCCTTGCATGTCGCCTCGCACGGTGGAGCTCGAGGGTTGGGAAGGCGAGGGAGGGGGTGGGTGGGTGCGGTGAAGGCGAGGGAGGGGGTGGATTGGGAGCGGACGGCGATGGGGGGCCGGGCAGGGGCTGATTGGGGGCGGCGACAGAGACGGAGGCGCGGGGGTGGCGGCGGCGTGGGTCGGGGCAGCGTGCGGGTGGATCTGGTGGCGAGGGAGAGAGGGTCGAAGGGGGTCTGGCGAGAGGGAGGGAGGATAGCTAGGGAGGGTTCTAATGGCGCATCGTCGATCGCCATAAGTATGACTATTCTAATGGCGCACCTCCCCTCGGTGCGCCATTAGAATTTTGTTTTAATCTAGCCCACTAACCATATCTACAACCTAACTCTATCTACAACAGAACCCACCCACTAGCCCGACTGGTCACCACGCAGCACACACACCAGGAGGTCCTGGGTTCGATTCCCAGGCAACCCAATATTTTTTTTATGCATTTTAAATGTTGTTTTTTATATTTATATGTGTTTAAATATGTTCAAACTTGTTTAAATCATAACAGTTATATTTTTTTATAAAAACAGTAATAATTTTTAAAAATATGTTCAAATTTCTTACTTGAAAATATCATCGGCAAGCGGTAGTGCGGGGGAGGGTGCGGGGATCGAGATCGAGATGGAGGGGGAATCGAGATCGAGATGGAGGGGGTCGAGATCAAGTGTCCTCATGAATTCAAAAAGTGCCCATGAAATTTAAAAATATTCAAGATATCAAAAAGTGCCCATGAAAAACAATCGAGAAATGAAGACTACGATTTAAATACAAACGATCTTAGCTAGCTATCTGTTCACAATCTTCTTGCCCTTCTTTTTCGCAAATGGAGTTATACTGTGTAACTGACGTCCTTTAGGTAGGGTGGTCCTGCTTCTTCTTGTGGTGTGTGCTGCTACTTCATCGTCGTCGTCATGTTCGATCTTCGGGTCGCCGTAGTTGTCGAAGTCTTGCTCATTGGCTACTCCATCCATTCCGATGATCTTCCTTTTGCCTCTCCTCACGACAACACGACTGGGCTTTGGCGGGTCGGTAATGAAGAAGCATTGGTCCACTTGGGAAGCCAGTACCCATGGCTCATTTTTCAAGGGTGACGCGTTTGCCCATGATCTTGGATTTGGCTTCGGGTATAACCATGGTGGTGAAATATCGGTCTTATTTTAGGACGCTCTTGGCCCATCTGACACGGAACATCGGCACCTTCTCTCCAGCATAGCTCAGCTCCCAGATCTCCTCGATCCTTCCGTAGTATCTGTCCTTGTCCTTACCGGTGTAGGATTCCATCGTTACCCTGGAGTTCTGATAACCATCGCTCTTCATGTCCTTGTCCTCGGTGTAGAATGTGTAGCCGTTGATATCGTACGCCTCATAGGTCATCAGGTTGTGCTCGGTGCCCTGTGACAAGGCGAATATGAGTGGTTCTTCCGCGGAAGAATCTTCATGTTAAAGGGTACGACAGAAGCTTCTGCTTGAACCAACGCGTGAAACATGAGTTGTGCTCTTTGAGTATATCTCCGTCCGTCCTCTGTTGGCCTCGGTCATTGTATGTCTTCTCAATAAAGGTTTTGTGCTCTACCACCCAAGGATCGACCACGTCTATGTGTTGTAGCGCGACTAGGTTTGCTCTTTCAAAGTCGGCGAGTCGACCCTCGTAGTCGACATGCATTTTGCGGCGACCCTCACGGTGACCCCATCCAGCGAGCCTGCCAAGGTGCCTGTTGACGGGCAGACCAACGGGGTTCTCGATGCCTAGATAACTCGTGCAGTAGGAGATGCACTCTTGATCGAGAAAGCCCCTGGCTATACTTCCCTCTGGGCGTGACATGTTCGAACGTATCCTTTGATGACACCATTCATCCTTTCGAGCGGCATCATGCTGTGCAGGAACGTCGGCCCGAGTTGGATGATATCCTCCACGATATGGACCAGCAGATGCACCATAACGTCGAAGAATGCGGCGGGAAGTACATCTCAAGCTCGCATAGTATCACCACGATCTCTTCCTCGTAGCCTTCGAGTTGCCTCATGCCAATCGACTTCCGAGAGATGACGTCGCAAAAGTTGCATAGGCAAAATAGCGTTTCACGGACGTGGCGTCCATGATCCCACGGATTGCAACTGGAAGTATCTGCGTCATCAGCACGTGACAGTCGTGAGACTTCATCCCGCTGAACTTCTGCTTCGCTGGGTATAGGTATCTGCTTATCTTCCCCGCGTAACCGTAAGGAAGTTTTACTCCTAGGAGGCAGGTGAAAAACTGCTCGATCTCCTCCTGACTTAGAGTGAAGCACACGGGAGGGTAGTCATTTCCGGTCTTCTTGGCCTTTTTGCCTTTGCGACGACTTATTGTGTCCTGCTTCGCCTCATCATCATCATCATCATCATCATCATCATTAGCGTGAAGCTCCTGCCTGATGCCCATTAATTTCAAGTCTGCCCTTGCTTTCGGCCCATCTTTGGTCCTCTCTGGCATGTTGAGCAGGGTACCAAGCAGACTCTCACACACGTTCTTCGTGATATCCATGACATCAAGGTTGTGAGGCACACGGTGGATCTTCTAGTACGGCAACTCCCAGAAAACAGACCTCGTTTTCCATACCTTCAGCAGCGGCTCTGGCGCCTTTCGCTTTTTTCCCGGCTCTGGCGCCTTTTGCTTCTTTCCCGGCAGTGGGCAGCTTTCCAATTTTTCAACAGCTCGTCTATTTCCTCGCCACTCCTCGTACACGGGCGTTTTCGGGGTTCGGTTTCACCATCGAACAGATCCTTGCGTTTCCTCCACGGGTCATCGTCGCAAAGCCACCTTCGATGTCCCATGAACACGGTTTTCGAGGACCCGGGATCTCTATCGAGCTGGCGATACGTTGTGTCATCCATGCACCTTACGCATCCAGAAAATCCGTGGACAACCTGCCCCGCGAGATATCCGTAACCGAGATAGTCGTGCACCGTCGTGAGCGGTGCGGCTCTCATAGGGAAAAATTCTTTCTCTGTGGCGTCTCACGTATTGGCTGGCGTTTTCCACAGCGTGTCTAGCTCCTCCTTCAGCAGCCCCAGATACAGATTGATGTCGTTCCCTAGTTGTTTCGGCCCGTCAATTAGCATACTCATGTGAATGTACTTCCTCTTCATGCACAACCAGGGGGAAGGTTGTACATCCACACAAACACAGGCCAGGTGCTATGTGTGCTTCTCTGGCTGCCAAACAGATTGACTCCATCGGTGCTCGCGCCCAGCACGATGTTCCTTGGATCCTTCCCAAATTCTGGGTATTCGAAGTTCAACGCTCGCATCCTTAGGGTGACTCAGCATCTTGTTTTTTTTATTTATCTCCGGATCATTTCCGTCATCTTCCCACTTCTTCTCCTCCCTATCCGCGTGCCAACGTAGGAGCTCTACTACCTTATGGTCCGCGAAATACCGCTGCAGACGAGGATTGATCGGAAAGTACCAAACCGATTTTTGAGGAGCTTTCTTCCTCTTCTTGTATCGAGTGACGCCGCACACCGGAAATATGGTAGACTCCGCGTGCTCGTCCCGATAAATGATGCAATTGTTTAGGCACACATGGTATTTCACGTGCGGTAAATCCAAAGGACACACGATTTTCTTCGCCTCCTCGAAACTGGTCGGGCACTTGTTCCCCTTGGGAAAACGTTCGTGTCAGAATGACATGTTCTTGTCGAAGCATGCGTCGGTCATTTTGTGTTTTACCTTCATCTCCAGAGCCATGAGCATTATTTTTAGGCGGGTATCCTCGGGCTTGCATCCTTCATACAATGGAGTAACTGCGTCTATCTCCAGTTGATCCAGCTTGGCTTTCTCTCGGGCGGCAGCTCTTGCGTTATCCGTCTGCTTGCGAAGCAGCTCTTGAATATGAGGGTCCTGCACCCAACCTCCATCGTCGTCTGCTCCAGCATCTTCACCTTCATGATCATGCCCTTCGTCTTGATCTTCCTCATCATCATGTACGACATCTTCTACATGATGATTGTGTACATCATCACCGTCGTGATCATGTCCTGGAGATTCTTCGTCTTCTCGCCCGCCCTCGCCGCGGTGGTTGTCTTGTTGCCCTTCCTCATTTCTTGCCCGGCCCCCATGGACGACTTCATAGTCATCTTCATCACCTTGCCACCGATAGCCATCCATGAAACCACGCAAGAGCAGGTGGTCCCGCACCTGTCCGGAATCCGGGTCCGCAATAAGGCTCTTCAGCTTGCATCTTCGACACGGACATCTTATCTCCGTCTCGTTCTTTTGAAGCATCTCGGCCTTCGCGGAGCTCAAAAATCTATTCGCGATGCCTTCGGTCATCGTACGGACCATGGTCGCCTGCGGGGTAGAGCAAAACGATATTTTAGAACCAAGAAAAAATTTGGCATGACCTTCCCTAAAAATAGGACCAAAAAGAATGCATAGTGCCAAAATTCTCGCCGAAACGGAAATGAATCAACATTCTGGCAAAATATTGGCAACTATCGCATTTCAAATACCGGTACCTGCAAACACAAACATATATGCAACACCACAAACACAAGCAACACCACAAACATACATAGTTCTAGCTAGGCCACAAAAAGTGCATGTGCACATTGTTGGAGCGCGCTAGGGAGAAAAAAAGTAGATCTACATCATGAAGATAGCTTTCCCCTTACTTACCTATCAAAAAAAGGTAATTTCACCACTTAATTTTGATGAATATATGGTGGAAATGACGTGAGGAGGAGGAGGCAGCCGAGACAAGCTTGGAGGAGGAGGTGGAGAGAATGAAGTGGGGAAAGTGAGTGGGTAGGTGGGTTGTCCAAAATATCTTGTTGGTCCTAGGATAGTAATGGCGCACCACCACAAAATGTGCCATTAGTAACCCTGGTTACTAATGGCTCACCGGCAGGTGGTGCGCCATTAGTACTTTTTGCCAAAAAGTAAAAAAGACATATATATACTAATGGCGCACTGTGGAAAAGTGCGCCATTAGTAGTTTAAACTACTAATGGCGCACTTTGGCATAGTGCGCCATTTGTAGGTTTGCAAAAAAGTAAAAAAAAAATATATATATATATACTAATGGCGCACTGTCTTGGTCGTGCGCCATTACTAGTTCTAACTAGTAATGGCGCACTTTGCCATCCTGCGCCATTAGTTTGTATGGAAAAATGGGAAAAAATAGTAGTGGCGCACCGTAAGCACGGTGCGCTTAGTGTCTTCCACACTAATGGCGCATGAGCAACCGGTGCGCCATTAGTATATAGTAGTGGCGCACTATTTACCTGGTGCGCCATTAGAATCAGTCCTACTGTAGCCCTTTTCCTAGTAGTGGTCCAGGAGTTGCAACTAGTTTCTGGTGTCTGTAGGATATGCGTTGGAGGCCGTGCGTAGCTCTGACCCTAGGGGTGGGCTATGATGCGGTAGATACACCGTGGCCCGGTGTACCGAGCGCCCGTTTGGTGTCTCGGGAACCCTGCACACATCGTTTGGGGCTGTGAGCGAAACTCCGGCCGGATCTCCTCGCGGATGGAACCCGAATAGGCGATAAACCTGGACTAGAGACTTGTGTGGTTAGTCAGGTCGTGGCCGACTCCCTTGCCAGGCTTCCGCTTGAAGGTTGCCGAGATACACGACGTGTACATGGTGGTAAGTGGCGAGAGCGTGTGTGAATAAGTACACCCCTGCAGGGTTATAAATGATCTATTCGAATAGCCGTGTCCGCGGTAAAGGACTTCTGGGTTGCCTATAACAGTTCATAGACAAGTGAAAGTGGATACTCTAAAATGCGCAAGATAAGTGTGAGTGCTATGGATGGCGTTCTCGTAGGGAGACGGAGCGGATCCATAGTGGTGTATTGATATGGTGAATATGTGGACTCATGTGCGCCACCTCAAAAGAGTTACTTGCAATTCGTAGTTCGGGATAGCCACCGAAGTCAAAGCTGGCTTGCTGCGCAGCTTAAACTCCACCACCCCTTTGTTGATAATGATGCATATGTAGCTAGTTACGATGTAAGTCTTGCTGGGTACATTTGTACTCACGTTTGTCTATTTTATGTTTTGCAGAGAGATGTCAGTCTCGCTAGTAGTTCCGTGTGGACTTCGACGTTTAGCTTGATACCTCAGCTACGATCTTGTGCCCTCGGCAGGATCTGGTAGATAGTCAGGCTTCTAAGCCTTTTTCATTTGTAGATGTCTGTACTCAGACATATTAAGCTTCCGCGTGTGCTTTGACTCGTATGCTCTGAATGTTGGGTCATGAAACCCATGTTTGTAATATCTCGCTCCTCGGAGCCTGTTGAATAAATACTTTGAGTCGTAGAGTCCTGTTGTGATGCCACGTTGTATTTGCACATATTGAGCATATTGTGTGTATGATTTAAATGCTTGGTATGTGTGGGATGCGACAACCTAGTTGTTTATCCTTGGTAGCCTCTCTTATGGGGAAATGTAGTCTTGTGCTTCCATGAGCCATAGTAGTCCGCTACAGCCCGGTTCACCGGAGTCCTGCTAGCCCAGCACTACTGCTCCGGAACACTTGACTGGCCGGCATGTGATTCACTGCGTTCATGTGTCTGTCCCTTCGGGGAAATGTCACGCGGTCACATACGGAGTCCTGCCTAGCCTGCTACAGCCCGGGTTCCCGGAGTCCTGTTAGCCTAGTGCGACAGCCTGGATTCGCACGTTGTTGACTGACATGCTCGATGTTGATTCATGTATGCCGGTCCCCGTAAGTTAGTGCCACTTTGGGTTCCCGACCAGTCATGTCGGCCCGGGTTCTCGGTCATATGGATGCTAGCGACACTATCATATACGTGAGCCAAAAGGCGCAAACGGTCACGGGCCATGGTAAGGCGACACCTGTGGGAATACCGTGCGTGAGGCCGCAAAGTGATATGAGGTGTTACAGGCTAGATCGGTGTGACTTAGAATCGGGGTCCTGACACTAGCTTCTGGGATTTAGCCTCTCTGATCTCATGGTAGATCTACTCTTGTACTACCCATATCATCAATATTAATCAAGCAGGAGTAGGGTTTTACCTCCATCGAGAGGGCCCGAACCTGGGTAAAAACATTGTGTCCCTTGTCTCCTGTTACCATCCGCCTAGACGCACAGTTCGGGACCCCCTACCCGAGATCCGCCGGTTTTGACACCGACATTGGTGCTTTCATTGAGAGTTCCTCTGTGTCGTCATCTTTAGGCCCGATGGCCCTTCGATTGTCAACAATGATGCGCTCCAGGGTGAGACTTTTCTCCCCGGACAGATCTTCGTATTCGGCGGCTTTGCACTGCGGGCCAATTCGCTTGGCCATCTGGAGAAGATGGAAAGCTACACCTCTGGCCACCAGGTCAGATTCGGAAGTTTGAACTACACGGCTGACGTCTGCGGAGACTTGATCTTCGACGGGTTCGAGCCACAGCCAAGCGCGCCGCACTGTCACAGGGGGCATGATCTAGCTCTGCAACCGAACAGTGTTCTGGAGGCCGCACCAGTGTCCGCTCCGACTTTCAGCTCGGAGCTGACTGCGTCGATCGAGGATGGGTGGTTGGACACCGCCTCGGGGGCTGCGATCTCTACGGCGATTGAGCCGTACATTTACCCCGTCCTTTGCGAAGCTCGTTACTCCAAGGTGCCGGACTCCTCTCCGGACTTCGAGCCTTCTGCGCCCCCGCTAATCCAATCCGATTGGGCGCCGATCATGGAATTCACTGCCGCGGGCATCCTTCAGCACTCGCCCTTTGGCGACATCCTAAATTCACTAAAGTCTCTCTCTTTATCAGGAGAGCCCGGGCCAGATTATGCTCAGGAAGGTTGGGATGCGGACGACAAAGAAATTCAAAACCCACCCACCACCCACTTCGTAGCCACTGTCGATGATTTAACCGACATGCTCGACTTCGACTCCGAAGACATCGATGGTATGGAGGATGATGTAGGGGAGGAACATGAACCAGCGCCTACAGGGCACTGGAGAACCACCACATCTCACGATGTATACATGGTGGACACACCTAAAAGAAGCGATGTTGAGGAACAACGGGACGCTACGAAGGATCATTCCCTCGAAAAGTAGTCAAAACGGCGACGTAAGCGCCGCTCAAAATCCCGCCTCGACAAAGACAACAGCCATACAGACCCAGCCATAGAGCAGGGTGAACTGGTGGACGACGAACATGCTATCGAGCAACCGTCCGATCATGACAATCCGGATAAACAACCCGTACCCGGGGAAGATAACAGTGCGGACGATCTCACGCTGGACAAACTACTGGAGCAGAAGAACCTCCACAAAAGGCTCGTCGCCACTGTGCGTAGCCTGAAAAAGCAGAAGCGGAAGCTCAAAACAGCGGAAGATGCACTTAGAATTAGATGGAGCAAAGTACTCAACACCGCAGACAAATACAGCGACAATCGCCGAATGAAGAGCTACCCCAAGCGAAAACTACTACCTGAATTCGATGAGGAGGCCATAGAGCCCCCGCAATCAAAAAACAAAGAGGCCATCCGGTCAGATGGACGACCCCATGGCAAACAGAGAGCGGCAAACAGTGCTGCACACAAGCCGGCACGCGATCCGCACAAGGATTCGCATCAAAAAGATTGCCCAGTTAGATCTATCTACGGGCCAAGAAAGCAAGCTCCAGTAAGCAATGCAACACATCAAGCATCCGAACATCACGGTACACTTAGATATAGGGGTGCCGCACACCCCCTATGTTTCACCGATGAGGTGCTGGATCATGAATTTCCAGCGGGATTCAAGCACATAAACATAGAGGCATCTGACGTAACAACAGACCACGAGCACGGATTGAGGATTACATCCTCCATATACACATGGCTAGAGGAGATGATCTCCACGCCATAAAATACTTACCCTCAAGCTCAAAGGGCCAGCCCGACATTGGCTTAAAAGCCTTCCGAAAACACCATTGGAAGTTGGGAGGAGCTCGAGGATGCCTTTCGGGCAAATTTTCAAGGGACCTATGTCCGACCTCCGGATGCCGACGATTTAAGTCACATATCTCAACAACCCGGAGAGTCAGCCCGGAAATTTTGGAACAGATTCCTTACTAAAAAGAACCAAATAGTCGACTGTCCAGACGCCGAAGCCTTAGCAGCTTTCAAACACAACGTCCGAGACGAATGGCTCGCCAGACACCTCGGCCAAGAAAAGCCAAGAACAATGGCCGCATTAACAAGCCTCATGACCCGCTTTTGCGCGGGAGAGGATACCTGGCTAGCAAGATACAGCACCAGCGACCCAAGTACATCCGAAGTCAAGGATGGAAACGGGAAACCACGACGCAGCAAGGACGAGCGTCGGACCAAAGGAAACAGCCCGAAGACCACGGCAGTCAACACCGGAGTCAAAAGCTCTCGGCAGAATCATAAAAAGCTGCCCCTTAACGATAATAGGGACGAGCTATCTAACTTAAACAAAATCTTGGACAAGATATGACAAATCCATAGTACTCCTAGGAAGCCTGCAAACCACACCCACAGAGATTGTTGGGTCTTCAAGCAGTCCGGCAGACTTAACACCAAACACAAGGGGCTCGACACACCAAGCGAGGACGATGACGAAACCCCAAAAGCAGAGCACCAGAAAACAAAATAATTTCCCACAAGAAATCAAAACAGTGAACTCACTTCACGTGACAAAAGGGAAAAATAGAGCGGCGCCCATAGAGGTATGCGCCATACGGCCTATCCCGGAGGAGTCCCGCCACTGGTTGTTCAAACCAATCACCTTCGACCATCGGGATTACTCTAGAAGTATACGGAACGCTGGTTGGACTGCCTTGATATTAGATCCGATAATCGGCGGACTCCAATTTCCACAAGTCTTAATGGACGGCGCCAGTGATCTAAACCTGCTATACCAGGACACAATCCGCAAAATGGGGATAGACCCAACCAAATTTCGCCATAGCAACACTTCCTTTCAAGGGGTAATGCCAGGCCCATATGCCCATTATGCGGGCTCTCATCGCTAGAAGTTGTGTTCGGCTCACCCGACAACTTTCGTCGCGAAAAGTTAACCTTCCACCTCGCCCCATTTACAAGTAGCTATCAAGCACTATTGGGACGCGAAGCTTTCGCCCGCTTTAACGCAATACCGCACTATGCATTTCTTACACTTAAAATGCCCGGTCCACGCGACATCATCTCATTAAAGGGAAACATCGAGGGTTCCTCGAGTCCAGAAAATTGTGCGGATGCCTTGACAGCCCCACAATAAACCGGCTTCACCAATACAAGCACTTAGACAGGTCGTCCAGACCCCGGACACGGCTGGACGAGTTCGGCGTAAACATACAAAGGCTCGCTAGACGCAGACCCCCGTACAAGGGGCTCCGCGCATCCACAACAAGAGACAATAAAGCTCAATTTTATTCATTCTTCGAATTGTACTTTGTTCATTTATTATAACGTACATTTTCGCACGATCTTTTTCAACTAAGTTTCTCTCTTTTACAGATGAACACCATGCTAACCCCGTCCAGGATATGGCACAACAGAGACACAGGCGCAGACGTGCAGTAGGGACCCGTTGCAAGGATTCTTTTCAGATTAAGACCCTGCGTAAACCTTTTTCACTGTCTCTTGTTGATACACATCCCCCGGTTTCTTGCTATAACCGAGGAGGAGGCTGGCGTTTTGGCATAGGCCACGTCAGAATTTCGCGCGTACCTGGACACCAGGGGCTTTTTACCAAGGGCGATTGTTCGACCCGTTTTCATAAAGACCGAATACCTTAGGGAGTGTTCGGCCTCGAGTTAGGCCTTATATGCATCAGCTTCGAATCATGTCTTTGGTCAAATGTTGGGTTTGCCCGGCTCCTATGTTTTGCTGCCTTACATTCCGCTCTATCGGCTAATGCGGCACCAGGAGAACTACTGCGATTGTGCCCCCGGATCGGCCAGGGGAGCACCTCAGTAGAGAAAGCCGAAAACCAACTGCCATGATATAGCGTGAGACTGGTCAACCACTCGATGACCTGCTGGAATCTTTAGAATTCCTTCAAGATTGACGAAGGGTCGCTTTCCTGCCAGTGCACATACGCGCCCCGAATTCAGGTGAGCGCGGTGCCCCTAGGGGCTATATAGTAGCCCCAATGTCGAACTTCTATGGCTAAGTGAAAGTGATAAAGCATTATAGTCCGGTTGCCTAGTTTGATGCGCTATCACCTCCTTTGTAGGACCAAGACGTTGGATCAAGTGCGAAAATGCATTTTTCAGAAACACCCCGCATTATATGCGTGGGGGCTGAAACCAAAGACTGCCATCTTTCAGGTTATATACACATATACATTAACGGCCGCACAGGAGGTATTTTTAATTCTTGAAGGCACAAGTATAAAAAGCTTTTATATTCCATCAAAACATTGTTTCACAATAATACATGTTATTCGAACATAATATCCTTCGAGCATTGCGTCTCTATTAAACGAGCGCCCTGCAGAACTTCCTGAAAATAGTGCCCGACAGGTACTCGGCTTCCGTCCGAATCTTGGGATGCAACATCGGTGGCCTTCATCTCCGCCCAGTATGTCTTGACACGGGCAAGAGCCACCCGCGCACCCTCTATGCATGCTGACCGCTTCATTGCTTTGATATGCGGCACCGCACCAAGGAACTGCTGCACCAAGCCAAAATAACTCTTCGGCTCGGGCCTTTTCGGCCACCAATGAGTTCCGACATTCTTCATGGCAAGTCCGGACAACCTATTCAGCTCCGCCCATTCGGCCAAACGATCAATTAACGAAAGTGGACGCTCTGGACTACGGAACTGCGACCAAAAAAGCTCTTCCATCTCGTAATCCTTTAGATCTCCGAAGTGTTCAGTCGCGTCCGCGGCACTCGCTGCCAAGTCCAGATAAGCATCCTCACTACTCCACAGCCGGTCCAACTGAGCATATTTAGGATCCGTGAACTTCCTTCGCAGCAGAAAGGGCTTTCCAGTCGCGATATCTCCGGCCTGACGTAGCTCCTCCTTCATAGCTCTCATCGCAGAGCGAGCATCCTTGGCCTCGGTGGTGGCCTTCTTCAGGTCCTCTTGCTCCGCTCGACCTTATTTTTCAAGAAGCTCGCAGCGGTCGGTAGCATTCTTCAACTTCACGGCCATCTCGGCCATTTCCTTCTTGCTTCGGCAGTGAGCAGCCTGTTTGCCTTTTAGCTCTTCGGCCGCCTTTAAGGCAGCCGCATCACTTTTTCTGGCCTGCTCCTTGGCTTGGGCAAGCTTTGCTCGAAGGTTCTCCATGGCAGCGGCACCATCTGCATCAAGCATACATGTTGTAAGGCACGGGCATCAAGCACACTTACCGGGTGTCCGCGGAGAAACCACATACCTTGTGACTCGTCAAGCCGCTTATTGACAAGCGCCATGTCGGCATCCTCCATGTCAAGTTGCCTCTTTAGTTTGGCAAATTCATCAGTCCGGCTAGCCACCGGACGCCCCGCCACCTACATAGGAAGGGCGACATATTATATCTGGGATTATGATCCTCGGCATGCTGTCATTTTTGACAACGCACCAAGTCTCAGCGGCTACTATCTACACAGGGCGCATCTTATATATGCGGAACCGTCAAAAGGTACACCATTGCATCGTACCTCAAAACCCGTCGATAAACTCCCCGGAGGCCTCAGACAACCCGCTTGTCATGACGAAATATTTTAGATCACCGTACCCATCAATTCACGGTGATCTTCTGAGATAGACACTCGCCCGAGCAGATCCTTCAACTCCTCCGACCGTGCACCAGGAGGTGCCAGACTCGTCCGATGACCTTTTTCGAAGGCCGGACACGAAGGGCTCCGAGGGGGCCTTACGACCGCACTCCACCCCTGCCGGATTCGGGGAAACCCTCCGCGACGACACCTCAGGGTCATCCGCCTCGCTAGGTGGTACGGCAAGGGGAGGCGTTCCGCTCTCCAACATCTCCGGACGAAGATCCCCTGACGACGAGCTCTGCTGAGAAGGGCTGAGATCCGAACTACAAGGTAAAATTTTGGTCATCTTCAGAAATAAAACAGGGATGTCTTTTATTTTATAAACACCCCACTCTACTTACGGCTCGCTGGAGGGCTGATCTCCTTGGAGAGATAATGGGGCCGGGGCATCCCCCGGCGCAGGACCCTTTGGCGAAGATTTCTTCCCGCACTTTGAGGCCTTGGTCTCCGAATCTTCAGAGGCTGTCTCTTCTCCCCTTGGATCTAGGGATTCTCGATCCCTCCTTTCTTGATAACCTCCTTCGCGGAGGCAGTAGCTTCCTTGTTTCCCCCTTCGCCTTCTCCTAAAGGCGCAACCTGTAGCATCTTGGTTAACACTGGATCCGGCGTGGTCTCAGGGAGGGGGGCCGGACACCTGATCAGTTTTGCTTTCGCTATCTACTCATGTTTAAGGGACAGCTCTTTTAAGGGCAAGTTTATGATAAATATACGGATAGCGTGTCCGGCACGGACTACTTACTTGAGCATCCGCGATTGCAGCTCGGAACCTGCGTCCTCGGTCAAGTCCGGACACATTACTTCGATCCGAAGAACAGTTTAGAGATCTCCACGGGCGTTGCGCTATAAAATGTTGGAGAGCTCGTGGTCCCTTCGGATTGAACTCCCATGCACGGAGGGGGCGACATTTGCAGGCAAGGATGCGACGAATCAGCATGACCTGCGCTACTACGACCAGATTGATCTCTCTCTCTAGGAGGTCTCAAATACGGCCCTGCAACAAGGGCACGTCCTTGGACGGCCCCCAGTCAAGACCTTTATTGACCCATGACGCCAGCCGCGGTGGAGGACCCGAGCGAAAGGCAGGAGGCACCACCCATTTGGTGCCCCTGGGAGCAGTGATATAAAACCACTCTTGTTGCCATAGGCCGAGCTCCTCTTGAAAAGAGCCCTCGGGCCATGGAGCATCAGCATTCTTGCTTATAACGGCCCCTCCGCATTCTACTTGTTGCCCCTTGATCATCTTTGGCTCCACCTTGAAGGTCTTGAGCCATAATCCGAAGTGAGGGGTAATGCGGAGGAAGGCTTCACACACGACGATGAATGATGAGATGTGGAGGATGGACTCCGGATCCAAGTCGTGAAATTCCAGCCCGTAATAAAACATGAGCCCCTCACGAAGGGGTCCGTCGGGAAGCCTAGCCCCCGAAGGAAGTGAGACGCGAACACCACGCTTTCACCGGGCTTGGGAGTGGGAATAACCTGCCCTTGAGCAGACAGCCTATGCGATATTTCGCTGGTTAGGTACCTGGCATCTCTTAGCTTTAGGACGTCTTCTTCCGTGATGGAGGAAGGCATCCACCGGCCTTTGAGGTCGGAGCCGGACATCATCGAAGGTCCGAAGCGCCTGAATCTGGAGCTTTGGGTGTTGGAACTCGAAGCGAGGGGCGGATTCGATTGAGATTGAGGAAAAAGAGCGGGGCCTTGGTCTCTTTATAAAGAGGTTGAATACATGGAGCCCTCCCCGTGACCGTTCGGTACTCACCTTCCATAGAGAAGACGTGCCAACGGGCATGATTGGGTTACCCACTCCCGTATTGATGAGAATCCCGGAATAAGTGGACACGATCTCTGCTTTGACAAGACGTGCCAAGGAAACCGCCTCGCTTAACGCGCTAAGGTGGGACAGTAAAAACGATTCGAATAAAGGCTTGGCCGTGGTGTGATGTCACGCTGCGGAATACGTCAGCAGATTGAACTTGTGTAAATATTATTCTCTCTACGGTGGTATGTGGAACTTATTTTGCAGAGCCGGACACTATCCTTGTGTTCAAAATCTTCTATGAAGTATTCGGAGGAGGAACCCGCCTTGCAATGCGGAAGACAATAATGCGCGCCGGACTCGTCGTCCTTGAAGCCTAGTTCAGGGGCTACTGAGGGAGTCCTGGATTAGGGGGTGTCCAGATAGCCGGACTATAGCCTTTGGCCGTACTCCTGGACTATGAAGATACAAGATTGAAGACTTTGTCCCGTGTCCGGATGGGACTTTCCTTGGCGTGGAAGGCAAGCTTGGCGATACGGATATGTAGATCTCCTACCATTGTAACCGACTCTGTGTAACCCTAACCCTATTCGGTGCCTATATAAACCGGAGGGTTTTAGTCCGTAGGACAAACAACAATCATACCATAGGCTAGATTCTAGGGTTTAGCCTCTCTGATCTCGTGGTAGATCTACTCTTGTACTACCCATATCATCAATATTAATCAAGTAGGAGTAGGGTTTTACCTCCATCGATAGGGCCCGAACCTGGGAAAAAACATCGTGTCCCTTGTCTCCTGTTACCATCCGCCTAGACGCACAGTTCGGTACCCCCTACCCGAGATCCGCCGGTTTTGACACCGACAATCACCTGATCTTCAGTGTGCGTAGGAAATTTTTTGAAATTACTATGTTCCCCAACAAAACATTGTGTCCCTTGCCTCCTGTTACCATCTGCCTTAGACGCACAATTCGGGACCACCTACCCGAGATCTGCCGGTTTTGACACCAACATCAGTGATTAGCTAGCATTAAGCTAATCACCTGGCCAACAGGCCCACCCATCAGGCCGGCGAGGTCGTCGCCGGCGACCACAGAACACGACGGAGTCCGCGTTGGGGGCCACGGGGGCGGCATCAGAGAGCACCGGGGCGTAGCCCCTGCTTTCCCGCATCCAGGGGAGCAGACGGGAAGCCGCGGGGGCGCCAGAGCTCGCCGGAGCGGAGCTCGCAACGGTGGCCGGAGCTCGAGCCCGCTCGGATTTAACGCTGCGGCTTGCAAACGAGTGGGGAGAAGAGCTAGCGGGGCACTACATGCATGTGCAAGTGTGTTGGACAGGTCATTGTGACCGAAAGTCCACCGGAGCATCACCGGCGATGAGCTCGAGCAGCGGCAGGTTTCTGTAACCGAAGAATCGGCGACTACGGCGAGCCATCGAGGCGGAGGAGAGTGGGGTTCGGTCCGTGAGCTCATAGCAGAGACGACGGGATGTTTAGTGTGCTCGGGGGAGGCCTGGAGGCGACGGGACGGCGGCAGCGATCGCGGCCGGCCGTGGTGAAGAAGGCGATGGTGACGGCTTCACGGGGCGTCCAACGACGCGTGGTATGGCGGAGGGGTGGCGGACGACGTGGCAGAGCTCGCACGCACGACGGGCGGTCGAGGAGACGGCGGGGAGCGCGGGAAGCGAACGGCGGCGACCGGCGCGTTCGGTCGCGAGAGAGAAAGCGAGGGAGAGGAGGGGATAGGACTGGGGGAGAGTGAGAGGGTCCGGGGGGCGTGTGGCTACGTGTGGGCCATCCTAGGCGACGGAGGGGAGGAAAGGCATGCAGGAGGCGGTGGCGCGGCTGCGGCATGCCGGCCACGCAGCTGCTTTGGGCAAGGGGGAGGAAGACGACAGAGGGGCAGTGGGCTGGGCTGCTGCTGGGCTGGCCACTTGGGCCGCGAGGTGGCTGCACAGGTGAGTTTGCCCAGGTAGGTATTTTCCATTTTTTCTTTTCTATTTTTCTGACATTTGTTTGATTTAATAAAAAATACTAAACCAATTTATTATCTTATGCCAATTTTTGTAGGGGCTAGTGGTATTATTCTAGAGCTCCTCAACAACTGGCATAATTTTTGGACAATATTATATATATATACCAATATATATCCAAAGCAAATAATTGCTGCATTAATTCCAAATGCCCAAAATAAATACTTATGAGCTCCTAAAAATATTGGTTTGATTTTTATCTCTGTCCAATATTTTCAGAGAGCAATATGAGCATTTTCTTGGACCTTTTTGGAGCAATTTTTATCTGGGTCATTTCCAGAAATGATTCTGAGGGTTTCACAAATCCCCATTTCAAATTTAAATGGAATTTAAACATGATGCACACATGACTAGCTAGTCTACGTCATACCAGAACTAGGGATGTGACAACTCACCCCCACTTGAAAGAATCCCGTCCCAAGATTCAGGGTCGATTTAAAAGCAAGCGGGTACTCCAAATGAAGACGATCTTCTCGCTCCTGTGCAGCTTCTCTCTCGGAATGATGAGACCACTGAACCTTGAGGAACTTGATGTTATGACGTCGAGTGACACGCTCTGCTTGATTAAGAATGCTAAGAGGGTACTCTCGATATGTGAGGTTATCTTGGAGATCTAGCATTTCGTGTTCCACATCGTGGATGGGATCCGAGAAGCAACGCCTGAGTTGAGAGATGTGGAAGACATCATGCACTCTGGAATGATGTGGACGTAGTTCCAACTGGTAGGCAACCTCTCCTCGTTTAGCGAGAATGCGAAAAGGACCAATGTAACGAGGAGCCAACTTGCCCTTGATACCGAAACGATGGGTACCCTTCAATGGAGTAAACCGAAGGTAAGCTTTGTCGCCAACTTCATAAGTCATATCCTTATGCGACGATCATACTGGCTCTTTTGACGAGACTGGGTTGTTTTCAAGTTCTCATGAATGCTGCGAACTTGCTCTTCTGCCTCCTGGATCATGTCCGGTCAAAAGAATTGTCTTTCACCGGTTTCTGACCAGTTCAAAGGTGTTCGACATCTTCGTCCATAGAGAATCTCAAAAGGAGCTTTCTTGAGACTGGATTAATAGCTATTGTTATGAGCAAACTCGACAAAAGGAAGATATTTCTCCCAATCCATACCGAATGAGATAACGCAAGCTCTAAGCATGTCTTCGAGAATTTGATTGACCCTTTCCACCTAACCACTCGACTGAGGGTGGAAAGCGGTACTGAAGGAAAGATGGGTTCCCATGGCAGTTTGGAAACTCTCCCAGAAATGAGAAGTGAAAAGACTGCCACGGTCTAAATTGATCTCTAGTGGAACACCATGAAGTGACACTAATCGAGAAATATATAAGTCAGCGAGCTGACTAGCAGTGATACTCTCTCGAATAGGTAGGAAGTGCGCCACTTTGGAGAGTCGATCAATGACTACAAAGATAGCATTATTCCCTTTCTTGATCCTGGGAAAGCCGGTGATGAAGTCCATACCAACTTTATCCCATTTCCACTAAGGAATGGCTAAAGGCTGAAGGGTGCCAGTAGGTCTCTGATGCTCCGCCTTAACGCGACGACAAACGTCACAGTTCGCAATGAACTGAGCATTTCTCTCTTCATCCTAGTCCACCAGAACCTCTGGCATAGGTCCTGATACATCTTAGTACTACCGGGATGAATCGTGACAGGAGATTCATGCGCCTCCTTAAGGATCAGTTGTCGAAGATTTTGCTTCTTGGGGACCACCAGGCGGTTCCCAAAGAAAATGACACATCGATCATCTATAGAGAAACTACTAGCAATACCCTTGGCAATGTTTCTCTTGATCCGGGTAATCCCCGTATCATGCTTCTGGGCTTCTATGATATGATCCACGAGATTAGGTTTCGCCACCAAGGTAGAAAGGAATCCGTGAGGAGCAATGTGAAGGTTAAGCTTACAGAATTCCTCATGGAGAAGTGGTTGGCCCTGCTGCAACATAAGATTGTTGCAATAAGACTTACGACTTAGCGCATCAGCCATGACATTGGCTTTGCCTGGGGTGTAAGTAATCCCTAGATCATAATCTGAGATCAACTCCAACCAACGTCTTTGCCTAAGGTTCAAATCTGGTTGGGTGAAGATATACTTGAGACTCGTGATCGGTGTAGATCTCAACGCGTTTACCAAGGAGGTAATGTCGCCAGGTCTTGAGTGCATTGACTACGGCTGCAAGCTCTAGATCATGTGTAGGATAATTCTCCTCATGTGGATGCAACTGTCGAGATGCATAGGCAATCACATGACGATCTTGCATAAGAATGCAGCCTAGACCCTGTCATGAGGCGTCGCAGTAGATAACAAAGTATTTAGTGAAATCCGGTGGCACAAGAAGAAGTCAGACGTCTTTTCAGTTCCTGAAAACGGTACTCACACTGTGGGGACCACTCAAACTTTTTATCCTTCTTGAGAAGTTCCGTGAGAGGTTTGGCCACTTTGGAGAAGTTTTCTACAAAGCAGCGACAATAACTGGCTAGACCAAGGAAACTCCTAACTTGTTTAACTGTTTCAGGTGGAGTCCAATCAAGAACGGCCTTAACTCTCACGGGATTGATAGCAATGCCCTTACTAGAGATCACATGGCCTAGGTAGGTCACTTCCGGCAACCAAAATTCACACTTGGAGAACTTGGCATAAAGGCGGTGATCTCTGAGTTTTTCTAACACAAGTCTAAGATGTTCGACATGCTCTTCCTCGTTCTTCGAGTAAATAAGAATATCATCGACGTAAACCACGATGAACTTATCTAAGTACTCCATGAAGATAAAGTTCATCAAGCGGGAGAATGTTGCTAGAGCGTTGGTTAGACCGAAGGATCTGACGGTGTACTCATACTGGCCATAACGAGTGACAAAGGCTGTCTTGGGGATGTCCCCATTTCTGATCTTGATTTGGTGGTAGCCTAAGCTCAAATCCATCTTGGAAAAGACTGACGATCCATAGGTCATACAGATCGTTGATCCTGGGGAGTGGATACTTGTTCTTTATCATGACCAAATTAACAGGGCGATAATTTACAACCATTCGATGCGTACCATCCTTCTTCTTGACAAAGAGGACGGGGCAAGCCCAAGGAGAAGAACTAGGACGGATGAAACCCTTTTGCAAGGACTCATCAAGTTGTTTCTTAAGCTCGGCTAGTTCTAAGGGTGCCATCTTGTAAGGTCTCCTAGAGATTGGAGCGGTTCCTGGGATAAGATCTATGACAAACTCTACATCTCTGTCAGGTGGAACACCTGGCAGTTCCTCTGGAAAGACATCCGGAAAGTCACGGACTACCGGGATATCTTCAAGGTCTGGAAGAGGGCTGGCATTAAGAGAACTACTCATCAACCCGTGCGCCTGCACGGGCTAGGATCTTTTTTAACTCAAAAAATTAGTTACACGTACTTTCAGTTTTTAATGAAATTGATTTTTAGAAAGAGGGCGATAGCTGCCTATTCCTGTAACTGGATTAAAAGCATACTTTCAACATATTCAAAAATATTTGCGATACTCATGTACCGTAGCTGCATCGTAAATAGGATGTTGGAAGATTAATTAATTTTTAATATATATTTAGTTTTTGAAATAATATATGCCATGCTTGGTGAAATTCTAATATTGAATAGATTTGTGCAGCACAAAATTTGCATCCTATCACAGGATCATAAAAAACAACTTCCACAACACTTAAATTTCATTATTGGAAGAAACTCAGTCGGACCCCCCTTTTATGGTATGCACACTTCATGATGGCATAATGTCACCATCAGTCACCATAATTGTTGTATAAAAAAATATTTTGAAATGCCAAGGAAAGTTATAGTTTTTGACAGAAACATATTCAAATCTGTATCGGCCAACACTATTCAAAAATCCAAATAAGCAGTAGATACCTTAGTATAAGAAAGCATGTCACAATGAAAATGCCTCTGGTATGTTTCTTGGTTTTCTGAAAAATATAATGTAATTTGTGCAACCACTTGATAATTAATACTTCTTTCATTTCGTATAAGAAAACAATTCGCATGTCTATCATCACTTATTTCTCATAATTGTATTACCAAAATTCAAGGAAACAAAAAATCAGAAAGGAGACAAACTGCGATGTTTCATGTACGTGGCGTTACCTTTATTTTAATGAGGCAGTATCTTCTAATAGACCCCGTCCCTAAAAAACATCTTCTAACAGATCTTGACTATCAAATTTAAAGGAAAGAAGACAGGCTTTTTTTATTTCAGAATCTAGACGTAGGTGTTTTATTTTTGCATCTTTTTTGAGATGTGTGGGCGTTGAAATAGTTTTTTCATAACTAATTTATATATTTTTTTTTCTTTGCAACTAACTTCTTTTGTATGTCTTCTGAGAAATCTGAACCATCAAATTTAAAATCAAATGGCCGATTTAATTTTAATGATGTGGGTGAACGTAAAAGCATCTTACTGTGCATCGTCTTCCTCTACCCCTGAGTGAAATCACGCATAGAGTCCCTTTTCTTGGACGTACGTGAGGCTTCAGGTCGCTTTTTATAAACGTGCATGGATTTTGTTTATTCAGATTGAAATGTTGCACTTCTACGTGGGTCTTCAAGACTTCTTACTTGCGTGTTTTTTAAGGAAAGAAGTCATGCTGTTTTTGTCTTTTCTGAACTTAGATGTGGTCGTTTTTTCTTTTGAAATAACTCAGACGTGCCCATGGGGACGCTTTTTTTGTACGTGTGGTACTAATCCTATTCATGTACGTTATGTTTATTTGTTACTCATATTGAGGCAACATCTTCTAAATGATCTTGACCACCAAATTTAAAAGAAAGAAGACATGTTTTTTCCCTAAAAAAAGACATCTTTTTATTTGTATTTTCAGAACCTAGACGTGGGTGTTTTTTCCTTGCATCTAACTTAAACGTGGGCGTTCAGTACTTTTTCCAGAACCTAGACGTGACGTGGGTGTTTTTTCCTTGCATCTAACTTAAACTTGGGCGTTCAGAACCTTTTTTTTACGTGTGGGATTAATCCTAATAGTCATCTACGTACGTGGTGTTTCTTTTCTTAATTAGGCAGCGTCTTCTACTAACAGATCTCGACCATCAAATTCAATATCCAATGGCTAAATTAATTCTGATGATGTGGATTACTGTAGAGCCTTTTATGGTGCCTCCAATTAGTAAATATAAGATAGAGCTGACGCCTTGCAACTCTAGTGGAGACAGTGACTATCTTGCGAGATGGGTGTGTAAGCTGAACTGACCTGGTGTAACAATCAATCTTGGCATAATGAGCTTTCATCCAGTCCATACCCAGGATGATGTTAATATCTGTAGACTTGAGGGCTATAAGTGATGCAAGGAATACAAGTCTGTCAACAAGGATTTCGTTACCATGGCTTACACTAGAAGTTTGCCATTTGGATCCAGGAGTTTGAATGACTAGTGGAGTGGGCATATCACAAAATGACATGTTGTGCAAGTTAGCATAGCTTTCAGAAATGAAGGAATGAGATGATCCAGTATCGAGGAGAACTGATGTTGGATGACAATTGACAAGGAGTGTACCAAGAACGACATCCGGATCATCATGAGCGTTTTTAGCTGAGACGTGATGCACACGTCCATGTTTAGTGCGAGCTGGCTTGGCACTGATCGTCTTGCTTGATGGCTTAACACAGCCAACAGACTTCTCGGGCTGGGGTGGAGCATAACTAGTCTGAGAGCAGTCACGTGCATAGTGTCCTGGCTTCCCGCATGTGAAGCAAGTCCCTGAAGTTGGACGTGGACCCGCACTGACAAGCGGTCTACTAATAGACCTGGGTGGAACATACGACTAAGCTGGGTGGGGAACCACATAGGATGGCCTCGGTGTATATCCAGAAGGAAGAGTGGAGTTTGGAACCCAAATCCGGCACTTCTGAGGGCTAGAGTCGGAGGATGATCCCAAATCACGGGTGTGCTTACGAGACTCCTGTAAGTGAGATGAGCTGTCTTTGCATTAATGGCCTTGTTCAAAAGGGCTTGGAATGTATCACAATGATGCAGGTGGAGATCATGACGCAACTTGGGGTTGAGACCCTTCCGGAAACTAGACTGATTCTTGAGGTCCATGGACACCTCTTCTGTGGCATAGCGGGCGAGGTTCTCAAACTCTCTACTGTAAGCATCGACAGCCATCTTACTCTGGGTGAAACTACAGAACTCTTCTCTCTTGCGATCGATGAGGGCCTGGGGAACGTGATGCTCGTGAAAAGCCTCAATGAAATCCCTCTAGGTAGGAATCTGGCTAGCTGGAAGCATAGCCTCATAGTTCTGCCCCCAAAGACTAGCAGGACCTTCCAGGTGGTATGTGGCATAGGCGACCTTGTCATCTTTAGCTATGTTCGCGGAACGCAGCTTATGAGTGATGCTACGGAGCCTGTCATCTACATCAAGTGGCTCAATGGAGTGATGAAAGGTAGGTGCGTGCAACCGAATGAAGTCATGAATGGTCGCAGACCCTTTGAACTAATGTGCGGTGTTCTCCTCGATACGTGCCAACAAGCGGTTAGACTCACGCTTGTTCCTCTACATCTCTAACATGAACTCTGCCAACGAAGGCTGGTTAGGAGGATCCTCATCCCTAACATCTCCGTGGTTCTGGCTATGAGCAACAGAACTTCGCTTAACTGATGACATCCTAAGAAACGAAACCAAGGACGGAATCAGCATCAACTATAGGCTGTAGAATGTAGGACAAGGAAATTAGTAACTCTCAAACTCCTAGGGAAATTCCGGCAGCATGACGGCATTAGAATGCTCAAAATGGGACATCCTGCTAAAATGGAGAAGTACAACAACACAACATCACCACTCAAGGTTCTGGGATCATACTAAACAGACTACACCGGAGGTACTCGAAAACTGGGTATGACTCTGATCAACCAATCCTATGGGACTACAGAGTAGTAACACATGATCCTGATAGACGGAAGAGAAAGCCTAGTTTCTAAACCGTGTAGGAAAGGTAGGATGACTCAGATCAGAAGGCCATGAGGAATAAGGAGTAAAAGGAGCCTTACGTTCCTTCCCACAATGAATTCCCTTAGATAACTAAATAATTTCTAGACTCAACTTCGACCAGATTGGCTTGGTAATCCTACAGGCAGTCAGGCTCTGATACCAAGGCTGTCAGGACCCCGACCCTAAGTCACACCGATCTAGCATGTAACACCTCATATCACTTTGCGGCCTCACGCACGGTATTCCCACGGGTGTCGCCTTACCATGCCCGGGACCATTTGCGCCTTTTGGCACACGTATATGATAGTGCCGCTAGCATACATATGACAAAGAAACTGGGCTGACATGGCTAGTCGTGAACCCAAAGTGACACTAACTTACAGGGATAGGCATACATAACCCAGCAACAAACGTGTCGGTCATTAGCGAGTGAATCCGGGTTGTAGCAACTGGGCTAGCAGGACTCCGGAGAATCCGGGCTATAGCAGGCTAACAGGACTCCGGTAGACACCGCGTGACATTTCCCCGAAGGGACAGACACAAGAATGAAGAAGGACACATGCCGGACAACCTAAGTGTTTTGAGCAAGAGCAAGCTACCAGGCTCGATGGAAGCACTAGGAGACATTTCAAAGAAGAGAGGCTACTAAGGATAAACAACTAGATAGTCAGATCCCACACATAGCAATACACATTACACGTACGCATAACATGCAAGTATGTGTTGTACAACATGGCATCACAACATAACTCAACAACTCATATAGATAAGGCTCAGAAGAGCCATCATAGCATTTATTACAGACAGGGGTCACATGACTCAACATTCAGAGCAAACAAGCAACATGCGGAAGAATTACATGTCTGAGTACATACATCTACAAATGAAAATGGCTGAAGAGCCTGACTATCTACAACATCCGATCAAGATCGTAGCTGAGGTACAAGCTACTTGTCGAAGTCCACGAGAACACTAGTAAGACCGAAGTCTCCGCTGGAAAAAAAACAAAAATGAAGAAACATGAGTACAAAGGTACTCGGAAGACTTACATCGGATCCTATCATACATGCATTTGTATCAAGAAGGTAATGTGGGGTTTAGTTGCAGCAAGCCAACTTTGACTCAAGGGCTATCCTGTTATACGACTACGAGAAACTTTTTTGAGGTGAGATGGCGAACAAGAGTCAACTAATCACCACACAATACACTACTATGGTTAGATCCCCGTCTCCCTACGAGAAGGCCATCCATAGCACTCACACTTGTCTTGAGTATTTTAGAGTATCCACTTCAAGTTGTCTATGTAGCACGTAAGCATCCAAGAAGTCCATAACCATGACCCGGCTATTCAATAGATCATGTTAACCCTGCAGGGGTGTACTTCTTCACACACGCTCTCGCCACTTACCGCCATGTACACGTCATGTATCTCGGCAACCTTCAAGTGGAAGCCTGGTGAGGGTGTCGGCCATGACCTGACTAACCACACAAGACTCTAGTCCTAGTTTATCGCCTATTCGGGTTCCATCCGCAAGGAGATCTGGCGGGGTGTCCCTCACGGCCCCAAATGATGTGAGCAGGGTTCCCAAGCCCACCATCCGTGTGCCACATTGTACACCGTGCCACCTGTGCCTAGTCTGTCCCAAGCCCACCCTGTCGGGTGCCACTTGGTAGAAAAATAGCACTACCTACAAACACCAGAAACTAGTTGCGACTCCTGGACAGAGATCAAGTTGGTTAATAAGTCGAGAGGGGTCGAGTTACCGAACCCAATGTGTGGTAGTATCTAGTCATTGGACAACATACATAGAACTCAGTGCTTAAGGACGGTTCCAGTGAGACAACCCACCAGGTACTCCTACATGGCCTCTCACCGCTACCTTTACCAAATCGTGTTCACACACTTCACTCTCAGCATCAGAACATAGAACACCGCACTCCAATTCATTCCCAATGAATCAGACCTGACACACTCTAAGCAATAGCAAGCATGGCATGGTAGAAACACAACAATGGCTTCAATCAACTCCTACACATGATAGTGGGTTTCAACTATTTACGGTGGCAATGACAAGTCATGCAGAGGAATGGGTTCAACTACCGCAGCACAAAGTAGGAGTGAATCGTTGTTGTCCTAATGTAATAACACAGAGCAGGAGCGAGAGAGTAGGATTGTATCGGAATGAACAAGGGGGTTTGCTTGCCTGGTAGATCAACAGGGGAGGCACTTCTTCGCAAATAGGTACTCTCGAGCACTCTCCGGAGCAGGACCTATCGAGAAGGAACGGTGCCAACAATCAAAACACAAGCATATGCAACAATATGATGCATGATCATGGCATTTAGATGTGATTCTCTTTGAGCTAATGCAGCTAGCATTCAATTTGGATGAAGTCCATTTGAATCAAGAATTCAAATGCAACTCCAAGTTAAGTCTTTTATAAATGCCATTTTAGTGTTTCACTTATACAGTAGGTATAAGTTGGTTTGTCATGTATGGAACTAGTACAAATGGATAGATTGCATTTTCTGATAATTTTTCATATATAAATTATTTCAATCTGAGTTACGGTTGAATTTCTATGATTTTTTGAAGTTTATAGCATTTTCTAGATTTTCCCGATTTAATTTAAATCCAGAAAATAAATAATTGCGTCAGCACTGCGTCATGCTTGCATCAGCAAGTCAACAGCACTGACTAGGTCAAACCTGACATGTGGGGTCCACACGGCAGTGTCTCAGGGTTAAACAGGGGGTTATTTGCTTAATTAAAAGATTAGGGGGCACTGCGACCCACATGCCAGTGTCAGGAGTTAGTTAGGCGGTGATTAGCATTAAGCTAATCACATGGCCGACGGGGCCCACCCGTCAGGCCGGCGACCACAAAACACGGCGTGTCTGTGTTGGGGGCCACGGGGGCGGCGTCTGAGAGCACCGGGGCGTAGACCGTGCTCTCTCGTATCCAGGGGAGCAGACGGGAAGCCGCGGGGGCGCCGGAGCTCGCCGGAGCGGGAGCTCGCGGCGGCGGCCGGAGCTCAAGCCCGCTTGGATTTAATGTTGCAGCTTGCAAACGAGTGGGGAGAAGAGCTAGCGGGGCACTACGTGCATCTGCGAGTGGGTTGGACAGGTCATTGTGACCGAAAGGCCACCGGAGCATCACCGGCGATGAGCTCGGGCGGCGGCGGGTTTTTGTAACCGAAGAATCGGCGATTACAGCGAGCCATCGAGGCAGAGGAGAGGGGGGTTCGGTCTGTGAGCTCACAGCAGAGACGACGGGATGGCCAGCGTGCTCGGGGGAGGCCTGGAGGCGACGGGACGGCGGCGGTGATCTCGGCCAGCCGTGGTGAAGAAGGCGACGGTGACAGCTTCACGGGGTGTCCGACGACGCGTGGCTTGGCGGAGAGGTGGCGGGCGACGTGGAGGAGCTCGCACGCACGACGGGCGGTCGAGGGGATGGCGGGGAGCGCGGGAAGCGAACGGCGGCGACCGGCGCATTCGGCCGCGAGAGAGAAAGTGGGGGAGAGGAGGGGAGAGGACTGGGGGAGAGTGAGAGGGTCCGGGGGGTGTGTGGCGATGTGCGGGCCATCCAGGGCGATGGAGGGGAGGACAGGCAGGCAGGAGGTGGTGGCGCGGCTGCGGCATGCCGGCCACGCAGCGGCAGCATGCCGGCCATGCAACTGCTTTGGGCAAGGGGGAGGAAGACGACAGAGGGGCAATGGGCTGGGCTGCTGCTGGGCTGGCCACTTGAGCCGCCAGGTGGCTGCACAGGTGAGTTGGCCTGTAGGTTTTTTTCCATTTTTGTTTTATTTTCTATTTTTCTGACATTTGTTTTATTTAATAAAGAATACTAAACCAATTTATTATCTTATCCCAATTTTTGTCGGGCTAGTGGTAATATTCCAGAGCTCCTCAACAACTGGCAAAATTTTTGGACAATATTTTATATATATAATAATATATATCCAAAGCAAATAATTACTACATTAATTCCAAATGGCCAAAATAAATACTTATGAGCTCCTAAAAATATTGGTTTGATTTTTATCTCTGTCCAATATTTTCAGAGAGCAATATGAGCATTTTCTATGACCTTTTTGGAGCAATTTTTATCTGAGTCATTTCCAGAAATGATTCTGTGGGTTTCACGAATCCCCATTTCAAAATTAAATGGAATTTAAACATGATGCACACATGACTAGCTAGTCTAGGTCATACCACAACTAGGGATGTGACAGTTGTGGACTCGCCCTCTTCTTGCTTGCAATTTGTCAAATCCACAATTGACATAGGCTGCTTGCACGTATCTTTGAAATTATGAACAAAGCGAGCTTTTAGCTCCGCCCCATTAACTGATTGAATTAGGTGGCAGGCCTTTCAACCACGTCGGCGGTCCCATCCAACATCATGGTGAAGTACTTGGCAGCATCATCGACCTCCAATTACTCCATAGCCATCTCGTAACTTTCAATCCATGCCCCGGCTGTAAGTCGCCGTGTAGTTTGGCACCTTCCTAGGTCCCTTAAAATCCTTCGCAAACATTCGTTACGTAGCCGGCACTAGGCGGGGACACCTCCGTCCTGGTGGTCACACCGCCGATAGAAGTCGTTGGATAAACCGGATATGACTGGTAAGCCGTCACCGAGCCGCTGCTCAGCCGCTTTCGAGCCGCTGCCCACTCAGCCTCTTGACGATTCTGTCTTGATCTACCAAGTTAAAGGCCCCATGGCGCGCCGGGTCATGACCACCTGGCTGGTTACGCTACCGGACGTTGCTTGAAACGGCCGCTGAATCCATGTGCCTACTATAACTCGGGCTTCAGCTTGGACGAGGGTTCGAATGGATCCTGTCCCGGCTGTATGAGTATGCCTCCTATTGTGCTAAGGCCGTCTGAAGAAGTTCTCTGACTCGGCGGGTTTCAACCGCCGCCGGAGATTCGCCATCAATTGGGAGAGCCGCCAGTCGTGCTGCCGCCGCTATCATGTTCTCCAACAGGTTAGAATAGTGACCGGAGGTGTTGGTACATACTGAGGTGGAGTCGTGCTCACGCGGGGAGGCCCCATCACCTGTGGCTGAACCGGTGCCCCGACCCCAGGTGTTGCAACCCGGTCTACCTCAGTACGCGTGGAGAGCCACGACGGGTTACTGGGCCCTGCACTAGGTGTGTGAAAGAGGTTTCGAGGATCATAAACTGGAGGGAGTCGAGAGTGAGTCTTCTGATGTCTTCTCCTCATGACCTCATTAGACGCGTTCTGATCTTGCGTGATCCGGAAAGTCTGTGCCTAAATCCGTTGAGCATAAACATCCAAGGCCACCCGCTCTGCGGTTATCCTGACGTCTTCCGCTGCTAGGTCTTTGAGGGAGTCCTGGATTATGGGGTATCCGCACAGCCAGACTATATCCTGTGGCCGGACTGTTGGACTATGAAGATACAAGATTGAAGACTTTGTCCCGTGTCCGGATGGGACTCTCTTGGCGTGGAAGGCAAACTTGGCGATACGGATATGTAGATCTCCTTCTATTGTAACCGACTCTGTGTAACCCTAGCCCCTCCGTGTCTATATAAACTGGAGGGTTTAGACCGTAGGACAACAACAATCATACCATAGGCTAGCTTCTAGGGTTTAGCCTCCACGATCTCGTGGTAGATCAACTCTTGTAATACTCATATTCATCAAGATCAATCAAGCAGGAAGTAGGGTATTACCTCCATAGAGAGGGCCCGAAGCCATGAGGAATAAGGAGTAAAAGGAGCCTTACGTTCCTTCCCGCAATGAATTCCCTTACATAACTAAATAATTTCTAGACTCAACTTCGACCAGATTGGCTTGGTAATCCTACAGCAACAAAGCTCGATACCAAGGCTGTCAGACCCCGATCCTAAGTCACACCGATCTAGCATGTAACACCTCATATCACTTTGCGGCCTCACGCACGGTATTCCCACCGTGTCGCCTTACCATGCCCGGGACCGTTTATGCCTTTTGGCACACGATATGATAGTGCCGCTAGCATACATATGACAAAGAAACTGGGCTGACATGGCTAGTCGTGAACCCAAAGTGACACTAACTTACGAGGATAGGCATACATAACCCAGCAACAAACGTGTCGGTCATTAGCGAGTGAATCCGGGTTGTAGCAACTGGGCTCGCAGGACTCCGGAGAATCCGGGCTATAGCAGGCTAACAGGACTCCGGTAGACACCGCGTGACATTTCCCCGAAGGGACAGACACAAGAAGGAAGAATGACACATGCCGGCCAGCCTAAGTGTCTCGGAGCAGTAGCAAGCTACCAGGGCTCAGTGGAAGCACTAGGAGACATTTCCCAGTAAGAGAGGCTACTAAGGATAAACAACTAGATAGTCAGATCCCACACATAGCAATACACATTACACGTCTGCATAACATGCAAGTATGTGTTGTACAACATGGCATCACAACATAACTCAACAACTCATATAGATAAGGCTCAAGAGCCATCATAGCATTTATTACGCATAGGGTCACATGACTCAACATTCAGAGCAAACAAGCAACATGCGGAAGATTTACATGTCTGAGTAAATACATATACAAATGAATATGGCTGAAGAGCCTTTATATCTACTACATCCGTTCAAGATCGTAGCTGAGGTACAAGCTACTTGTCGAAGTCCACGAGAACACTAGTAAGACCGAAGTCTCCGCTGGAAAAAAAACAAAAATGAAGAAACATGAGTACAAAGGTACTCAGCAAGACTTACATCAAATCCTATCATACATGCATTTGTATCAAGAAGGTAATGTGGGGTTTAGTTGCAGCAAGCCAACTTTGACTCAGTGGCTATCCTGTTCTACGACTACGAGAAACTTCTTTGAGGTGAGATGGCGCACACGAGTCCACTAATCACCACACAATACACTACTATGGTTAGATCCCCGTCTCCCTACGAGAAGGCCATCCATAGCACTCACACTTGTCTTGAGTATTTTAGAGTATCCACTTCAAGTTGTCTATGTAGCACGTAAGCATCCAAGAAGTCCATAACCGCGGACCCGGCTATTCGAATAGATCATGTTAACCCTGCAGGGGTGTACTTCTTCACACACGCTCTCGCCACTTACCGCCATGTACACGTCATGTATCTCGGCAACCTTCAAGTGGAAGCCTGGTGAGGGTGTCGGCCACGACCTGACTAACCACACAAGACTCTAGTCCTAGTTTATCGCCTATTCGGGTTCCATCCGCAAGGAGATCTGGCGGGGTGTCGCTCATGGCCCCAAATGATGTGAGCAGGGTTCCCAAGCCCACCATCCGTGTGCCACTTGGTACACCGTGCCACCTGTGCCTAGTCTGTCCCAAGCCCACCCTGTCGGGTACCACTTGGTAGAAAAATAGCACTACCTACAAACACCAGAAACTAGTTGCGACTCCTGGACAGAGATCAAGTTGGTTAATAAGTCGAGAGGGGTCGAGTTACCGGAACCCAATGTGTGGTAGTATCGAGTCATTGGACAACATACATAGAACTCAGTGCTTAAGGACGGTTCCAGTGAGAGAACCCACCATGTACTCCTACATGGCCTCTTACCGCTACCTTTACCAAATCGTGTTCACACACTTCACTCTCAGCATCAGAACATAGAGCACCGCACTCCAATTCATTCCCAATGAATCAGACCTGACACACTCTAAGCAATAGCAAGCATGGCATGGTAGAAACACAACAATGGCTTCAATCAACTCCTACACATGATAGTGGGTTTCAACTATTTACGGTGGCAATGACAAGTCATGCAGAGGAATGGGTTCAACTACCGCAGCACAAAGTAGGAGTGAATCGTTTTTGTCCTAATGTAATAACAGAGAGCAGGAGCGAAAGAGTAGGATTGTATCGGAATGAACAAGGGGGTTTGCTTGCCTGGTAGATCAACATGGGAGGCACTTCTTCGCAGATAGGTACTCTCGAGCACTCTCCGGAGCAGGACCTATCGAGAAGGAACGGTGCCAACAATCAAAACACAAGCATATGCAACAATATGATGCATGATCATGGCATGTAGATGTGATGCTCTTTGAGCTAATGCAGCTAGCATTCATTTGGTTGAAGTCCATTTGAATCAAGAATTCAAATGCAACTTCAAGTTAAGTCTTTTATAAATGCCATTTTAGTGTTTCACTTATACAGTAGGTATAAGTTGGTTTGTCATGTATGGAACTAGTACAAATGGATAGGTTGCATTTTCTGATAATTTTTCATATATAAATTATTTCAATCTGAGTTACGGTTGAATTTCTATGATTTTTGAAGTTTATAGCATTTTCTAGATTTTCCCGATTTAATTTAAATCCAGAAAATAAATAATTGCGTCAGCACTGCGTCATGCTTGCATCAGCAAGTCAACATCACTGACTAGGTCAAACCTGACATGTGGGGTCCACACGGCAGTGTCTCAGGGTTAAACATGGGGTTATTTGCTTAATTAAAAGATTAGGGGGCACTGCGACCCACATGCCAGTGCCAAGAGTTAGTTAGGCGGTGATTAGCATTAAGCTAATCACATGGCCGATAGGGCCCACCCGTCAGGCCGGCGAGGTCGTGGCCGGCGACCACAAAACACGGCGTGTCTGTGTTGGGGGCCACGGGGGCGGCGTCTGAGAGCACCGGGGCGTAGACCGTGCTCTCTCGTATCCAGGGGAGCAGACGGGAAGCCGCGGGGGCGCCGGAGCTCGCCGGAGCGGGAGCTCGCGGCGGCGGCCGGAGCTCAAGCCCGCTTGGATTTAATGTTGCAGCTTGCAAACGAGTGGGGAGAAGAGCTAGTGGGGCACTACGTGCATCTGCGAGTGGGTTGGACAGGTCATTGTGACCGAAAGGCCACCGGAGCATCACCGGCGATGAGCTCGGGCGGCGGCGGGTTTTTGTAACCGAAGAATCGGCGACTACAGCGAGCCATCGAGGCGGAGGAGAGGGGGGTTCGGTCTGTGAGCTCACAGCAGAGACGACAGGATGGTCAGCGTGTTCGGGGGAGGCCTGGAGGCGACGGGACGGCGGCGGCGATCTCAGCCAGCCGTGGTGAAGAAGGCGACGGTGACAGCTTCACGGGGTGTCGGACGACGCGTGGCTTGGCGGAGAGGTGGCGGACGACATGGAGGAGCTCGCACGCACGACGGGCGGTCGAGGGGATGGCGGGGAGCGCGGGAAGCGAACGGCGGCGACCGGCGCATTCGGCCGCGAGAGAGAAAGCGGGGGAGAGGAGGGGAGAGGACTGGGGGAGAGTGAGAGGGTCCGGGGGGTGTGTGGCGACGTGCGGGCCATCCAGGGCGATGGAGGGGAGGACAGGCAGGCAGGAGGTGGTGGCGCGGCTGCGGCATGCCGGCCACACAGCGGCAGCATGCCGGCCACGCAGCTGCTTTGGGCAAGGGGGAGGAAGACGACAGAGGGGCAATGGGCTGGGCTGCTGCTGGGCTGGCCACTTGAGTCGCCAGGTGGCTGCATAGGTGAGTTGGCCCAGGTAGGTTTTTTCCATTTTTGTTTTATTTTCTATTTTTCTGACATTTGTTTGATTTAATAAAGAATACTAAACCAATTTATTATCTTATCCCAATTTTTGTCGGGCTAGTGGTAATATTCCAGAGCTCCTCAACAACTGGCAAATTTTTTGGACAATATTTTATATATATAACAATATATATCCAAAGCAAATAATTACTACATTAATTCCAAATGGCCAAAATAAATACTTATGAGCTCCTAAAAATATTGGTTTGATTTTTATCTCTGTCCAATATTTTCAGAGAGCAATATGAGCATTTTCTATGACCTTTTGGAGCAATTTTTATCTGGGTCATTTCCAGAAATGACTCTGAGGGTTTCACGAATCCCCATTTCAAAATTAAATGGAATTTAAACATGATGCACACATGACTAGCTAGTCTAGGTCATACCACAACTAGGGATGTGACAGTTGTGGACTCGCCCTCTTCTTGCTTGCAATTTGTCAAATCCACAATTGACATAGGCTGCTTGCACGTATCTTTGAAATTATGAACAAAGCGAGCTTTTAGCTCCGCCCATGAACTGATTGAATTAGGTGGCAGGCCTTTCAACCACGTGCGAGCGGTCCCATCCAACATCATGGTGAAGTACTTGGCAGCATCACTGACCTCCAATTACTCCATAGCCATCTCGTAACTTTCAATCCATGCCCCGGGCTGTAAGTCGGCCGTGTAGTTTGGCACCTTCCTAGGTCCCTTAAAATCCTTCGGCAAACATTCGTTACACAGAGCCGGCACTAGACAGGGGACACCTCCGGTCCTGGTGGTCACACCTGCTTCGATAGAAGTCGTTGGATAAACCGGATATGACTGGTAAGTCGTCACCTGAGCCGCCTGGTCAACCGCCTGCTGAGCCGCTGCCCACTCAGCCTCTTGACGTATTCTGTCTTGATCTACCAAGTTAAAGGCCCCATGGCGCGCCGGGTCATGACCACCTGGCTGGTTACGGCGCTGGACGTTGCTTGAAACGGCCGCTGAATCCATGTGCCTACTATAACTCGGGCTTCAGCTTGGACGAGGGTTCGAATGGATCCTGTCCCGGCTGTATGAGTATGCCTCCTATTGTGCTAAGGCCGTCTGAAGAAGTTCTCTGACCCGGCGGGTTTTAACCGCCGCCGGAGATTCGCCATCAATTGGGAGAGCCGCCAGTCGTGCTGCCGCGCTATCATGTTCTCCAACAGGTTAGAATAGTGACCGGAGGTGTTGGTACATACTGAGGTGGAGTCGTGCTCACGCGGGGAGGCCCCATCACCTGTGGCTGAACCGGTGCCCCGACCCCAGGTGTTGCAACCCGGTCTACCTCAGTACGCGTGGAGAGCCACGACGGGTTACTGGGCCCTGCACTAGGTGTGTGAAAGAGGTTTCGAGGATCATAAACTGGAGGGAGTCGAGAGTGAGTCTTCTGATGTCTTCTCCTCATGACCTCATTAGACGCGTTCTGATCTTGCGTGATCCGGAAAGTCTGTGCCTAAATCCGTTGAGCATAAACATCCAAGGCCGCCCGCTCTGCGGTTATCCTGACGTCTTCCGCTGCTAGGTCTTTGAGGGAGTCCTGGATTAGGGGGTATCCGCACAGCCAGACTATATCCTGTGGCCGGACTGTTGGACTATGAAGATACAAGATTGAAGACTTTGTCCCGTGTCCGGATGGGACTCTCTTGGCGTGGAAGGCAAACTTGGCGATACGGATATGTAGATCTCCTTCTGTTGTAACCGACTCTGTGTAACCCTAGCCCCTCTGGTGTCTATATAAACCGGAGGGTTTAGACCGTAGGACAACAACAATCATACCATAGGCTAGCTTCTAGGGTTTAGCCTCCACGATCTCGTGGTAGATCAACTCTTGTAATACTCATATTCATCAAGATCAATCAAGCAGGAAGTAGGGTATTACCTCCATAGAGAGGGCCCGAACCTTGGTAAACATTGTGTCCCTTGCCTCCTCGTACCATCCGCCTTAGAAGCACAGTTCGGGACACCCTACCCGAGATCCACCGGTTTTGACACCGACATTGGTGCTTTCATTGAGAGTTCCACTGTGTCATCGCTGCAAGGTTTGATGGCCCCTTCGATCATCGATAACGATGCGGTCCAGTGTGAGGTTTTCCTCCCCGGACAGATCTTTGTGTTCGGCGGCTTCGCACTGTGGGCCAACTCGTTTGGCCATCTAGAGCAGATCGAAAGCTACCCCCCTGGCCATCAGGTCAGGTTTGGAAACTTGAATTACACTACCGATATCCGCGGAGAATTGATCTTCGACGGGTTCGGGCCCATGCCAGGTGTGCCGCACGATCACGACGAGCATGATATAGCTCATCCGTCGGACGGTGTTCAGGAGATCACGCCAGCAACTACTCTGGCCTCTAGTCCGGAGCAGATCGTGCCATCCGAGGATGGGAGGATAGACTCCACCACGGAAGCCGCACCCTCAGTGGCGATAGAGCCGAATACTGACCCTACCCCTCACGAGAGCTGAGGGAGTCCTGGATTAGGGGGTGTCCGGATAGGCGGACTACCATCATCAGCCGAACTATCATTGGCCGGACTATCATCATCGACCGGACTCCAAGACTATGAAGATACAAGATTGAAGACTTCTCCCCATGTCCGGATGGGACTTTCCTTGGCGTGGAAGGCAAGCTTGGCGTCTGGATATGTAGATCTCCTACCATTGTAACCGACTCTATGTAACCCTAGCCCTCTCCGGTGTCTATATAAACCGGATGGCTTTAGTCCGTAGGACTACAATCACAACAAACCTTACAATCATACCATAGGCTAGCTTCTAGGGTTTAGCCTCCTTGATCTCGTGGTAGATCCACTCTTGTAAACATCCACAATATCAATATCAATCAAGCAGGACGTAGGGTCTTACCTCCATCAAGAGGGCCCGAACCTTGGTAAAACACCGTGTCCCTTGTCTCCTGTTACCATCCGCCTAGACGCACAGTTCGGGACCCCCTACCCGAGATTGGTGCTTTCATTGAGAGTTCCTCTGTGTCGTCACCGATAGGCTTGATGGCCTCTTCAATCAACAACGACGTAGTCCTGGGTGAGACCTTTCTCCCCAAACAGATCTTCAGATTCGGGCGGCCAGATCATGCCAACTCCCTTGGCCATCTGGAGCAGATCGAAAGCTACGCCCTGGCCATCAGTCAGGTTTGGAAGTCTAAACTTCACGGCCGACATCCGCGGGGACTTGATCTTCGATGGATCTGAGCCACAGCCAAGCGTGCCGCGCTGTCTCGATGGGCATGACCTAACTCTGCCGCCGGACAACACCTTGGAGGCCGCCCACGAATCTGCCTCGACCCATAGTCCGGAGCCGATCGCTCGAATCGAGGACGGATGGCTGGACACCGCCTCGGGAGCCGCAATTTCTACGGTGATGGGGCCGAACACTTACCTTGTCCCACATAAAGCTCATGACTCCGAGGTGCCGGACTCCGAACCTCCTGCGCTACCGCCAATGAATCCGATTACGCCGATCATGGAATTCACCGCTGCGGACATCTTTTTCAAAGACTTCGCCTTCGGCGATATCATAAATTCATCAAGCATCTCTCGCTATTCGAGAGCCCTGGCGAACTACGGCCGGGACGGGTGGGACGCGGACGACGAAGAAATTCAGATCCCACCCACCACCCACTTCAGAGCCACCGTCGGCGATTTAACCGACGATTTCGACTACGACTCCGAAGACATCGAGGGTATGGACGACGATGCCGGAGACTACTAAGAACCAAAGTGCCTACAGGACACTGGAAGACCACCTCGTCATACGACATATACATGGTGGACACCCCAAAAGATGGGGACGGCGAAGAAGCAGCGGAGGCCGATTCCTTAAAGAAACAGCCCAAGTGCCGAGGTCACTGGCGCCGCTCTAAATCCCGCCACGGCAAGAATGGAGATTCCGGCACAGGAGATAATAACACCCCGTAAAGTGCCGAAGACAACTCCTCCAAAGACGATCCAGCGCAGAGGGGGCAGAAGCAAGCCCTCGGGAGAGGGCGGCGAGCGAAGAGGTCGAGGATGACAATTACTTACCTCCCTCCGGAGGCGAGGCAAGCCTCGGCGACGCATTTAATCCGTCGTGCTCGAGGATCCCGTCGAACAAGAGCGTTTCGTGACGCAGGGCTAATGGCCACGGCAAACAGCCTAAAGAATAAGCAACAACAGCTTCAAGCTGATCAAGACCTACTGGCCGACAGATGGACCGAGGTCCTCGCGGCCGAAGATATGAACTCGAACGCCCCTCCAAAAGTTACCCAAAACGGAAGTTGCTCCCCCGATTAGAGGAGGCAGCATCACCAGCGCTGTCTGGCAGACCGACCACCTCGTGGCCGCGATAGAGAGGCGCAAGCCCTCCACCAAAACCGCATTCTCGGCATCGCTCTAAAAGCAGGAAGCCACGGGGAACGCGCCGGACTTGCGAGATATATTGGAGGACAAGGCAAGACAATCCAGATCTATCTATGGATCACGTGGACGCCCACGGCCCACGCATTTAATACCGTCGCACCGGATACAATTACTCCGGCCGGGCCGAACATAGCAGACAACGCTCTCTCGAGCTACGTCGCGATATTGCTCAATACAGAGGCGCCGCACACCCACTATGTTTCACTGACGAAGTAATGGATCATCAAATCCCTGAAGGGTTCAAACCCGTTAATATCGAATCCTCGATGGCACAACAGACCCCGCGGTCTGGATTGAGGACTATCTCCTCCATATACACATGGCCCGCGGCGACGACCTTCACGCCATCAAATATCTCCCGCTCAAGCTTAAAGGACCAGCTCGGCATTGGCTTAACAGCCTGCCTGCAGAGTCAATTGGATGCTGGAAGGACCTGGAAGCCGCATTCCTCGACAACTTCGAGGCACGTATGTGCGACCACCGGACGCAGATGACCTAAGCCACATAATCCAGCAGCATTTAATCAGCCAGGCAATTCTGGACACGGTTCTTAACAAAGAAAATCAAATCGTCGATCGTCCGGATGCAGAGGCACTCGCTGCATTCAAACATAACATCCATGACGAGTGGTTGGCACGGCACCTAGGACAGAGAAGCCGAAATCCATGGCAGCCCTCACATCCCTCATGACCCGCTTACATGCGGGAGAGGATAGCTGGCTCGCTCGCAGTAACAACCTCAGCAAAAATGCTGGCAGTCCGGATACCAAGGACCGCAATGGCAGGTTGCGTCGAAACAAAAACAAACGCCGCATTAACAGCGACAGCAATGAGGATACGGCAGTCAACGCCGGATTCCGAGGCTCCAAACCCGGTCAACGGAAGAAGCCATTCAAAAGAACCACTCCGGGTCCGTCCAATTTGGACCGAATACTCGACCGCTCTTGTCAAAAACATGGAACCCCCGAAAAGCCAGCTAACCATACCAACAGAGATTGTTGGGTATTCAAGCAGGCAAATTAATCGCCGAAAACAGTGACAAGGGGCTACACAGCGATGACGAGGAAGAGACCCGGCCGCCGAACAACAGAGGACAAAAGGGATTCCTCCCTCAAGTTCGGACGGTAAGCATGATATACGCAACGCATATTCCCAAGAGGGAGCGGAAGCGTGCACTAAGGGACGTATACGCGATGGAGCCAGTCACCCCAAAATTCAACCCATGGTCCTCTTGCCGATCACTTTCGATCGAAGAGACCATCCGACCAGTATCCGCCATGGCGGATTCGCCGCATTGGTTTTTGACCCAATCGTTGATGGATTTCACCTCATGAGAGTCCTGATGGACAGCGGCGTGCTTTGAACCTGCTTTATCGTGATACGAGTGCAAGATGGGCATAGACCCTTCAGGGATTAAACCTACAACGACGACCTTCAAAGGCGTCATACCAGGTGTCGAGGCCAATTGTACAGGCTCAGTTACACTGGAAGTGGTCTTCGGATCCCCGAATAATTTCCGAAGCCAGGAATTAATCTTCGACATAGTCCCGTTCTGCAGCGGCTATCACGCTCTGCTCGGACGAACCGCGTTTGCAAAATTCAACGCGGTGTCGCATTATGCATACGTTAAGCTCAAGATGCCAGGCCCTCGTGGAGTCATCACAGTCAATGGAAACAAGGAACGCTCCCTCCGAACGGAGGAACATACAGCGGCTCTCGCGGCAGAAGTACAGAGCAGCCTTTCAAGGCAATTATCGAGTCCGGCCGTTAAACAACCGGACACGACCAAACGCGCCCGGAGCAAAATCAACCAAGACCACCTGGCACGTTCCGTGCACACGTAGCAATGCGGCCCCAACCCCAGCCCTTGCAAAATTGTAAGACAAGCTCTCCACAGACATAATTACGCCCTGGAGATACCATGGGCATAGGGGAAGGGCACAACCACAACAGACCAGAGTGCGGTTCGACCACACCAGGGCTCCCAAGTGTGTCGCTCTTTTTCTTTTATTTTTCTCTTTTTATATACAGAACTCACCGAGGCGAACCTGCCGAACTCATGATGCAACAGCCAGGGAAGGACAAAGGCCGCGACGAACACTCAGGTGGTCTCCATCACGAGCATTAAATTTGTTAAATACAACATTCCGCGGCCTACCCCTGGAGGGAGACGCCTTTAATTCATCCAATCCCTTGCTTTCTGCACTATTTGTATCATTCCGCACTGATAGCATATCTTCTCGAATAAAATGCAGCACTTTTGCCTATAATTGCATCACTTTATATATATATATATATGTTCATTTACAACTTGTTGCACCCGTGCATCTTGGTACGGCCAAATACACCAGGAGCTTATGTCCTCCGCTTTATGGTGTGATAAAGTCCGCACACTTTCACAAGTGCGGCACCCCGAACTTATAGCATTATATGAATCAGCTCCGAATCATGTCTTGGGTCAATAGTTGGGTTTGCCCGGCTCCCATGTTTGGCACCTTACGTTCCGTTCTATCGGCTAAGGTAGCACTGGGAGAACCACTGCGATTGTGCCCCGGTTGAGCCGGGTTAACGCCTCAGTGAAGAAAGCTAAAACTGACCGGCATGACAAGGCGTGAGACTGGTCGCTGTTCGAGAGGTCCTTTCGGGTCCTTAAAGACCTACGCAGCTTCGAGCGAAGTTCCGGATTATGTCCGATGAAGGCGTGGATAGCGCCCCAAATCGGTCTTCCGAATACTAGGGGCTTCGCCGAAATTTAAAATTATAGAATTCTATGGCTAAGTGAGAGTGTGCAAGCACTATAAGTCCGGTTGCCTTGTTCGTTGTGTTGAGCGCCTCCCTAGATGGACCCAAACATGGGAACAAGAGTGCTCAAGTTTATCCCGAACACCCCAGCACTCGTGGCATGGGGGCCGAAGCCGACGACTTGCCATCTCTCAGATTTAATAAACGGCCGCACAGAAGGTAATATTTTAAATTAAACAAGCGTTGCTTAGTGCATATGAACAAAGTTTTCAGCGCCGTGATAACACATTGCGAATTCACTCAAAATTACATCCCTGGGGCACTCATCCGCAATCTTGCGGGCACCCTTCAGACAGCCTTATAGTAAATTTCGGCGACGATGCTCCTTGCCCGCTGGTGGCGCGTCGCTGATTAGCTTCTTCGCATCCAAATTTTGCCCCAATGCACCTTTGAGCGGGCAAGGGCCCGACAAGCACCTTCAATACAGGCGGAGCGCTGATAACCTCCACCTGTGGGCACGCATCCACCAGCCGTCGACGAGGCCGGCGGTAGCTCCCAGGCATGGCCTCTCCAGGCCACAGCCGGACTATGAGGCCCCTCATGGCCTGCTCGGCCACCTTGTGAAGTTCGACCAGCTGCTTCAGCTGGTCGCTTAGGGGGCACCGGATGGCCGGCCTCAGCATACTGAGACCAGAAGACCTTCTCCGTTGAGCTCCCCTCCTCGGCTCGGTAGAATGCGGCGGCATCAGACACGCTGCGAGGCAGATCTGCAAACGCCCCTGGAGAGCTCCGAATCCGGGTAAGTAACACGTAATTTACATTCACATGCTTGCTTTGCATGAAAAATGCCTTACCCGCCGCTATCTTCTTCATCAATTCAACCTCCTGAAGGGACTTATGGGCCTCAGCCTTGGCGGTTTTTGCACTTTCGAGAGCCGAGGCAAGCTCGGACTCTCGAGTCTTTGAGTCACGCTCCAAACTCTCATGCTTTTCCATGAGAGCCTGGAGCTCTTGCTGAACCACCGCCACCCGCGCCTCCTGCTTTTCTCGCTCCCCCCGTTCCGTGGCCGCATTGCGTTCGGCCGCGGACACGGCCTCCTTCAGGGCCGCCACCTCGTTCGTGGCCCCTGCAGTACCCATGTTATCCTTGTTATTTTTTGTCGCAACCTAAATCCTTTTCTGTAAGGTACAAATTCAAAGTGGTGTTACTCACCTTCTTTGTCTTGGAGCTGCTTCCTGGCGCGGCCAAGCTCTTGCCCGGACCGCTCGAGCTCCTGCTTCAACGCACCGACCTCCGCATGATCGGTCTGGCAGAGGTCAGCAGCAGCCTGCAACCCATATTGACATAATTTTTTAGCAACCCTGCAGATATCTTATTTCAGATCCTCGGTCCGCTTTTCTTTCTGAACACCGAACCGAGCATCAGGGGCTACTGTCTATGCGGTATTACATTGCATATTTTTAACTTCTTACCTCAAAGCCTGATAGAAGGCTATTGCAGGCTTCGGTCAGCCCGCTCTTGGCGAGCTGCACCTTCTGGATCACCGCAGTCATAATAGTGCGGTGTTCTTCCTCGATGGAAGCGCTCTGCAGCGCCTCCAACAAATTACCCGGCGCCTCCGGTTGGACGGAAGCCGCCGGCGTCACGGTCTTGCCCTTCGCTCGAAGGGGCTGCCGGACTCGGAACCACTGTGGGTTCTGTTGTGGAGTCGGCGCAAAGTCCGGAGGACGCCTTGTGGCGCCTCCGGAGCCTCCCCCTGATGGGTCCCTTCTGGAGATCCCACCTCGGCGTCCTCGGCGTCGCAAGGGGTGGAGGCGGTCAGGATGGAGTCTACATCCGACGAAGCCAACGACCCGCTCGATGAAGCGGGGAGATCATCACTGGCCGGACTACAGGCAGCATGCGGCATTAGAATGACACTATGTGACGCAGAAAAAGAAATTATAAATCATTCAGGAATCCGGATATTTAAGATCTCGCCGGAGGCCTGGCCCTTGAAGGCCATTCTTCCTCGCCAACGTTGATGTTGGCAGAGCTGTCCGGGGGAATAGTCCTTCCCCTCTTGGACCCTCCGGCCTCCCCTGTTGGGGAAGCCTTCCTCTTCCTCTCTCCCTCCTTTGGGAGAGAGTCCTCTTCCTCCTCCTCATTTTAGGGGGAGGAGTCCGCCCCAGAGTCGTCGGACACCTGAAAACAGGCACTCTTTCGAGCACCCGTGGCCTCCTTCTTGGCCTTCTTTTCCGGCACCACGTGCGGTGCCGGAACCAGCAGCCTCGCTAGACAAGCGTCTACTGGATTTTCTGGCATAGGAGCCGGACAGGTAATCTGCCCCGCCTTCTTCATCCAGTCCCGTCAAAGGAAAAGGGGAAATTAAAACCCGCATAGAGTCAAACTATGAAAAACAAGTGTCCCGTAAAGGGGTAGTATCACTTACCTCGTCAGCCTGGCGCTGTGAGCGAAATCCTCGATCTTCAGTCGCGGATGCGGGCTTGGCGCCCTTGAACAACACCTTCCAGGCGCCTTCGTACGTTGTGTCGAAGAGCTTGTTCAGCGCCTGGTGCTGTTCCGGATCGAACTCCCATAGATTGAATGCCCGCTCTTGGCATGGGAGAATCCGGCGGACGAGCATGACCTGGACCACGTTAACCAGCCTGAGCTTCTTCACCAGCTTCTTGATACAGGCTTGGAGTCCCGTCAGCTCCTTCAAACTACCCCATAGCAAGCCCTTCTCTTTCCAGGAGGTGAGCTGCGTGGGGATACCAGATCTAAACTCGGGGGCCGCCGCCCATTTAGGGTCACGCGGCTCGGTGATATAGAACCACCCGATTGCCACCCCTTGACGGATTCCACGAAGGCCCCTTGAGCGAAAGGACGTTGGGCATCTTGCCCAACATGGCGCCTCCGCACTCCGCTTGAATGCCCTTCACTACCTTCGCTTGACATTGAAGGTCTTGAGCCACAAGTCAAGTGGGGCTGGATGCAGAGGAAGGCCTCGCATTACCCACGATAAACGCCGAGATGTTGAGGATGAAGTTGGCGCCAGATCATGGAAATCCAGGCCGTAGTAGAACATGAGCCCCGGACAAAGGGGTGAAGTGGAAAGCCCAGTCCAGCGGAGGAAGTGGGAAAGAAAGACAACCCTCTCATGGGGCACTGGGGGTGGGGATGAGCTGCCCTCATCGGCAGCCGGTGCGCTGATGTCGCCGAAAGGTATCCGCGCCGCGCAGTTTGGCGATTTGCTCCTTAACGGCGAAGGCCAACCATTTACCTCCCGCCCGGACATGGTCGGAGAAGGTTGAGACGAGATGCGAACTTGGGCACTTTGGAGCTCGAAAGTCGCGGAGATGGATAAGCAAAGGAGGAAGAAGGCGTAGGTGAGAAGGTAAATCCTTATCCCTTATATGGGCGGGCGAAGTCTTACGCGTCCCCCACCGGCCTGGTAAAACTCGCTTATCTCCCAAGCGTCACCATCAATGACGCGGTTGGGTTACCCACGCCCGTATTGATGAGAATCCCGGATTATGGGGAAACACGATCTCTGCTTCAACAAGACGTGCCAAGGAAACTGCTTCGCTAAATGCGCTGAGGTGGTAAAGTAAAAAACAATTCGAGTAATGGCTTGGTAGTGGTGTGACGTCCTGCCACGGAAAACGTCAGCAGATTGAACTCGTGTATATATTATTATTCTCTCTACGGTGGAATGTGGAATTTATTTTGCAGAGCCGGACACTATCCTGGTGTTCACAATCTTCTATCATTCGGAGGAGGAACCCGCCTTGCAATGCCAAGCAACATATGCGCCGGACTTATCGTTATTGAAGCCTGGTTCAGGGGCTACTGAGGGAGTCCTGTATTAGGGGGTGTCCGGATAGCCGGACTACCATCATCAGCCAAACTATCATTGGTCGGACTATCATCATCGACCGGACTCCAAGACTATGAAGATACAAGATTGAAGACTTCTCCCCGTGTCCGGATGGGACTTTCCTTGGCGTGGAAGGCAAGCTTGGCGACACGGATATGTAGATCTCCTACCGTTGTAACCGACTCTATGTAACCCTAGCCCTCTCCGGTGTCTATATAAACCGGATGGCTTTAGTCCGTAGGACTACAATCACAACAACCCTTGCAATCATACCATAGGCTAGCTTCTAGGGTTTAGCCTCCTTGATCTCGTGGTAGATCCACTCTTGTAAACATCCACAATATCAATATCAATCAAGCAGGACGTAGGGTCTTACCTCCATCAAGAGGGCCCGAACCTGGGTAAAACATCGTGTCCCTTGTCTCCTGTTACCATCCGCCTAGATGCACAGTTTGGGACCCCCTACCCGAGATCCGCCGGTTTTGACACCGACAAGAGCCGTGTGGCCGAACTGCTGGACTCGTCCTTGGCCACGGACTCCGTACCACCCGCGCCCATACCTATCGAATCCGATTGGGCGTCGATTGATACTTCTCCAATGTATCTATAATTTTTGATTGCTCCATGCGATATTATCTATTGTTTTAGGCAATATTGGGCTTTATTATCCACTTTTATATTATTTTTGGGACTAACCTATTAACCGGAGGCCAAGCCCAGATTTGCTGTTTTATGCCTATTTCAGTATTTCGAGGAAAAGGAATATCAGACGGAGTCAAAACGGAACGAAATCAACTGGAGAAGTTATTTTTGGAAGGAAACCCACCTGATGGACTTGGACTCCACGTCAGAAGATACGGGAGGTGCTCACGAGGGTGGGGGCGCGCCCACGTGGGGCCCCCGTAGCTCCACCGACGTACTCCTTTCACCCATATATACCTACGTACCCTAAAACTTCCGGAACAGAAGATAGATCGGGAGTTCCGCCGCCGCAAGCCTCCAGAGCCACCAAAAAACAATCGGGACCCCTTTCTGGTACCCTACCGGAGGGGGGATCCATCTCCGGTGGCCATCTTCATCATCCCGGCGCTATCCATGACGAGTAGGGAGTAGTTCACCCTCGGGGCTGAGGGTATGTACCAGTAGCTATGTGTTTGATCTCTCTCTCTCGTGTTCTCTCTCGAGTTCCCTCAATGGCAGGATCTTGATGTATCCCGAGCTTTGCTATTGTAGTTGGATCTTATGATGTTTCTCCCCCTCAACTCTCTTGTGATGAATTGAGTTTCCCCTTTGAAGTTATCTTATCGGATTGAGTCTTTTATGAGAACACTTGATGTATGTCTTGCCGTGATTATCTGTGGTGACAATGGGATATCATATGCCACTTGATGTATGTTTTGGTGACCAACTTGCGGGTTCCGCCCATGAACCTAGGCATAGGGGTTGGCACACGTTCTTGATTCTCCGGTAGAAACTTTGGGGCACTCTTTGAAGTACTTTTATGTTGGTTGGATAAATCTGAGATTGTGTCATGCATATCGTATAATCATGCCCACGGATACTTGAGGTGACAATGGAGTATCTAGGTGACATTATGGTTTTGGTTGATTTCTGTCTTAAGGTGTTATTCTAGTACGAACTCTAGGGCTGTTTGTGACACTTACAGGAATAGCCCAATGGATTGATTGGAAAGAATAACTTTGAGCTTGTTTCGTGCCCTACCATAATCTCTATGTTTTTTCTCCGCTATTAGTGGCTTTGGAGTGACTCTTTGTCGCATGTTGAGGGATTGTTATATGATCTATCTATGTTATTATTGTTGAGAGAACTTGCACTAGTGAAAGTATGAACCCTAGGCCTTGTTTCCTATCATTGCAATACCGTTTACGCTCACTTTTACCGTTAGTTACCTTGCTGTTTTTATATTTTCAGATTACAAAAACCTATATATACCATCCATATTGCACTTGTATCACCATTTCTTCGCCGAACTAGTGCACCTATACAATTTACCATTGTATTGGGTGTGTTGGGGACACAAGAGACTATTTGTTATTTGGTTGCAGGGTTGTTTGAGAGAGACCATCTTCATCCTACGCCTCCCACGGATTGATAAACCTTAGGTCATCCACTTGAGGTAAATTTGCTACTGTCCTACAAACCTGTGCACTTGCAGGCCCAACAACGTCTACAAGAAGAAGGTCGTGTAGTAGACATCACCGATCATGCAGTTCACCTCCGAAGATATCTTTCAGCACTCGCCCTTCGGCGACATACTGAACTCACTGAAATCCCTCTCCCTGTCCGGAGAACCTTGGCCTAACTACGTCTGGCTAGAGTGGGATGCGGACGACGAAGAAATTCAATCCCCACCCACCACCCACTTAGTAGCCACTGTCGACGATTTAACCGACATGCTCCACTTCGACTCCGAAGACATTGATGGTTTGGACACCGATGCGGAGATTTAACAGGAACCATCGCCCACGTGGCACTGGACCGCCACCTCATCATATGACGTATATATGGTGGATACACCCAAAGAAAATAATAATGAGGATCCAGTGAAAGATAGCTCCCACGACAAGCAATCAAAACGGCGCCGTAAGCGCCACTCTAAATCCCGCCTTGGAAAAAATAGCGACAACAGTGCAACAAGAAGCCAAATTGATCCAGCGACAGAGCAGGGTAAGACAGCGGATGACGAACAAAGTGCAGAGCCGCTGTCTGAGCACGGCTACGCCGAGCATCAAGACAACCAACCCATCTCCGGTCAGGAGAACAGTCCGGACGACGACGAGCGCATCATCCTGGTGAAGGAAATATGCCCTAGAGGCAATAATAAAGTTATTATTTATTTCCTTATATCATGATAAATGTTTATTATTCATGCTAGAATTGTATTAACCGGAAACATAATACATGTGTGAATACATAAACCTACAGAGTGTCACTAGTATGCCTCTACTTGACTAGCTCGTTAATCAAAGATGGTTGTGTTTCCTAACCATGAACAAGGAGTTGTTATTTGATTAACGGGATCACATCATTGGTTGAATGATCTGATTGACATGACCCATTCCATTAGCATAGCACCTGATCGTATAGTTTGTTGCTAGTGCTTTTTCTTCATGACTTATACATGTTCCTATGACTATGAGATTATGCAACTCCCGTTTGCATGAGGAACACTTTGGGTGCTACCAAACGTCATAGCGTAATCGGGTGATTATAAAGGTACATTACAGGTGTCTCCGAAGGTACATGTTGGGTTGGCATATTTCGAGATTAGGATTTGTCACTCCGATTGCTCGGAGAGGTATCTCTGGCCCTCTCGGTAATGCACATCACATAAGCCTTGCAAGCATTGCAACTAATGTGTTAGTTGTGAGATGATGTATTACGGAACGAGTAAAGAGACTTACCAGTAACGAGATTGAACTAGGTATTGGATACCGACGATCGAATCTCGGGTAAGTAACATACCGATGACAAAGGGAACAACGATGTCGTTATGCGGTTTGACCGATAAAAGATCTTCAGAGAATATGTAGGAACCAATATGGGCATCCAGGTTCCGCTATTGGTTATTGACCGAGAATAGTTCTAGGTCATGTCTACATAGTTCTCGAACCCGTAGGGTCCGCACGCTAACGCTTCGATGACAGTTCATAATGAGTTTATAAGTATTGATGCACGAAGGTTGTTCGAGTCCCGGATGTGATCACGGACATGACGAGGAGTCTCGAAATGGTCGAGACATAAAGATTCATATATTGGAAGTCTATGTTTGGACATCGGAAGTGTTCCGTGAAATTGGGAATTTTACCAAGTACCGGAGGTTACCGGAACCCCGGAATGCTAATGGGCCAACATGGGCCTTAGTGGAAAGGAGAAAAGGGGCCCAAGTGCTAGTCAGCACCTTCCCCTTCCCTAGTCCTATTAGGACTAGGAGAAGGCGCCTCTCTCTCCTTCCCACTTGGCCAATCCTAGTTGGACTAGGATTTGGGGGAATCCTACTCCTAGTAGGAGTAGGACACCTGGCGCACCCTCCTTGGCCGCCAGCCCTCCCTTTCCTCCTTTATATACAGGGCAGGGGCACCCCATGACACACAAGTTGATCTACGGATCTTTCCTTAGCCGTGTGCGGTGCCCCTTCCACCATATTCCACCTCGGTCATATCGTCATGAGCTTAGGCGAAGCCCTGCGCCGGAGAAGTCATATCGTCATGAGCTTAGGCGAAGCCCTGCGTCGGTGGAGCATCAACATCGTCACCACGCCGTCGTGCTGACGGAACTCATCCCGACACTTTGCTGGATCGGAGTCCGGGGATCGTCATCGAGCTGAACGTGTGCAGAACTCGGAGGTGCCGTACGTTCGGTGCTTGGATCGGTCGGATCGTGAAGACGTACGACTACATCAACCGCGTTGATATAACGCTTCCGCTTACGGTCTACGAGGGTACGTGGACGGACACTCTTCCCTCTCGTTGCTATGCCATCACCATGGTCTTGCGTGATCGTAGGAAAATTTTTGAAATTACTACGTTCCCCAACAGTGGCATCCGAGCCTGGTTTTATGCGTAGATGTCATATGCACGAGTAGAAAACTAGTGAGTTTTGGACGATACATTTCATAATGCCTACCTGCATGTCATTCTTTTGTTCAGCGTTATTGTTGGATAGACGATCCTGACCTACCTTACGCGTACTCTTACGCTAGACCGGTTCCCTCGATGTGCTTTGCACATAGATGGCTTGTGGAAGACTGTCTCTCCAACTTTAGTTGAACCGAGTGTGGCTACGCCCGGTCCTTGAGAAGGTTAAAACGGAGTCTATTTGACAAACTATCGTTGTGGTTTTGATGCGTAGGTAAGAACGGTTCTTGCTTAGCCCGTAGCAGCCACGTAAAACTTGCAACAACAAAGTAGAGGACGTCTAACTTGTTTTTGCAGGGCATGTTGTGATGTGATATGGTCAAGACATGATGCTAAATTTTATTGTATGAGATGATCATGTTTTGTAACCGAGTTATCGGCAATCGGCAGGAGCCATATGGTTGTCGCTTTATTGTATGCAATGCAATCGCGATGTAATGCTTTACTTTATTACTAAGCGGTAGTGATAGTCGTGGAAGCATAAGATTGGCGAGACGACAACGATGCTACGATGAAGATCAAGGTGTCGCACCGGTGACGATGGTGATCATGATGGTGCTTCGGAGATGGAGATCACAAGCACAAGATGATGATGGCCATATCATATCACTTATATTGATTGCATGTGATGTTAATCCTTTATGCATCTTATCTTGCTTTGTTTGACGGTAGCATTATAAGATGATCCCTTACTAAATTATCAAGAAGTGTTCTCCCTGAGTATGCACCGCTATGTAAAGTTCTTCGTGCTGAGACACCACGTGATCGGGTGTGATAGGCTCTACGTTCAAATACAACGGGTGCAAAACAGTTGCACACGCGGAATACTCAGGTTATACTTGACGAGCTATGCATATAAGATATGACCTCGAAACACGGAGACCGAAAGGTCGAGCGTGAATCATATAGTAGATATGATCAACATATTGATGTTCACCATTGAAACTACTCCATCACACGTGATGATCGGTCATGGTGTAGTTGATATGGATCACGCAATCACTTAGAGAATTGGAGGATATTTTCTAAGTGGGAGTTCTTAAGTAATATGATTAATTGAACTTAAATTTATCATGAACTTAGTACCTAGAGTATCTTGCTTGTCTATGATGTGTAGATAGATGGCTCGTCCTGTTGTTCCGTTGAATATTAATGCGTTCCTTGAGAAAGCAAAGGTGAAAGATGATGGCAGCAATTACACTGACTGGGTCCGGAAATTGAGTATTATCCTAATTGCTGCACAGAAGAATTACATCCTGGAAGCACCGTTAGGTGCCAGGCCCGAATGCAAGGGCTGCGCCAGAAGTTGTGAACGTCACCGCAAAGCGTAGCTGATGACTACTCTATAGTTCAGTGTGCCATGCTTTACGGCTTAGAACCGGGACTTCAACGTCGTTTTGAACACCATGGAGCATATGAGATGTTCCAGGAGTTGAAGTTAATATTCCAAGCGAATGCCCGGATTGAGAGATATGAAGTCTCCAATAAGTTCTATAGCTGTAAAATGGAGGAGAACGGTTCTGTCAGTGAGCATATACTCAGAATGTCTGGGTATAACAATCACTTGATTCAACTGGGAGTTAATCTTCCGGATGATTGCGTCATTGACAGAATTCTCCAATCACTGCCACCAAGCTACAAGAGCTTCGTGATGAACTATAATATGCAAGGGATGACCAAAACAATGCCCGAGCTCTTCGCGATGCTTTGAAAGCCGCGGAAGTAGAAATCAAAAGGAGCATCAAGTGTTGATGGTTAACAAAACCACTAGTTTCAAGAAAAAGGGTAAAGGAAAGAAAAAGGGAAACTTCAAAAGAACGGCAAGCAAGTTGCTAATCAAGAGAAGAAACCCAAGTCTGGTCCTAAGCCTGAAACTGAGTGCTTCTATTGCAAGCAGGCTGGTCACCGAAGCGGAACTGCCCCAAGTATTTGGCGGATAAGAAGGACGGCAAAGTTAACAAAGGTATATGTGATATACATGTTATTGATGTGTACCTTACTAATACTCGCAAGAGCACCTGGTATTTGATACTGGTTCTGTTGCTAATATTTGCAACTCGAAACAGGGCTACGGATTAAGCGAAGATTGGCTAAGGACGAGGTGACGATCTTGGCGTGGAAATGGTTCCAAAGTCGATGTGATCGCAGTCGGCACGCTACCTCTACATCTACCTTCGGGATTAGTATTAGACCTAAATAATTGTTATTTAGTACCAGCGTTGAGCATGAACATTATATCTGGATCTTGTTTGATGCGAGACGGTTATTCATTTAAATCGAGAGAATAATGGTTGTTCTATTTATATGAATAATATCTTTTATGGTCATGCACCATTGAAGAATGGTTTGTTTTTACTTAATCTTGATAGTAGTGATACACATATTCATAATGTTGAAACCAAAAGATGCAGAGTTGATAATGATGGTGCAACTTATTTGTGGCACTGCCGTTTAGGTCATATCGGTGTAAAGCGCATGAAGAAACTCCATCTTGATGGACTTTTGGAGTCACTTGATTATGAATCACTTGGCACTTGCGAACCGTGCCTTATGGGCAAGATGACTAAAACACCGTTCTCCGGAACTATGGAGAGAGCAACAGATTTATTGGAAATCATACATACCGATGTATGTGGTCCAATGAATGTTGAGGCTCGTGGCGGATATCGTTATTTTCTCACCTTCACAGATGATTTGAGCAGATATGGGTATATCTACTTAATGAAACACAAGTCTGAAACATTTGAAAAGTTCAAAGAATTTCAGAGTGAAGTGGAAAATCATCGTAACAAGAAAATAAAGTTTCTACGATCTGATCGTGGAGGAGAATATTTGAGTTACGAAGTTTGGCCTACATTTGAAACAATGCGGAATAGTTTCGCAACTTACGCCACCGGAACACCACAACGTAATGGTGTGTCCGAACGTCAGAATCGTACTTTATTAGATATGGTGCGATCTATGATGTCTCTTACTGATTTGCCGCTATCGCTTTTGGGGTTATGCTTTAGAGACGGCTACATTCACTTTAAATAGGGCACCATCTAAATCCGTTGAGACGACGCCTTATGAACTGTGGTTTGGCAAGAAACCAAAGTTGTCGCTTCTGAAAGTTTGGGGCTGCGATGCTTATGTGAAAAAGCTTCAACCTGATAAGCTCGAACCCAAATCGGAGAAATGTGTCTTCATAGGATACCCAAAGGAAACTGTTGGGTACACCTTCTATCACAGATCCGAAGGCAAAATTTTTGTTGCTAAATTCGGAAACTTTTTGGAGAAGGAGTTTCTCTCGAAAGAAGTGAGTGGGAGGAAAGTAGAACTTGATGAGATAACTGAATCTACTCCCTTATTGAGAAGTAGTACATCACGTAAATCAGTTTCCGTGACACCTACACCAAATAGGGAGGAAGCTAATGATGATGATCATGAAACTTCAGATCGAGTTTCTACAGAACTTCGTAGATCAACCAGAGCAAGATCCGCACCAGTGTGGTACGGTAATCCTATTCTGGAAGTCATGTCACTGGAACATGATGAACCTACGAACTATGAAGAAGCGATGGTGAGCCCAGATTCCACAAAATGGCTTGAGGCCATGAAATCTGAGATGGGATCCATGTATGAGAACAAAGTGTGGACTTTGGTTGACTTGCCCGATGATCGGCAAGCAATTGAGAATAAATGGATCTTCAAGAAGAAGACTGACGCTGATGGTAATGTTATCGTCTATAAAGCTCGACTTGTTGCAAAAGGTTTTCGACAAGTTCAAGGGATTGACTACGATGAGACCTTCTCACCCGTGGCGATGCTTAAGTCCGTCCGAATCATGTTAGCAATTGCCGCATTTTATGATTATGAAATTTGGCAAATGGATGTTAAAACTGCATTCCTGAATGGATTTACGGAAGAAGAGTTGTATATGATGCAACCAGAAGGTTTTGTCGATCCAAAAGGAGCTAACAAAGTGTGCAAGCTCCAGCGATCCATTTATGGACTGGTGCAAGCCTCTCGGAGTTGGAATAAACGTTTTGATAGTGTGATCAAAGCATTTGGTTTTATACAGACTTTTGGAGAAGCCTGTATTTACAAGAAAGTGAGTGGGAGCTCAGTAGCATTTACGATATTATATGTGGATGACATATTACTGATCGGAAATGATATAGAATTTCTGGATAGCATAAAGGGATACTTGAATAAGAGTTTTTCGATGAAAGACCTCGGTGAAGCTGCTTACATATTGGGCATTAAGATCTATAGAGATAGATCAAGACGCTTAATAGGACTTTCACAAAGCACATACCTTGATAAAGTTTTGAAGAAGTTCAAAATGGATCGTGCAAAGAAAGGGTTCTTGCCGGTATTACAAGGTGTGAAGTTGAGTAAGACTCAATGCCCGACCACCGCAGAAGATAGAGAGAAAATGAAAGATGTTCCCTATGCTTCAGCCATAGGCTCTATCATGTATGCAATGCTGTGTACCAGACCTGATGTATGCCTTGCTGTAAGTTTAGCAGGCAGGTACCAAAGTAATCCAGAGTGGATCATCGGACAGCGGTCAAGAACATCCTTAAGTACTTGAGAAGGACTAAGGATATGTTTCTCATTTATGGCGGTGACAAAGAACTCGTCAGAAATGGCAGTTACGTCGGCGAAGCTTTGACACTGATCCGGACGATTCTAAATCGCAAACCGGATACGTATTTACATTAAACGGTGGAGCTGTCAGTTGGTGCAGTTCCAAACAAAGCGTCGTGGCGGGATCTACATGTGAAGCTGAGTACATAGCTGCTTGGAAGCAGCTAATGAAGGAGTCTGGATGAAGGAGTTCATAACCGATCTAGGTGTTGTACCTAGTGTATCGGGTCCAATGAAAATCTTTTGTGACAATATCGTGCAATTGCCTTGGCAAAGGAATCCAGATTTCACAAGAGAACCAAACACATCAAAAGACGCTTCAACTCCATCCGGATTTGGTCCGTGTGGGAGACATAGAGATATGCAAAATACATACGGATCTGAATGTTGCGAGACCCGTTGACTAAGCCTCTTCCACGAGCAAAACATGATCAGCACCAAGACTCCATGGGTGTTAGAATCATCACCGTGTAATCTAGATTATTGACTCTAGTGCAAGTGGGAGATCAAGGAAATATGCCCTAGAGGCAATAATAAAGTTATTATTTATTTCCTTATATCATGATAAATGTTTATTATTCATGCTAGAATTGTATTAACCGGAAACATAATACATGTGTGAATACATAAACCTACAGAGTGTCACTAGTATGCCTCTACTTGACTAGCTCGTTAATCAAAGATGGTTGTGTTTCCTAACCATGAACAAGGAGTTGTTATTTGATTAACGGGATCACATCATTGGTTGAATGATCTGATTGACATGACCCATTCCATTAGCATAGCACCTGATCGTATAGTTTGTTGCTAGTGCTTTTCTTCATGACTTATACATGTTCCTATGACTATGAGATTATGCAACTCCCGCTTGCACGAGGAACACTTTGGGTGCTACCAAACGTCATAGCGTAATCGGGTGATTATAAAGGTACATTACAGGTGTCTCCGAAGGTACATGTTGGGTTGGCATATTTCGAGATTAGGATTTGTCACTCCGATTGTCGGAGAGGTATCTCTGGGCCCTCTCGGTAATGCACATCACATAAGCCTTGCAAGCATTGCAACTAATGTGTTAGTTGTGAGATGATGTATTACGGAACGAGTAAAGAGACTTACCAGTAACGAGATTGAACTAGGTATTGGATACCGACGATCAATCTCGGGTAAGTAACATACCGATGACAAAGGGAACAATGTATGTCGTTATCTTGATTTGACCGATAAAAGATCTTCAGAGAATATGTAGGAACCAATATGGGCATCCAGGTTCCGCTTATTGGTTATTGACCGAGAATAGTTCTAGGTCATGTCTACATAGTTCTCGAACCCGTAGGGTCCGCACGCTTAACGCTTCGATGACAGTTCATAATGAGTTTATAAGTATTGATGCACGAAGGTTGTTCGAGTCCCGGATGTGATCCACGGACATGACGAGGAGTCTCGAAATGGTCGAGACATAAAGATTCATATATTGGAAGTCTATGTTTGGACATCGGAAGTGTTCCGGGTGAAATTGGGAATTTTACCAAGTACCGAGAGGTTAACGGAACCCCCCGGAATGCTAATGGGCCAACATGGGCCTTAGTGGAAAGGAGAAAAGGGGGCCCAAGTGCTGGCCGCACCTTCCCCCCTTCCCTAGTCCTATTAGGACTAGGAGAAGGGGGCGCCCCCCCTCTCTCTCCCTTCCCACTTGGCCAATCCTAGTTGGACTAGGATTTGGGGGGGGAATCCTACTCCTAGTAGGAGTAGGACACCCCTGGCGCACCCTCCTTGGCCGGCCAGCCCCTCCCCTTCCCTCCTTTATATACAGGGGCAGGGGGCACCCCATGACACACAAGTTGATCTACGGATCTTTCCTTAGCCGTGTGCGGTGCCCCCTTCCACCATATTCCACCTCGGTCATATCGTCATGAGCTTAGGCGAAGCCCCTCGCCGGAGAAGTCATATCGTCATGAGCTTAGGCGAAGCCCTCGTCGGTGGAGCATCATCATCGCTACCACGCCGTCGTCTTGACGGAACTCATCCCCGACACTTTGCTGGATCGGAGTCCGGGATCGCCATCGAAATGAGCGTGCGAGAACTCGCGGAGGTGCCCGTCGCTCGGTGCTTGGATCGGTCGAATCGTGAAGACGCACGACTACATCAACCGCGTTGATATAACGCTTCCGCCACGGTCTACGAGGGTACGTGGACGGACACTCTTCCCTCTCGTTGCTATGCCATCACCATGGTCTTGCGTGATCGTAGGAAAATTTTTGAAATTACTACGTTCCCCAACACCTGGAAAGGCAGCTGGAGCAAGAAAGGCTTATGGCCACTGCAAGAAGTCTGAAGAAGAAAAAACAAAGGCTCAAGGCCGCACAAAACACACTCAATAGTAGATGTAATAAGGTGCTCGACACGGCAGAAAAGTATGGTGGCAGTCGCCCCACGAAGAGCAACCCAAAGCGGAAGCTGCTGCCGAAGTTCGACGGCAAGGCCTTCGAATCCTCACAGCCAAAAAACAAAACTGTTGATTGGTCGGACCGACGACCTCATGGCCGCGATAGGGTGGCCAACGAGGCCTCACATAAGTCGTTACATGACCAACGCGAGGACCCGCATCAATGGGCCGGCGCAACCAGATCCATCTACGGATCAAGGAAACACGCTCCAGCACTCCGCCAACACCAAATACCACAACCGTCTGAACGCCATGGCACAGCCAAATACAGGGGTGCCTCACACCCCCTATGATTCTCCGACGAGGTATTAGACCATGAATTCCTAGAAGGGTTCAAACCAGTTAACATAGAGGCATACGACGGAACCACAGACCCTGGGGTCTGGATCGAGGACTTCATCCTCCATATTCACATGGCTCCTGGAGACGATCTCCACGCCATCAGATACTTACCCGTCAAGATCAAAGGACCAGCTCGGCACTGGCTGAAAAGACTCCCTGAAAATTCCATTGGAAGTTGGGAAGAGCTCAAGGACGCTTTCCGGACTAACTTTCAAGGAACTTATGTCCGACCCCCGGACGCTGATGATTTGAGTCATATAATTCAACAGCCCGGAGAGTCAGCCCGAAAGCTTTTGAACAGGCTTCTCACTAAGAAGAACCAAATTGTCGACTGTCCGGACACTGAAGCCCTAGCAGCTTTCAAGCACAGTGTTCGAGACGAATGGCTTGCCAGACACCTTGGCCAGGAAAAGCCGAGAACAATGGCAGCCCTAACAAGCCTCATGACCCGCTTTCGTGCGGGCGAGGACAACTGGTTAGCTCGTAGCAGCACCAGCGACCCAAGCACATCCAAGGTCCGGGGCAGCAATGGAAAACCACGACACGGTAAAAAAAGCGCCGGAATAAAGAAGACAGCCCATACAACACGGTGGTAAACGCCGGATTTAGAGGCTCTCGACCGGATCAGGGGAAAAAGCCCTCTTAAGGCAACAGAGATGAACTGACCGACCTAAACAAAATTCTAGACGAACTATGTCAGATCCACGGCACCCCCAGCAAGCCTGCAAATCATACCCACAGAGATTGCTGGCTCTTCAAGCAGGCTGGCAGGCTAAACGCCGAACACAAGGGGGAGGACACTTCGAGCGAGGACGAGCATACGCCAGCCAAAGAAGACACCGGGGACGTAAAAATTCCTGCCAGAAGTCAAAACAGTAAATGTTGTCCATGTGACAAAGAGGAGAGGCAAATACGCACTCCAAAATACACGAGCCATAGAGCCCGTCACCCATGAGTCCCGCCACTGGTCGGCCTGCCTGGTCACTTTCGATCACAGGGATCACCTAATAGGTATCTGGCAGGAAGGATCAGCCGCCTTGGTGCTGGACCCAATAGTAAACGGATACCACCTTACATGAGTCCTTATGGACGGCGGCAGTAGTCTAAATCTGATATACCAGGACACTGTCCACAAAATGGGGATAAACCCAACAAACATCAGCCACAGTAATACTACCTTCAAGGGAGTAACACCAGGCACAGAGGCTCACTGCACGGGCTCTCTAGCGCTAGAGGTTGTGTTCGGCTCGCCCGACAACTTCCGGATCGGAATGTTAACCTTCGAAATTGCTCCATTCCGAAGTGGCTATCAGGCACTACTCGGACGAGAGGCTTTCGCCCGATTCAATGCAGTACAGCATTACGCTTTACTCCAACTTTAAATGCCCGGTCCGTGCGGCACCATCACAGTACATGGAAATGTTGTGCGTTCGTTCCAAGCAGAAGAACGCACGGATGCTTTAACAGCCGAACACTAGACGGCCTCATCACCAGAGACGATGACCGGTCGTTAGGACCCATGGACACCGTTAGACGAGTCCGGCCAATCATTGATAGATATTGGTTCAATGGTTACACCCGTATAGACGGTACCAGGGGCTTCGCCGCAATAATTTGGCTCATCTTTACCCATCTCAAATTTTTCATGGTTTATTTATAATAAAAAAACTTTTGCACAACAACTTTACACTAAGCACCTCTCTTTTACAGATGACGATCGTGCTACACCCGTCCAGGATACAGCACAACAGAGACACAGGCGCAGACGTGCAGCAGGGACCCGTACAAAGGTTTCTCTTTAGATTAAGACCCTGCGTAAACCTTTTTTACTGTCTTTTGTTGTTCACATCCTCCGGATTCTCAATAGAACCGAGAAGGATGCTGATGTCTTGGCATGTGGCCACGTCAGAATATTGCTTGTACCTAGACACTATGGGTTCATTATCCAAGGGCGTCACCGAAGCCCAGTATATGTTTCAAAGACCGAACACCTTAGGGAGTGTTCGGCGACGCGAGTTAGGCCTTATATGCATCAGCTCCGAATCATGTGTTTGGTCAAATGTTGGGTTTGCCCGGCTCCTGTGTTTTGCTACCTTACGGTCCGCTCTATCGGCTAAGGTGGCACCAGGAGAACTACTACGATTGTGCGCTGGATAGCCCGGACGAGCACCTCGGTAGAGAAAGCCGGAAACTGAGTGTCATGATAAAGCGAGAGACTGGTCAACCACTCGATGACTTATCGGAATCTTCGAGATTCCTCCGCATTAACGAAGGGCCGTTTCCCGGCCAAGCATGACCGCGCCCCGTATCCGGATGAGCGTGGAGCCACCAGGGGCTATATAGTAGCCCCACTGTCAAACTCCTATGGCTAAGTGAAAGTGTTAAAGCAATATAGTCCGATTGCCTAGTTCACTGCGCTATCACCTCCTTAATGGACCAAGATGTTGGATCAAGTGTGAACATGCGTCTTCTGCGAACACCCCCGCATTGTATGTGTGGGGGCTGAAGCCGACGACTGCAAACTTTCAGGTAATATAAACATATACATAAACGGCCGCACAGGAGGCATCATAACACTTTTAGGAAAAAGTATAAAAATAGCCTTTATATAATTTAGTAAAACATTGTTTTTCGATGGGAATACAAGTCATTCGAACATAATATTCTTCGAGCACTGCGCTTCTATAGAACGAGCGCCTTCAAGGACCTTGTCAAAGTAGTGCTCGGCAGCTACTTGGCTAATTGCCGAACTAGGGGCCGCAATTGCGGTGGCTTCCATCTCCGTCCAGTGTGTTTTGACACGGGCAAGCGCCATCCGCACACCCTCAATGCACGCCGACCTCTTCATAGCGTCGATGCGCGGCACAGCACCAAGGAACCGCTGCACCAAGCTGAAGTAACTGTTCGGCCTTGGCCCTGCCGGCCACAGGTGATCCACAACAGACCTCATGGCGAAGTCCGCAACCTATGGAGCTCGGCCCATTCGCCATTCGCTCATTCAGAGGAAGCGCATATGCTGGACCATTAAGTGCGACCACAACAGCTTCTCCACTTCACGATCTCTTTGATCCTTGAAGAACTTCGACCGCATCAGCAGCACTTTCGCTGCCAAATCCGAATAGGCGTCCATGAACTCCACAGCCGGTCGAGAGGAGCATACTTAGGATCTATGAACTTGATCCGCAGCATAAAGGGCTTCCCAGCCGCGATATCCCCGGCGTGACGCAGCTCCTCCTTCATCGCTATAATTGTAGAGCGGGATTCCTTGGCTACTGCCATGGCCTTCTCCAGCTCCGCAGCCTTCGCTCGGCTTTCCTTCTCAGGAAGCCGGTATCGGTCGGCGGCATCACTTAACTCAACGGCCATCTTGGCCATCTTCTCCTTACTTTGGCAATGGGCAGCTTGTTCGGCCCTCAGCTCTTCAAATTACTTTTTAGAGCAGCCGCATCACTTTTCCTGACTTGCTTTTTGGCTCGGGCAAGTTCCGCCCGAAGGGTCTCCACCGCCGCAGCTCCATCTGCATTTCACAACATGTTCAAGATACTGGCATTACGCTACTCTTACCATATGCTGAAATCCGGAGAAATTACATACCCTGCCTCGTCAAGCCGCTTGTTGACAAGCACGATGTCGGCATCTGTCGCATCAAGTCGCCGCGTTAGCTCCGCAACCTCACAAGTCCGGCTAGCCACCGGACCTCCTGCCACCTGCATATGAAGACGCCTAGATTATTACCTGCGACTATGATCCTCTGTTTACCACCATTTCCGACGGCAACCTGAGTCTTAGGGGCTAATATCTGCACAGGGCACGTTTTAAACAAGTCCGATACTGTTAAAAATACACATCACTTTGCGTACCTCAAAACCTTTCGGCAGACTCATAAAGGCTTCATGCAACCCGCTTTCTGCGGATGAAACCCTCTCAACCACCACGCCAATTAGCACACGGTGCGCTTCTGAGAAAGCTGCCTGCTCTAGCAGATCCTTCCGTGCATCTGACCGCATGACATGCGGAGCCGGACCCTTCCGGTTGCTCTCTCCAAGAGCTGGATACTGAGGGTTTCGGGTGGCCAGAGATTCACCCTCTGGCCCTGCCGGATCGGGAGGAGCCCTCCGAGACAACACCTCGGGGTCACCCACCTCGTAAGGCGGGATGGTGTGGGGAGGTGTTTCGCTCTCCATCATCTCCGGAGGAAGATCCCCCGAAGACGAACTCTGCCGAGAAGGGTCACGATCCGGACTACAAGACGTATGTTTCAGTTATTTTCCTCAAAAGTAAAGCAGGATGTTTTTTTTACTACTAAACCCTTTCTTTTACTTACAGCTCGATGGAGGGCTGATCCCCTTGCGGGCACTGTACGGCCGGGATATCTCCTGGGCCAGGACCCTCTGGCGAAGATTTCTTCCCCCGTTTAGAGACTATTGTCTCCGGGCCTTCAGAGGCGGTCCTTTTCCTTCCTTGGGGAGAGGGAGCTTTGGCTTCTTCTCCCCGGTTGTCCACCTTCGCGGAGGCGTCAGCCTCTTTCTTCCCACCTTTATCCTCCCCTGAGGGCGCTTGGTAGGGTGCAAGCTCCAACATCCGGACTAGTATTGGATCCGGTGAGACCTCGGGGAGGGGGGCCAGACACCTGATCATCTTCGCCTTTGTTTTTCAGTCCTGGTCAAAGAGCGACTTTTCAGAATGATGTCATGATGAATAGAAATACAACGTGTTCAGCCATAGGGCGACTTACTTGGGTATCTGGACGATTGCAGCTCAGACCCGCATCCTCGATGGAATCCGGACACACTGCTTGGGTCCAAAGTACAATTTGTACATCTCCTCAGGCGTCATGTCGAGGAAGTGTTGAATAGCGCACGGTCCCTCCGGATTGAATTCCCACAAACGGATAGGACAACGTTTACAGGGCAGGGTTCGGCGAAGTAACATTACTTGCGTTACTATGACCAGATCAATATCTCTTTCGAGAAGATCCTAGATGCGACCCTACAGTATGGGCACGTCCTTCACTGGCCCTAGTTTAGCCCCTTGTTGATCCATGACGTTAGTCGTGGAGGGTGACCCGAGCGAAAGGCAGGTGGGGCCACCCATTTTGGTACCCCTGGGAGCTGTGACATAAAACCATTCTTGTTGCCATAAGCTGGACACCTCCTGGAAAGAACCCTCGGGCCATGGGGCATCGGTGCTTTTGCTTATTACAGCACCTCCGCATTCTGCATACCTCCCCTCGATTGTCTTCAGCTCCACTTGAAAGGTCTTGAGCCACAGGCCGAAGTGACGGGTGATGTGGAGAAAAGCTTCGCACACGATGATAAAAGACGAGATGTGGAGAATAGAATCCGGAGCTAAATAATGGAAGTCCAGCCCGTAATAGAACATGAGCCCCCTCACGAAGGGATCCAGAGCCAGGCCTAGCCCTCGAAGGAAGTGAGATATGAATACTACGCTCTCGCCGGGTTTGGTAGTAGGTATGCCCTGCCCTTGAGTAGGAAGCCGGTGCGCAATCTCGTCGGTCAAGAACCTAGCCTCTCTTAACTCTCTGACGTCTTCCTCCATGGCGGAGGAGGGCATCCACCGACCTTGAAGGTTGGATCCGGACATGGTTGAAGGTCTGACGTGCCTGACCTGAGCTTTGGGTGTTGGAACTCGAAGCGGGGGAGTGATTAGATTTAGTTCGAGGAATAAAAAGGATAGGCCTTGGTCTCTTTATAAAGAGGGTGAATACCAGGCGTCCTCCTCGTGACCGTTTGGGACTTGCCTATAATCGGGGAGTCATACCAACGGGCACGATTGGGTTACCCACTCCCGTATTGATGAGAATCCCGTGATAAGGGGACACGATCTCTACTTCGACAAGACGTGCCAAGGAAACCACCTCGCGATATGTGCCAAGGCTGGTCGAAAAACACGGTTCGATAATAACCGGGCCATGGCATGATGTCATGGTGTCAAATACGTCAGCAGGTTGGATATGTGTATATTATTCTCTCTACGGTGGAATGTGGAACTTGTTTTGTGGAGCCGGACACTATCCTTGTGTTCAAGATCTTCTATGGAGTATTCGGAGGAGGAATCCGCCTTGCAATACCGAAAACAATCTGTGCCAAGGACTCATCGTCATTGAAGCCTGGTTCAGGGGCTACCGAGGGAGTCCTGGATTAGGGGGCATCCGGACAGCCAGACTATATCCTTTGGCCGGAGTGTTGGACTATGAAGATACAAGATTGAAGACTTCTTCCCGTGTCCAGATGGGACTCTCTTGGCGTGGAAGGCAACCTTGGCGATACGGATATGTAGACCTCCTTCTGTTGTAACTGACTCTGTGTAACCCTAGCCCCCTCCGGTGTCTATATAAACCGAAGGGTTTAGTCCGTAGGACAACAACAATCACACCATAGGCTAGCTTCTAGGGTTTAGCCTCTACGATCTCGTGGTAGATCAACTCTTGTAATACTCATATTCATCAAGCAGGAAGTAGGGTATTACCTCCATAGAGAGGGCCCGAACCTGGGTAAACATTGTGTCCCTTGCCTCCTATTACCGTCCGCCTTAGACGCACAGTTCGGGACCCCCTACCCAAGATCCGCTGGTTTTGACACCGACACCCTCCCTTAGTTGCCGGATGACGCCGGTAGCCTGTTCAAACGAGGCTTTCATGTTGTCCTGCAACCTCGCCCAGCCGGAGATCTGATCCATCTGGCTATGGACGATCGCATGCATGCGCCTGTAACAGTCGTCGCCTGCTCACGAGAAATTCTCCCAGGCCGCCGCGGCACGACGGGACATCTTTGCTGCATTCGTGGCGCGGCGGGACATCTCTGCTGCTTCCGCAGCATGGCCGAACCAGTCTGCTGCATCGACGGCGCGGCGGGACCTCTGTGTTGCTACTTCCGCGTGGTGGGACATGTCTGCTGCTCTCGCAGCGAGGTGGGACATCTCTCGTGCTTCCGCTTCCATGCTCGCCTCTCCCTGGTGGCAATCTCTCGACCCAGAACTCACGCTGGCCATGGCAGACGCAAGGGAAGGATGTTGAATGACTTGTTTGTTATTGTGGATGAGCAGTTGAGGAGGAATGTGCAGTAATCTTGGCGTACTAGTATTTATAACCAAGTACTAATACGCTCCTAAGTGGGAAACCGTTTAGGTTGTGATCGGTGTGAACAGGTTTGCAATTCAATATAGCATGGTACTAATACGCTCCTAAGTGGGAAACCGTTTAGGTTGTGATCGGTGTGAACAGGTTTGCAGTTCAATATAGAGTGGAGTAATTTGGAATGTGATGAGACGCAAGCTCAAAATTTATTGACGGTTCTAGTTTCGAAGTGCGGCACTATTCCCGGACGGAGTACTTCTTTTTCTACTCCCTCCTTTCCGGCTTTATAGGGCTTATCTCAAAATTTTAGTTTTCCATTTTATAAGGCTCAATTTGGTTGTTCCCCAACACATGTTCAAATTCCAAGGTGCATTAAATCATTGCATGCAAGTATTAAGAGAAAATTGAACAATGCATGTACTTTATGCATGCATGCATTGCAATTAATGCATTGATAAACATAATTTTTTGAAAAACAAGAGCACTAATTAGGTGCTTTTGCAAACTACAAAAAATATTCCACCACTCACCATCTTGGTTGGTGAGATTTTAGAATTAAGCCATATAAACCTGAATGAGGGAGTACTGTTGTGTACGTGCAATAACTGGCACCGTCGTATACATATCTTACGGTTAATGGGGCGTTCGACAGGAATAGCCGCGTGGCGAGCTCTAGGCTAGTATTTTTTCAGACGCATTAAACCTATCTCTCGGGACTTCTCGCACGCACCATCTCGTGCCACCCACAAAAACTTGTACTCTGAGTTTAGTACCACTGTCGGGGAAGCTGATCTGACCCACGAACACCTATGGGACCGGCGGACCGAGCCCCTTTCGGTTCGGTGGGGGGCGGAGGTTGCACGAAGAGCAGATCGAGGCGAAGCACACGAGCAGTTTACCCAGCTTCGGAGCTCTCCGGAGAGATAATACTCCTACAGCTGCTTGTATGATTGGATTTTGTTCTTGCTAGGGAGCCGCCGAGAGCTACAAAACCTAACGTGGGAGTTCTCTAGTTTGAATGAGTCGAACCTCCTCTACGCTATGCATGGGCCTCCTTTTATATGCTCAAGGGGTCACTGACAAGTGGCAACGTAGATGAGGGTAGAAACGGAAAAATGACTTGTGGTTGGTACAGCTACTTTGTACAGTGTATTCTACCTAACTCTGACGGCAAGGGACAAAAGCATTAAAGGCCCGTCCATGTCGCTTAAACAAAGGTAACAGGACCGGTCGGAGCGCCACCACCGCCGCCACGATGGCGATCTTGTCGCCGCCATCACGCTGTTTCCGCTAGCCGCACAGCCTCTTGACACGCGCGCCTGGAATGGTCCCGCGGCAACATGTTGGTGGATGAGCTGGAGCGGAGGAATGGAGAGGTAATCTGCCGCGGCAAGCGCCTTGCCGCGGTCGTTGCCTTGTCGCGTCCGGGAGCTTGTCGCTCACTGGGCCTTTCCCGGCAAGCTCCTCTTGCCGGGGCCTTGTCTTCTAGGTGCCTCGAGTGGTCTTCCCGGCAAGCTCCTCTTGCCGGGGCCTTGTCTCCTTGGCTTAAGTACTTTGTTCTTGAATGGCTCCAAAAGGAACCACGGAGGACTTTGGCGGTCACTAGGCAAGCCTTGCCGCGGGGTGTCAGAATCGCCCAGGCACGAAGTTCGGGATACTAGGGTACCCCTACTCTAGTACACCGACAGAGCCTCCCTCTGGGCCACACACGGGCGCCGAAGCTCATGGGCCAGGCCCAAAACAAAGGCACGGGCACGCCGAGGCCTATATCACGCCAGAACTTGTTCGACCCACCACGCCCCCACTTAACAAAGCACGCGCTTTAACGTGGCGTCGTGGGAGAGATCGTGGGGGGGGGGGGTTTCTTTATTTGGAAAAGCGGAACGTCCGCCCCCTCTCCCTCCTTATAAATAGGGGAAATAAGGGCAGGTCGCCCACCTCGCCATTTGCTGTCTAATCTCGAAAACCACCGCCGCTCCCCCCTTCTTCTCTAGTCTGAAGAGAGCAGCGCTCCGCCCCCCATCGCCACCAGCGCCATCAACGCCGTCGGTCTCCCCCACCACCTTCGCCATGGCTCCGAAAGCCAACAAGGGGAAGGGTGTGAAGTCGGCCGAGGCGCAGTGGCTCGCGGCGCTGCGGAAGGAGCGGGCCATCTTCCCCCCTCAGCTCGCCGCGAAGGAGCTGAGGGAATGGTACTACCTCTTCTGGTCGACGGAGACGCGAAAGATCCGCCGCATCGGCGGTACTCCCAGCCGCCGCGATCGTAGTTGGCTCCGAGCGGGTACGCCTTCTTCGCGCTCTTCTTCTATTGTGGGCTCTGCCTCGCCTTCTCTCGAAGTTCTTCATGATATCATGAACACCTACGGGTTTCGGCCTTGATTTCAATTTCAATGTTGTCTCTAATTCATGGCAGTTTTCGCACACTCCGCGAAAACTTTGTCGGAGTCCACCCAAACGTAGCCCTCTTCCGCCATTTCTTCATGCCTCGAGTAGAGAGAGGAGAGCCTCTTGCCGGAGGGATCGCCTGGATCTCAAGAATCGGCAAGAAAGAGGCCTATCTGGAAGGAGAGCTCCGTAGCAAGTGGGAGGAGTGGAGGGCTGATTGGTGCTGGATCGTAGAGGAGAACCCGCAGCCATTCACTGCCCAGCGCCAAACCCTAATAGTGCGCGGCAACGATTGGAGCAACTTGGCACCAGAGGATGCTAGATTGAAGATCGCCGTTACCCGGATCCTGCGCCTCAGGCTTGCCGGACTCACTGTAGGCGCCGCCGCATCGCCGCCGCATCACCCCCTTGCAGGAGAGGAGGAGACCTGCTTGGGAGTTTCAGAACGCGACAGACATCATGAGGCTGCGCCCGGGCCTCAACTTCAAATTTACTGTCTTGGAGCTTGACGCGATGCTCTTAGAGCTGTTCAAGCATGACCCCGATCACCCCGAATGGTTCATGTTGCCAAGGAGTCGCTCCTTTATGCAACAACTCTTCGCCGACCGCATCCGTGGCGATGATGCCGCCAGCGACTCGCATGGAACCGCTCCAACCTAGCAAGAGCTCACGATGACGCCGTGCGGCGCTTCTTCGACAGCTTGAAGAAGTGCCAATCCGCCCCGACGAAAGCGTAAGGGCCTCACCCGTGACACCACCGATGAAGAGATGCAACGCATTGCCACGAGGTTGGAGGAGGCGGTAGCAGCTGCTGTCGCTGGCGAATTTGGATTTACTGTGGAGGAGGCGGAGGCAGCAGAGGCGGCAAGCCTTGTCGATCGAGAGGAGCTTGCCGGCGAGGAGGAGCAGGCCGAGCCTGAAGTTGAGACGAGCGAGCCTGCCGGGGCACCTCCTCCCCACCTTCAAGTAGCTTGCCGCGAGCGGAGCCCACAGCTCCACCAAGAAGGCGTCTCCGCAAGGCCGGGGAAGTGGCGGGGCGGCAGACGGGCCAACAGCTGTCAAGCCACAAGGCTGACGCTTCCACCGCTGCAAGCATCAAGTTGCCGCTGGAGCACTTTCACGCCGCCCAAAGAACTGGAGCGGGGCCTTCTGGGACCACGGCTCCTGCACCCGCCAAGCGTCCGAGGGAGCCTACTCTTCCAGCTCGTCGCACCGGAGGTGAACCGGAATTCGACCTCTCCGCGCTCAGCTCCGAGGAAGAAGAAGAGTAAGATCCTGTCGCTGTACTTGCAATTCTTCAATTTGTTGCTTTGTCTTGTATCTGACTTGCTTCATTCTGAACTCTTTCCTTTTCAGAACGCTGGCCCAGAGAGCTTCGAAGAGAGCCAAGACCCCGGTGATCGTCATCGAGGACGAACCTACCGCAGCAGCGGGAGGTGCGTCCGAGACCTCCTTGCCGGACCCGACAACCCTTCCACAAAGCAGCCCGCAGCGCAGCCCCTAGCGTAAGTATATGGTTCACTTTCTGCGGTTAGGCGCGCATGGGTGCTCTTTATTTGCTGATATCTGACTGTTGATTTGTGTAGGAGCAGAGCAGCTCCGCCAGGAGTGTCCTGAGGCCGTTCTCGACATGCCATTTGCTTTAATTCACGCCGCCAGGGGAAGATCCCCCGGCAAGGGAGAGCTCTCCGGCAAGGGAGGCTTCTCCGGCAAGGGACGGCCCCCTGGCAAGGGATGGCACCATCGACCCTCCGGTGGCTGAGGCCACAGCTGCAGATCCCATCGCAGGTAAGCCTCTTGCCTATAAGCCGCCCTTGTGTTTTTCTCCTTCCAATTCTTCTTTTTGGATATTTTGCTTGACTGTTATTTCTTTTTCTTGTTGCCAGATCCATCTGCCGCAGAGCCGATGGAGACTGAGGTCGCCGGCGAGGAGGACGCGCGTGGCAACATTGTCGACGCCGCCGTCGCCGAGGAGGAATACGGCGCGGACGAGCCCGCCATTGAAGAGGCCGCCAAGGCTGCCTGCGCAGAAGCTAGCGTGGGGTCCGGCGATTGTACTGACGACCCTGAGGCCGCAGGAGCGGCGGGCGCTACACCGACCGCAGATCCCTCAGCCGCTGCCGCAGCGCCATGCTCCGAGGAGCCCCAGCCCGGCGCCTACTTGAAGGCCGGCGATGGGGTCTTCATCAAGCTCCCCTGGGCTTCGAGCTCCAGGGCACCGGTCGAGGGAGAGACCTTCGACGAAGAGCTGCTCGCCTCCGCTGGGCTGTCGTTGGTCGACGCGCCAAGCAGCAGCAGCGGCGAGTCTGAGGAGGAGCAGCTGTTGCGGAAGCTGCTGCCGCTTCACCGCTACCGACAAGCCAAGCTGGAATCCTGGAAGCACTTGTCACGAGGGCGGAGCAGACATGGAGAAGCGCCGCAGAAGAGCCTGGGCGCTAACCAAGAAGCTCTCCGAACGTAGCGGAAGAGCGGGAGCGACTTGTCAAGAGCGCACAGCCTTCATCCTTGAGAAGGCTGAGGTCGAGGAGCAGCAGCGGCTAGCTGCCGAGAAGCTATCTGCACAAGAAGGCGAAGTTGGCGAAGCGGAAGATCAACCTTGACAGCTATGAGGAAGAGCTTGATGCTGAAAGCAATCAATTGGCGGAGCTCTCAAGGAAGCAAAGGACATTGCCGCAGCTGCCGAGGCCGCCAAGAAAGAGTTGGAGACGAGCAGACGAGCCGAGGCCAACCTCCAGAAGAGCGGCGAGGAGCTTGCTGCGCTTAAGCACGAGCGCGAGAAGGACGCCTACACTCTTGGCAAGCTGCAGGGCCGTCTCGCCGAGAGGGGCAAGGAGCTCGACGCGGCCAAGGACTCCAAGGCAGATGTTGAGCTGAAGCTGACCACCTTGATGCAGACGCTGGACGGCGCCAAGGAGCGGGAGGTGGCCTTGTTGGAGAAGATCAAGACCGACGAGGAGCTGCTGTCGAGTGCCACAACCGCCCAGAACACCTTCAGAGAGAACGTGATGCACTGGACCGAGGGTCTTGTAAATACTGCCGCCGCCATCGACAGGGAGCTGATGGAGCTGGGGATGGCGGATCTCGGGTACCCCTCCGATGAGCATCTCCAACCCAGCGCCAAGCTCAGCTTGTTCTTCAAAGGCGCAGACGGCTCTCCAACGGCTCCGGGAAGAGATCACAAAGCAACTGGCCGACGAGTCGCGCCAAATCTGTGCAGGGGCTCTTCAGAAGGTGCTGATGAAGGTGGCCTTCCGCAATCCAGGCGTTAGCTTCGCCAACGTCCTCAAGTCACTGTCGCCGACTGCCGACGTTGAAGCGCTCAAGGCCCTTGTCGCACCCATTGTGGACAGGGTGAGCGGGATCAAGAGAGTCAATGGCGACCGCGTAGATTAGGTCGCCTGTTTTATCTTTTCCTTGTCGCCGCTGATCATGTTAGGAGAACAATTTATTAGAGCTGCGACAAGCTATCTTGTAATATAACTCTATTTTAGTTAGTAACTGCTATGTTATTTCCTTTACTTGGGTCCTTCCCTTGTATGTTTCTGCCCTACGCTTTTAGGGAACTTGTCGGCGCGGGCACCCTTGTCATGAAGCGCCGAAAAGGAACGTCAAGAGCCTCATGCGGTGTCATTCGGCCCCATAAGCAACCTTGTCGCGACTAGTTGCAGCCCAATTAATTTGTTGAGCGGACTCGAAACAAAGTAAGGGCGCAAACTAGCTACGAGTTGGTTCCTTCGCGCACAGGTTTTCCATACAAAGCACGGTCGTTCGAGGAAGATAACTTAAAATTTAAAACTGACTGCTCAAACTTTGGCAACTTAGCTTTTCTGTCGTTTGCTTCCCGGTAAGGCAAAATTCCTTCGAGCACCACCTTGATCCACAGCATTATCTTCTTCTCCTTCCCCCCTGGCAAACTTGTGTGCGAGGGAACCTTCTCTTCTTTGAGAAAGAGAAAGAAGAGAAAATAAAGATATGGAGCCCTGTGGCTCGTTATTATTTACCGGAATAGGTGCTGCACAAAGTGTCAGATAATACATGCAAAGTAAAAAGCAGAAAGCATGAAATTGACAAGATGTGCGGAGCACATGAGCTTTACTGATGCACGGGGTCTGCGCCCGGCTTTGTACAAAGGATTACATGCAACATGGGCAAGACTTGTACAAAGGTGGTTGCTGGAACAGGTTCTGGCAACCGCGCCCTATGGGTAAAACTTACGAAGATGCTCGATATTCCAGGAGTTGCTCACCGGAATGCCATCTTCGGTCTCGAGGCGGACAGCGCCAGGCCTAGTGACTCGTCTCACCCGATAAGGGCCTTCCCACTTTGGCGTCAACTTGTTGGAATTCTTGGCGGACTGAACACGCCGAAGAACAAGGTCGCCTTCCTCGAGACCTCCGCACTAACTTTGCGGCTATGGTAGCGGCGCAAAGCTTCTTTGGTAACGAGCAGCTCGCATAAATGACTCGAAGATCGGTCCTCCTCAAGGAGCAGCGTCATCTTGTCGCAGCTGCTCTTGCTCAAGCTCATCATAAGCGAGCACTCGAGGTGACCCGAATACGAGTTCCGTGGGGAGGACTGCCTCTGCTCCATAGACTAGAGCGAAAGGTGTTTGGCCAGTGGCTCGATTTGGCGTCGTTCTGATCGACCAAAGAACCACCGGCAACTCCTCAATCCAGTTTCTTCCGCACTTGTGCAACCTGTCGAAAGTTCTGGTCTTGAGCCCGCGCAACACTTCAGCATTTTCCCTCTCTGCTTGATCGTTGCTTCTCGGATGAGCAACAGAAGCAAAGCAGACCTTGGCGCCAAGATCTTGGACGTACTGCATGAAGGTGCGGCTCGTGAATTGTGTACCGTTGTCGGTGATGATCCTGTTAGGAATCCCGAAACGGCAAACAATCGACCTGAAGAACTTGACTGCTGACTGTGCCGTCACCTTCCTCACTGCTTCCACTTCCGGCCACTTTGTGAACTTGTCGATTGCAACGTACAAGTACTCAAAGCCCCGACAACTCGGGGAAAGGGGCCGAGAATGTCGAGCCCCTGCACCAAAAATGGCCGTGATAAAGGGATCGTCTGGAGAGCTTGAGCTGGCTGGTGTATCTGCTTGGAATGGAACTGCACGCTTCACACCGTTACTTGTGCGCTTGCATCCTGGAGGGCTGTCGGCCGAAGAAACCTTGCCGAAAGCTTTGCTTTAGTGCTCTTTGCACCAATGTGGTGACCACATATGCCTCCATGTATCTCTCGCCAACAGCTTCATCCATCTTCCCGATGAATACACTTCAATTTCACACACCGTTGAGTCTTCTTCGCATGCAGAATGCTGTCGACAAACTGGTACATACTTGACTGCCGGGCTACTCTTTTCGCTTCTTCTTGTTCTTCGGGAAGTTCTCCTGTCTGAAGGAAATGGACGATCTGCTGTGCCCATGCTGGAGCTTGCGGCTCGACAACAAGGACTAAAGGCACATATGCTGCTGCGGGAACATCCGCTTCTACGGCCAGAACCTGCGGCTCAGCCGGAGCTTGATGATCCCCGGCAAGCTTGCCGGAGCAAAACTTGTCGGGAGCGTCTGCTTCAACGAAACAAACCCTCAGGCTTGTCGGAGCAGACTGCTCCTCAGCAGTATTGGTGTTGATCTTGGGGACCTTTTTGGCGGCGGCTTCAGGGAGCTCTGCCGGAAAGTAGTCACTAGAACCAACTTCCTCTTCTTGCTCTGTCCAGTCGATGACGTTACAGTCGGTTGAGTCAGCTTGAGCACGAAGATCCCTGGTTCCACGGGTAACTTAAGTGCGGCGCACTTCGACAGGCCATCAGCAATTTCGTTCTGAGCTCTTGGAATATACTCCATTTGTAGGCCGTCAAAGTGCTCTTCTAGCTTCCTCACTTCATCAACATAAGCTTCCATCAACGGACTCTGATAATTCTTGTTTACTTGGCGGACAACAAGCTGTGAGTCACCCCTGACAATGAGCTTCTTGATCCCAAGGTCTGCTGCGATTCTGAGACCGGCAAGCAAACCCTCATACTCTGCAGTATTGTTCGTTGCTTGCTCCTTGGGAAAGTGCATCTGGACTACGTACTTGAGGTGCTCTCCGGTGGGTGCGACAAGTAGCACGCCGGCACCGGCGCCTTGCAGCGAGAAGGCGCCGTCAAAGTACATCAGCCACTCTTTGCTTGCTTCCTTGACGGGGATGCTCGTTTCTGGAATTTCTTCGTCCTGTGTTGGCGTCCATTCTGCTATGAACTCTGCCAATGCTCTGCTTTGGATAGTTGAAGTGCTTTCAAACTTGAGACCAAAGCTTGACAGTTCTAGCGCCCACTCGACAATCCTGCCTGTTGCTTCTGGATTCTGCAGTATCCTCTTCAGGGGAAAACGAGTGACGACTTTGATCTCATGTGCTTGGAAGTAATGGTGCAGCTTTCTCGAGGCCATGAGAAGGCCGAAAAGCAACTTCTGCACACCGGAGTACCTCGACCTAGCCCCCTGCGGAAGGGAACTGACAAAGTAAACTGGACGCTGCACCATCCTTTTCTGCATCTTCTCTTGCTCCTGCGCAGATCCTTCTTTATCGGGACCAGAGCTTGTCGGTGAAGCCCTCTGCTTGTCGCTGGGTGTCTCTGCCATGGTCGCCAGCTCATCATCCGCCTCCCTCTCCGCCACTAACGCAGCACTAACCACTTGATTGGTCGCCGCTAAATATAGCAGCAACTTCTCTTGTGGCTTAGGTGCGACAAGCATCGAGTGGAGGACAGGTATCTCTTCAAGTCTCAGAGCGCAGCCTCCGCTTCGGAGTCCATTTCATTGACCTGCCTTTTCAAAATTTTGAAAAATGGCAGGGCGCGATCAGCAGAACCTAGAGATAAACTTCTTTGAGAGCAGCTATGCAACCGGCAAGTCTTCGTACATCCTTGACGCGCTTTGGTGCTTCAATCTGCTCAATGGCCTTGATCTTGTTGGGATTGGCTTCAATCCCCTGCTGAGACACGAAGAACCCGAGAAGCTTGCCGGAGGGAACTCCAAACACGCACTTCTCGGGATTGAGCGTGAGGTTGATCTTGCGCAGATTTGCAAAGGTTTCATCCAAATCTTGAATCAGAGTTGCCCTGTCCTTGCTGTTGACCACTATGTCATCCATATAAGCTTCCACATTTCTGTGTATTTGTGGCTCGAAAGCGTGATGGACTACTCTTGCAAATGTTGAACCGGCATTCTTTAATCCGAAAGGCATCCGTACAAAACAGTATGTGCCACATGGGGTGATGAATGCGGTTTTCTCTTCGTCCTCTTCTGCCATGAAGATCTGATGGTATCCTGAGTATGCATCGAGAAATGAAAGCAAATCACATCCAGCCGTGGAGTCAACAATCTGGTCGATACGCGGCAAAGGAAATGGGTCTTTGGGACAAGCTTTATTAACATCGGTAAAGTCGATACAAAGCCTCCATTTCCCATTTGCCTTGCGCACAACTACAGGGTTGGCCAACCACGTAGGATGGAGCACTCCTCTGACAAGGCCTGCTGCTTCCAACTTCTTGATTTCTTCTGCTATGAATTCTTGGCGTTCTACTGCCTGTTTCCTGACTTTCTGCTTGACGGGTCGCGCATGAGGACAAACAGCAAGATGGTGCTCAATTACTTTCCTGGGAACACCGGGGATGTCAGATGGTTGCCATGCAAACACGTCGACATTCGCCCACAGGAAAGCAACGAGCGCGCTTTCCTATTTAGGGTCAAGCGTGGCACTGATGGTAAAGGTACCACCAGTGCCGTCCTCCTTGGCGGACACCTTCTTGGTCTCTGGAGCTGCCATCGTCTTCTTACACTTGCCGGTGGAGCTCAATGGTGCGTCCTCGACGGTAGCGCAGCACTCCGAAGAGGTGCGCTTGCCGGAGTGGGCATCAGAGCTCTTGCCGGACTTGGTCTTCTTCTTCCCCAGGGAGCTTCAGCGGCAAGTAACTTGTGATCTGCTGCGGTAGATCTTGTCGGCGCAGATAAGAGCATCCTTCTTGTTGCCAGGGACAGATATGACACTTATCGGGCCAGGCATCTTGAGCAAGTTGTATGCATAATGAGAGGCCGCCATGAACTTGGCGAGTGCTAGACGGCCAAGTATCCCATTGTAAGGCAATGGAAAATTAGCAACGTCAAAAGTGACCCTCTCAGTCCTGAAGTTTAATTCGCTGCCAAATGTCACCGGTAACGTGATCTTTCCCTTTGGCTTGCTTCTTCCCGGATTGATTCCTTGGAATGTGCCGGTTTCTTCGAGCTCGCTGTCAGGGATCTGAAGCTTCTGGAGCACTGCAGAGGAGATCAGGTTCAAGCCGGCCCCGCCGTCAACTAGCATCTTGGTGACCTTGAGGTTGCGGATAGTTGGTGAAACCAACATCGTCAAGCACCCGACCGCAGCTATGCGATCAGGGTTGTCCTCAATATCGAAGATGATAGGCGTGCTGGACCATTTCAGAGGCTTGCGCGACTCTACGGATGGTTCCGCTGCATTGACTTCCCGCATCCACTGCTTGAGCTGGCGGTGTGAAGTATGCAGAGATGCACCGCCGTCAATGCACAAGACCTCTGTGGCTTTCTGGAACTCCTGTTCATCGGCTTCGTCATCATCCATGTCTTCGTCGTCGTCGTCTTCAATTTCATCCTTTTCGCGGCCGCGGGGAGGTCTGTCTCCTTGCCGCTGCTTGGCCTTGCCGCGGCGTACTCCCCGGTCGGGTCGCTTCTTGCTAACTCCCCCAGCACCTTCCTGGGCCTTCTCCTTGTCGCGCCGCTCGTACTCAGCCTTCTGCTGTTCAACAAGCTGCTCGACCTTCTTGCAGCTCTGGAGGTCATGGCCCTTGGTGCGGTGGATCTTGCAGTACTGCTTGTTGGAGCTGTCTTGCTTGTCGGCGACCGCCACAGGCTGGCAGTCGATGCCAGCGGCAACCTCCTTGCTGGAGCCACCAAATTTGGCTTTCTTGGCGGCACCACCGTTGCCGGACTGCTCGACAATTTGCACCTCTTTGCTCTTCTTCCTTCTGTTGTTCCGTCGCCGGCTCTTCTTCACCGGGGCGGTCTCCTCACCTATCGCACCCTGCTTCGCATTCTCTCCTCGAGTCTCCTCCTTCCTCAAAGACGTGCACACTTGTCGGCCAAGGCATACAGCTCATCGACGTCCTTGACTTTGCACATCGCCATCTCTTCCCTCATCCTGCAGTTCCGCGACGCTTTGATGAAACGCTACTGATCATCAAGGGCAGGGTGGACATCTGGGATGTTGTAGTGCACACGGCTGAATCTCTGGATGAACTTGCGCAGGGACTCTCCTTCCTTCTGGGCGAGCAGATGAAGGTTGCTCTCTTGGCCATGAGGCTTGTGGCCACCTGTGAAGGCGCCGACAAACTGATGGCATAGATCTGCCCAAGAGGATATGGAGTTGTCCGGCAAGTGCATGAGCCAAGATCTGACATTGGGCTTGAGCACCAGCGGGAAGTAATTGGCCAGAATCTTGTCGTCTCGTCCCCCGGCAGCTTTCACCGCAATGGTGTAGATGCTGAGGAACTCCGACGGGTGCGTCTTGCCGTCATACTTCTCTGGTACATCTGGCTTGAAATTTTTCTTGCTGGGCCACTGGACTTGCCGCAGCTCACGAGTGAACGCAGGGCAACCTACCGCGTACGGCAAGTCGCCTGGTTCCCCTGGCGCATGCATGTCAACAGAGGGCCCAGTGCGCTGGTCATATTGACGTCGCGCTTCTCTTCGGCGCTCGATGCGAGTCCGAGCATCTTCTTGTTGTCGTTCGTGAAGAACTTGGCGCTGGTCGCGACGAGCTCGTGGATCCGATGACGCGGTGGAGTCGCTGTCGAGGTGGATCCGACGAGTCGGCGATCTTGTCCTTCGGGGTGGAGAGTGCATGGTGGTTGCACCCCCACAGGTCTCGTCGCCACCGGCTCGTGCCTTGTCGTATTGCCGCGGTAGCGATGTAGTTGGTTGCCGCGGAGTGTCGCCGTTGGCAAAGCCGATGAGACTCTGGATGGTGGCCCTCCATTCGTCGACTTTGTCGGCTGTTGGAGGGTAATCTAGGAGCAGTTGAGCTCTCGCCAAGGCTTCCGCTGGAGTGGCGGGCGGCAGTGGTGAATAAAGGCGAGGAGCGGACATGCTCGGACTTCTAACTATGTTAGAAGGAGCAGCATCCCGCCCAGCGACTGCGTACCCTTTCGTGCCGAGATGCTGGCTCGCACGCCGGGTCTTGAGGGCCTCGCGATCCTCCAGCACGGTCTAGATCCAACGAGTGTATGGTACTATGAATACCATGACGCTGTCGGTCCCGCGCCCCCTGAGATAGGCGCGGTGCGTGTACGGATGCCGAGGTCTGCGCGGCCTTGTCCTTGGACTTGGCAGCGTCATGAGCCCCCTCGTCGGCGCCCGTTCTTCCGCCGGTGTCTACCCCACCACCCATTTGCTCCGGTGGTGGCGGGATCGACGTGGACGGCTCCGCTGCCGCCGAAGCCTTCTTCTTCGGTGGCATGTTTATGAAGATGATGAAGATGTTGCTCGTGTGGACGCCGAATCAGGTTCACACAGCCTCGACGCCCCCTACCTGGCGCGCCCAAGATGTCGGGGAAGCTGATCTGACCCACGAACACCTATGGGACCGGCGGACCGAGCCCCTTTCGGTTCGGTGGGGGGCGGAGGTTGCACGAAGAGCAGATTGAGGCGAAGCACACGAGCAGTTTACCCAGCTTCGGAGCTCTCCGGAGAGATAATACTCCTACTGCTGCTTGTCTGATTGTATTGTGTTCTTGCTAGGGAGCGTCGAGAGCTACAAAACCTAACGTGGGAGTTCTCTAGTTTCGAATGAGTCGAACCTCCTCTACGTTGCGCATGGGCCTCCTTTTATATGCTCAAGGGGTCACCGACAAGTGGCAACGTAGATGAGGGTAGAAACGGAAAAATGAGTTGTGGTTGGTACAGCTACTTTGTACAGTGTATTCTACCTAACTCTGACGGCAAGGGACAAAAGCATTGAATGCCCGTCCATGTCGCTTAAACAGTGTAACAGGGACCGTCGGGAGCGCCACCGCTCGCCACGATGGCGATCTTGTCAGCGCCGCTTACCGCTGCTCTCCGCTGGCCGCACAGCCACTTGACACGCGCGCCTGGAATGGTCCCGCAGCGACACGTTGGTGGATGAGCTAGAGCGGAGGAACGGAGAGGTAATCTGCCACGGCAAGCGCCTTGCCGGGGTCGTTGCCTTGTCGCGTCCGGGAGCTTGTCGCTCACCGGGCCTTTCCCGGCAAGCTCCTCTTGCCGGGGCCTTGTCTTCTAGGTGCCTCGAGTGGTCTTCCCGGCAAGCTCCTCTTGCCGGGGCCTTGTCTCCTTGACTTAAGTACTTTGTTCTTGAATGGCTCCAAAAGGAACCAGGGAGGACTTTGGCGGTCACTAGGCAAGCCTTGTCGCGGGGTGCTGCAACTGCCCGTGCACGAGTTCGGGATACTAGGGTACCCCTACTCTAGTACACCAACAGTTACGTTATACAGGAAGAGAAGAGGTGCACGCCACTCGTCCTCTCACACACGCGTCTGTTTTTTCTTGAAAAGGAGGATGATGACCCCTGGACTGCAGATTCCGGGAGTCACACACGATCCTGTAGCTACGAATTGTAGTGTTCTCAACCATCCAATTGGCTCTATCATGGATGTACCTATATACTAAAACATGTCTAGATACATCTATATTTTAACAAATGGAAGGCATGTATTGTGGAACGGAGGGAGTGCTTGTCATCAAAATGGATAAAAAGGGACGTATCTAGAACTAAAATACGTCTACATACATCTCCTTTTATCCATTTTGATGACAAGTAGTACTTACCCAAAGGAACTTTATATCCAATAAACACAAAATATCCGTTCGACTGTTGGAAATTACTGATCTGATGTCGAAGTAATTGCTGCATCGCCACCAAAACCCACCATTTGTTAAGCTAAAGTAGACCAAGGTAATCCCTATATTATCATATTACTAAGATAAACAGAAGGCACTGTAGAAACATTTACAACGTGATCTTGTCAATCTGAATGTGGAGGGTCACAAGCTTAGCCCGGCCAGCAGCTTGGGTGGAACTGTCAAGAAGGTCAGCTCCTTCACGTCGACGTCGCCGGGATCCTTGCTGCTTGTCACCTCCATTTCCACCTTGACGGCGTCGGTCGTGCCTTTGGGCTCCCCCGACGGGCCGTTCGCCCACAGCTTGGCCATGTAGTGCGGCAGTGGGGACGCCCCCGCCCTGATGCAGACAATCGACACGGCGATAGGCGCGCCAATGTCGAGCACGCCGCCGACCAAGAAAAACATGCGGCGGTTGAGGGAGTCCTGGATTAGGGGGTATCCGGACAGCCGGACTGTGTACAACGTCCGGACTATTGAAGCGTGAAGATACAAGACTCAAGACTTCGGCCCGTGTCCGGATGGGACTTTCATTGGCGTGGAAGGCAAGCTTGGCGATCCAGATATTATATTTCCTTCCTTATAACCGACTCCATGTAAACCCTAGCCCTCTCCGGTGCCTATATAAACCGGAGAGGTTGGTCCTTAGAAGGCCGATCACAATTACAATCATACCATCATAGGCTAGCTCTTAGGGTTTAGCCTCTACGATCTCGTGGTAGATCTACTCTTGTACTACCTATATCATCAATATTAATCAAGCAAGAAGTAGGGTTTTACCTCCATCGAGAGGGCCTGAACCTGGGTAAACATCTGTGTCCCTTGCTTCCTGTTACCATCAGCCTTGACGCAGATCAGGACCCCCTACCCGAGATCCGCCGGTTTTCACACCGACATTGGTGCTTTCATTGAGAGTTCCTTTGTGCCGTCGCTACTGGGCTCGATGGCTCCTTCAACCATCGCCAATAACACGATACCGGACAGTCACGACGAGCACGGCTTAGACCTGCTGTCGGACAAAGCTCGGGGTATCACCCCCGCATTAGCCTCGGACCTAAATCCGGAGCAGGCTGCGTTGCCTGAGGACGGAGGGCTGGACCCCGCCCCGCAGGTCGCGCACTCATCGGCGTTGGAGCCAAACACGGGCCTTACCTCTGTGGTGGCCTATGACTCCGGACCCTCGGATTCGTATCCGAATGTTGAGTCCGGTCGGCACACTCCCGAACCGGTCGAACCAGGTTGGGCTCCGGTAATGGAATTCAGCGCCGCGGACATTTTTCAGCACTCGCCCTTTGGCGACATGCTGAACTCGTTGAAAACTCTCTCTTTGACAAAAATTTCTGGGCCAAACTACGTCTGGTTCGAGTGGGAAGCAGGCGATGAAGAAATTCGTTGCCTACCCACCACCCACTTCATAGCCACATTCGATGATTTAACCGACGTGCCTGACTTCGACTCCGAAGACATCGACGGTATGGACGATGATGCAGGAGAAGATGCCGAATCTATGGGGCACCATACTTCCCCCTTGTCACACGATGTATACATGGTGGATACGCCCAAAGAGGACAAAGACGACAATTCGGACGATAAAACCCCCGGACAAAAGCCAAAGCGACGGCGCAGACGCCGTTCTAAGTCCAGCAACAGTAAAAATAGTGACAAGAGCGCCAGAATGATCGATAATACCAACAACTCCGAAGGCAACAACGACCATACGGACCCAGCAATGGAGCAGGATTTAACCAGGTCACCCCATACATAGTTCGTGAGCGTATCACCGAGGACAATGATCCCGACGGACGAGGTCATCAAAATGAACTAGCATAGGAAAACGGTCCGGATAATGATGCAACCCCGGAAAAACACGTGGAACAAGATAACCTCCATAGAAAGCTTATGGCCACCGCAAGAAGTCTAAAGAAGCAGAAGCAATGGCTCAAGGCCGCATGTGAAACGCCAACCGTAGATGGAATAAAGTGCTAGACACTGAAGAAATATATGGCGATGATCGCCATACAAAGAGCTATCCAAAACGCAAGCTACTGCCAGAATTCAATGACGAAGCTGTACCACTTCATAACCGCAACAAAGCGGCTACGATCCACATGAACACCTGAATAAGAAAGCTGGCGCGGCCAGGTCCATTTATGCATCCAAAGAACGCACCTCGGCGAAGGACTATGGTCGCCAAACGATTACGCCAATCGAATACCAGTCCAGAATAAAGACCGGACACAACAACAGCCGATGACATGCCACAGCACGTCCAGATACAGAGGGGCTGCTCACCCCCTGTGCTTTATCGATGAAGTACTGGACCACGAATTCCCACTGGGCTTTATACCTGTGAACATAGAGGCATACGACTGAATGACAGACCCAGGGGTCTGGATCGAGGTCTTTATCCTACACATACATATGGCTCGTGGGGACGACCTTCACGCCATCAAATACCTCCCCCTCAAGCTGAAGGGACCAGCTCGGCACTGGTTGAAAGGCCTCCCCGAAAATTCAATTGGGAGTTGGGAGGAACCCGAGGATGCTTTCAGGGCCAACTTTTAAGGGACCTATGTCCGGCCTCCGGATGCCGACGACTTAAGTCACATAGTCCAATAGCCCGGAGAATCCGCCCGCAAGTTTTGGAACAGATTCCGCACTAAGAAGAATCAAATTGTTGACTGTCCGGATGTCAAGCCTTAGCAGCATTCAAACACAAAGCATCCGTGGACGAGTGGCTTGCCGCACACCGCGCCAAGAAAAGCCAAGGACAATGGTAGCCCTAATAAGTTTTATGACCCTGCTTATGCTGGAGAAGATAGCTGGCTAGCCCATAAAGGCACCAGCAACCCCAGCACATCCGTAGTAAGGGATGGCAACGGGAATCCACGGCGTCATAAAAACAAACGCCAAAACAAGGAAGAGAGCCCGGATAGCACGATGGTTAATGCCGGATTCAGGGGCTCTCGACCTAATCAGCAAAACAAGCCATCTATAGGCAGCAAAGAGGGACCGTCCAGTCTGAATAGAGTCCTAGACAGACTATGCCAAATTCATGGCACCCCTGACAAACCTACAAACCACATGCATAGAGAGTGCTGGGTCTTCAAGCAGGCCGGCAAATTAAATGTCGAACACAAGGAAAGGGAAACACCAAGTGAAGACGAGGATGAACCTGGCCAGCCGAACACTGAAGGACAGAAAAAATTCCCGCCAGAGGGTAAAACAGTGAATATGATCCACGCGAATCACACATCCATGAGGAGGCACGAACGCGCGCATAGAGACGCGCTCGATATAGAGCCCATCGCACTCATGCCTAACCACTGGATACCTTATCCGATCACCTTTGATAACTTGGATGACCGAACTAGTATTCGGCGCGAAGGATCAAAGGCCTTGGTGCTTGACCAGATAATCGACGGATACCGTCTCACCCGCATCCTTATGGACGGCGGCAGCAGTCTCAATTTAATATATGAGGACACTGTCTGCAGGATGGGGATAGACCCATCCAGAATTAACCAAAGTAACACCACCTTGGAAGGGGTGATACCAGGCGTTGAAGCCCATAGCAGAGGCTCTGTCGCACTGGAGGTAACATTCGGCTCTCCAGCAACCTCGAGCGAATTTAACTACTCTTCATCATCGCACCCTTCCAAAGCGACTATCACGCGTTTGCTCGGAAGAACGGCCTTCGCCCGCTTCAACGCATTGCCGCACTATGGCTACCTTACACTTAAGATGCCCGGTCCATGTGGCGTCATCACCGTTAGCGGACTAACAGAGTGCTCGTCACGCGCAGAGCAACACGCGACGGCCCTCTCGGCCGGACTATAAGCGGCCTCCAACATCAGAAAACATGACTGGTCCTTAAAGACCACATACTCGGCTAGATGAGTCCGGTCGCCCGGATAAAATTGAACCAGGGCACCGTATATGTAATCACATAGTGGACTCCGGGGGCTATAAATACTTAACACGGTCCCACAGTTGGCTCAACCTTATGGGCAGGCCAACATCTTACACTTTTACTATCCATCGCATACTTATGTTGTACTCTTCTACGAGTTTTCCTTTTTTCCACAGACAACGTTCGCGCGATACCCTTCCAGGATACGTCACAACGGAGACAAAGGCGCAGACGTCCAGCAGGGCCCCGTTCAACAGGTTTCTTTTTAGATTAAGCCCTTGTGTAAACGTTTTTTATTGCCTCTTGTTGTTTAACCATCCCATGGGTTTCATACCCACAGCGGATACTGCCGTTTTTGGCATCTCACCACGATAGATTAACGCACGTACCTGGAAAAACCGGGTTTACAACGAATGGGCATTCTTGAGCCCATCGACTATTACAAAGTCCGAATACCCTCGGGAGTGTTCGGCGTCACGAGTTTGGCCTTATATGCAGCAGCTCTGAATCATGTCTTTGGTCAAATGTTGGGTTTGCCCGGCTCCTGGGTTTGCCGCCTTACATTCCGTTACTATCGGCTAAGGTGGCCAAAGGAGAACTACTTCGATTGTGCCCTAGTTATCCCAGACGAGCACCTCAATAGAGAAAGCCGAAAACTGACTGTCATGATACAGCGAGAGACTGTTCAACCACTCGAAGACTTATCAGAATCTTTAGGATCCCTCCGCATTAAAGAAGGACCTTTCCCGGTCATGTACACACGCGCCCGTATTCGGATGCATGCGAAGGTACCAGGGGCTAAATAGTAGCCCCAACATTAGACTCCCATGGCTAAGCGAAAGTGTTACAGCTATATAGTCCGGTTGCCTAGTTCAACGTGCGATCACCTCCTTCATGGACCAAGACGTTGGATCAAGTGTGATTAAGCATATATTTTTTTTCGAACACCCCCGCATTGCCTGCGTGGGGGATGAAGCCAACGACTGCTATCTTCCGGATTAAACATTCATATATATATATATATATATATGTGTGTGTGTGTGTGTGTGTGTGTGTGTGTGTGTGTGTGTAAACGGCCATAGAGGGGACACAATAATACTTTCGGGCAAAAAGTATAAATATAGCCTTATAACCAAACTAACATTTTTTTACAATGATTCGATTCATCACTCGAATAAGACATTCTTCGAGCACTGCGCCTCTATTAGGCGGGCACCTTCTGTGACCAGCGCCAAGTAGTGCTCGGCCGGATACTGGCCCCCCGCCGGATCTTGGTTCGCTATAATATTGGCCTCCATATCCGTCCAATAGGCTTTAACGCGGGCAAGAGCCATCCGTGCACCCTCTATGCACGCCGACCTCCTCATGGCGTCGATCCGAGGCACGGCCCCAAGGAACTGCTGCACAAAGCCAAAGTAACTGTCCTTCTTAGGCCCTTCCAGCCAAAGATGGTCTATCACAGACCGCATTGTAAGATCGGACAGCCTGTGAAGCTCCACTACAGCAGCCATCTTGTCATTTAACGGCAGCGGGCGAGTGGGAGCATTGAATTGCGACCAGAAAAGCTTCTCCACCTCCTTATCACCTTGACCATCGAAGAACTTGGCAGCGTCAGCCGTACTCTTCGCCAAATCCGCATACGTGTCCGCGGGACTCCAGCGCCCATCCAACTTCGGATCAAAAAACTTCGTCCGCAGCAAGTAGGAACCTCCAGCCACGATTTTACCGGCCTGTTGAAGCTCCTACCGCACACCCCTGAGCTCGGTCCATATTTCCCTGGAGGCATTGCGTGCCTTGTCCAGCTCGCTGTTATCCTTATGCTCCTTTTAAGGAGCTCATACCTGTCAGCTGCATTTTTTAACTCAATAGCCATTTCGGCCATCTTTTCCTCGCTTCGGCGATGAGCAGCCTGTTCGGCTCTCAGTTCCTCGGTCGCCTTTAGGGCAGCCGTATTGCTAACCCGAGCTTGTTCCTTGGCTTGGACAAGTACTACCCTCAGGGCCTCCACGGTAGTAGCACCATCTGCAGTCCGAACATATTACATTAATATCATGCCGCCTCCATATTTTCCTATACAAAGGAAGGCAGAGCACATACCTTGTGACTTGTCCAGCCGCTCATTCACCAGCGTGATATCGGCATCAATCGAACAAATTCGCCTGGTCAGTTCAAAAACTTCGACGGACTGGTCGGCGGCCGGACTCATAGGTACCTGCAAGTGTTTACAGCGCAATCATTGATTTATGATCCCCCATTTGCCACCTAGGGCGCGCAACCAGAGTCTCAGGGGCTACTATCTATATGGAGCACACCTAATGCGTGCCTCAGAGCCAAAAACAGTGTATTCTTCACTTCATACCTCAAAGCCTCTGAGCAGACTTGTAAATGCTTCATTCAAACCGCTTGTAGCGGAGGAAATCTTCTTGAGCACCGCGCTCATTAATGAGCGGTGCTCCTCCAAGAGTGCAGCTCGCTCCAGTAGGCCCGTCAGTACGTCCGGCCGGACATCGAGCTGTGTCGGACCCTTCCCATCGCCCCTCGCGGGAGCCAAATGCTCCAAGCTCAGGGCGGCTGACGCGTTGGCCTCCGGCTTCGGTAGATTCGGACTCCTCCGTGATGACACTTCGGCGTCGCCCGCTTCGCGAGCCGGAGAGGTAGGTGGGGTCTCGCTCTCCATCATCTCCGGAGGAAGGTCCCCCGAAGACGAACTCTGTCGAGAAGGGCTGCTAGCCAGACTTTGAAAGACGAATCCTGGTTATTGATCTAGGAGGAACGCAGTACCTTCGAATTAAAAATTAACTTACAGCTCGGTGGAGGGCTGGCCCGTTGGTGGGCACGATGCGGTGAGGGTGCCCGTTGGGGCAGAGCCCCCTGGTGTTATCTTTTTCTTGGGTTTGGGAATCTCCGTCTCCGATTCTTCTTCCCGCGCGGGGAGGAGGCCTTTGCCTCCCCTTCCCGACTATCCTCCTTAGGGGAGGAAACAATTACCCCGGTTCGGATGCGTAGCATGTGGGGTTCGGATTCTTCGTCCTTCCCCTTGTCTTTCCCCGGGGGCATCCTGCTGAGTACTCGGTCAAGCATCTTGGCCATGGTGGGGGCGGGCGAGCCTTCGGGAAGTGGCGCCAGACACCTAATTCTCTCTGCCTTGCTGAGCCATTCCTGGACGCGGATGATTTTCAGAATAAACAATCATAACAAATACAAAACACGGTGTCCGGTATCAAGTTTACTTACTTGGGTATCTAGGCGATTGCAGCTTAGGCCCGCATCCTCGGTGGTGTCCGGACACTTTACTTTCGGTCCGAAGAACAATATGCACATCCCTTCAAGCTTTAGGCCGAAGAAGTGCTTGACAGTCCACGGACCCTCCGGATTGAACTCCCACATCCGGAGAGGAAGGCGTTGGCATGGTAACATCCGTCGGATCATAATCACTTGCATTATGCTGATAAGGTTAATGTCCCTCTCAAGAAGCTCTCGGATGCGATTCTGCAGTACTGGTATATCACCAGCAGGTCCCCAATTCCGCCCTATGTCTGTCCAAGACGCCAACTGTGACGGAGGGCCCGAGCGAAACTCGGGGGCAGCCGCCCACTTTGTGCCTCTGGGAGCCGTGACATAGAACCACCTCCGCTGCCATACATCGGATACTTTTGGGAAAGAACCCTCTGGCCACGGGGCATCTCCATTCCTGCTTATTACGGCACCTCCGCACTCCACATGTCGCCCATCGATCATCTTCAGCGTCACATTGAAGGTCTTGAGCCATAAGCCGAAGTGTGGGGTGACATGGAGAAAGGCCTCGCACATGATCATAAAAGACGAGATATGGAGGATAGCGTTGGGAGCCAGATCGTGAAAATCCAACCCATAATAGAACATGAGCCCCCTCACGAAGGGATCGAGGGTGAAACCTAGAACGCGGAGGAAGTGTGGGACGAAAACGACACACTCGTTGAGCTCCGGCATAGGGATGACCTGCCCTGGAGCAGGGAGCCTGTGCCGGATATCTGCGGTCAAGGATCCGACCTCCCTAAGCTTGGCAATGTCCTTCTCTTCAATCGGGTAGGCCACCCACCGGCCTTGAGGGCCAGATCCGGACATATTGGAGGATTCCGGAGGGGTGGAGCTTAGGTTTTGGGTGTTAGAACTCGAGGTGCGAGAAGGCGCGATGAAGGTGAAAATGAGGCGTAGGTCTCGACCCCTTTATAAAGAGGGTGAATATCAAGAGTCCCTTGTGACCGCTTGAGGCTTATCTAGAAAACACACGGGTTATACCAACAGCCGTCGTGGGGTCACGCATGCTCATATTGATGGAAAATCCCGTAATAAGAGGAACACGATCTCTGCCTCGACGGGACGTGCCAATAAAACCGCCTCGCAACACGAGTCATTGTGGGGCAGGAAACGTCGGTTCGCGTTGGACCAAGCCCCGATGCAAGGGCATGACGCACGAAGATTGCCAGCAAATCAGATCTATACCATACGAAGATCATCTTGCAGATCCGGACACGGTCTACGTGTTCGATGACCACTTTGGAGTATTCGGAGAAGGAACCCGCCCTGCAATGCCGAAAACAAGACTGCGTGCTGGACTCATCGTCATTGAAGCCTGGTTCATGGGCTACTGAGGGAGTCCTGGATTAGGGGGTATCCGGACAGTCGGACTGTGTACAACGTCGGACTATTGAAGCGTGAAGATACAAGACTCAAGACTTCGGCCCGTGTCCGGATGGGACTTTCCTTGGCGTCGAAGGCAAACTTGGCGATCCGGATATTACATTTCCTTCCTTGTAACTGACTCCATGTAAACCCTAGCCCTCTCCGGTGCCTATATAAACCGGAGAGGTTGGTCCTTAGAAGGCCGATCACAATTACAATCATACCATCATAGGCTAGCTCTTAGGGTTTAGCCTCTACGATCTCGTGGTAGATCTACTCTTGTACTACCTATATCATCAATATTAATCAAGCAGGAAGTAGGGTTTTACCTCCATCGAGAGGGCCCGAACCTGGGTAAACATCTGTGTCCCTTGCTTCCTGTTACCATCAGCCTTGACGCACAGATCGGGACCCCCTACCCGAGATCCGCCGGTTTTGAAACCGACAGCGGTCCTCCTCCGCGAACAGCAAGAGTCGTGGCTCCGACAGTGGCACTTGCAGCTGGAGCACCTTGTTGTACTGGATCATGTGCACGGGCATGGGATGTGCGGTGCTGATGTGGTGGTAGAGCGCTGGTGGTGGGCCTTCGTAGCCGCAGACGGGCACGGGGCATTTGTAGGGGCGAAGGACACACGCCTCGGTGATCGGCGAAGCTTGTGGTAAGTGACGTAGAGCCCACAGCCTTCGTGCGGGCACTCCACCTCACCGACGAAAGGACGGAGTCCACCGCCGTGTTCCGCGACGTCAATCCACCACCACCGCCACTTCCGCACCGCCGCTGGTTCCCGGGGCGCTCGACGCGGCAGCCCGCGCAGGCCAGGTGCCCTAACTTGCACTGCAGAGATCAATCGAACAACACATCAATCAAGAAACCTGCACCTTCCTCAATCAGCCGAACGGACGAGGTGTATTCGAACCTCATACACTAGAGGCATCAAGGGGCAGAGGCACAAGGGGCAGTGGAGCACAGTGAGGTCCATCGAGACCTTAGAGAGCTCCATCGTCGGGTCATGTTCGGTCTGCATGATCTCGCCCTCCTCGTGCACAACCATCTCTCGACTTGGGCTGGGGTATTACAAAGCTTTACCGTCACATATTTTATACTACTTCAAGGTGCATTAAATCAACACATGCAAGTATCAAAAGGAGATTCACGGCATGCATGCATGCGTTGTAATTAATGCATCGGTAAACGCAAATTATTGAAATATATCGAGTGCAGTGCTTTGATGTGTCGTGTCAACTCGTACATCAACGAGAAGTTTGATTATCCTCTCCCTCGCGGACTTAATCGCACCTGCCTTTGGCTGTATGACAGGTTGGCCACACACTGTCGGGCCCACCTGCCATACACGCAAAGACAGGAGCGCCCCTCCCTTGCCCATGAGCGTGGTGGCTGGCAAGACTAGGAGAAGCTTTACACGCCTCCCTCCCGCACGTGGTGGACATGCAGCAGTTCAATCGGTGTCGATGGCCGTGGCTGCATCAGTAGTACTCCTCCAAAGGCAGTAGTATTCCATCATTGTTCGACTTCCTGAAGAGGCGAAGAGCCAAGCGCAGCCCGGACGCTCGTGTGGCAGTTTCATGTGTATAGTAGTCTAGGATAGCATGTACCGTGCCTGTATCGAAGTTTAAAATCGTTGGAGTCAGCTCCATGCTATGTGGCCGTCTCAAAGTTTTTTTAAAAAAATAAAATAGTCTTCTGGCCCTACTTGTCACCCTGGTGATTGTAGTTTGCACGCTCATCTGGTCAAGACAGGAATATATATTTTAATTTGTTTTTTTTTCGAAAAGGGGGACTCCCCGGCCTCTGCATCATAATGATGCATACGGCCACATATATTTTAATTTGTGGTGGGTAAATGTTAGAGGTTGCAGCAAATATATTGTACACTGCGGGTCTTTCAGGCAAGTTTAGAGGCAAGCATGTGGGGCCAGTGCTATGATGTGTCGCGTCAACTCATACAACGAGGAGAAGCTTGATTTTACTACACACCTTCTCACTCGCCCATGCGCGCGGTTGCTCGCAAACGAAGACATGCTTTTGCTTAGTAGTACTTCTACAACAAGCTATCCATCCCGCTCGCGGTGGACGGACATGCAGCAGTGGATTCGACGATGTAGAAGCAGTAGTAGTAACATCATTGTTCGTCTTCTCGAAGAGGCGAAGAGCCAAGCGCAAACCGAACGTTGCAATTGCGAACATTGGAGCACGCATATAGCCAGGCTCTTGCATGAGACAAAATTGCTATGTGAGCCCACTATTGTACTAATAAGTACAACTACTTGCTAGTATAGCCCTGTAAACCAGAAATGAGTATTTGCCCTTCTAGGGATTTCAACAAGTGACTAGACTACACCGAGACGAAGTACATATGCAGCAAAATGAGTGAATCTGCACCATAAACAAATACGTACTAGTTCTATCGTTTTCCTCTCCGAGGTGCACAATATTGAGTACACTGACTAGCCTCTTTTTGACACGCATTTACGTTTTTCTTACACAGTACAGACGCAAGCGCTCATATACACGCGCATACACTCACCCCTATGAACGCACACACGCATGGCACTATCATCTTTAAATTTACGAAGTCACCATAGGCACCTCATCGTCGACGGGTCCATAGGTGCTTGAATGCCAAGGAGGGAGAGGGTAGCGGTTCCCGAGACGTTGAACGGCCTATGATGCATCCTCAATTACATGCAGAGGGTATTAATTGGAGAAGCAGAATAGAGCCAGCACGATGTGAATGCAACAGAGTTTGGACTCTCATATAATAAAGGCGCCCCACCACTCCACTCCATCTACTCCCAAGTCTCTGCAACACCGCTCACTCCAATCCAAGACCACGTGACCGTAAGCCACAAGCACCTATGAAGGCGATGGACGCGAGCGCAGCTTGATCGTGCCAAATCATCCAAGGCGCTGCCGCGCCCCCGCACCATGTAGCGTTCCAGATGGTGTCGGGCGACCGCAGGCATCGTAGCCCTCGCCGACGCCGGGCCGCCTCTCGCATGGACGACATGATGGTCAACTCCATCCGCAAGTTCACCGCCGTCAAGAAGTGCGCGGACGACCTTGGTTGTCAGATCGCTTCCAGCTCGCCCGCTACCAGTTCCTCATTGCCTGCCACCCTCATCGGCCTCCATGGTGACGAACTCTTTCAAGCCCTAGTGGCCCTGCAGGTGTCGGAAGTCGCGACGAAGAATGTGCACCTCGAGGTCGCGCTCGCCGCACAGCGCTTCGCCATGCAAGAAACCGTCGACCTGCACATCCACGTCTACGAGGAAATCATCTACATAGGCCACTACAAGGCAAGCGAGGACAGAAAGACATTGGCCTTCTACTAGTGGCTGGAATCTTTGGACGCCATTGTTCAGAAGCACGTCGACCTGGCGACGAAAGCCGCTGCTACTTAGGTGCCATTCGGTGGGCCAGCGCCCTGAGTCCAGGAGGTGGACGTCGTTGATTGATGCATCTCTTCTTCTTGCCTCCTGTAACCAGCACTGCATCGCTTCGTGGCCTTAATGTTTTATTAGTATAGTACTCCCTCCGTTCCCAAATAAATGTCTTTCTAAAGATTCCAGCAAGTGACTACTACATACAGAGCAAAATGAGTGAATCTACACTCTAAACTATGTCTACATACATATGTATGTTGTATTCCATTTGAAATAGTATCTAAAAAGGCTTATATTTATGAACGGAGGGAGTATATGGCATTTTTATTCCAGTCGTAACATTTTCACTGTGAGGTGGGGCCGCAGTTGAGCAAACCCACCCCGCCCACCCGGGCCGTCGAAGTTTAGAATTAGAAGAGAGAAACGAGGTAGGAGATCTAGCTGTAGCACGGACGCTGTTGTCAGATGGGACTCGTGTTTATAGTATAGGAGTATTGAGCACTCGTGCCTCTTTTTTTTTAGGAAAAAATTAGTCGTATGTCTAGTACCACTAGTTGGTTGCGTGCGACCTATAGCTGTCATCACTTTAGGTCTCCTTTTCGAACCGCGGCTACGCTTCACAATACATATTTTTTCACGCATTTATCCTACTATATGTACTCCTAGGCTATTTCCACGTGCTCCCATTCACCGACATGTGGGACATAGCGCATCTGGGTCGTAGTGCATGCACGACTCGGAGCATATGCCGGGGTACTTTACATTTCAGACCTCACGAATTACATGCAAACCCCCCGCAGAAGAATAAATAAATAAATGAATTACTACATGAAACCGGATTATTTTCATGGAAACCGGAGCACGTTCATTAAATTTTGGACATAACACGTTTATAAAAAATGACCGGACCTAAACCAGTCTAAGGGCCTCTTTGATTTTTCCCGCAAAAAAAGGGCCTCTTTGATTCGCAGGATACAGAAAATACAGGAATGGGGAAAGTATGATGGCGATGAACCGAGATGAGGTGAACTCTAACTCATTTAGATGTTAGAGTTAGATTCTAACCTTGAACTAACTCTAAACCAAAGAGGTGTATGGATGGCAGGGCTAGATTGACAATAAATGCTCTATCTCAATCATTTGACTACTTTGGACCCTATTTCCTGCCGGATTTGGAGGGTGCTTGGACACGCTTTTAGTTCCATGACTAAAAGTAGTGGGACTAAAACTTGCTAGCCTCACCCATGCTTGGATCTAAATACTAAAGAGATTAAAATCAAGTTAATGAGCATTTATTATCCTCCAAACCCTCCAATCCAGAACTACTTTGTGTTAAAGGAGAGGAGTTAAATGAGGAGAGAGAGGACTAATCCACATTTTAGTAGGGGTACCTGACTAAAAAATTTAGTCTCAAGACTAGTTTTAGCCCTCTTTAGTCAGGGGTGCTTGGAACTTTAGCCTCTTAAAGAGACTATTTTAGTCGACTAAAATAAGTCCCTTGGATCCAAGCACCCTCTTGGTGTGGCCGGCTCTTCCGTGGCCTCCTCCCGCCACAATTGACATAAACGAACCATCTATACAAAACAAGCATGCAAAACATGATAATTTTTACTTTGTCCATACAAATGAGATATCCCACTTAAACATACAAGTCGTCAATCAAGCTTCATAAAATAAAAAAACACTTCATGAAACAAAGAATGAGCTAACTCATCACGAAAGTCATTCACGATAGGGAGGAGTCTTGAGCCCCTCGTGCACCGAGGGAGGAGCTCGCCATCGTCGTTTCTAGAGGAAGGCTCAGAGAGCCCAAGCCCCGAATCCTCCCGACGCCTTGCCCTTGCGAGTTGAGGTCAACACCGCATGGGTAGTGGCCGCTGTCACGCCGACTGGGAACTTAATCTTTGGGCCTCTAGAAATAATGCAAGCCTATAACTAAAATACCTAGAAAGGTGAACTGAATCTTTGGGCCTCTAGAAATAATGCAAGCCTGAAACTGAAATACCTAGAAAGGTGAACTGAATCTTTGGGCCTCGAGAAATAGTGCAAGCCTGAAAGTGAAATACCTAGAAAGGTGAACCGAATCTTTGGGCCTCTAGAAATAATGCAAGCCTGAAAATTGAAATACCTAGAAAGGTGAACTGAATCTTTGGGCCTCAAGAAATAATGCAAGCCTGAAATTAAAATACCTAGAAAGGTGAACTGAATCTTTCGGCCTCTAGAAATAATGCAAGCCTGAAATTGAAATACCTAGAAAGGTGACCTGAATCTTTGGGCCTCTAGAAAGATTTATTACCTCCGCAAGCAGCATCAAACAATTCCATGCGTGCACCACAAATCTATACCAAGTTTGATCAGGATCTACTTTTCCAAATCAGAATTAGAGCTAGAGCAAGCAAGATCAATGATATGGCCGTGAGACAGAGAAGGAACGAACAAACTCACCCCTCTCGCGACCTCCCTGGTAGATGCGCCGCCGCCGCCGTGCATGACAGAGGGAGAAAAACGACTGGTGAAGGGGGAGCGGGGCGACCTTCGAAGGCCGGAGGGAGAGGGTGGCCGGAGTAGGGCGGCGGAGGCCGGAAGGAGAGGGCGGCCGGAGGAGAGAGAGGGCGAGCGGCGCTTGGGCGGGCGGCCCTATGGGGAACAGAGAGGAGTCGTGCGAGAGGGGGGAGCGATCTGGTGCGGGCAGGGGAGATTTTTTTAGTTCTCTTTTAGTGAGCCCGAGGATAACTAACCCAATTAGAAACGCTCCCCGGGCTCGTTTTTTTTAGTCGGGTTAGAGCAAACTAGCTCAAACTAACCCCTCTTGTTTCGATAATTTGAGGCTATTTCAGCCCAAACTAGCTCTAACTCTGGGATCCAAACAAAGACGAGTGTTATTGTACATGCTACAGTGTGGACCGTAGCACATTGTTTTTTATGGCCATATCACCACATTGTTTTCTACTGTTGGTTCACTGGGCTACCGTAGTTCGCACTGCTGGTTCAGTGGGCTGCCGTGGTTCGCACTCCTCCGACCTGAGTAGTACTCTCTCCGTTCCTAAATATAAGTCTTCATAGATATTTCACTGTGGACCACATACGGATGTATATAGATGCATTTTATGTGTAGATTCACTCATTTTTCTCCGTATGTGGTTCATAGTGAAATCTCTCCAAAGACTTATATTTAGGAACGGAGGGAGTAGTATAGTACTAGTATATACCGCATCATTCTTTGCTCCTTCTTACTACTCCGACATGTGGGAGAGCCAGCATCCGGGTCGACGTGTCATGCACTAGATTAGAGCGCGGAACGGAAGGGGGGCATCACCCCGGTCGGAGCGCCAGTAATTTCATGACTATAGTGAGTGGTCATATCACAAGTCTTTCCAGCAAGAACGCCACACAGTCAAGACAGCCCCACTCGCTCACCCTCCTCGCCTCTCTGTCAAACCGCCTACCCAAAAACTTCCACGCGTACTGCCCGGGAAAAGCCCCGCCCTCAACTTTTAACTACACGAAAATAGTTGGAGCTTATTTGTTCTATATAAATACAGTACTTACTGTATGTTTATTCACCCGTGTGGTTGTTCAATGAATGGAGGACGGGGAGCACAAGTGAACAATACTGTAGTACTTGTATTTCGTGCCAAATTTTGACCATAGATTAAACTAACAAAATGTTCACGCATGTCACCAAACATTATATTTTTGAAAAGTATGTTCAAATACGAATCCAATGAGATAATTTTTCTTGACATGCATTAACATTTTGCTAGTTAAATCTTTAGTCAAAATTTGGCACAAACTACAAAGGGGACCTATAAACCAGAAAGGTTGGTAGTAAGTAGGAGTCGTATAGTAGTCACCTTACATAGAGAGTTTCTTTTCTTTAGTGCCACGTACACAAATTGAAACGCTTGTTGTGGAGAGAAAAAAGATAATCACTCCACTATATATGGATGCAGGGGCCTGAGCGCTTGCTTTACTAGGGTTGCTCTCTTCATACTCTCATCCTCAACAGATATAAACAAGACAGCGGTAGTGACATTTTCTCTCTGCTCACCGCTGGTCACAGATCCGGCCGGATCCCTTCGGTCGGTGTGTGTAGAGGACTAAAAGGTGCATCATTCACACGGTCATCGCCGCCGAGGGAGGAAACCCACAGATGCCGGAGGGGCCCGATCCTCTGCCTGCGTCTGCTCTCTCCGACACGTGGCCCTCGGGAGGTCCTCCGACCCTTCTTCCTCCTTGCCGTATTGTCCGCAGATCTGACCTACCGTCGCCGACATCCCGGCGACCCTCAGGTATAAGTTCTTCGAAAGCGGCCTTGCTCTACTGCCCCAACTCCCCACATGTCTGCATGTGCATCTTTTTTACTCCCATCAGCTCTTCCAAAGCCACCTAAATTTTTAGTATTATTAGAGGTAAAGCTACTTCATGCATTCGAATCTAGGGCTTTGTTCAAACAACGAAGAAAGGGGGAAAGTTGTAGCATGAATCTAGGACTTGATTGAAAGAGGAAAAAATATGGTGAAAGTAGTAGAGACCGGATACCCAACCGGTCTCTTGGTTGAGAAGGGAAATAATGGGAAAACGCAGTACAAACTGGATAAGGAACAGATCTATTATTAGTTGAAAAAAGGATAGAAAGTGGCGGCTGGTGGACAAGTCAACAGAGTATGTCCAGGATTAGATTTGCTGCCATCACATAGTAGAAGGTCTCCAGTATTAGATTTCCTGCCCTCACATCGTAAAAGGTCTCAGGATTAGATTTGCTGCCCTCACATAGTAAAAGGTCTCAGGATTAGATTTGCTGCCCTCACATAGTAAAAGGTCTCCAGGATTAGATTTGCTGCCATCACATAGTAAAAGGTCTCCAATATTAGATTTGCTGCCCTCACAGAGTAAAAGGTCTCCAGGATTAGATTTGCTGCCCTCACATAGTACAAGGTCTCCAGGATTATGTTTGCTGCCCTCACATAGCATGAACAAACTCGGCATCACCACTTTATGCCTCCTTGTAGGTACATTGTGCTGATGCGTTCACTGTCGCATGTCCTTATACCAACCTTTTGCTGTTGTTAATGTAAGCGCGCATGTAAAATGAAGCGATCACACTATTACCTTAGGGACATGTCTAACTAGTGTTATTGTTAATCTAATGCCTCCAGTGATAAGATGCAATTAAACTGTGTTACAAATGGCACTCCCGCTGTTTTCCCCAAAGATGATAAGTAAGTTGCTCCTTTACACTCTGAGTGTCCTGGTGTCCCCACGGTCCCATGCCCTTAAACCAACTCTTTAGCTGCTGTTCATTTCATCGTGTCCGTAAACAAGCAATGCCACCATTAAAGTAATCCCATATTTGAGGAATCTCATTGTTGATCGTAATGCTTCTGGTAACATGAAGCATTGCTGACGTTTTAAAATTTCTACTATCCTTGCGTGATTGCCATGTACATAATTAAGATGCTTCTTTTCATTTTGTATATGTTTCGTATATTCTTATTGACCAGCAATTGTTTACTTTCTATCTTTTTGTGCAGATAGGGATATCCATTTCACCTTGTTGCTATTGTGACCTTTTGGTGAACTGCACAAAACACTTTTTTTTAATGAGTGTCTTGTGCAGTTCAACTAAAATATCACGTGGGCAACATCTCTCAATTTTGGTGGAACTGCACAAAATGGTGATTGGAGTTTCCAAAATCTCCATCAAGTTCTGCTGGTAATCTCGTGCAACAATTTATTAGCCTTTGCAAGATGGAGCCGTCACTGTCACCATAATGGCACTTTATTTTAGTGGAACTGCACAAAAGGATAAGAAAATTATAGTTGCACCTTACATGAGCCGGACAGCCAACCTTAATGTTCCTCAATTTTAGTGCAACTACTAAAGAAGAACCTGCCAGCTCACAAGAGCAAGTACTTCTTGCTAGCTGAATGATGCAATCTTTGCTTCATTTCAGGTGAACTGCAGAAAAGGCGCATGAATTGAATCATGGAACTCAGTGCAGACCTCATCCAAGTAGAGCTGGAGGTTGAGTTCAAGGAGGCCGCTATTAAAGTGAAATCATGCTCTCATGTCTCCTTGTTTGTGTTGTGCAAACATGTTGTGCAAACAGGAATACTCAACTACAGATGTTGTGACGGTCATGAGCATTCGCCAAGTTCTTCGATTGTATGACATGGCTAGCCAAGATGGATTTAATCCCAATATTCACTTTATCAAAATGCTCTAATGGGTTGGTTCTGAATCTTGCAAGCTGGGAATTAGTGAGATGTGTAGGCATCTTTGTTGTACTTATTATTTGAATATTATTTGTTGGTTCTAAATCTTGCAAGCTGGGAATCAATGAGATGTGTAGGCATCTTTGTTGTACTTATTATTTGGATCTTATTTGTTGGTTCTGAATCTTGCAAGCTGGGAATCAATGAGATGTGTAGGCATCTTTGTTGTACTTATTATTTGGATTTTATTTGTTGGTTCTCAATCTTGCAAGCTGGGAAACAAGGCATGATGATGCAGAGGACAACAACCATAACAAATAGTTCAAACTTGGTAGTATTATCTTTGTGAAAGTGCGACAAATGTGTTGATCGTGCGTCCCCGAGAATAATAATTCCAATTGTTGTGCATGTTAATCCTGTGGCACTGATAGAATGAGCGAATGCATTGCTTGTTTTAAGTATAAATTTCTATTAAAGCTAATTAAATTTAAGTAAAGTGACCACTAACTCCTGTTATTACAGTACCAATACAGACCCGCTCGTGAACCGACATGTGGACGGAGTAGATTTCTTAATGGAGGCGTTTGAATGCTACCGGTGCATCTTCATCGGGCGTGCAGCGGATGAGGGAGGGTAGTAACTGTTGTCGCTCAGACACACTCACTTCATCGTTGAATCCAGTTCCCCAAGAGCTGAAAAACAAACTGCTACCGCCGCCTACACACTCATTCACTCGAAGAGACTCTAATGGCGATCCAAGGGGTGAGCCTACTAGATATGGACTTCACCAAGGAGTTCCCCTTTGAGTTTGCCGTTCAGTCCTATGGCTGCACCAAGTTGAATGTGATGTACACCAACGATACGGACTCGGTGAAGCTCTGCCTCGCCTCAGTTCAATGGATGCACCAGGTTCTGGAGCATTCGCCTGTTTCATCGGCAGCGCCTACTGCACCTTTGCTACGGTGGAGAGAAGAAAGAACGCGACGATTCGGCCATCTGGTGCAACAAGCTTGTCGACATCCAGAAGTAATAAAAGATCATCAGCAACGGGCAGGAGAAGGACTCCGTGGTTGACCTCGCTGAGACCATCATCGACAACTGACATGCCAACATTAAAGAAGACGACCTGAACACGTGGGAGGTACCTCTGAATCTAGCCTACATAACCTATGCGGCCAAGGACGCATACGCATGCTACGACATGTACAGGCAGATCTTGGACATGAGGGCGTGTCTGCTTCCCATAACCGACGAGTACAAAGACAGCCGCAACGTCATGATCAAGCGTGCCAGGAAGGTCTAGATGTTGTACCTTATCTGTTTATAAGCACCTTTATCATCTGAGTGTTTCATGCATTAGCCTATGTGTCGTAATTATCTGTTTTGTCCAAAATATTTCTTTTAAGAACCCATTAACCTGATTGCTTTTTTTAGTGGCTATTTGCTTATGTATGTAAACTAGTTCACTTGTCTGTAAAAAACTAGTTCACTCGGCTGCTGTGCTTCGAATCTCCTTCCTCCCAACATATTCCCTCCTCGTGGACCGAGCAGGTCTCTGAATTTTCTCCCACTTTCTTTTCAATGTAAACTGAAGTTTTCTCCCAAGATTTCCCTAGAACCAACTCAACTGTCCCACGTCTAGCCTAAAAAATAATAATACCCCACGTACTATTAACTCATCAAATTAAAATGATATTTTATTTCGTAAGTTGAAAGTTCTTACAAAATAATATTAATAATTGTTTATAACTTGGCAAGTTAACTCCTAGTGATTGCATACATAAGCTTGCAAAGATTTTACTGACGTGCAATCATGTGTTTATGTTTTTATAACATTTCTCCGTCTAGCCCAACATGATATTTTCACCCAGCCTAGCAAGTCCGCGGATTTCGAGAAAAATGCAAATGGGATTTAAACGGGCTGCATAGATGCTACATCATTGTTTCACCCAGCCCACCAAATGGACTAAAAACAAATGGACTAGCTGACATGTGGGCCACTTGGTCGAAGCCTAAGAAGGCGTTGGATTTACATCCAACGGCCGGCATTCTTCTTCAATCTATCGTCTTCTTCCCCCAGCGCTGCCGGAACTGCCTGCTCCAGCCTTCGGCGTCCAGCGGCGTTGTTTTGCGCTCCTCAGCGAAACGCTACCCCGCCGACGGCCAGGCCATCCCTCCACTCCGCACCTCCTGTTATTCTCTGCCAAGTGTAGGCCCACCCCGCACCCGAACCAGTCAAGTTTCCCACTCCTCTCCGTCTGCGACTCCACTGCCGCGTCTTCCCCATCTCCGGATCGTTCCAGTCTGGGGCCTCGCTGTCGTCCATCGCCTCGGTGCGCTCTGCGCGGCGTGGTCAACATATGAGAGTCATCGGAAGAGGACTGTGCGTGGAGAGCCTGACGGCTGGGACCCACGAGGTCCATGGTCACACGCAAGGAAAGTTCCTCCTTATTGTGCACTGTACGTGCACTATACGTGGGAAGGGCTTCTGTATTTCGCGAAAAAAACGTTCCCCCCGCTGACAGGTTAGACCCACCAGCTATATCTTTGCACGCAAGGAAGTGCCTCCTTATTACGCACCAAAAGATTAATACCCCCTGCTAGCTAGGACCCACCATAGTGGGTAGCTGACTTGCGGGCCTACTAAGTTGACGAGGACGGAGGGCTTTGTCAACTTAGTCAATATGAACGATTCTAGCTCCACTGATCGTGTGATGTCCATCCAACGGCCATAGTGCTTCTTCAACCTCTGGTCTTCTTGCTCCAGCCGCCCAAAGCAGCACCGGTCGTGCCGCGTGCTCCTACCTCTCGTGGTCGGCTGTGATGCCGCGGAGGCCTCATCACCCCCTACTACTCCCACCGCTGGCCCAGGGTATCCCTCTACTCACCCACACCCCCTGTTATTCTGCGGCGACGGCAGCCTCACGCTGCAGCCGAACCAGTGAACCCTCGTACTCCTCTCCGCGTGGGCATCCACTGCCGCGTCTTCCCCGGCTCCGCTTCGTCCCCTTCCTAGGCCTCGTCGTCATCCGCCGCCGTGGTGCTCTCCGCGCGGCGTGGTCAACGTGGTCAAGGAACGACTTCCATCGGAAGAGTACTGTACGTGGAGAGGCTGACAGCTGGGTCCACGGCCACAACCTTGTTTTTTTTGTGATTTGCCAAGTAAGTCGCTTTGTCAAGCCTGTTGGGCTGCAAATCTTTCAAGACGAGGAGAGCTTCATTCGGCTGGCCGAGAAAATGGCCCATCAGTAATGAGAAATGGGTTGTACATTTTTAAAACACATCAAACCGGCAATTAATTTCAAATATCTTTTTTCATTTCAATATTTTAAATTACATTAATTTTTATGCGTGGAGAATTTGTTGGATTTTATATTGATATACATTTATTTTTAAAATCAGTTTGAATGTGAGTCGAAATTCCCCGATTAAAAACAGTTCGGACCGCACCGAAATATGCAAAATTTCATATAATTTTTTAACCGTGGCCACAATATGGGCTGTAATGCTAACAAAAATAATATGGGCTAAAGAAAAACCTTAAGAATTAGCAAATGGGCTGTACATTATTAGAAATAATGGCAGATGGGTTGTATGATGTTTTCCACAGATTTGAGGCTTTCGTAAAAAAAAAGGTTGACGCACAAGCAGTGACTGTTGATGGCCATCCAACGGCCGTCGTGCTTCTTCAATATCTGCTCTTCCTCCTCCATCCGCTCAAACAAGCGCCGGCGGGACTGTCTGCTCCCTCCTTCCCGCGGCCGGCTGTGCTGCCGCGCAGGCCTCACCGCCCCACCGTACTCCCATCGCTGGCCTAGCCATCCCTCTACTCACCCACACCTGATGTTATTCTCTGGCGACGGCAGACGAACCAGTAAACCCTCGTACAGTCGTACTCCCCTCCGCGTGGGAAACAACTGTTGAGTCTTCCCTGCCTCCGTGTCGTTCCCTTCCTAGGCCTCGCCATCGTCCACCGCCCTGGTGCTCTCGGCGCGGCCTGGTCAACGTGGTCAACGACCGACATGCATCTGAAATGGACTGTACGTGGTGAGGCTGACAGTTGGGTCCACGGCCACACGCAAGGAAATGCCTCCTTATTACGCGCAAAATAATGATTCATCCACTTGACATCTGGGACCCACCGAAAGGGCCTTTGTATTTCGCGAAAAAAACGTTACCACCGCTGACAGCTTGGACCCACCAGCTATATCTTCGCACGCAAGGAAGTGCCTCCTTATTACGCAAAAAAATGAATACTCCCCCTACTAGCTGGGACCCAGTATAGTGGAAGGCTGACTTGTTGGCCTACTAAGTTGACGGGGACGGAGGGCTTTGTCAACTTAGTCAATACTCCAGTGACCGTACGATGTCCATCCAACGGCCGTAGTGCTTCTTCAACCTCTGGTCTTCGTTCTCCAGCCGCCCAAAGCAGCGCCGGTCGTGCCGCATGCTCCTGCCTCCCGTGGCCGGCTGTGATACCGCGGAGGCCTCACCGCCCCCTACTACTCCCACCGCTAGCCAGGCCATCCCTCTACTCACCCACACCCCCTGTTGTTCTGCGGCGATGGCAGCCTCACACCACAGCCGAACCAGTGAACCCTCGTACTCCTCTTCGCGTGGGCATCCACTGCTGCGTCTTCCCCGGCTCCGTGTCGTCCCCTTCCTAGGCCTCGCCGTCGTCCACCGCTGTGGTGCTCTCGGCGCGGCGTGGTCAATGTGGTCAACGACCGACTTCCATCGGAAGAGTACTGTGCGTGGAGAGGCTGACAGCTGGGTCCACGGCGGCCGCAAGGAAGTGCCTCCTTTTTACGCGCAAAATAATTATTCATCCACCTGACAGCTGGGACCCACCGGACGGGCCACCGTATTTCGCAAAAAAAATGGTTTCCCCCTTACAGCTGGGACACACCAGCTACACCTTCGCACGCAAGGAAGTGCGTCCGGGCAAAAAAACAAAACGATTCGCCCCCTGACTGCTGGGACCCACCAGCTACATCTTCGCAGGCAAGGAAGTGCGTACGTAGCGTTGTCATTCTGGTCACGAACGTGTACGTACATACTGGTCGATGTAGAGGCGCGCACGTGTCGTAGTAGAAGCGCGCAACGTGTCATAGTAGAGGCGCGCATGTAGCATGTACACGTACGTACAGCGGCCAGGGTGCAATAAAAAAATACGGCCACGTATGTGTACATAAGGGCGGGGTCTCGGACGCCTACTCGCGCATACGTACGGCGAGGGCTCGTGTTCATGGGGAGGCAACGGAATGCATCGTGTTCATGGGGAGGCAACGGAATGCATCGTGTTCATGGGGAGGCAACGGAATGCGTCGTGTTCATTGGGAGGCAACGGAACACGTGGGAGCCAACCGGCTGGGTCAGAACGGAATGCGTCGTCGTGTTCATCGGGAAGGCTTGGACGGAACAGGCGATGGAAACGAGGCCTGGCCTACCGCAAAACGGAGGAAACTGACCTCCTACGTTCGGAACAGGGTCCTGTTGATCAGGAGGGGTATGGCGTACCGCAAAACGGAGGAAACGGACCTCCTACGGTCGAAACGGGGGTCCTGCTGATCGGGAGGGGTGTGGCGTACTGCAAAACGGATGAAACGGACCTCCTACAGTCGAAACGGGGGTCCTGTTGATCGGGAGGGTGTGGCGTACCGCAAAACGGATGAAACGGACCTCCTACGGTCGAAACAGGGGTCCTGTTGATCAGGAGGGGTGTGGCGTACCGCAAAACGGACGAAACGGACTTGTGTTGGAGCGCTACGGTCGAAACGGGGGTCCTGTTCATCGGGAGAGGTTTGGTGTACCGCAAAACGGGACTCCATGGGATACTGTTCATCTCCACCGTGGACCTCCTCCAGCCTCCACGGGGTACAGTCGACCTCCTCCAGCCTCCACGGGCTCCTGTTCATCCAGCCTCCACCGCGCGCTTCTCCACCGCCATCGTTCAACCACCCCTCCACCGTCTCATCGCTCATCCAGCCCTCCACACCACGGGTCCTGTTCAACCACCCCTCCACGGGCACCCTCCACCGCTTCATCGCTCATCCAGCCCTCCACCGCACCACGGGCTCCTGTTCATCCAGAGGCAACGCCACCGCTCATCGGTCATCCAACCCCCCGCAACGCTCACTTGTTCATCCAATCGATCGGCTTCATTAGCAGCGAGAGTGAAGGAATCGCTCGATCGGGTTCAGTTAACAGCCATCGATCGATCGCTCGGGTTCAGTAACGCGTAGCCTGCAGTGCAATCACTCGGGTTCAGTTAAAGCCCAATGCCTCGCTCGGGTTTAGTTAGAGCCAACGTCTCGCACACACGCGTGTACCTGTATGAGATAAACGCGCATCGCTCGGCCCCCGACCTCCCACCGTAACTAGCAAATCCCCGAAATTTTCCTCCCCCTCGCTTCTACCATGGTTTTTTCCGTCATGGACAGCCCAAATAATGTCATGCTGCTGCGTCTCCGGCCCGCCCAGGACGAAAAGCCCTTTTTATGTCATGATTTTTTTTCATAGAAGTAGGAGCCCACCACATCTATGATGATACCGGGTTTTGTCACAATTATCGTCATAGAAGTGTCATATGTATGACAGAAAAAAATTCGTTCGGCCCAAAATGTCACGGATGTGTCTTTTTTTGTAGTGTGTCTTTAATGCATAACCCCAAAATGATAATGGTAAATCGGTAAGATACATCATAGATTGCACCATATCCAATAAAGTGCGGTTACGACGTTCGGACACACCATAACGCTGTGGTGTTCCAGGTGGCGTGAGCTGTGAAACTATTCCATATTTGTTTTTAAATGAAGGCCAAACTTGTAACTCAAATATTCTCCTCTACAGTCAGATTGTAGAAACTTTATTTTCTTGTTACGACGATTCTCCACTTCACTTCTGAAATTCTTTGAACTTTTCAAATGTTTCAGACTTGCGCTTCATTAAGTAGATATACTCATATCAGCTCAAGTCATTTGTAAAGGTCAGAAAATAACTATACTCGCTACGAGCATCAACACTCATTGGACCGCATACATCGGTATGTATTATTTCCAACAAGTTAGTAGCTCATTCCATTGTTCCGAAGAACGGAGTTTTAGTCATCTTGCCAAAAAGGCACGGTTCGCAAGCATCAAATGATTCATAACCAAGTGATTCCGAAAATCCATCTTTATGGAGTTTCTTCATGCGCTTTACACCGATATGACCCAAACGGCAGTGCCACAAATAAGTTGCACTATCATTATTAACTTTGCATCTTTTGGCGTCAATATTATGAATATGTGTATCACTACGATCGAAATCTAACAAACTATTTTCATTGGGTATATGTCACATCCTAGCTAGTCCATGCATTAGTGTGTTGCATCATGTTTATCTTCCATCAGAAATTTGAAATGGGGAAGACAGAACCCCCAGAACCCCTTTGAATCCAACTAGGGTTTACTAAAAATATTTTCAATGAACCTGAAATGCCCTTCTAAAATGTTCATCACCTTTGCCTTGGTCCTAAACCAAGCTTTGCCGAAGTGATGCACAAATTTCTAGGTCACTCTAAGGTCACTGGATTAAATCTCTAGCTATTTTAATTTGGGAATTTAAATTATATAAAATATTTCAAATGCTCAAATAATCCCAAACTAAAATGTTCCATGCTGGATATATTCCAACTAAGGACCAGGTGAAGTTTGGTGATTTTTGGAGTTGCCTAGGTATTTTTAGAAATGCAACAAAGTTACAGAAAATAGAAAAAAAACAGAAAACGAAAAATTCTTACCTGGCGCCACCCAGCGGCCCACCTGCCGGCCTAGCCCAGCCACCGCGCCAGCGAGCTGCTTGGCTTGGCCAGGCAGGCAGGCAGCTGCTCGGCGGCGAGCACAACATGCGTGCCACGCAGCTGCCCGCCGCCTCACCGCTCCCCTCGTCCAGCTGCCGACGTGGGACGAGCTCTCTCGCTCTCCCCGACCCCGCAGACACCCGCTCCTCCCCCTGGCTCCTCCCTCTCGCCCTCCCCGACATCGCCCGAGGCGTCGTCGTCGCCGCCGCACGCCACAGTCACGTCCAACGCCGTCCCCGCGCCCTCTCACCGTGTCCGAACAGTTCGCCGTCATCGACTATGTCGACTAGCCAAGCCGCACGGCGCCGGAGCCACTGCATCATCCCCGCCACCGTCGTCTTCAACCTCGGGCTGCCCAGATCGCCGTCGTCGTTCCGACCGCACCGAGTCTTCCCCGAGCACGCTGACCACCTCTGTGACTTCTCTGTGAGCTACTGAACCTCCCCGTGTTCTCCTTTTCGCCCCTAGCTTACCTTAGACGCCGCACCTCTTGTGCCCGAACGCACCGCCGCCTGACCACGTCGCCGGCGTTGCTCCGGTGACCATTTGGTCACGGGCTTGTGTCCGTCACCCTCCTCGCACCGCCAGAGTCTGTAGGTGCTAGTGCCACATCGCCTAGGCCATCGCAGCCACGCCAAGACGAAGCTGACTCGAGCTTCGGCCTCCGCCGAACTCGTCGCCGGTGATGCTCCGGCCACTCCCCGGCCAAGCCATCACCACGGCTGGATGCGGGCAAGCACCAGCTGCCCGTAGCTGCTCTCCGCGTAGCAAATGAAGCCCTATGGGCTAAACCCGAAGCACGCCACCGCGTCTGGCCTCGCCGGCGGCTAAACGCCGGCAGGCTTTGACCCATTTGACCGGCGGGTTTGACCCCGCTGACACAGTTGACTAGGTGGGGCCCTCTGCTAATTAACCTAGTTTAGGTTTAATTAATTCTAGTTAGTTTAATTAGCTACTGACATGTGGGACCCACTGGTCAGGTTGACCTGGACGCCCCCGTTGACCCCTGACGTCACTCTGACGCACTGCTGACGCAATAATTAATTTCTGGATTTATTTGTACACAGGAAATCCTAGAAATTGTTGCAAACTTCAAAAAATCATAGAAATTAATCTGTAACTCCAAATGCAAAGTTTTATATATGAATTTTGATCAGAAAAATTCAATCTATCCATTGTTAATGGTTTCATGCATGACAGAACGAGTTAACCTTGCTGTTTAAGCAGTATAAGATAATGCACCTTTATGGTTATGTTAAATGAGCTACCATTTGAATCTTTGATTCAAATGAGCTCATCCCTTTCTGTTCTAGCTTGCATTAGGCCAACACACATTCATATTGCCATGTCATAGAATGCATCATATTGTTGCATATTGTCATGTGTTGTTTATGTTTGGTGTGTCTTTCGTGATAAGTTCTGCCTCCGAGGATAACCCCGAATATCCGTCAAGGGCGATATCCTACTACCACTACATCATTCAAGCAACCCATTGATCATTCCGATACAAACCCATGTTCTCGCTTCTGCTCTTGTTTACTGCATTAAGACAACGCGATTCAAACTGTTGTGTGCTGCGGTAGTTGAACCCATTTCCTTTGCATGACTGTCATTGCCACAAGAACTAGATGAAACCCACTAGTATGTGTAGGAGTTGATTGAGCCATGTTTGTGATTCCTACCATGCTATGCTTGCTATGCTTAGAGTTGTGTCAGCCTGCTCATCGGGATGATGAACCGGAGTGAAAGGTTGTGACGGGTTCGAGAGTGAAAGTGTTGAACACGTTTTGTTAAAGGTATCGATGAGAGGCCATGTAGGAGTACATGGTGGGTTGTTTCATTGAAGCCGTCCCTAAGAACTGAGATCTGTGTGTGTGATTTAAGACTTAGCTACTACCACGCATTGGGCCCGAAACCAATGGACCCTCTCGACTTATTAACCACTCTTGTCCTCAGTCCGGGAGTTGCAAGTAGTTTCTGGTGTTTGTAGCATGCTGGGGGCCGCACGCAGCGCTGACCTTAGGGGTGGGCTATGTTGCGGTAGGCACGTGGCCAGTGTACCGATTCGCCTGTTTGGTGTCTCGGGAACCCTGCACACATCGTTCGGGGCCGTTAGTGGAAACCTCGGCCGGACTCCCTACGGATGGAACCCGAATAGGCGATAAACCTGGACTAGGGACTCGTGTGTTTAGTCAGGTCGTGGCCGACACCCTCTCTGGGCTTCCGCTTGAAGTTTGCCGAGTACATGTCGTGTAGCGGCGATAAGTGGTGAGAGCGTGTGTGAAGAAGTACACCCCTGCAGGGTATAAAACTATTCGAATAGCCGTGTCCGCGGTAAAGGACTACTTGGTCACCTATACAGTTCATAGACAAGTAAATGGATACTACTAAAAGCCTCAAGATAAGTGTGAGTACATGGATGGCCCTCTCGTGGGTTGACGAGAGGATCCACTATGGAGTATTGTGATGGTGATTAGTGGACTCGTGTGCGACAAATGCTTTTCAAGTGGTGTCACGTAGGATAGCTTAGCCAAGAGTCAAAGCTGGCTAGCTGCAATAACTACACTACCTTCTTGAGAATGTGCATGTATAATAGGATTCTGTTGTAAGACTTGCTGAGTACCTCCGTACTCATGTTTGCTTAATTAATGTTTTCAGACGACAACACCGCCCCCTCCGATGGGTTTTATGTAGACCTTGGCGTCGATTTAGTGAACTAGCCACCCGGTGGTGATCCAAGGCTTTTGAAGGGACCTTTGTAGATAGAAGGGCTTCATCAAGCTTTCTTTCTTTTTAGTGCCCGTACTCAGACTAGTTTGCTTCCGCATGTGCTTGTATGTTTGTATGACTTGAGTGTTGGGTCATGTGACCCCTATCTGTATGGATATGTTATGTATGGCTCCTGGGAGCCTCTTAAATAAAGTACTTTGAGTTGTAGAGTTTTGTTGTGATGCCATGTTGTATGTACTCATATCGGGCATATTGTGTGTATGATTGAAATGCTTGGTATGAGTGGGATCCGACAATCTAGTTGTTTATCCTTGGCAGCCTCTCATATGGGGAAATGTAGTCTCGTGCTTCCTGAGCGATAGTAGTCCGCTACAGACCGGTCCACCGGAGTCCTGCTAGCCCAGCACTACTGCTTTGGACACTTGACTGGCCGGCATGTGTTTCACTTCGTTCCTATGTCTGTCCCTTCGGGGAAATGTCACGCGGTGATATTCGGAGTCCTGCCTAGCCTGCTACAGCCCAGGATACCGGAGTCCTGTTAGCCCAGTGCTACAGCCCGAATTCATACGTTGATGACCGACATGCTCGATGTGATTCATGTATGCCTGTCCCCATGGGTTAGCGCCGCTTTGGGTTCACGACTAGCCATGTCGGCCCGGGTTCTCTGTCATGTGGACGCTAGCGACACTATCATATACGTGAGCCAAAAGTCGCAAACGGTCCCGGGCCATAGTAAGGCGACACCCGTGGGAATACCCTGCGTGAGGCCGCAAAGTGATATGAGGTGTTACCGGCTAGGTCAATGTGACTTGGAATAGGGGTCCTGACAGCGTTGGCATCAGAGCCGGACTGCCTGTAGGTTCGCTAAGCCAAACTGGTCGATGTCGAGTCTAGAAATGCTTTAGTTATATGTAGGGGAATTGATTGTGGGAGGGAACGTAAGGCTCTTTTTACTCCTTTACCTTATGCCCTCTGTTCTGAGTCATTCTCTTCTCATTCTACGTGGGTTAAGGACTAGGCTCTCTTCTCTCTATCAGGTTCACGTGTTACTAATTCGTAGTAACTTATAGGATTGTTGGATACAACCCAGTTCAGTTTCTACTAAATTTTAGTATGTTCCCAGTTGAACCAGAACCTTGATATGATGTTGTTGAGTGGTTTTGCAAACTGTTGTGGATGTCTCAAATCTTTTCCTGAGCATTTACAGCCGTTATGCTGTCCAATTTCTCCTAGAAAATTCTAATGCCTTTGCATTACTTTGTGCTTCCAGATGGCCACCCGTCCCCAGAACCAAGTGGTTCGTCTGACCCATTGCATTGATGTGTGTGGTCACACGGCCATGTTGGTTCGGGTGATGGTCGAGACCGGTTACCGATGGTATCCCGAATATACCGTCGAGGAGCAGTTTAGAGACTTTAATCAAAGCCAATATCTGTGCACGGTCAGGATATATCCATCTTATCCCGGAGCTACTGAACCGCTCCACTGTTCTTATGGACTTGGGATCACTATTGGGATGTCCGTGCAGGATGCAGCCTACTCGATGATGACTATTATTCGAGCCAGAACTGCCTTGTTGTGCAACACCGATTTCCGCTACATGCCAGCATCCCTCCCTGGGCGCATGGTTACCTTCAGGGTATGTACAGCGACGCATCCCATGAGGACTCACTCCTCCGCACCACTACTGAGATGTTGGAAGACAAGGACCGTGAAAATTGGGCCTTGCGTATGGAGCTCTTTAATGCCGCTCTGATCACTGGGCCACTCTGACTCGGTTTGCACCTGCCGTGCAAGCCGGATACATGGACGTGAGGGACTTTTACCCTGTGCGGGCTGGTCTGCCAGATTTTATGGAGTGGCGTGAGGTAGGAGGCATCACCCCTCCTCGTGGACCTCGTCTGCCGCCGTTTGTTGGACCACGGCCACATCCGAGTCCCTATGGTCCACAAGCTCCACAGGACCGTCTGTTCCCGGATGATCATGTTCCGCTTCCAGGCTTGGGTGGTGACTTTTATGAGGAGTACTACGGAGCTCTCTGAGCTAGTAGTAGTTTCGCTAGTATTGTAACAGTTGTATGTCCACCGTCCTGCGTGACTTGTGGAATATGACTTAGTGTGTATCCATTCTGGAGGTGTAGAAAAATAATGAATAGGAGCTTGGAATGCCTCCGATGAGATGTAACGTCTTTCATCATAGTTGTACTCTAGCTTGGGCTTGTACTAAACTATGTATGGTGTGTATGACTGTTGGTATATATATGGCAGTTTCTATATTACCATGTCATACGGATGAACATCTCTGCATTCCCTGTTATCCATTACATTCCGCACTTCTTTGCCCAGTTTTTGCCATCCTTGTCTAAACCTTTGTCTTGTTTTCCTAGGATGGTCAACACCCGCAACAACCCTGCTGCTCCGGAGCAGGGTGAAGCCAGTGCAGCCAGGAATGAAAATCTGCCTCAACCGCCTTCTCTGGCCGAAGTTATCTTTGGAGGCGTAATCTAAACAAGCGTGAGACTAACCGCTTGCTGGAGCGGATTGAGCAGAATACTGCACGCCAGCCAAGGAATGACCTGGTGTCAATCAATGACTTTGTCAAGTTGTATCCACCGAAGTTCAACCATTCCGTCGAGCCTCTCGATGCGGATGACTGGCTTCGCAGCATCTCCCACAAGCTACGTTACGCCAACGTGGCTGATAAGGTTACCTTTGCCGCCTATCACCTCGAAGGCCCTGCTAGCCTTTGGTGGGAGAATTATGAGGCTATGCGCCCGGTCAGCCAAATCACTACTTGGACTGAATTCAGTGCTGCTTTCCGTGAGCATCACATCCCGGAAGGTCTCATGGATCGCAAGAGGGAGGAGTTCTGTAACTTCACCCAGGGTAGACTGACTGTGGATGCATACGATGAAGTTTGGATATCTAGCACGTTATGCTCCCGAAGAGGTATCCACCGACGCCAAGAAGCAGGCAAGGTTCCGCAAGGGACTTAGCCCCGAGCTTCGTCGTGACCTTCTTCTGCACGATTGCACCTCTTTCCTGAAGTTAGTCAACAAGGCCAGCAGTGCCGAGACAGGGCAGAATGACTTTGAAGCTTCACGTAAGCACTCCCGGGACTTTGGATCCTCATCCTGCTCTGGATCTTAGAAGCGCCGGGTCTGGATTCCAAACACTGCTCTGCCACCCAGGTTCACTTAGAGGCCATCCTTTGAGGCGCCTCGCCCCAACCAGCAGTATGTACCGCCCAAGACTTATGGTGGCCCCGCTGCTAATGCTGCTCCACGCCCCAATATGATAACCTGTTTCAAGTGTGGAGAGACGGGTCACTACATCCGTGAGTGTCCCCAGAACAACCCCAGTCAGATCGGAAAGTCTGTTGGCCGTGGTAAGCCAGCAGGGAAGGTGCTCTACGCCAAACCAGCTGCCACTGCTCGTGGCCACGTCAACTATGTTTCAGCTGAGGAAACCCATGAGGATCCCAATGTCGTTCTCAGTACGCTCCTTGTTAATTGCCATCCGCAATCGTTCTTTTGATATTGGAGCATCTCATTCATTTATTTCGAGAGCTATGCTCGATTGCACAACACCACATTTTGTGACATGCACACCTCTATGGAAATTCAGACTCCACGGTTCTAGATGGCAAACCTCTAGAATAAGTCATGGGAATGAAATCCTTGTCGATAGATTAGTCTTTCTTGCATCTCTAATAGCTCTCAATTCCTCGGACATAAACATCATCTTGGGTATGGACTGGATGTCAGCCCATTATGCTAAGATTGATTGCTCTACTAGGACTGTTCAACTCACCCATCCTTCGGGCAAGACAGCTTAATGTTTTAACCCGAGTGTCTAAGCGTCAGCTCTACTCTTTAAATGCCAACCCCCTTCCAGACCTCGAAGATATTCCGGTAGTCCGTGATTTTCCGGATGTCTTTCCAGAAGAACTGCCAGGTGTTCCACCTGACGGGGATGTCGAGTTCGCGATAGATCTTGTTCCCGGAACCGTCCCAATCTCTAGAAGACCTTATAAGATGGCACCCCTAGAACTAGCCGAGCTTAAGAAACAACTCGATGAGTCCTTGCAAAAGGGTTTCATCCGTCCTAGTTCATCCCCATGGGCTTGCCCCATCCTCTTCGTCAAGAAGAAGGATGGAACGGATCGGATGGTTGTAGATTACCGACCTGTCAACTTGGTCACTATCAAGAACAAGTATCCGCTCCCCGGGATCAACAATCTGTATGATCAGCTCGCTGGATCCTCAGTCTTTTCCAAGATAGATTTGAGGTTGGGTTACCATCAAATCAAAATCAAGAACGGGGACATTCCTAAAACGGCCTTTGTTACTCGTTATGGCCAATACGAGTACACCGTTATGTCCTTCGGGTTAACCAATGCTCCAGCCACTTTCTCTCGGTTAATGAACTCGATCTTCATGGAGTATTTGGATAAATTCGTCGTGGTTTACCTCGATGATATACTCATCTACTCCAAGAATGAGGAAGAACATGCCGAACATCTAAGGCTAGTATTGATGAAACTTGAGAGCATCGCCTTTATGCCAAATTCTCTAAGTGTGAGTTCGGTTACCGTAAGTGACCTACCTAGGCCATGTAATCTCCGGTAAGGGCATTGCTGTCAATCCCGAAGCGAGTTCAAGCCGCCCTTGACTGGACTCCACCTGAATCGGTCAAGCAAGTTCGGAGTTTCCTCGGTTTAGCGAGCTATTGCCGCCGCTTAACGAGAATTTCTCCAAGGTTGCTAAGCCTCTAACCAAACTCCTCAAGAAAGATAAAAGTTCGAGTGGACCCCACAAGGCGAGTTCAGCTTTCAGAACTGAAAAGACGCTGACATCTGCACCGTGCATTTGTACCACCAGATTTTTGAAGGACTTTATTATCTATTACGGCGCCTCGCGACAAGGACTTGGTTGCATACTCATGCAAGATCGTCATGTGATTGCCTACGCTTCCCGGCCATTCGTCCACATGAGGATAACTATCACACACACGATCTAGAGCTTGCGGCGGTGGTCCATGCACTCAAAACTGGCGACATTACCTTCTTGGTAATCGCTATAAATTTACACCGATCACCAAAGTCTGAAATACATCTTCACCCAACCGGATTTGAATCTCAGGCAAAGACGTTGGGTCGAGTTGATTACAGATTACGACTTAGGAATATCTTACACCCCAGCAAAGCCAATGTCATGGCTGAGGCACTAAGTCGCAAATCTTATTGTAACAATCTGATGTTACAACAGAGTCAACCATTTCTCCATGAGGAATTTCGTAAGCTTAACCTTCACATTGTTCCTCGAGGATTCCTTTCCACCCTGGTGGCGAAACCTACCCTTACGGATCGGATCATCAAGGCACAGAAGGTAGATCCGGGAATTTTCCGTATTAAGAGAAACATCAAGAAAGGAGTCATAGATCGTTTCTCCATTGATGAACAAGGTGTTGTGTTCTTTGGAGACCGTCTAGTGGTTCCCAAGGTACGCAACCTGAGGCGATTGATCCTTAAGGAAGCTCATGAATCTCCTCTCACCATTCATCCCGGTAGTACTAAAATGTATCAAGACCTCGCCGGAGGTTTTGGTGGACTAGGATGAAGAGAGAAATCGCTCAATACATTGCTAATTATGGCGTCATGCGTCGAGTTAAAGAAGAGCATCAATGGCCTTTGGCACCCTTCAACCTTTGGCAATCCTCGAATGGAAATGGGATAAAATCGGTATGGATTTCATTACCAGGTTTCCGGGACCAAGAGAGGGAATAATGCTATCTTCATTGTCGTCGATCGTCTTTCCAAAGTAGCCCACTTCCTACCCGTTCGTGAGAGTATAACCGCTAGCCAGCTAGCTGATTTGTACATCTCTCGAATAGTGTCCCTTCATGGTGTTCCATTTGAGATTAACTCAGACCGTGGAAGTCTCTTCACCTCTCGATTTTGGGAAAGTTTCCAAAATGCTATGGGAACTCGTCTCTTCTTTAGCACCGCCTTCCATCCCCAATCAAGTGGTCAGGTAGAACGAGTCAATCAAATTCTGGAGGATATGCTTCGAAGCTTCATCATCTCTTTCGGCATGAATTGGGAGAAATGCCTTCCATTCACCGAGTTCGCTTATAACAATAGTTATCAAGCTAGCTTGGGCGAAGCTCCTTTCGAAGTTCTTTATGGACGAAAATGTCGAATGCCTCTTAACCGGGTCGAAACCGGGAGAGACAACTCTTTGGCCCGGATATGATCCAGAAGCGTAAGAGCAGGTTCGCGTTATTCGTGAGAAATTGAAAACAGCCCATTCTCGTCAAAAGAGCCAATATGACCGCAAGCATAAGCCTATGGCTTATGAAGTTGGCGAGAAGGCTTACCTTCGGGTTACTCCTTTGAAGGGAACCCATCGATTCGGTATCAAAGGCAAGTAGGCTCCTCGTTACATTGGACCCTTTCGCATTCTTGCCAAACGAGGAGAAGTTGCCTACCAATTGGAACTACCTCTGCACCTTTCCGAGTCCATGATGTCTTCCACGTTTCTCAGCTCGAGCGTTGCTTCTCGGATCCTATCCGTGGAGTGGACCACAAACGCTTGATCTCCAAGATAACCTCACCTATCGAGAATATCCCGTTCAGATTCTTGATCAAGCCGAAGCCGTACCACTCGACGTCAGAATATCAAGTTTCTAAAGGTTCAATGGTCAAACCATTCCGAGCAAGAAGCAACTTGGGAAAGGGAGGATCGTCTTCGACTTGAGTATCCCACCTTCTTCCCGACGGATCCTAAATCTCGGGACGAGATTCTTTTTAGTGGGGGTGAGTTGTCACATCCTAGCTAGTCCATGCATTAGTGTGTTGCATCATGTTTATCTTTCATCATAAATTTGAAATGGGGAAGACAGAACCCCGTAACCCCTTTGAATCCAACTAGGGTTTACTAAAATATTTTCAATGAACCTGAAATGCCCTTCTAAAATGTTCATAACCTTTTCCTTGTTCCTAAACCACCGCCGAAGTGATGCATAGATTTCTAGGTCACTCTAAGGTCACTGGATTAAATCTCTAGCTATTTGAATTTGGGCATTTAAAATATATAAAATATTTCAAATGCTCAAATAATCCCAAACTAAAATGTTCCATGTTGGATATATTCCAACTAAGGACCAGGTGCAGTTTGGTGATTTTTGCAGTTGCCTAGGTATTTTTAGAAATGCAACAAAGTTACAGAAAATAGAAAAAAAAACAGAAAACGAAAAACTCTTACCTGGCGCCACCAAGCGACCCACCTGCCGGCCCAGCCCAGCCACCGCGCCAGCGAGCTGCTTGGCTTGGCCAGGCAGGCAGGCAGCTGCTCGACGGCGAGCACAGCATGCGTGCCACGCAGCTGCCCGCCGCCTCGCCGCTCCCCTCGTCCAGCTGCCGACGTGGGACGAGCTCTCTCGCTCTCCCCGACCCCGCAGACACCCGCTCCTCCCCCTGGCTCCTCCCTCTCGCCCTCCCCGAAGTCGCCTGAGGCGTCGTCGTCGCCGCCGCTCGCCACAGTCGCGTCCAACGCCGTCCCCGCGCCCTCTCACCGTGTCCGAACGGTTCGCCGTCGTCGACTACGTCGACTAGCCAAGCCGCACGGCGCCGGAGCCACTGCATCATCCCCGCCACCGTCGTCTTCAACCTCGGGCCGCCCAGATCGCCGTCGCCGTTCCGACCGCACCGAGTCTTCCCCGAGCACGCTGACCACCTCTGCGACTTCTCTGTGAGCTGCTGAACCTCCCCGTGTTCTCCTTTTCGCCCCTAGCTTACCGTAGACGCCGCGCCTCTTGTGCCCGAACGCACCGCCGCCTGACCACGTCGCCGGCGTTGCTCCGGTGACCATTTGGTCACGGGCTTGTGTCCGTCACCCTCCTCGCACCGCGTAGAGTCTGTAGGTGCTAGTGCCACATCGCCTAGGCCATCGCAGCCATGCGCGACGAAGCTGACCCGAGCTTGGCCTCCGCCGAACTTCGTCGCCGGTGATGCTCCGCCACTCCCTCGCCAAGCCATCACCACGGCCGGATGCTTGCGAGCACCAGCTGCCCGTAGCTGCTCTCCGCCGTAGCAAATGAAGCCCTGTGGGCTAAACCCGCAACACGCCGCTGGCTGCCTCGCTCGCCAAGCTAAACGCCGGCAGGCTTTGACCCATCGACAGCGGGTTTGACCTCACGACACAGTTGACTAGGTGGGGCCCTCTGCTAATTAACCTAGTTTAGGTTTAATTAATTCTAGTTAGTCTAATTAGCTACTGACATGCGGGACCCACTGGTCAGGTTGACCTGGACGCCCCCGTTGACCCCTGACGTCACTCTGACGCACTGCTGACGCAATAATTAATTTCTGGATTTATCTGTACACAGGAAATCCCAGAAATTGTTGCAAACTTCAAAAAATCATAGAAATTAATCTGTAACTCCAAATGCAAAGTTTTATATATGAATTTTGATCAGAAAAATTCAATCTATCCATTGGTAATGGTTTCATGCATGACAGAACAAGTTAACCTTGCTTTTTAAGCAGTATAAGATAATGCACCTTTATGGTTATGTTAAATGAGCTACCATTTGAATCTTTGATTCAAATGAGCTCATCCCTTTCTGTTCTAGCTTGCATTAGGCCAACACACATTCATATTGCCATGTCATAGCATGCATCATATTGTTGCATATTGTCATGTGTTGTTTATGTTCGGTGTGTCTTTCGTGATAGGTTACGCCTCGAGGATAACCCCGAATATCCGTCTCAAGGGCGTATCCTACTACCACTACATCGTGCAAGCAACCCATTGATCATTCCGATACAAACCCATGTTCTCGCTTCTGCTCTTGTTTACTGCATTAAGACAACGCAATTCAAACTGTTGTGTGCTGCGGTAGTTGAACCCACTTCCTTTGCATGACCTGTCATTGCCACACTAACTAGATGAAACCCACTAGTATGTGTAGGAGTTGATTGAGCCATGTTTGTGATTCCTACCATGCTATGCTTGCTATGCTTAGAGTTGTGTCAGGTCTGGCTCATCGGGATGATGAACTGGAGTGAAAGGTTGTGACGGGTTTGAGAGTGAAAGTGTTGAACACGTTTTGGTAAAGGTACCGATGAGAGGCCATGTACGAGTACATGGTGGGTTGTTTCATTGAAGCCGTCCCTAAGAACTGAGATCTGTGTGTGTGATTTAAGACTTAGCTACTACCATGCATTGGGCCCGAAACCAATGGACCCTCTCGACTTATTAACCACTCTTGTCCTCGGTCCGGGAGTTGCAAGTAGTTTCTGGTGTTTGTAGCATGCTGGGGGCCACACGCAGCGTTGACCTTAGGGGTGGGCTGTGTTGCGGTAGGCACGTGGCCCGGTGTACCGATTCGCCCGTTTGGTGTCTCGGGAACCCTGCACACATCGTTCGGGGCCGTTAGTGGAATCCTCGGCCGGACTTCCTGCGGATGGAACCCGAATAGGCGATAAACCTGGACTAGGGACTCGTGTGTTTAGTCAGGTCGTCGACGACACCCTCGCTGGGCTTCCGCTTGAAGTTTGTCGAGTACATGTCGTGTAGCGGCGATAAGTGGTGAGAGCGTGTGAAGAAGTACACCCCTGCAGGGTATAAAACTATTCGAATAGCAGCGTCCATGATAAAGGACTACTTGGTCACCTATACAGTTCATAGACAAGTAAATGGATACTACTAAAAGCCTCAAGATAAGTGTGAGTATCATGGATGGCCCTCTCGTGGGTTGACGAGAGAGGATCCACGGTGGAGTATTGTGATGGTGATTAGTGGACTGCAAAGCGACAAATGCTTTTCAAGTGGTGTCACGTAGGATAGCTTAACCAAGAGTCAAAGCTGGCTTGCTGCAATAACTCCACTACCTTCTTGAGAATGTGCATGTATAATAGGATTCTGTTGTAAGACTTGCTGAGTACCTCCATACTCATGTTTGTTTAATTAATGTTTTGCATCGACAACACCGCCCCCTCCGATGGGTTTTATGTAGACCTTGACGTCGACGAGTGAACTAGCCACCCAGGTGGTGATCCAAGGCTTGTGAAGGGCCACTGTAGATAGAAGGGCTTCATCAAGCTTTCTTTCTTTTTAGAGTCTGTACTCGGACTAGTTTGCTTCCGCATGTGCTTGTATGTTTGTATGACTTGAGTGTTGGGTCATGTGACCCCTATCTGTATGGATATGTTATGTATGGCTCCTGAGCCTCTTAAATAAAGTACTTTGAGTTGTAGAGTTTTGTTGTGATGCCATGTTGTATGTACTCATATCGGGCATATTGTGTGTATGATTGAAATGCTTGGTATGAGTGGGATCAGACAATCTAGTTGTTTATCCTTGGCAGCCTCTCATATGGGGAAATGTGACTTGGAATCGGGGTCCTAACAGTATATGACCATTGAAGGTTTTATTCATGTAAACAGAACAACAATTATTCTTTGACTTTAAATGAATAACCGTATTGCAATAAACATGATCAAATCATATTCATGCTCAACACAAACGCCAAATAACATTTATTTAGGTTTAACACTAATCCCGAAAGTATAGGGAGTGTGCGATGATGATCATATCAATCTTGGAACTACTTCCAACACTCATCGTCACTTCACCCTCAACTAGTCTCTGTTTATTCTGTAACTCCTTTTTCGAGTTACTAATCTTAGCAACTGAACAAGTATCAAATACCCAGGGGCTACTATAAACACTAGTAAGGTACACCTGTATATCAAATATGCCCTTGTTCACTTTGCCATCCTTCTTATCCACCAAATATTCAGGGTATTTCCGCCTCCAGTGACCATTTCCTTTGCAATAGAAGCACTTAGTTTCAGGCTTTGGTCCAGTTTTGGGTTTCCTCGCGGGAGCGACAACTTGCTTGCCATTCTACTTGAAGTTTCCCTTTCTTTCCCTTTGCCGTTTTCTTGAAACTAGTGGTCTTGTCAATCATCAACACTTGATGCTCTTTCTTGATTTCTACCTTCATCGATTTCAACATCACGAAGAGCTCGGGAATCGTTTTCGTCATCCCTTGCATACTATAGTTCATCACGAAGTTCTAGTAACTTGGTGATGGTGACTAGAGAACTCTGTCAATCACTATCTTATCTGGAAGATTAACTCCCACTTGATTCAGCGATTGTAGTACCCAGACAATCTGAGCACATGCTCACTAGTTGAGCAATTCTCCTCCATCTTTTAGCTATAGAACTTGTTGGAGACTTCATATCTCTCAACTCGGGTATTTGCTTGAAATATTAACTTCAACTCCTGGAACATCTCATATGGTCCATGACGTTCAAAACGTCTTTGAAGTCTCGATTCTAAGCCGTTAAGCATGGTGCACTAAACTATCAAGTAGTCATCATATTGAGCTAGCCAAACGTTCATAACGTCTGCATCTGCTCCTGCAATAGGTCTATCACCTAGCGGTGCATCAAGGACATAATTCTTCTATGCAGCAATGAGGATAAACCTCAGATCACGGATCCAATCCGCGTCATTGCTACTAACATCTTTCAACATAATTTTTCTCTAGGAACACATATAAAACATAGGGAAGCAACAACGCGAGCTATTGATCTACAACATTATTTGAAAAATACTACCAGGACTAAGTTCATGATAAATTAAAGTTCAATTAATCATATTACTTAAGAACTCCCACTTAGATAGACATCCCTCTAATCATCTAAGTGATCACGTGATCCAAATCAACTAAACCATGTCTGATCATCACGTGAGATGGACCTTTCGGTCTCAGTGTTCCGAGGCCATATCTGTATATGCTAGGCTCGTCAAGTTTAACCTGAGTATTCTGCGTGTGCAAAACTGGCTTGCACCGATTGTAGATGGACGTAGAGCTTATCACACCCGATCATCACGTGGTGTCCGGGAACGATTTAACTTTGGCAATGGTGCATACTCAGGGAGAACACTTATACCTTGAAATTTAGTGAGAAATCATCTTATAATGCTACCGTCAATCAAAGCAAAATAAGATGCATAAAGGATAAACATCACATGCAATCAATATAAGTGATATGATATGGCCATCATCATCTTGTGCTTGTGATCTCCATCTCCGAAGCACCGTCATGATCACCATCGTCACTGGCGCGACACCTTGATCTCCATCGTAGCATCGCTGTCGTCTCGCCAACTATTGCTTCTACGACTATTGCTACCGCTTAGTGATAAAGTAAAGCAATTATAGGGCGATTGCATTGCATACAATAAAGCAACAATCATATGGCTCCTGCCAGTTGCCGATAACTCGGTAACAAAACATGATCATCTCATACAATAAAATATAGCATCATGCCTTGACCATATCACATCACAACATCCCTCCAAAAACAAGTTAGACGTCCTCTACTTTGTTGTTGCAAGTTTTACGTGGCTGCTACGGGCTGAGCAAGAATAGTTCTTACCACGCATCAAAACCACAACGATAGTTTGTCAAGTTAGTGTTGTTTTAACCTTCTCGGGGACCGGGCATAGCCACACTCGGTTCAACTAAAGTTGGAGAAACCGACACCGCCAGCCACCTATGTGCAAAGCACGTCGGTAGAACCAGTCTCGCGTAAGTGTACGCGTAATGTCAGTACGGGCCGCTTCATCCAACAATACCGCCGAACCAAAGTATGACATGCTGGTAAGCAGTATGACTTGTATCGCCCACAACTTACTTGTGTTCTACTCGTGCATATAACATCTACGCATAAAACCAGGCTCGGATGCCACTGTTGGGAATGTAGTAATTTCAAAAAAAATCCTATGCACACGCAAGATCATGGTGATGCATAGCAACGAGAGGGGAGAGTGTTGTCCACGTACCCTCATAGACCGAAAGCGGAAGCGTTAGCACAACGTGGTTGATGTAGTCGTACGTCTTCACGATCCGACCGATCAAGTACCGAACGCACGGCACCTCCGAGTTCAGCACATGTTCAGCTCGATGACGTCCCTCGAACTCCGATCCAGCCGAGCTTTGAGGGAGAGTTCTGTCAGCACGACGGCGTGGTGATGATGATGATGTTCTACCGACGCAGGGCTTCGCCTAAGCACCGCTACGGTATTATCAAGGTGGAATATAGTGGAGGGGGCACCGCACACGGCTAAGAGATCAATGATCAATTGTTATGTCTAGAGGTGTCCCCATATATAGAGGAGAGAGGGAGAGGTCGGCCCTAGAGGGGGCGCGCCAAGTGCCGGGAGTCCTACTAGGACTCCCAAGTCCTAGTAGGATTCCCCTTTCCTTTTCGGAGTAGGAGAGAAGGAAAGAGGGGGAGAGGGAGAAGGAAAAGGGGGCTGCACCCCTTGTCCAATTCGGACCAGAGGGGGGGCGCGCGCCTCCTTCCTTTTGGCCTCTCTCCTCTATTCCCATATGGCCCAATAAGGCCCATATACTCCCCGACGAATTCCCGTAACTCTCCCAGCACTCGAAAAATACCCGAATCACTCGGAACCTTTCCGAAGTCTGAATATAGTCATCCAATATATCGATCTTTACGTCTCAACCATTTCGAGACTCCTCAACATGTCTCTGATCTCATCCGGGACTCCGAACTACCTTTGGTACATCAAAACACATAAACTCATAATATAACCGTCATCGAACTTTAAGCGTGCAGACCCTATGGGTTCGAGAACTATGTAGACATGACTGAGACACGTCTCCGGTCAATAACCAATAGCAGAACCTGGATGCTCACATTGGTTCCCACATATTCTATGAAGATCTTTATCGGTCAAACCGCATAACAATGCTACGTCTTGAGCTTGCGTTGGTTTTCCTCAAAGAGGAGAGGGTGATGCAGCAAAGTGTAGCGTAAGTATTTCCCTCAATTTTGAGAACCTAGGTATCAATCCATTAGGAGGCTTCTCAAAAGTCCCACGCACCTACACAAACAAACTGAGAACTCGCAACCAACGCCTTCACGGCCACTTGCGAAAGTGAGATCTAATAAAGATAGTATGATAAGATAAATATATTTTTGGTATTTTATAATATAGATGCAAAAAGTAAATATGCAAATAAAAGTAGATTGGGAGCAAATATGATAAGAGATAGACCTAGGGGCCATTGGTTTCACTAGTGGCTTCTCTCAAGATAGCATAAATATTTCGGTGGGTGAACAAATTACTGTCGAGCAATTGATAGAAAAGCGCATAGTTATGAGATTATCTAGGCATGATCATGTATATAGGCATCACGTCCATAACAAGTAGACCGACTCCTACCTGCATCTACTACTATTACTCCACAATCGACCGCTATCCAGCATGCATCTAGAGTATTAAGTTCATAAGAACAGAGTAACGCATTAAGCAAGATGACATGATGTAGAGGGATAAACTCATGCAATATGATATAAACCCCATCTTATTATCCTCGATGGCAATATTACAATACGTGCCTTGCAACCCTTTACATCCTTTGGGTAAGGACACTGCAAGATTGAACCCAAAGCTAAGCACTTCTCCCATGGCAAGAAAGATCAATCTAGTAGGCCAACCCAAACTGATAATTCGAAGAGAATTGCAAAGATAACTTAATCATACATAAAAGAATTCAGAGAAGATTCAAATATTATTCATAGATAAACTTGATCATAAACCCACAATTCATCGGATCTCGACAAACACACCGCAAAAAGAGATTACATCGAATAGATCTCCACAAGAGAGGGGGAGAACATTGTATTGAGATCCAAAAAGAGAGAAGAAGCCATCTAGCTAATAACTATGGACACGTAGGTCTGTGGTAAACCCACAATTCATCGGATCTCGACAAACACACCGCAAAAAGAGATTACATCGAATAGATCTCCACAAGAGAGGGGGAGAACATTGTATTGAGATCCAAAAAGAGAGAAGAAGCCATCTAGCTAATAACTATGGACACGTAGGTCTGTGGTAAACTACTCGCAAATCATCGGAGGGGTAAGGATGTTGATGTATAGGCCCTCCGTGCTTGATTCCCCCTCCGGCAGAGTGCCGGCGAAGGCTCCAAGATGGGATCTCGCGGATACAGAAGGTTACGGCGGTGGAAATTGTGTTTCGTGGTGCCCCTGGATGTTTTCGGGGTACGTAGGTATATATAGGAGGAAGAAGTACGTCGGTGGCCACCCGAGGGGCCCACGAGACAGGGGGCGCACCCTATAGAGGGGGGCGCGCCCTCCTATCTCATGGAGGCCTCGGTTGCTTCTTGACTTGCACTCCAAGTCCTCTGGATCACGTTTGTTCCAAAAATCACGCTCCCGAAGTTTTCATTCCGTTTGGACTCCGTTTGATATTCCTTTTGTTCAAATAATCAAATAGGCAAAAACAGCAATATGGGCTGGGCCTCCGGTTAGTAGGTTAGTCCCAAAAATGATATAAATGTGTAAAATCAAGCCCATAAACATCCAAAAGGGGTAATATAATAGCATGGAACAATCAAAAATTATAGATACGTTGGAGACGTATCAAGCATCCCCAAGCTTAATTCCTGCTCGTCCTCGAGTAGGTAAATGATAAAAAGAGAATTTTTGATGTGGAATGCTACCTAGCATAATTCATAATGTAATTTTTCTTTATTGTGGCATGAATGTTCAGATCCAAATGAATACAAAATAAAAGTTCATATTGATAAAAGAAATAGCAATACTTCAAGCATACTAATCAAAGTAATCATGTCTTCTCAAAATAGCATGGCAAAAGAAAGTTCATCCCTACATAATCATATAGTTAGGCTATGCTTCATTTTCACACACAAAGATGTTCCCAACTTCTATACCCCCGATGACAAGCCAAGCAATTGTTTCATACTTAAATAATCTCAAACTTTTTCAACCTTCACGCAATACATGAGTGTGAGCCATGGATATAGCACTATGGGTGGAATAGAATATGATGATGGGGACTGTGTGGAGAAGACAAAAAAAGAGGAAGTCTCACATTGACGAGGATAATCAACGGGCTATGGAGATGCCCATCAATTGATGTCAACATGAGGAGTAGGGATTGCCATGCAACGGATGCACTAGAGCTATAAATGAATGCTCAACAAAAGAAAACTAGTGGGTGTGCATCCAACTTGCTTGCTCACGAAGACCTAGGGCATTTGAGGAAGCCCATCGTAGGAATATACAAGCCAAGTTCTATAATGAAAAATTCCCACTAGTATGAAAAAGACAACTTATGAGACTCACAATATGAAAAACATGGTGCTACTTTGAAGCACAAAATATGAGACTTACTACATGAAGAACAAGGTGCTACTTTGAAGCACAAGTGTGGAAAAAGAGATAGTAACATTGCCCTTTTTGTCTATATTTTTTTTGGGCCTTTCTTTTTTTTCTTTTTGGCCTTTCTCTTTTTTTTGATTGGGCAATGCTCTAATAATGATGGTCATCACACTTCTATTGATTACAACATAAGGGTTACAACTCGAAACTAGAACAAAGTATGACTCTATATGAATGCCTCCGGCGGTGTACCGGGATGGTGCAATGAGTCAAGAGTGGCATGTATGAAAAAATATGCATGGTGGCTTTGCCACAAATACGATGTCAACGACATGATCATGCAATGGAAATATGACAAAAGTAAAGTATGTCATGATGATGAACGGAACGGTGGAAAGTTGCATGGCAATATATCTCGGAATGGCTATGGAAATGCCATAATAGGTAGGTATGGTGGCTGTTTTGAGGAAGATATAGGGAGGTTTATGTGTGATAGAGCGTATCGTATCACGGGGTTGGGATGCACCGGTGAAGTTTTCACCAACTCTCAAGATGAGAAAGGGCAATGCACGGTACCGAAGATGCTAGCAAAGGCGGAAAGGTAAAAGTGTGTATAATCCATGGACTCAACATTAGTCAAAAGAACTCATATACTTATTGCAAAAATTTACAAGTCATCAAAAATCAAGTACTACACGCATGCTCCTAGGGGGATAGATTGGTAGGAAAAGACCATCGCTCGTCACCGACCGCCACTCATAAGGATGCACAAGCCAGGTACACTTCATGTTTCAAATTTGTTACACAACTTTAACCATACGTGCATGCTACGGGACTTGCTAACTTCAACACAAGCATTCTTTAAATTCATAATCACCCAACTAACATGACTTTAATATCACTACCTCCATATCTCAAAACAATTATCAAGTATCAAATTGATCATAGCATCCAATTCACTTCCTATGATAGTTTTTATTATACCCAACTTGGATGCCTACCATTCTAGGACCAATTTTATGATCATAGCAAATACCATGCTGTTCTAATAGACTCTCAAAATAATATAAGTGAAGCATGAGAGACTAGCAATTTAATCAAAATTAAGACACCACCGTGCTCTAAAAAATATAAGTGAAGCACTAGAGCAAAAACTATCAAGCTCAAAAGATATAAGTGAAGCACATAGAGTATTCTAGCAAATTCTAATCAAACAGGCTTCTCCCAAAAGGTGTGTACAGCAAGGACGATCGTGGTAAACTAAAAAGCAAAGACTAATATAATACACAACGCTCCAAGCAAAACACTTATCATGTGGTGAATAAAAATATAGCCCCAAGTAAAGTTACCAATGGACGAAGACGAAAGAGGGGATGCCTTCCCGGGGCATCCCCAAGCTTAGGCTTTTGGCTATTCTTGAATGTCTTGGGGTGCCTTGGGCATCCCCAAGCTTAGGCTCTTGCCACCCTTTATTCAATAGTCCATAAAAGCTTTACCCAAAACTTGAAAACTTCACAACACAAAACTCAACACGAAATCTTATAAGCTCCGTTAGTGAAAGAAAACAAAACCACCACATAAGGTACTGCAATGAACTCATTCTTTATTTAATTTGGTGTTAAACCTAATGTATTCCAACTTCTCTATGGATTATAAACTATTTTATTGGCCATAGATTCATCAAAATAAGCAAACAACACACGAAAAACAGAATCTGTGAAAAACAGAACAGTCTGTAGTAATCTGTAACTAACGCAAACTTCTGGACCTCAAAAAGTTCAGCCAAGATAGGAAGACCTATGAAATTTGTTTATTGATCAGCATCAATTGGAATCACTATTTTATCACGTTCTGGTCATTTTTGACAATTATTTTCGTGAGCCGAAAGTTTCTGGAAATTACAGCAAGATCAAAAAACTATCATCCAAGAAGATCCTATAGGTTTAACTTGGCACAAACACTAATTAAAAGATAAAACCACATATAAACATAAGGTATATGGATTATTTATTCCTAAACATAAAAAAACAAAAAACACAAAGAAAATTGGTTTGCCTCCCAACTAAGCGCTATCGCTTAACGCCCCTAGCTAGGCATAAAAGCGAGGATAGATCTAACGAGTGCCATCTTTGGCACTAAACTCATAAGTAGCACGCATGATAGATTCATAAGGTAATTTAACTTTATTTCTTGGAAAGTTCTCCATGCCTTTCTTTGAGGGAAATTTGAATCTAATATTCCCTTCCTTCATATCAATAATCGCACCAATCATTCTAAGGAAAGGTCTACCAAGAATAATAGGGCAAGAAAGATTGCAATCTATATCAAGAACGATAAAATCTACGGGCACCAAATTTCTATTTGCAACAATAAGAAAATCATTGATCCTTCCCATAGGCTTTTTAATGGTGGAATCCGCAAGGTGCAAATTTAAAGAACAATCATCAAGATCATGGAAACCTAGAATATCACATAAAGTTTTCGGAATCGTGGAAACACTAGCACCCAAATCACACAAAGAAAAACACTCATAATCTTTAATTCTAATCTTTATAGTAGGTTCCCACTCATCATTAAGTTTTCTAGGTATAGAAACTTCCAAATTAAGTTTTTCATCATAAGATTGCATCAAGGCATCAACAATATGCTTGGTAAAAGCTTTGTTTTGACTATAAGCATGAGGAGAATCAACAAGGCTTGCAACAAGGAAATACAACCTTTTATAGAGCAATTATCATAATTAAATTCCTTGAAATCCGAGATAGTGGGTTCAACATTATTAGAAGTTGAGGATTCTCCAGTCTCACTTTTACCAAATTTAACATTAAGATCTAAAGATTCCGAATTCTTGGGACGCCTTCTAGGCAAAGTTGATTCATCATCAGTCCCATAATCATCAAAATTCATTTTGCAAAACATAGATCTAACCGAGACGCATCAATAACTTTAAGATCCTCATCATTACTTTCACGTAAACTAGAAGAACACGCCTTTATAAAGCTTTCTTTCTTAGCACGCAATCTGGCGGTTCTTTCCTTGCACTCGTCAATGGAAATTCTCATTACTTTGAGAGAATCATTGATATCATGCTTAGGAGAATAAGATCCAAGTTTAAGAGAATTAACATCAAGCGAAAGTCTATCAACGTTCCTAGCCAATTCATCAACTTTGAGCAATTTTTCTTCAAGCAAAGCATTAAAATTCTTTTGAGAGATCATAAATTCTTTCACACTATTCTCAAAATCAGAGGGCATCTTATTAAAATTACCATAAGAGTTATTGTAGGAATTTCCATAATTATTAGAGGAATTACTAGGGAACGGCCTAGCATTAAAATTTCCTCTATAAGCATTGTTTCCAAAACTATTCCTACCAACAAAATTCACATCCATAGATTCATTATTATTCTCAATCAAGGAAAACAGAGGCATATCATTAGATCAAGAGGAGTATTTTTAGTAGCAAACATCTTCATAAGTTCATCCATCTTTCCACTCAAAACATTGATTTCTTCTATAGCATGCACTTTTTTACTAGAAGATCTTTCGGTGTGCCATTGAGAATAATTAGCCATAATGTTATCAAGAAGTTTTGTAGCATCTCCTAACGTGATTTCCATAAAGGTGCCTCCCGCGGCCAAATCTAAGAGATTTCTAGAAGCAAAGTTCAAACCGGCATAAAAATTTTGTATGATCATCCATAAATTCAAACCATGAGTAGGGCAATTGCGAAGCATCAATTTCATTCTTTCCCAAGATTGGGCAACATGCTCATGATCTAGTTGTTTAAAATTCATAATATCGATCCTAAGAGTGATGATCTTAGCGGGAGGAAAATACTTAGAGATAAAAGCATCTTTGCACTTGTTCCAAGAATCATTACTATTCTTAGGCAAAGACGAAAACCAAACTTTGGCACGATCTCTAAGTGAAAACGGAAATAACTTCAATTTGACAATATAGTTATCCGTATCTTTCTTCTTTTGCATATCACACAAATCAACAAAGTTGTTTAGATGAGTAGCGGCATCTTCACTAGGAAGGCCGGTGAATTGATCTTTCATAACAAGATTCAGCAAAGCGGTATTGATTTCACAAGACTCATCATTATTAAGAGGAGCAATCGGAGTACTAAGGAAATCATTATTATTGGTATTCGAGAAGTCACACAATTTGGTATTATCTTGCGCCATGGCAACAAGTAATCCAACACACAAGCAAATGTAAAAACTGCAAGCGAAAAGAGAGGAGATTGGGAAAGAGAGAGCGAATAAAACGGCAAGGGTGAAGTGGGGGAGAGGAAAACGAGAGGAAAATGGCAAAAAAATGTAAATGCGAGGGAGATGGGTTTGTGATGGGTACTTGGTATGTCTTGACTTGAGCGAAGACCTCCCCGGCAACGGCGCCAGAAATCCTTCTTGCTATGTCTTGAGCTTGCGTTGGTTTTCCTCGAAGAGGAGAGGGTGATGCAGCAAAGTGTAGCGTAAGTATTTCCCTCAGTTTTAAGAACCAAGGTATCAATCCAGTAGGAGGCTTCTCAAAAGTCCCACGCACCTACACAAACAAACTGAGAGCTCACAACCAACGCAATAAAGGGGTTGTCAATCCCTTCATGGCCACTTGAGAAAGTGAGATCTAATAAAGATAGTATGATAAGATAAATATATTTTTGGTATTTTATAATATAGATGCAAAAAGTAAAGATGCAAATAAAAGTAGATTGGGAGCAAATATGATAAGAGATAGACCCGGGGGCCATAGGTTTCACTAGTGGCTTCTCTCAAGATAGCATAAATATGTGGGTGAACAAATTACTGTCGAGCAATTGATAGAAAACCGCATAGTTATGAGATTATCTAGGCATGATCATGTATATAGGCATCACGTCCATAACAAGTAGACCGACTCCTGCCTGCATCTACTACTATTACTCCACACATCGACCGCTATCCAGCATGCATCTAGAGTATTAAGTTCATAATAACAGAGTAATGCATTAAGCAAGATGACATGATGTAGAGGGATAAACTCATGCAATATGATATAAACCCCATCTTGTTATCCTCGATGGCAACAATACAATACGTGCCTTGCAACCCTTTACATCCGGGTAAGGACACCGCAAGATTGAACCCAAAGCTAAGCACTTCTCCCATGGCAAGAAAGATCAATCCAAAGAGGGACAAATCAAACTGATAATTCGAAGAGACTTGCAATGATAACTTAATCATACATAAAAGAATTCAGAAAAGATTCAATTATTATTCATAGATAAACTTGATCATTAACCTGTTGGGGAACGTAGCAGAATTTTAAAATTTTCTACGCATCACCAAGATCAATCTATGGAGTTATCTAGCAACGAGGGGAAAAGGAGTGCATCTACATACCCTTGTAGATCGCGAGCGGAAGCGTTCAAGAGAACAGGGTTGATGGAGTCGTACTCTCGTGATCCAAATCACCGATGACCGAGTGCCGAATGACGGCACCTCCGCGTTCAACACACGTACGGTTGGGGAAGACATCTCCTCCTTCTTGATCCAGCAAGGGGGAAGCAGAGGTTGCTGAAGATCCAGCAGCACGACGGCGTGGTGGTGGAAGCAGCGGCGATCTCGGCAGGGCTTCACCAAGCACTACTAGAGGGAGAGGTGTCACGGGACGGAGAGGGAGGCGCCAGGGGCTAGGGTGCGCAGCCCTCCCTCCCCCCCCCTCTTTATATAGGGGTCCAGGGGGCGCCGGCCCCTCGAGAACCCATCTAGATGGGGGCGGCCAAGGGGGTGGCTTGCCCCTCAAGTTGTGGGCGCCCCACCCCTAGGGTTTCCAACCCTAGGCGCAGGGGGCAGGCGCACCAGCCCACCAGGCTGGTTCCTCCCACTTCAGCCCATGGGGCCCTCCGGATAGGTGGCCCCACCCGGTGGACCCCCGGGGACCCTTCCGGTGGTCCCGGTACAATACCGGTGACCCCCGAAACTTTCCCGATGCCCGAAACTGGACTTCCTATATATAATTCTTCACCTCCGGACCATTCCGGAACTCCTCGTGACATCCGGGATCTCATCCAGGACTCCGAACAACTTTCGGGTTACCGCATACTAATATCTCTACAACCCTAGCGTCACCGAACCTTATGTGTAGACCCTACGGGTTCGGGAGACATGCGAACATGACCGAGACGACTCTCCGGCCAATAACCAACAGCGGGATCTGGATACCCATGTTGGCTCCCACATGCTCCTCGATGATCTCATCGGATGAACCACGATGTCGAGGATTCAATCAATCCCATATACAATTCCCTTTGTCAATCGGTACGTTACTTGCCCGAGACTCGATCGTCGGTATCCTAATACCTCTTTCAATCTCGTTACCGGCAAGTCACTTTACTCGTACCGTAATGCATGATCCCGTGATCAACCACTTGGTCACATTGACCTCATTATGATGATGCATCACCGAGTGGGCCCAGAGATACCTCTCCGTCATACGGAGTGACAAATCCCAGTCTCGATTCGTGCCAACCCAACAGACACTTTCGGAGATACCCGTTGTGCACCTTTATAGCCACCCAGTTATGTTGTGACGCTTTGGCACACCCAAAGCACTCCTACGGTATCCGGAGTTGCACAATCTCATGGTCTAAGGAAATGATACTTGACATTTGGAAAAGCTCTAGCAAACGAACTACACGATCTTGTGCTATGTTTAGGATTGGGTCTTGTCCATCACATCATTCTCCAAATGATGTGATCCCGTTATCAATGACATCCAATGTCCATAGTCAGGAAACCATGACTATCTGTTGATCAACGAGCTAGTCAACTAGAGGCTCACTAGGGACATGTTGTGGTCTATGTATTCAATATGTATTACAATTTACGGATAACACAATTATAGCATGAATAATAGACAATTATCATGAACAAAGAAATATAATAATAACCATTTTATTATTGCCTCTAGGGCATATTTCCAACAGTCTCCCACTTGCACTAGAGTCACTAATCTAGTTACATTGTGATGAATCGAACACCCATAGAGTTCTGGTTGTTATCATGTTTTGCTCTAGGGAGAGGTTTAGTCAACGGATCTGCTACATTCAGGTCCGTGACATTTTTACAAATATCTATATCTCCATCTTGAACATTTTCACGAATGGAGTTGAAGCAACGCTTGATGTGCCTGGTCTTCTTGTGAAACCTGGCCTCCTTGGCAAGGGCAATAGCTCCGGTGTTATCACGTAAGGGATGTGACCGCCCCGACGCATAGGGTATGACTCCTAGGTCGGTGATGAACTCCTTCACCCAGATTGCTTCATGCGCTGCCTCCGAGGCTGCCATGTACTCCGCTTCACATGTAGATCCCGCCACGACGCTTTGCTTGCAACTGCACCAGCTTACTGCCCCACCATTCAAAATAAACACATATCCGGTTTGTGACTTAGAGTCATCCAGATCTGTGTCGAAGCTAGCGTCGACGTAACCCTTTACGACGAGCTCTTCGTCACCTCCATACACGAGAAACATGTCCTTAGTCCTTTTCAGGTACTTTAGGATATTTTTGACCGTTGTCCAGTGTTCCATGTCGGGATTACTTTGGTACCTTCCTACCAAACTTACGGCAAGGTTTACATCAGGTCTGGTACACAGCATGGCATACATAATAGACCCTATGGCTGAGGCATAGGGGACGACACTCATCTTTTCTCTATCTTCTGCCGTGGTCGGGCATTGAGCCGTGCTCAATCGCACACCTTGCAATACAGGCAAGAACCCATTCTTGGACTGATCCATATTGAACTTCTTCAATATCTTGTCAAGGTACGTACTTTGTGAAAGACCAATGAGGCGTCTCGATCTATCTCTATAGATCTTGATGCCTAATATATAAGCAGCTTCTCCAAGGTCCTTCATTGAAAACCACTTGTTCAAGTTGGCCTTTATGCTTTCCAAGAATTCTATATCATTTCCCATCAACAGTATGTCGTCCACATATAATATGAGAAATGCTACAAAGCTCCCACTCACTTTCTTGTAAACACAGGCTTCTCCATAAGTCTGTGTAAACCCAAACGCTTTGATCATCTCATCAAATCGAATGTTCCAACTCCGAGATGCTTGCACCAGCCCATAGATTGAGCGCCGGAGCTTGCACACCTTGTTAGCATTCTCGTGGATCGAAAAACCTTCCGGCTGCATCATTTACAATTCTTCCTTAAGAAAGTCGTTAAGGAATGCCGTTTTGACGTCCATTTGCCATATCTCATAATCATAGAATGCGGCAATTGCTAACATGATTCGGACTGACTTCAGCTTCGCTACGGTTGAGAAAGTCTCATCGTAGTCAACCCCTTGAACTTGTCGATAACCCTTAGCGACAAGTCGAGCCTTATAGATGGTCACATTACCATCCGCGTCATCTTCTTCTTAAAGATCCATTTATTTTCTATGGCTCGCCGATCATCGGGCAAGTCACCAAAGTCCATACTTCGTTTTCATACATGGATCCTATCTCGGATTTCATGGCTTCTAGCCATTTGTCGGAATCTGGGCCCGCCATCGCTTCTTCATAGTTCGAAGGTTCACCGTTGTCTAACAACATGATTTCCAAGACAGGATTGCCGTACCACTCTGGTGCGGAACGTGTCCTTGTGGACCTACAAAGTTCAGTAGGAGCTTGATCCGAAGTACCTTGATCATCATCATTAACTTCCTCTCTAGTCGGTGAAGGCACCACAGAAACATCTTCCTGAGCTGCGCTACTTACCGTTTCAAGAGGTAGTACTTCATCAAGCTCTACTTTCCTCCCACTTACTTCCTTCGAGAGAAACTCTTTCTCCAGAAAGGATCCGTACTTAGCAACAAAGATCTTGCCTTCGGATCTGAGGTAGAAGGTATACCCAATGGTTTCCTTAGGGTATCCTATGAAGACGCATTTTTCTGACTTGGGTTTGAGCTTTTCAGGTTGAAGTTTCTTGACATAAGCATCGCATCCCCAAACTTTTAGAAACGACAGCTTAGGTTTCTTCCCAAACAATAATTCATACGGTGTCGTCTCAACGGATTTCGACGGAGCCCTATTTAAAGTGAACGCGGCAGTCTCTAAAGCATAGCCCCAAAATGAGAGCGGTAGATTGGTAAGAGACATCATAGATCGCACCATATCTAATAGAGTGCGATTACAATGTTCGGACACACCATTTCGCTGAGGTGTTCCAGGCGGCATGTGTTGTGAAACGATTCCACATTTCCTTAAGTGTGTGCCAAATTCGTGACTCAAATATTCCCCTCCACGATCTGATCGTAAGAACTTTATTTTCCTGTCACGTTGATTCTCAACCTCACTCTGAAATTCCTAGAACTTTTCAAAGGTCTCAGACTTGTGTTTCATTAAGTAAACATGCCCATATCTACTCAAGTCATCGGTGAGAGTGAGAACATAACGATAGCCACCGCGGGCCTCAACACTCATTGGACCGCACACATCAGTATGTATGATTTCCAATAAGTTGGTTGCTCGCTCCATTGTTCCGGAGAACGGAGTCTTGGTCATTTTACCCATGAGGCATGGTTCGCACGTGTCAAACGATTCGTAATCAAGAGACTCCAAAAGTCCATCTGCATGGAGCTTCTTCATGCGTTTGACACATATGTGACCCAGTGGCGATTACCACAAGTATGTGGGACTATCATTATCAACCTTACATCTTTTGGTATTCACACTATGAATATGTGTAACATTACACTCGAGATTCATTAAGAATAAACCATTCACCAGCGGGGCATGACCATAAAACATATCTCTCATATAAATAGAACAACCATTATTCTCAGATATAAATGAGTAGCCATCCCGGGACTTTGGATCCTCATCCTGCTCTGGATCTTAGAAGCGCCGGGTCTGGATTCCAAACACTGCTCTGCCACCCAGGTTCACTTAGAGGCCATCCTTTGAGGCGCCTCGCCCCAACCAGCAGTATGTACCGCCCAAGACTTATGGTGGCCCCGCTGCTAATGCTGCTCCACGCCCCAATATGATAACCTGTTTCAAGTGTGGAGAGACGGGTCACTACATCCGTGAGTGTCCCCAGAACAACCCCGGTCAGATCGGAAAGTCATTGGCCGTGGTAAGCGGCCAGGAAGGTGCTCTCGCCAAACCAGCTGCCACCGCCGTGGCCACGTCAACTATGTTTCAAATTTGAGGAAACCCATGAGGATCCCAATGTCGTTCTCGATGCGCTCCTTGTTAATCGCCATCCGCAATCGTTCTTTTTGATACTGGAGCATCTCATTCATTTATTTCTGAGAGCTATGCTCGATTGCACAACACCACATTTTGTGACATGCACACCTCTATGGAAATTCAGACTCCTGGTTCTAGATGGCAAACCTCTAGAATAAGTCATGGGAATGAAATCCTTGTCGATAGATTAGTCTTTCTTGCATCTCTAATAGCTCTCAATTCCTCGGACATAAACATCATCTTGGGTATGGACTGGATGTCAGCCCATTATGCTAAGATTGATTGCTCTACTAGGACTGTTCAACTCACCCATCCTTCGGGCAAGACAGTTAATGTTTTAACCCGAGTGTCTAAGCGTCAGCTCTACTCTTTAAATGCCAACCCCCTTCCAGACCTCGAAGATATTCCGGTAGTCCGTGATTTTCCGGATGTCTTTCAGAAGAACTGCCAGTGTTCCACACAGCGGGGATGTCGAGTTCAAGCGATAGATCTTGTTCCCGGAACCGTCCCAATCTCTAGAAGACCTTATAAGATGGCACCCCTAGAACTAGCCGAGCTTAAGAAACAACTCGATGAGTCCTTGCAAAAGGGTTTCATCCGTCCTAGTTCATCCCCATGGGCTTGCCCCATCCTCTTCGTCAAGAAGAAGGATGGAACGGATCGGATGGTTGTAGATTACCAACCTGTCAACTTGGTCACTATCAAGAACAAGTATCCGCTCCCCAGGATCAACAATCTGTATGATCAGCTCATTTGGATCCTCGCCTTTTTCCAAGATAGATTTGAGGTTGGGTTACCATCAAATCAAAATCAAGAACGGGGACATTCCTAAAACGGCCTTTGTTACTCGTTATGGCCAATACAAGTACACCATTATGTCCTTCGGGTTAACCAATGCTCCAGCCACTTTCTCTCGGTTAATGAACTCGATCTTCATGGAGTATTTGGATAAATTCGTCGTGGTTTACCTCGATGATATACTCATCTACTCCAAGAATGAGGAAGAACATGCCGAACATCTAAGGCTAGTATTGATGAAACTTCGAGAGCATCGCCTTTATGCCAAATTCTCTAAGTGTGAGTTCTGGTTACCAGAAGTGACCTACCTAGGCCATGTAATCTCTGGTAAGGGCATTGCTGTCAATCCCGAGCGAGTTCAAGCCGCCCCTTGATCGACTCCACCTGAATCGGTCAAGCAAGTTCGGAGTTTCCTCGGTTTAGCGAGCTATTGCCGCCGCTTCGTCGAGAATTTCTCCAAGGTTGCTAAGCCTCTAACCAAACTCCTCAAGAAAGATAAAAAGTTCGAGTGGACCCCACAGTGCGAGTTCAGCTTTCAGGAACTGAAAAGACGCCTGACATCTGCACCCGTACTTGTACCACCAGATTTTTTGAAGGACTTTATTATCTATTGCGACGCCTCGCGACAAGGACTTGGTTGCATACTCATGCAAGATCGTCATGTGATTGCCTACGCTTCCCGACAGTTGCGTCCACATGAGGATAACTATCACACACACGATCTAGAGCTTGCGGCAGTGGTCCATGCACTCAAAACCTGGCGACATTACCTTCTTGGTAATCGCTATAAATTTACACTGATCACCTAAGTCTGATATTCTTCTTCACCCAACCGGATTTGTATCTCATGCAAAGACGTTGGGTCGAGTTGATTACAGATTACGACTTAGGAATATCTTACACCCCAGCAAAGCCAATGTCATGGCTGACGCACTAAGTCGCAAATCTTATTGTAACAATCTGATGTTACAACAGAGTCAACCATTTCTCCATGAGGAATTTCGTAAGCTTAACCTTCACATTGTTCCTCGAGGATTCCTTTCCACCCTGGTGGCGAAACCTACCCTTACGGATCGGATCATCAAGGCACAGAAGGTAGATCCGGGAATTTTCCGTATTAAGAGAAACATCAAGAAAGGAGTCATAGGTCGTTTCTCCATTGATGAACAAGGTGTTGTGTTCTTTGGAGACCGTCTAGTGGTTCCCAAGGTACGCAACTCGAGGCGATTGATCCTTAAGGAAGCTCATGAATCTCCTCTCACCATTCATCCCGGTAGTACTAAAATGTATCAAGACCTACGCCAGAGGTTTTGGTGGACTAGGATGAAGAGAGAAATCGCTCAATACATTGCTAATTGCGACGTCTGTCGTCGAGTTAAAGCAGAGCATCAACGGCCTGCTGGCACCCTTCAACCTTTGGCAATCCCTGAATGGAAATGGGATAAAATCGGTATGGATTTCATTACCAGGTTTCCCAGGACCAAGAGAGGGAATAATGCTATCTTCATTGTCGTCGATCGTCTTTCCAAAGTAGCCCACTTCCTACCCGTTCGTGAGAGTATAACCGCTAGCCAGCTAGCTGATTTGTACATCTCTCGAATAGTGTCCCTTCATGGTGTTCCATTTGAGATTAACTCAGACCGTGGAAGTCTCTTCACCTCTCGATTTTGGGAAAGTTTCCAAAATGCTATGGGAACTCGTCTCTTCTTTAGCACCGCCTTCCATCCCCAATCAAGTGGTCAGGTAGAACGAGTCAATCAAATTCTGGAGGATATGCTTCGAAGCTTCATCATCTCTTTCGGCATGAATTGGGAGAAATGCCTTCCATTCACCGAAGTTCGCTTATAACAATAGTTATCAAGCTAGCTTGGGCAAAGCTCCTTCGAAGTTCTTTATGGACGAAAATGTCGAATGCCTCTTAACTGGTCGTAAACCGGGAGAGACAACTCTTTGGCGGATATGATCCAGGAAGCAGTAGAGCAGGTTCGCATAATTCGTGAGAAATTGAAAACAGCCCATTCTCGTCAAAAGAGCCAATATGACCGCAAGCATAAGCCTATGGCTTATGAAGTTGGCGAGAAGGCTTACCTTCGGGTTACTCCTTTGAAGGGAACCCATCGATTCGGTATCAAAGGCAAGTAGGCTCCTCGTTACATTGGACCCTTTCGCATTCTTGCCAAACGAGGAGAAGTTGCCTACCAATTGGAACTACCTCTGCATCTTTCCAGAGTCCATGATGTCTTCCACGTTTCTCAGCTCAGGCGTTGCTTCTTGGATCCTATCCGTGGAGTGGACCACGAAACGCTTGATCTCCAGGATAACCTCACCTATCGAGAATATCCCGTTCGTATTCTTGATCAAGCCGAGCGTACCACTCGACGTCTTAATATCAAGTTTATAATGGTTCAATGGTCAAACCATTCCGAGCATGAAGCTACTTGGGAAAGGGAGGATCGTCTTCGACTTGAGTATCCCACCTTCTTCCGGACGGATCCTAAATCTCGGGACGAGATTCTTTTTAGTGGGGGTGAGTTGTCACATCCTAGCTAGTCCATGCATTAGTGTGTTGCATCATGTTTATCTTTCATCATAAATTTGAAATGGGGAAGACAGAACCCCAGAACCCCTTTGAATCCAACTAGGGTTTACTAAAAATATTTTCAATGAACCTGAAATGCCCTTCTAAAATGTTCATAACCTTTTCCTTGTTCCTAAACCACTGTCAGAAGTGATGCATAGATTTCTAGGTCACTCTAAGGTCACTGGATTAAATCTCTAGCTATTTGAATTTGGGCATTTAAAATATATAAAATATTTCAAATGCTCAAATAATCCCAAACTAAAATGTTCCATGTTGGATATATTCCAACTAAGGACCAGGTGCAGTTTGGTGATTTTTCTGATTGCCTAGGTATTTTTAGAAATGCAACAAAGTTACAGAAAATAGAAAAAAAAAAAAAAGCGAAAAACTCTTACCTGGCGCCACCAGCTGACCCACTGCTGCCCAGCCCGGCCACCGCGCCCGGTAGCTGCTTGGCTTGGCCAGCGAGCAGCTTCTTTCGGCACGGCGAGAACAGCATGCGTGCCACGCAGCTGCCCGCCGCCTCGCCCGCTCCCTCGTCCCGCTGCCGGCGTGGGGCGAGCTCTCTCAATCTCCCCGACCCGCAGACACCCGCTCCTCCCCTGGCTCCTCCCTCTCGCCCTCCCGAAATGCGCCGAGGCGTCGTCGCCGCCGCCGCTCGCCATAGTCGCGTCCAACACCGTCCCCGCGCCCTCTCACCGTGTCCGAACGGTTCGCCGTCGTCGACTACGTCGACTAGCCAAGCCGCATGGCGCCGGAGCCACTGCATCATCCCCGCCACCGTCGTTTTCAACCTTGGGCCGCCCAGATCGCCGTCGCCGTTCCGACCGCACCGAGTCTTCCCCGAGCACGCTGACCACCTCTGCGACTTCTCTGTGAGCTGCTGAACCTCCCCGTGTTCTCCTTTTCGCCCCTAGCTTACCGTAGACGCCGCGCCTCTTGTGCCCGAACGCACCGCCGCCTGACCACGTCGCCGGCGTTGCTCCGGTGACCATTTGGTCACGGGCTTGTGTCCGTCACCCTCCTCGCACCGCGTAGAGTCTGTAGGTGCTAGTGCCACATCGCCTAGGCCACTGCAGCCACGCGCACGAGCTGACCCGAGCTTCGGCCTCCGCCGAACTCGTCGCCGGTGATGCTCCGGCCACTCCCCGGCCAAGCCATCACCACGGCTGGATGCGGGCGAGCACCAGCTGCCCGTAGCTGCTCTCCGCGTAGCAAATGAAGCCCTGTGGGCTAAACCCGCAACACGCCACCGCGTCTGGCCTCGCCCGCGGCTAAACGCCGGCAGGCTTTGACCCATTGACAGGCGGGTTTGACCCCGCTGACACAGTTGACTAGGTGGGGCCCTCTGCTAATTAACCTAGTTTAGGTTTAATTAATTCTAGTTAGTCTAATTATCTACTGACATGCGGGACCCACTGGTCAGGTTGACCTGGACGCCCCGTTGACCCCTGACGTCACTCTGACGCACTGCTGACGCAATAATTAATTTCTGGATTTATTTGTACACAGGAAATCCCAGAAATTGTTGCAAACTTCAAAAAATCATAGAAATTAATCTGTAACTCCAAATGCAAAGTTTTATATATGAATTTTGATCAGAAAAATTCAATCTATCCATTGGTAATGGTTTCATGCATGACAGAACAAGTTAACCTTGCTTTTTAAGCAGTATAAGATAATGCACCTTTATGGTTATGTTAAATGAGCTACCATTTGAATCTTTGATTCAAATGAGCTCATCCTTTCTGTTCTATCTTGCATTAGGCCAACACACATTCATATTGCCATGTCATAGCATGCATCATATTGTTGCATATTGTCATGTGTTGTTTATGTTTGGTGTGTCTTTCGTGATAGGTTACGCCTCGAGGATAACCCCGAATATCCGGCTCCAAGGGAAGTATCCTACTACCACTACATCAGGCAAGCAACCCATTGATCATTCCGATACAAACCCATGTTCTCGCTTCTGCTCTTGTTTACTGCATTAAGACAACGCAATTCAAACTGTTGTGTGTTGCGGTAGTTGAACCCACTTCCTTTGCATGACCTGTCATTGCCACACTAACTAGATGAAACCCACTAGTATGTGTAGGAGTTGATTGAGCCATGTTTGTGATTCCTACCATGCTATGCTTGGTATGCTTAGAGTTGTGTCAGGTCTGGCTCATCGGGATGATGAACTGGAGTGAAAGGTTGTGACGGGTTTGAGAGTGAAAGTGTTGAACACGTTTTGGTAAAAGGTACCGATGAGAGGCCATGTACGAGTACATGGTGGGTTGTTTCATTGAAGCCGTCCCTAAGAACTGAGATCTGTGTGTGATTTAAGACTTAGCTACTACCATGCATTGGGCCCGAAACCAATGGACCCTCTCGACTTATTAACCACTCTTGTCCTCAGTCCGGGAGTTGCAAGTAGTTTCTGGTGTTTGTAGCATGCTGGGGGCCACACGCAGCATTGACCTTAGGGGTGGGCTATGTTGCGGTAGGCACGTGGCCCGGTGTACCGATTCGCCCGTTTGGTGTCTCGGGAACCCTGCACACATCGTTCGGGGCCGTTAGTGGAATCCTCGGCCGGACTTCCTGCGGATGGAACCCGAATAGGCGATAAACCTGGACTAGGGACTCGTGTGTTTAGTCAGGTCGTGGACGACACCCTCGCTGGGCTTCCGCTTGAAGTTTGTCGAGTACATGTCGTGTAGCGGCGATAAGTGGTGAGAGCGTGTGTGAAGAAGTACACCCCTGCAGGGTATAAAACTATTCGAATAGCCGCGTCCGCGGTAAAGGACTACTTGGTCACCTATACAGTTCATAGACAAGTAAATGGATACTACTAAAAGCCTCAAGATAAGTGTGAGTACCATGGATGGCCCTCTCGTGGGTTGACGAGAGAGGATCCACGGTGGAGTATTGTGATGGTGATTAGTGGACTCGTGTGCGACAAATGCTTTTCAAGTGGTCTCACGTAGGATAGCTTAACCAAGAGTCAAAGCTGGCTTGCTGCAATAACTCCACTACCTTCTTGAGAATGTGCATGTATAATAGGATTCTGTTGTAAGACTTGCTGAGTACCTCCATACTCATGTTTGCTTAATTAATGTTTTCAGACGACAACACTGCCCCCTCCGATGGGTTTTATGTAGACCTTGACGTCGACGAGTGAACTAGCCACCCAGGTGGTGATCCAAGGCTTGTGAAGGGCCACTGTAGATAGAAGGGCTTCATCAAGCTTTCTTTCTTTTTAGAGTCTGTACTCAGACTAGTTTGCTTCCGCATGTGCTTGTATGTTTGTATGACTTGAGTGTTGGGTCATGTGACCCCTATCTGTATGGATATGTTATGTATGGCTCCTCGAAGCCTCTTAAATAAAGTACTTTGAGTTGTAGAGTTTTGTTGTGATGCCATGTTGTATGTACTCATATCGGGCATATTGTGTGTATGATTGAAATGCTTGGTATTAGTGTGATCGCATAATCTAGTTGTTTATCCTTGGCAGCCTCTCATATGGGGAAATGTGACTTGGAATCGGGGTCCTAACAGTATATGACCATTGAAGGTTTTATTCATGTAAACAGAACAACAATTATTCTTTGACTTTAAATGAATAACCGTATTGCAATAAACATGATCAAATCATATTCATGCTCAACACAAACGCCAAATAACATTTATTTAGGTTTAACACTAATCCCGAAAGTATAGGGAGTGTGCGATGATGATCATATCAATCTTGGAACTACTTCCAACACTCATCGTCACTTCACCCTCAACTAGTCTCTGTTTATTCTGTAACTCCTTTTTCGAAGTTACTAATCTTAGCAACCGAACAAGTATCAAATACCGAGGCTACTATAAACACTAGTAAGGTACACCTGTATATCAAATATGCCCTTGTTCACTTTGCCATCCTTCTTATCCACCAAATATTCAGGGTATTTCCGCCTCCAGTGACCATTTCCTTTGCAATAGAAGCACTTAGTTTCAGGCTTTGGTCCAGTTTTGGGTTTCCTCGCGGGAGCGACAACTTGCTTGCCATTCTACTTGAAGTTTCCCTTTCTTTCCCTTTGCCGTTTTCTTGAAACTAGTGGTCTTGTCAATCATCAACACTTGATGCTCTTTCTTGATTTCTACCTTCATCGATTTCAACATCACGAAGAGCTCGGGAATCGTTTTCGTCATCCCTTGCATACTATAGTTCATCACGAAGTTCTAGTAACTTGGTGCTGGTGACTAGAGAACTCATCAATCACTATCTTATCTGGAAGATTAACTCCCACTTGATTCAAGCGATTGTAGTACCCGGACAATCTGAGCACATGCTCACTAGTTGAGCAATTCTCCTCCATCTTTTAGCTATAGAACTTGTTGGAGACTTCATATCTCTCAACTCGGGTATTTGCTTGAAATATTAACTTCAACTCCTGGAACATCTCATATGGTCCATGACGTTCAAAACGTCTTTGAAGTCTTGATTCTAAGCCGTTAAGCATGGTGCACTAAACTATCAAGTAGTCATCATATTGAGCTAGCCAAACGTTCATAACGCCTGCATCTGCTCCTGCAATAGGTCTATCACCTAGCGGTGCATCAAGGACATAATTCTTCTGTGCAGCAATGAGGATAAACCTCAGATCACGGATCCAATCCGCGTCATTGCTACTAACATCTTTCAACATAATTTTTCTCTAGGAACACATATAAAACATAGGGAAGCAACAACGCGAGCTATATATCTACAACATTATTTGAAAAATACTACCAGGACTAAGTTCATGATAAATTAAAGTTCAATTAATCATATTACTTAAGAACTCCCACTTAGATAGACATCCCTCTAATCATCTAAGTGATCACGTGATCCAAATCAACTAAACCATGTCTGATCATCACGTGAGATGGACCTTTCGGTCTCAGTGTTCCGAGGCCATATCTGTATATGCTAGGCTCGTCAAGTTTAACCTGAGTATTCTGCGTGTGCAAAACTGGCTTGCACCGATTGTAGATGGACGTAGAGCTTATCACACCCGATCATCACGTGGTGTCTGGGAACGACGAACTTTGGCAATGGTGCATACTCAGGGAGAACACTTATACCTTGAAATTTAGTGAGAAATCATCTTATAATGCTACCGTCAATCAAAGCAAAATAAGATGCATAAAGGATAAACATCACATGCAATCAATATAAGTGATATGATATGGCCATCATCATCTAGTGCTTGTGATCTCCATCTCCGAAGCACCGTCATGATCACCATAAATCCTTTGGCGCGACACCTTGATCTCCATCGTAGCATCGCTGTCGTCTCGCCAACTATTGCTTCTACGACTATCGCTACCGCTTAGTGATAAAGTAAAGAAATTATAGGGCGATTGCATTGCATACAATAAAGCAACAACCATATGGCTCCTGCCAGTTGCCGATAACTCGGTAACGAAACATGATCATCTCATACAATAAAATATAGCATCATGCCTTGACCATATCACATCACAACATCCCTCCAAAAACAAGTTAGACGTCCTCTACTTTGTTGTTGCAAGTTTTACGTGGCTGCTACGGGCTGAGCAAGAATAGTTCTTACCTACGCATCAAAACCACAACGATAGTTTGTCAAGTTAGTGTTGTTTTAACCTTCTCAGGGACCGGGCATAGCCACACTCGGTTCAACTAAAGTTGGAGAAACTGACACCCGCCAGCCACCTATGTGCAAAGCACGTCGGTAGAACCAGTCTCGCGTAAGTGTACGCGTAATGTCAGTACGGGCCACTTCATCCAACAATACCGCCGAACCAAAGTATGACATGCTGGTAAGCAGTATGACTTGTATCGCCCACAACTTACTTGTGTTCTACTCGTGCATATAACATCTACGCATAAAACCAGGCTCGGATGCCACTGTTGGGGAACGTAGTAATTTCAAAAAAAAATCCTATGCACACGCAAGATCATGGTGATGCATAGCAACGAGAGGGGAGAGTGTTGTCCACGTACCCTCATAGACCGAAAGCGGAAGCGTTAGCACAACGCGGTTGATGTAGTCGTACGTCTTCACGATCCGACCGATCAAGTACCGAACGCACGGCACCTCCGAGTTCAGCACATGTTCAGCTCGATGACGTCCCTCGAACTCCGATCCAGCCGAGCTTTGAGGGAGAGTTCTGTCAGCACGACGGCGTGGTGACGATGATGATGTTCTACCGACGCAGGGCTTCGCCTAAGCACCGCTACGGTATTATCAAGGTGGAATATAGTGGAGGGGGCACCGCACACGGCTAAGAGATCAATGATCAATTGTTATGTCTAGAGGTGTCCCCATATATAGAGGAGAGAGGGAGAGGTCGGCCCTAGAGGGGGCGCTGGCTTAGGAGTCCTACTAGGACTCCCAAGTCCTAGTAGGATTCCCCTTTCCTTTCCGGAGTAGGAGAGAAGGAAAGAGGGGAGAGGAGAAGGAAAAGGGGGCTGCACCCCTTGTCCAATTCGGACCAGAGGGGGGGCGCGCGCCTCCTTCCTTTTGGCCTCTCTCCTCTATTCCCATATGGCCCAATAAGGCCCATATACTCCCCGACGAATTCCCGTAACTCTCCGGTACTCCGAAAAATACCCGAATCACTCGGAACCTTTCCGAAGTCTGAATATAGTCATCCAATATATCGATCTTTACGTCTCAACCATTTCGAGACTCCTCAACATGTCCCTGATCTCATCCGGGACTCCGAACTACCTTCGGTACATCAAAACACATAAACTCATAATATAACCGTCATCGAACTTTAAGCATGCAGACCCTATGGGTTCGAGAACTATGTAGACATGACTGAGACACGTCTCCGGTCAATAACCAATAGCAGAACCTGGATGCTCACATTGGTTTCCACATATTCTATGAAGATCTTTATCGGTCAAACCGCATAACAATGCTACGTCTTGAGCTTGCGTTGGTTTTCCTCAAAGAGGAGAGGGTGATGCAGCAAAGTGTAGCGTAAGTATTTCCCTCAATTTTGAGAACCTAGGTATCAATCCATTAGGAGGCTTCTCAAAAGTCCCACGCACCTACACAAACAAACTGAGAAGTCGCAACCAACGCAATAAAGGGGTTGTCAATCCCTTCACGGCCACTTGCGAAAGTGAGATCTAATAAAGATAGTATGATAAGATAAATATATTTTTGGTATTTTATAATATAGATGCAAAAAGTAAATATGCAAATAAAAGTAGATTGGGAGCAAATATGATAAGAGATAGACCTAGGGCCATTGGTTTCACTAGTGGCTTCTCTCAAGATAGCATAAATATTTCGTGGGTGAACAAATTACTGTCGAGCAATTGATAGAAAAGCGCATAGTTATGAGATTATCTAGGCATGATCATGTATATAGGCATCACGTCCATAACAAGTAGACCGACTCCTACCGCATCTACTACTATTACTCCACAATCGACCGCTATCCAGCATGCATCTAGAGTATTAAGTTCATAAGAACAGAGTAACGCATTAAGCAAGATGACATGATGTAGAGGGATAAACTCATGCAATATGATATAAACCCCATCTTGTTATCCTCGATGGCAATATTACAATACGTGCCTTGCAACCCTTTCTGTCACTGGGTAAGGACACTGCAAGATTGAACCCAAAGCTAAGCACTTCTCCCATGGCAAGAAAGATGAATCTAGTAGGCCAAACCAAACTGATAATTCGAAGAGACTTGCAAAGATAACTTAATCATACATAAAAGAATTCAGAGAAGATTCAAATATTATTCATAGATAAACTTGATCATAAACCCACGATTCATCGGATCTCGACAAACACACCGCGAAAGAGATTACATCGAATAGATCTCCACAAGAGAGGGGAGAACATTGTATTGAGATCCAAAAAGAGAGAAGAAGCCATCTAGCTAATAACTATGGACACGTAGGTCTGTGGTAAACCCACAATTCATCGGATCTCGACAAACACACCGCAAAAAGAGATTACATCGAATAGATCTCCACAAGAGAGGGGGAGAACATTGTATTGAGATCCAAAAAGAGAGAAGCCATCTAGCTAATAACTATGGACACGTGAGGTCTGTGGTAAACTACTGCAAATCATCGGAGGGCAAGGATGTTGATGTATAGGCCCTCAGTGCTTGATTCCCCCCCTCGTGAGTGCGGCGAAGGCTCCAAGATGGGATCTCGCGGATACAGAAGGTTAAGGCGGTGGAAATTGTGTTTCGTGGTGCCCCCGGGTGTTTTCGGGGTATGTAGGTATATATAGGAGGAAGAAGTACGTCGGTGGCCACCTGAGGGGCCCACGAGACAGGGGGCGCACCCTATAGAGGGGGGCGCGCCCTCCTATCTCATGGAGGCCTCGGTTGCTTCTTGACTTGCACTCCAAGTCCTCTGGATCACGTTTGTTCCAAAAATCACGCTCCCGAAGTTTTCATTCCGTTTGGACTCCGTTTGATATTCCTTTTGTTCGAAATACTGAAATAGGCAAAAAAACAGCAATATGGGCTGGGCCTCCGGTTAGTAGGTTAGTCCCAAAAATGATATAAATGTGTAAAATCAAGCCCATAAACATCCAAAAGGGGTAATATAATAGCATGGAACAATCAAAATTATAGATACGTTGGAGACGTATCAAGCATCCCCAAGCTTAATTCCTGCTCGTCCTCGAGTAGGTAAATGATAAAAAGAGAATTTTTGATGTGGAATGCTACCTAGCATAATTCATAATGTAATTTTCTTTATTGTGGCATGAATGTTCAGATCCAAATGAATACAAAATAAAAGTTCATATTGATAAAAGAAATAGTAATACTTCAAGCATACTAATCAAAGTAATCATGTCTTCTCAAAATAGCATGGCAAAAGAAAGTTCATCCCTACATAATCATATAGTTAGGCTATGCTTCATTTTCGTCACACAAAGATGTTCCCAACTTCTATACCCCCGATGACAAGCCAAGCAATTGTTTCATACTTAAATAATCTCAAACTTTTTCAACCTTCACGCAATACATGAGTGTGAGCCATGGATATAGCACTATGGGTGGAATAGAATATGATGATGGGGACTGTGTGGAGAAGACAAAAAAAGAGGAAGTCTCACATTGACGAGGATAATCAACGGGCTATGGAGATGCCCATCAATTGATGTCAACATGAGGAGTAGGGATTGCCATGCAACGGATGCACTAGAGCTATAAATGAATGCTCAACAAAAGAAAACTAGTGGGTGTGCATCCAACTTGCTTGCTCACGAAGACCTAGGGCATTTGAGGAAGCCCATCGTAGGAATATACAAGCCAAGTTCTATAATGAAAAATTCCCACTAGTATGAAAAAGACAACTTATGAGACTCACAATATGAAAAACATGGTGCTACTTTGAAGCACAAAATATGAGACTTACTACATGAAGAACAAGGTGCTACTTTGAAGCACAAGTGTGGAAAAAGAGATAGTAACATTGCCCTTTTGTCTATATTTTTTTGGGCCTTTCTTTTTTTTTCTTTTGGCCTTTCTCTTTTTTGATTGGGCAATGCTCTAATAATGATGGTCATCACACTTCTATTGATTACAACATAAGGGTTACAACTCGAAACTAGAACAAAGTATGACTCTATATGAATGCCTCCGTGATGTGCGGGATGGTGCAATGAGTCAAGAGTGGCATGTATGAAAAATATGCATGGTGGCTTTGCCACAAATACGATGTCAACGACATGATCATGCAATGGAAATATGACAAAAGTAAAGTATGTCATGATGATGAACGGAACGGTGGAAAGTTGCATGGCAATATATCTCGGAATGGCTATGGAAATGCCATAATAGGTAGGTATGGTGGCTGTTTTGAGGAAGATATAGGGAGGTTTATGTGTGATAGAGCGTATCGTATCACGGGTTGGGATGCACCGTGAAGTTTTCACCAACTCTCAAGATGAGAAAGGGCAATGCACGGCATCAAGATGCTAGCAAAGGCGGAAAGGTAAAAGTGTGTATAATCCATGGACTCAACATTAGTCAAAAGAACTCATATACTTATTGCAAAAATTTACAAGTCATCAAAAATCAAGTACTACACGCATGCTCCTAGGGGATAGATTGGTAGGAAAAGACCATCGCCGTCACCGACCGCCACTCATAAGGATGCACAAGCCAGGTACACTTCATGTTTCAAATTTGTTACACAACTTTAACCATACGTGCATGCTACGGGACTTGCTAACTTCAACACAAGCATTCTTTAAATTCATAATCACCCAACTAACATGACTTTAATATCACTACCTCCATATCTCAAAACAATTATCAAGTATCAAATTGATCATAGCATCCAATTCACTTCCTATGATAGTTTTTATTATACCCAACTTGGATGCCTACCATTCTAGGACCAATTTTATGATCATAGCAAATACCATGCTGTTCTAATAGACTCTCAAAATAATATAAGTGAAGCATGAGAGACTAGCAATTTAATCAAAATTAAGACACCACCGTGCTCTAAAAACTATAAGTGAAGCACTAGAGCAAAAACTATCAAGCTCAAAAGATATAAGTGAAGCACATAGAGTATTCTAGCAAATTCTAATCAAACAGGTACAGAAAGGACGATCGTGGTAAACTAAAAAGCAAAGACTAATATAATACACAACGCTCCAAGCAAAACACTTATCATGTGGTGAATAAAAATATAGCCCCAAGTAAAGTTACCAATGGACGAAGACGAAAGAGGGGATGCCTTCCCGGGGCATCCCCAAGCTTAGGCTTTTGGCTATTCTTGAATGTCTTGGGGTGCCTTGGGCATCCCCAAGCTTAGGCTCTTGCCACCCTTTATTCAATAGTCCATAAAAGCTTTACCCAAAACTTGAAAACTTCACAACACAAAACTCAACACGAAATCTTATAAGCTCCGTTAGTGAAAGAAAACAAAACCACCACATAAGGTACTGCAATGAACTCATTCTTTATTTAATTTGGTGTTAAACCTAATGTATTCCAACTTCTCTATGGATTATAAACTATTTTATTGGCCATAGATTCATCAAAATAAGCAAACAACACACGAAAAACAGAATCTGTGAAAAACAGAACAGTCTGTAGTAATCTGTAACTAACGCAAACTTCTGGACCTCAAAAAGTTCAGCCAAGATAGGAAGACCTATGAAATTTGTTTATTGATCAGCATCAATTGGAATCACTATTTTATCACGTTCTGGTCATTTTTGACAATTATTTTCGTGAGCCGAAAGTTTCTGGAAATTACAGCAAGATCAAAAACTATCATCCAAGAAGATCCTATAGGTTTAACTTGGCACAAACACTAATTAAAAGATAAAACCACATATAAACATAAGGTATATGGATTATTTATTCCTAAACATAAAAAAACAAAAAACACAAAGAAAATTGGTTTGCCTCCCAACTAGCGCTATCGTTTAACGCCCCTAGCTAGGCATAAAAGCGAGGATAGATCTAACGAGTGCCATCTTTGGCACTAAACTCATAAGTAGCACGCATGATAGATTCATAAGGTAATTTAACTTTATTTCTTGGAAAGTTCTCCATGCCTTTCTTTGAGGGAAATTTGAATCTAATATTCCCTTCCTTCATATCAATAATCGCACCAATCATTCTAAGGAAAGGTCTACCAAGAATAATAGGGCAAGAAAGATTGCAATCTATATCAAGAACGATAAAATCTACGGGCACCAAATTTCTATTTGCAACAATAAGAAAATCATTGATCCTTCCCATAGGCTTTTTAATGGTGGAATCCAAGGTGCAAATTTAAAGAACAATCATCAAGATCATGGAAACCTAGAATATCACATAAAGTTTTCGAATCGTGGAAACACTAGCACCCAAATCACACAAAGAAAAACACTCATAATCTTTAATTCTAATCTTTATAGTAGGTTCCCACTCATCATTAAGTTTTCTAGGTATAGAAACTTCCAAATTAAGTTTTTCATCATAAGATTGCATCAAGGCATCAACAATATGCTTGGTAAAAGCTTTGTTTTGACTATAAGCATGAGGAGAATCAACAACGGCTTGCAACAAGGAAATACAACCTTTTATAGAGCAATTATCATAATTAAATTCCTTGAAATCCGAGATAGTGGGTTCAACATTATTAGAAGTTGAGGATTCTCCAGTCTCACTTTTACCAAATTTAACATTAAGATCTAAAGATTCCGAATTCTTGGGACGCCTTCTAGGCAAAGTTGATTCATCATCAGTCCCATAATCATCAAAATTCATTTTGCAAAACATAGATCTAACCGGAGACGCATCAATAACTTTAAGATCCTCATCATTACTTTCACGTAAACTAGAAGAACACGCCTTTATAAAGCTTTCTTTCTTAGCACGCAATCTGGCGGTTCTTTCCTTGCACTCGTCAATGGAAATTCTCATTACTTTGAGAGAATCATTGATATCATGCTTAGGAGAATAAGATCCAAGTTTAAGAGAATTAACATCAAGCGAAAGTCTATCAACGGTCCTAGCCAATTCATCAACTTTGAGCAATTTTTCTTCAAGCAAAGCATTAAAATTCTTTTGAGAGATCATAAATTCTTTCACACTATTCTCAAAATCAGAGGGCATCTTATTAAAATTACCATAAGAGTTATTGTAGGAATTTCCATAATTATTAGAGGAATTACTAGGGAACGGTCTAGCATTAAAATTTCCTCTATAAGCATTGTTTCCAAAACTATTCCTACCAACAAACTTCACATCCATAGATTCATTATTATTCTCAATCAAGGAAAACAGAGGCATATCATTAGATCAAGAGGAGTATTTTTAGTAGCAAACATCTTCATAAGTTCATCCATCTTTCCACTCAAAACATTGATTTCTTCTATAGCATGCACTTTTTACTAGAAGATCTTTCGTGTGCCATTGAGAATAATTAGCCATAATATTATCAAGAAGTTTTGTAGCATCTCCTAACGTGATTTCCATAAAGGTGCCTCCATGACCAAATCTAAGAGATTTCTAGAAGCAAAGTTCAAACCGCATAAAAAATTTGTATGATCATCCATAAATTCAAACCATGAGTAGGGCAATTGCGAAGCATCAATTTCATTCTTTCCCAAGATTGGGCAACATGCTCATGATCTAGTTGTTTAAAATTCATAATATCGATCCTAAGAGTGATGATCTTAGCGGGAGGAAAATACTTAGAGATAAAAGCATCTTTGCACTTGTTCCAAGAATCATTACTATTCTTAGGCAAAGACGAAAACCAAACTTTGGCACGATCTCTAAGTGAAAATGGAAATAACTTCAATTTGACAATATAGTTATCCGTATCTTTCTTCTTTTGCATATCACACAAATCAACAAAGTTGTTTAGATGAGTAGCGGCATCTTCACTAGGAAGGCCGGTGAATTGATCTTTCATAACAAGATTCAGCAAAGCGGTATTGATTTCACAAGACTCATCATTATTAAGAGGAGCAATCGGAGTACTAAGGAAATCATTATTATTGGTATTCGAGAAGTCACACAATTTGGTATTATCTTGCGCCATGGCAACAAGTAATCCAACACACAAGCAAACAGAAAAACTGCAAGCAAAAAGAGAGGAGATTGGGAAAGAGAGAGCGAATAAAACGGCAAGGGTGAAGTGGGGGAGAGGAAAACGAGAGGAAAATGGCAAAAAAATGTAAATGCGAGGGAGATGGGTTTGTGATGGGTACTTGGTATGTCTTGACTTGAGCGAAGACCTCCCGACAACGGCGCCGTAAATCCTTCTTGCCACGTCTTGAGCTTGCGTTGGTTTTCCTCGAAGAGGAGAGGGTGATGCAGCAAAGTGTAGCGTAAGTATTTCCCTCAGTTTTGAGAACCAAGGTATCAATCCAGTAGGAGGCTTCTCAAAAGTCCCACGCACCTACACAAACAAACTGAGAACTCACAACCAACGCAATAAAGGGGTTGTCAATCCCTTCATGGCCACTTGCGAAAGTGAGATCTAATAAAGATAGTATGATAAGATAAATATATTTTTGGTATTTTATAATATAGATGCAAAAAGTAAAGATGCAAATAAAAGTAGATTGGGAGCAAATATGATAAGAGATAGACCCGGGGGCCATAGGTTTCACTAGTGGCTTCTCTCAAGATAGCATAAATATGTGGGTGAACAAATTACTGTCGAGCAATTGATAGAAAAGCGCATAGTTATGAGATTATCTAGGCATGATCATGTATATAGGCATCACGTCCATAACAAGTAGACCGACTCACCTGCATCTACTACTATTACTCCACACATCGACCGCTATCCAGATGCATCTAGAGTATTAAGTTCATAATAACAGAGTAATGCATTAAGCCGTATGACATGATGTAGAGGGATAAACTCATGCAATATGATATAAACCCCATCTTGTTATCCTCGATGGCAACAATACAATACGTGCCTTGCAACCCTTTTACATCCTGGGTAAGGACACCGCAAGATTGAACCCAAAGCTAAGCACTTCTCCCATGGCAAGAAAGATCAATCCAGTAGGACAAATCAAACTGATAATTCGAAGAGACTTGCAATGATAACTTAATCATACATAAAAGAATTCAGAAAAGATTCAATTATTATTCATAGATAAACTTGATCATTAACCTGTTGGGGAACGTAGCAGAATTTTAAAATTTTCTACGCATCACCAAGATCAATCTATGGAGTTATCTAGCAACGAGGGGAAAAGGAGTGCATCTACATACCCTTGTAGATCGCGAGCGGAAGCGTTGAAGAGAACAGGGTTGATGGAGTCGTACTCTCGTGATCCAAATCACCGATGACCGAGTGCCGAATGACGGCACCTCCGCGTTCAACACACGTACGGTTGGGGAAGACATCTCCTCCTTCTTGATCCAGCAAGGGGGAAGGAGAGGTTGATGAAGATCCAGAAGACGACGGGCGTGGTGGTGGAAGCAGCGGCGATCTCGGCAGGGCTTCACCAAGCACTACTAGAGGGAGAGGTGTCACGGGACGGAGAGGGAGGCGCCAGGGGCTAGGGTGCGCAGCCCTCCCTCCCCCCCCCCTCTTTATATAGGGGTCCAGGGGGGCGCCGGCCCCTCTAGAACCCATCTAGATGGGGGCGGCCAAGGGGGGTGGCTTGCCCCTCAAGCCAAGTGGGGCGCCCCCCCCCCCCACCCCTAGGGTTTCCAACCCTAGGCGCAGGGGGCAAGGGGGCGCACCAGCCCACCAGGGGCTGGTTCCCCACCCACGTCAGCCCATGGGGCCCGCCGGGATAGGTGGCCCCACCGGTGGACCCCAGGGACCCTTCCGTGGTCCCGGTACAATACCGGTGACCCCGAAACTTTCCCGATGCGTTCAAACTGGACTTCCTATATATAATTCTTCACCTCCGGACCATTCCGAACTCCTCGTGACATCCGGGATCTCATCCAGACTCAACAACTTCGGGTTACCGCATACTAATATCTCTACAACCCTAAGCGTCACCGAACCTTAAGTGTGTAGACCCTACGGGTTCGGGAGACATGCACATGACCGAGACGACTCTCCGCCAATAACCAACAGCAGGATCTGGATACCCATGTTGGCTCCCACATGCTCCTCGATGATCTCATCGGATGAACCACGATGTCGAGGATTCAATCAATCCCATATACAATTCCCTTTGTCAATCGGTACGTTACTTGCCCGAGACTCGATCGTCGGTATCCTAATACCTCTTTCAATCTCGTTACCGGCAAGTCACTTTACTCGTACCGTAATGCATGATCCCGTGATCAACCACTTGGTCACATTGAGCTCATTATGATGATGCATCACCGAGTGGGCCCAGAGATACCTCTCCGTCATACGGAGTGACAAATCCCAGTCTCGATTCGTGCCAACCCAACAGACACTTTCGGAGATACCCGTTGTGCACCTTTATAGCCACCCAGTTATGTTGTGACGTTTGGCACACCCAAAGCACTCCTACGGTATCCGGGAGTTGCACAATCTCATGGTCTAAGGAAATGATACTTGACATTTGGAAAAGCTCTAGCAAACGAACTACACGATCTTGTGCTATGTTTAGGATTGTCTTGTCCATCACATCATTCTCCAAATGATGTGATCCCATTATCAATGACATCCAATGTCCATAGTCAGAAACCATGACTATCTGTTGATCAACGAGCTAGTCAACTAGAGGCTCACTAGGGACATGTTGTGGTCTATGTATTCAATATGTATTACAATTTACGGATAACACAATTATAGCATGAATAATAGACAATTATCATGAACAAAGAAATATAATAATAACCATTTTATTATTGCCTCTAGGGCATATTTTCAACAGTCTCCCACTTGCACTAGAGTCACTAATCTAGTTACATTGTGATGAATCGAACACCCATAGAGTTCTGGTTGTTATCATGTTTTGCTCTAGGGAGAGGTTTAGTCAACGGATCTGCTACATTCAGGTCCGTATTACTTTACAAATATCTATATCTCCATCTTGAACATTTTCACGAATGGAGTTGAAGCAACGCTTGATGTGCCTGGTCTTCTTGTGAAACCTGGCCTCCTTGGCAAGGGCAATAGCTCCAGTGTTATCACAGAAGGGATGTGACCGGCCCCGACGCATAGGGTATGACTCCTAGGTCGGTGATGAACTCCTTCACCCAGATTGCTTCATGCGCTGCCTCCGAGGCTGCCATGTACTCCGCTTCACATGTAGATCCCGCCACGACGCTTTGCTTGCAACTGCACCAGCTTACTGCCCCACCATTCAAAATAAACACGTATCCGGTTTGTGACTTAGAGTCATCCAGATCTGTGTCGAAGCTAGCATCGACGTAACCCTTTACGACGAGCTCTTCGTCACCTCCATACACGAGAAACATGTCCTTAGTCCTTTTCAAGTACTTTAGGATATTCTTGACCGTTGTCCAGTGTTCCATGTCGAGATTACTTTGGTACCTTCCTACCAAACTTATGGCAAGGTTTACATCAGGTCTGGTACACAGCATGGCATACATAATAGACCCTATGGCTGAGGCATAGGGGACGACACTCATCTTTTCTCTATCTTCTGCCGTGGTCGGGCATTGAGCCGTGCTCAATCGCACACCTTGCAATACAGGCAAGAACCCCTTCTTGGACTGATCCATATTGAACTTCTTCAATATCTTGTCAAGGTAATGCACTTTGTGAAAGACCAATGAGGCGTCTCGATCTATCTCTATAGATCTTGATGCCTAATATATAAGCAGCTTCTCCAAGGTCCTTCATTGAAAACCACTTGTTCAAGTAGGCCTTTATGCTTTCCAAGAATTCTATATCATTTCCCATCAACAAGATGTCGTCCACATATAATATGAGAAATGCTACAAAGCTCCCACTCACTTTCTTGTAAACACAGGCTTCTCCATAAGTCTGTGTAAACCCAAACGCTTTGATCATCTCATCAAATCGAATGTTCCAACTCCGAGATGCTTGCACCAGCCCATAGATTGAGCGCTGGAGCTTGCACACCTTGTTAGCATTCTCAGGATCGAAAAAACCTTCCGGCTGCATCATATACAATTCTTCCTTAAGAAAGCCGTTAAGGAATGCCGTTTTGACGTCCATTTGCCATATCTCATAATCATAGAATGCGGCAATTGCTAACATGATTCGGACTGACTTCAGCTTCGCTACGGTTGAGAAAGTCTCATCGTAGTCAACCCCTTGAACTTGTCGATAACCCTTAGCGACAAGTCGAGCCTTATAGATGGTCACATTACCATCCGCGTCATCTTCTTCTTAAAGATCCATTTATTTTCTATGGCTCGCCGATCATCGGGCAAGTCGGTCAAAGTCCATACTTCGTTTTCATACATGGATCCTATCTCGGATTTCATGGCTTCTAGCCATTTGTCGGAATCTGGGCCCGCCATCGCTTCTTCATAGTTCGAAGGTTCACCGTTGTCTAACAACATGATTTCCAATACAGGATTGCCGTACCACTCTGGTGCGGAACGTGTCCTTGTGGACCTATGAAGTTCAGTAGGAGCTTGATCCGAAGTACCTTGATCATCATCATTAACTTCCTCTCTAGTCGGTGAAGGCACCACAGAAACATCTTCCTGAGCTGCGCTACTTACCGTTTCAAGAGGTAGTACTTCATCAAGCTCTACTTTCCTCCCACTTACTTCCTTCGAGAGAAACTCTTTCTCCAGAAAGGATCCGTACTTAGCAACAAAGATCTTGCCTTCGGATCTGAGGTAGAAGGTATACCCAATGGTTTCCTTAGGGTATCCTATGAAGACGCATTTTTCCGACTTGGGTTCGAGCTTTTCAGGTTGAAGTTTCTTGACATAAGCATCGCATCCCCAAACTTTTAGAAACGACAGCTTAGGTTTCTTCCCAAACAATAATTCATACGGTGTCGCCTCAACGGATTTCGACGGAGCCCTATTTAAAGTGAACGCTGCGCTCTAAAGCATAGCCCCAAAATGAGAGCGGTAGATTGGTAAGAGACATCATAGATCGCACCATATCTAATAGAGTGCGATTACAATGTTCGGACACACCATTTCGCTGAGGTGTTCCAGGCGGCATGAGTTGTGAAACGATTCCACATTTCCTTAAGTGTGTGCCAAATTCGTGACTCAAATATTCCCCTCCACGATCTGATCGTAAGAACTTTATTTTCCTGTCACGTTGATTCTCAACCTCACTCTGAAATTCCTAGAACTTTTCAAAGGTCTCAGACTTGTGTTTCATTAAGTAAACATGCCCATATCTACTCAAGTCATCAGTGAGAGTGAGAACATAACGATAGCCACCGCGAGCCTCAACACTCATTGGACCGCACACATCAGTATGTATGATTTCCAATAAGTTGGTTGCTCGCTCCATTGTTCCGGAGAACGGAGTCTTGGTCATTTTACCCATGAGGCATGGTTCGCACGTGTCAAACGATTCGTAATCAAGAGACTCCAAAAGTCCATCTGCATGGAGCTTCTTCATGCGTTTGACACATATGTGACCCAGGTGGCAGTGCCACAAGTATGTGGGACTATCATTATCAACCTTACATCTTTTGGTATTCACACTATGAATATGTGTAACATTACACTCGAGATTCATTAAGAATAAACCATTCACCAGCGGGGCATGACCATAAAACATATCTCTCATATAAATAGAACAACCATTATTCTCAGATATAAATGAGTAGCCATCTCGAATTAAACGAGATCCTGATACAATGTTCATGCTCAAAGCTGGCACTAAATAACAATTATTGAGGTTTAAAACTAATCCCGTAGAGTAAACGTGAGGCGGCGTCTTGACGGGCGATAATATCGACCTTGGAACCATTCCCGACGCCAAGATCGTCACCTCGTCCTTCGCCAGCCTCCGCTTATTCCGCAGTTCCTGCTTTGAGTTACAAATATGAGCAACCACACCGTATCAAATACTCAGAGCTACTACGAGTAATCGGTAAGGTACACATCAATTACATGTATATCACATATACCTTTAGTGTTGCCGGCCTTCTTGTCCGCTAAGTATTTGGGGCAGTTCCGCTTCCAGTGACCACTTCCCTTGCAATAAAAGCATTCAGTCTCAGGCTTGGGTCCATTCTTTGGCTTCTTCCCGGCAACTGGCTTACCGGGCACGGAAACTCCCTTGCCGTCCTTCTTGAAGTTCTTCTTACCCTTGCCTTTCTTAAACTTAGTGGTTTTATTCACCATCAACACTTGATGTTCCTTTTTGATCTCCACCTCCGCTGATTTCAGCATTGAATATACCTCAGGAATGGTCTTTTCCATCCCCTGCATATTGAAGTTCATCACAAAGCTCTTGTAGCTCGGTGGAAGCGACTGAAGGATCCTGTCAATGACCGCGTCATCCGGGAGATTAACACCCAGCTGAGTCAAGCGGTTGTGCAACCCAGACATTTTGAGTATGTGCTAACTGACGGAACTATTTTCCTCCATCTTACAACTGAAGAACTTGTCGGAGACTTCATATCTCTCGACCCGGGCATGAGCTTGGAAAACCATTTTCAGCTCTTCGAACATCTCATAAGCTCCGTGTTGCTCAAAACGCTTTTGGAGCCCCGGTTCTAAGCTGTAAAGCATGCCGCACTGAACGAGGGAGTAATCATCAGCACGAGACTGCCAAGCGTTCATAATGTCTTGGTTCTCTGGGATGGGTGCTTCACCTAGCGGTGCTTCTAGGACATAATCTTTCTTAGCAGCTATGAGGATGATCCTCAGGTTCCGGACCCAGTCCGTATAGTTGCTGCCATCATCTTTCAGCTTGGTTTTCTCTAGGAACGCGTATAAGTTGAGGGCAACATTAGCATGGGCCATTTGATCTACAAGACATATTGTAAAGATTTTAGACTAAGTTCATGATAATTAAGTTCATCTAATCAAATTATTCAATGAACTCCCACTCAGATAGACATCCCTCTAGTCATCTAAGTGAAACATGATCCGAGTCAACTAGGCCGTGTCCGATCATCACGTGAGACGGACTAGTCAACGTCGGTGGACATCTTCATGTTGATCGTATCTTCTATACGACTCATGCTCGACCTTTCGGTCTTCCGTGTTTCGAGGCCATGTCTGTACATGCTAGGCTCGTCAAGTCAACCTAAGTGTATTGCGTGTGTAAATCTGGCTTACACCCGTTGTATTCGAACGTTAGAATCTATCACACCCGATCATCACGTGGTGCTTCAAAACAACGAACCTTCGCAAGGTGCACAGTTAGGGGGAACACTTTCTTGAAATTATTATAAGGGATCATCTTATTTAAGCTACCGTCGTTCTAAGCAAATAAGATGTAAAACATGATAAACATCACATGCAATCAAATAGTGACATGATATGGCCAATATCATATTGCTCCTTTGATCTCCATCTTCGGGGCGCCATGATCATCTTCGTCACCGGCATGACACCATGATCTCCATCATCATGATCTCCATCATCGTGTCTTCATGAAGTTCTCACGCCAACGATTACTTCTACTTCTATGGCTAACGTGTTTAGCAATAAAGTAAAGTAATTTACATGGCGTTATTCAATGACACGCAGGTCATACAAAAAATAAAGACAACTCCTATGGCTCCTGCCGGTTGTCATACTCATCGACATGCAAGTCGTGATTCCTATTACAAGAACATGATCAATCTCATACATCACATATATCATTCATCACATCTTTTGGCCATATCACATCACAAGGCACATGCTGCAAAAACAAGTTAGACGTCCTCTAATTGTTGTTGCATGTTTTTACGTGGCTTCTATAGGTTTCTAGCAAGAACGTTTCTTAGCTACGTAAAACCACAATGTGATATGCCAATTTCTATTTACCCGTCATAAGGACCCTTTTCATCGAATCCGCTCCAACTAAAGTGGGAGAGACAGACACCCGCTAGCCACCTTATGCAACTAGTGCATGTCAGTCGGTGGAACCTGTCTCACATAAGCGTACGTGTAAGGTCGGTCCGGGCCGCTTCATCCCACGATGCCGCCGAAGCAAGATAAGAATAGTAGTGGCAAGAAAATTGACAACATCTACGCCCACAACAAGTTTGTGTTCTACTCGTGCATAGTAACTACGCATAGACCTAGATCATGATGCCACTGTTGGGGAACGTAACAGAATTTTAAAATTTTCTACGCATCACCAAGATCAATCTATGGAGTTATCTAGCAACGAGGGGAAAAGGAGTGCATCTACATACCCTTGTAGATCGCGAGCGGAAGCGTTCAAGAGAACGGGGTTGATGGAGTCGTACTCTCGTGATCCAAATCACCGATGACCGAGCGCCGAACGGACGGCACCTCTGCATTCAACACACGTACGGTTGGGGAAAACGTCTCCTCCTTCTTGATCCAGCAAGGGGGATGGAGAGGTTGATGGAGATCCAGCAGCACGACGGCGTGGTGGTGGAAGCAGCGGCGATCTCGGCAGGGCTTCGCCAAAAACTACGAGAGGGAGAGGTGTCACGGGAGGGAGAGGGAGGCGCCAGGGGCTAGCGTGCGCAGCCCTCCCTCCCCCCCTCTTCATATAGGGGTCCAGGGGGAGCGCCGGCCCCTCTAGAACCCATCTAGATGGGGGGCCGCGGCCAAGGGGGGTGGCTTGCCCCCCAAGCCAAGTGGGGCGCCGCCCACCCCTAGGGTTTCCAACCCTAGGCGCAGGGGGGGCCAAGAGGGGGCGCACCAGCCCACCAGGGGCTGGTCCCCTCCCACTTCAGCCCATGGGGCCCTCCGGGATAGGTGGCCCCACCCGGTGGACCCCAGGGACCCTTCCGGTGGTCCCGGTACAATACCGGTGACCCCCGAAACTTTCCCGATGGCCGAAACTGGACTTCCTATATATAATTCTTCACCTTGGGACCATTACGGAACTCCTCGTGACGTCCGGGATCTCATCCGGGACTCCGAACAACTTTCGGGTTACCGAACTAATATCTCTACAACCCTAGCGTCACCGAACCTTAAGTGTGTAGACCCTACGGGTTCGGGAGACATGCAGACATGACCGAGACGACTCTCCGGCCAGTAACCAACAGCGGGATCTAGATACCCATGTTGGCTCCCACATGCTCCTCGATTATCTCATCGGATGAACCACGATGTCGAGGATTCAATCAATCCCATATACAATTCCCTTTGTCAATCGGTACGTTACTTGCCCGAGACTCGATCGTCGGTATCCTAATACCTCGTTCAATCTCGTTCTGCGGCAAGTCACTTTACTCGTACCGTAATGCATGATCCCGTGATCAACCACTTGGTCATATTGAGCTCATTATGATGATGCATCATCGAGTGGGCCCAGAGATACCTCTCCGTCATACGGAGTGACAAATCCCAGTCTCGATTCGTGCCAACCCAACATACACTTTCGGAGATACCCGTAATGCACCTTTATAGCCACCCAGTTATGTTGTGACGTTTGGCACACCCAAAGCACTCCTACGGTATCCGAGAGTTGCACAATCTCATGGTCTAAGGAAATGGTACTTGACATTTGGAAAAGCTCTAGCAAACGAACTACACGATCTTGTGCTATGCTTAGGATTGGGTCTTGTCCATCACATCATTCTCCTAATGATGTGATCCCGTTATCAATGACATCCAATGTCCATAGTCGTAAAAACCATGACTATCTGTTGATCAACGAGCTAGTCAACTAGAGGCTCACTAGGGACATGCTGTGGTCTATGTATTCACACATGTATTACGATTTCCGGATAACACAATAATAGCATGAATAATAGACAATTATCATGAACAAAGAAATATAATAATAACCATTGTATTATTGCCTCTAGGGCATATTTCCAACAAAACCCACAATTCATCGGATCTCGACAAACACACTGCAAAAAGAGATTACATCGAATAGATCTCCACAAAAGAAGGGGAGAACATTGTATTGAAATCCAAAAAGAAAGAAGAAGACATCTAGCTAATAACTATGGACCCGTAGGTCTGTGGTAAACTACTCACAACTCATCGGAGGGGCGAGGATGTTGATGTAGAGGCCCTCCGTGCTTGATTCCCCCCTCCGTGAGTGCCGGCGAAGGCTCCAAGATGGGATCTCGCGGATACAGAAGGTTACGGCGGTGGAAATTGTGTTTCGTGGTGCCCCCGGATGTTTTTGGGGTACGTAGGTATATATAGGAGGAAGAAGTACGTCGGTGGCTGCCCGAGGGGCCCACAAGACAGGGGGCGTGCCCTATGGGGGGGCGCACCCTCCTATCTTGTGGAGGCCTCGGCTGCTTCTTGACTTGCACTCCAAGTCCTCTGGATCACGTTTGTTCCAAAAATCACGCTCCCGAAGGTTTCATTCCGTTTGGACTCCATTTGATATTCCTTTTCTTCGAAATACTGAAATAGGCAAAAAAACAGCAATATGGGCTGGGCCTCCGGTTAGTAGGTTAGTCCCAAAAATGATATAAATGTGTAAAATATAGCCCATAAACATCCAAAAGGGTAATATAATAGCATGGAACAATCAAAGATTATAGATACGTTGGAGACGTATCAAACAACATATGCGGTTCCCTTTGTCATCGGTATGTTACTTGCCCGAGATTCGACCGTCGGTATCTCAATACCTAGTTCAATGTCGTTACCGGCAAGTCTCTTTACTTGTTCCGTATTACATCATCCTGCAACTAACTCATTAGTTACAATGCTTGCAAGGCTTATAGTGATGTGCATTACCGAGTGGGCCCAGAGATACCTCTCCGACAATCAAAGTGACAAATCCTAATCTCGAAATACGCCAACCCAACAAGTACCTTCAGAGACACCTGTAGAGCATCTTTATAATCACCCAGTTACGTTGTGACGTTTGGTAGAGCACAAAGTGTTCCTCCGGTAAACGGGGGTTGCATAATCTCATAGTTATAGCAACATGTATAAGTCATGAAGAAAGCAATAGCAACATACTAAACGATCAAGTGCTAAGCTAACGGAATGGGTCAAGTCAATCACATCATTCTCCTAATGATGTGATCCCGTTAATCAAATGACAACTCATGTCTATGGTTAGGAAACTTAACCATCTTTTATCAACGAGCTAGTCAAGTAGAGGCATACTAGTGACATTATGTTTGTCTATGTATTCACACATGTATTATGTTTCCGGTTAATACAATTCTAGCATGAATAATAAACATTTATCATGAAATAAGGAAATAAATAATAACTTTAATTATTGCCTCTAGGGCATATTTCCTTCAACGCCACCACCAAAAGTTGAAAATCTTCAATTTGAGTTTTTCTTCATTTTTTGAAATTCCTTAGTTTTTCAAATTCTTCAACTTTGCATTGTCTTCACGCTTTCCATCGTTATTCTTCATTGGCTATATATATATATATATATATATATATATATATATATATATATATATGAGTTTTTGTCCTCTACAGAATTCACTTGTTTCTATTTCTTCAAGTTGATTTCTTCTGCTAAGTGAATGTGATCGGACCCTTCCCCCTCTATGCTAAACTCAACCCAGTCTGGTCTCAAATTCTTCATGTGCGTTCTATTTGAAACTCGTTCAAAATCTTCACTGTGTCCTTTGACAGCTGAAGAAATTGTGAACGGAACTTTTAACTTATCTTATCTAAATTTTTGACTTTGCCGCTCAAACTATTCCGCATCCCATGACAATACTTATCTATTCGCCCACGATCTTACACGATCGCCACCTCTCAGTATGTGGGTGACACATGCCAAGCGAATGAGAAGGGTCAGGGGCACGTTCGTCCGATTTCCTCGGGCGTACAGTTTTTCACTCCCACTATAAATACCCCCGCCTCTTCCTAACTTCGTTTTTACTCCGCTCGTTCTCACTCCCGCTCGAGCATCTCAAACCCTAGCGCCGCCGCTACTTCATCGTCGCCGGTGACGAAGAGCTTAACTGCCTCGACCTCGTCCCATCGTACTCGCGCCGGTTGTGTATTTCTTCACTCCGCCGCCGTCGTAGCTGTCTTCCTATGCCAAGTTAGGGCGTGGAAGATCTGAACTGACGAACTTCACATCTACACTTCCCAGTTCGTTGTGTTCTTCATCAAGGGTAATTAAAAGTTACTTTTACTACCCTCTTTGATTCAAATGTTTTTCTTGAAAATCTTCAAAGGTGTTTATTCTTCAAATCTTCACACACTGAACACCTCACATGTCATCTGCTCTTGATTCGTTTCTCTAAGCAATGATTGTCTTCAAGATTCCTCAATTGTGTGGATTTTCAATCTATACAACTGTAGAACCTAAGACAAAGAACGCTTAGTCAAATTCTTCAAGACTAAGCTGGTCAAATTCCTCAAACTTATCCTTTTTGCAAAACCTTCTGAGAATGCATATGACCTCTCCAAATTCCTCGCAACTATACTCTGTTCACAGGTACACATGTCCACTGCTGAATCACTAGGTTCTCATCAACTTAACCCATTTGTAGCGTTCCTCGAAGAAAAGTTGCACACCTCTTCAGAAACTTCAGTTGTTCATATTCCTCAGCTGAAGAAAATGGCTTACGGTAAGAAGCCACAGAAGGGTGGAAAGAGGCCTGAGGTCAACACAGCATTTGAGATCCCCGATGATATTTATGCTGGATACTGCACACCCCCTGAGGAAGATAAAAATCAGCGCAAGGTGTGCATTCAAAAGATCGAGAGGAGATGGGCACGGGAATGGAGGGACTACAGATATGTCACTCCCAAGTATATGAAGAAATTCGCACTCAACCCTCCATGCCCAAGACCTCCATTGGCACCTAGCCAATTGGCAGATCCCACCAGCCTCAAGCGCGGTGAGGATTATCCTAATGAATGGGCAAAGCGCCAGGCCAAACAAGCAAAGGGAGAAGTGAGGAAATTTAATGAAAACTTTGATGTTGCTGCTACCACTGCTGAGGCCTTTGTTAGCAAGCCGAAGAAGGCCATGGCTAAAAAGCCTACTCACAAGCCAAGTGCTTCACCCTCAATGCCCTCACGGCCAAGTTCCTCAGCAATGCCCTCACGACCAGATTCTTCAAAGCCCTCACGGCTAGTTCCTCAAACTGCTCCTCCTCCTTCAAAATCATTAGCTCCTCTGACAAAGTCTTCAGCTGCTCCGACTAAATCCTCTGCACATGTGCATCTCGCCACGTGCCAAAGGACTACAGGCATCTCAATTGCCTCAGGAGCTTCTGCAAGTTCCTCAGCTGCACCAAATTCCTCAACTGGTCCCTCTTTGCTGAAGAAAAAGGCCACTGCTGGACGAGGCCCCCGACCAAGTCCTCATAAGAAGCAGGTCGCCTTTCAAGTGCCCTCTGATGACGATGAGGCTAATGATGAAGAACTTGCCGTAATCATCAGAGACAGGCAGGCCAGGGCCGCTAGAGCCAAAGGCAGCAATGTGTCACTGTTATTGGATCCAAAGTTGATCCTAGATTTCATTGATCTATGGCACAAGGACCCAAACACGCCTTTGCTGGAGATGAACCTCACTCTTGGTCAAAGTCATGTGTTGAATGCCTTCATTAAAGAAGAAAAGTGGAAATTTGAAGAAGGAAGAAGACTGAAGAAAGCGCAGTATAAGAAGCAGCGCTACCTAAAGGACAATGTCCTCACCCTTACGCCTGATCAAATCGTTGCCTTGCAAGCTGAGATCAAGCAACTGAGTGATGAATTCAATCGCTACTATGCTAACTGGAAGGGCGCCAAGGTCTGGTTCGTCAAGCTGACGAAGACATTCACTTCAAGTGCTGCTGCTCCTGTGCACATTGAAGTCACTCCGGCTGAAGCATCTGCTCAGCCTACTGAAGAACATGCCAGCACCGCTGATGACAATCAGGCTGCTGAAGAAAATGAAAGTACCAGGGCTGATGACTGCATTCCAGCCGCTGAAGAAATTGCCAGGGCATCCACTAGTGGTGCGCCTGAAGAAAATGAAGAAGTCGAGCAATTTGCATCGATTGCGCCTGAAGAAACTGAACCAAAATCCTCTGCTCCTCCTGCGCCTACACCAACTCTGATTCTTCCATCTGCATCAGATGCGAAGAAGACCAAGGCTGCAGAGCGTGCAGCTGTGAAGAAAAGGCAGGCATCAACTTCATCAGATTCTTCATCTCCGAAGAAGATGAAGCCTTTGACAAGCTCAATTAACAACCCAATTGATGTTGTTCCTGTCTCCTTCATGCCATCAAAGGACCTTGTTCCTTTTGGTGAAGATTATGTGATTCCAAGAGAATTCGATGAAGAGAATCCTTTTGTTGCTTTACCAGAGCAGTTGGATGAAGAAATTGAAGTGGATGATATCCCTTCAACACCAGTTGTCTCCTCGCCTATGCCTCAGTTCACTGCTGAAGAAGCCGGCATTGAAGAAATGGAAGATGAGGATGTGGACATTGGTTGTACCACACCAGTGCTGAATGATGACTTTTGGGAAAGTCAGCACCCCAACTCTCCAATGTTCGCTCCACTTCAAGCAATTCCTCAGTCCCCAGCTGCTACTGAAGTACAAATGGTTTCTGAAGAACCTCATGCAACCCCATCTTTCCATGAAGAAATTCCAGCCACTAGTGCTGAAGAAAATGTAAATGAAGAATTGAAGACCCAGGCTGCAGCTGAAGAAGAGCCTAAAATTCCTCAGTCTGTGGATCCTGAGATTGTGATTCCTAAGGTGGTGATGCAATTGACTGACACTCCTCAGCCCAAGACAAAGGATCCTTTCTCAAAGAAGAAAAAATTCAAGGCTGATGACTTCTTCGGCGAGCATGTTTTGTTCACTGAATTCAACCCTTATGACAACGCTCGTCTTAGAAGGAAGCGCTTCTGGACTGCTACCAAGGCCAATTTCTATTCTTCACTGCTTTTCAACAAGGACAAAGTCTTCGACCACGAGCATATTCCTCACGTGGACATGGAATCAATGCCTTGCTTCTCTCAAGTCCTCATTATGCTTCATGATGTAGGACTGCTCAACTTTTGCTCTGACATAGTTGATTGGAATGAAGAGTTTATTCTTCAGTTCTACGCCACACTACACATCACAGGTGATGCTGATGATATCAACACTTGGGTGTTAGACTGGATGACCGAAAACACTCATTACAATGCACCGGCCTCTGAAATACTTCATGCCCTGCCAATCAGTCCTCCACCTGAAGGTGCTCGTTGTCTGTACCAAGAGCCTGAACTCACTGCTCATTACATGCAAGTGCTCATGAAGCCTCTAAAGCCTGGTCAAGCCCCCAGGACAAAATTCCTCGTGAAGGAATTGTTGTATGTGCCAAGAACCATCTATCACATTCTGACGAGGACTATGAGTCCTGTCAAAGGCCACGACTCATCTGATGAGGAAATTGTTGGCATCATAAAGAATATGCTATTCAAGATCATGCATGGAATCCCTGTAAATTATCATGATTTCTTCATGAGGACTCTGGCAAATGTTGCACTCTCTCCATTTGAGCTGAAGCCTTATGCTCCTTGGATCATGAGATTCCTCAGGACAAGGTCTTCACTCAACTACAAAGCTGACTTTCAGAATCACCTCAGCTACTTGCCACCGATTGAAGTCCTCAAGCGGACATATTCCTCAGCTGATGAGAAGGGCAAGGCACCAGCTGTTATCGATGAAGGTATTCGTCCATTGGATGGTCAGTTCCGCAAAGCTGCATCTTATTCCAATAGTGATGACTCTGCCACTCATGATTCTGCTGCCAATGCATCCAAGCCAAATCCTCAAGCCACTGCTCCTCGTGTGATGACTGACCGTGAGCTGCTTCTTAGTCTTCACCAGAAGGTGGATCGAAACCACAAATGGGTTAAGCGTCAGTTTGGCTCTATTCTTCACAACATGACTTCTACACATAATGCAGTGAAGAAAAACCATTACTACCTCCATGAAGTCTTCGATCGCACCTGGGCTATTCTGTCACATCTCTATGGTGAAGAAGATCTGAAGCAAATGGGTTTCAAGGAAGATTTTGACTAGTCTGCTCCTCCACCAAAGAAATACAAGAACGTCGGGGTTCCTTCCTTGGTCGCCAGTTCATTTTCTTCATCACGCGACACGGATGAATATGAAGACTTGGACGACACTGCGGCTGGCCCTACAATGACACAAGACCCCAACAACGCCGGCGCTCCTCCATCATCATGATATTCTTCAGGGGCGTTAGTCCTCATTTTCAACCCCTTTGGTCATTCGATGAAAAAGGGGGAGAAATTTGAGTTAGTCTTCAAGCGGGTCTATCTTATATGGGCGTTTTTTTCTAAGTTACAACTCTCGTTCTTTTGATGACTTTGCTGGATCGAGTTGTAATCTTAAACTCTATGGTGGCCTGATACTTTTGCTGAGTTCTTCTGCATGCTTATTCCTCATTAATGTTAATGCACGCATGCTGAATTACATCAGTCACCATATTTCATCATGCATTTCAAATTCTTCATATTATATGTCAAATGTGTGTATTACAAGATATAGGGGGAGATCTCCATGACTATGCACATCCTCAAGTGTGCATTGCTTCAAAAGCAAATTCGTCACTATGCACATCTTCAGGGGGAGTTCTTCTATATCTTGCAATGAAATTCCTCAATATCAGTATTTACACTTCATATGTTTATCCCCGTTGAAAACTTAACCTATATTGTCATCAATCAGCAAAATGGGGGAGGTTGTAAGTGCATCTAGTGCCCCTTAGTGATTTTGGTGTATTGAAGACTTATAGGTTAAGGGACTGATGCATTTGTGAGTGTACACAGGTCTATAAGTCTATGAGGAGTTTGATATTTACAGAGAAAGTCGACCCCTAAAAATGAAGTTCTTCAACTGAAGACTTTGGATTTCTGAAGACTTTCTGAAGACTTTGAAAGTGAATAAATTGGTGTGACCTTGAAGACTTGGCAATCATTCGAGGAACATGAAGCGTGAAGACTTCTGTTTTCGTAGTTTCATTTTCTCTTTCTTGAGTCATAGGAAACACCGTACTGCTAAAGGGGGTCGAGGAAATACTAAGGAAAAATTTCCATGTGATGCTCAACTCAAAATCCTACGCCTACCAATCCCTTCGAGTGAAGTCATTGGAAATCTCATACAGTTTAGTCATATTCTTCAGAGACAGAGACGAAGTTCTTCTGGTCTCTGAGGAATTTGTTCTGACTGAGGAGTTAGGAATTCACCAGTGTGGATTGCCTACACAGTGAGGAACATGATAGCCCTGAGGAATTTGAGAGTCAAAATTCCGACCGCTGTTGTGTTATATGCCAGCTGTCCCAAAATATCTACCCACCTAATGGTCATATCATTGAAGGGCATTTATGTCTTATCATGTCGGGCTGCTCCCTAGGCTATAAATAGTCGCCCCCTACAACCACTAGCTGGTTGGCTGCTCCGAGAGAAACCGACACTTGTCATTTGAGAGTATCCCATCCTCCGAGGACTTTGAGCGAAAATCATCAAGTGAAGAAAACCCAAACCCAACACACCTACAACCCAAAGTGATTGAGCATCACTAAAGAGTTTGATCTTGCGTGGATCCGACGCTTGTTACCTTTGAAGATTGTGCTTCTTCCTGACGGTTAGGCGTCATGGTCTAGAGCATCCAAGTGGAATTGTGGATCGCCGAGTGACCTAGTCTATGAAGGTTTGGAAGTCACTTGAAGACTTACCACGAGTGATTGGGCGAGGTCTGTGTGACGTTAGCTCAAGGAGAATACGGTGAGGACTGTGTATCAGGGATTGTGTGTCCCCGGGTTTAAATACCTAGCCGCTCCAACCAGACGTACAACTGAGACAGCAGTTGGAACTGGTCTACCAAATCATTGTCTTCACCAAGCTTACTGGTTCTATTTCCTCAACTCTTTCATTTCCTCATTTCTGTTGTTGTGTGCTTGTTCATATCTGTTTGATGACTTTGATCAAGACTTTCTCAACTTCCTCGCTCAATTTCTTCAGTCATCCATCTTCATCATGTGTTATCCAAAGGCTTACGCTTTCAGACTGCATGCTTGTCTTCATTTCATCATGATGACTATGCTTGTGTTCTGCTATGTTTACTTTTGAGTACTTATTCCACTGCAAGTACTTCTTCATTTAGGAATTTCCTCACCAGCAAATTCCTCAGTGAAGAATTCATAAAAATCGCCTATTCACCCCCCCCCCCCCTCTAGTCGATATAACGCACTTTCACAACTTGGCTCATAGTTTTCTTTATCCTAGTTGCAAGTCCACCCTCGACTCACAACTTGGGCCATGGTTTTGTTGTTATCCCAATTGCTAGTCTAGCCTCCTAATTCGCAACTGGCCCATTTGTTTTCATCCCAGTTGCAAGTCCACCCTCAACTCACAACTGGCATCGCAGTTTTGTATAGTTTTCCCAGTTACAAGTCCACCCTCGACTCGTGAAAGGATCGAGAAGAGGTGTCTAGAGGGGGGTGATTAAACACTAAATGAGAAAAGTTGCAGTTTTTAATTTCTTTAAGTTCAAGTGGAGTTTTGGCACAAGTTTAACAATCACAATACATATCAAGCAAGCATGCAAAGAGTATATGAGCAGCGGAAAGTAAAGCATGCAACTTGCAAGAATGTAAAGGGATGGGATTGGAGTGTGCAAACGCAATTTGGAGACACGGAGATTTTTGAGACGTGGTTCCGATAGGTGGTGCTATCATACATCCACGTTGATGGAGACTTCAACCCACGATGGGTAATGTCTGAGCGAGTCCACGGAGGGCTCCACCCACGAAGGGTCCATGAAGAAGCAACCTTGTCTATCCCACCATGGCCGTCGCCCACGAAGGACTTGCCTCACTAGGGTAGATCTTCACGAAGTAGGCGATCTCCTTGCCCTTACAAACTCCTTGGTTCAACTCCACAATCGTGTCGGAGGCTCCCAAGTGACACCTAGCCAATCTAGGAGACACCACTCTCCAAGAAGTAACAAATGGTGTGTTGATGATGATCTCCTTGCTCTTGTGCTTCAAATGATAGTCTCCCCAACACTCAACTCTCTCTCACACAAGATTTGGATTTGGTGGAAAGAATATTTAAGTGGAAAGCAACTTGGGGAAGGCTGGAGATCAAGATTCATATGGTAGGAATGGAATATCTTGGTCTCAACACAAGTGTAGGTGGTTCTCTCTCAGAAAATGTATGCTGGAAGTGTAGGCATGTTCTGATGGCTCTCTCTACGAATGAAGAGTGGGTGGAGGGGTATATATAGCCTCCACACAAAATCTAACCGTTACACACAACTTACCAATCTCGGTGGGACCGAATCCTCAAACTTGGTCAAACCGATTTAGCAAATAATGTGACTGTTAGGGTTTTCGGTGGGACCGACATGCTACTCGGTAGAACCGATATGGTTAGGGTTAGGGCATAATGTAATCTCAGTGAGACCGATTACACAAACTCGGTGGGACCGGTTTTGGTGATCAGCTAACCAGAGAGTTGATCAGGCAAACTCGGTGGGACCGATTCGCTCATCTCGGTTGGACCGAAACGTTACGAAGAGGGACAGAGAGTTTGCATTGTAATCTCGGTAGGACCGATTACGCAAACTCGGTGGGACCGATTTTGGTAATGGATACATACAGAGATATTACAATCCCATCTCGGTGAGACCGAGATCCCTATCGGTAAGACCGAATTAACTAGGGTTTTGTGGAAGTGGCTATGACATCTGAACTCGGTGGCGCCGGATAGAAAGAATCGGTGGGGCCGAGTTTGACTTTTGATTTGGGTCATATGTGGATGTGAGAAGGTAGTTGAGGGCTTTGGAGCATATCACTAACCACTTTGAGCAAGCAAGCCATTAAGCAACACCTCATCCCCTCTTGATAGTATTGGCTTTTCCTATAGACTCAATGTGATCTTGGATCACTAAAATAGAAAATGTAGAGTCTTGTGCTTTGAGCTTGAGCCAATCCTTTTGTCCTTAGCATTCAAAGGGGTTCCACATCCTCTAGTCCATGCCACTTCATTGTTGAACTTATCTGAAACATACTAGGTAAAAGTGTTAGTCCAACAAGAGATATGTTGACATAAATTACCAAAATCACCTGTGAGCACTTGTGCTTTCAATCTCCCCCTTTTTGGTAATTGATGACAACATACATCAAAGCTTTAGATAAGGATATAGAGAATAACAAGTAAAGCTTTGGAAAGACATGTAACATGCATAGGCTCCCCCTACATGTATGCAATCATGTGAATATGAAATATAGGATCATGTGAATGCACAAGCATGATAAAGTAAGCAATGTGTTACATGTATCTTGGCTATATGCATCAGAGCAAAAGATGTGAATATGGAAGATGTACCTTCATGCTCATGAGTCCTTGTTGCTAACAGTATGTACATCAGCAAGAATTCCTCATACACATGACTGTGATGCATATACTTACCTTGTGGTCTTGAGTTGGCTTAGGAAGTGATGAACCTGTGTAAACAAGGTCAGACAACACAGATACACCTACTAGCCATAGCAAACAAAAGAAACCATAAGAGAACCAAGACTGGGATGACATGTAGAGTGAGTACTAAGTACCACATTGAACATAGACATGTCCCCAAAGGTAAAGATGTGCAATGAATTTTAAGGATTTCCTTCCCTTAGATGTCTTGCTCCCCCTGAATCTAGCATGGGATACTGGGAGAAGATAGGGAACAGAAAATCAGGGCTCAAAGAAAATAAACAGAGCTAATGCAAACAAGCAAATATGAACATGTCATTCCCCTCTTGAAGACATGTGACTTCTCTTGTAGCGACCCGACCTCAGACGGTCAAGCCTGCAGGTATCCGTACATCCTCGGATCAAGATGTCGGCACACACAAGACATCAATGTATATATCAAAGTGCAATCACATGTATAAATAACATAAAACTGATATATATATATATATATATATATATATATATATATATATACCTCATAAGTCTCAGCGGAAACAAATAATCGCGTGTGGAGTCCCATCAACGCCATCGGCAGGTTGAGTGTAGACCGTAACCCTGCACTGCCTTCTTACTCGCTTGAAGAAAAATATCTGCAACATGATACGTTGCAGTCGTGTAGGTCGGTACATTGAATGTACCGGCAAGATCACAACATGAGAAAACAGATGATAAAACTATACTATATGCAATATGGCTTTGTGGCTCTGTGTCTGAGTTTCGTTTTGCATAAAAGCTAGTTTTATTTTCCCTACATCAAAGGAATAATTGGAGTCTGTACTATGGAGTTTTCTATCATGACATGGTTCCGCCAACCAATTTCTCATAGCCCAAATCATCATAAGTTGCCCACAATTAAGTTATCAGACCGGTGTTGAGAGTTTCGAGATAGATCCAAGTCCAGAGGCTCAAATTGTCCGTAACCAGGGACGCGGCTAATCGATTAGGTTTTAACCCTCTACAGAGGTTTGTACACTTTACCCGCAAGATTCGATCCCTCTCTTTACGTTCTCGCACTTCAGGGTGTTTGAGAACAAGACGACCGAAACATGGTCTTCCGAAGAGTTCCCCTGACCACTGTCCGGTGCTCATCCAATCCTACCGTAGTTCTACATTTGCTAGCACCGCCCCAGCCAGAGTCACAACTAAGGTCAACCAAGCCAAAGCCCATAGTGACTTGCGGTTGCACAGTAAGCTTCCTGCATGAAGTATTCTTCCGCCTCTTTGAGTCTGGGTGAAGCTTTCCGCAAGATGTCATGGCGCTTTCTCCATGCATCCGCCATCCACCGTTTCTCCAGGGTGCCCGTCAACCGTCCTTCAACCAGTAGTGTGAATTGAATTCTTGTCTCGAGTCTTGAAGTCTTAGGCCTTGAAGATGCAGTCCTTGCAGATGCCATCATGGAGTTGTCGTCATTGACGTAGAGTCCTCCATTCTCACACCACTCCCGAGCACTCATACCAAACCTCGTCTACTATAGCGTAGCACTAAAATAAATAACGTCCCGGGCTTGGTAACAGGGTGATGGGTTCCTACCTCATGCATACTACTCAACTACAAGAATTCAATATCACTACTGGAGGGTTGTTGCAAAGATGCCACTAAATGCAATAGAACATAGGTATGAAAGCATGGTCAAAGTGAACTTGCCTGGTAATACTTGATGAAGGTTATAACGCTCTCAGAAAACTTGATAGAACTATTCGTCACTCTTCGGAGAAAATCCAAACAAGTCAAACGTAGCATTCACATAAGCAAACAGCCTAGCAAACAATTCTAGCACTCGAAATAACAATCAAAACAACAAATAAAATCGATAATAAAACTCAAACAAAATCCAAAGAAACTTCAAAAACTACAAAGAAAAACTACTAACGAAGATCTATGACTTTGCTACAAACATCTAATATAGTTTTGCCCTAAGTAAAAATTTAACAACAATTAAAACACTAGACTAATAAATTAACAGAAAATAAAAAAGTAAAACAACTAAGTTAACAGAAAGTATTTTTCATAAAACTTTATTTGCAAGAAGAAACAAATAAAAAGCTTTTATAAAACTGTAACTATGACATATACAAGTTTTCATACGAAACTAACAAAATAAATTTTTAAAATAGGAATAAAATTGTCTACAGTTAAATAACAGAAAGAAAACTAAATTTGTCAAAAGTGACAAAAAGAAAAAATTGAAAAACAATTAAAACTATAAGGAAAAGGTTAAAACAAAAGTAGAACTAAAATAGTATTGTTTTTCCTAAAACTCTAATTTAAAATAAACTAAAAATAAATCACTATATGCTACTGGATAGACAAAACAATAAAAAAACAGTAGCAAAAAGAATCAATCAAAAATACTTTGTAAAACTCAAAATATGACCAGATTAGTGATTTGAACAAATTTTATCAAATTCAAATTTAAAATAATCAAATTGGAAACCCAATTGCTCAAACAGAAACTTTAACAAATTTTGAAACTGCAGAAAAAAGAATCACTCAATTTGAATCTATAAAATAAAATATATAGAATATCTAAGATTGAAACTTTTCTGTTTTTTTTACACATATGAACATAAATAAAAACGGGAAAGTCTGTTGGGCTAGGAGCTGAGCGATCTGTAACTAAACGGGCGCCAAGTTGAGACTTAACAAAAACATGCATGTACGTTTAAAAACAGAAAACCAGCAAACCGGTTTGACCTAAAACAAGAATAAACCGTAAATAAACTATAAGCTAAACCACAACCTAAAACCGTAAACTAAAAACCAATCTAGAGAAAAAAAACGCTTCGATCTAACATGAGAAAAAAAAACGAATGGAGGAGGAGGTGCGTACAGAGGCTGCAGGGCGCCGGTAGAGAAGATGGTGACGACGTGGCGGCGGCTCCGGTGATCACGGGCGATAGCTGCGGTGTCCAGGCGATGCACCGATGAGTGGCTCGTCCGGTGGTGGAGTCGGAGATGGTCACGACGACGAGCATTTAAGGAACGAAGCGGTGAAGCTCCGTGCTCCGGCGAAGACGACAAGGTTCGTACGGTGGCTGTAGATGAAAAGGGGTCACAAGACCATGTCAAACAGGGTTTAGGGGTCGATAGAAGTCGTAACACAGAAGAAGGAGAGTCGGGATGGCTCACCGACGTCGGAATCCGGCGATGAACTGCAGCTTCTGCGGCGAGATCCAAACGGTGAGGGCGTGCGATAGGGTGGGTTTTTGCGAGGGCTTTCGAAGGGAATCGTCCAAGGAAGGTCATGGCTATTTATAGGACATGATGCTTGGGCAAGGGTTGACTTCGGGTAGGGTTCCCAAGAGATCGTCTGTGAGGCGACGTCGAGCGCGAGCTAGATCCTGTTCTGTTTCTTGTACGTGAAGAAGAGGAAGGAAAGGGAAAAAAGAGAGAGAGAATGGGCTGCGCCAGGAGGGAAAAAGGGAAGGGGCGCTATTGGGCCTAGTGTACTGTGCCCGTTAGGCTTCGACCCTTTTTTTAATAAAAGACAAGAAGGAAAACTAAAATAGAGAGAAATAATAAAACTTTTATATATACATATTATATATCTAAAATTTTCAGAAAAACATTTCCTACATCATGAACTATTTTCCTTGTTCATAAACGGTCACACAAAATCTCAAAATTCAAACAGTGCCACTGTTGCATTTAAAATGCAAACAAAATTATTTTAAAATACTAAAATAAGTCCAAATTCATTTTTCTCCATTTTTCGGTTATAGGGAAGCATTTTACCTATTTTCCAAACATTTTATTTTTGTAGAAAAATAATTTGAATAAAAACCAAATAACTCCAAATTGAAAGGGGTTTTCAAAATACCTTCAAAGAGGCTTTCAATTTTATTCTTTTAAACCTCCAACTCGTATTTCATATAATTTGAAGAATTCATTTTATCTTCTCTCATGAAAATCATTGAGTTGCATAAAGTTTCAGAATTTGAAATATAGAATTCAAATCTTTTCAAAAACCCTTTTGATTTCAAATGGAAGAAGTCATGTCATCCTCACACTAGGGTTTTGTGATGAAATGGGTTTGAATTCATGGACGTCAAATTGCAAAGATGAAAGTTTTGGGAAAGTCCTTTTATTCCCTCTCATTCAACTTTCAAAGAGTTTCAAATTCCACTCAATTTCAATCAATCAATCACAAAACAATCAAACAAACAATCATAAATATTTATTTAATATAACATTCCAAAATTTAGAATTTTGGGATGTTACAAACCTACCACACTTAAAATGAATCTCGTCCTCGAGATTCGAAGAGGCTAGCAAGAAAGGTTAGGGTTTGGGGGTCTTCTAGCAAATCCATCAATCGAAATAGTCTAGTGTGCTACCACACTTAAAAACAGGGTTATGGTTCCAACAGATCTTATGTACTCTATCCTTAGTGTGAACACTATCAGTCTTCTCACATCTTCGGAGTAACTCCTACACTATGGCTCTTCTAGTAGGGCATAACCTTTTCCTCAAACTCGTGTCCTTTCATCCTGGTGAGGTTCTTTTGAGACTGGGTCATCTTAGCAGACAGGTCTGTCGCCAATACTAAACAACTATCGAGATCTCATGGTGGACAATAATATATGGTTTGTCCTGCAGGAAAACGGGTGTGGGCTGAATCTCACCGTATAACCTACGATTGGCAACGGTTGCCTGAACATGGATCAATCATCCTACCATTCTAAGGTTTAAACAAAATTTTGACATCGTCGTCTCTCTACTATGGTTAAGTCACTCAGATTTACCAATCCAAATAGCAAGAGCGAATGATACGAGTAAGTCGGTATGGTGATCAATCCATTCCGCACCCAGATCATTACCCTGTATAAGGTTTAGCGAATCTCGTATTTCTAACACTCGGGCATCTTCACAAGCTTTGCAGAATTTCTCTCGTCCTTGAACTGGGTTTGAGTAAATCCATTGATTCTGCAAGCTGAACAAACATCTATCGATCTTCACAACTCTTAGGTTTTTACGTAATCTCCTATGAAACGTTTGCTGACGAAATCACAGCTTCTTCCAAAATTTCTTCCTCCAGAGAGTACTTGATCCTTATTAATTCCTGGGCCTATGGGTTGTGGGCCCACTTCAATACTTGTGTAGCTTTAACTCATCATTGGAGCTACAATTGTTCCATATTTCAACATTACATCTCATTTAAATCCAATATTACTTCATTCCTTCATACTCCTGAGGTAACCAAAATATTAGAATACAACTCATACTTATTTTATCCAAACTCCAATCTTTGGGACACATTTCCCTTTCCATAAATTAAATGTTCTCATAGGGTACTCCCACCCTTATGGTGAAATGCACAATTTTACCCATAAAACCATATTTCTCATATCCTCAAAAATGGTCAACATGTGTGTTCATAGCGTAACAACTCCTACAATTCAACATATGGAATTAGGACACTTTAACTTTATTGATTTCATGAATCCATTACAAACTCTGAGCACCCATTACATAACTCAACTTATTGTACTCATGAAAAAAAATTGCTTTCTAGAACTCTTATTATCCATATCCAAATCTCAACTACTCAGCTCCACCTTTCTTCTGATCTGAACATTCCCCAGAAAAATGTCCCGCTTCCTTGCTGGGCATTTGCTAGCATAATGACCTAAATCCTTGCATCTGTAACAAGTGATATGACTCAGGTCCTTTTCTGCAGAAATTGGGTTGTTCTAAGGATGCCTTCATTTTCTCTTCATGGATTTCTCCGTAATGATCAGAGCTTCTATTTGTCGAGGGTCAAGCTTCACTTCTGCTGTCGGGAAGCCTCTGAGATACTCTTGGCTTTCCTTCGTGCAATACTGGGAATAATGTCCTTCTTCTCCACATGAATAGCAAGCGTTGGAGTAGAATCTGATTAGGCCTTCTCCATCGGGGTCTTCAACATCTTCCTTCATCACAGGTTCTTCTAGACCTTCCTTGAGGGCTTCCTTCATTCCTTCTTCCTTCTTATGAATAGTTTGTTGCACCGTAGGGTAAATGTCACACTGCGTCGGGTAGTGGGTGGTTCCTTCACACAAGAAACAAGTCATCTGACTAGTTGGGCCTTCCTCAGCAGGGTGATTTTCCATGCAATGAGGGCATCCATCCTTGTGCTCTTCCTGGGTATGTCCTATTTCTCCTCAAATCTTGCAGGCACAAGGTTTATTTCTTGGTGTATCATGGTGCTTCCTGATAAGACGAGATCTTGTCAGAGTCTTCTTGAATTCTTCCCAAGTCTTTGCTCCATTCCATCCCTGTATGGCTTGATGCATCTGCCACCATGTTGCAGCACTTCCTTCAAAGTACTGAAGAGCGTACGATACTTCATTCTTCCTTGAAACCAAATTGCTCCCAAGTGATTCTCCATGTTCAATCCATAGCTCGCCTCCGATCGAGTCTTCATCCGTAGAATACCAAATCCAACTTCATTCATCATCTATGGGGTCCAAAAGTTTTGGGATGAGATATGAGAGAGGTGGGGAGGGATATACACACAATACAAACAATAGTTTTGAAAAAAAATGTTTTTTATTTTGTGGCTGTCAGAAAAACATCAAACAAAATGACAGCTCACAAATCGTCGCATCTAACGTAAGTATATAACAGGGGTTTGGTCTTCTAAAGGTCAAATAATTCTTCAGATTCTTCAAATTCTTCTAGTCTTCGGAGTCTTCAATTGTTGCAGCTTCAACTCTGCTAATGCATGGTGAAATCCTTGTTACTTTGAAGAGGTCATCAGCTGTCCGATATATTTCTTGGAGCGGCTTCAGTTGATACTTCATGTGGTCAAAAGGGAAAAGGGGTATATTCTAACTATTTGAGGTGAGAGGGACTACTTGATAAAATCAAAAAAGATGAGAAGTAAGAGTCTTTTTGAAAATAAGGTTTTAGAAATTTCCTGTCCCAGCGGCTTTTCGATTTCTAGGGTCACGTCCTAAAGTCAACATGTGCTCTGATACCATATCTGTAGCGACCCGACCTCAGACGGTCAAGCCTCTGTGTATCCGTGCCATCCCTAGATCAGTATCTTTGGCACACAAGACATCAATGTATATATCAAAGTGCAATCACAGGTATAAATAACGTAAAACTAATATATATATACCTCATAAGTCTCAGTGAAACAAATAATCGGTGTGGAGTCCCATCAACGCCATCGGCGGGTTGAGTGTAGACCGTAACCACATCTTTGTACTCTTACTCGTTGGAAGAAAAATATCTGCAACATGATACGTTGCAGCCGTGTAGGTCAAGACATTGAATGTACCGGCAAGATCACAACATGAGAAAACAGATGATAAAACTATACTATATGCAATATGGCTTTGTGGCTCTGTGTCTGAGTTTCGTTTTGCATAAAAGCTGGTTTTATTTTCCCTACATCAAAGGAATAACTGGAGTCTGTACTATGGCAAATCATCATAAGTTGCCCACAATTAAGTTATCAGTCCGGTGTTGAGAGTTCCGAGATAGATCCAAGTCCAAAGGCTCAAATTGTCCGTAACCGGGGACACGGCTAATCGATTAGGTTTTAACCTCTCTGAGGTTTGTACACTTTACTCGCAAGATTCGATCCCTCTCTTTATGTTCTCGCACTTCAGGGTGTTTGAGAACAAGACGACCGAAACATGGTCTTCCGAAGAGTTCCCCTAACCACTGTCCGGTGCTCATCCAATCCTACCGTAGTTCTACATCTGCTAGCACCGCCCCAGCTGTAGTCACAACTAAGGTCAACCAAGCCGAGCCCATAGTGACTTGCGGTTGCACAGGTAAGCTTCCGCATGAAGTATTCTTCCGTCTCTTTGAGTCTGGGTGAAGCTTTCCGCAAGATGTCATGGCGCTTCTCCATGCATCCCGGCCATCCACCGGTTTCTCCAGGTGCCCACAACCGCCCTTCACCCAAAGAGTGTGTATTGAATTCTTGTCTCGAGTCTTGAAGTCTCGAGGCCTTGAAGATCCAGTCCTTGCAGATGCCATCATGGAGTTGTCGTCATTGACGTAGAGTCCTCCATTCTCACACCACTCCCGAGCACTCATACCAAACCTCGTCTACTATAGCGTAGCACTAAAATAAATAATGTCCCGGGCTTGGTAACAGGGTGATGGATTCCTACCTCATGCATACTACTCAACTACAAGAATTCAATATCACTACTGGAGGGTTGTTGCAAAGATGCCACTAAATGCAATAGAACATAGGTATGAAAGCATGTTCAAAGTGAACTTGCATGGTAATACTTGATGAAGGTTATAACGCTCTCAGAAAACTTGATAGAACTATTCGTCACTCTCCGGAGAAAATCTAAACAAGTCAAACGTAGCATTCACATAAGCAAACAGCCTAGCAAACAATTCTAGCACTCGAAATAACAATCAAAACAACAAATAAAATCGATAATAAAACCCAAAAAAAATCCCAAGAAACTTCAAATAAAACTACAAAGAAAACTACTAACGAAGATCTATGACTTTGCTACAAACATCTAATATAGTTTTGCCCTAAGTAAAAACTTAACAGCAATTAAAACACTAAACTAATAAATTAACAGAAAATAAAAAAGTAAAACAACTAAGTTAACAGAAAGTATATTTCATAAAACTTTATTTGCAAGAAGAAACAAATAAAAAGCTTTTATAAAACTGTAACTATGACATATACAAGTTTTCATATGAAACTAACAAAATAAATTTTTAAAATAGGAATAAAATTGTCTACAGTTAAATAACAGAAAGTAAACTAAATTTTTCAAAAGTAACAAAAAGAAATAATTTAAAAACAATTAAAACTATAAGGAAAAGGTTAAAACAAAAGTAGAACTAAAACAGTACTGTTTTGCCTAAAACTCTAATTTAAAATAAACTAAAAATAAATCACTATATGCTACTGGATAGACAAAACAATAACAAAATAGTAACAAAAGAATCAATCAAAAATACTTTGTAAAACTCAAAATATGACCAAATTAGTGATTTGAACAAATTTTATCAAATTCAAATTTAAAATAATCAAATTGGAAATCCAATTGCTCAAAAAGAAACTTTAACAAATTATGAAACTGCAAAAAAAAGAATCACTCAATTTGAATCTATAAAATAAAATATATAGAATATCTAAGATTGAAACTTTTCTGTTTTTTTTACACATATGAACATAAATAAAAACGGGAAAGTCTGTTGGGCTAGGAGCTGAGCGATCTGTAACTAAACGGCACTCGGTTGAGACTTAACAAAAACATGCATGTACGTTTAAAAACAGAAAACCATCAAACCGGCTTGACCTAAAACAAGAAAAAAACCGTAAATAAACTATAAGCTAAACCACAACCTAAAACCGTAAACTAAAAACCGATCTAGAGAAAAAAACGCTTCGATCTAACATGAGAAAAGAACGAATGGAGGAGGAGGTGCGTACAAAGGCTGCAGGGCGCCGGCAGAGAAGATGGCGACGATGTGGCGGCGGCTCCGGTGATCACGGGCGATAGCTGCGGTGTCCAGGCGATGCACCGATCAGTGGCTCGTCCGGTGGTGGAGTCGGAGATGGTCAGCGACGACGAACGACGACGGAACGAAGCGGTGAAGCTCCGTGCTCGGCGAAGACGCGACAAGGTTCGTACGGTGGCTGTAGATGAAAAGGGGTCACAAGACCATGTCAAACAGGGTCTAGGGGTCGATAGAAGTTGTAACACAGAAGAAGGAGAGTCGGAATGGCTCACCGACGTCGGAATCCGGCGATGAATTGCAGCTTCTGCGGCGAGATCCAAACGGCGAGGGCGTGCGATAGGGTGGGTTTTTGCGAGGGCTTTCAAGGAATCGCCCAAGGAAGGTCATGGCTATTTATAGGACATGATGCTTGGGCAAGGGGTTGACTTCGGGTAGGGTTCTGAAGAGATCGTGACGCGGAGGCGACGCCGAGCGAAGCTAGATCCTGTTCTGTTTCTTGTACGTGAAGAAGAGGAAGGAAAGGGAAAAAATAGAGAGAGAATGGGCTGCGCCAGGAGGGAAAAAGGGAAGGGCGCTATTGGGCCTAGTGGGCGGCCTGCATCGTGCCCGTTAGGCTTCGACCCTTTTTTTAATAAAAGACAGGAAGGAAAACTAAAATAGAGAGAAATGATAAAACTTTTATATATACATATTATATATCTAAAATTTTCAAAAAAACATTTCCTACATCATAAACTATTTTCCCTGTTCATAAACGGTCACACAAAATCTCAAAATTCAAACAGTGCCACTTTTGCATTTAAAATGCAAAAAAAATTATTTTAAAATACTAAAATAAGTCCAAATTCATTTTTCTCCATTTTTCGGTTGTAGGGAAGCATTTTACCTATTTTCCAAACATTTTATTTTTGGAGAAAAATAATTTGAATAAAAACCAAATAACTTCAAATTGAAAGGGGTTTTCAAAATACCTTCAAAGAGGCTTTCAATTTTATTCTTTTAAACCTCTAACTCGTATTTCATATAATTTGAAGAATTCATTTTATCTTCTCTCATGGAAATCATTGAGTTGCATAAAGTTTCAGAATTTGAAATATTTCCAAATAGAATTCGAATCTTCTCAAAAACCCTTTTGATTTCAAATGGAAGAAGTCGTGTCATCTTCACTCTAGGGTTTTGTGATGAAATGGGTTTGAATTCATGGACGTCAAATTGCAAAGATGAAAGTTTTGGGAAAGTCCCTTTATTCCCTCTCATTCAACTTTCAAAGAGTTTCAAATTCCACTCAATTTCAATCAATCAATCACAAAACAATCAAACAAACAATCATAAAAATTTATTTAATATAACATTCCAAAATTTAGAATTTTGGGATGTTACATCTCTCCTCTTGAACACCAAGCATCTGGGGTCCTTGATGATTACTCTTTCTCTCCTTGAGTATTCTCTCCCCCTATAGGTATGATTAAGCTTTGATGTGATCTCTCTCTCCCCCTTTGACATCAATTTCCAAGAAGGGTTCTTCTGGATTTTTGTCACGATGGGTTTGGTCCTTGAGTCACAGAACAAGGCAGCAAGTTGAATGTGATGCTGGTAGAGGACAAGAATCATTGAGTGGAGCTGGGTCAAGAATAATGCAGAAACAAGTGGCAAAATGTCTATCCTGCTGTGAAATCGGTGACTCCGAGTTTTATGCTTCGATTGTACCGAAAGGATTCGGTTAGACCGAAAACAACAGACCCGTGTGACCGAGTTCATCACAGAGAAAACACTTGTCACCTCAGCTCACTAGACAAGTAAGATCTCACAAGGATTTGCAAGGAATTAACTGAAAGATTTGCAATGAATTGGATGCAGGGAATGCAGAACAGAAAATAAAAGAAAAGAAATCTAGATGAAGTTTTTGTTTTGAAAGAGGAAACAAATATGCATGAGACAAATGCAAGAGCACAGAAAAGAACACAAGAGAACTTCATCTAGAATTGGTCAGCGACAAAGTCACCAATATTAGAGTATATTGACTTAGGAGTCAAGCGAGATCACTTGATCATTGGTCATACTCATCGTTTAAGCTCAAAATGGGGTTACCATTTTTCGTTTAAGCATCTTGATCTATTCACATCTTGTCGAGTTGCTTTGACTCATGACTTGGAGTAAAGCTTCTCTAAGATGGAATAACATACCTTGGGTGGTGGTGTTGATCGTGCTCATGTATTTGAACTTATGTGGGTTGCTCAAGATTGATGTAGATCATCAAGAGTTGGGAGCACCACTTTGGAGTTTGAGTTCATCTACCTACGTGGGTTAGTTTTTGCAAGGAAGAGCACTTGTGTATCCAAAATGACAATCATGATACTCAATAACAAATTTGTCAAAGGATATGTTTGAATGGTTTCGTGCTTCCTTGTCTTCAACCACCATTGTGTAGAGACTTGGTGATGTAGAGATTGCTCAAGATGTGAGTGAGTTGCAATCTCATAGATTTAGATTCATCCAAGTACCTACACGGGTTAGATAACATGCAAGGTGCAAATATATCCAAGATATAAGATTATCATCATAAGAGAAACATCAAGGATTAGTCATAGACTCATGTCTTGCATGTATCAAATGGAGTTCCTACTCCAAGTTTGAAGCATCAATGATGTTCAATTCACCTCTTAACCTGCAAAACACTTTCTCATCAAGTGGTTTGGTGAAAATATCCGCTAATTGCTTATCGGTGCGAACATGTTTAAGATTAATGTCCCCTTTTGCAACATGATATCAAATGAAATGATGACAAACTTCAATATGCTTAGTTCCAGAGTGTTGCACGGGATTGTGAGCAATCTTGATAGCACTTCCATTGTCAGAAAGCAATGGAACATGTTTCACATATATCCCATAATCTTTAAGAGTTTGGGTCATCCAAAGTAATTGAGCACAACATGAACCAGCGGCAATGTATTCCGCTTCGGCGGTGGATAAGGATGCCGAGTTTTGTTTCTTGGAAGACCAAGACACAAGATATCTACCAAGAAATTGATAAGTACCCGAAGTGGACTTTCTATCAACCTTGTCACCAGCATAGTCCGAGTCGGAGTAGCCAACAAGATTAAAAGAGGCCCTCTTTGGATACCAAATGCCAAAATTTGGTGTATGGATTAAGTATCTCACTATCCTTTTCACGGCCTTAAGGTGACATTCTTTGGGAGCGGCTTGATATCGTGCACACATGCACACACTTAGCGTAATATCGGGACATGAAGCACATAGATATAACAATGAACCAATCATAGAGCGATAAACCTTTTGATCAACCGGTTCACCATCTTTGGTTAAGTCAAGATGTCCACTAGTAGGCATGGGTGTAGTCATACCTTTGCATTCTTGCATATTGAACTTCTTGAATAAGTCCTTGGTGTACTTTGTTTGAGAGACAAATGTACCTTCCTTAGTTTGCTTGATTTGCAAACCGAGAAAGAATTTAAGTTCACTCATCATAGACATCTCAAACTTCTCCGACATTAGCTTTCCAAACTTCTCACTTAAGTGAGGGTTAGTTGAACCAAATATAATATCATCAACATAGATTTGGCACACAAATAGTTCTCCATTAATCCTTTTAGTAAAAAGAGTAGAATCAATTTTTCCTATTTCAAAGCCTTTTTCAATAAGGAACTTGGTCAAGCATTTATACCACGCTCTAGGAGCTTGTTTAAGACCATAAAGAGCTTTGTGAAGTTTGTAAACATGATTAGGTTTCTTAGGATTGACAAAGCCGGGAGGTTGCTTAACATAAACTTCCTCCTCTATTTCACCATTTAGAAAAGCACTTTTAATGTCCATTCGGTACAAGGTGATATCATGGTGATTAGCATAGGCAAGTAATATGCGAATGGACTCAAGTCTATCAACGGGGGCATATGTCTCACCATAGTCTATACCTTCAACTTGAGTGTAGCCTTGGGCGACGAGACGTGCTTTGTTGCGAACTACTTGTCCATCTTCATCTTGCTTGTTGCGAAACACCCATTTGGTACCGATGATGTTGTGGTTGTTGTCGGGCTTCTCAACCAATGTCCACACTTGGTTTCTCTCAAAGTTGTGTAGCTCTTCATGCATGGCATTTATCCAATCCGGATATTCCAATGCTTCTTCAAGCTTCATGGGTTCAATGCTAGTGATGAATGAATAGTGTTCACAAAAGTTAGCTAAACGAGTTTTAGAGCGAGTGATTCTCTCGGTTTGGATATCATTGTAGATTTGCTCGACGGGATGGTCTTTAGCAATTCTTGCTCGAACTTGTGAAAGCTTTTGCTTGGATCTTGGTGGAACATCTTCTTCATCTTGTTCTTATTCTTGGCCTTCTTCGTTGTTGACATTGTCGTTCTCTTGTCGTGGTGGAGAAGGAGGTAGTTGACGTTCATCTTGGTGTACTTCCTCGTTTTCTTCATCTTGGTGTGTCCCACTTGTGGATGCTTGCGTATCAACTCTTGGTTCACCTTGTCGTGAGGTGGAAGCTTCCACTTGGATGGACGAGGTACTCTCCTTCACCTCCGTTGGACGAATCTTGCCAATAGACAAGTCTTGGATTGCTTCCGAAGGGTCTTTGTCTCCTACATCAATTGGCAATTGCTATACTTGCGAGCCGTTAGATTCATCAAACTTCACATCTACCGTCTCTTCAACCTTTCGGGTGAAATTGTTGTAGACACGGTAAGTGTGAGAGTTTGAGCCATAACCAAGTAGGAAACCTTCATGAGACTTAGGAGCAAATTTAGAATGACGATGCTTATCAAGAATGTAGCTCTTTGAGCCAAATACTCGAAAGTATCCAACTTGGGGCTTGTTACCGGTAAGGAGCTCGTATGTTGTCTTGCCGAGTAGCTTGTGAAGATACAAGCAATATGTTCCATGACAAGCTGTCTCAACCGCTTCCGCCCAAAAGTGCTTCGGCGTCTTGTACTCATCAAGCATCGTTCTCGCCATTTTGATGAGTGCCCGGTTCTTCCTCTCAACAACTTCATTTTGTTGAGGTGTGTATGTAGCCGAGAACTCATGTGAAATCCCTTCTTCGTCAAGAAAGGTGTCCGAATTTGCGTTCTTAAACTCCGTTCCGTTGTCGCTGTGAACGTTCTTGATCTTCACTTCAAATTGATTTTGGGCCTTCCTAGCAAAGTTTTTGAAGATCTTTTGCACCTGCAATTTATCATCGAGAAAGAACACACACGTAAATCTTGAAAAATCATCAACTATAACTAGACCAAAAGAATTTCCACTGAGACTTTTGTAGGCGTTGGGACCAAAAAGATCCATGTGAAGTAGCTCGAGTGGCCTCCTTGTGGTCATGATGTTCTTCACGGGATGCCTTCCTCCAACCTGTTTACCTGCTTGACAAGCGCTGCAAAGTCTATCCTTATCAAATATGACATCGTTAATGCCAAGGATATGATTTCCTTTAATAAGCTTGTCAAGGTTTCGCATGCCCACATGACCTAATCGTCTATGCCACAACCAGCCTTTAGAGGATTAAGCAATAAAGCAAGTTCTGGGTTGAGCCTTTTTAGTAAAATCAACAATGTAAAGATCACCTCTACGTATACCGGTAAAGACCATTTTATGATTATCTCTACGAAACACTTGGCAATCTACTTCAGTAAATAGGACATTGAAACCAAAATCAGCAAGTCTAGATACTGAAAGTAAATTGTAGCCAAGAGATTCAGCGAGCATAACATTTTGAATGGAGCTATCATGTGAGATGGCCACCTTGCCGAGGCTAACATTTTGAAAAAAAAAATTGAATTTTTTTATTTTCAAATTTCTGAATTATTTTAACCTCTAATCTCTAATCACCACCCCTCATCACTGCTCAATTTATCCTCTAATCTCTAATCACCCCTCATCATTCCAAATCATCTAACTTCCGAACGGTCACCCATCCTCCCACTCCCCCAGCCTGAGCACGCTTAACTTCTGGGTTCTATTCTCCCTCGTTTCCAAGTCTGCACTTGTTGTTTTCCTGACAATGGTAAGATGTCAATCCTATTAACCCTCAGAAATTTTGCTTGAGCATGAAGTGACACATTTAACTGTTTGAGTTTGAAACTATTGTTTTAAAAAACAATAATTATTTAGTAACACCAATATTTCTTGAATAATTAGTTTGACCATTATTTGACCATTGTTTGACCACAGTTTGACCATAGTTTGACCAGATTTGACCAAAATTCAAAATAACTGAAATAATTATTTAGTAAGACTAATATTCTAGAATAATTAGTTTGACCATTGTTTGACCATAGTTTGAAATTTTTTCGATTTTTTCCACTCTAGATCTTAAAAGCCCCGTATCTTTTTTCTGTTAGGTTTTTGAGGATTTTCAAAATGTTTAACAGGGTTCCCCCAGTTAAATTCGGATGTAACTTTTCGAGTAGATGATTTTTCATATAAAAAACTTTTTCATCAGAGTTAGTATGCAAAAGTTATGCCCATTTTTACAAATTCCGTAGAGATTTTGCAAATAAAGTCGAAATTCACATTTGCAAATTTTCTCAACAACTAGACCACATATCACATGGGAAACTTATTTTCTGTTATTTTTTGACATGTCAAGGATTTTCTTTTATTTTTGTAAAACTGAACAGGCGATCCAGGGGGGGTTAGAGTTTGAAAATGGGACCTTTAGTACCGGTTCGTGGCACGAACCGGAACTAAAGGTCTCAACCCCATTAGTCCCGGTTCGTGCCTCAAACCGGGACTAAAGGTCTAATCTTTAGTCCCGGTTTGAGGCACGGACCGGGACTAAAGGGCTCAAGAGAACCGGGACTAATGCCTTAGCCACACGAACCGGGACCAATGCTCACATTAGTCCCGGTTCGTGACTGAACCGGGACTAATGTGAATATTGCCCCGGAACCAAAGCCCTGTTTTCTACTAGTGCATTCAAGCAAACATGTCCGGCGCTTGGTAGACAGGACCTACTACTGTCCCGGAGCTAAACTAAACTACGAGGAGATAATTCATTATGTTTCATGGCTTGAGGATCTTCATACTGTCAAGACAAATTTTCTTCCTGCACTTAGTAATGTTATTACTCAAAACGTATGCACCAATAGTGATCGTATTGGACTACGGTCACATCTATTTAGGAATGATGGTAAGATTTTTACTATTTGTCCTCGGTGCATCTTTTGCATACATAATTTTTTCTAAACTTTCATTGCTAAGTATATTAATTACTATACGATGTTCTTCAAAAGGGATTTCCGATGACAGTTGTGCCTCAGAGGATCGAGACTAAAGGTCGCATGTCAATTGTTAGCTTACGGCCAAGATATCCTGCATTGCACATGAGTGCATTCAGGATTTCTAGAAGCGATGAATGCTTAATAGTGAAAGATTGGAGGAAAATTGTTAACAATCGCAGAGAAGTACTAGGGGGCAGCAATGAGAAGCGCAGCCCACGATTAGGAGACAGGTTCATCTGCATGCTCCAGTATGATGAATCGGGAGAGCTATACATGTTCTATGCTATTTTACCTAAGAGAGAGCAGCGGGAGTGATTTAGCTAGTTCATGCTCTTAGTACTTGTCCTCTCATGTCCGTGTGCTTCGTCCTGAACTTAATCTCAAAGAATGATTTGCTTTTGTGGTGTTATGAACGCTTATAATATCATGACCATCATGTTGAACTCGATGATATTTTTGCTTCTGGTACAAGTGAATGTTTCTTCTTTAAGCTAGTGTTGGTGGTGATTAGATAGCGGTAATGACTATGATGATTAAATAGTGATAATGACAACTATGATGATTTTTAGCTAGCTAGTATACTGATGTTGATGATATGATGCAAGAGTTTTTATATTAATATGATGATGATGATAATGATGATGATGAGTTATTATATCATTTAATGAAAGAAACCGCAGATTAGTTTCAGCTGGATGGATCCTAGCTAAGTGATCAAGTATATGCCATATCCATATTATACTTGATCACCTAATTAGGTGATCAAGTATAATATGGATATGGCATATACTTGATCACTTAGCTATAGCTAGGATCCACATGCAGTCGAAACTAATCTGCGGTACTTTTACCTAATGATATAACAACACATTATAATGTAAAACAATCACTAAATTAAATTGCAAACACAAAATTAAAGGAAAAAAACACACCCAAACATTTAGTACCGGTTGGTCCAACCGGTACTAAAGCCCTACACGCACCCGGGCCTGGCTCGTGCCACGTGGTGGCACTTTAGCATCGGTTCGTGAAAGAATCGGTGGGGCCGAGTTTGACTTTTGATTTGGGTCATATGTGGATGTGAGAAGGTAGTTGAGGGCTTTGGAGCATATCACTAAGCACTTTGAGCAAGCAAGCCATTAAGCAACACCTCATCCCCTCTTGATAGTATTGGCTTTTCCTATAGACTCAATGTGATCTTGGATCACTAAAATACAAAATATAGAGTCTTGTGCTTTGAGCTTGAGCCAATCCTTTTGTCCTTAGCATTCGAAGGGGTTCCACATCCTCTAGTCCATGCCACTTCATTGTTGAACTTATCTGAAACATACTAGGTAAAAGTGTTAGTCCAATAAGAGATATGTTGACAAAAATTACCAAAATCACCCAGGGAGCACTTGTGCTTTCAACTCGCAACTAGGCATGTTGTTTACTTCAGCCCAGTTGCAACTCCACCCTTGACTCGTAGCTGGGCTCGTATTTTTGTAGTTGTCTCAGTTGCATGTTCACCCTTGACTTGCAACTGGCTCATATTTTCGTTGTTGTCCCCGTTGCAAGTCCACACTCTGACTCGCAACTGGGTCGTTTGATTTCCCAGTTGCAAGTGCACCCTCGACTCGCAGCTGGCATGGTAATTTTGTATAGTTGTCCCAGTTGCAACTCCAACCTTGACTTGCAACTGGGGCAATGATTTTGTTGTTATCCCAGTTGCACGTCCAGCCTCTCGACTTGCAATTAGGTCCATTGTTTTCATCCCAGTTGCAACTCCACCCTTGACTCGCAACTGACATCGTAGTTTTGTATAGTTGTCCCAGTTGCAAGTCCACCCTCGACTCGCAACTACGCCCATAGTTTGTTTTCTTCCTAGTTGCAAGTCCACTCTCGACTTGCAACTAGGACTAAAGTTTGTTTCTAAAATTCATTTTCATTTTGTTTATTTTCCCTTCTTTTTTCTTTTTTTTTAATTCCTGAACCTTTTTCATAGGTTGTAGGTGCTTTGGTAGCAAGTCAACCCTTGACTCACATCTAGGGCCTTTTTCATAGGTTGTAGTTGCACACAAGGCCCCAACCTACTTGCATGTCAACTATCGACACGCAACTGGGCTTTTTTTCATAGTTTGTAGGTGCCTGACTTGCAAGTCAACCCACGACTCACAACCGAGTCTTTTTTTGTAGGTTTTTGTTGTTGCACCCGAGGCCACGGCCCAGTTGCATGTCAACCCTCAGCATGCAAGTGGGCTTTTTCGTAGGTTTTTGTAGTTGCACGAGTTGCAAGTCAAACCTCGACTCGCAACTCGCGAGGGCTTTTTTCGTAGTTTACAGTTACACCCGGGAGCCTCAACCCAGTTGCATCTCAATATCGACATGCATCTGGGCTTTTTTAAAGGATATAAGTTCCCCAATTGCTAGTCAACCCTCGACTCACATTTAGGGATTTTTTTTTTCCGTAGGTTTGTAGTTGCCCCAGTTGCAAGTTAACCCTCGACTCGCAAATGGGTCTTTTTGTCATAGGTTGTAGTTGCACCCAAGGCCCCGCGTCAATTGCATGTCATCTACCGACATGCAACTAGGATTTTGTTTTCATAGGTTGTAGGTGCCCCAGTTGCAAGTCATCCATCGATTCGCAATTGGGTTTTTTTGTAGGTTTTTGTAGTCGTCTGAGTTGCGAGTCAAGCCTTGACTCGCAACCCGAGGGATTTTTTATTGTGTGTGGTTGCACCAGGGAAGCCCCAACCCAATTGCATGTCAACTATTGACACACAATTGGGGTTTTTGTAGGTTATTGGTGCCCCAATTTCATGTCAACCCTCGACTCGTGACTGGGGATTTTTCGTAGGTTGTACTTGTACCCGGGGCTCCAACCTAGTTGCGTAAATAATTTTTTATTTCACGGATATTTTAGGCTCAAGTGAACAGTTTTTTGAACAGATGAACATTGTTTTCAAATCACGACCATTTTATGAATCCACAAACAAATTTTGAACTCATGTTTTTTTGAATCACCGATATTTTTGGAACTTGTGGACATTTTTTATTTTTTTAAATCATGAACATTTTTTGTACTCGCCAAGTTCACTCACTTTTTTATTCAAATTAGTGGATAATATTTAAATTCATCAAATTTTAGTAAAATATTTACTTCAAAAATGTTAGCTTTTTACCCCAAAAGCACTTTCACGTTTCTGTGATTTTCCTTGAGGTTAGTGTGATACCTTGTTTTTCACTAGACACGACACGAGCACTTTAGGTAGATATTGACCTGCCTAACTAGAGCTACCCAAAACTCGCAAAGGAAAAAAAAACTAGAGCAGCCCAAGTGGAAGACATGAGCTACGTGTGATATACATAGCAGTGTTGGGCTGGACTAACGATCGTGACAGAAACAATTGTACGTTAGCGATCGTGAAAGAAACAAACAAACAAGGACAAACAAAGGACCCCTCAGGAAAAAAAAAGACAAATAAAAGGACACAAATAATTGCTGATGTCATCTTAGATGTGACATAACTATGTCACATCTAGATGAGCCCTAGACAAACTTATTTATATGATAGTAAGTTGAGCATAGCACACGTATTGCAGTGATTGGCCAAGTTAGCCCCCCTATCAACTATAGTTGGTATTTTGTTTCCTTGCAAATTCATGCATATCTTCTAGTTCCTAAAATTGCATCACAGTCACAGCTGCCCCGTGCATGCTACATACAGAGCCAATCTTGACCGTATATCATCTCAGCAAAAGTATATGTGTGTTCTCGTCGTAGTGTTATTGGAGTTGTATAGAAGTACAGCAACCAGCCTATTTCTTCATCATAGTTACCACAACCAAACCTGCAGAGCAAGTAATGACAACATCAGTCGAAGAAACTTGCAACCTTTCATTCAAGGAAAGCTGGTGAAGGTATTTTGCATAATTTTTGTATGACTCCAACAGTAATCATTAGCTTCACAATGGTGGAAATTGTGCCAAACGCTCCAAAGAACATTATCAGACAGAACCAACATCTCAAACAGAGAACAGCTATAGGCAGCTTGCATTGTGATTAGTACAGTTTTAACTTCAAATAGTAGAACGAAGTAACTTGGCAACACTAGTCCCATTAGAGGGCAAAAAGAACATTGGGCACGCAAAGGGCTCATGGAGTAGGCCGGAAAGCATAAACATCTGGATAGCTCATAGGCATGCTTTCTGAAATGTATGAGGTAGCTAGTTACTGACAAATCGAATTTGAACAAACAAATACAGTACAAGTCTCAACCAACGGAGCGTCCATCATCTTACTAACTGATGCTTCCTTCAATCCAATATAACTACCATTATTTTTACTTGTTTAGTGATAACAGACTTAAACTAGAATAATCAGGTATGAGATTTAACAAAGGTATCCTCTTCAAAAACTGTGACAATCATTAGTTCACTATGAATCTGAGGAACCACAATGATCCAAAATAAGAATGTGAAATGTCAAACCTACAAGGCTGTATGAGAATCAAGGAAATTTGAAACGAAATGTTCAGGTATTGTTTCTTCTCAATCACTTGTGTAAAGTCTGTAGACGGGGTAGCATGCTAATCACACTAGGACTGGATAGATCCATAACCACAGAAAAATAAATAAAGACGATGCAACAATGAGTAAAACAGAGTAACTAAGTGGAAATATATCCCTGAAGCATAGTGAAGTGTAAGTAGTTCATTTGGTACTTCTTAGAATGATAGCACCCTAATCTCTGAGCAGGCACAAGCATATGCACAAATAGGAAATAAGAATTTGGTAAGTGGTGGGCAGGTGGGTTAACAGCTAAGCAATTTGGTACTTGAGAAATGTCAGTAAAAAGGATAGAGTACATTTTTTGAAGTAACAGACCCGATACCTACACATACATGCAGAATATATGCTTACCAGGTGAAGCCCCAGTCCAATGTAGCATATCTAACAGGAATCATCTCCATCACCAGTAACTGTTTCTGCAAGCATACAAAGTCAAACCACAAATTAAGTTCCAACAAAAAGACAAATAGATATTGGAAAAACTCGTGTAGTTTTAAAAAAAGCAGTTTGGATACAGCATTAGAGGTAGATAGATAAATCACATATGCTGTCGAATTCAATGAATAGTCTGAAAATAGTGTATACTGATAAATATTGTAAAAATGAAAAAGATCACACCCAGACCATTAGCTAGCAGAAGAGACAAGTTATCCATAATTACTAAGCTTGTTCCATGCCATATCAGAAAACATATATAATCATACTGATCCAAGCAAAAAATGGATTGCCACTGTTCATATTTAGATTATCCTAAATAAATTTAGCCTGAAAATGGAATGAACTCAATTTATTAGTTTTCCCAGGTATAGATAGAGCAACATACTATCCTAAAGTGATACAATGAACAATTATTCGTAAATTTTAAAAAAAAGCATCATGATTTAAAATGAGTAACAAGATTAGCAAAGATAACAATATTGATCCAAAGATACCCATTGAGCTGACTATGTGACAATTCAGTTTGTATAAGCTACTCCCTCCGTCCCATAATATAAGATCTTATTACATGCAATATGCCTACAACATCAAATGGATTACCAGAAAATATTAGCATACATCCACTGTTTACAGCATAAACATTTAGTCATTCCTTAGATAAACTAGTATTGTCACACCTTTGGCGATGTGACTGAGGTTGAAATCAAATGTAAATTTTAGTGGATGTAGTAGATGTCTCACCAAATTTAAATGGGCTTATACATAGAAAATGAAATTTGTCATGGGAGAAAGAACACTACTGAAGGAATTCTGCACCAATTACCTGTATTTGGGCTTTCTTTTGGCATTTCTACCGTAAGCTGTGTCTTCTCCAGATTTGCACCATCCTGGTCCTCAGTAGCAGTAGCCACAGTTGTAGACTCCGAAAATGTCGTGACTAGAACCTGGCTAGCCTCCTCTGAACACATTACAAGTTAAATGACCCATAAGCCCAGTAGTACAAGTTGAGTAAGAAAGAGCAACTGAAAAGATCATATGCAGCTTCAAGAAATGCTAGCATGTTCCAAAAATAGGATAATGCAAGGCTGCTATGAGAGATTTCAACAGAACACAGTAAGTCAAGAATTGGGCAAACATAAAGGACATATAGTCCAACAATAGGCCAAACTGAAAAATTCACAATATCCATTAGGGAATTGCTGAGCTAAAAATGTTCGGCTCACCAGCAATACGATCATCACACTGCTTCATCAGACGAGTAAATCTCGAGTCACCAGATACGCAGGAAGAACCCACTTCAAGAGCAGCCTTTGCAGTTTGGTATTCCTCTGGCTTGATGGAACCAGGGCAGGGCATATGCACCGAAGGATCTAGTTCAATTGGTTTGTAGGCATCAGCTACTATCTCAGCAAGAAAAAAATTACTACGCGCCTAATGCACTTTATTGCTTAAGTACAAACAGACAATTGCATGAAGTAACAAGTAAAAATGCATGATGTAACTATTTCAGTTTGTCCACAAATGTGGGTCACTGCAGATTGGCACAAAAATTAAGGAATTAACCTCCATGACCATCATGTCATTCTCTTGCTACTAAGGAATCACATGACAGGACAACAATGTACCTTTTGAATCTACAGAAATCACTATTATATCTTTTCCTTCACACATAGAGTAGAACAACTATTTAATGCTATTAGTAAAATAACCATTGTACTTTTAAAAGCAAGTTGACTACAATTTCGCCTTGCCATGTTTATAGTTGACTACACCTGTAGCCTGGGTACCGAAGCGGAACTAATGACATAAAAAAACATATGTAGCAGCTGTGGAAAAAGTCGTTATATGTTTATTACCTGAGCGACAATAACTTTCGAAGGGGTGGTACCAGCAGGCAGAGTCACGAAATTTGTCGTAACGAAATGTATCCAGCTGCAAGGCGAAGCAGCGGCTGGCAGAAGATAACAGCAGCATCCTGTTGTACTCTGCAAGACCTCGAATGATTACACGCCCTGCGTGTCTCTGCGGATCAATTGGGAGTTGAATATTTAGATCAATGCTCCTTGTTATGGCCCAGCAATTGTCGGCATCACAGTCAATAAGCCTCCTCCAGATATGCACACGTAGGCCTGACAGTGTGAGCAAACTGACAGCGCCCTCTTCTGGTATTGCCAAGATCTGATAATCAATCATGTTGTTTATATCGCCTACTACCCGTGCAACAGACAGATCACGTGTCCGGACGTCGAACTCAACCAAGCTGTTTGCTAAGGGTACTCCGTCCATAACTTCGGACAGACTGAGCCTATCATACACTAGCCAGTGAATAGAGTTCCCAACCAGCACAGGTGGGGAATTCCTAAAAGATATGGTAGGAGGAGCACTAAACGGATCCTTCCCTGGAAGTAAGGGAGAGACGAGCTTCTTCCATACCATGTTCTTGGAGAAATACAAGAGCCCGTTTGCGCGCGCGCCCTCAAGGCCTACCAGGACCACCTGGAACTGCTCATCATCCCAGGCAAGGCGAAGCACCGCCCCATGAATCGGTGCTAGGCCTCTGGAGCCGGTCCCCGTCCCCGAGGATGAGGACGAGGCCGTGGCGGCAGTCTATGATCTCGTCGTCGTAGCCGTCGTTGTCGAGGATGAAGCGCTCCCTGGGGACGCGATTCGGTGCCTCCAGCGTGGGGGAGAAACAGAGCGGGCGGCGGCCGACGAAGAAGCCCAAGATGGGAGGGCTGCGGCGGTGATGCAGGCAAAACCGGCGGAAGAAGACGGGGTCGCAGACGAGGCGGCGCCACCGCCTGCAGACGGCGGAGGCGCGGGGAAGCGAAGATGGCAAAGGAGGGAGGCGGAGGAGGATCTCCGTGAGGAGATCGTCCAGATCTATCGGCGACGACGGCGGCGGCGCCGACGGCGGGCTGGGGAGGCCGCCTGCCGCCATTTCACTCCTCCCTCGCGGCTCCTGCGGGTGCGGGTTGGGGAAATCGGGTGGAGAGCGGAGAGCTTGTGGTTGTTGGTGGTGGTGGAGGACGAAGCGGAGGGGATCGATTTTCGTATTGCAACGGGCAGCCACGCCCAGCCTCGCCCTTGAAGCCGAGGCACGGCGCGTGAGCTAAACGAGCCGGCCCGCTTGTTTGCACGTGAGCTAAACGAGCCGGCCCGACTCAGCTCATGTGCCACCGGCCCGCTTGTTTGCGCGTGAGCTAACCGAGCCGGCCCGACTCAGCTCGTGTGCCGCCGGCCCGCTTGTTTGCACATGAGCTAAACGAGCCAGCCCGACGCAGCTTGTGTGCCGCCGGCCCGCGTGTTTTTAAACGGCGTCCTCTGCCCGTTTTTCTTTCCTACACCGTGTTTTCTTCCTCTTCCTTTCGGCGTGCAATCGGGTGCCCCCTTCCTCTTCCTTTTGGGGAAGGGGCCGAGCCCAAGAAAATACTTTGTGCAATCGGGCGCCCCCTTCTCCAGTCACTTGGGCTCGGCCCGTTTTCTTTCCTACACCGTGTTTTCTTCCTCTTTCTTTCGCGCCTACTCTTATCATCCTCCACTTTCTCCCTCGCATTCCCTTCCCCACATCAGTGATTTCTAGGGTTCGTCTGGATTGGACCAATCCATTCTGTCTCGTGTCGCGGATCCACTATCCGGAGATCGTCATGGCTTCCGTAGGTTTGTGCTCTCTCCCTTCCCCTTCCGAGATTTTTTCTATCATGAAACCAATACTCGTCGCCTTTGTGCTACTGCATGGATTTTTTTGGGTTGTCTCCTACTCCAACGCCATGTTTTTTGTGCTCACTAGGGTTCGTCCTCCTTTAGCACCGGACAAAATTTTCTAGGGTTCGTCCTGTCTAGGGGGTTCATCCTCCTCAACAGTCTTACAAAAATTTCTAGGGTCCGTCCTGCTTAGAGTCTTACAAAATTTCTAGGGTTCGTCCTCCTTGGCGTCTTACGGATTTTTCTAGGGTTCGTCCTGATTAGAGTCTTATGAATTTTCTAGGGTTCATCCTCCTCAACAATCTTACGAAAATTTCTAAGGTTTGTCCTGCTTACAGTCTTATGAAATTTCTAGGGTCCGTCTTGCTTAGAGGTAATGATCATGTATATAGGCATCACGTCTGAGACAAAAATAGACCGAAATGATTCTACATATACTACTATTACTTCACACATCGATCGCTATCCAGCATTTATCTAGAGTATTAAGTTCATAAAGAACGGAGTAACGCATCAAGCAAGATGGCGTGATGTAGACAAAGTAAACTCGTGCATGAATAAACCCCACCTTTTAACCCTTAATAGCAATGATACATACGTGTCGTGTCCCTTTCTGTCACTGGGATTGAGCACCGCAAGATCAAACCCATTACAAAGCACCTCTCATATTGCAAAATAAATCAATCTAGTTGGCCAATCAATAGATCGGAAAGAAATACGAAGCTATAACAATCATGCATAAAAGAGTTCATAGAAAACTCAAATAATATTCATAGATAATCAGATCATAAACTCACAATTCATCGGATTCCAAGAAACAAACCGCAAAAAAGAATTACATCGGACAGAACTCCAAGAACATCAAGGAGAACATTGTATTAAAGAACATCAAGAGAGAAGAAGCCATCTAGCTACTAAGTATGAACCCGTAGGTCTGTGGTCAACTACTCACGCACCATCGGAAGGGTAGCAAGGTTGATGTAGAGCCCCTCCGTGATTGATTCCCCCTCCGGCGGAGTACCGGAAAAGGTCCCCAGATGGGATCTCTCGGGAACAAAGGCTTGCGGCGACGAAAAAAGTATTTCGTGGACTCCTCTTTTGGTTTCCTGATTTTTGAGAATTTATAGAGGCGGAGTTAGGTCAAATGGAGCCACGTGGGCCCCATAAGCCACCAAGGCGCGCCCTGGTGCCTCGTGGGTCACTACTCCATCTTATCATTCCCTCCCGAAGCTTCCAGGGGTTTTATGTCCATAAAAAATCTCCAAAAAATTCCAAGGCATTTGGATTTTGTTTGGTACTGATATTCTGAAAACCCAAAAACTGACAAAAAAACAGCAACGGACACACTAAGTTAATAGGTAAGTCCCAAAAAAGATATATAATTGCTTGTAAATGTATGTAAAACATCCAAAATTATAGGCATGTTGGAGACATATCAGGGCCCTAAGAATATCTCTCCGTCGCCACAGGAGCAAATCTCATTCTCGAGCTATCTAGTCCCTTGTCAAACTTTCCGATAGACCTGTAAGTTGTCGTTATGATCATTGTGTTACAGATAATATTTCAGAAACCCTAAAGTTCACTGTATGGTAGGAAGTGACTACGATACTCCCATGGTCCGAGAAACTAAAACACATGTTAACGCTCCATGTTATAACAATTGATTTCAGACGATATTATCCTCAAAGTATAACAACAAAGTTTGGGTCAATTCAATATGATCGTTCTTCTAACGTCATACTCAATATTGTTTTACGACTATCATTACACTTAACAATATGCTACGATCCGGAGACATGAGCATCGACAACACTTGAGCCAGTCTTAGAGGCAAGACTAGGAACCTATTCTTTAATGTTTATTATTTCACACATGCATATGATTTTTCCACTGAATCACACAGTCTAAGATCATAGCAGTTATAGCACGAAATATAAACTCTTGATTATGAAAATGGAAATATAATAATACAATATCATTGCCTCTAGGGCATATTTCCAACACCGCCTCCAATCCCACCAGTCGTCGTCGCTCAGAAAGAGAAAGGGAGAGGGGACCGTGAGGCGTCAAGGAGGGGGCAGCGACAGCTCAGAGGGGCACAAGAGTGAGGTGGGTGCAAGGAGAAGAATAGGAAGGAGGAGGCGCGACAGTCAGGACAAGAAGAGTTGGAGCTAGACTGGATACAAACCGACCGATTGAGCATGGGCCCACATGCAGCAGCACAACCGCCGCAACGGTTGTGAAATCGCTCTGCACGAAAGTAAGTCAGTTATCAACGCCTTATTTCCCTAACACAAACGGACCCACTTCCAAAAAGACATTGGAGCTCTCCAAGGACTCTATTCCCTAGGAGCTTAGCTAGGTGTGTTTGGTTGTAGTCATGGACTGGAATGTCATGGGTCCAACCCATTCCTAGGCCTCGTTCTCGCGTTTACTACAGAGGTGAAACGGTCACCCCCTCGTATATATTCAACATATAGGCCTCCAGCCCACCTTACAACAACTACATGTTGATCCAAGCAAGAAATGGGAGCTCCTTGAAAAATACATGAAACGCGCACCCGCCGCTCCCCCACGTGCTGTTTTTGTGGGGCGGTACGCCCCATGTTTTTTTCCTTTTTATTATTTTAAAAAACAGAGTGTTTCAAACCAGCTAGAAATTTCAAAAGAATGCGCTTCTGAAAAAATATTCAAGAAATCATAAAATGTTCATGATTTTGAATTGTTTTTCGCTTATTCAAAAACACTCATGATCTCGAATAGAATGTTTGTGAAAATAAAAAATGCTCATGATTTTCAAGAAATGTTACGGTATTAAAAAATCATGAATTTGAGAAATTGTTTGCGAATTAAACAAATGTTCATGATTTTTTAAATGCGCACAAAATTCAAAATTTACTCGTGTAATGTTCTTAAAATTCAAAATTTACTCTTGTAGAATTTGTTCTTAAAATTCAAAAAAGTTCATTGATCCATAAAATGTTCAAGATTTAAAAAATGTTCATGAATTTCGAAAACAGTTCAGCTATTCAGAAAATGTTTTTCAATTAAAAAAATGTCGCTGACTGTAAAAATTGTTTACAATTTATAAAACATTTTACGACTTTAAGAATGTTGAAAAATTGTAAAAAAATCTCATAAATTTGGAAAATTTTAAAATTTCAAATTAATGTTCACGATTTTGGAAAATATTCATGATTTAAAAAACGTTTTTGATTTCATAAATTGTTCATAAACTTGAAATATGTTTGCAAAAATAAAGAAAGAAAGAAAAAATGAAAATGGAAAAGGAAAAACAAACATGAAATAAATGAAAATGTAAAATGGAAAGAAGTAATCAAATGAAAAAATAAAGGAAAAACATAAGTGAACAAAATCAGAAAAATCGAAAGAAAAAACAGGAAAAAAACCGTATGGGAAGGTTTAGAACCTTGGCAAAACTGAAAAGGAGCTAGTTGGGTCGTCCTAAGTGTACGTAGCGGGGAGTGGAGTGTACACGCCAAATAAGATTTACCGTGAGAAATATCTCTTGCACAATAATAGTGATGTACTAGCTTTTTATTTTTTGTGGGAAGCACAATAATAATTCTTTTAGGGGTGCGCAATAATAACTAGAGGATACCCTATGCGTTACTGCTGGAATTGGTTGATGATATTTTGGGTTGATAACATGAGAACCAAAATTTAGAATATTTGAGTATGTGTAGTTGTAATAATATTTATTGAACATGAGTGGAGTAATTAAATAAATTCCTTGCATGGTTGAATGTTTGGGTGGGCCTTTTCACATGCATGATTGCATGTGTGAGGTGGCCCTTATTCAATTCATGACTAGAAGAACGCCCGTGCGTTGCAACGGGGCCACATTAACTTTAAGAGCTCAATATTACGACATTGGCGACCTTTTTTATCATCAAATCCTCACACACACAGTCCCTCCCTCTTCCTCACTCTCTCTCCCCCTCTCCCTCTCTCTAACACACACACATATCCATTTTATTAAGTACGGGACCATAATCCATCTATTTCACACGCTAGTGCATAATAATATGGATTATGTGTATTATATTTGCCACAGTAATCGAGGAAATTAATTTCATGTAAATCGCCAGCCACAGCTCCAAGAATACGCGGAGGAGGTGGCCCGGGTCAGCGTCGGCAGCGTCGGTCAGGGCCACGGGCCCGCTTCCAAGTGCACGTGCAATGCACGTCTTCACAAATATTATAACCAGATGTGAGAAATCACATACTAACACGATGTTGCAATCAATTTGTAATTAAAGAAGCCAAAAGTCTTTTTTCTTAAACCAGAATTCCTTATGCTGGAGTTTAAACAAACCCCACAATAACATGATCAATTTTTTTTGCTCTACTTATCACCTAATTAAGCAAATGCATGACTTATGAAGCGGATAAGAAATCATGTTAACTTGGAACTAAAATTCCAACAAAAGAATGAGGAACAAACCTTTTTATCATTGCTCTGAAGTCTGAACCTCCCCCTATTTGTTAGTGAAATGTGAGTATGCTTGGAAGATGATAATTTCTTATGCAACATATGCTTTTACATCTGAAAGAGCTACAAAATATGTTGACCTACCTATGTGCACTTCCTAAATCAAGCGGATAAAATTATTTCCATCGGCAATATAAAATACTAAACATTAGAAAGAAAGGGACAATGTCCACTAACCATGCAAATATTCTGACCATGGGATATTTAGGCTGGCGTATATGGGAAATCAAAGCTAAAAATGACTCGATGAGTTAGGGATACATCAATAAATATTGTAAAAAGTGATAAAAACAAATCTGCAGCAACTCGCGACCCCACGAACTCGTATTCACAATGTGCAAGTTAGTGAGGCCGCCACGGTAGGCTAGCACCAAGGGACAAGGGCAACAACCGCCTTCCCATCCAACCTACTGATTCTGCTGGCGCTACTTTCATCCTAAGCCCATGAGTACCGCTAGTGTGTTGCCACGTACGGAGAAACTACGAACTGAAATTTTCATCCAAATCATGAAAATGTTAATGTTCCTCTCCTTTCCCATCCCTCGTGTGAACATACCCAATTCGTGGTTGGCTCGCTACATTCAAAGCATAGCTCGATGTGCACTGCCCTCGCTCTTGATTAGTTGCCGCAGTACACGCATCTACGCCAACAAGCTGGGGAAACAAATGCAAATGTTACACCGAGTCAAAATCAACCATCCCACAATCGTAACAATAGAAAAGATAATAACCAAAATTTAACAGAAGAACTACTGCTTGGCTCCCAGATCCATCTCGATAGCCCTTGATCCGCTGCTGAGCTTCTTCTAGCCGCCTCAACATCACGTCATTACCAAACATGTAGTGGATGCCTAGTGCGACAAGGATTAAGAAATAACATGAGGTGAAAAATACGATGGCTGTCAATTCCATAAGACGATCCAAGTAATTTGACAAAACAGATCGGGAGCATCTTGTATAATCTCAAAAAAGTAACTAAAAATATGAGAAATGAATTGATGAAAATCAGCCCCTACTCTCATTCATGCTCGCTTTTGTAATGGGAGGCAAGGAATGAGGATACCGGGAAAAGAAAGGATCACATGGACGGCAAGCCTCCACCACCGGCAAGTGGGGTTGCTTCACATCCAATCTCCACGGCCGCCGCCTCCATGGGGACGAACTCCCATGTTTACAACCGGGCTCCCAATCGGCCGCTACCTCGCCGACCTTGACGACGAAGTAGTCCCTCCCTTCGATCCCATTCACAACGGAGGCAACACCCATCCAAGCGGACGGGTCCGCGGTGAGATCCCTACTGGATTGTGGTCGCGCCTCCCCAAACCTCACCGCGGGACACATGAGAGGGCGGCGTTGCCATGGTCAGGCTTGGATTGGGAAAGGAGGCGACATAGCAGCAACGGTGCCTTCGCCGGGATTGGTGGCGACGACGGCGGTGAGCGAGCGGGAGGACGGCGGCGGCGAGAGAGTAGGAGGATGGTGGCGGCAGTCCATCGGCCGCCGTGACGTGAGAGGAGGATGGGGATGAGGCCGCGATCTGGACGTATGGAGCGGTCGAGAGGAGGGGAAGCAGACGGCTGGGTTTTTCCATCGTGCGGGGTTTGGGGGAGGTCAAACGAGAGGGGGTTTTTCGTGCGGGAGGCAGAGCAATGAGGGCGGATGTAGGGAGACGGGACGCGGTCGGTTGGCAGGAAAAGGAAAGCTACGCATTTTTTAGGCAGTAGAGATGATTGATGATAAGAAAGGGAAAATCACATCAATATAAGGAAATATCCCATCAATACTTGATTGATTGCGATTTATCTTTTATATGGTAACTAATCTGATCATCAATACTTGATTGATTGTGATTTATTTTTTATATGGTAACTAATCTGATGGGTTTATGTGGATGGTGAAGCGAAAAGGCAGGTGGGAGGGAGACGAAATAAAACCAACGAAAATGATGAGGCGAAATAAAACCAGCGAAAAATAACCGGCAGACTATTCACCAACTGCTCCATTAGGAATAGAGATTGTATGATGAGGTGGCATGTTTGCATGTTGAAATAAATAAGTAAGTGGGGATTGATCTTTAGGTATATAGGATATGGAAGAAGATTTGGAGCTCCTGGGTGCTCCACGCCCTATATGTACATTGAATTCAAAAAATGCCAAGAAAAATTCCAAAAAATCAGGGATTCTGGTATATCTAACCAGGGGTGCCCATTCTACGCCGTGTGAAGTTTTGTAAATAAACTATTAGGAGATGTATTCTCAGTAAAAACCAAAAAGAAATTCTATGTATAAAAAAACTATTTGGATGGATCGTAGTTTGGATTGTATTTTCTTTCAAAAGATACATTTTTTGATATTTTTCACGAAATTTCACATGGCAGTAGATTGGGCACCTAAGTTTGATATCCCAAAATTCCGTCTTTTTACTTTCTCTGTATTTTTTTCAATTTAATATTCATATAGAGCGAGGAGCAGCCAATAGCCATGTGTATTACTGGTTTCTTTTAGGGCGACACTACATGTTCGCCGGCCGATATTTAGATTTTATCCATCGCCTCAACAGGCGTTGGATGCCCAAACTGATAGTCGTCCGATCTAGTGTCCGTGCCTCGCATGCCTACTTGTTATTTCCCGCAAAAAACGCTCTATTGCGGAAACAACACTACTGCCCCTAACCCCGACAGAGTTGCGCCTCGCGCGGCGCCACCACCAATCCACCGCAAAATCAGCCCGCCGCCCGACGTGCAGGAACTAAATTAAAGTTTCTGCAATACTATGGTGCACCATGGTTAGATCTGACGCAAATTGAGCTCACCGAGGGCCCCGCTTCGAGAACAGTTGTGGCCTCTACTCCAGCATGACGACGACGAGCTCCCACGCTGGGCACTCCTTTGATGATTTCTGCAACTGAAGCTATGTTTCTGAAACATGCGTCGTGCTGCAATGCTTGGCCTCGTACGCTCTAACATCGTGTGCTCCTTCAAGGCTTTGTGCAACCGGGCCTATGTTTATGAAGCAAGACCCATGTTGCAGAAAAAAAACTTCACTGCCGAACCATCTTTTTTCTGAAACAAGACCTGTGTTGCAGAAACTTTCTAAAGCTAGACCCTGTTGCTGAAAAAAAAACTTCACCACCGAATCATTTTTTTATTTCTGAAACAAGATCTTTGTTGCAGAAGCCGCCGATCTCTGAATCTTACCTGCTTGAGTCATCGCCGGCCACCGCCAATCCCGAGCAAGTCGTCGTCGCCACTGCGATGGATAAGGCCTGGTGGCCCAATGCCTTGCGCCGCCGCGCCTGTCCGCCGGCTCCCAAATCCAGCCGCTCGCCCTCTAATCCAGACAAGCTCTGAAACCTCCCTACTGTTAACCAGTTGCAGGAATGATTGTCTTGAAACAATAGGTGAGTTACAGAAAAACAGACACGGCTTACAAATGAGCCCCGAAACCCCTCTATTGTTACCCAGTTGCAGGAATGAATGTCTTGAAACAACAGATGAGTTGCAGGAAAATAGATGCGGCTTCGACGGACACGGGGACGTGGTCCACCGTTTTTTTTTTGCGGGGAAATTGGGAGCTTTATTCAACAGAAACCACCCCGGCCGAGTCAGCCAGGAGGCTAGTTACAAGGAAACTAGGAATGGAGTCTAACCAACAATCCGTTACATCCAAAGTGCTAGCTTGCTTTGCACAAAGGTGAGCCGGGAAGTTGGCTGATCTCAAAACATGTCGAATAACAAAAGACTTAAAAAAAGAGGCATGCTCCTCAATCTCAGTAAGAATAGGCGCCACCACCGAACGGTCATGGCGTGAGTGCCAGAGATTCACCATCTCTAGACTATCGGTCTCCAAGATGACTTGATCATATCCTCGAAGCCTTGCAAAAACTGCTCCATCTCGAAGAGCCAACGCTTCAGCTAGGAGGGGATCCGTGATCCCAGTATAGGGCTTACACCATGCAGCCTTTAGCTCGGACGAGGATCGAGCCACCCCACCAGCTCCTCCTCGACGGGACTCCATAGAGATACTACCATCAGTATTGATTTTTATCCATCCAACATCAGGCGGTCTCCACCCATGACCGGGCAAAATTCTTGCGTGCGCTTGAGGTAATTCCAAGAAAGCAAGAGCTTCCCGTATTCGCTTCATAGCCTGAGCGGGATCAGACCCATCTTTGTCATGTGTGATATTGTTGCGTGAACTCCAGATCGACCACATGACAGAGATCATCTTGGCTCTGTCCGACTCTGAAAAAGAGGAGTCACAAAGAAAGTCCTTTGCCCATGTGAGAGGATGCAAGTTTGGTCGCTTTATATCCAGCCATTCAGTTGCTTCGTTCCAAAACCTTCTCGCATGGGAACAATTTAATAACGCATGCATCGTATCCTCGTCCGAGTGCAAACAGATTTTGCACTTACTCTCGGTGGATATATGTCGATATTTCAGAGTGCTTTCCACGGGCAGAATCGCACGTAAAACACGCCACCAGAAGACCCGTACTTTGGGCAAGACCTTGAGTTTCCATAGCCGAGACCACAACTGTTTTTCAGTCTCTGAAGTATCCGTCATCATCCCTTCTTCTAGAGCTTTTTGCTCGTTCTGAATAATAAGAGAGCGATAAGCTGACTTTACAGTGTATATCCCCGACCTCTCAGGTGCCCAAGCTATAAAATCTTCTCCACCTCCCGATCTCAAAGGTATATTAAGTATCGCATCAGCATCCGGAGGTATAAAAGATTGCCTAGTTTTCCACGTCCAGTTCTCATCATCAATTAGATCAGCCACATGACTGATTTGCGCATCTCTCAGGCGGGCAACAGGGGTCCTTGTTAGTGTTTCTGGAATCCATTTATCTTCCCAAATAGACACCGTTGTACCACTGCCAATGCGCTTGATCAGCCCAGCTTTCAAAGCTTTCCTTCCAGCAATGATAGCTCGCCAAGTCGCCGAAGAATTCTTGGGCGCACTTGCTTGCATAAAGTCACAAGAAGGGAAGTATCGTCCTTTTAACACCCGAGAGCACAGAGAGTTTTGATCAGTCATTAGTCTCCATCCATGTTTACCCAGGAGTGCAATATTGAACATTTCCAAATCCCGAAACCCCATCCCTCCTCTCATTTTTGGTTGTGCGAGAGCCTCCCAACTCATCCAATGCATTGGACGCCGATCGAGAGAGCTACTCCACCAATATTTCGCCATAGAAGCGGTCAAACTCGAACAAACTTTCTTAGTCAGTTTGAAACAACTCATGCTGAAAGTGGGTATTGCTTGAGCTATGGATTTTATCCTTACCTCTCTTCCCGCACAAGAGATCATCCTCTCGGACCCCCCTTGGAGTTTACTCCTCATTCTTTCTCCAATATGATCAAAGGTCCCACTGGTTATCCTCCCAACAGCTGTAGGCAGCCCCAAGTACCGCTCACTGAATGCCTCCACATTTATCCCAAGGATTTGCTTTAAAGCTTGCCGAATGGGAGCCAGAGTGTTTGGACTAAAATAGATTGAACTTTTATCCTTATTCACTGCCTGTCCTGAACACTTGCCATAGATCCGCAAGATCTCATTCAAACGGTGAGCACTCTGCACTTGAGCTTGCATAAAAATGAGACTATCGTCTGCAAATAATAAGTGGTTAATCCATGGAGACCGATAACTCACCCTTATCCCTTTATCAACTCGTTTTCCACCAAAATTATTCAGTAAAGAGGTGAAACCTGTTGGAAATATGCCCTAGAGACAATAATAAAAGCATTATTATTATATTTCCTTGTTCATGATAATTGTCTTTATTCATTCTATAACTGTATTATTCGGAAATCGTAATACACGTGTGAATACATAGACTACAATACGTCCCTAGTAAGCCTCTAGTTGACTAGCTCGTTGGTCAACAGATAGTCATGGTTTCCTGACTATGGACATCAGATGTCATTGACAGCGGGATCACGTCATTAGGAGAATGACGTGATGGACAAGACCCAATCCTAAGCATAGCACAAAGATCGTGTAGTTCGCTTTGCTAGAGCTTTTCCAATGTCAAGTATCTCTTCCTTAGACCGTGAGATCGTGTAACTCCCGGATACCGTAGGAATGCTTTGGGTGTACCAAACGTCACAACGTAATCGGGTGACTATAAAGGTGCATTACAGGTATCTCCGAAAGTGTCTGTTGGGTTGACACGGATCGAGACAGGATTTGTCACTCCGTATGACGGAGAGGTATCATCGGGCCCACTTGGTAATGCATCATCATAATGAGCTCAAAGTGATCAAGTGTCCGGTCACGGGATTATGCATTACGGCACGAGTAAAGTGACTTGCCGTAACGAGACTAAACGAGGTATTGGGATACCGACGATCGAGTCCCGCAAGTAACATACCATCGACAAAGGGAATAGCATACGGGGTTGCTTGAACCCTCGACATCGTGGTTCATCCGATGACAACATCGAGGAGCGTGTGGGAACCAACATGGGTATCCAGATCCCGCTGTTGGTTATTGACCAGAGAGCGTCTCGGTCATGTCTACGTGTCTCCCGAACCCGTAGGGTCTACACACTTAAGGTTCGGTGACGCTAGGGTTAATAGGAAGACTTGTATGTGATTACCGAATGTTGTTCGGAGTCCCGGATGAGATCCCGGACGTCACGAGGAGTTCCGGAATGGTCCGAAGGTAAAGATTTATATATGGGAAGTCATTAAACGGACACCGGAAAAGTTTCGGGTCATATCGGTTTTATGGAGGGTCCACCAGAAAGGTTCCGGAGGACCACCGGGAGGGGCCACCGATTTTGGGGGGCCACTTGGGCTGCGTGGGAGGCAGCCAGCCCCTGGTGGGCTGGGCGCACCCCCTCCCCTTGGCCCATGCGCCTAGGGTTGAGGGGGGAACCCTAAGGCGCCCCTTGCTTCGGCAAGCCCCTCCCTTGGCCGCCGCCCCCCTCTAGATGCATCTAGAGGGGCGCCCCTCCTCCCTTCCCCTATAAATAGAGGGGTGGAGGGAGGGCTGCACACACCATTGAAGGCGCAGCCCTCCCTCCCAACACCTCTCCTCCTCCGCATAAGCTTGGCGAAGCCTGCCGAGAACAACACTCCATCCGCATCACGCCGTCGTGCTGCCATTGGAGTTGTCTTCCTCAACCTCTCCTTCCTCCTTGCTGGATCAAGACGAAGGAGACGCCGTCTCCGCACGTGTGTTGAACGCGGAGGTGCTGTCCGTTCAGCACTTGGTCATCGGTGATCGGAATCACGTTGGGAACGTCTTCATCATCACCACTCTCTTGAACGCTTCCATACTCGATCTATAAGTGGTATGTAGATGCAAACTCTCTCTCATGACTCGTTGCTTAGTAGAACTCATAGATGGATCTTGGTGAAACCGTAGAATTTTTTTTTATTTTCTGCAACATTCCCCAACAGTGGTATCAGAGCCAGGTTTATGCGTAGTTCTCTATTGCACGAGTAGAACACAATTTAGTTGTGGGCGTGGATCTTGTCAATTTACTTGCCGCTACTAGTCTTATCTTGCTTCCATGTATTGTGGGATGAAGCGGCCCAGACCAACCTTACACGTGCGCTTACGTGAGACCGGTTCCACCGACTAACATGCACTAGTTGCATAAGGTGGCTCATGGTGTCTGTCTCTCCTACTTTAGTTGGAGCGGATTCGATGAAAAGGGTCCTTATGAAGGGTAAATAGAAGTTGACAAGATCACGTTGTGGTTATTCGTAGGTAAGAAAACGTTCTTGCTAGAACCCAATTGCAGCCACGTAAAAGATGCAACAACAATTAGAGGACGCCTAACTTGTTTTTGCAGCAATTAACATGTGATGTGATATGGCCAAGTTGTGATGAATGATGAATGACATATTGTGATGTATGAGATCATGTTCTTGTAATAGGAATCACGACTTGCATGTCGATGAGTATGACAACCGGCAGGAGCCATAGGAGTTGTCTTTATTTTGTATGACCTGCGTGTCATTGAAGAACGCCATGTAACTTACTTTACTTTATTGCTAAACGCGTTAGCCATAGAAGTAGAAGTAGTCGTTGGCGTGACAACTTCATGGAGGCACAATGATGGAGATCATGGTGTCATGACGGTGACAAGATGATCATGGAGCCCCGAAGATGGAGATCAATGGAGCTTTATGATATTGGCCATATCATGTCACTACTATATAATTGCATGTGATGTTTATTATGTTTATACATCTTGTTTACTTAGAACGACGGTAGTAAATAAGATGATCCCTTACAACAATTTCAAGAAGTGTTTCTAACTGCACCGTTGCTAAAGTTCGTCGCTTCTAAGCACCACGTGATGATCGGGTGTGATGGATTCTTACGTTCACATACAACGGGTGTAAGACAGATTTACACACGCCGAAAACACTTAGGGTTTACTTGACGAGCCTAGCATGTACAGACATGGCCTCGGAACACGGAGACCGAAAGGTCGAACACGAGTCGTATAGAAGATATGATCAACATGAGAATGTTCACCGATGATGACTAGTCCGTCTCACGTGATGATCGGACACGGCCTAGTCGACTCAGATCGTGTAACACTTAGATGACTAGAGGGATGTCTAATCTAAGTGGGAGTTCATTGAAATAATTTGATTAGATGAACTTAATTATCATGAACTTAGTCTAAAACTTTTGAATGATATGTCTTGTAGATCAAATGGCCAACGCTCATGTCAACTTGAACTTCAACGCTGCTCCTAGAGAAAACCAAGTCGAAAGATGACGGCAAAGAACTATACGGGCTGGGTCCAAACTTGAGGATCATCCTCATAGCTGCCAGAAACAATATGTCCTAGAAGGACCGCTAGGTGACGCCTCCCGTCCCCTGCAGAACCAAGACATTATGAATGCTTGGCAGTCTCGTCTGACGATTACTCCCTCGTTCAAAGGCGGCATGCTTTACAGCTTAGAACCGGGCTCCAAAAGCATTTTGAGCATCACGGAGCATATGAGATGTTCGAGGAGCTGAAACTTGTTTTCCAAGCTCACGCCTGGTCGAGAAATATGACATCTCCGACAAGTTCTATAGTTGTAAGATGGAGGAAAATAGTTCATCGCTGCTGAGCACATATCAAGATGTCTCAAGGTACAAACCGTATGACCCAAATTGAATATTAACCTCCCGGATGAGGCGGTCATTGACAGAATCCTCCAGTCGCTCCCACCAAGCTACAAGAGCTTTGTGATGAACTACAACAGGCGGGGATGGTAAAGACCATTCCTGAAGTGTTCTCTATGTCAAGTCACCGAGGTTGAAATCAAGAAAGAACATCAAGTGTTGATGGTCAATAAGACCACTAAGTTCAAGAAGGGCAAGGGCAAGAAGAACTTCAAGAAGGACGGCAAGGAGGTTGCCGCGCCTGCAAGCAAGTTGCCGGGAAGAAGTCAAAGAATGGACCCAAGCCCGAGACTGAGTGCTTTTATTGCAAGGGGAGGGGTCACTGGAAGCGGAACTGCCTCAAATACTTAGCGGACAAGAAGGCCGGCAACACCAAAGGTATATTTGATATACATGTAATTGATATGTACTTTACCAAGACTCGTAGTAACTCCGGTATTTGATACCGGTGCCGTTGCTCATATTTGTAACTCACAGCAGGAGCTGCGGAATAAGCGGAGACCCGGCAAAGGACGAGGTGATGATGCGCTAGAATGGTTCCAGAGTCGATGTGATCGCCGTCGCACGCTACCTCTTCATTTACCTACGGGATTAGTTATGAACCTTAATAATTGTTCTTTGGTGCCAAGTTTGAGCATGAATATTGTATCTGGATCTCGTTTAATACGAGATGGCTACTCATTTAAATCCGAGAATAATGGTTGTTCTATTTATATGAGAGATATGTTTTATGGTCATGCTCCGATGGTCAATGGTTTATTCTTAATGAATCTCGAGCGTAGTATTACACATGTTTATAGCGTGAATACCAAAAGATGTAAAGTTGATAACGATAGTCCCACATACTTGTGGCACTGCCGCCTTGGTCACATTGGTGTCAAGCGCATGAAGAAGCTCCATGCCGATGGACTTTTGGAGTCTTTAGATTATGAATCATTTGACACATGCGAACCATGCCTCATGGGCAAGATGACCAAGACTCCGCTTCTCCTAACAATGGAGCGAGCAACCAACTTGTTGGAAATCATACATACCGATGTGTGCGGTCCAATGAGCGTTGAGGCTCATGGAGGATATCGTTATGTTCTCACTCTCACGGATGACCTGAGTAGATATGGTTATGTCTACTTGATGAAACACAAGTCTGATACCTTTGAAAAGTTCAAGGAATTTCAGAATGAAGTAGAGAATAAACGTTACCGAAAGATAAAATTATTACGATCGGATCGTGGGGAGAATATTTAAGTCATGAATTTGGTACACACTTAAGAAAATGTGGAATCGTTTCACAACTAACGCCGCTGGAACACCTCAACAGAACGGTGTGTCCGAACGTCGTAATCGCACTCTATTGGATATGGTGCGGTCTATGATGTCTCTTACTGATTTACCGCTATCATTTTGGGGATACGCCCTAGAGACAGCTACATTCACTTTAAATAGGGCACCGTCTAAGTCCGTTGAGACGACACCGTATGAATTATGGTTTGGGAAGAAACCTAAGCTGTCGTTTCTAAAAGTTTGGGGATGCGATGCTTATGTCAAGAAACTTCAACCTGAAAAGCTCGAACCCAAGTCGGAAAATGCGTCTTCATAGGATACCCTAAAGAAACCATTGGGTATACCTTCTACTTAAGATCCGAGGGCAAGATCTTTGTTGCCAAGAACGGAACCTTTACGGAAAAGAGTTTCTCTCGAAAGAAGTAAGTGGGAGGAAAGTAGAACTCGATGAAGTACTACCTCTTGAACAGGATAGTAGTGCATCTCAGGAAAATGTTCCTGTGATGCCTACACCAACTGAAGAGGAAATTCATGATGATGATCAAGGTACTTCGGATCAAGTTGCTATTGAACTTCGTAGGTCCACTAGGACACGTTCCGCACCAGAGTGGTACGGCAACCCTGTCCTGGAAATCATGTTGTTAGACAACAATGAACCTTCGAACTATGAAGAAGCGATGGCGGGCCCAGATTCCAACAAATGGCTAGAAGCCATGAAGTCCGAGATAGAATCCATGTATGAAAACAAAGTGTGGACTTTGACTGACTTGCCCGATGATCGGCGAGCGATAGAAAACAAATGGATCTTTAAGAGGAAGACGGACGCGGATGGTAATGTCACCATCCATAAAGCTCGACTTGTCGCTAAGGGTTATCGGCAAGTTCAAGGGATTGACTACGATGAGACTTTCTCTCCCGTAAAGAAGCTTAAGTCCGTCCGAATCATGTTAGCAATTGCCGCATACTATGATTATGAGATATGGCAGATGGACGTCAAAACAGCGTTCCTTAACGGATATCTTAAGGAAGAGTCAGATATGATGCAGCGAAGGGTTTTGTCGTTCCTAAGAATGTCGACAAAGTATGCAAGCTCCAAATGATCCATTTATGGGCTGGTGCAAGCATCTCGGAGTTGGAACATTCGCTTTGATGAGATGATCAAAGCGTTTGGGTTTATGCTTGAGACTTATGGAGAAGCCTGCGTTTACAAGAAAGTGAGTGGGAGCTCATAGCATTTCTCATATTATATGTAGATGACATACTTGATGGGAAATGATATAGAATTCTTGGACAGCATTAAGGCCTACTTGAATAAGTGTTTTTCAATGAAGGACCTTGGAGAAGCTGCTTATATATTAGGCATCAAGATCTATAGAGATAGATCGAGACGCCTCATAGGTCTTTCACAAAGCACATACCTTGATAAGATTTTGAAGAAGTTCAAAATGGATCAGTCCAAGAAAGGGTTCTTGCACAGTATTGCAGGGTGTGAGATTGAGTTCAGCTCAATGCCCGACCACGGCAAAAGATAAAGAAGAGATGAGTGTCATCCCCTATGCCTCAGCCATAGGATCTATTATGTATGCCATGCTGTGTACCAGACCTGATGTAAACCTTGCCGTAAGTTTGGTAGGAAGGTACCAAAGTAATCCCGGTAAGGAACACTGGACAGCGGTCAAGAATATCCTGAAGTACCTGAAAAGGACAAAGGACATGTTTCTCGTTTATGGAGGTGACGAAGAGCTCGTCGTAAAGGGTTACGTCGATGCTAGCTTCGACACGCATCTGATGACTCAAAGTCACAAACCGGATATGTGTATATGTTGAATGGTGGAGCAAGATGGTAGTGCAGCTGCAAGCGAAGGGTCGTGGCGGGATCTACATGTGAAGCGGAGTACATGGCAGCCTCGGAGGCAGCGCATGAAGCAATTTGGGTGAAGGAGTTCATCACCGACCTAGGAGTCATACCCAATGCGTCGGGGCCGATCAAACTCTTCTGTGACAACACTGGAGCTATTGCCCTTGCCAAGGAGCCCAGGTTTCACAAGAAGACTAGGCACATCAAGCGTCGCTTCAACTCCATCCGTGAAAATGTTCAGGATGGAGACATAGAAATTGGTAAAGTGCATATGGATCTGAATGTCGCAGATCCGTTGACTAAACCTCTTCCGCGGGCAAAGCATGATCAACACCAGAACTCTATGGGTGTTCGATTCATCACAATGTAAACTAGATTATTGACTCTAGTGCAAGTGGGAGACTGTTGGAAATATGCCCTAGAGGCAATAATAAAAGCATTATTATTATATTTCCTTGTTCATGATAATTGTCTTTGTTCATGCTATAATCAGTATTATCCGGAAATCGTAATACACGTGTGAATACATAGACTACAATACGTCCCTAGTAAGCCTCTAGTTGACTAGCTCGTTGGTCGACGAGATAGTCATGGTTTCGACTATGGACATCGGATGTCATTGACAACGGGATCACGTCATTAGGAGAATGACGTGATGGACAAGACCCAATCCTAAGCATAGCACAAAGATCGTGTAGTTCGCTTTGCTAGAGCTTTTCCAATGTCAAGTATCTCTTCCTTAGACCGTGAGATCGTGTAACTCCCGGATACCGTAGGAATGCTTTGGGTGTACCAAACGTCACAACGTAATCGGGTGACTATAAAGGTGCATTACGGTATCTCCGTAAGTGTCTGTTGGGTTGACACGGATCGAGACAGGATTTGTCACTCCGTATGACGGAGAGGTATCACTGGGCCCACTCGGTAATGCATCATCATAATGAGCTCAAAGTGATCAAGTGTCCGTCACGGATCATGCATTACGGTACGAGTAAAGTGACTTGCCGATAACGAGACTAAACGAGGTATTGGGATATCGACGATCGAGTCTCGGCAAGTAACATACCGTCTGACAAAGGGAATAGCATACGGGGTTGCTTGAACCCTCGACATCGTGGTTCATCCGATGACAACATCAAGGAGCGTGTGGGAACCAACATGGGTATCCAGATCCCGTTGTTGGTTATTGACCAGAGAGCGTCTCGGTCATGTCTACGTGTCTCCCGAACCCGTAGGGTCTACACACTTAAGGTTCGGTGGCGCTTAGGGTTAATAGGAAGACTTGTATGTGATTACCGAATGTTGTTCGAGTCCGGATGAGATCCCGGACGTCACGAGGAGTTCGGAATGGTCCGAAGGTAATGATTTATATATGGGAAGTCATTAAACGGACACCGGAATAGTTTCGGGTCATATCGGTTTTATGGAGGGTCCACCGGAAAGGTTCCGGAGGACCTCCGGGAGGGGCCACCCCTTTTGGGGGGCCACTTGGGCTGCGTGGGAGGCAGCCAGCCCTCAGTGGGCTGGGAGCACCCTCCCTTGGCCCATGCGCCTAGGGTTGAGGGGAACCTAAGGGGCGCCCCTTGGGGGCAAGCCCTCCCTTGGCCGCCCCCTCTAGATGCATCTAGAGGGGCCGCCCTCCTCCTTCCCTATAAATAGAGGGGTGGAGGGAGGCTGCACACACCATTGAAGGCGCAGCCCTCCCTCCCAACACCTCTCCTCCTCCGCATAAGCTTGGCGAAGCCTCGCCGGAGAACAACACTCCATCTCGCATCACGCCATCGTGCTGCCATTGGAGTTGTCTTCCTCAACCTCTCCTTCCTCCTTGCTGGATCAAGACGGCAAGGAGACGCCGTCTCCGTCGTGTGTTGAACGCGGAGGTGCTGTCCGTTCAAAGCACTTGGTCATCGGTGATCGGAATCACGTTGGGAACGTCTTCATCATCACCACTCTCTCGAACGCTTCCGTACTCGATCTACAAGTGGTATGTAGATGCAAACTCTCTCTCATGACTCGTTGCTTAGTAGAACTCATAGATGGATCTTGGTGAAACCGTAGAAAAAATTTTAATTTTCTGCAACGTTCCCCAACAAAACCCTCAACACAAAGTAGAAACAAGCAAGGTGATATTGGATCACCTTGCCGTAATCCACAAGATGGAGTGAAGAAAGGCAACAGCTCGCCATTGACTCGTACTGAAAACCGAACCGAAGTTACACATTTCAGAATCAGTCGCACGAACTCTGCACCAAAACCTAGTTGCAACATGATTGCCTCAAGATAGTGCCACTCAACACGATCATAGGCCTTCATCATATCCAACTTCACGGCACAAACTGCATTGCCCCCTTTCTTCCTTCGCCTCATAGCATGCACACTCTCATGCACAATTAAAACATTGTCAGTGATCAAGCGGCCGGGGACAAAAGCACTTTGTTCTTCTCCAATGATCTCATCCAAACAAACTCTGACCCGATTGGAAGTAGCCTTTGCTGCGATTTTATACAAAACTGGACATAGAGATATCGGACGATGTTGAGAGATTTTCTGAGGGAACCGTACCTTTGGGATCAAAGTTATAGAAGTATCATTCATACCCTCCGGGAGCTCACCTCCATTTCAGAAAATCCAAAATTGCTGGTACAACGTCATCTTTCAACAAATTCCAATGTCGTTGAAAGAAACCAGCAGTAAACCCATCCATCCCTGGTGACTTTGACGGCGCCATTTGAAACAGAGCCACTTTAATTTCTTCCTCAATATACGGTTTCTGCAGCTCCTGGTTCATAGTGTCCGTAACATGATTAGGAATAAAGTCCAGTAATTCGTCCATTTGCGCACTTTGAGCCATCTACCCGCTCGAGACGCTCTATTTTATTCATGCGCTTCCGTTGAGCAGCTTGGGCCTGGAAATAGCCTGTATTTCTATCACCCTCACGGAGCCATGATACTCGATATCTCTGCCTGACCCAAATCTCTTCTTGTTTCAGAGCCAGCCGCAGTTGTTTTGTGACTGCTCGCTCTTCCTCCGTTGGTCCCCTTCCAACGGATTAGGCCTTAAGCCGAGCAAGTTCCTCTTGCAGTTTACGAATTTTTCGCGATAGGGATCCAAATTCCCGTGCCCCCCACGCCGACAGACACTTCTGCTTCGGTACACCCCCCCTAAACACAAGGACGGCTCAGATTAGCCCATACCTCTTCATAAGTAAGGGCATGATAGTCATAATTTATAAACTCTTCACGTATAGGCTATTTTTTTTAACAAACATGTATACACTGTACATGAACGGACGTGCACACCCTGCCGCGGGCTGGCCCATTCAGCCTTCTTTTTTTATGAAACCGTATACACTGTACATGAACGGACGTGCACACCCTGCCGCGGGCTGGCCCATTCAGCCTTTTTATTTTATGAAACCGCAAAAAATCGTGCGTCCTGCAGGATTCGAACCTAGGTCCTCCAGGAATTAGCACACCCACACTAACCAACTCGGCAACGGGAGGTCACGTGTTGTTTATATTTTTTAATACTTAAAATAGGATACTGGAAAAGCGGAACATTTTCTGTTTGGTATTTTCTTTTTGTTTTTTGTTTCTTAAATGCGTGAAGTTTTTATAATTAGTGATTTTCTTTTTTGAAAATGACGAAAAAATTTCAAATTCTTGAATTTTTCTTCCAAATCAGTGAACTTTTTTTCCCCAAAATTAATCAGTTCTCTTCTCAAATTCATGAACTATTTTACAAATTGGCGATTTGTTTTTGAAAATTGTTGAACTTTTTTATAAAATTGACGAACTTTGTTTCTAAATCAATGTTTTTTTTTCAAATTTGTGATTTTTTTTCCAAAATCAATGAACTTTCCTTCAAAATCGATAAACTTACTTTGATTTTTTGATGAACTTTTTTCAAAAACAATAAAAGAAAAGAAAAACAAAATAATATAAAAACCCATGTTCAATGGAGGGTGCACCCGGATGGGCATGCCCATGGTAGGCAACCATGCTAGGTTTAACAATTTCTGACACCATATGTAAGTTGCGACATGTTCGACCATTTTATCGGTCTTCTTTTACTAAGAAAACTCCAGAAAATGCAGAACTTGTCAAAAACCAAATCAACTTGGCATGGTGCCCTGAATTGCTCATAAAAGGCCGTGGGAAAAATTAGGTCCATTTCTTCTTCTTTTTTGCTGGGGAAATTGGGGCCATTTCAAAGATATTGAAAAATAATGTGCTCTCAGAAGAACCATTCTGACCTTACCGAATAATCTCCGTTAAACATGGTGTTTTTTGGACATCCTTGAAATGACCCCAGCTAATAAATACAAAGGGATAAAATTGAAAACCGTAAGTATTTTTTTAAAGCATTTAATAAAAAAATAGAAAAAATAATTTGGAATCATTAGTTTAAAAAGTTAGTTAAAACATGTATTTTGGTATTAAAAAAAGAGAAAAGTGAATTAGTAAAATAAGAAATGAAATGAAAAAGATAGAAAAGAAAATAGAACGCTTAGGCCTTGGCCTAACTAGGCGACGACATTGCTCTCATCGGGCGCGTGTGGGCCCGGTCCAAGAGCTCACAGATTGAAATAGTTCATCAATTTTTTTACAAAATATTCATGGATCTGAAAATTTTCAAAAAAAAAGTTCACTAAAGAAATTTTCCAAAAGGTTTTCTCGGTTTTGGGAACCTCGGCTTCCCAGCCATTTTTTCCGGCTTTGGGACATTCTCGAAGGTCGTGAACCGTGTTTTTTCTTTTTCTCTTTTTATATTCTCTCTTGTTCATTTTTTATCTTCTTTGACTTTTCGTTTATTCTGTTTATTGTTTCTATTTCTCATAAATTAAAAAAATTTGGAATTCATTTTTTTTCGTATTCTTCTGGAATTCCAAATTCGTTACTGTTTTTTAAAAAAATGTACATGTTTAAAATTTTGTTCTTTTATTAAAAAAATGTTTGTGTTTTGACATTCTGAGCAAGTTTGTAAGGCATGAACATTTTTTTTGAAATTTATGCACAATTTCTAAAAAACAAATATTAGTCTTTTATGAACAAAACAGGAAAACTAGAAAACCGTAACAAAAACCGTGCAAAAAAACATAAACGAAAGATTGAAGGTGCTGTGTTTTTTTTTTCTTGGCGTTGTGTCTCTCGAACAAGAAGAAGAAAACAAGGTTAGTAAGCATATCTAATGTCCTAGCCCAGATGGTTTGTTCGGTTGCACGTAGTGCGTGAGGGCTGTAGTTCGAATCCAGCCGACGGCATCCATTTTTTGATGATTAAAACTAAAAAAGCTAAATGGGCTGAGCCCATGTGGGAGGGCTGTTCGCCGGGTATTATACGAACCTACAACGTGTACGTAGAAAAGTGAGTACAATTTGTGAAAAGTCCATACTACCCTTTATACGTTTTGTGAGGGGGGGTGTACCGAAGCATTGCTCTTTCCTTGTAGCGTGCTAAGAGCTTGAGAAACGCCCTGTAAACCCTGGCCTCCCGCACCTCGCTGCCAATTGTCAATAACCAACTTATCATAGTCGACGTGCGTCTGCCAAACATCCTCGTACCTGAAAGGCTTCGGCCCTCTAGGAACTGACGATACAGAATGCTCACGGACATCCACAAAGATAAAACTGTGGTCTGATTCCGTTGCAACAATATGACGAACCTTGATGTATTCAAACATATTTATGAAGGATAGATTTCCAAAGGCCCTATCCAGCCGCGCTTTCACATTCGCTCTTCCCAATTGCCTATTGTCCCAAGTATACTCCACCCCCGACCATCCAAGATCCGTGAGTGAGCAAAAATTCGTCACTTCCCGAAATGCCCGCATCTGCCATTCCGGGCGTGGTGACACAGAAAAGTGTTCTGATCCAAATAAGGTCTCATTGAAATCTCCAATGCATATCCAAGCCTCATGTTGAATCTCAAACAGTGTCCTCAAGAAACGCCAACTGTGGTGCTTGTCCTCGGCTCGTGGTGCTCCATAGAACCCTGTCACTCGCCAAGTCCTCCCATCTCCACTCTTTCGCCTGACCATAACATCAATATGACAGGAACTGTAATTCTTTAGCTCAACGTCAAAGTCTTGAGACCAAAACAAACTGATCCCACCACTGAGACCCACGCTATCTACTGCAAAACAACCCGCAAAACCAAGATGGCTTTGCAGTCTTTCCACTCTTGTTGCCGAAATTTTGGTCTCCATCAGAAACAGGAGACCGGGACCTTCTTGCTTCACAATGCTGCGAAGCTCACGAACTGCCCCGGGGTTCCCAAGCCCCCGGCAGTTCCAACTTAGGCAACTCATTGCCCTCGGCAGGGCTGACCAGCAGCCGCTGGCGAACAATCTGAATTTGTTGGTGTTGGTTTTTTCTTTTTTGGTTCCCTGACCTCACCATCCCCAGAGTCTGAACCCCTCTCTGAAAGTTGTCCGCTACCTGAACCCTTTGGATCAGCATCCTTATCAGCTACATGTTCAGAGTTCATCCGCAGTGGCATCTCAACTTTCCGGTACACCTGTTTGGGACCATGAGGACCTCCTTTCCTCTTGTTTTGATAATCTCTAGGTTTTACCGGAGAGTTAACCTCCGTCCCTTTGTCTACAGCCGAAGTGGAATTGCGAGTTTCTGCTCTGTTACTCTGTGTCCTTGTCTGCTCCCTCGACGAACTCTCACTTGATGCTGTTTTCCTCCACTCTTCAGGGGCACGCAAACCCTTCCCAAAAGGCAGATCGCCATTTGCATCTCTGAAACCCGACGTTGGACAATGAAGATCTGAATGGCCCAGCCGTCCACACGAGAAACAGAAATGAGGGACATTCTCGTATTGAATATCGTAATGTCCATACACTTTCTCCTCTTGGATTCAATCAAAATCCATCTCCTCAAGGGTTTAGCAACATCAATAGTCACTCTCGCCCTTAGGTATCCTGCTACCTGATCAAACTGTACCGAAGTAGCCTGCCGATCAATTTGCTTTGCAATCTCCGCGCTCCATTTATCGTTCCTCAGATTAAAGGGGAGATTAAGAACCCTAGCCCACAACTGGAGCTTATCAAACCTCAACTCCGTTGGCCTCATTCATTCATCAAACTCCGAAAGAATCACTGTGTTTTTACTCACATGCCATGGGGCTCCTTCCCATACACGATCTCTATCTCTCTGTGTCGCAAATTCAGCCACGAACATGTTTTCCCCAACAGGATTAAAGAGCAGCCCTTTAGGGTTGCCCCATGCCGGACGAAGTGCATTGGAGATAGTTTGGATGTGGAGAGTGTTTCGGTGCAGGACCTTTCCAGCCAACATCCACTTCTCCCTGACTTCTTCCTCACGATCATCAAGCACCAGCGGCGTTGCCTCCTCTTCTGAGATCTCCATCTTTCCCATGGCCTCCGCTAACTTTGCCCGAGCCGCCCCTGGCGACACGGGACTTTCCTCCCCGCTGTGATCCGTGGGCGCTGACATCCCTCGATCACACAAAACCGTCGCCCCGCCGGTGGAGATCGGCGTGCGCCGCCAGTATCCACCCTCAAACCCTAGTCGCCTCTAAACGAGAGCTCCAGGTTTTTCGGAGGAAAAACTGTTCACCACGACATGGTCCACCGTCTGATCAACACACAATCCGCGCGATCGTCCGGTAGAAGGTAAGTTTTTTCCTTTCTTTTAGGCAAATACAGGGATATTGCGCGCTGTGAGTGATAGCGTGTGGTTGGGCCAGGCCCACTATCTAAAGAATCGCCGAAGAAACCTAGAACCCACAGGCATCTTCTTCCCCATCCAAAAAAAAAAGAAGGAAAAATCTTCGTTCAGCCGCCGCACCAATCCATTCCCCCGCTCCTTCCGGCGTGCGCGCGTGCTGAATCGACTGCGCGTGCGTAGCCATGGCCTGGTTGCCCTCCGGTGCGGCGGCCGGCCCGGCGCTGCGGGGAGCGCGAGCCTCTCCGGCGCTGTCGTCGGGGCTGGCGGCCGCCGTCATGCTCTACAAGCGCGCCCTGCCTCCGTCCTCTCCGCTGCACTCCGCCCGCCCGGCCGCCACGGCTCAGAGGTCAGCCCCCTGATTCTCCGCACGCGTTCTCTCTGGAACGGTGTGCGTGCGTGCCCCCTGAGCTAGATTCTCGTTATCCCATTACTTCGACTTGGGACTGGAGGCGCCTTCTGTATGTAGGCTGGGGGAAAAAATGACTGCTTGGGCTATGAGATAAGGTTATACAGAAGCGAAATTACCAGTAATTTGAGTCCCCTTTTGCTAGACCAGCCAGCGGTGTTCTCATGTTAGGCTGAAGTACATTTCATTGAACTGTAAATGTGAATAATAATACTACTAATAATAAACATGTTAGCAATTCCGCATTGAGCCATTTAGCATGTACTATATATTTAGTCAGTACACTCCATTCGTTTCTATCTTTGCTATCCATGATTCCAAGGAGAGCCAATGACCAACAGCCAAAAATCAACAGCAGGTTAGCAAACATAAAAGTTCAGTATTGGCTGAGCTACAGGACCAGAGAGAGCTACTCTACTGGAGAGGGAGAAGGAGGAGGGGGAGCACCAGAGCAGAAGTCATGCGTTGGTGCTGTTGCTGCCGGCAAGCTGCTTCAGGAACCCTGAGCCCACCAGCACCACCGCCGTCTGCTGCTGCTTGCTGCCGTTAGGGGGAGTCAGGGACGACAGAGAGGAGGCGAGGAGGAATGAGGAGCATTGCAGCAGGACTGCTGGAGCTTTCCACAAGCTCGCTGCCGGCAGTACTGGAGCCTGAGGAGGAGGAGCGGAGGAGCACTCCACCGCCTGCCGGCTGCCTCTGGCCTGCTGCTGGAGACTGAGAGACTGAGGCGGGGAGGATGCGAGGAGCACAATGCCATCTTGCCATTGATGAGATGCTACTGGAGCCTGAGAGGGGGAGGAGGTGAGTAGCCCACCACCATCTTGTCGCCGGTCTGCCGCTAGCTGCCAAGATTGAGTATGAAAGGGAGGAAGAGGATCAAGAGTTGGAGTCTGTACACAGGGATTGGGGTAGGCTAGGGTTAACATATGCCCCTTACGGAGCTCTGACTGGGCTGGACCGTATGAAGGAAGTATCAGGGAACGTATCTGCATTTATTTTATTGCCTGTATTCACTGATGCTGGCATTGATACATATCGGGATGTTGGGAACGAATCTGTATCGAATATGGTAGACACGCTGTATTGGTGTTTTATAGAAGTACTAACGAACCCCCTTTTGAGAGAATAGAAAACTTCTGCTCACAAATTACATCTGTGCACTTTATTTGATAGTTGCATTTGCATAGTCACAAAAAACAATTGTGCACCTTATTCCATAAATCACATGCAGACTTGGGTCAAAAAAAAAAAAATCTCCCCCTATTTAGGTCGATTCAAACTATTTAGTTGTCTGTGTATTTCCTGTGTTTATTGCACACATTCTTTTCTTCTACATGTGTTACCTCTGGAATTCATATTTTTGTAATATTCTCTGTTGTTTTGTTATTCTGAAATAACCACTGAGCATATCATATTTATTTTTATAGACCGTGGCATTTTAAATCATTTATTCTTATTATCCATGGTAATTAGCTAAATATAGAACTTTACAACCATTGACAACCATATGCTGAAATAACCACTAAGCGTATCACAGGAATTCAAATATAGAATAATCTCCTGGTCTTGAATTTTAAAGAAGGGTCTTGAGCTAAATCTTTGAAATCCGGCTGTATAACCCATATATATATAGCATGCTGTTCTCCACCTAATAATATTATTTTTCTATTTTATTCCAACCCTTTGTTATCAGTTTTTGTGTGTGGTAATTCCCTTTGCTTGTGTGTGCACATAATCAAATTGTATTTAGAATGGGCTGAAAAACCACACCATCACAAATTAGCCATAGGCAAGAAAATGGTTTCTGTCTAATAATTTTTGCTTATATGTGATCGCAAAGATCTTGTTTACCCATCCAATCCAAGTAGCTCTTCCTCTTTCATCCTAGATTGTAATTGTATGTCAGGTGTTAGATGACAATGAAGATTGAGAACCCATTAAGCTTCTCCAGCCTGAATATACTTTTAGAATATGTACTCTGTTGATGCAGCTATATTTATCTTTAAACTATTCATTTCGTTATGCTATTTTGAATATGTCTTCATCTTTGGTACTTGGAACTCAGGTTTTTTTGTCAACTCTTGGAACGAGGGCCTTCTACGGTCTACTTGGGTCGTTGGGTCCATTCTGCAACATGCAGTGTTTCTGTAGATGACAGACCACATGTAGAGTTAACAGATGGATTAAATGTACATTTCTTCAAACCCTTCACCGAACATGTCTTTCTGAAATTTATGTCGTGTTCCATATTCAGAGATTTATTGTCGCATGCATTGCTGTCATGAAAAAAGTACTTGTATAGTGTGCTTACCTGTTGTTCCTTATTTTCTATTTCACATTTTGGTAGTCATCATTTTGAACCAAAATTTTAGCATATTCTTGATTGCCAAGATTCCTGTGTGTTATTTTTGTTTTGAGACCATATTTTGTTGGTGTCTATTTGTTACTCTAACCTCTCTCACCCGACTGATCTGATTCTTGTATGTGGACCTACGTTCATATTTAGTTTCCTCAAAGTCCTAAGATCCTTTTTCTCTGTATAATGTATTAAAAAATAGTCTCATGTGTATTGTCTACTTTTTTTTTTGCATTTTCACTTGAATTTTCTTTATAGCCAGAGTTTCTGCTTTGCTTAGTGGTTACTCCCTCCGTTCCTAAATATTTGTCTTTCTAGCCATCTCAAATGGACTACAACATACGGATGTATGTAGACATGTTTTAAAGTGTAGATTCATTCATTTTGCTCCGTATGTAGTCACTTGTTGAAATCTTTAGAAAGACAATTATTTAGGAACGGAGGGAGTATATGATAGGAGCCTAGTGGGGCTTACTTTGTGGGTGTCACTGGGGTCGTTTAAGCATACCGAAGCTGCATAATCTACAAGAACTTTGATGCTGTATTATACTTGAGCAGTGCTAAATAACAAGGAGCTGGTTAATGGTGTAATATATATAAACCTCAAATGCTGTGAAACTGAGTTTCTCTGCTTCTGGCCTAATTAATTCTTGGCACCTCAAGAGCTGACATGTACTTGGTGCATTTTCTTATGTTACCCTCCGTCCCAAAATAAGTGTCTCGACTTATTTTGGGACGGAGGGAGTTATACTAGGCAAAAGTTACTTCCATTAGCACACTGTATATTTACTATCAGATGCATCATAAGTTTCTTTTGTTTGCTATTATATATGCATTCAGGGAGATCTTGTGCAAAAGCGTGAAATGGTTGGTGCATTTCAAAGAATACCTATGGTGATGCCTGCAACTGATATACTTATGTCAGCACAAAGAAAATCAAGAAATGTGCCACCCACAAAGGGTATTCTTCAATTTAACATATATTTTAGCATTTTTTCCTTTGTAGCTACCATGACATTTCACATACAGTTCTGGGTCACCTATTTTGTTTTAAGATCCATATATTCTGCAGGTATACAAAACATAGCCAAGCGTGAAAGAAACAAAGGTGCAAAACAACTTGATGCCTTAATGAAGGCAAGTCCTCTATGTTGTTGCACTGCCAATTCAAATAGTTCAACTTGGTTACTGAGAGCTGTTTTGTTTTTTAGGAACTTTCGGTGCCACTGAGAACTTATACAGAGAACTTCCCTAGAAGGAGAGATTTACATCCTTATGAGAGATCTCTCATTGAGTTGACCTTTGGGGAGGGATATTATGAAAAGGTACTGTTCTTATGTAAGTTGCCCCTCCCGGTTCTGAGTGTAAGTGCTGGACTAATGATTACAGAACAAATGTCAAAACTAGCAGTGTTGCTAACTCTTTCAATTGTATTTGTCGTGAAAGTTCTTCAATTACTTCTTGAGTTATTGTGATTTTATTGGTAGTGCTATGACAGGTACTAGGGCGAGTGGATGCTCTTAGGAAAAAGATAACTTCTGTCGGGAAACAACATGCTTCTGTCTGTGCTAAGGTTAGCGTGACATTGAGGGATTACCCCATCTTCATTTGTTAAACAAACATTATCCTGTCTTTGATAACTCAAAGAAAAGGAAACGGCATGTTGAGAAAAGCACCACCAAAATCCAGTAATCACGTAATGAAGTATCCAAGTACAACAGCCTAAAGAACAACTGCAATTGGGTAAAAGAGTGAATAGAAATTCAATGCGACATGAACATTAGAAAAAGACAGAATCAGACCATCTGCCTCCAAACTGGTCACACCCATGTGTTCTGTTAACTTCATTCCCACCTGTATCAATATTGTACCATTTCATGTATTGTTTTTACTAAGCATTTGACAAGTGTCTTAAAAGCTCATTTGGAACTAGTAACTATAACCATTGATGACACATAAAGCCATTTATGTTTCAAAGTTAGATTGGCATTCTGATAGGAAATGATTACAATGAGCACATAATGTAGGGAAGATGATCACACCGTATATGCACCGACATGCTCGGTAATGTACTTTGGTCGTCCACTATGGGAACAAGGACAATTCAACAGCCTTTTAGTATGCTATTCATTGTTGTTCACTTACTAAGCCTAGATAGCCAAACCCTAAATGTTGCGAGCTTCTTCTCTTTCAACAAAATAGTAGCATAAATTCTGTAACTTTAATTCACGATCTACATTTGATATTGACAGTCTTTGACGAAGCGTGAAGCAGAGGAGCGACTCACTGAGGTTTGTTCAAGTTTAAGCACATATAAATAAGTGTCTTCCTAGACCCAACTATCTTCTGTTTTTTGTTCAAACGTATAATCAGTTTATTACACTTCTTTCTCTGTTTGATGAGTTCTTTGGTTGCATCTAATATTTTTTAGGGCCGGAAGGAACTTGAGGAAGTTTTCCAGCGTGGTCAGAATGCAATTGAGGATTTAATAAACGTTGCTAAGGTAATACTCCTTACTTTGTCATTGGAGATTTTTGTGGGCGAAAAACCAAGAAAGTTATTATGGTGCCTCATAATTTATTTTTTCACTTATTTAGGCTTCTAAGATTTCTGTTTCACTTATTATGTTATTAAGCACTGACTGATCAGTAAACTATTACAGGCTTTGCGTTCTATGCCAGTTGTTGATCCACATATACCGACACTTTGTCTTGTTGGATCACCCAATGTGGGGAAGTCATCATTAGTTCGCATATTATCCACTGGAAAACCAGAGGTGAGCATATCTCTAAGCAGTGAATAATGTTTATTGCTTAATTTATCTGTAGTGTGGTTTGGCGGTAGACACAACTTCCTGATAAATCATGTATTACTGGTTAGTAGTTAAGATTCTAAACAGTTGTGCTCATTTACAATTCCTCGAAGATGGCAGTTTCTACTACTCTTGTCTTATTCAGTATTAATGCTGTTTTTTCTAATAATTCCTCCATTGTATAGCACTAGGGCTTCTTGTTTTAGATTAACATCAAAGCACAAATGTTCTAATTTACTTCTAACCCATGTTGACAATGTCCTTTGTCTGGGCTTTAGCCTAACTGAGTAGTGAGTACCTTGTAGCCTCATTCTACTCTCCTTTCTTTATTTCAATATAATTTTGTGTTTCTGTTTTCTTATTCTACCTCGCCTTTCTGCAGGTCTGCAGCTACCCTTTCACAACAAGAGGGATTCTAATGGGTCATATAGTATCCAATCATGAACGTTTTCAGGTTCAAACATATGCATTTTTATTTTCTCTACTCTTCAGAAAAAAAATGCTTATTTCCTCCTTTCCATCTGAGACCTGATGCCATTGAACAAGCAAAATATTTGTAGGTTACTGACACTCCAGGGCTTCTCACAAGACATGATGGTCAGTCAGACTTCCCTTATTGAAGTAGTCATGTCATCGTATGCTTTGAATACAGTGTGGGAAATTGGAACCAGGTAGACTAGGATGACGAATTTTGGAAATAATAGCTTGATTTGGGCGCCCCCCCCACACACACACACAACACACACAGAGATAATATGCAATTCCCTTTTACATAAAGTTTGCAGCAGCTTTCCCGTAGCATGTACTCCCTCTGTCCGAAAATACTTGTCGGAGAAATGAATAAAAATGGATGTATCTTAGAACTAAAATACGTCTAGATACATCCATTCCTTCGACAAGTATTTTAGGACGGAGGGAGTACATTAATAACAAAATGTTCTCTAGTAAGTAACATTTGTCAACACTATATAAGCCTTTCTTGGTTGGGAAATGCCCTTTGGTTCCTGTGTGTATATACACCCAATATGGGAATTTTTTTAAAAGAAAAAGTCAAGTTTATTTGCCCTGAAGGCAACGGGGGTTTTTCTTTTGTGGAATTTTTGTACGATTACAATGGAAGTTCAAGTTTATTTCAAAAATATTTTCAGATTCTTTTTAGTTCATATTGAATTAGTAATTTTTTCCAAACGTCTGTATCCTGGGTCCTTGTATGTTCTCCACACCGTACTTTAACAAACATTCCATGTTCTGTGCTGGGCTTCATTGCACCTGTATTATTCTGGCATTTCCTTTATCACATCCCTTTTGATCTGTTCCAAATTTTGTGGTTGACAGATGACCGGAATAACATAGAGAGATTGACACTGGCTGTCCTCGCTTACATGCCAATTGCTGTTCTGTATGTCCATGATCTATCTGAAGACTGTGGGACTAAGGTGGCTGATCAGGTGCATCTTTTATTTACCTCTCCATTTTTTTTCTGTCACTTGTAGGTTCTAGCCTCCCAATATCAAACAGATGATGCAGTCAGCTGGTCAGCCCATCGGTTTTGCATTCTCCTACTTGATTGGTTGTACTAAACACAACTTCTTCTTCCTCCTTTGCAGTACATCACGTACAAGCATATAAAGGAGCGGTTTGGCGACCGCCTTTGGATCGACGTCGTGTCCAAATGTGATCTTCTGGACAGGGCCACGCCCTCCAGGTTCGACGATGCCGCTGATGATGGCGTCGACGATGAATTGAGGAGATACAGAGAGTTTGGACCAGAAGGCGCCATCCGGGTGTCGGTGCAGAGCCAAATAGGAACGCAAGAGGTCAGCAAAACTCATGGCTGCCTTGTTAGTCACGAATCATCTCACATTCGAGGGGGCGGTTGTTCGCCTCTTTATGCGATTGTGAAAGTCATGACCGTGTCCGGGCTAATATGTTGTGTATGTCTCCATTTTTCTCCCAGCTAAAGCAAAGGGTGCATCATCTGCTAACCTCTCAGAGGGCCCGGATCAAAGCCGCCGGGGGCGACAACGAAGAAGCCGTCGGTGAAGTTAGATGAAAAGGGATTGTGTTGGATGGTATTGTTATAGCTTAGATGTTCTTGTGGAGCTGATCTGGTCAGCCTTATCTCATGCAACAGCATGGCGCATCACTCACGTTGGAGGCACTCAGTCAGCTCAGCCAGGTTCCCTCCCTGGAGCGTCGATCAGCTTGAGCGTCTTCTGCACGAGCTTCTGGTCCAGCGACGTCCTTCGGTGGACGCGCGCGGTCAGGCTGGCTGCTGCTCTGGAAGTAGTCCTCTTCAAACTTCTTCACCGACCTGTATGTACGACATTTGTATAAACAAAACGGCCGCCCATATGTATGTATGTACTCCCTCTCTATAAAGAAATGTAAGAGCATTTAATCACTAAAGTAGTGATCTAAACGCTCTTGTATTTGTTTTAAAGATGAAGTATATATCATATAACAGCAACTTTAGCCGAGTCGTCATATCAAACTGAACTTCATAATAACTGTATGTTGGCGAAAGTCAACAGTAAACTCCGAAAAAATGAATAGCAATTCGAAAAATTCTGAAACTTTTTTGGTGCAAAGCTTTGACAAATGTTCTCGGTGCTTGCAAGTTTTCATCCTGAAATAACATTTGTGAAAGTCATGGCAAAAAAAGAAACACACCAAAATGCTTTCGAAAATAACATTTTTGGGGTGTTTATTTTGTCTTTTTACCATAACTTCCACAAATGTTATTTCGGGATGAAATTTTGCAAGTACATTGGTCAAAGTTTGCGCAAAAAAATTTAGATTCTTTTGAATTTCTTAATTATTATTTTCGTTTTTATTGTTCATTAGAAAGCATATAAGCTCGGTATTCCGAGTCCGTAGGCGAAGGTCGGTGAAGGAGAGTAACCACTCCGTCCTCCAGCACCGTAGTAATTTTTTATAGAGCGCTGTAATAACAAGGACACCGAACACCCGGCCTAACAAGTTGTTTTTTTTGGCAACCTAACAAGTTGATGATCTAGGCACTTACTATTTGGCGCTTCAAGCACCCGTTAACGCGCATTTTGCAAACGGGCGCCTGAAGCGCGGTACCACTACGCCAACTTGCCTGACCTATCAAATTACTCCTCATTTTCTTCTTCTTTCCTTCTTCTTTCCTTCTTCTTTTTTCACATTTTTATTTTTCCTTTTTTTCGTTTTTATTTCTTTATTTTCTTTTTTCATTTTTTATTCTTCTTCCTGGTTCGATGTTTTTGTTTCAAATTCGTAAACTTTTTTCTTCCAAATCGATGGACGTTTTCCAAATTTATTTTTGAAAATTCAATACTTATTTTCAATTTTGATGAATGTTTTTCAAAATCAATGAATCAAATTGATTGAATCTTTCTCAAATTTGATGAATTTTCTTTTCAAAACCCACAAACACATTTTCTATTTTGATGATTTTTTTAAATCAATGAACTTTTTTTTAAGTTTGTGAACTTTTCTTCCGAAATGAAGACCTTTTTCAAAATCCATAAACTTTTTCAAATTCATGTCTTTTTTGCAAATATTCAAAAAATTTAAGCGATACAATAGATGGTTGTGTGAAATAAAATAGCTTGGCAACATTGTTTATTATGTCGTTGCCTCTGTTACTAATCACTAACAACATGATAGCTTTTTTTTTCATGGAAACTAAGAGCATGATAGCTCGAGTGGCTCTGGACATGACGCTCGTGAATTCGACACATGTGGATATCTTTTTTTTTACAATTTTTTGCGAGGTTTTTACGTTCGGAGCTCCCGATGATCTTATCCTAGCCACCAAGCCGCTCCACATGTAGGCCCACCTATACGACACCCCACAGAGGCCCGTTGGCCCACATTTTATTCTTTTCCCTCTGTTCTATATCTACTACTCCTTCCGTTCCAAAATAGATGACTCGATTTTGTACTAACTTTAGTAGCTAGTAAGTTGATTCTAAAAAAACTAGCTAGTAAGTTACACGATCCTCAAAAAAAAGCTAGTAAGTTACGACCTAAAAAGAAGGTAGTAAGTTACACACGTGAGAGTAAGTGTGACGGGATATCAACAAACCAAGTTATAATGTACAAATATGTAAATTTTGAAGCCGCACATCCATGAAATATAAGAGTAGGTTTAAGTCACATCGCTCATTACATTAAAATTTAAATTATGACTACCAAATATGCGATCATTGCGTGGTATATACTATACACCAAACTCATGTGTGTAGATAAGAATAGCCAAGTGTTCACATAAATGGACATTAGGAAAGATGCTGCCATGGCTTGGAACAATAAATAAATAAATCATAGAGTAAAAATAAATGCCAATTGTGTAGAAAGGTAAAAAATATATTGGAGAATTTATGCATGTATGGAAGAGACTAGAACAAATGACAAGTGGTTGTTTTGTGCATATTTTGCAATGTGAATGATATTGGTACTACTTAAAAAGAATGTGAGACTCCATGTTTCACTTTTCTTCCCACTACCCCTTTCTTCAACCTTCTATGTATGATAACCAACCATCTTTAACTTGCTTTCTAAACCAATTTCATTCTAATTTACTAGTAAATCTCTTTCTCTATCTCTACTACTTAAAAAGAATGTAAGGTTCCATGTTAATGTTTCATTTTTTTACCACTACCCTTATGCTCAACCTTCCCGTATGATAATCAATCATCTTAATTTATTTACCTTCTTAACCAATTTCACTTTAATTTACTAGCAAACTTCTCATCAAAATATAAGGTAAATCAAGAACAAGGTTTGATAAACATTTATTTATACATTGACATTAATATGGGCAAGTAAATCACAAGCTAACTATTACATTTATATCCCGTTGCAAGGCACTGACACTGTCCTATTAATAAAAATAAAACTCCCTCTGTTCCACTATATAAGGTGTATCGATTGTCATGCAACTAAAATTTGTTTATGTTTGACCAAGATTATAGAATAAAATATTGACATATAGAATAAAAAATAAATAAAACATGAAACAAATTTTTGTGATAGATCTAATATGCAAATTAGGTACTATAGATATTTGTATTTTTTGTCTAAAAATTGGTCAAACATGCACATGTTTGGCTTTTCAAAAAAATTAATACATCTTATATTTTGAAAAAGAGAGAGAGAGAGAGAGAGAGAGAGAGAGAGAGAGAGAGAGAGAGAGAGAGAGGGGGTAGGTCGGCAACATTTGGCAAGTATGCATCTCCTACAGCAAAAAGAAAAACAATCACTAAGAGAAAACATACAAGTAACTGAAATTTAATAAGGATTGTTGCAGCTGCTTTTGCTAATATCCTTCAACCAATAAATCCAGTGCATCTTGCTCTGTATATACCCTTTTATTGCTAAAATGATCAGATCTATTATAAAAGTTTACCGAAAGTACAAAGCATTTCAAACATAATAAAAATAATATTGAGATTCTGAGACCACCAAATGACCACTACTGTCGTCAGAACGATCTGCCGATGCGCGTTGTCACCGCTCCCCTACCGGAGCCGGCTTGACCTTGTCGATGACAACCGGAAAGTCTTCGTGCATGTGCCCCTAAGGACCAGCGCCTTGAATCCGTAGTCATCGCCGTTGAACCCTTAAATAGATTTGAAGCACCTGCCACCAAATCTCGTCACATGCGAGAAACCCTGACCTCACCACCCCAAGAAGATGACATGAATCTATGTCGGAGCTTCGTCGACTACGCCAGATAGACAAACTCAAGGAGGATCGAAACCCGAAAGACAAACTTATAGAAGAAGCGTCACCATCCACCTAAGTGCCGCCGTGAGGATTAAAAAAGCCTAAACCTAAACTACTAACCAGAACGAAGGCACTGGGATTCCCCTCCCCACCACCGGTCGCTGTAGCAGCTGAAAGAAGGGAGGCGAATCCATAGGCTCACTGATAAAGTCTGGAGGGAAGAGTTTGCCCTAGCCGCCTAGGGGGGAAACCGAGAGAAAGTCACCTTTTAAGCTTTTTACACATTCTATACTACCTATACTGTGCATGAACGTACATGCAAGTATGTACCGACTATAATAATGGAAGAACGCACACACCTATCTGAGCCGAGCTGAAATTAGTACAGGCATGCACCTCTAATAACCGGCCAGCGAGCATATCGATCGGTCCAGTAGGTCTCTCTCCATTTCAAAATAATTGTCTTAACTTCATACTAATACAAAGTTATATTAAGGTCAAGACACTTATTTTAAGATGAGGGAGCACTATTTAAATTAAGCACCAATGTGCACTAGGATCAATTTGCTTTCGGTTTCAAAATTTGGTTCCATGGGGGAAGCTGCTAGCTACTCAACCTTTTTCAATATCGATCTGTCCGATGCAAGCACGCGAACGAGACGAATATTGGACCACGCCAGTGTATACTCTACTGACAAGTCTCGTGCCAGAGTAGTATACACGCCGTACTGACTTATTACTTTGACTATCCAAAATAACGCTTTGACCATATTATTTATGTAACATAAAATAGCCAGTTAGCCACCATCAAACATATCTTTCAAAACATCTCCTTGTTGTTATAATTTTTTAACCGAGTAAACATTGCACGGGAGATTCAAGGTCAAAACATGAATTTGGACCCTCAAACTGCGCCTTATGTTTTGGTTACGGTAGTGGTTCGGTCAATCAAACTTTTGAAGTTTTAACATGTTGGGATTTCCCCTCCTGTCCAAGACAACTATATAGCGAATGCACTTAACTTAAAATGTTTTTATTTATTTATTTTCTTTTTGCATGGTAATACGTGCCTCATTTATATCATAAAGATCATACTGCAAGCCACGTAGACACCGACTTGACAAACCTGAAAAGACAACAAAACGTTAGCCTTTACACAAAGAAACACCGGCGAAGAAAGAAAATTACAATTAAGACCTAGGAATCCTCCGAACTTGACACTAACGCCCGTCACCTGCTTCTGGCACCACCACAGCAGCGACCAAAGAAGAAAAAAATGATAGATCACCTCCTCAGTCGAGCTCGAAGCGGGTGCATTGCTGATATACAGTTTTGCGGACGTTGAAGGTGGCTCAGCAAAGGTGAAACCATTACCGTTGAACGAATCAGACCGGGACAACATCCCGGACACGTTGTCGAACTTCAGATCTGGCACCCCCGAATGACTAAGGTGTCAAAGGAGACAACCATACCTGTCATCCACGAACCATGAACCCAACACACGATCCACCATCTTCCAGATGCGTCGTTGTAGATCACAATTTGCATCGGCTCCTGGACTACCTCCCAAGCTCTGTGCCAGCACTGGAGCAAACGCCGCCGCAACGACGGAGCCCAAGGACACAAGTCCACCACGAGGATGCCGCCGCCGCCACGCCATCCTTGCTTGAACAGTTTGGTTTTCAAATTCATCCCCAACCATAGGGCCGATCGCCGCATCAAGGAAGTATATGAAGATTCTTTATTTAGCGTCGCCATCGCCGCCGCCAAAGCCAAGAAGTTGAGCAACCTATGAACCTAAGCTACTATGGCCTAAACTATCCACACGTGTGGATCCGACCCCCCCCCCCTCCCCACCACCACCACCACCGACGACCGAGGTCATCAGCGGAGGGGAGCCACCGAAGGACAGTGCCAGAAGAAGACGCTCTTGTCGGCCTCGTGAGGACACCCTTTCTTTCTTCGTGAGGAAGAAAGAAGCACGTTTTTTCTCATTGTCTGGTGCTACAACCATACACCCGCAACTATTGCTTATATCGATATACAGTCAAATCCAACTAAAAAATAACACAACCATGTATTAGAAAAATTCACTATACCAAATTCTCGTGCCATTCCTAATCCTATGTTTGGGGATCATGTGAATCAAAAGGTCCCATAAACTTGATGAAATGACCACACATGGCCACCTTGTCCAGTCATGGCAACATCAACCTACCATAACATTGCTAGAAATGTGGAATGAGCAACGTCAAACGAGTAATGTTTGCTAAAAATGATTCAATTGAAGTTTAGTTTAATCAGAGAGAAGATCCAATTTCATAAGTATCTTGCATACATTGATGGATTGGACCAAGCAAAACTGGTTAATCTTGTAAGAAATGTGGAGTTCATTAACAACATTTCTCAGCGATGTCAGGCTTCTTGTGCTCATACAGTTACAATTGCACGAAACAAACTATGCATATATATTCACCATTCGTTCCGAACCCCTATATATCTAGATAAGTTGAAGGAACTTTGTAAATTATGTAGTGACGATATATATGCACGCATCCCGCAAAAAAAAGATATATATGCATGCAATAATCAGAGAGATAGGGTATATAAGAGTCATACACTCTTGGAGAGTTTTATCTTTACTGTATGATCACTAACCAATATCTGGAGGCAGGCAGTAAAAGGAGTTCATTTATAATTCCTCATACATGAATCGGAGCAAGCAACCTCCAGATGAATTTTGGCAGATACTAATAAGCAAAGCAAAATCAGAGATTCTAGTTACTTACCAGCTGCTAAATATATGCAATGCAAGTCTAGTTATTGGCACGATGGATTTCGATGAGGATAAGGAGAGAGGAGCTAGCTGATCTTGATGCTTGGAAACGTCGACGCACATGGATTGATGCTAGGTAGGTAGCTAGTAGGGCGGCCGTGCATGCGCCGCCCATTCCGGCGCCGCATGCCCACCGCCTCCCGGCATCAGGTTCGGCGGCACGCCGTACATCGGCATCCCCGCCGCGGAGGGGTCGCCGGCCATCATCGGAGGGACACCACCGCCGGGGGCTCCGTGCATGCGGGCGGCCTCCAGCTGGTGATCCTCCTCGGCGTCGTCCAGCGGCAGCCGCTCGTAAGTGGCGTTGGCGAAGGTGGAGGCGATCACCATGACTGGCCCCGCGGCGGTGAGCGCGCCCACGACGCTGCCCCCGACCACCTGCCCCTGCCCGCCGGCGAGGTACACGGTGAGCCCGGTGGACCCCGGCGGCGAGGGCCCGGGGAGGAAGGTGCCGGAGAGGGAGAGTATCTCGAAGCGGCCGCGGAGCGCGACGACGGCCCCGGGCGCGGCGGGCTGGCGCAGGGCGACGTCGGCGACGGCGCCGGCGCCGCTGAGCACGCAGACGCCGCGCTGCCGGCGGCGGGAGAAGTGCGCGATGGACTCTGCGACGTCCGCGCCGCTGGCCACCTCCATGACATGGCTGCGCAGCGCGTTGGGGCTGTCCCGCGTGACGAAGATGGGCGGCTTGGGCTTGTTCTTGGACCCCGCCGGCCGGCCGCGCGGGCGCCGGTTCGCCGGCACCACCACCGCGCCCTCCTTGGGCTCGTGCTCGTCGTCCTGCCCGCTCCCTCCGCCGCTGTGGCTGCTCTCCCCGTCCACCTTGGGCGCCGCCATGGCGTCCTCCAGCTGCTGCCGGTTCTGGTCGCCGGCGAGGCCCGATGCAGCTGCTGGCGCCTCCGTCAGCCGCCCTTCGTCCCACCACCTGTTGGCCATCTCTCCACCTAACCTAACTCTGTGCTATAGCTTGCTTCCTTCCTCGATCTGGTCTTCTTCCTTGTGTAGTTCCAAGGGCGGCTAGCAAGCTTTCTTGATTAGTTGACTTCTTGCCGAGCTACTTCACATGATGCCCTGGATCTGAAATTGAGCATACGAATGAAGATCAGAGAAGCTTCATGTCAAACACACAAGAGATCGAAGAAAACTTGGTACAAATATAGATGTGATTGAACATATGTGTGGGGATTGGGAATCAGCTCCTTGTTAGCTTTTGATTTCATGACCAAGAGGAAGATGGAACTAAAGGGCCCGGCCGGGGTCGAAAAAACCGATCGATCTAGCTAGCTAGGAGAAGAAGGATAGTTGTATCCGTACCTTATGCGCCATGAAGTTGCAGCTAATCAAACCAGCTAGCTCCCATCAATCGATCTAGTATGAGATTTTGGTTGCTCCTTTTTCTTAGCTAGAGGGTAGAAGAGGGGGACGGGAGACTTGCTTGTTGCAAGCTGAGTAAGCAAGCTTTGTCATGGAGAGGGCGCATGAGGTGTGTTGATGGGTACCTTCTGGTTCTACTTGTTCAACACCTGCCTGCATACTAATTAGTTAAGTTAAATATAGATCGATCCATACGCATGTTATGCATACTAGTATGTATATACGATCAGTATGTGTACATGATGTCATTGTTTTTAAATTTGCAAAGGCTAAGCGCACCCCTAAGTTGGTTTACCTATATTTTACAGTGGGTAACGTGGTGGGGAGTACAACTCCCGGATATACAAAACTGAGAATACTTTGTATGATTGCATGGACCACGCTATACGTACTCTGGCACCATTTTTATAGCAAGGTATTTTCAAAGCTGCATCTGAGAATATGCTTAAAAATTAAGCTGGCTATCCTGCTACCATCACATGTGGATTTGCACATATTGCCAGCCCAACCAACCAGTTTATTTATGTTAAAGGCAGCGTATACTTTTCAACGCCCTGTTTTTGAATATGTTACCCAATTCGTGTATATAAAAATATAAATGATAATCGAGCCAAGTATCTACAGTGTACAATAGCCAACTTACTGAATGAGCACGATGTGTGGTAGGTTCTTCTACATAACACTTATGTAGGCTCTATGGCATTCTCGCGGGTTTGTTGGGAACACGGAGATGCACGCTTTTGAGCGGGTTTGATGAAGGTGAAGAAGTAATTCTCCCGTTTTAGAACCTCCACTATCAAAGATGGCTCAAATATAGTGATAAGACTCGTGGCAAGAAAATGCCCCGGTTCGTGACGTAGTACACATGGCTTTTTCGTGTTGTCTGTCATAACATGTTACTATTGTAAAAGTCTTGGATGTCTCACCGTCTGGTATGGCCTTCCGGCGTGTCTAATTAGGCCGCGTCTCATAGCATGGAACACTAGTGGTGCTGTAACTTAATTTCTATGGTTTCATGGACCACTACTGGTGCCATTTTTTAGCTGATGTATTTTTGTTGCTGCCACTAAGTATACACTTCAAAATAAGTCACCAACCATCAAATGTGTGGATTGACATACATTACCAGCCCCTACCAACTGTTTATTTCTGTTAAATATAACATGTACTTTTTCAACGCCATGATTCTGAATACTTTACATAAGCTGATTTGTATACAAAATGGAAATAATATTCAATTCTATTAAGTAGAGAAATCTAGGGTATACAATGGTCAACTTGTTCTTTTTTTTTCTTTCTAGACGGGGATTAAACCCATCCTCTCAATCAAATGGATGCACAGAGCCATTTATTCATCAACTAAAATTGTGTTACAACACACTATGAATAAATAAAGTATCATGATATCACGCATCAGAGATCTCAACATATACTGTAGTAGTGCCCAAAGATTGTGTTGTTGATTAAAACATGCGAACGCTTCAAAAAATCCAGACTGGCTACTTCTTTAACTAAACTTAATTTTCAAATTAGACTACACAGATGGCTCCCAATAGCTAGTACCACGTCAAGTATTTCTGAACGGAGGTTGTACAAATTTGTGTTTCTTGGATCAAGTTACATCCATCTCGGAAGTCTACACATATCCGGTGGAATGTACTCTTTGCTGAAAGGTACACTTATTATTGGACGGTCTCTACTCAAATAATTGTTTTCCCTTTCTATTCCATGAGTTCCGCTTTGCCGCATTCCCGTTGTTTTTCTGTTTGCCAGATGAAAAGTCTTAGCCACCACCTCTACTGCCTCACACCTCCTTTCCTCGAATTAGCTCACCAATAAACCCGCCGCCTCTTACAGTATTGTCGTTGCCTCTTCATCATTGTCATTTTTTCGCACCATTCGCCACAATCTTTGGGCACTAACACCATGATCAACCTGCATATTACAACATTACCGTCCATCAATTTGAAATGTAGCTACAGTTGCATCCGCGCCATCGATCATCCTCCACTCTGTTGTAACCACCCTCGATCTTGCAAGTTGTGGGCATCCTCGAGATCTGAGAGGAGGTGATTGCGTAATAAATCTAATATTTACTATAAAGATGAAGAAGTGTATTTCCTCTCCAATAATTGTAATTTATTGCTTCTGATCCAACATGCAGGTCACTATAGAAACTTTCTAGTTAAACATTTAACTTTGACCATCTATAAGGAAAAAAAATAGCGTCAACACCAAATAAATACTACTAAATTTATCATCTATACAGAGTTTAATAAGGAATTCAGCGAGCGCGCCTACAAAGCAAAAGAAATATAAGCTAGTATATGTTCTAATGGAATGGGGGCTTAGGCTTGAGTGATGTTAGAACATGCAAGTCCCAATTAGTAGCTAGCTTTGCTCTCCGGTTAGTTTTTTTTTGAGAGCTAAAAGTACAGAGAAGTAGTGATAGGATTCCTTTTGGCTCTATTAGTGGTGGTCCTAAGCACAAGTTGCCAAAAGTAACACTACTAGAGTATTCACTGATCCACTACGTACTAACCAGGCCAACTACTAATCAAAGATCGATGATCCTGCCTGTCATGGTCATGCATAGTTTGTTTATCTGATTAATCCTGCTTGTTGGTTAATTTAGAGTAAGCTTTGCTTCTAAACTCGACACGCGTACTCGGTCATGCTAAAAGCAAACACAACTTGCTAGAACGACAACTTACCCATTCTTTCCTAAAAAAAAACAGCTTGCCCATTCTCCTTATAACACGTTCTAGAACAAGTAGACAACAATGTAATCCTAGTTGTCCACATGTATGGGTAAATGGAAGGAGAAAAATATGTTTTGGTCTCTCAATTATTGCCAAGGTTTAAATTAATGTCAATACGGGAACTTTTGGTCTCTCGATGGTGACAAAACCATACTGATTATTTTTAAAAGAATTCAAGGGGAGTCCCCAAAATATAATTGTGAATTTGGATTCATGCCTAGGAGAACTTGACTTAGACGGTGGAATTATATACCCTCCCCAACTAAGTGAGCTAGGCTCTCCGCGCGGAAATAAAATGAGCTAGACTCTGACTTCTTAGAACCACCAAGGATTAGTCTTTTTCCCTATGTAAAAAATCACGGGAAAAGTGAGGTAAATTGAAAAGACATATGTGAAAAAACAAGAAGGCTAAAGTTTTTCTATTTTTTAAAAATAAACTAAGTTAAAAAAACCGTGGGGAAACCAGATTTTGGTGTATGAAAAAATAGAATAAAAATAAGGGAAACCCATGAAAGTATACGTTTACAAAACACAAAGAAAAAATAAAATAAAATGAGGAAATTTGAGGGGAAATGCAAAAGTAACTAATAATTAGGTGAAATCACGAGTATCCATGGTTTTGTTGAATACATTTATTGTGTTCCATGGTTTTCTTGAATTTTGTTGGCAAACTCCAAATATTTTCCAGAGTATTTATAATTGGTTTTCATTTTACATTTCCTGGAATCATTAGTAATTTTACTAGATATTTGACTGCGTAACTTTTAGATATTCATCTGTGGATTTTATTGATATTTTTGTTCTCATTTTGCACCGCTGGAAACCGAGTTGTGTCACCATAAAAGCAACAGTGTGGAGCTAAGGGCCAAATGTCGATGACTTTGACACTCAAGGTACCAACTTTGAACTAGTTAGAGTTTCCTTTCGTCTTGTCGATAGTTGAGGAAGTGCAACTCTTATTGTGTTTACTTCTTTGGATGAAGGTTGATTAATTAGTAAATAATTGCCTCATGGCTAGCTTAAATAAATGGTGGAAACATCATTTTATTTGTAGAAGAAAAAGTTCAGAGTTAAAGAAAATCTTTCTCAGGGCAGGGGACACTGGGACAGTCTTTTTGCTTTAAGGATCAGGCAGGGGAATTTTTTTGAGACATTGATCAGGCAGGGGATAGTCAGAGGCAGCTGAGTTGAAATGTACTTTTTTTTAAGGTAAGAGTTGAAATGTAGTACTTGGAAGCCCATTGGACAAATTAGGCCTTCAAGGTTGGAAGTCCACCCATCCCCCATAGATTGGCCCATACTCTCTCTCTCTCTCTCTCTCTCGAAAAAAGGTAGGCCCATACTCCCACGGGTGTTCGGCCAGTCGGCCGGCCGGTTGAATGCCGCCTCCGGCGATCGCCGGCGTCCGAGCCTCAGATGACGCCGACCCGTTGATTGGAAACGAAATGCCGCGCTGCCAGTGCCTGCCAGCAATATGCAACCCGATTGCAGTGCAAGCGTGCAGGTATGCTTACCACTACCTATCTCTGATTCCAGGTATCATCCACCATGAACTCAACCTGTTCGACGGAATGCCTCCTAACCCACAAAAACCATGGCCGCCATTTTGCTAATTAGGGCATGCGTACGACATATCCTAATTAATCCTATCATAATCGGACGCTTTTCTTCCGTTTTCTGACTCTGTCACACACCTATGAACCGATTCTCGGTGGCATGGCCACTGGCAGTTTGGCGCCTGTGTCGTGACCTTAACTAGTCATTTAGTCCAGTTCAACTGAACCATATATTTAATTCCATTCCACGTATTGGTTTGGAATGCGTGAATTGAACTTGACAGAAGAAGCTTGGTTAGCTCCACCATCATTGTTATGTTTTGCTTTGCTGTTTCCTGTCCTCCCAGTTTCGTATGTTTTCCAGCCAGTTGATGCTGCTTCTTTTTCGATCCCAAAGATGAGGTACTGTTATGTCATCCCTGTCGTTTGGACACCCACACGACAAACTACAATGTTAATTGTGATTCCCTAAGCACAAAACTTCTTTCTCGGTTGCACTAAACCAAATGTCTGGCTTGTAGGTAATGAATTAATGATCAAAGGAGAGAAAAATATAGCTTGGCCAAGTCACGACAGCTAAAAAATCACGATGAAGCATTTCAGCATACTTCAATGATGGTTAGTAAAAACCATGCCTTCTACACCCTGCTTGATTCAGCATTTTAGTACAGGCTGCTCATAGAACATTCTACAACGGCTATCCATGGCTTATAATCTGACGGACTGCACATTACAAAAGAGAACTGCTGGTAGTTTTGCAGTTACCAAACACATGATGTGACACCTAGTTGACATATGCAAAGGCAACCGAGTAGATGCCCTCAGTGCCAATAATTCCCATTATCTTGCAGATATTCCTGGATATCAACGGGAAGCATGGTGCTACTGTGGATACCCTCATCGTTAAACGGGGCTGTATAGTCAGGTGTGTATACATGTGAAATGTTGTAATCCTGAGAAGATTGCATGGAAGTACAGGTCATAAGTTCATTTCCGAAGTAGCTCTCGCTCTCACTCTTTACAGCGGGGCATAATTCTGCTGGCCGTGGCATCCTAGCTTCCCCTTTCTGGTAAGCCATAACCTTGGCCTTAATACTATCTTCTTCAGGGCTTGATACGGAATAAGTATTTGTGTACCCTTGTGGTGCCTGAGCCTTTAGTGACTCCAACTGTGCTTGCAGATTCACAGCCTAAGAGAACATTGCATGCCATCAGTTTTGAGTTATTACTGCCCATGCAAATGCAATTAGCAGTTCACCAAATGAAAATTCAGAAAGTAATAGAATTGTTGTTGAAGTCGGTGTGAGTGCAACAGTAATGCAGAACTGACTAACCTGCTGCTGCAGAGCAAATATGTGCGCGACGCAACCATATACAGGATCATGTAGCCTGGCCTGTGCCTCGTAGGAGATGGTGGCTGCAGCCTCGCGGCGGTCGATTGACGGGAGGCCCGTGAGGAGCTTTGAGACATTGCTTGCACCAAAGACCTTATGGATGGCGGCAAAATGTGCAGCCCCTTGCTCATGGCAGAAGTGTGGGGCGAAGACACACCCGTTCACGCACTTCCTTCTAAGGAACTTGCATGCGCCGCACTGAGAGGAAAACCCTGCCATTGCTCCTGCTACCTGAATACCTGATCGATGCTGGTGGTGTATTCTTGTTCCTTGCAGCTTGTGAAGTGAATCATCAATCCTTCCCGTTTATAAAGGCTACTCTAGCACTAGCAGTGGGGTACATGCCGGGGTTAGCTTAGTTTGTTGAATAATTAATCAGACACGGTCTCCCTAATGGCTTGCAGATTCCATTATCCAAAAGCCAGGTTCCCAGTTCTATACCAATTTGTCATTCCTTTCAGAAGGACTCAAGCGACAAAGGAGGTAATAATAACCCAACCCATTTGTGTTTGCTTGAGAGACTTCATTGTACTATTGGTTGTTGGATGAGTTTATGAGGTGTTCAACTTCTCCTTTCTTTTTAACATGATGAGTACTACCCTTACGGGCGACAAAATGTCAACTTCAGGAATCAATCAATGAACTAAAAGGCATTGAGCAAAAGGTTGAGATTGGGGAAAGCTGATAGAATGAACCAAATAAAATAACTGCTGTTCAACATATATGTACTCATTCTCAAGCCCATGTCAAGCCGCTCACCACAAAATGTTGTGAGATGATTATGCGACTACTCTACGTTCATTTAATCTGATGTGTCAAACCGCTGATGATGCGCATACTACTCTGTTAAACAACCTAAGTATACCCTTCTAACTGTACTTTTCCTCTGTTTTTTTCTGCCTAAGACTTTAATAGTTGTAATGCAGGTTATTTAATACTTTGATTTTTTTTTTGTATATCAAGAGTGCCCGTTCTTCTTATTTATCTATTTATTGATTTATTGGCGAACTACTTATACCTTGTTTTTATAGACATTTGCCCTGCATCTATGCTATTGGTCCTGGCAAACCCATAGGTGTTCACAGCAGGATTTGTATCACTCGATATATAGAAATCAAGCTAGTTGCCCAGAACTGACCGTGTATTATTTTAGTTGTTTACCTTATGCAAGTTTCATTAATTTTGGTCCTTCTTGAGTAGTCGTAACCTATAAATTGTACTTCAACATACTTGGTCACCCAAGTGCATCTTTGCTTCTAAAAGAATTAATATTAAAACAGTAGAAGTAGCATTCAACAACCACAAAGGTGTTGCTTTCCAGAGTGTAGAAAGGAAAAGATGCGGAGTAGAGTGACAGTCACTAGTTGCTTTTAGTGACTCCCAACTAAGATGCATTGTAGTCTCACTCTGGCATACTACAAAATACAACCAATGATGATGCGTTGTTTCTAATGACATTTTTCGTTTTGATTTTGTATGATTCTACTGATTCAATTGGTTTCATATAATATCATGTCAAAGACATAAAAATCTTGGTTATCTCACATGTTCTATGTACATAGGTCCCCTGAGTTTTTTCCTGAAGAAGAGTGAGATGTTTGATTACAGGACTTAGTTCGTAAACATGCTCTTGCAGCTAATTAAGTTCCCCATGCTTCCACCCAACAGAGTGGAGTGGATATAGTAGGTCCAGAAAAGTGGAGCCAGCCTTACAGAGCTCAGCTGATTATTGTAAAGTAAGTGTTTTCTGCTTTTTGGTGCCTTTCTTAATAGCTGCCATGCTTATGGTATAGTATATGATTAGCTTGCTAATGAATGATTAACACCCGCTTAATATAAATGGCAAAATATGTGACTGCATTCCATGCTTTCCAGTTTCCGCTGAATTTGGGAGTCCCAGCTGCTAATGGACGGTAGATAAATGCTCTGTTTTATTGATTACTAATGCAGGTTTAGTTAGTGCAAATGCTTGGCTAGCTCCTGTTTCAAGAAGTCTGTGCAAACCTCTTGCAACCATGTACACATCCTTGATCCCAAATCCTTCCTGCGTGCGCAAATCTAATCTTTGCGTAGATAAAAAAGGGCAGCCCGGTGCATGTAGCTCCCGCTTGCGCAGGGTCCGGGGAAGGGTCCGACCACTTTGGATTACATTCCAGTGGTTGAGATTCAGAGAGTCGTTTGGTGTAGTTTCTTCTATTTGTATGCTCGCCGTGGAGATGGATCCTCTATGTAGCATGGACTGTTCGTCAGCTATGGAGTGCATTTGTAGGAATCAATCACTTTTTTGCTAAATTCGTCCGTCGATTGATCTCGCTAGCACTTTAGTGTGTGCTCATGCTGTATCAGCATTTAGAAGCAGCTTAGTTCTGACCAATGAACGTTGAATGAATCCCATCAGTAGTCTGGCCTGGGAGTTGGGAAGAAGTTCCTGTAAGCTGAACCGAATTGCACCTGCCTTAGCCCTGGTGCTATTTGCTACTGCCTATATGGGGCCGGGTTTCGGCACTTTTTTGCTTTCTTTGATGAGAAATAAAATGGCTCGCTTCACTGGCGGAGCCACGGCAAGGCCGAATGGGCCGTGGCCCGCCCAGCTTTTTGCAATTTGTACACTAATTTTTTACTTCGGGCCTGGGAACACCAACCCATCCGCTCTTTTCTTCTGTTTGGCCCGCTCAGCCCGCCCAACAATGGGCTTCAAGCTCCGCCACTGGCTCACTTGTTCCTGCCGGAAAAGAAAAATCAAACCATCGCACTTGCTATTGCTTCTGAAGAAATGATTTAGTTCTTCTTATCAGGACAGGGGATAGGTAAAACAATATTAGCCTTGATTTGCCTCTGTACATCGATTACCACCTTTTGCTTTCAAGTTTCAGCAGCAATGTTACTTTGTTTGTGGGACGTTTTTTCCTCCTTTCTCTGAGGTGTGGTTAAGGTTACCATGGCTTGGGTAACATTTGAATTTTAGCTCGTCTATGAGTTAATTTGAGAATGTTTGTTTTCACTTCTTCCTTGCAAATTAAAAAGGCAAATAAGTTTTGGTAGTCATGATCGAATAGGTGTTGGCCAAATCAAATTAAGACCGATTAAAATTACTATTGATACGCCTCTACATTTAGTAGTATAGATGACATGACAAACACAGAAACTCATTTTATTGGTTGTTGCCACAATCACAGCAGTTCAACATCGTATATATATGATCCCATGATCGACAAGCTAGCTCTTAAAATCTTTTTCTCCTCTAGAGCAGCATGGAAGCTAATTATGGGCCTTGTGGCTCCACATCTTCATCTTGTTGCAGCTTTGCACGCAGACGTCGGCGTCAGCTGCATCTGCAAAATAGCAATGCAAGAACAGAAATCATCAGAATAGATTCAACTCATCAAGAAGAAGAAGAATGTGATCAAGGTGGTCTGCTGTCTTACCGGCTGGCGCCTCTGAATAGTCGCAGATGTGTATCTTGCAGGCCATCCTGCACGTGGCGGCGGCAGAGCCGACACCGTCGCCAGCCTGGTTGGTGTTGGGGCTGCACTTGTTGGCGCAGAACGGGATGCAGAGCCAGCGCGGCACGCCGGGGCTCCTGCACCCAGGGTAGCAGTCGTTGAAGCACTTGCAGAAGTCGGACACGGCGGCCACCTGCTGCCGCTGCCCGGACAGCAGCACGAGGAGGAGCATGATGCACAGGGCGGCATTGGCTGCCGCTCTCTTCTTCACCTCCATCTCTTTCTTCGGGACCAACGAACGATGCTTCTTCAGGATCAATAGGAGAAAGAAGGAAGGGGACTGCTGTTGGTGACTGACTGGTGACTCTGCTAGTCAGTTTTGGGGTTCTTCTTATAGGGGGCACTGAGCTCCAAGGGCAAAACTGACATTTGGCCTGGATAATTTGTAAGGGAGCCGAGCATAGTATTTCGCCATTTTCAGCACAAATCAAATGACTATGATTTGATAGCGTCGGCGTCACGGCTCGATTATGGCGTGTTTCGGCGAATGGGTGGTGGCCACGTGGAGTGTTCTGTAGTCAGTTTTGCCATGGTATTGATTTTCTGAACAAAATATCAATCACTATGAGAATACCCTCGAATCTTAAACTGATTAGACAAGCCCTTATGAGGCTGTTTGTGTTAATGTAAAAAGAAAACCGAATGCAGTTTTTGATACATTGCTGTTTCTAGAGTGGATCCTATGTTTGGTAATATCTCTTTAGCTGTACAGCTGCACATGAGAGGAATCAGATTTCATTGACATGGCAGGAGGTAAATACTTCCGACCAGTTTACAAGCTTCTGCCTTTTGGATGTAATAATTCCAGTGTAACACAGACAAGCCAGAAAAAAAATTCTTCTGTTACATGCGGCAAATTATCTGTTCATTCTTTTACACCGGCAAGCACCATCTGAAAACCTCACATGCTGATTTACAAGCCCTTGTTGTGCGTATTTTTTTATGTTGAATTTTGTACCCCGATATTTACAGTTCTGACTAATGAATGTTGAATCCCATGAAATAGTCTGACCTGGGAGTTTTGGAAGAAGCTCCTCCAAGGTGAACTGAATTGTGCCTGCCTAGTGCTATTTTCTACTGCATAAATGTGCGATTCAACAAGAGCCTGGTTCCGTTCTACTTTTCCTTCTATTTTGAGATGCTGTGAAGCCATGGATGTTAGATCAGCTGCCCAAATTTTGGATTCTTTTATGAGTTGGCTAACATTTCAAATATTTTATGACCTAGCTTCTTTTTTTGTGCGGGATTAGGAGCTAGCTTCTGAAGAAAATAAAATGGCTCGCTTGTTCCTGTCAAAATAAAATAAAATCAAAGGCTCATTTGCTTCTGAAGAAATGATTTGGCTATTTTTATGAGGAGATGGAGAGGCAAACCAAAGGCAAATCCTTATTATCCTTCATTTGCCTCTACACATGATAACTGCCTTTGGTTTTAAGTTTCAGTAGCAATGCCACTTTGTTTCTGGGAGGTGTTATTTTTTCCTCCTTTGCTTCAATGCCACTTTGAACACACGAAGGAAAAATCATTTGGTTGCTATGATCCAGTCATGGAAATGCCAAATCAACTTTATATTGTGTAGTATATATGCCTTACATATCGAGATACTGATTTTACTGGCTGCTGCTACAATCAGAGAGAGGTTCAACATCATACATATATGGCTACAATCTCATCATACATATATGCCTTACATATCGAGATACTGATTTTATTGGTTGATGCTTTTTTACTTCTCCTGAAACGTAACAGCTTAATTGCAGGCCTTAATTCTGGCTCCATTTCTTGTTGCAGTTTTCCAAGCAGATGGCCGCATCAGCTGCATCTGCAGAATCATGAGAACAGAAGAAGAAAAAAATCATGAGAACAGAAGCAGAAATGACACTACTTGAAGAAAAGGAAACACAGGCTCGACGGTGCGACATCTTACCGGCCGGCGCCGCTGACCAGCCGCAGATTTTGATGTCCAGCTTGTTGCAGGCCATCCTGCACATGGCGTCGCCGCCGCTGGCGGCCTGGTTGGGGCTGCACTTGTTGGCGCAGAACACTTTGCAGAGGAAGCGCGGCACGTGGTCGTTCGTGCACCCAGGGAAGCAGTCATCGAAGCACTTGCAGAACTTGGACTTGGCGGCCACCTCCCCGGGCAGCAGCACCAGGAGGAGGAGCATGCACAGCGCGGCTGGCCTCGACCTCTTCGCCTCCATCTCCCTCCTCGTGCAAGCTATGGCTTCTTCTCTTCTTCTTCGGGATCAAGGGAGGAGAGAAGAGAACTGATGTGGTGAGACTCTGAGTGTGAGACTTTGTGTGGCAGTGTGGGTGCTTATATGGGCACTGGAGTTACGAGGGCAATATCGTCATTTGGCCAGGATAACTTGTAATGTGCTGTAGTATTTTGCTATTTCCTGGTAAATCAAATGGGCACGATTTCCCTAGCACCGCCTCTGGGTTATGCGGCGTGTTTTCAGCGAATGGATGAAGGCCAGCTGGAGTGTGTCCAGTAGCCAGTTTTGCCATGTACTCATTTTCTCAAAATAATATTCCCTCCGATCCACTAAAACCACGATGGATAGGAGGGAATGATATCACTCACCATGAGACTAACCTTGGACCAAAAATGATCAGAGACAAGGGAATGTTGCTCATCTCTGTTTTGGTTGGCAAGCCACTATGAATCTGCCTGTGTAGATGTAGAAAGGAAACAGAATTCAGTTCTGATCCAGTGCTGTTTATATACCATTCGAGTGATCAACTAAACATTATTATACAAGTATTGCTTTAGATGTACAGCTACGCGTGAGAGAGATCATACTTGATTGTCATGACAGCAAGCAAATACTTCCAAGCAGTTTACAAGCTTCTGGATGTAATAATTCCAGTGGGGAGTATTTGGTGCCAGAATAAAATTATCGCACCTTCATCTTGACAGGCTAAATTTGTTCAGATAAGTAAATCTTGATCACTTACGTATTGTGGCCGTGATTTTTCAGTAGTAGTATGCTTTATTTGTCTTCCAGTATTGTGTAGAACAAACTTAAACGATAGCTCAGGATGACTCCTCCCTTCTGACCAGCTAATAGTCTGATTGTGCAAGTTCTTCATTTTTCATACGTTATTAATGAGTATATGCTGTTCTGGAAATATTCAGTAAATTTGACAGTAGGTGTGTTCTATATACTACTATATATTAGTGTGTGTGTTTTTTTCAAAACTGAGTTGTATTTCTGAATTTACAGTTGTAAGTTTATTTAAATATCTCCCTAATGTCTCCTTGTTTAGTTTTGAGCTTTTCTCTTAAATATCATTGTGTCATGCGCTTTCATTAAATCATATGCTAGCTACTGTCATATGTTCCTTTATGTCCCTTATTTTGCGTGTTTTTTGTTGTTAACTTCGCACCTCAATGTAATATTTAGAAGCACTGTCCTGAATAATGAATGTTGAATCCCATCGGTAGTCTCAGTCTGATGTTAGGAATGTTGGGAAGAAGTTCTTGTGAGTTGAACTGAATTTTCACTTTTCCAAATATGGCCGGCGATTCAACAACCAGCTCTAATATATGGTTCCAGTGCTACTTTTCATTCTTTTTTTAAGATGCTATGAAGCCTTGGGTGTTGTATCAGTTGCCTAAAATTTTCTCATCTCTGAGTTAAGTTAACGGGGAAAAGGTCGCACTTTTTCGTCGCAAAAAAAGACAAAAATATTTGGAAATGCCAAATCAAAGCCAAATGAACTTCATATTATGCCTTACATATCGACATTTTTTTATAGAAATGGAGCCTTACATATCGACATACTCAATTTATTGGTTGCTGCTACAATTTACAGCCATTCAACATCATATTCATATATATGTAATGATCCCATGATATGATCGACAAGGTAGCTCTTCAAATCTTCTTCTCTTCTCCTAAAACGGAGCGGTTTTGCGGTTAATCAGTCTGGGCCATCTGGCACAGCTTCCTGTTGCAGTTCTGCACGCAGACGTCGGCGTCGTCAGCTGCATCTGCAGAAATTGCAATGCAAGAACGGAAATCATCAGAACAAAAGATGGAAGTATTCTTGTCAAAAAGAAAAGAACACGCAGTTTTCAACTCATCAAGAAGAAGAAGAATGTGATCAAGATGGTCCGTCGTCTTACCGGTCGGCGCCGCCGCTGAGTGGCCGCAGATCTGTATCTTGCAGGCCATCCTGCAGGCGGCGGCGGCAGAGCCGAGGCCGAGGCCGAGGCCATAGCCGGGCTGGTTGGTGCTGGGGCTGCACTTGTTGGCGCAGAACACATCGCAGGCGTAGCCCGGCACGTTGCCGCTCACGCACCCGGGGTAGCAGTCGTCGAAGCACTTGCAGAACTCCGACTTGGCGGCCGCCTCCCTGGGCAGCAGCGCCAGGAGGAGGAGCACGCACAGCGCGGCCGTGGTGGCCGCCCCCTTGAGCTTCTTCGCCTCCATCTCCTTCCTCGCGCAAGCTATGGGCTATGGCTTCTTCTTCTTCTTCGGGATCAGGGAGTGGAGACAAGTGCTGTGGTGAGTGTGTGAGAGACTCTGGCAGTGTGGGCTCTTCTTATATGGGCACCGGAGTTCCGTTCAGAGGGCATAACCGTCATTTAACCTGGATGACTCATGATGTATTTTCCGAGCATCGAGCATCGTATTTCGCTGTTTTTGGGAAATTGGGACGGGCGCGATCGATTTTCCCTAGCACCGCGCGCCTCCGGGTTATGCGGCGAGTTTCGGCGAAATGGTTGATGGCCAAGTGGAGAGTGTGTCATTTAGCCAGTTTTGCCATGCATGGTATTCATTTCTGAAGATAATATCACTCACTGTGAACTGTGAATACAACCTTGTTGGACCTAAAAAATGATTAGAGACAAGGGAATGCTGCTCATCTCTGTTTAAGTAGGCAAGCCACTATGCATGAGTCTGCCTGTGTTGATGTAGAAAGGAAACAGAATGCGGTTTTGATCCAGTTCTGTTTATATATACCAGTATGGTGGAGGCTATACCACTAGCATCTCTTTTATTGTACAGCTATACGCGTGAGAGAGATCAGACTTCATTTTGGCATGACAGCAAGTAAATACTTCCAAGCTGTTTACAAGTTTTTTTTACACATTTCGGATACTTTGCTTAACTAGTAAATGCGCACGTGCAACGCATGTTAATATTTAGGCAATATATTAATTGCACGCGGATATTAGGTATGCTATTATTTGTGTGTTAATTCTATGAGTAGTGTTATATTTGGTATGATATTAATTACATGTTAAACACATTGAACGCTCGCCATTGGAGCAGTCTAGGTCATTGGATTGACTTAGTTTGATGGCCGAGATCGGTTGGATCTGCCCCTTTGGATTGTTTTTATATTGATGATATAGATATAGATAAAAGGGCAATCCTCATTTTCTAAAAAAAACATGTGGCAAACTATCTGTTCATTCTTTTACACAGGCAAGAACCATCTGGAAACCTCGCATATGTTACAAACCCTTGCGAACTCATGCCGCAAATCATATACAAGTATCCACACTGCGGAAAATGAGCCTACTTCGATGCTACATGCAACCGTGTCGATGGCTCTACGCTGATAGACACAGTTATGGATGTTCTGGCTATCGGTTTAAAATGGGCACGATTTCCCAAGCGTCGCCTCCGTGTTATGCGGCGGCGTGTTTTCGGCGAATGGATGAAGGCCAGGTGGAGCGTGTCCTTTAGGCGCCAGTTTTGTCCATGGTACTCATTTTCTAAAGATAATACCACTCACCATGAAACTAACCTTGGACCTAAAAATGACTAGAGACCATTTAAAAAAAAAGACTAGAGACAAGGAAATGCTGCTTGTTAGGAATGAACAACTGGTATTCACTGAGGGCCAAAGGTCATTGCATATACATGTGTGTGAAAGTGCAGAAAAGCCCCTTATACAATGGGGATGTACACAATGAACTATACACATCTAACACCCCCCCCCCTCAAACTCAGGGTGGATCAACAACACTGAGTTTGGAGAGGAAAAACCCATGTTGTGCTCGAGTCTGTGCCTTCGTGAAAAAGTCAGCCAACTGTAACTCAGAGGGCACATAGTGAAGAGCGAGAGTCTGATCCTGCACAGCAGCACGCACAAAGTGGGCATCCACACCGATGTGCTTGGTGAGCTCATGCTTCACCAGGTCACGCGCAATACTGATAGCACCGGTACTGCCGGACAGTAGAGGAGTGGAGGTAGGAGCAGACACACCAAAGTCCTCAAGTAACCACCGTAACCATATCAACTCAGCCGTCAACATAGCCATGGCTCGCAACTCAGCCTCTGTACTCGAGCGAGAAACTGCAGTTTGCTTCTTTGTCTTCCAGGCAATAAGAGAGCCACCAAGAAAAACACAATAAGCAGACAATGAAGGCCGATCCGAGGGATCACTAGCCCAGGTAGCATCAGAGTAGGCCTGGAGCTCAAGAGAGCTGGAGCGGGGAAAGAAAAGGCGCTGAGAGATCGTGCCACGAAGATATCGTAGAACACAAAGGAGATGACTATAGTGGACAGAGGTGGGGGCAGAGACAAACTGACTCAGGATGTGGACAGGATAGGAGATGTCAGGACGCGTAACAGCAAGATAGACAAGACTGCCAACAAGATGACGATAGCGAGTGGGATTAGGAAGAGGGTCACCATCGGTGGCACGAAGCTGAACGTTGAGCTCCATAGGAGTCACAACCGTGCGCTCATCACCGAGAGCAGCGCGAGCAAGAAGATCCTGAATATATTTTTCTTGGAAGATGTAGAAGCCATCAGAGGTCGAGGAGATCTCAATCCCAAGAAAATAGCGAAGTGGACCAAGATCAGTCATAAGAAACTGGTCGCTGGCGAAGCCTTAACAAAGGCGATGTAGTTAGTGTCGTCACCAGTGATGATCATGTCATCAACATAGAGAAGGAGAAGAGTCCGACCACGAGGAGACGTGTGAACAAACAGCGCGGGATCATGGTCACTGGGCAAGAAACCAGCGGCGGTCACCATAGAGGTGAATCGCTCAAACCAGGCGCGAGGGGCCTGTTTGAGACCATATAGAGAGCGGCGAAGTCTACAGACCATACCATCAGGAGCATAGTACCCCTGTGGTGGCTGCATATAAACCTCCTCACGCAACTCGCCATTGAGAAAAGCGTTCTGAACATCAAGTTGAGAGATAGACCACTGACGAACAGAAGCTGCAGCAAGAAGAGTGCAAACAGTGGTCATGTGGGCCACAGGAGCGAATGTCTCATCATAATCGCGCCCCTGCTCCTGTTGGAAACCACGGGCTACAAGACGAGCTTTGTAGCGCTCAAAAGAACCATCAGAGCGAGTCTTAACCTTGTAGACCCACTTGCAGGTGATGGGACGAACGCCGGAAGGGAGAGGAACCAGATCCCAAGTGCCAGAGCGCTCAAGGGCAGCAAGCTCTTCGGCCATCGCAAGCTGCCACTCAGGCTGAGTCATGGCAGTCCGATAGGAAGTGGGCTCAGCAATGGCAGAGAGACCATACCGATCAGGGGAGTAGCGATCAGGTGGGGGGCGAGACCGAGCACGGAGATTATGAACCGGGGGAGATGTGGAGGGAGGAGCACCAGAGGTGGAAGGCTCATCAGGGGAGACATCCTCAGTATGAGGGCGACGAGTATAGTGGAGAGGAAATGGTGAGAGAGGGTGACGGACCGAAGATGATGATGGAGAGGTGGAGGAGGAGGATGGGGTCGGTGGTGAGGGAGAGGGGAGGAGAGGTGCCAGAGGAAGAGGTGACACAGGAGGCACGTAGCGGGGTGTATCGGGAAGGAGAAGGAAAGCAAGGTCATCGACAGATAAACTCGAGGAAGAAGAACGTGGGTAGTAGGAACGAGACTCGTCAAAGGTCACATCACGCGAGATGCGCAAGCGACGACCTACAGGATCCCAACATCGATAGCCCTTGTGCTCATCGATGTAGCCAAGGAAGACACACTCAACCGACTGAGCAGTCAGTTTGGTGCGTTCTCGGGGGGCAAGAAGAACATAGCACACACATCCAAACATACGAAGAGCTGAATAGTCGGGAGAGCGACCAGTGACCATAGGAATACCACCCTGAAGAGCAGTCGATGGCTGAATGTTGATGAGATAGGTGGATGCAGAAACAGCCTCAGCCCAAAAATGGGGTGGAAGGGAAGCAGCAATCATTAGCGCACGAGCCGTCTCAAGCAAATGACGATGCTTATGTTCGGCAACGCGATTCTGAGCATGAGCACCAGGACATGAGAGCTGGGCAAGAGTACCCTGTTCCGCTAGAAAACCACGCAACAGCTGAGATATATACTCCCCAGCAGAGTCAGCACGAAAAGTACGAATGGACGTGGCAAACTGGGTGTGAACCATGGCAGCAAAACGTTTGTATATAGAGAGAACCTCGCTACGAGATTTCATGAAGTAGAGCCAAGTGTAGCGAGAGAAATCATCAATAAACAAAACATAGTATCGATGACCATCTTTCGAATCAAAGGGGGCAGGACCCCAGACATCAGAATGAACTAAGTCAAACGGATGCTGAGATACTAACTCACTAGTAGGATAAGGTAACTGAGTCTGTTTGCCAAGTCTGCAACCATTACAGTGTAAGGAGACATCTCCAGATACAGACCCTAAGAGGCCCTGACACACTAAGGAAGATAAACGAGAGCCACAGATGTGACCAAGTCGATGATGCCACTGCTGGAAGGACGCAGACGAAGAGATAGCAAGAGAATGGGAGCTGGCAGAGGTGGTGGCAGCGGAAGGAACACAAAGCCAGTCAACCTCCCAAAGGTCCTCTGACTCACGGCACCGGGGGCCAGCACCAACCAAAGCTTTGGTGCAACGAGCCTGAATGGAGCAAGAGTCGGTGTCAAGAATGACACGACAACCAGAATCAGTAAGTTGGGCAGCAGAAAAAAGATTCATGGTAAGGCGAGGAACATGTGAAACACTCGGAACAAAAAAAAGATGGAGTGGAAAGAATACCACGACTAGCAACAGGAAGAGGTGTGCCATCGGCAGTAAGAACATTGACAGGCAAATCAAGAGGTCGGAGAGAAGACAACACAGAAGAATCAGAAGACATGTGGAAGGAGGCTCCAGAATCCAAAACCCATGAAGATGTACCTGACTGTGTAGATGCCTGCGGTGGTGGAGAAGAGGCTGCAGTCACAGCAGCAGCTGAACCAGTCGACGTAGAGCCTGAGGAAGCAAGGAGGCGCTTGAGGCGAACAATGTCCTGGTCAGTGAGTGACGGAGTCGAGGAAGACACGGGAGTCCCGCTGGAGGAGGAGCGCCTCTGATCTCGCTTCTTCTGGCGACAGTCAGACTCTGGGTGACCTGACCGGGAGCAGTAACCACAGACGGTGTCACGGCGCGACGTGCCCTTCTCAGCATAAGGAGGACGGCTCACCCCCCTGGAGGATTAGGCAGGAGCGGCGGAGCAGTGAGGCGAGCAGACGCCACAGGGGCACGAGCAGCCAATACTGACGGAACCAGAAGCAACCCAGCAGAGCGAAGGCGGGTCTCCCCAGCACGAAGCTCAGCAAGTATCTCTGAGATAGGAACACGACCACGAGCAAGCAAGTGAGCACGTCGAGGCTTAAACTCCGACAGGAGACGAGATAAGAACTCACGGACCCGCTGAAACTCCAGATCAGACAGAGTAGTCTGACAGCAACGACAGGTTCCACAAACAACTGTCCGAAGAGAGTCAAGCTGGCGCCAGATGGCAGAGCATTGTGAATAGAACTCATCAACAGAGGAATCACCTTGCTGGAGTGCGTGCTCCTGGCGCACCACAGATAGGTAGAGAGCATCACCAGAGGGCTGATAGCGCTGACAGAGATAAGACCACATCGCTGCAACTGTGCCAAGTCCCATGAACTAGGAAGCAAACTGAGGGAGGACACTCGCGGTGAGCACAACAGCGGCTCGAGCATCATCATTGCACCACTGAGTGTAAGAAGACAGATCATCCCGGTACACAGAGAGAGCATCAGAATAAGCGGATACCTGCTGATCATAAGCATCAATCGTAGCATCATCCAGAGTCTTGGCAGCGTCGCGGTCAGCCTGAGAAGCATCAGCAGCAAGGACCGGTGGCACGGGTGGGATGGGTGCCACGGGCGCCACCGGGCATGGCGGACAGGGGACCTCGCTAGAGAGAACACCCCACAGAAGGAGGCCGCGCATATGGATGCGCATGAAGCCCACAAACTCAGCATAGTTGGTGCCATCGAAGATCACCGAGCACCGAAGGACCGCGACATAGCCTGAAGAGGACATGAGGAAGTCACTCTGCTGCTGTTGTCCGTGTTTTTTTTTTGGTCAACTGGCCCTCAACCTGATCTGGATCGAGGCAAACGCCCGAACCAGCGCTCGATTGGGATCGAGCACACCCAGAGAGGCAGGAGGCTCGATCTGAAGCGAGCACGACCAGAGGGGCGACCAGAAGGAGACCCGGTGGCCGAACCAGGGGGCGGCGGCGGCCGGTCCTGGGGGCGGCGGCGACCGGGCCTGGGGGCAGCGGCGGCCGGGCCTGGGGGCAGCGGCGGCCGGGCCTGGGGGCAGCGGTAGCCAGACCTGGGGGCAGTGGGAGCAGCCGGACCTGGCGGCAGCGGCGACCAGACGAGGCGGCTTCAACGCAGCAGCGGCAGCTGCCGAACGGGGCGACAACGACGGCCGACAGAACCGGGAATGGAGAGGAGACGAGTGGGGGAAGTAGCAGCGAGCAAGACCAGCCTCGGGCTGCAACGGGAGCGGAGGGAAGTGGCGAGCAATGACGGCGGCAGCCAGAGATCGAGCAGAGGAGCACGGAGTTGCAGCGTGCGGGAGAGCGAGGGGAACCTAAGCATCTGATACCATGTTAGGACTGAACAACTGGTATTCACTGAGGGCCAAAGGCCATTGCATATACATGTGTGTGAAAGTGCAGAAAAGCCCCTTATACAATGGGGATGTACACAATAAACTATACACATCTAACACTATTCATCTCTGTTTTCGTAGGCAAGCCACTATGAAGCTGCCTGTGTTGATGTAGAAAGGAAACAGAATGCAGTTCTGATCCAATTCTGTTCATACGAGTGAACATTACTCTACTAGTATCTCTTTAATTAGCTGTACAGCTACGCGTGTGCGACACCAGACTTCATTGGCAATTTGGCATGACAGCAAGTAAATATTCCCAAGCAGTTTACAAGCTTCTGGATGTAATAATTCAGTGGGGAATATTTGGTGCCAGAAAAGAAATTATTTCATTTTCACCTTGGCAGGCTAAATTTGTTTAGATAAGTAAATCATGACCACTTACGTATTGTTGCCATGATTTTTTAGTAGTATATTTTATTTGTCTTCCAGTGTGTGTAGAACAAGCTTAAACGATAGCTCCGGATGACTCCTCCCTTCTGACCAGCTAATAGTCTGAGTGTGCATATATTCTTCGTTTTTATACGGTATTAATTAATGAGTATATGCTGTTTTGGGAATATTCAGCAAATTTGACAGTAGTTGTGTTTTATATATCTAAAACTATTTTTGTATCAAAACTGAGTTGTGTTTCTGAATTTTTTTTTGAAACTGTGTTTCTGAAATTACAGTCATAAGTTTATCTAAATATCTCCCTAATGGCTCCTTGTTCCGTTTTGAGCTTTCTCTGGAATGTCATTGTGTCGTGCGCCTTCATTAAATCATATGGTAACTACTGTCTACTGCTTTGCCTATATTCCTTGATGCCCCTTGTGCGTGTTTTTTGTTGTTAAATTTGCACCTCAATATTCAGAAGTATATAGTTCTGACTATTGAATTTTGAATCCCATTAGTAGTCTCAGTCTGAGCTGGGAGTTCGGAAGAGGTTCCAGTGCTACTTTTTCTTCGTTTTTTAGATGCTATGAAGCCTTGGATGTTGTATCAGTTGCAAAATTTTGGACTCTAGGAGTTGGCTAATAATTGAAATATTTTATGAGTTAGCTTCTGAAGAAAATAAGATGGCTCGCTTTTTTTTGCCAATAATAAAATGACCCACTTATTTCTGCCAAAAAGTCCAAGCCTAACTTGCTCCTGAAGAAATGATTTCCTTATTCTTAGGAAGACAGGCAAACCAAGGCCAAATAATTAGTATTGGCCTTTGTTATTAAGTTTCACTAGCAAAGCTACTTTGCTTCTGTGCCTGTTATCTTTTCTCCTTTACCAAAAAAGGATTTCCCCCCGTTTTATATTATAAAGCAATCATCACCGAATACATCCGAGATACCGAACAACGCACACATCCAAGGCAAGATACAAAGGTGCCAGGCACCGACACACCACCCCACCGACAAACAATAGAGAAGTGAACCGGACCACAACAAAGCCAGGCCTCCAAAGCGGTGCCTCCAAGAAGGGTATGACCATGGATAGCCGCCACCGCCCTATCAGCGAAGGTCAGGTTTTCACCCGGAGCAAGATGACAAGAGTGGAAACACCGCGACGGAGCCTTCGGGAAGGGTGCGGCGGCAACGGCCACCGCCATCGTCGGCCAGTCAAAGGACTGGACAAGTGGTGTACCCCGGCGCTCACACCCCACCGGTGAACCTTAACTCCGTCAACCACCCGCAACCACACCACCCCTGCGGCCATGGTTGCCCGCCCGCACCTGAGACGCACGCTCCGCCCACAAACTTCGTGCCTCCCGCCGCCAGAGCCGCCGCCCTGCAACCAGACAACCCCGAGACCTACACAAAGGCCCCAACTTTGGACCAACCGACGGCCCTTGACCGACAGAACCACCCGCACACGCTCCGCTGGTAAACCTGCGCCAACCCGCCCATGGCCGAGGAAAGGGGGAGAAAGGAGAGCGGACGTATCCGGACCGGCAAACCGTGTCGGCGGTAGGTGACGCAACCGCATCGAGGCCACCCATCCCAAGCTCCCCACCGAACACGAGTAAAGGGGGAGAAGGAGGAGCGGACACATCCGGACCGGCAAACCGTGCCGGCGATAGGTGGCGCGACCGCATCGAGGCCACCTATCCCTCCTACCAAGCTCCCCCGCGAGCACCCCCATGTCGCCCCACCATGACACATATCTCCGCGAGGCCATCGGCAACCGCGCTCCCGCCGACGAGGGAGACCAAATCAACCCACGGCCGCAGCCAAGGAAGCTCACCGGAGATGCCTCCTCATGTCGTCCGCCGACGTCCAAGCGCCATACCAGGAAGGTTCCGTCACAGACTCGACGAACACGCCCTGCTAGCCACCACCACTACTGCGCCACCCCAACCAGCCCGAACCAGGGCAAGGGCGGCCGCCCGCAGATCCTTGTCGCTCACGACCCGCACCACCACTGCGCCAAGCCAGGAGCCGGCCCAAGCAACACCGGACCCCGCCACCGACGCCCTGCCTCGTCGCGACCGCCGCCACGCCAGATCCGCCCGCCGCCATGAACGTCCACACCAGGCGCTCGCCGCCCCCGCCGCTCCACGCACCAGCACGCCCTCCGGTGCCCAGCCCGTCGCACCACCGCCACGTGCAGCGACATCACCACGCAGTCATGTCGCAGCGCCGCCTCACCCTGGGACAGCGAAGCACCCCGATCCAGCCGCGTCGGCACCAAGGCCGTTGGGAGGGGGAACGAGGAGGCCTCACCGCCGCCGGCGCCGGCCTGGCTTTGCCCAGCCGCGCCCTCTGACGGCGGCGAGGGAGGAGGGGGCAGGGAAAGGAGTTGGCGGCGGCGCGGGTTCCTTCTCGTCGCCCCGCGGGGGGCGATGCGGGAGGGTGGGGAAAACATAAACCATCATCCTTTTCTCCTTTCTCTGATCTATAGCGAAGGCTTCAACTTCAATGGCTTGGCTAACATTCGGGAAAAAATATCTCATCTCTGCGATAAGTTAAGGGGGTGAAGGTCGCACTTTTTCGTCGCAAAAAGACAAAAAAAACATTGGAAATACCAAATCAAAGCGAAATTAACTTCATATTATGTATATATGCCGGCCTTACATATCGAGACACTCATTTTATTTGTTGCTGCTACAATCATAGCCACTCAACATCATATATATCATATACGTAATGATCCCATGATCGACAAACTAGCTCTTCAAATCTTTTTCTCTTCTCCTAAACCGGAGCAGCTTGGAGTTGGTACGGGCCATGTGGCTCAGTCTCCTGTTGCAGTTCTGCGCGCAGACTTGGGCGTCAGTTGCATCTGCAAATCGCAATGCAAGAACAGAAATCATCAGAACAGAAGAAGAATGATCCTTGTCAAAAGAAAAATAACTCATCAAGATGGTCACCCGTCTTACCGGCGGGCGCCGCTGACCAGCCGCAGATTTTGATACTCAGCTTGCTGCAGGCCATCCTGCACATGGCGTCGCCGCCGACGGCCGCCTGGTTGGGGCTGCACTTGTTGGCGCAGAACAGTTGGCAGAGGAAGTGCGGCACCTTTTTGTTCACGCACCCGGGGAAGCAGTCGTCGAAGCACCGGCAGAACTTGGACTTGGCGGCCACCTCCCCGGGCAGCAGCACCAGGAGGAGGAGCACGCACAGCGCGGCCATGGCGGCCGACCTTGGCCTCTTTGCCTCCATCAGCTGCTTCCTCGTGCAAGCTATGGCTTGTTCTTCTTCAGGATCAGGGAATGTGTGGAAGATGATCCAAGCGTCTCAACTCTTCGTAGAGAGCCCGCGTTGGTTTATATTGATTATATATGGGGGGCTTATCCCATCAGCGCATACATATTTGGTTACAATCCTTGAGGATCAAGGGAAATCACACACAGAGAGAGAGATTGTAGAGAATACAAGGAAGGTTACAATCAGAAGAAATCTCCTAAAAGATATCCTTCTAATACAAAGATATGAGCCAAGTATATTGCCCACTAATATAATATTACGTTCAACACCCGCCCTTAATCACAACTGCACAAGTTGAGATTACGTCTGAACTCCTCAAAGCTTCTTGTGGGCAAGGCTTTAGTAAATCCATCTGAAAGTTGATCTTTGGACGGGATAAATCTGATTTCCAATTGTTTGTTAGCAACTCGTTCTCGAACAAAATAAAAATCGATCTCAATATGTTTAATCCTGACATGGAACACTGGATTTGCACATAAATAGTAGCACCAAGATTATCACTCCAAAGGCATGGAGTTTGTATGTGTGACACCCCAAGTTCTTTGAGTACAGATTGTACCGAAATAACTTCAGCTGTAGCATTTGCTAGTGCCTTATATTCTGCTTCATTGCACGCCATAAAATTAAGTTTGGGCCGTAAAACGTTGCAAAACCACCAGTGGACCGTCTGTCATCTAAGCACCCAGCCCAATCCGCATCGGAAAGGCACCTATGCGAGTAGAGGATAATTTACTGAATGTTAGGCCAGTACCTAGTGTTTTCTTCACATACCTCAGAATACATTTGGCTGTCGTCCAATGAGCAGTGGTGGGAGCATGCAAAAACTGACATACTTTGTTAACTGCAAAAGATATATCAGGCCTGGTGAGAGTCAAGTACTGAAGCACACCAACTATACTTCTGTAACTTGTGTTGTATTCCTGGTTCAGGAGTTCTCCTTCTGTCAAGGATAAATGTTCAGAACTTGACAATGGAGTGGGAGAGGGTTTGCGGTCATGCATGCCAACTCGAGTTAATAGATTGGTAGCATATTTTTTCTTGTGATAAATGTAAACCATCTCTAGTTTATTTTACTTCAATGCCCAAAAAGAAGTGTAAATCGCCCAAATCCTTATGGGCGAAGTCTGAGCTCAAACCTTGAGCAAGCCTACGACTGCCTTGTCAGATGAACTAGTCACAATGATATCATCAATATAAATAAGAACAAATATGGTTGTGTGCATCTTGTTGTAAATAAATAGGGACGTGTCAGACTTGGAAGAAACAAAACCAAGAACCTGCAGTTTGGCACTTAACCGGGAGTACCAGGCTCGTGCTGCTTCCTTTAGACAATAAAGAGCCTTATCAAGTTTGCACACATGAAACGGTGCATTATTGTCCTCAAACCCAGGAGGTTGTTTCATGTACACCTCCTCTTCCAGAACACAACGAAGAAACGAATTTTGCACATCTAGCTGCCTTAAGCTCCATCCCTTATAAACATCAATAGACAGGGCAAGACGAATAGTAACAGCCTTAACAACGGGACTGAAGGTGTCCTCATAGTCAATACCATATCGTTGTTTAAAACTTTGGCTATAAGTCGTGATTTATAGCAATCAATAGTTCCATCGGATTTGCTCTTGATTCTGAAGACCCATTTACAGTCAATTAAATTTTTACCTTGACTTCAAGGAACTAAATGCCACATATTGTTCATTTGCAGTGCTTTGTACTCTTCTTCCATAGCCTTCTTCCATTGTGCATCACCAAGTGCATCCATGAGACTCCAGGGTTCACCTGCTGCAGTACATGCCAAACCATACTTAGCAATATTTTTATAGTTAATCCGTTAAGTAACTCCTCTTTGAAGACGTGTGTGTGGACGCGATGCGCCAGCAGGAGGACTTGGTGATGGAGGGACGTCCATATGTGTTGCATGCACACGAGAAGCAGCAGCCACATGCGGCTCCGCCGCAGGAGATCCGGCCACATGCAGCTCAGCGTCAGCAAATCTGGGCACCGCAGGAAATCCTGGTGGCCTAAATCCCAGACGAGATGTGCCAGCAGGGGATCCTCATGATCCCAAAGCGGGCAAGACTGCATGGGCATGGGTGGACGTGGGACCTGCCTGGTCAGGCGTGGAAGTCGCTACCCCGCCGTTGTGGCCGGCCAAAGTGGAGGCCGGGTCAGCGCAAGTGGGCGCGGGTTGATACGTTTATTTTGCATCATGTTTTAGTACTGTTATTTATAACATTTTTAATCATTATTTCATCTTATGATACAATTTTAATGTCTTTTCTCTCTTAATTTTTAAGATTTACACAAAGAGAGAAATTACCGACAGCTAGAATTCTGGACCTAAAAAACTACAGCAGAGATACCTATTCTACGGAGCTCCAAATGACCTGAAATTTCACGAAGATTTTTTATTGAATATATAAAAAATACCGGAGCAAAGAAATACCAGAGGGGAGCCACCTGCTACTCACAAGGAAACAGGGCGTGGCCATCCCCCTGGGTGCGCCCTGATGCCTTGTGGAGCCCACATGAGCCCTCTGGTGCCCATCTTCTGCTGGGAAATTAGATCTTTTACCCCCACTTTACTTCTCCATTAGATAATTTGCCCCCTCCTCCCTGAGATTGCCGGAAGGGGCCGGGGCCACTGGTAATTGAAACAACCCTGAGGCAAATCATCTAACCCCTTGTAAAGTGGGTCAACTCATCTAATCCTCCATCTTCTGCTATATGAGGGTTTTTCCTCTAAAAAGAGGACTTTCGGGACGAAACGCCGCCGTCTCGAGGCAAAACTTGGGCAGGAGCGCTTTTTCCCTTCGGCGGAGTGATTCCGCTGGGGATACTTCCCTTCGGGAGGGGGAAATCAAAGCCATCGACATCACCAACATTCCTCCCATCATGGAAGGACCAATCTTCATCAACATCTTCACCAGCACCATCTCATCTCAAACCCTAGTTCATCTCTTGTATCCAATCTTTGTATCAAAACCTCAGATTGGTACATGTGGGTTACTAGTAGTGTTGATTACATCTCGTAGTTGATGCTAGTTGGTTTATTTGGTAGAATATTAAATGTTCAGATCCTTAAGCATATTTAATACTTCTCTGCTCTTGAACATGGATATGATTTGTGAATAGTTACTTTTGTTCTTGAGGACATGGGAGAACTCTTGTTATAAGTAATCATGTGAATTTGGTATCCGTTCGACATTTGGATAATATGTATGTTGTCCTTCCTTTTGCGGTGTCATGTGAACGTCGACTACATGACAATTCGCCATATTTGGGCCTAAGGGAAGCCATTGCAGAGTAATAAGTAGATGGTGGGTTGCTAGAGTGACAGAAGGTTAAACCCTAGTTTATGCGTTATTCTGTAAGGGGCTGATTTTGATCCATATGTTTCATGTTATGATTAGATTTATCTTAATTTTTCTTTCATAGTTGCAGATGCTTGTAAGAGGGTGATACGTCCATTTTGCATCATGATTTACTACCGTTATTTATAATGTTTTATGCATAATAATGCTTTATGGAGTAATTCTAATGCATTTTCTCTCATAATATGCAGGGTTTACATAAAGAGGGAAAATGTCGGCAGTTGGAATTCATGACTTGAAAAAGCTCGCCAGAGTTACCTATTTTGCACATCTCCAAATGAGCTGAAAATATATGGAGAATTATTTTGGAATCTATGAAAAATACTGGAGCAAATAACTATCGGAGAGGGGCCACCTAGTGAGCAGAAGACACCAGGGCACGCCAGGTCCCCCAGGCGTGCCCTGGTGGGTTGTGCTCAGCCCAGCCCACCTCCAGTGCCCATCTTCTGGTATATAGATCATTTTGACCTAGAAAAAAATAAGGAGAGGACTTTCGGGACGAAGCGCCGCCGTCTCGAGGCGGAACTTGGGCAGGAGCACTTTTGCCCTCCCGCGAAGCGATTCCGCCAGGGGAACTTCCCTCCTGGAGGGGGAATTAAAGCCATCGTCATCACCAACCCCTCTCATCTTTGGGAGGGAAATATCCATCAACATCTTCAGCAGCTGTTGGGGAACGTAGCAGAAATTCAAAATTTTCTACGCATCACCAAGATCAATCTATGGAGTAATCTAGCAACAAGGGGAAGGGGAGTGCATCTACATACCCTTGTAGATCGCTAAGCGGAAGCGTTGCAAGAACGCTGGATGAGGTAGTCGTGCTGCGTGGCGATTCAGATCGCGGTCGATTCCGATCTAGCGCCGACCAGCAGGCGCCTTGGCGTTCAACACACGTGCAGCCCGGTGGCGTCTCCCATGCCTTGATCCAGCAAGGAGAGAGGAGAGGTTGGGGAAGACTCCGTCCACCAGCAACCTGACGGCGCGGTGGTGGTGGAGGAGCCTGGTACTCGATGAGGCTTCGCCAAGCACTCACGAGAGGCGAGGAGGAGAGAGGTAGGGCTGCGCCTTGGGAGAGAGAGACTCATGTGTTGGGCAGCCCCAAACCTCCACTATATATAGGGGCAAGGGGAGGGAGGCGCCTAGGGTTTCCCTAGGGGGCAGCGGCCGAGGCGGATGGGATCTCCCCTTTGGGTGACTTGGCCCCCAAGCCAGGAGGTGGGAACCCTAGATGGGGCGCCCCAAACCCCCTGGTCACGTGGGAATAGGCGAGAGGGGCGCACATCCCCTTAGTGGGCTGGTTTGCCCCCTTCCCTTGGCCCATGAAGCCCCCCAACACTTGCCGGGGCTCCCGAAATACCTTTCGGTCATGCTGGTCATCACCCGGTACCTCTGGAACACTTTCGGACTCCAAAACCCTTTGTCCAATATATCAATCTTCACCTCCGGACCATTCCAGAACTCCTCGTGACGTCCGAGATCTCATCCGGGACTCCGAGCAACATTCGGTAACCGCGTACATACCTTCCCTATAACCCTAGCGTCATCGAACCTTAAGTGTGCAGACCCTACGGGCTCGGGAATCATGCAGACATGACCGAGACATCTCTCCAGTCAATAACCAACAGCGGGATCTGGATACCCATGTTGGCTCCCACATGTTCCACGATGATCTCATCGGATGAACCACGATGTCAAGGATTCAAGCAATCCCGTATACAATTCCCTTTGTCAATCATTATGTTACTTGCCCGAGATTCGATCGTCGGTATCCCAATACCTCGTTCAATCTCGTTACCGGCAAGTCACTTTACTCGTTTCGTAATGCATGACCCCGTGACTAACTACTTAGCCACATTGAGCTCATTATGATGATGCATTACCGAGTGGGCCCAGAGATACCTCTCCGTCATACGGAGTGACAAATCCCAGTCTCGATTCATGGTAACCCAACAGACGCTTTCGGAGATGCCAGTAGTGTACCTTTATAGCCACCCAGTTACGTTGTGACGTTTGGTACACCCAAAGCATTCCTACGGTATCCGGGAGTTGCACAATCTCATGGTCTAAGGAAACGATACTTGACATTAGAAAAGCTTTAGCAAACGAACTACACGATCTTGTGCTATGCTTAGGATTGGGTCTTGTCCATCACATCATCTATTATATATAAAAAGTAATATACGGTGAACTAGATTAAGAGAATTATGATAGAAAATCCCATGTTAATCAGAAAATACTAACCATTGATCTGGTGGGTCTCTTAAAATTAATATTATGTGGCCGTTCAATTTGTGTAACATATGTAACATCGTGGGCCTAAGCGAACGGACGTGACACATGTACACATAAAGATACGCATATGTTCATGGAAGAAAACTTATTTGGTAACTAAATCAACGTACAACGTTAGGAAAGAAGAAAATATTGGACTGTCACGTCCAACTTACAGCCGTTGAAGTGAAAAAAAAAACATACATATATTTGTTTAAGGTCTGTGTACAACGTTAGGAAAGAAGAAAATATTGAACTGTCACGTCCAACTTGCAGCCGTTGAAGTTGATTAAGAGAATTATAATAAAAAATCCCACGTTAATCAGAAAATACTAACCATTGATCTGGTGGGTCTTTTAAAATTAATATTATGTGGCCGTTCAATTTGTGTAACATATGTAACATCGTGGGCCTAAGAGAACGGATGTGACACATGTACACATAAAGATACGCATATGTTCGTGGAAGAAAACTTATTTGGTAACTAAATCAACGTACAACGTTAGGAAAGAAGAAAATATTGAGCTGTCACGTCCAACTTACAGCCGTTGAAGTGAAAAAAAAAACATACATATATTTGTTTAAGGTATGTGTACAACCTTAGGAAAGAAGAAAAATTGGACTGTCACGTCCAACTTGCAGCCGCTGAAGTTAAAAAAAAAAGAACATACGTATATTTGTTTAAGGTCTGTCAGGTTAGGAAAGAGGAAGAAAAAACTTGGACTCTTGGATAAAAAAACAATTTACATGCTAAAACTGGGCTGTCACCTCCAACGTACATCCCTTGACCTGGAAAACAAGAAATGTGGTTATCCAAAATAAATTAGACTCTTGGGTGATTTTTTTTACCCAATTAGCTTGCCATCTGAGGAAAGAAAGGCCAGCTGTGTTACATTTTTCTGAGATGGAGCCAGCCATGTTACTTGAAAAACAACGAACATGCATGCCCCATCTTCAAAAAATAATATAGAAAAATTGCATATGTGTATACACCTCAAAAACGAAAAAAGTCCATTTTAAACCTTGATCTTGTAGAGGTTCGGCGAATCAAACCCCAACCTCCAAATCCCTGTCGTTCGCACCCTGTACTGACTAATCCCGGTCTAAATCGAACCTGACAGTGGTTTTAGGCTAGAAAACGCTGACGTGTCAAGGATTAAGCAGGATTGTTTGTCTGACTGGTGGGCCAAGCACAGTGCCGTGGCTTTCTGGTTTAAGTGTGCGCGTGGTCGAACAGAAGGGCGCGGTGGTGATTTGGGGTTAGGGTTCTTCATAGCTGGGCGGCGGCGGCGAATCGCAAAGCTGGTCGGCGGTCCACGGCGGCGGTGATGTCGTGGGGTTCTTCTGCTCCCGGATTCCGTCGAGCCAGCGGAAGGAGGGAGTCGGAGAGTAGGTCGCCGGTGCGGTACAGGGAGGATGCAATGGCATACGAGCCGCCCAAGCTCTGCCATTGCAATCCGCGACTGAAGGCTCCCAGATGGATCTTCTGGAGCCGTCAAAATCCTGGCAGGAGGTACTACGCCTGCATGAATGCATTGGTGAGGATTGTTTGTTCGATTTTCTTCTCATTTCTGCCCCTCTGCTCCAGACTTATCTGAATTTTTTTGGACAAATGGGCAGAGTGGTGGTTGTGGCTATGTTGAATGGCATGATGATCCACTCCCACATTTCTTCAGTGAGTTGATTGGTGATTTGCGTGATGAAGTCTGGAGATTGAAGGGTCAAGCAATTGGGCATCGGTCTGAAGATGCAAATGCAGTTTCCCCAATGTCTGAAGATCAATCTGAAAGAGAAGGCATGATGCTTTTGTCCCTGCAAGCACAACTGAAAGAGAAGAATGCAGAGATAGATGCACTGAAGATCAAATATATGAATGTGGTGTTTGTTTTCATGGTGTTTGTGCTAGGTTTAGTGGTAGGGAAAATGGTACTGAACTGAGTTGTTCAGTTAGTAGTTCTGTGGCAATGCTGCCTTTTGTGTTGAAATGATGCAAACCTATCCTTTTTCACTGAAATTTGTGATCTGGCAATGCTGCCATTTATGTTCAAATGATGCAAACCTATCCTTTTAAATGGAAAATGTGATCTGGCAATGCTGCCATTTGTGTTGAAATGATGCTATGTTGAAATCTGAAATGTTGTCACCAATGTTGAAATTATCCTGGCTTTTGTATATGTTCTGGCATTTCTATATGCTCTGGCATTTGTATATGCAAAATTGAACAAGATAATGAACAAGAAAAGAAAAGAAGCAAAATTGCCAAAAGAAGTTTTTACTGATCATGAACAAGATAAGCCACTGGGCATTTGGAGACAATATTTCAAGGTCTAGTGAACATTATCCAAAAGAGCACACTTGTTTGCAAAGTTACATCAGTGCAACAATAACAAAAGGAGATGCAGCAGTTCCCTGAGCAAGTGAAAAAAGAAAGGTCTAGTACATCAGCAACTTAGTAGTTCCCTGAGCAAGTGAAATAAGAGAATCTTGGCATTGCAGATGCAGCAGCTCTTTTTCCCCTTTTTGCTCCAGTTCCTCTCCCTCTTGCTGAACTTGATGTAGCTGCTGCAGGATGCACTGAGGATGGCCCAGATTCTGATGTTGCAGCTCTCTTTCTTGGAGGCTTGAAAGATGTTGCAGCTCCAGCTCCTCTCCCTCTTGCTGCAGTTGATCTAGCTGGTGGTGCTTGGGGAGTTGATGTAGTACCTCCAGCAGTAGTACTTTGAGGTCCCTGAGAAGAATACAATGTAATTCTAGAAAAGCAGTTTCATGATGGAAAAGCAATTAAATCAGGGAGAAATATAATACAATGTAATACCTCAAATGTTTTCTTCATTTTCTTTGCTAGATGTGCATTCTTCCTCTTGCCTTTCTCAGGATTCTTCTTGCATCCTGACTTGTTATGTCCTGGATTTCCACACATGGAACACTTCATAATGATGCCATGCTTGCTCATTTTCTTCCCCTTTGGTTTCTCCTGTTCTTCTCTCTTCCTATCATTCTTTCTTGGCCTTCCTGGCATTTTCATTCTCACATAATCAGGTGCTACAGGCCTAGGATTTTGTGACACTGGCCACATCTCCTCACCTTCCACAGGCTGCAAGCAGTGCTCATATATTGTGTTGAACACCTCAACATAATAGCAAGGATTAATAAAATCATCAATTTGCTTCTGGCATTTGTATATTGCACTGATTGCATGGTGGCAAGGAAGCCCTGCTAGCTGAAAGTACCCACATGAGCATGTTCTTTTGTCAAGATTGACTGTGTATTGCCTTCCCCTCCCATTGATTTGCTTAACCTCAAATCCATCTTCTCCATTCCACAGCACCTCAAGCCACTGGGTCATTGCAATATTTTTTTTCAGCTTCTTAAATATGGCAGGGCATATTTTTCCTGTAAACTTCTCTCCTTTCAATCTTTGTTCTTGAATTCTCACTAGTATTTTCTTCCTAATTTTCTCTAGCATAGAGATTATAGGATAGAACCTAGCATCAACTATAGCATGATTGAATGACTCACAGAGGTTGTTGTCTACTGATTCACAGTTTGAACCCACTGGAAAAAATGCCCTAGCCCAATGAACAGGTTCTGTTCTCATTATGTCTTTAGCCCCTTCAGGTGTCTCTTGTGCTAGCTTGGCTTTGTAGTAGTTGAAGTCTTGCCTGTTTGAAGCTTTGGCAACTGCCCAAAATTTCTTCTGCCACTCATGATCTCTGTGTTTTTTCCTCCAGTTAGCATATATGTGTCTAGCACACATCATGTGCTGTGCAGCAGGAAGATAATCCTTCACTGCATTTAGTAGGCCCTTCTGCTGATCAGAAATAAACACCCAACCTTCTCCATTGTTGTTGATATCCAGATTTTTAATGAGCAAGGCAACAAACCACTTCCAAGATTCATTTGTTTCCTGCTCAACTACAGCCCAAGCCACAGGGTACATCTGATTGTTAGCATCTCTTGCTATGGCACATAGTAATTCACCTTTTACTGCCCCTTTGAAAAAACACCCATCAAGGCCTATAACCTTCCTGCAACCAGCCTTGAAACCTTTCTTCAAAGCATTGAAGCAAACATAGAAACTATGAAAAACACTTTGTTCTTTGTTTGTTGGATCCATACATACAGCAACAGTGCTTCCAGGATTGCTCCTAAGCAGCTCAAGTTGATAGTCAAAAACTCTAGTGTACTCATTCTCCATTCCAGACATCAATCTATCCATCACAATTTTCTTTGCATGCTTGCACTTGGAGGTTGAAACATCAGCAAACATGTCTTGCAGAACAGTTGCTTTAATGCTTTCTATTTTCCACATTGGATTTGCTAATATGAAATGTTCATATCTTTGTGCAATGACCTTTGCAGTAACAAGTTTGTTGCATCTATTCTATGCACATTCATGAAAATCATTGTAAGTTATCACCTGCATTCTTGATGTTCTTGATGTCTTGGCTGCATAGATTAGCCAAGGACAACCAGGCCATCCGCACTTGGCCCTCACCCTGTCATTCTCAGATTTAACAAACCTGATGCTTCTCTTTGTAACAAGACCATATTTTCTCAAAGCTTTGCACAGCTGGTTTTTGCTTCTAAACACCATGCTTAATTCAAAATGAGGTATCTCAGTATCATTGTTATATCTTGGAAACTGGCTCTTCCTCTTCACTAATTCTCCATCTGAATCTTCATCATAACTGAAATCTTCATCATCTGAATCATAGTTCCAGTCACCTTCTTCTCCTTCTAATTGTTCCTCCATATTTGCAATGAGATCAATTGGCACTGGACCTGATGCATCTTTTCCAATCCAACTCTTACTGTCTCTCATTCTTTTTTTGAACTTCCTAGCATGCCTCCTTAGCTCCACAACCTCTGAATCCTCTCCACTGTCATCAGTATGTGCAATATATTCAGGATCTGACTCTGAATCTGTCTCTGTTGTGTCTTCATCATGCCCTGGAGCAACTGGAGGTACATTTTCAGCAAGTGCTGCTCCATACATGCTAGGATCATGCCCTACACCAACTGAATGCTGACTTGGATCCAACACTTGAGAGTATGCAACTTCATCATGCCCTACTGGAATTCTTCTGCCTTGTTTCTTCACTGGGCTTCTTTTTACTTCTTTTATAACACCAGCATCATCAGTAATGAGCACATCCACTTGTTCTTCTTCAGGAGCAGTGATGATAGCATCAGGTTCTTCTTCACTGTCTTCCTCTGCATTGACTTCTTCCTCAAAATCACTGCAACTGGTACTGTGCTCACTATGCTCTTCTTCTCCATGATACTCAACATACACATCAGCTACTGAACCAACAGGAATGTACTCTGCAATTCTCACACAACTGTTGTCATCACTAAGAAACATCAAACCATTAACAAGTTCTTTTCCAGGAATCAAAAAATAAAATTTCATTGATTCTTTCACTGCAGTGTGATCCTTCAGAAATCCTTTCAATTCTTGCAGAGACAACTTGTCCCTCTCTATCTCTGAGAATGCCTCATCTCCTCCAACATAGCTGAAATTAGGCCCAATTCCGATGAATTCTCCACCATAATGGAACAGGACATTCAGTATCTCATGAGGGTCCATGGTTTACACTGTAATAAACAAACAATGCAATGGATTATTACCTAACCATGCTTCAATCTATGGAAAATCGCTCAAAAATCTAGCCTTTTTCGCCCAAAAGATCAAACCCCAATCCCATGGATAAACCCTTGCCCGAAATTGAGCCAACACATGACAAGTACTGGCAGCGGGAGGAGGAGGGCATAGATGGGGTTACCTTGCTGCTACGAGGGCCGCCGCCGCGTCTGGATCGTCGCCGCACCGCCGATCAACCGCCGCTCGCCATTGATGATGCCAGACAGAGGTGGTTGAAGGCAGGGGGACGCGAATTGTTCAAGGTAGCCAGGTTCGGGCCTCTTTTATTCCGGGAATGGACGACCAGACGGGCCTTTGTGGGCCGGCCCAGTTATTTGCACGCGCCCGGGCGTAGCAACTGCACTGTTTGGGACCAAAAAAAATAGAGATCCCGGCCACGTCAGACACTCCCCGTTTGGATAGCGTTTGAGGGTTCGATTTAGACCGGGATTAGTCAGTACAGGGTGCGAACGACAGGAATTTGGAGGTTGGGGTTTGATTCGCCGAACCTCTACAAGATCAAGGTTTAAAATGGACTTTTTTCCCTCAAAAACATACATGATAATTAACTGAAAAGGGATTATGGTACTGTACAATGCGGCCTACGCACGACACACTATGCACCAAACACGTCGTCATGGCATCATCCTCACTTGAAATGTCCCATGTTTGTTTGTTTGTTTGTTGCCGCTGAACGATCACACGGTTCAGAGTCTGTCGCTCTGTGAGGCACACATGTAGACGTTCGCACACAACGGATTAAAGAAACACATACATGATGTTGTACGACATGCTTTATATAGTCAAAGAAAAAGCTTAGGCAGTTGAACTAAAAGAATTACCAGTTAGGTACATAAAATTGGAACATTTTTGGATTGTACATACAAACAATGGAACTTTTCCAATATCTTCAAAGGACTAACCTGGCGTTTAAATTTAAAATTTGATTTACTGGTAAAATATAGTAATATCTATTTTTTGTGAATAATACTATCTAATTTCCAGATTTTAAAAATATTGGAACATTCCGGTATCTTGCTAACCTGGTATTACTGGCGGGTGGCTTAAATTTGAAGTTCAATGTGCCGGTCATATATCAATTTTGTTTAAATTTAATTTGGCACATTATTTTTCTTGTGGTATAAACTTAAATTTCTTCTCATGACTATATGTCGGCCAAATCATGTGGGTCACATTCCGGGATTTACTTCCACGCAGACAGCTAAATATCACATGATCTTAGCATCAAATAGGTCAACATCCAAACTACTTATGCGTAATAATGTATTCGAAAAAATAGCTGCCATATAATATAAACAATGCTACATGTACAGATGAACGACTACATAAACTAACCAAAAGAAAACAGTATTACTTATTATAATACAGTGTAAAAATATATACAAATATTAAGAAACTATTATTTAAAGAAATGTTCCAGTCAAGTCTGCATATGTTATTCTTATGAGAGAAACGACTCCACTGTGACTGACGTACAAAAAAACATCTTTGCAAAATTTCACTATTGATCCTAGAGAAAATCATGGATGCCAGATTGTTCGTTTTTATAGTAAAGAGCCGTTCATTATGGTCACATGCTAGCACACAGTGATTATACATAGGGATAGTCTCCGTAATTATAGTGTAAATGTACTATAGTATAAAAATAATGCCAAAAGGTGAACAAGAATTAGTGTTCGTTAATTGGATTTCAGGCTGATGGCTAGACCAACTTCCGTAATCTGTGTCGACAAAAGGAGATCAAGCGCCAAGATGTGCATGCAAGAGGAGGTTCTCTTGATGTTAATTACACATGTACATGTAGAAGGGAAGAAAATAATACTGCTATAGAAATATCAATACAATGAAACAACACGTTTGTTGTTGTTGAGAATTAGGCGTTATTGTTTGAACTTCTTTATCCACAATTAGATCTGCAATATTTCTATTTAAATATTGAATAATAACTCTCATGAGTTTTTACTACATAGAAAACATTGAAAGGATCTGCAATTTTACAAAACACTGAAAGCATTCAATAATAACTCTCATGAGTTTTTACTACATAGATGTTTGATATGTGAAATTCAAAATCGTGCAATGTTTTCTATAAATCACTGAATTTGAAAGTAAAAAAATGTCATGTAAACTTTTGGAACAAGAATTATGGCTCACGGGTTCATATGTCTTTTCTATGGTGCAATCAAACACACTTTGTGTACAGGAGGATGTGTTGCTGCAATACCACAAAAATCAATAACATAGATTTATATTCTAGAATTGTGCTGTCCGAGAATGCATAGTCGTGCTATATGACACGACAAATACATATGAGCAAGATTGTGAAATGCAAAAACAAGGGTACTTCAAGGAGAGATTTAACCAAAATATGTAGAAATAGAAAACTCATAGTAGAATTTCTATAATTTCAATTGTGAATACATTACTGCATTCTTAGAAATGTGAAAATAAAATAATATGTTGAACTTATTTACTTATTAAATTTTAGAAGCATGATCATACACAAAGAAGTTCTCATAATTTATGCCTTAAAGGTAGTATCCATGTTTAACTCCCCAAATATTCCACAACAAAATGTAACCGAGAGATAAAAAATCTAGAAAAGGTGACAAAAATGAATATTCGCTAAATTCAATTGTTTATTATGTTATTCCATTGAAAGATAACATAAAAATTATATCGCTTCTGCTAAATCTAACCACTATTTGCAAACGTCAAAATTTATATTTGGCATCTAACACCAATGGTTGATAACTTAAATAGTTATTTGCTTGCCGATCTTACACCGTGTAATACTATATGCTACTCCCAAGCAATACATATGTCCATAATCATAAAACAGTACCTTCCGAAATCGCATAATATTAATTCACCCAGAAATTAAAAGATTATTACATACATTGCCTACAAATCTAATATTTATAGGGAAAGATATTTAATTCGGTTATGGAATGATTGGAATATCCATGAAAGCATAAGTTTAACTAGAGACACTATTGATTGCCTAAATAAGATGTTGTGGTCATGGAATGGACATTCATATGGAATGCTGTGAATATCCATGAAAGCATGAGTTTAATTAAGAGACACCGTCGATTGCCTATAAAGAACATGCCCTCGCATTTGCGAGGGCCACTCTGCTAGTTCTCCTAATGATGTGATCCCGTTATCAATGACATCCTATGTCCATGGTCAGGAAACCATAACCATCCATTGATCAACGAGCTAGTCAACTAGAGGCTCACTAGGGACATGTTGTGGTCTATGTATTCACACATGTATTACGGTTTCCAGTTTAATACAATTATAGCATGAAAGATAGACAATTATCATGAACAAGGAAATATAATAATAACCATTTTATTATTGCCTCTAGGGCATATTTCCAACAGTCTCCCACTTGCACTAGAGTCAATAATCTAGTTCACATCACTATGTGATTGTAATGAATCCAACACCCATTGGGTTTGATCATATCTCGCTTGTGAGAGAGGTTATTAGTTAACGGGTCTGAATCTTTCAGATCCGTGTGTGCTTTACAAATCTCTATGTCATCTCCTAAATGCAGCTATCACACGCCATTTGGAACTATTCCAAATAACAACTCTACTATACGAATCCGGTTTACTACTCAGAGTCATCCAGATTAGTGTCAAAGTTTGCATCGGCGTAACCCTTTACGACGAACTCTTTTACCACCTCCATAATTGAGAAAATTCCTTAGTCAACTAGTTACTACGGATAACCTTGACCGCTGTCCTGTGATCCATTCTTGGATCACACTTGTACCCCTTGACTGACTCATGGCAAGGCATACTTCAGGTGCGGTACACAGCATAGCAAACTATGGAGCCTACGTCTAAGCATAGGGGACGACCTTCGTCCTTTCTCTCTATTCTGCCGTGGTCAGGTCTTGAGTCTTACTCAATACTCACACCTTATAACACAGCCAAGAACTCCTTCTTTGCCGATCTATTTTGAACTCCTTCAAAATCTTGTCATGGTAATGCGTGTTCGTTTGAAAGTACTATTAGCGTTTTTGATCTATCCTTATAGATCTTGATGCTCAATGTTCAAGTAGCTTAATCCAGGTTTTCCATTAAAAAACACTTTTCAAATAACCCTATATGCTTTCCAGAAACTCTACATCATTTCTGATCAACAATATGTCAACAACATATACTCATCAGAAATTCTTAGTGCTCCCACTCACTTCTTTGGAAATACAAGTTTCTCATAAACTTTGTATAAACCCAAAATCTTTGATCATCTCATCAAAGTGTATATTCCAACTCCGAGATGCTTACTCCAGTCCTTAGAAGGATTGCTGGAGCTTTGCATACTTGTTAGCATCTTTTAGGATTGACAAACCTTCTGGTTGTATCACATACAACCTTTCCTCAAGAAAACTGTCGAGGAAATAATGTTTTGACATCCTATCTGCAAGATTTCATAAATAATGCAGTAACTGCTAATATAATTCCAACAGACTCTTAGCATCGCTACGAGTGAGAAAGTCTCATCATAGTCAACTCCTTGAACTTGTCGGAAACATCTTAGCGACAAGCCGAGCTTTCTTAATGGTGACACATACCATCATTGTCTGTCTTCCCTCTTAGAATCCATATGTACCCAACAGCCTTACGACCATCAAGTAGTTCTTCCAAAGTCTACACTTTGTTTTCATACATGGATCCTCTCGGATTTTATGGCCTCGAGCCATTCATCGGAATCCGGGCCCACCATCGCTTCTCCATAGCTCGTAGGTTCATTGTTGTCTAGCAACATGACTTCCAAGACAGGATTACGTACCACTCTGAAGTAGTATGCATCCTTGTCGACCTACGAGGTTTGGTAGTGACTTGATCCGAAGTTTCATGATCACTATCATAAGCTTCCACTTCAATTGGTGTAGGTGCCACAGGAACAACTTCCTGTGCCCTGCTACACACTAGTTGAAGTGACGGTTCAATAACCTCATCAAGTCTCCACCATCCTCCGACTCAATTCTTTCGAGAGAAACTTTTCCTCGAGAAAGGACCCGTGTCTAGAAACAATCACTTTTGCTTCCGGATCTAAAATAGGAGGTATACCCAACTGTTTTGGGTGTCCTATGAAGATGCATTTATCCGTTTTGGGTCCGAGCTTATCAGCCTGAAACCTTTTTCACATAAGCGTCGCATCCTCAAACTTTTAAGAAACGACATCTTAGGTTTCTCTAAACCATAGTTCATACGGTGTCGTCTCAACGGAATTGCGTGGTGCCCTATTTAAAGTGAATGCGGTTGTCTCTAATGCCTAACCTTAAACAATAGTGGTAATTTGATAAGAGACATCATGGTATGCACCACATCCAATAGGGTGCAACTATGACGTTCGGACACGCCATCACACTATGGTGTTCCAGGCGGTATTAGTTGTCAAACAATTTCCACAATGTCTTAATTGTGTGCCAAAATCGTAACTCAGATATTCATCTCTATGATCATATCATAGACATATTATCCTCTTGTCACGACGATCTTCAACTTCACTCTGAAATTACTTGAACCTTTCAATAATTCAGACTTGTGTTTCATCAAGTAAATATACTTAGCATCTACTCAAATCATCTGTGAAGCAAGAACATAACGATATCCACTGTGTGCATGAGCACTCATTGGACTGCACACATCAAAATGTATTACTTCCAACAAGTTGCTTTCTTGTTCCATCTTACTGAAAACGAGGCCTTTTAGTCATCTTGCCCATGTGGTATGATTTGCATGTATCAAGTGATTCAAAATCAAGTGAGTCCAAACGATCCATCTGCATGGAGTTTCTTCATGCGTATAAACCAATAGACATGGTTCACATGTCTCAAACTTTTCAAAAAAAACGAGTGAGTCCAAAGATCCATCAACATGGAGCTTTTTCATGCGTTTTATACCAATATGACTCAAATGGCAGTGCCACAAGTATGTGGTACTATCATTACTATCTTATATCTTTTGGCATGAACATGTGTATCACTACGATCGAGATTCAATGAACCATTCATTTTAGGTGCAAGACCATTAAAGGTATTATTTAAATAAACAGAGTAACTATTATTCTCCTTAAATGAATAACTGTATTGCGATAAACATAATCCAATCATGTCTATGCTCAACGCAAACACCAAATAACAATTATTTAGGTTTAACACCAATCTCGATGGTAGAGGGAGTATGCGATGCTTGATCACATCAAGCTTGGAAATACTTCCAACACATATCGTCATCTCACCTTTAGCTAGTCTCTGTTTATTCCGCAGCTTTTATTTCGAGTTACCAACACTTAGCAACCGAACCGGTATCTAATACCCTGGTGCTACTAGGAGTACTAGTAAAGTACACATTAATATAATGTATATCCAATATACTTCTATCGACCTTGCCAGCCTTCTCATCTACCAAGTATCTAGGGTAGTTCTGCTTCAATGACTGCTTCCCTCATTACAGAAGCACTTAGTCTCGGGTTTGGTTTCAACCTTGGGCTTCTTCACTAGAGCAGCAACTGATTTGCCGTTTCATGAAGTATCCCTTCTTGCCCTTGCCCTTCTTGAAACTAGTGGTTTCACTAACCATCAACAATTGATGCTCCTTCTTGATTTCTACTTTCGCGGTGTCAAACGTCGCGAATTGATCAAGGATCATCATGTCTATCCCTGATATGTTATAGTTCATCATGAAGCTCTAATAGCTTGGTGGCAGTGACTATGGAGAACCATCACTATCTCATCTGGAAGATTAACTCCCACTCAATTCAAGTGATTGTAGTACTCAGACAATCTGAGCACATGCTCAACGATTGAGCTTTTCTCCCTTAGTTTGCAGGCTAAGAAACTCGTCGGAGGTCTTATACCTCTTGACGTGGGCACGAGCCTGAAATCCCAATTTCAGCCCTCGAAACATCTCATATGTTCCACGACGTTTCGAAATCGTCTTCGGTGCCTCAATTCTAAACCGTTTAACATTACTGAACTATCACGTAGTTATCAAAATGTGTGTGTCAGATGTTCGCAACATCCACAGACGACGTTCGAGGAGGTTCAGCACACCGAGCGGTGCATTAAGGACATAAGCCTTCTATGCAGCAATGAGGACAATCCTCAATTTACGGACCCAGTCCACATAATTGCTACTATTAACTTTCAACTAAATTTTCTCTAGGAACATATCTAAAACAGTAGAACTAAAGCGCGAGCTACGACATAATTTGCAAAAACCTTTTGACTATGTTCAGGATAATTAGGTTCATCTTATGAACTCCCACTCAGATAGACATCCCTCTAGTCATCTAAGTGATACATGATCCGAGTCAACTAGGCCGTGTCCGATCATCACGTGAGACGGACTAGTCATCATCGGTGAACATCTTCATGTTGATCGTATCCACTATACGACTCATGTTCGACCTTTCGGTCTCTTGTGTTCCGAGGCCATGTCTGTACATGCTAGGCTCATCAAGTCAACCTAAGTATTTCGCGTGTGTAAATCTGGCTTACACGCATTGTATGTGAACGTTAGAATCTATCACACCCGATCATCACGTGGTGCTTCGAAACAACGAACTTTCGCAACGGTGCACAGTTAGGGGGAACACTTTCTTGAAATTATTATGAGGGATCATCTTATTTACTACCGTCGTTCTAAGCAAATAAGATGCATAAACATGATAAACATCACATGCAACAAATAGTGACATGATATGGCCAATATCATTTTGCTCCTTTTGATCTCCATCTTTGGGGCGCCACGATCATCATTGTCACCGGCATATGACACCATGATCTCCATTATCATGATCTCCATCATCGTGTCTTCATGAAGTTGTCTCGCTAACTATTACTTCTACCACTATGGCTAACGGTTTAGCAATAAAGTAAAGTAATTACATGGCGTTACTCATGACACGCAGGTCATACAATAAATTAAGACAAGTCCTATGGCTCATGCCGGTTGTCATGCTCATCGACATGCAAGTCGTGATTCCTATTACAAGAACATGATCAATCTCATACATCACATATATCATTCATCACATTCTTTTGGCCATATCACATCACACGGCATATGTTGCAAAAACAAGTTAAACGTCCTCTAATTGTTGTTGCAAGTTTTTACGTGGCTGTTATAGGTTTCTAGCAAGAACGTTACTTTCCTACGCCAAAACTACAACGTGATATGTCAATTACTATTACCCTTCATAAGGACCCTTTTCATCGAATCCGATCCGACTAAAGTGGGAGAGACAGACACCCGCTAGCCACATTATGCAACTAGTGCATGTTAGTCGGTGGAACCTGTCTCACGTAAGTGTACGTGTAAGGTCGGTCCGGGCCGCTTCATCCCACGATGCCGCTGAATCAAGATAAGACTAGTAACGGCAAGTAAATTGACAAAATCGACGCCCACAACAACTTGTGTTCTACTCGTGCATAGAAACTACGCATAGACCTAGCTCATGATGCCACTGTTGGAGAACGTAGCAGAAATTCAAAATTTTCTACGCATCACCAAGATCAATCTATGGAGTAATCTAGCAACAAGGGGAAGGGGAGTGCATCTACATACCCTTGTAGATCGCTAAGCGGAAGCGTTGCAAGAACGCGGATGAGGTAGTTGTACTCGTGGCGATTCAGATCGCGGTCGATTCCGATCTAAGCGCCGAACAATGGCCTCCGCGTTCAACACACGTGCAGCCCGGTGACGTCTCCCATGCCTTGATCCAGCAAGGAGAGAGGGAGAGGTTGGGGAAGACTCCGTCCAGCAGCAGCACGACGGCGCGGTGGTGGTGGAGGAGCGGTACTCGGTGAGGCTTCGCCCAAGCACTACGAGGGGCGAGGAGGAGAGAGGTAGGGCTGCGCCTTGGGAGAGAGAGACTCATGTGTTGGGCAGCCCCAAAACCTCCACTATATATAGGGGCAAGGGAGGAGGCGCCCTAGGGTTTCCCCTAGGGGCGGCCAGGGCAGATGGGATCTCCCCTTTGGGTGACTTGGCCCCCAAGCCAGGAGGTGGGAACCCTAGATGGGGCGCCCCAAACCCCCTGGTCACGTGGGAATAGGTGAGGGGGCACACAGCCCCTTAGTGGGCTGGTTTGCCCCCTTCCCTTGGCCCATGAAGCCCCCCAACACTTGTCGGGGCTCCCGAAATACCTTTCGGTCATGCTGGTCCTCACCCAGTACCTCCGGAACACTTCCGGACTGCAAAACCCTTCGTCCAATATATCAATCTTCACCTCGGGACCATTCCGGAACTCCTCGTGACGTCCGGGATCTCATCCGGGACTCCGAAAAACATTCGGTAACCGCGTACATACCTTCCCTATAACCCTAGCGTCATCGAACCTTAAGTGTGTAGACCCTACAGGCTCGGGAATCATGCAGACATGACCGAGACATCTCTCCAGTAAATAACCAACAGCAGGATCTGGATACCCATGTTGGATCCCACATGTTCCACGATGATCTCATCGGATGAACCACGATGTCAAGGATTCAAGCAATCCCGTATACAATTCCCTTTGTCAATCGGTATGTTACTTGCCCGAGATTCGATCGTCGGTATCCCAATACCTCATTCAATCTTGCTACCGGCAAGTCACTTTACTCGTTTCGTAATGCATGATCCCGTGACTAACTACTTAGCCACATTGAGCTCATTATGATGATGCATTACCGAGTGGGCCCAGAGATACCTCTCCGTCATACGGAGTGACAAATCCCAGTCTCGATTCGTGCCAACCCAACAGACACTTTCGGAGATGCCTGTAGTGTACCTTTATAGCCACCCAGTTACGTTGTGACGTTTGGTACACCCAAAGCATTCCTACGGTATCCGGGAGTTGCACAATCTCATGGTCTAAGGAAACGATACTTGACATTAGAAAAGCTTTAGCAAACGAACTACACGATCTTGTGCTATGCTTAGGATTGGGTCTTGTCCATCACATCATTCTCCTAATGATGTGATCCCGTTATCAATGACATCCTATGTCCATGGTCAGGAAACCATAACCATCCATTGATCAATGAGCTAGTCAACTAGAGGCTCACTAGGGACATGTTGTGGTCTATGTATTCACACATGTATTACGGTTTCCAGTTTAATACAATTATAGCATGAACAATAGACAATTATCATGAACTAGAAAATATAATAATAACCATTTTATTATTGCCTCTAGGGCATATTTCCAACAGCAGCACCATCTCTTCTCAAATCCTAGTTCATCTCTTGTGTTCAATCTTTGTACCGGAACCTCATATTGGTACCTATGGGTGACTAGTAGTGTTGATTACATCTTGTAGTTGATTACTATATGGTTTATTTGGTGGAAGATTATATGTTCAGATCATTATGCTATTTAATACCCCTCTGATCTTGAGCATGATTATCATTTTTGAGTAGTTACTTTTTTTCTTGAGGTCACGGGAGAAGTCATGTTGCAAGTAAGCATGTGAACTTGATCTGTGTTCGATATTTTGATGATATGTATGTTGTGATTCCCTTAGTGGTGTCATGTGAACGTCGACTACTTAGCACTTCACCATTTTTGGGCCTAAGGGAATGCATTGTGGAGTAGTTATTAGGTGATGGGTTGCTAGAGTGACAGAAGCTTAAACCGTAGTTTATGTGCTACTTCTTAAGGGACCGATTTGGATCCAAAAGTTTAATGCTATGGTTAGATTTTATCTTAATAATTTTCTCGTAGTTGGGGATGCTTGCGAGGGGGGTAATCATAAGTAGGAGGTTTGTTCAAGTAAGAACAACACCTAAGCGCCGGTCCACCGACATATCAAATTATCAAAGTAGCAAACATGAATCAAACCAACATGATGAAAGTGACATGGTGAAATTCCCGTGTACCCTCAAGAACGTTTTACTTATTATAAGAGACCGTTTTGGCCTGTCCTTTGCCACAAAAGGATTGGGCTACCTTGCTGCACTTTATTTACCATTATCGTTACTTGTCCGTTACAAATTATCTTGCTAGCGAACTATCTGTTATCGACTATTTCAGTGCTTGCAGAAAATACCAAACTGAAAACCACTTGTCATTTCCTTCTGCTCCTCGTTGGGTTCAACACTCTTACTTATTGAAACGACTACGATTGATCCCCTATACTTGTGGGTCATCAGAGGGGTTAATCATGAGATGGTTTCTTGTTCAAGTAAGAACAACACCCTAGCACCGGCCAGTCACATATCAAATTATCCAAGTAGCAAACGCGAATCAAATCAACACGATGAAAGTGACTAGAAGGTAATTCTCATGTGTCCTCAAGAACGCTTTGCTTTATATAATAGAACATTTCTCCTTTTCTATAAAAAGGATTGGCCCACCTTGTTGTACCTTTGTTAATTTTGTTACTTGCTACTTGTTACCAATTATCCTGCTACAAAACTATAGGTTACCGCTACTTTCATTACTTGCAAAGAATACCTTGCTGAAAACAGCTTATCATTTCCTTTTGCTCCTTGTTGGGTTCGACACTCTTACTTATCGAAAGGACTACTATTGATCCCCCTACACTTGTGTGTCATCACGGGCGTCCCCGCACAGCGCCCGGCTAGGCACGTGGCAAGGGCGGGTTGGGGCGGGCTACCAACCGGACCAATGCGAGGCTCCTGCCGCGAATCGGGCGCAAATCCCGAAGCTGCTATGTGAGGCGGTTGCTATGCCTGATGTGAGAGCATGATTAATAATATAGCCAAGAGACGGCTATATGGAGTTGTCATGTCACTTATAGCCAACCTAATAGCCCACACATACAATAATTAGCCATACTAGTATGTCATATAAATTAATATATGACCCACCTCTTTCTCTCACAAAGCTTGTTGGGTCTCGTGCTACAGTCGGCTATAAGTTTGTAGCCCGCTTCTCTTCTCTCTCCTATTTTCTCTCCTGCAACTAGGCACGAATCTGATGTGTCATCTCTTATAGCCCGCCTACGTCACTCTATTGTACTTGCTCTGAGGCGGATACACCTTGAATGCCACCAGCAGTTGTGTCTCCCTGGGAGACACATAAACTGATGGTTTTGAGTGCTAGTTGTGCTACTTGTTGCTGCATGATCACTGTTTTCCTCTGAATTTTTTGCATCATGAGACAACTGAGATACACAATTAGTAGGAGGGTTAGTCATAGTTGGATCAAGACAATTATCAGCCCCGGAATTGGAGAGGTGCGGTGGAAGAAGGAGAATTTCTTTGCGAAGTAAAGCACCGGCGTTGGGGTGGAGTTGCTCAAATGGAAATTTGGTTTCATCAAAAACGACATCTCTAGAGATACAAACTCTGCCAGTGGGAACATCTAGACATTTGAATCCGTTGAGGGCTATAGCCAAGAAAAACACATTGTTTCGAACACCAATCCCTTATGTTTCAAGAATTTAATTTCTCGTATTCGCCACCCCAATCTGATTGAACAACAATTATTTTGCAATCAAATTTTGTTTCAACAAGAGCCTGAAAATTGTGAAAGACTTGAAATACATCGGATCGTTTCTTAAGAAGATAAATCAAAAAGTAGAATGTGTGAAATTCTAGAAACACATTGTAATCGAGAGCAACACGATAAACGGAAAGGAGATTTTTTTTTATGTACTAGGAATATGCACATTGTTGAGATGAATATTACGAGATGGGGTTTTGATAATTGAATTGCTAACATGACTTATCTCCATACATGTACCATCGTTGTTGTGAACTTGATCATGGTTGTGATACTTCTCGTGCATGGTGACCTTCTCGAGTTCACTAGTGATGTGACCCGTAGCACTGGAATCAGCATACCAGTTAGTATCTACTCCATAGGAGGTGTCAACATGGCAGCAACTTTCTTCTTCCTAGAGTTATCTTCGGCATAGCTCCACTTGCAATCTTTTGCAATATGGTTATCTTTCTTACAAATTTGACAGATGTCATCATACCCTTGCAGAAAGGAGGTGCCGCCACATTGACGGCCGTCGTTGTTGTAGTAGTACGGGCGCCCGGAGGTGTTCCGGTTCTGGTAGTCGCCATGGCCACCGTTGTAGCCCCCGCTGCCATGACCGCTGCCATAACCGCCATGGCCTTGGCCACCGCCGTAGCCGCCATGGCCTTGCCATCGCTCCTATATCGGGGACCACTGTGGTTCCCCTTGGAGAGGTTGCCGCGGAAGCGTGCAACAGCATTGGCGGAAGATTTGAATCCTCCCATGCCCGTCCCATGGAAGAGCTCGACTCGCTGATCAAAGTTGGGAACCATGGAGAAGAGGTCGTCGATGGAGAGAGGATCTGTACGGACATCCAGGGCCGAGACGATGGGTTGATAGGCCATGTCCAGACCGGCGATGACGAAGGAGATCAACTAGTCGGTGGCGAGCTCGTCCACAAGGGAGCGCATATGGCCGAAGTAGGCATCAGCAAACTGGATACCTTTTTCTGCGTTCGTCAGGTTGATTCGAAGGTTGTTCATGTGTGACCTCAAACTGGAGGCGAACACGCTGGTGATGGCCACCCAGATGGCATGGGACTGCTCATGCGAGGCCACCTGAATGAGGACCTCCTTGGATAGGTTATTCAGTGTTAGACTGTACTGCTCTTGTATATCACGTGTGTATACGTATAGCCGCTGGCATACGGTGTAGAGCGTGCGTGTGATCGTAGCGCCCTCCTGCAGTGTTAGTGGCGCACGATCTCTAGTAGTGGAGCACCCATGATCTCCCTGGGCTGCCGTCCTGTAAGTGTATATATGGCACTGCCTAGAACATAATCGAATGTGGTGATCAGTTCTCCCTAATCCTCTCACTTTACATGGTATCAGACTCCCCCGACCAGCTCAATCCTTTTGCGCCGGTCGCCGATCTTGCTTCCGCCACCATGGACGACAACCCTGTCGTCTCTCCTCGCTCCTCTCAGCACGGGCCGACGGCGTTCTTCACGCCGCTCCCCTAGCCGATGCACCACCACCAACTCCCGCCGACGCTGCTGCCATTGCTGCGGTTCCTGCCGCCCCGGTGCTTCCCGCTCCAGTGCGCCCTGCGCCTGCGCCCTCCGTCCCGCCCTCCGTCCCGTCCTCCATCTTGCAGACGGTTGACATACGCCGCCATGTTCCCGTCACTCTCGACCTCCTCGCTGGCAACTACACGCAGTGGCGCCGCCACTTCGACACCATCGTCGGCATGTTCGGCCTCCGCGATCACGTCGACTCCGCGGCCGTCCACCGTCACGGCGATCCAGAGTGGGACATGGCGGACCACGTTGTGGTGCACTGGCTCTACACCACCATTTCGCCAGAGCTCCTCGACGCCGTCATGCAGCCGGACGACACCGCGCTCACCGTCTGGGCGGCCGTCGACGGGATCTTCCGTGACAACCAGCTTGCTCGCGCCGTCTACCTCGACGCCAAGTACCACGCCGTCGTTCAGGGCGACATGACGGTCATGGCGTACTGCACCAAACTCAAGCAGTTCACCGATCAGCTTCGGGACCTCGGCCAGCCGGTGACCGAGCCGCAGCAGGTCTTCAACCTCCTCCGCGGCCTGAACCGGCAGTACCACTCCGCCATCCCACACATCACTTCGCAGGTCCGCTCCCTTCATTCCTGCAGGTGCGCTCCTTCCTCCTGCTTGAAGAGCACCGCGCCGAGCAGTCCGCTCGCCAGCAGTCCGTGCACGCTCTCGTCGCGGGCCGCGGCAGTTCCTCGACACCAACTGCGCCCCGCCCGGCAACACCAACCAGGCGCGGCGCCAGCGTCGCCGTGGGCCAGCGAAGCAGCGGCGGCGGGCTCCTCCGCCATCTCCTTCGGCTCCCGTCCTCCGACGTACCCGCGCCCGGCGCCCGGTGCCAACTTCGTGGACTGGCCTGGTTCAGCTGGCCGATGGTTTGGCAGCGCGCCCGGCGTGGCGTGCCCACGCCTGACACACCGCACCAGCAGGCCATGTTCGCGCGGCTCCGTCGCCACCGCCCGTCGTGCAGCTCACGGACTCCTCCTCCTGGTACGCTGCCGCCCCTCCGGCTTCCGGCAGCCCCGGCGAGCTTCGTCCACGCCTCCTCACCAGGCACAGGACATGGCCTCACCGCAAACCGCCCTTCACAGCGCCTCGGCCGGCCCTTCGTCCTCTGGGAGTGCACCAGAGTGGTACCTCGACTCCGGCGTGGCGTCCCACATGACCTCCTCACCCGGTAACCTTCTCTCTGCTCGCCCCTCTTCTACTGATGCATGCATCGCCATTCGGCAGCGGCGGCGCTTGCCCATCACCCATGTTGGCACCGCTCGTTGATCACCGGCACATCCCCTATTCCTCTTCGCAATATTCTCGTTTCTCCTTCTCTTGTCAAAAATCTACTTTCAGTTAAATCGACTTTGCCGTGATTATCCCATCTCTGTTGAATTTGACGCGTGGCTTTTTCTGTAAAGGACCTTCGAACCAGGATGGTGATTCTCCGATGTGATTCCGACGGCGACCTCTACCCCGTTGTGCGGCCCACCCTCCCCTCCACGTGCATCTTCGCCGGCGTCGCTGCGACCGACCTGTGGCACCAACGCCTTGGGCATCCCGGTGCTACCTCGCTTAGCGCCATCGCTGACGATCTACACCTGGAGTTCAGCCGCGAGCCGCCCTTCTGTCATGCCTGCCGCTTGGGCAAGCACACTAGACTTCCGTTTCAGTCATCTAGCACCACTAGCTTTTTTCCTTTCCAGCTTTTACATCTTGATGTATGGACATCTCCCGTTGTAAGCATCTCAGGCTATCAATTTTACTTAGTTGTGCTTGATGATTTCAGTCACTACGTCTGGACATTCCCTCTGAAACATAAGTCTGAAACTCTCTCTGTCCTCACTGATTTCTTTGCTTATGTTCAGACCCAGTTCCAGCTTCCTGTCCTTGCGCTTCAGACAGACAACGGGCGCGAGTTCGACAGCGCCGTCGTGCGCGCCTTGCTTGCACGCCATGGCACTCATTTCCGCCTCACCTGTCCGTACACAAGCCAGCAGAACGGCAAGGCTGAATGTGTCCTTCGCACGCTCAACGACGGGGTGCGCTCGCTCCTCTGTCATGCGTCGATGCCGCCGCGATTCTGGGCCGAGGCCCTCAACACCTCCACATACCTCATCAATCGTCGGCCGTGCCGTGCCTCGGCACCTTGCACTCCGCACGAGCTTCTGCTCGGTGTCGCCCCGGACTACTCCCAGCTCCGCGTCTTTGGATGCTTGTGCTATCCGAATATCACTGCTACTACTCGCCACAAGCTTGAGCCTCGGTCTATTGCCTGCGTCTTCCTCGGATATCCTTCTGATCACCGGGTTTTCGCTGCTTTGATCCGGTCTCGCGCCGCGTCCTGACTTCCCGCCATGTCCTCTTTCATGAAACAGTCTTTCCCTTCTCAACACCACCGGCTGCTCCTTCGCCCACGCAGCCTGCATCGCCCGCTTCGCCACCTGTCCTGCAGGTCTCGCTCGTGATCAGGAGCCGTGGTGTGCCCGCACTTTTGCCTGGTTCAGGCTCCGGCGTTGGATCCTCATCGGGCGCCTCGGCGTCGCCTGCGCCAAGCGCGCCCTCGACACATTCAAGCTCCACCATCGGATCTCCCACGACCGGCTCGTCTTCACCGCCTGCTGCCCCGCGCAGCCCCAGTCCCGCCGCGGGCTCTTCGACGGGCGGCTCGGCCACGTCTTCGTCAAGCACTTCTGCGTCCACTGGACGCGCGGGCGTCTCCACCAACAGCGCCTCACCACCGGCGCCGCGCGCACCGCCCGTCGCGCCACCGGCGCCCATGGTCACGCGGGCTCAACGCGGCATCTTCCACCCCAACCTGCGCTACTACGACGCGGCCGCTGCCTCGACATCTCCTTCCTCGACGTCCTCGTCGGTCTCGCCGGTTCCCAGCTCCGTCCGCGCTGCCGTCCGCGACCCGCATTGGCTTGCCGCCATGCAAGATGAGTACGACGCTCTCGTCCGCAACCGTACGTGGGAGCTGGTGCCGCGCCCCCCCGGTGCTAACTTGATCACCGGAAATGGATCTTCAAGCACAAAACCGGCGCCCGGTAGCGCTTACCGCTATAAAGCACGCTGGGTCGTGCGTGGTTTCCCTGTACGCCCGGCATCGACTACGGCGAAACGTTCTCCCCCGTCGTCAAGCCGGTGTCGATCCATACGGTGCTCACCCCGGCCGCGTCGCGTGGCTGGCCCGTGCACCAACTCGACGTGTCCAACGCGTTTCTTCACGGCACCTTGGAGGAGGAAGTTTACTGCCTGCAGCCTGCCGGCTTCGTCGACCCGGCCAAGCCAGAACACGTCTGCCGCCTCTCCAAGTCCTTGTACGGGCTGAAGCAGGCGCCCCGTGCCTGGTTCCTCCGCTTCGCCAGCTTCGTTCGCTCGATTGGCTTCACAGCCACGCGCTCGGACTCTTCGCTCTTCACTTTTCGGCACGGCGACGACACGGCGTTCCTCCTACTCTACGTCGACGACATCGTGCTCACCGCGTCCTCGCACGCCGTGCTCCACCGAGTCATCGCGCCTCCTTTGGCGAAGTTTGCGATGAAGGACCTGGCTCCTCCACTTCTTCCTCGGGATCCGTGTCACGCGCACCTCGGCTGGGTTCTTCTGTCCCAGGCACCAAGACGCTGAAGAACTCACCGATCGTGCGGCATGGACACCTGCCGTCCCTCGCCGACGCCCATTGACACGAAGAGCAAGCTTCCCTCGGTGACGGGCGTGCGTCACCGACCCGTCCAGCGTCACCGAGCATCGCCGGCGCTCTCCAGTACCTCACCGTCACGCGGCCCGAGATCGCCTACGCTGTGCAGCAGATATGCCTCCACATGCATGACCCGCGCGAGTGCCATCTCGCGCTCGTCAAGCGCGTGCTCCGGTACGTGCGCGGCTCGTGTGCCCTCGGCCTTCATCTCCGCGTGTCGAGCACTTTGGATCTTCGTGCGTTCACCGACGCGGACTGGGCCGGCTGTCCCGACACGCGCCGCTCCACGTCCGGCTTCTGTGTTTACCTTGGCGATGCACTCATCTCCTGGTCCTCCAAGCGCCAAGCAACCGTCTCGCGATCCAGCGCCGAGGCCGAATACATGGCGTCGCCAACGCCGTTGTTGAGTGCATTTGGCTCCGCCCGGCTCCTCGGCGAGCTCTTCGCTCCGGTGACCAAGGCGACATCGGTGTACTGCGATAACGTGTTCTGCGTCTACTTGTCGGCCAACCCGTGCATCATCGACGGACCAAGCACGTGGAGCTCGACATCCTCTTCGTCCCATGGCGCGTCGCCCTCGGCTAGTTTCGTGTTCTTCACGTCCCCCACGCGTCAACAACTTCGCCGACATCATGACCAAAGGCCTGCCGTCGGGCGTTTTCTCGGAGTTACGATCCGGTCTTTGCGTCATTTGGCGGCGGCAACGTCCGCACGACTGCGGGGGTGTTAGACTGTATCGCTCTTGTATATCGCGTGTGTATCGTGATAGCCGCTGGCATACGGTGTAGAGCGTCGCGTGTGATCGTGGCGCCCTCCTGCAGTGTTAGTGGCGCACGATCTCTAGTAGTGGAGCACCCATGATCTCCCTGGGCTGCCGTCCTGCAAGTGTATATATGGCACTGCCTAGAGCATAATCGAGTGTGGTGATCAGTTCTCCTAATCCTCTCACTTTACATTCAGCAAGTAGGCAAGAACTTGCTGATCTTCTCATGCCCAGATCACATGTGCTGGGTACATGGTGGTTTCCTCCTTGCCATCAAAATTTTTGGTGGTGATTGTCTTGGGTGGTTCAGGTGTGGATTTGTATAAGTAACCACTAGCACATATGCGCGTGCATTAGAACTTGAGAGGTATTTTTTTTACCAGAAGCAACATGAGAGAAATGATGTGTCCTCCGAAAATAGTCTCCGTAGCAGTGGACAACAGAGCGAGGAGCTGCAGTCTTCTCGCGGGTCATGTTTGGCACACGAGATCATGATAGTGGTGGGGTTTGTCGGCGTCTCCTACGACAGTGTAACCGGATGGATTACTAATTGGAGCGCATAAATCAAAGACCCGATGACGTGTTGCTAGCTAGTCAGACAAACGCGTTCCAACAACCAATGGCCAACCCGAATATTTAAGAACATAATGCAGCGTCAAATTCGAAGCATTTTATGATTTTTTGAACTTTTCATAAAAAACAATAATGAATTTCCGAATATTCTTCGAAACGTGAATAGTTTTTTTATTCTGAACATTTCCAAAAAAACATGAACAAAATTTGAAATTGGAACATTTTTTAATTCAAACAATTCTGAAAATATGAACTTTTTATAAAAACACAAATATTTTATGAAATAATGAACAATATTTTAAAATGGGAACATGTTTTGAACATTAAGAATTATTTTCAAAGATGTGTTTTTTAATGCAAAAATTATTTTAAATTTGTGAATATTTCAGTTAAACAACAATATTTTCGAATTTCAAACATTTTTAAAATGCAAAAATAATTATTCTAAATCCCGTCTAATTTTGGGTATATTAAAACACAATGTTTTTCGAAAAATTGGGTATATTTATTTATTTTGAACGAATTTCGGAATTAGAAAAAAATAAAGATCTGAACATTTTCCAAACCAGGACTTCTTTTGGAATTTGGAACATTTATCGAAAATTTGGAAAAACAAATTGAAATTCTGAGTATTTTGAAAAATTTGAATTTATGAAAAATAAATAAACTTAGAAGGGAACAAGGGAAAAATAAATAGGAAAGAAGAAGAGAAAGGAACGAAATAAACAGAACATAGAATGAAACGAAAACGGGCCAGCCCAGTACTGGCGACCTGTGCGAAGCTCCGGCTATTTGACGCTCCATGCGGCAAATAGGTTAGCTCGCTTAGCTGGGCCTCAGAGCGCAGCCCAGGTACGAAATTAAGGACAAACCATTTTTCTTTTCTAGTAGATGAACGCATAAAAATTTAGTACCACCTCGGATAAAAAAAATCATTGGTGAATGGATGAAAAATCGGAGAAACGCACTTTGCTTTATTATTTACAAGCACATACCCGTGCGTTGCAACGGGAGAAAAATTAGTATGCATTTAAAGTTACTGAGCATTATATGTGCACACAAAACCCTGTGCGCACGTGAAAAAGAAACATTTAGCTTCTCGGTTTCCCCGGACATGAAGTAATCAATCCTCTTTTTTTACATTTCTTGATCGAGGGCATTTAAGAGTTTTGCTACGTCACCGTACGCCAGAGAAGGCCCATTAATTATACAATCTATTTTTCCTATCAATCGAGGATATTTTAAGGTATGATATTTCTGAATATTGTTGGAAACTTGAAACATTTTAAATCCTGAACATTTTTTGAAAACTATGTACACTTTCAGAAAACGCGAACAAAATTTAAAACAGGAACTCCTTAAAAATTAACAAACATTTTTTTAATCACCAACCTTTTTATAAAAACATGAACATTATTTGAATTTATGAATATTTTTTTAGAACGGGAACATGTGTTGAAAATTCATAATATGTTTCAAAGAATATAATGAATTGTGAAAATTTCCCTAAAGAATATTTTTCGAATTTGAAGCATTTTTAAGATTACAATTTTATTTTTACAAATCTCAAACAATTTTGTAAAACAATTGAAGCTTTTGAAAAAATATTTTCTAAATAGCAATAGAAAATTAAAATTCTGAACATTTTCTATAATTTACTTTTTATTCTTAAAATTCTAGACATTTTTTGAGTATTTTGAAATTAAATTGATAATAAAAATAAACTTAGAAGTGAAAAAATAGATACGGGAAGGAGAATATAAACAGAAGTAAAATACAGAAACAAAGAAAATTTGCCAGCCCATTATCGATTATTGTGTGCGAAGCTGAAACTATTTGCCGCCCTGGGCGGAAAATAGAATTTTCCCAGCTGCATGGTCAGAAAAATAAGTGAGATGGCTTCGTTGGGCCACAGTGCGCAGCCCACGTACGAATTCTGGAAAGGCCTTTTTCTAGCAGATAAACGCATAACACTGAAAAAAAATGGTTCAGCTCAGCTGGGGCGCCCCGTGCGAATTTCCGACTATTTCTCGCTCGGTGCGATAAAAAGGATTCTCTCACTTACATGGGTAGGATAATAATTGGGCTGACTTTATGGGCCAGAATGCGGGTGGCCCATGTACGAAATTCTGGTGTTTTTCCTTTTCTAATATACGAACGGACAAAAATTCAGTACCACATGGAATAAAAACAATCTTTTTGATGGTGGCCGGATGAAAAAATCGGAGAAACACCTTGCTTTTGGATGGTGAATGGATAAAAAAAAGGTATAGATTTAGATATATAATAAGGCATAGGTCAAAACCAAAATATTTTTTAATTTTGTGACCGAATTTTGAAAGTGGAACATATTTTGAACATTCAGAATAAATTTATAAATTGTGTTTTTAAACACAGACATTATTTTGAATCTGTTAACATTTTACTAAAACAATAATAATTTCGAATTTCGAACAATTTTGTATTATTTCTGAATCTAAACAAATTGGAACAAGAAAAAAATGGATGTTCCAAACATTTTTTAAATAGGGAAGACAATATTTTGAGAAAATTCGAAAATTTGACAAAAATAATTTTCTAAACTTTTTTGAAAATTATGAATTACTAAATAATGTAAAAATAAAAATAAATTTTGATGGAAAACAAAACGGGCCGGCCCAGTCCTGGGCACCTTGTGCGAACTCCGCCTATCTACCGCACCGGCCGAGAAATAGGCATTTTGCTGCTACATTGGCAGGTAAATAAGTGGGCTGGCTTCAATGGGCCACGACGTGTGCGGGCCGAGTACGAAATTCGGGATTGCTAAAAAAGCAGGTGGACTCACAAAAATTTAGTACCACCTCAAATAGAAAAATAATTTTCGATGGTGAACGGATGAAAAAAATGGAGAAATGCGCCGTACTTTATTAATAGGTATAGATTAAGTAGAGAAGATATAGATAGATATAAATATAGATATAGATTTATTAGTAGGTATAGATATAAATATAGATATAGATATAGATACATGCCCGCAACCCTGATCTGAGAGAGCACTTGGGCATGCCATAGGATATAGTTGGTGCGGGAGAGTTTCTTCGAGACTTGAGAGGCAAGGTTGAAGGCAGGGGTGGTGGAGGAGCACACCATGGATGGAGGGAAAAAAACAGGAGCTAGATATATACTACGGGAAGAAGGGGCTCTCTATACCATGTGCAAGATGATCGAAGCGTCTCAACTCTCTGTAGAGAGCCCATGTTGGTTTATAGTATTGATTATATGGGGCTTATCTCATCAGCACATACATATTTGGTTACAATCCTTGAGGATCAAGGGAAATCAGAGAGAGAGAGAGAGATTGAGAATACAAGGAAGGTTACAAACAGAATAAATCTCCTAAACAATATCCTCCTAATACAAACATATGTGCCAAGTACATTGCCCACTAATATTACGTTCAACAGAGTGGAGAGGAATGCTGCGGTGAGTGTGTGAGAGACTGTGGCAGCGTGGGGAGGGGCTCTTCTTATATGGGCACCCGAGCTCCAAGGCTGTAACCGACATTTAACCCGCTGGATGGCGCGTAATGTGTTTTTCGAGCATGGAGCATCGTATTTCGCTATTTTCGGGAAATTGAAATGGCCACGATTTGCCCTAGTACCGCCTCCGGGTTATGCGGCGAGTTTCGCTGAAATGGTTTATGGCCAAGTGGAGAGTGTCATTTAGCCAGTTCGGACATGGCCAAGTGGAGTGTCATTTAGCCATTCGGAGTACAAGTTAGCTTAAGAATACTTGCTTTCACTTTTTCCTCACCAAAAAAGAAAAATAAATTTGGTTGTTGTGAATTGTGATCCAGCCATGGAAGCATTATTATACGCCTTGTGTATCAACATAACATCGGCAGAAACTCATTTCATTGGTTGCTGCTACATCGGCAGAAACTCATTTCATTTGTATACAATTCCATGATCGACAAGCTAGCTCTTCAGATCTTCCTCTCTGCTCCTAAAACGGAGCAGCTTGGAGGCTAAATATCCACCGCGGCGTCAGGTGCATCTGCAAAATCGCAATGCAAGAACAGAAATCATCAGAACAAAAGTAGAAATGATTTCTTGTCAAAAGTAAAATAACACACAGATTCAAGAAGAAGAAGAGAAGAATGTGATAAAAGGTGGTCCGTTGTCCCTTACCGGCCGGCGCCGCTGACGATTCGCAGGCGCGTGTCTCGCAGTCGCACGGGGCGGCGCTGCCGCCGGCCTTGCTGGTGAAGATGGTGCACGAGTCTTGGCAGGAGGGGATGCACGCCCAGCGCGGGTTGTGGTGGTCGTTCCTGCAGCTGAGGTAGCACCCGTCGAAGCACTCGCAGTACTCGGACCGGGACTTGGCGGCCGCCTGCCCGGGCAGCAGCAACAGCAGGAAGAGGAGCACGCACAGCGCGGCCATGGCGGCCGCCCTCGGCCCCTTCCCCTCCATCTCCTTCCTCGTGCAAGCTATGGCTTCTCTTCTTCAGGATCAAGGGAGAGAAGTGTTGTGATGGCCGTGTTTGTGAGTCAGGGTGTGGGGTCTTATATAAGCACTGCAGTTCCAAGGGCAGAACAGACATTTGACCCGGATAACCCGTAATGTATTTTCCGGCATCAAATTTCACTATTTTTCTGGTGAATGAAAATGCACGATTTTTTCCCCTAGCATCACCACCAGGTCGTGCAGCGCGTTTTCGGCGAATGGAGTGTGTCCTGTAGCCAGTTTTGCCATGGCGTTCATCTCTGAAGATAACATCACTCACCTTGGACCCTAAAAAAGATTAGACAAAGGTACTCATCTCTGTTTTCGTAGACAAGACTCCATGGAGCTGCCTGTGCTGATGTGGAAAGGAAACAGAATGCAGTTCTGAACCAATGCTGTTTATATAACAGTGAAGGATTACCACTTTAGCTGTACAGCTATGCGTGTGAGAATTCAGATCGAGTTCATTGACATGGCAACAGGTAAATATACTTCCAAGCAGTTTACAAGCTTCTGGATGTAGTAATAATTCCAATGGAACAGTTCATGCCAGAAAAAAAACGTCTTCTAGTTACAGGGGGCAAATTATATGTTCATTCTGTTAAACAAACAAGCCACCATCCGAAAACTTGGTGTGTATCACAAACCCTTGAGAACTCATGCCCAAAATCGTCTACTAAAGTGTGCGGGAAATGATCCTACTTCAAATATTCAGTCCTGCATGCACACCGATCAACACCACATAAAACTGTGTGCCAGTGTAAGTGATTCACGGCCCTTTCTCTTCGAGGCACCATGAGTTCTGTGGTGTTTCACCATCATCTAGGGTGTCTTCTATGGGAACTTGTGGAGCTGTTAGCGCTATCTATCATTGACCATGCAGAGGTAACCACCCCCGGCGCTCCGTTCCAGGGGATACCTGGTGGCGCCCTTCATGTACCGAAGGTGATTCATGGCAGCATCTCGGAGGCCGGATCTGTTTGGCGCCTTTCCGTCCTTGCGCTTCTTTATCATGGTGCAAGTCCTCAGAGGGTCAACGCTTCCAGCCCCAGGTCTCCTACAACACAATTCGCGACAGTGAATTTTTTTAGTCATACAACTTACATCATAATGAGAGACGGAGTTAAACTACAGCTGCAAAACCAACCACATGTAGTACAACATCAATACCCTAAGTAAGGCTCTTGTGGCATATTTAGAAGATTGGAGGAAAGCAAAAGCAAATCAACACAGAAAGGAATGTCCGAAAACTCACTTCAACAACTTCTCTGAAGCAACTCTAGCAGCTTCAATGGTGTCCTTGGTAGGCAGCCACTTCACTACCCTACCAGGATCACCCCTCATTGGCGAGTGTATTTTTACAAGCTGCACATGATTTTCTACATCAGTAAACGATCCCTTCATGCAGTAATAAAGAAAAAAAATACTTGTACTGCTCAATGGATGTAGACATGGTTTTATCAGTTACGATTATAGGAAGAGACACACTCACACCAAGACATTCCATCATTTGATAATATGCTCTGCCATGTAGTGGAGTGTGCCCCTTTCTGGACTCTGAAAAGTATCTCGTCCTGAAAGAGTGTACCATGAAATGTAAGTACAAGTGCGTGCTTACAATGACAGGGACAGGTAACATGTAAATCACCTACCATTCCTTGTAGCCTGGGTCTACTGTAAAGCCATACATGTCGACACTGTCACAGATGGAGAGAGCAAATTCAAGTGCTTTAAGCCCAGTTCCTTTAGCAGAGGAACCAAATGATGTGCCTAGCATGAGGTATACTGGATTGGTTATTGGAAGTTCCTACATAACAAGAGTTCTGTCAGGCAGGTAGGAAAACAAGGAACATGTACCCAAAGCACCCTAGTTTTTAAGTATGATGTAGCTAAATTACCCGAATCATCTTGTTCATGACATCATGTATTGTTGTCTTAACTATCAATGCCTCCTTTTTTGTTTCTGCAACCATAAGAATTAGCATGTCTTTTCATCCCGGAATCCTACTGATAGTGATAGGGAAATAGGTGGCTGGGAGACTTACTATCTAACTCAACAACTTTATCCAGTGCCTTTGCAGATCCTCTATTAAGAAGGCGAAACGTACTCTTTTCACCAACATATTCCGTGTAGTTCTGCAATGCAGAAAGAAGTTAGAGCACGTCCAAGTTACGAAACAAGAGCAGGACATATAGGTATCTTATGAAAACCTGGACAGGTGCACCATTTTCTCGAATGACAACATCATAAGAATCAATCTCATCCCCAAATTTAGTTTTAAGAAGATCCCCAGAGTTTCCAACAACAGCACAGCTACCAAACTGCTGAGGTACATATGGTGATGTCTCAGGGAGAACCAATGAAAGCTTCTCCATGCAAAGAGTTCTGTTCTTGCACTTATTCCTGCCAACCCAAAAATAAGCATAATCAACAATCTCCCTTGAATTTAACCATAATGTAAGTCTATGTCAAACTGTGAAACTTTTGTCTACCCACAGAAGGATTCCTTTGTTGATCCTGCGCCATGCATACTCCTCCCAGCCATTTGGTAGTGCATCAATGTACTCCTTTGTGAGTATTGTAGTACTGTTGCGAACCTAGGAAATAAAATAAAATTATGTCAAGTGTCAAGGCATCAGTTAGTGTTGTTTTGCAAATATTCAGTGCAATAATTAAATCACACAGATAAGTCAGTAGAGTAAAAAAAATGCCCACCTGCTCCCATGAGGCCACAGCTTCGCAGAGATTGAACTCAAATGCCAACCCTTCAGACTCTCCAGTTTTTGGATCTGTCTGCAAACACCAGTCATAAGAGCAAAGACAACGATCATAAAAATAAGACAAGCTGGTCTAACTATGAGAAGAACAACAGATGCCCATGTTTCACGCTTGTCTATGTAGTACAGTGCCAGGTACAAAATCAAATTGAGGAACTCAAAGGAGAAATGCCAGCATATGGAAAGAAATGACCGAGCACATGCGCACTTACCCACTTAGAAACCGTGTCACTCGGGTACTGTATAACAACACGACAGTAATCTTCCCCGCCAAACGCTTGCAGTCCTAAACCATTAGCATCCTGCAAGAAATTTACACAGGTAAGACTCATCCAAACCAGCACGCTAATGACCTCAATACAGAATTCACCCCAGTCCTAGATAAAATAAGATTTCCCTTATACTATGAATCCTCCCCATCTGCTAAACAGTAAGCATCGCATCCATTGACACCAATTCTGAGAAGAACTCTAGAAATTAACAAGCAGTTACCCTGCCAATCCACCAAGGCTCGTGCATCTCAGAAGCTAATGGCCCCAGGTACAGCACAATGTAGCATCGAATTTGCACACGGATAGACACAGCTGAGCCCCAATTGGTTCTAATAAAGCGACAGGAAATCGGTACTGCACAGGTGGGGCAGTAGATCAGCGGCAAGGGAGCGACGTACCACGCACTTGCTGAACCCTCCCTGCAGCGCGGCGAGCGCCGCCAGGTCCGCCTCGGAAAGCCCCGCGCCGCCATCTGCATCCAGAACCCACCCCGACTCAGGGATCTCCAGGCGAAGCAAAAAAACAGAGGAAAGGGGGAGAGATAGGCGCACGGGGAAGCGGCGGAGGGGGTGCGTTACATGAGGAGAGGCCGGAGATGTAGATGAGGATGGCGGTGACGCCGGAGAAGATGGCGGCGGCGAGGGCCAGCGGGAGCACCCGCATGGTCGGGACCGGCGATTCCCTCTCGCCGGAGCTGTGGCCGCAGTGGGGAGTGGGAGTCGGCGATTGGGCCGAGCAAGGAATGGCAGCGGCGCATCTGTGTACCAGAGGGCCCGCTTTTTTTTTAGACAAACCGGAGGCCCGCTTGCTTAAGCGAAGAGGAAAATGGGCCGTCTACGCTTTTGGGCCTAGTGCAACCAACTCATGATATAAATGTTTTATTTCGTGTAACTTTGTTTACTAGTAAGTACGCACGTGCTATGCACGTCAACTTAAGTGTTTTTGGTGAAAGAAAAATGCATTAGGCTACACTGCAAAAAGGAAATGCAGAATAAGATGCTTTATGTATGAATGCATTGAGGAATATTTATTGTTATAAAACAGGAATATTAGAAGAGTGTAATTTCAATTGGTTGGTGACAGAATTGTCAAAAACAAAGGAAAATAACCAGCGGAGTCAGATTCATTAATTGTTTAACTTAGATTTCTTCTCTCTCTTGTTCTCTTTCTAGACCCATCTCAAGCCACTTAGCATGCCCCTGCTGACCACAGCATGGCCTGAGCGGCAATGCACTTTTTAAAATGTGATGGTTCTAGAATACTTTGGAAGCAGCTGATGGGTACTGTTCATGCAAATCCCAATGCTTTCAACCGTTAGATTGAGAATATCAACGACCAAGATCGATGCTCTGGATCCATTAAAAACTCATACACTATATAGTGGTATAGGTGAGTTTAGGAGCTCAAATTTTGAAGTTCACAATCTAGCGAAAACATGCTTTATGTCTAGGTTGGCCTCCATGTTTGGTTAAGCCAAGCCGATGATCTTTTCTTTGTCCATGTAAACGAGTCATCGGACGACTCAACGTAGTGCTCGTATATGTACGTCGTGTCTAAATCCATTGCTTCAAAGAAGGGTCGCACGGTCATTTCACCACATACTTGCCAGGCGCGATGATACCCCTAGGGGCAAATAGTACCTGCACGGCGAACGGACGAGGGGTCTGGACCGGCGGTGGAAGACAAGAAGCGTGGAGGCCAGGGGTAGCGTTGGAGGTCACGAAGGTCGCGGAGTTTTGTGAAGGGCTTGGCGGGTGGCCATTGTGGAAGAGCAGCGACGGCGGCGAGAGAGAAAGTGAGTGCAATGATAGAGGGAAGGATGGAGATGTGGGATACGAATGGGGTTTTGGGTGGGCTTTTGGATGGGTCGGAGTCCTACATGATTGGTGTCGGGACTCCGGCAAAGCCCCTGGTTTGCTTTTGATTTGAGGGAAGACGAACGTCTGGACTGGCCCGGTACCGATGCGGGGTGAAGTCGGATCGCAAACTACAACCGGACACCTCAGTCTAGACGCTTGCGGGAGGTTCGAGGATCTGCTTTGGAGATGTCCTCATATTGTGTTCGTGGTTTAGGTTTTACAGTTTAGGGTTTACATACATTAATTTGCTAGTAAGACAGCACATGGGGCCAAAACCTAAAAATGCATGACCATTTTTGTATCTCAAAAATACATTTATTTCAAAATACATAAGCATTTATTTTGAAATGTGTGATATTGATATTATGCATGACCAGGAGCGGATCTAAGGAGGTGCCATGGCAAAAGTTTATATAGTATACTTAGCACAGTATTTGTAACAAGTAAATGCTATTTTGAGATAATTTGTTAGATTTATGATGATATTTTAGATGAAAAAGACATAATGTAGATTTATGTAAATATCTTAAACTTTTTAGCAATGTATGGAAGTTGGCACTAGCCCTGGCCATGGGCAGCCCGGCCCAGCCTGGCCCGACCTTGACCACGGGCCGAGCTCGGGCCTAGATTTTAAGCCCGATAGCCGGGCCAGGCCGGGCCCAGGCCCATCAAAATCGTCTTTTAAGGAAGAGGCCCGACCCGAGGCCCGACGAGGTTTTAGCATGATGGGCCGGTCTCAGGCCTGATTTTTAGGCCTGACGGCCGGGCCGGGCTCGGGCCTGGGTATTTTGCATCGGGCTTTGACAGGCCCAGCCCGGCTCGACAGATGGCTAGGTATTGTTGGCACCCTCGATACTTATATATAGAGCAGCTCTGATACTTATAGAGCAACTCTAACAGTAGATCTTCCTGTAAAATCAGTTTTGCGGACGATTGTAACTCTTAGGGGAAGTTGTCTAAGAGCAATTTTTGTCAGTTCCGGTAAAACTTTTTTCCCTAATTTTTTATTTTATTTTCCACTAAACAAAACTAGATAGCCTAGGGGCCGCAAGTCAATGACACACATGACGACCTCCAGCGAGAGGCGCCGCGAGGCAGTGCGATGGCCACAGGCGAGAGGCGGCGTGGTGAAGTGGGGCGGCACGGCAGCGGCAGCGGCAACAGCGGCTTGGCGTGGCGGCCGGCGGTGGCCTGAGCGGCGATGGCGCGGCACAGGCAACGGTTGTTCCCTGGCGCATCGATGGGGCGGGCAGGCAGCAACGCTCCAGTGGGATGGTGGCGGTGCGGCGAAAAGTTTACTAGCCCGCAAGAAGTTAGGGGATGGTCATCTTCCTGTGAACCCGCGTGAAGATTGTGTCTATTTTACGGGCCATCTAAAGTTAAGGCCAGTTTACGTTGATGAGCCTTCTTCTGCTTCAACTTTTTGTAAACAACAGTTATATTAGATACTCCCTCCGTTCTTAAATAATTGTCTTTCTAGCCATCTCAAATGGACTACAACATACGGATGTATGTAGACATGTTTTAAAGTATAGATTCATTCATTTTGCTCCGTATGTAGTCACTTGTTGAAATCTCTAGAAAAACAATTATTTAGGAATGGAGGGAGTACATGAGAGCTGTTGGAATTGCTCTTAGATCCTAGGTCCGCCACTACGCATGACTCAAGATAGCAATGGGCCCCAAAACTCGCATCCCCGCAGGTTTTTACTGTATTAGGGAACGGGGATGGGCGTCTTTTTAACCCTGCAGGGCTGCTGCTGGGTAAAGTATAAAAATCCATCGTGTTTCGCGGGTTTAAATCCGTTTCAGCAATACCCGAACCCAAAACCCACCATCCTCACCAAAATACTGCACTAAGTGTATTGGGTCATTCAACCACGACTACACACCAGCCCACCCAGGTACAAATGGTGTACATTCAGGTACATTGTTGACACCGTTAACAGAAATTGCAATTGTACATCCAGGTACGGTAATGTTCATTCAGGTACATTGTCGAATTCTATTTTTAATCTTTTGGCTGAAGTTATGCTGCTGAAATATGCTTTTTTTTGTTGCTGAAATTATATTCTGTGTTGCTACTATGTTTGCTTAAATTTGACGTGGGTTTAGAAAGCTTGATGGGTTTCAGGGGACGGGCAAAAAGCTAGCCCGGGGACGGGGGCGGGCTTGCGATATTCTCGTGCGAAACTTGGTGGATTTCGTTCCCGTTGTCATCTTGATGCGTGACCATTTACTTTGATACAAATGCATATTTTTATTTTTAGTACCATGGACTTTTTTTATCTAAATTTCTATGAACATATCATAGGAATAATACTATTTAGCAGCATATAAACATTTTTTTTTAATTTAAAGGACTTTGCTCTTTGCTAGTCTTCGGCCAGCTGCCCAGGCTACCAGCACAAGATAAGTGGATAACCCCATCGCTTCCACCGGTCTACCAGCTCTCCTCGTCCAGCCAGAGCCCAGGCAGCCATGGCGTCGCTAGCCCTCAGGCCCATCATGCCAGCAGCCGCCGCGGCCGCTTCCACGACCACATCTCTCCACCGCTCCCGCCGCAGCAGCTCTACCCTTCTCCGTCGCCGGCAGCCAGTCACGTGCATGGCCGAGAGCAGCGGCGGGGGCAACAGCACCGTGGAGCTGGCCGCCGGGGCGGCCGGGCTCGCGTCGTGCGCGACCGTGGCGTGGTCCCTCTACACCCTGAAGGCGACGGGCTGCGGGCTGCCTCCTGGCCCCGGCGGCTCGCTGGGCGCGGCGGAGGGCGTCAGCTACCTCGTGGTGGCGGGCATCGTCGGCTGGTCGCTCACCACCAAGGTGCGCACCGGGTCGGGCCTCCCGGCCGGGCCCTACGGCCTGCTCGGCGCGGCCGAGGGCGTGGCCTACCTCACCGTCGTCGTCATCGCCGCCGTGTTCGGGCTGCAGTTCTTCCAGCAGGGGTCGCTCCCGGGCCCGTTGCCGTCGGAGCAGTGCTTTGGCTAAGAATGGCTGATGTTGTGAATCGTGTGAGGGCATGTACCTGGTTCAGATTGTACCCTCAAATCGATTTGACAGAGCATTCTAAGCATGTACTGTGTGCGATCGTAATTGCTCAGTTTCACCGTGTCTGGTGCTCTCGTCTTCAAGTTTTTTTTAAGAAAGGAGGTTGTCGCCCGGCCTTAGGACCAGTTCTTTTGGGCCAAGAATCACCCCTCCCAGCTTCCCCTAGAACCTTCGTCAAATTTCCTTTTAAAAGGGTCTATACATTTGAGTGTACCTACTTGTAGGTATGAAAGAGTTACCTAGCTTTGATGAAATTGCGAGCATAATTTGGAATTTAATAGAAGCGGGCATAGCTAGGGGTGAACCACGACAAGTTAGAACAAGAGCCCTATGTAAGCATCGTAAACATCCTCGTTGTCTCATTGACATTGAACTGAAGAAAAGGAGTGGGGGTTGGAGATTCTGGGAAAAACTAAGGAGAGGGCTAATTATGGGACAATTGGCTGAAAGAACTGAACCTTAAAAGTATGTCGTAAGTTTGAGGTAAAGGTACGAATGAAAGACCCAAAACATGCGACACTACACATATCGACAAGGAAAGTAAAGGTTAAAGGTTCGATCCAAGGTCACTTGGGCCCAATACAAGCGACGGGATGTTCTAAAACATTACGAGGGGCTAAGCAACAAAACCAACATAGAAGGATCTCGTCCTGAAGACTGCCCTAGCCGGTGTCATCTTGACGTCTCTCCCTCCGCAAGGCTACCACCCTTAGAGTATCTACAGCCAGACTTGGCAAATCCGGCCCCTCAAACATTCACTAACGCGTCCTCGCACGCCCGCGGGCGCATTCGAACTGGCCCTCATATTTCCGTCCCGACATACATATATCTCAAATCCAGACTCTCAAATCCATGCAAATACATAACCGTCGGTCATACAAGACAATGTCGCACGTAAATAGCAAATGTTGGTACGAAGCATAGATAGCGTTTACATAAAAAAAAATTTAAGTGCCAAACTCAAGCATTGTCTCCTTGGTTGCCATTGTGGGTCCACATGTGCTCCGCAAGATCATTGAGTAGTTGCGTGTGCACCTACTGATCTCGAAGATTCTGATGCATATGCAGAAAGTTCATCAGTTGAGCCGCATTTTGATCTTCCGGAATTTCAACTTGTTCTTCAGGTGCTTCGAAATCATGGGTTTGGGTCACCATTATCCTCATCATCGGCAATCATGTTGTGCAGAATAACACAACATGTTATCAGCTGCCACAAAAGTTTCCGATTCCCGCATCATTGTAGCGCTCCGCACAATTCCTCAACGAGTTTGAAGCACACCAAATGCCCTCTCCAAAACCTTCCTAGCCGCTTCCTGCATTGTTGCAAAGTGGTCTCTGTTCATTACCACGCGGATCGGATATGGTCTTCACAAACATCGCCCACTGAGATAGATACCATCGGCAAGATAGTCCCCATGTTGCAATCTCAGCCGTTGACGGTGTAGTTGCACGGCGGTGATTCCCCATTGCAAAGCCTCCTGAACACCGGAGATCGTTGAAGCACGTTGATGTCATTGTGAGAACCCGGCATTCCAAAGAAAGCATGCCAAATCCATAAGTCATGTGATGCCTCCGCTTCTAGTATGATGGTGGGCTCTCTAGTGTGACCTTGATACATTCCTCGCAGACCTTTAGGACAATTCTTCCATTGCCAATGCATGCAATTAATTGATCCGAGCATTCCTGGAAACCTCCTTGCCTCTCCAATAGCCAACAACTTCTCTGTGTGTTGTGCATTAATTTGGTTCTCTGAGATACTCAGGTCCAAACACCTCCACCATGACGCGGGTAAACTTGAGAGTAGTCTTCACGCACGTGCTCTCCCCCATCCTGACCATCTCACCAATGGCATCTGCGGCAGTACCAAGTGCAAGCATCCTCAGAGCAGCCGTGTACTTACCTTGGCTGAGAAAGAGAGTTGGCCGCAGCAATCCCTTGTGAGCTTGAAGTAGTCGTCGTGTGCCTCCACTCCCTCCACAATGCGCAAAAATAATGGTTTCCGTATGGGAAAACAGCGACGAAACCATGGATCATCCGGGAAAGTAGGTTTGGGAGCAAAGTAGTCCTTGGGCAGTAGCTTTGCTCCGGACACCCTGTCCCGGTTGATCACTCTTCTCCCTTTGATTGAGCCCTTGAAGTTGAGAATATGCTCCACTTGCCGGTCCATTTCCTCTTGCATGCTCATGAACATAATCATGTCCATTTCCTAGTCCGAATCCAACGAATCGAAGAACTCATCTTGAATCATTTGGTCAAGCTCCGTCGGTCCATACTCCTCGTCCGACGAAGCATCAGGATCTAACGTTTTACCTAACAAAATCACAAAAAATCGAGGCGGACAATGTGTCGAACACATCAAGCGCAAGGCGGAGCAAGAGAGTTGCCGGACATACCACGGTGGTCCGGGCCTAATACGTCTCCAACGTATCTATAATTTTTTATTGTTCCATGCTATTATATTATCTGTTTTGGATGTTTTGTATGCATTAATATGCTATTTTATATGATTTTTTGGGACTAACCTATTAACCTAGAGCCCAGTGCCAGTTTCTGTTTTTTTTCTTGTTTTAGAGTTTCGCTGAAAAGGAATACCAAATGGAATAAAACTTTTGCGATGATTTTTCTTAGACCAGAAGACACCCAGGAGACTTGGAGTGCAAGTCAGAAGAGTCATGAGGCGGCCACAAGGGTGGAGGGCGCGCCCAGGGGGGTAGGGCGCGCCCCCCGACCTTGTGGGCCCCTTGGTGACCCCCTGACCTAGATCTTCCTCCTGTATATACTCTTATACCCTGAAAACATCCAGGGGAGCCATGAAACCACTTTTCCACCGCCGCAATCTTCTGTACCCGTGAGATACCATCTAGGGACCTTTTCCGGTGTCCTGCCGGAGGGGGATTCGATCACGGAGGGTTTCTACATCAACACCATTGCCTCTCCGATGAAGTGTGAGTAGTTTACCACAGACCTACGGGTCCATAGCTAGTAGCTAGATGGCTTCTTCTCTCTCTTTGATTCTCAACACAAAGTTCTCCTCGATGTTCTTGGAGATCTATTCGATGTAATACTCTTTTGCGGTGTGTTTGCCGAGATCCGATGAATTGTGGATTTATGATCAGCTTATCTATGAATATTATTTGAATCTTCTCTGAATTTTTATATGCATGATTTGATATCTTTGCAAGTCTCTTCGAGCTATCGATTTGGTTTGGCCAACTAGATTGGTTTTTCTTGCAATGGAAGAAGTGCTTAGCTTTGGGTTCAATCTTGCGGTGCTCGATCCTAGTGACAGAAGGGGAACCGACATGTATTGTATTGTTTTCATTGAGGATAAAAAGATGGGGTTTTCGTCATATTGTTTGAGTTAATTCCTCTACATCATGTCATCCTGCCTAATGCATTACTCTGTCTTATGAACTTAATACTCTAGATGCATGCTGGATAGCGGTCGATGTGTGGAGTAATAGTAGTAGATGCAGAATCGTTTCGGTCTACTTGATACGGACGTGATACCTATATTCATGATCATTGCCTTAGATATCGTCATAACTTTGCGCTTTTCTATCAATTGCTCGGCAGTAATTTGTTCACCCACCGTAATAATTTCTATCTTGAGAGAAGCCTCTAGTGAAACCTATGGCCCCCGGGTCTATTTTCCATCATATAATCTCTATTTTCCATCTTACAAGTTTCTGATCTACAATCTTAGTTTCCTATTTACTTCCTTTGCAATCTTTTACTTTCCGTTTCATAAACCAAAAATACCAAAAATATTACTTTACCGTTTATCCATCTATATCAGATCTCACTTTGCAAATATTCGTGAAGGGATTGACAATCCCTTTATCGCGTTGGGTGCAAGTTGGTGTTTGTTTGTGCAGGTATTCGGTGGCTTGTCGCGCTGTCTCCTACTGGATTGATACCTTGGTTCTCAAAATCTAAGGAAAATACTTACTCTACTTTGCTGCATCACTCTTTCCTCTTCAAGGGAAAAAACAACGCAAGCTCAAAAGGTAGCAGGGCCTGCGATGGTGTCCCCCATGGCGAGGATGGGAGGGCTCTTCCGAGTCAAGGCGGAGAGCACAGGAAGCAGTGAGCGCGAGGCCAGACGACACGGAGGATGAAGAAGAGAGGAGGTAGCAAATGGATTCGGCTGGTCTTCGGGGTGGATTTGGTGCAATTTAGAGTGGGGTCGGGCTATCGGGTCCGACGTGGCGGGCGTGCCTGGGCGCCCCCATATCCGCCTCATATTTGGGCTGGATATGGGGGTGCCGGTCAGCCCGGGCGTCTAGGTCAAAAAAACATGATCGAACAGCAACCGAACGCCCCGCCCGGGCGTATGAGGCGAGTTTAAGGCGCCCGGCTGTAGATGCGCTTATGTGCATGCTAGAGAGGAACCGGTCAAGCAGCGGTAACCCCCGATTTCTCCCTACCAGCATCGATGGTTGTAAAAGAGAAAGCATTTTGTATATGAGGTCAGATGGTTGATTGCAACCCCCCTCGATGAGCGGCTTGTTCCTAACTGTCCATAAGGACCAAGCAAGAGTAGTAAACGCCATTCAATCTAATTTGCGGTCATTACCTTGAGTTCCCGTAACCAAAGAGTGGAAATCAGCAAAGCCGTTCGGCTTCCAGGATGCCATGGTCGCTCTGTGAACAACACACCAGACAAAGTGAACCACTACACATCGAAAGAAAATGTGGTCGCAGGTTTCATCCGTCTGCGCCACACACACTTGCCATCGCCAAGTCCATGGCACTTAAGGACCTGATCCCAAGGATGTGGTCTCTAGCAACTTGCCATTGGGAATCTTGATTTTAGCTGGGGTACGTGCTTTATAGATATCCATAGTGTTGCAAACTACAAAATTATTGAAAATGTTTTTGTATAAGGTGCCCGTGGATAAATGGCATGAAGGCTCAAATTTCCAACTATCTGTACCTAGACCGCTGGAGATGCTCCTCCATACCAAGGCTCCCATCAATCTGTCCCTTTCTACCAAGTCCAACGGATCCGATGATTGCTTAAAAGGGGGGACCCATGTGCCTCAACCCAAACATGAGCAACTTTTGCATCGGGCAACTCCACAAATAGCAAAGAGCCAAGGGAACCTAGTCATGAAATCGCATACGGCCTTCATGGACCTCAAAATTCCGTACCAAGACACAAAAAATGCAAAATCTTGCCAACAACCTTGAAAAATTGGGATTTTTAAGTCGAATGAACTATTTCCACTCTATCATCAAAAACATACTTGTTTTTAAAGATATGGATCCAGAGCCCTTCCTTGCCTTGGAGCAACTTCAAGGCCCGCTTGGCCATAAGACACCAGTTCATAACTCTAGTGTTGAACATATGTAGCTATACCAGCTCTGTCAAGGTTCCACTCTAACCGTGACCTTGTCTGCCAAAGAGTTAACATCAATAACGTGAACTCCCTATCCGCAACAGGGAGACCAAGATACACGAATAGGGTTGGAGCCCAATTTACAAATCACCATTTGAGCGGCTCTCATCTAGCTCTCAAGGTTGGGCCCTATGCCAACGGCCTCACAGTTTCCAAAAGTTGATATTTAGTCCGGACATGCTTCGAAGCATATGAGAAGAAAATTGAGGTTAATGGTCGCCATCAGATCGTTCTTAATACGGATGAGTGTATAGTGCAGTGGCCAGCTCAATACATTTTTTCGTTAATACCTACATGTGTCACACAATTCCTAATGTTGTGAAGTAGGTTATACCGAAATATATTGTGGTGCAGCGACTAGTTCGAGAAATGCAAGTGGGCTCAGGGGTATGATGGTCATTACTCCAAAAGGTGACAACATATTAGGCCTGGTATAAGGTCATCCGACTGTAGTGGTATATATGTAACTAATGCACAAATTTAGTGATATGTGTAAGAGAGGGAAAATTTAACTCACGTGTATGCACATAGCAAAATCCCCGTTGAAATAACTTTGTGAACAACTGTGTCTCCCCCGAGAAAAAGATCATCTAGTTTGGCTCGAACAAAACTCATTATAAGAATGATATCGCGCCAAGCAAACACAAATCCAATGACCAATTGCATGAAAAACGAGGAAAGGCTCCCCTCCCCTCCCGTGTCGCTCTCGCGGCGAGAACCTTAGCCGCAACCACCTCACCTCCTCTGCTCTCCTCGCCGCCCGCCCGGCGACGTCGGTAGCTCGGCCGGTGGTGGCGGCGGGCTTCTTCTTCTCCCCCTCATGCTCGTGGATGGCGCGAGACGGCCGGTCGAGTGGGGCGCCGAACTTTGGCGGCGGCTGGCGGAGTTCGGGCGGGGTTGCACTGTTGGGGACGCGACGTCGAGCGGCGAGCTTCGTTTGTGGCGTGGCGGCGGGGTTCCCGATCTGGGCGGTGGCGTCTTTGGCGGATCCGCCCAATCCTCCGGATCCGGCTCTGGATGGCGGCGGCGGCGGTGCGGTGGCCGAGGTCGGTCTTGACCTCGGAGTGGGGTGGTCTGCTGGCCGCCGCTGCTGATGGTTGTCCAATCTGCGCGGCAATGGCGGCTCTCTCCGTGGCGGTTCGCTGCGTCGGACTCGGGTGAGCTCACTCCTCTTCTTTGGACTCAGCGATGGGCTCGTCGGTAGGGGTGGCGCCATGGTGTGGTGGTCTTGCGAGGCTTCTTTGGTGGCGGCGGGGACTCGGGAAGGCGGTGCCCTCCGTTGCATCTGCCGTCTACTGCGGGTGGCCGCCGGAGTTCCCCTGGCCCTGATCCGGCCGCCGAGCTCACCGATCATGCCAAGGTGTCATCTTTGGGGTGGAAGGCGAGCTTCCGCTTCGTTCTAGTCAACCGCGTCCGTTCGGTGTGTCCTGGTTGAGGGTGGGGCTCGGATGCCGTGGCGGCGGCCCGGTTGGTGGTAGCCGGGGTGCTCTTAGGCGAACACGCGGCTCGGGCGTTGTCCGGTCAGCATGGCCGTGTGGGCGGCGTGTTGACCGGGGTGGGTCGTTCATCCAATCTGGTGACGATGAGTGTTGGCCGGGGTGAAAACCCGTTCTGCTCTGCTAGGCCGACGACGGCGGCGTTCCAGCGTTGTCCCCTTTTTGAAGGCGCCGTCGCGGCATCTCATTTGTCGTCGGAGTGCTCTGGGGGAAACTCTAATCCTTGGATTGGGCGGTGGCGACACGATGGTGTCGTTTCCTTGCTGAAGGCGCCGCTTTGGAGCTCATTGTTCGTCCTACTCGGCTTCTCCTCTTCGCGGTGGCCCATACAGGTTGAGGGCCCCGACATCATCGTAGTAGTACTGATTGTGTTCATCTGATGTTGGTTAGGATTTTGTCGGGGTAGTGTTGCTGTTATCAGCGTCCTTGTATCCAGCCTTGGGTGTGTGTGGTGTGTGTGTGTGTGTTTGTATCGGCAGGATTCGGTTGTTCGGTGATGCTTTATCTATAAAGCGGGGGGAAACCCTTTTTCGCAAAAACGAGGAAAGCTCTAGCCTAGCTAGTTCGAGCAAAGGTTGTATACATGAAACACAATGCTCACTAGTGTAATAACAATTGTACATTATATGGAACCAGAGATGTTTGGATGGTCGACCAAATAAGCAAAATTACATGGTTATAACAGACCTATTAAGCTATACGAGTTCACTAAGCCCTGAGATAGTTGGATTCTCATGCTCAAACTTTTTCGAGAACCTAATGACATCTCAAAGGTACCCTTATGTTGGTTATGGGGCCCATAGTATATGCGTTCGTGGGTTGACCCATAATTGACAATAGGGAGATATTGACTTAGGTCTAGATCGACCAATGCATTAGCTCCTATCAAGTGTCTGCACCAAAACATATGATGAAGTAGACAATTAGGTTGCTCTTAGTGAAGAGTACCATGCACTAGTATCATGCATATGCTACTAATCCACGATACTACCTTCATAGTGCATAGTAACATAAGTATCATATGATGACTTAGGTCACTACCACATAATTTGGTTAATGGCATTAATTTACTAAGCATGGGCGGGTCCTCACATAACATTACCTATAACCTACCATCTGTTGTCTTCTCCCCTTGCATACTGCCACATCTAAGGAAGAAATTAAGGCCGTAAAGAGCGGACCAAAGGTGTTAATTTTTATGGGAAACAATACTTCCTCGATAAATTATGCTCCTCTCAAGATATCAAAGAATATCACTTGTAAGGTTTATCAGTTCACACAAATACCTACCAACTTCATGTGCACCCTAGCAAGTTGGGCGTCTTCAACTATGCTAGTGAATTGGACGTCTCCAAACACTAAGTTCACCACAAACTGAATAAAAGGGTTAAAAAAGATACATAAATAAACGAGCACCCTATTTCAATCTTGGCATACTCAAATAAACATTACATTAAAAGGAGGTTCAAGAGTGATGGCGACCGATCATGGAGACCATGACAGGGAAGGAAGGAGTGGCGGAGGTGGCATTGGCAATGGCGGTGATGGAGTTGGCGACATGGTGGTGGCAACAACACATGGCCGTCACTCGTTGGTGGCATCTCCTTCAATGTCTTCCTTCTCAGTCTTCCTTTAAGGAAACAACCTTCTGCACCGTCAAACAACTTGACTTACTTATGGACTCAAGAGTGTCCTCGATTTCCTTCATGCTCCTCACTGACCGAGCATTATATGCATGCAAAAAATTAATAATTGAAGTTCCATTGATCGCTAGAAGAACATGTACTATACTGAATATGATGACCACAATGCAAATAAAACAAAACAAAAAGGTTGAAGCAATCAAACATGAGGACTTCTTTAGGTTTGATTGCTCATGAATAAAAAAAAAGGCAGAGGAGTACATTACATATCCCTAAGCTCCTCTAAAAATCTTATGAATTCCTTTTATTTAGGGTAAAATAAAGATCTTTTGAATTCACTGCGAATCAAATGAGCCCGGTCCGCAACACTAATATGAAAATCCGAGTTAATTTCTGGTTGGTTGAGATGACGTGGCCGGACCCAACCAGCAGCCGAGGTCGGGCAGAGCCAGAGCAGAGGCGCCTCACGTGACACGAGTCGTCGTATCGTAACCCACCCATCTACCCCACCCCCATCCCCTCCTCCACTCCTATCCCCCCTCTCCGTTCCCCCTCCCAACTGCAGGCGGCGGCGGCGGCGCACCAAGCCAGCGACCCCAACCCCACCTCCCTCCACCGGCCCTCGTCCTGCTCCGGCCGGTCAAGGGGCGCCCGCTCCCGCCTCCCTCCCTCCCTCCTCCTGCGGCCGGTCGCGGCGGCATGGTGGCGTGAATCGAGCGGCGCGGCCTGCGACGAAGACGAACGGCGAGCGCTAAGAGCGACCGCGGCGGCGAGCCGTAGTACCGCGTCGTCGACGGATCCCCTCCCCACCCCGTCCAATCCCAAGGTATACATAGGCGGTAGACCCTAAACCTAAACTAGTAATATATTTTGCATCTGCCGCTGAACCCTACCATGATTTGGTAGTACGTACTAGCTGTGGAAACTCGTCGGTTGGATTGGGTTTGGTTTAGTTTGGTTGATTGAAGCACGCGTGATTGTCGCTTGCTAGTGTTGAGTACTATGTGATTTTGGGTGGGGCTCTGTGTACATATGTATGCTGTGATTTCGATGTAGAAAAGCTTTTGGAGTGCTTTCGTATGGGCTTCTTCTAGTTCGTAGACAAGAGGCTTCAGTTTTCCTTATAAGGTGAGCAGTTAGAATTGAATGCGCAAGTGTGCATCTCATGACAAATATATGAGTGTCCTGTTTTTCATCTTTACAAACAACACAGAGAGTAGGGCTTCATGTTTAGTCTATTGTAGAACTTAGGTCCTGTGTATTTGGTTGGTTCTATATGCTAGCATGGGGCTTGTGCAATTGATTGCATCAATACATCATAGGCCACACTGGAGTTGTGAACTAGTGCAGAAGTTCCGTTTCATTTCATCATTCATACTTCTACGCTTTTAAGCTTCATCAACTGATTAGTCTCATTCTTTTGCCTTGGAGCTTTGAAAAGAGGCTGCACAATGGAGTTATCAAAGCAGGGCCAGGAACCCATGTCAGCTAGCATGGGATCTCAAGCACTCCCCTCTTCAAATATCCAACCTACTCAGACTGGGTATCCCACTGCGTTCTATCCACCCCTATCTGCTGGCTGGGGTGCACAGCCAATGTTCTCTACGGGAGCTTCAGTACCTGTCAGTTCATATTATATTGTCCCTATGAGTCAACAAGCTGCTCAAGTTGGTGCTTCCAGGCCAGAGACTTCACATCCTATATCTGTAAGCAGAGTGTCATTGAGGCCGCCGCAGCAGGTGCTGAATGTTCAAACATCTTTGCCAGCAATGACTGGATCACAGCTGTCGCCATCTGTTGCGGGAAAGAAAAGTGTTGCTTCTCCAAAGGTTCAGATGATGAAATCTGCATTATCTGCCAAGCGTCCTGCACAGAAGGAGCTACCATCAAAGGCTCAGCCTCAGCAGTTTGAATCTGTGAGATCAAAGTTCAGGGAGTCACTTTCTGCTGCACTCGTAATGGATTCTGACCAGCAGGATAAGAAAGAATCTGCACAGAACCTGCAGTCTGATGGGTCAGCAGACCAGAAGAAGGTGGAGGGAGATGAAGTGCAGGATACAGTGATGACCACATCCAAGGATGCGAGTACAACAAATTCAGAGGCAGACAATGCTGATGTTGCTAAGAAATGCGAGGGAGATGAGAAGTTAGGCTGTGGCATAGCATCAGACATGATCACAAGCACAAATGATGATACACAGCAACAACTAAAGCACCTTCCTTCAGAAGATGAAGTATTAGGCCAAAGTATGGTTGTCACAGATGAACTCTTGCAAGGTCATGGCCTTTGTTGGGTTTCTGATTTTGCTGCTGGGATGCCTGAACCTGTGACACAACCTAATTTGAAGAGGGACAGGGCTTCTGATATTGAGCCTGGGGTTACAGGCAATTTGATAGAGTCTGAATCAAAAAGAATAAAGTCTACAGACGAGGCAGCAACAGATAAGGGTAGTATGATCCAGAAGGCTGAAAGCTTGGCATTTAGAATTGAAGAGGAACTCTTTAAACTGTTTGGTGGAGTGAACAAGAAGTACAAGGAGAGAGGCAGATCTCTTCTGTTTAATCTAAAAGATAAAGGCAACCCTGAGTTAAGGTCGAGGGTCATATCTGGAGAACTTGCACCCGATCGCCTTTGTTCAATGACTGCGGAGGAACTTGCTTCCAAAGAGCTCTCAGAGTGGCGGTTGGCTAAAGCTGAAGAACATGAAAAAATGGTTGTCCTTCCTAACACTGAAGTTGATGTCAGGCGTTTAGTGAGGAAAACACACAAAGGAGAGTTCCAAGTTGAAATAGAAGAAACTGATGGTATTTCGGTGGAGGTTGAGCTTGGGGGTAATGTTCTATCTCATGTTCCATCAAAAGCTGTTGAAAGTGAAACAAAAACCAATGATGAAACAAGTATGGATGATAAAACTGGTGTAGAAGTTAAGGACAAGGGTTCTGATGGCATGTCACAAGATGAGGATGGTGGGACAGGTGACAATGATTCATCAGGCAATGTTGAATATATTGAAAATGATAAAGCAGATCTTATTGATGAACTTATGGTGGATGACTTGAAAGACGCAGAGAATCTTCCACCAATTCCTTCGCTAGATGAATTCATGCTGGGGTTAGATTCTGAACCACCTTTTGAAAATTTATCAGTTGGGACCCCGCAAAAAGATCTCAGTGATTCTGATGAACCTAGCTCCACCTTAGAATCCGAGAAACTTCCTGAGACAGAAGATAAGCAGTCTGCACAAAAGAAGGCCAGATCTGAATCAGATGTGCCGGCTTTACAGGGTAAATCGGAGTCCAAGTCAGAATCACCCAAACAGAAGTCAGAATCACCCAAGCAGAAGGTTGGTTCAGAGTTGGTTCCTGATGTGCCACGCGATGGAGAGTTAATCAAATCCTCCCCAGAGAAAGTCGAATCTAAAGAACCTGCTGCTGCTAGTGCTAATATGTCGAATCCTGTTTCGACTGTGAACCATAAGACAACTGCTGTTCCTATGATTCGTGAGAGTATATGGGAGGGTGCGATTCAGCTTACTCTATCGTCACTCACGAATGTTGTTGCCATTTTCAAAAGGTTTGTTTCGATGGAGAATTGTTTGGTTGTTACCAACTTAGCTTGTCCTGTTTATCTAATCACATTCCCTCTTCATTTTCATCATCTTAAAACGCCTTTTAATTTTCCTTTAGTTATCATTCTGTATGTTGCATTCTTCAACTTGTTTGATGCCACTGTGTTATGCTATGTGCCTTCAGTTTTCTAATGGCACGGGTGGAAACCCACTCAATCAGGTAATACCACTATGTAGTTCGTGAGTTTCCGAAAAAGGATTTACCTCACCATCTACACTTTTTTCCGCCACAAGCCGTTGATGTTAGAACTTACTCCCTCCGTAAACTAATATAAGAGCGTTTATAGAATACTAAAATAGTGATCTAAACGCTCTTATATTAGTTTACAGAGGGAGTAGAAATGAAACACTCAAAACTGGAGTAAATCTAGTCACTCTGTGTCTCCGTTTTATCGGACCGTAGTGGTCTTCAGCTGGCTTCTGAACCATTCTCTCGAATGTTCACCTGCCATTGCCGTTTCCCCCCAACCATGCGGTATTAGAGATTCTAACTGAAGAATGAAATGCTTTTTTTGTAAGTGAGAATGCATTATTGGGCACTGGGCTTATATTCATCTTGCAAATAGTTATGCCTATGTGCAGTTTAGTTTGGGCCTGTACCAACGAATTCCTGTCTACCGAGAATGGCCGCGATTCCTGATTAAAAGATGTTCGGAGTTCTCAAAGGAGTAAGAAAAAAATAAGGCTGGTGAAAAAGAACAAATGAAAACACTACATGCAAATACGCTATGTCAAATTATTATACTCGGGCAATTTTTTGATTTATGTTTCTAATTTACGTAGTTACGCTAAGTGGCAAACAATTGTGAAAGAAAATGTTTAACGTGCAAAGCACATGCTACTTGCTAGTACTCCCTCCGTTCGGAATTACTTGTCTCGAAAATAGATGTTTCTAGAACTAAAATACGTCTAGATACATCCATTTCTGCCACAAGTAATTCCGAACGGAGGGAGTACAATTAAGGGGTGCACCAGTTGCTTAGTCTCTCACCGTCTCTCATGTGGAAGTTAAATTATTGCGCATGATCTGCATGAATGAGAGGATAAATGTGAGCGTTAGCTCCTAAACTAATGAATATGGACTGCTTTTTGGCAACTTGTGACCTTATTCTGTACTTCATATTTGTTTTGGTTCTGACATATCTTAAAATTTCTCTTGGTACAGTGGTGAAAAGCCATCTGGGAAAGAATGGAGTAGCTTAATTGAAATCAAGGGGAGAGTTAAACTTAGTGCTTTTCAAGATTTTCTCGAACAACTTCCCAAATCTAGGAGCCGCGCGATAATGGTATTTCTGTTTTGAATGCATAATTTGTTTCTAGATGATGTTCTTACTGGAATGATTATGGTTTTACACATTTATGCTGGCTACTTTCCATTATGTTGTGGATGGTAGATAACTCTCCATGTTATAATCACACGCTCATTAGAGGTCAATGGCATATGTCCATCTGGTAAAAGAAAAATGAAATCAGTGATGAGAATAGATTTTTTGATCCCCCTCGTGTCCAGAGCTCAGAATTCTGGAGGAAAATAGCCTCCAGATTTTTATAAAATTCCTCTAAAGTTTCTACCTTGAATGGGTGGGTCCTAAACTGGTAATATTTCAAAAAGCAATACTAGTACAATGGCATCTGTCATGTTTTTTTTTTGAGATTTTCATAATATCTAGATCCACTGTTGTTTAGAGGTAGGGACATGTGCAGGTGTGTTGGTACTTTTATGCTAATCGCCAGAAAATTTTCCTAGCAGGTGCTTAAGAAATCTATATCTGTACTTACTTGATAATGCGTGTACTTCCCAAGCTAGCTGGTGCATATATTTTGAATCAGAACAGTATATGTACTTGTAATTGTTACCATTATGCAATTAGATTGGTACGGCCCAATTGAATTATTTCACTAGATAGCGCAAGAACTGCAAATAATAGTGTTGTATTCCTTCTAGGATTGTATTCCCACTTGTACTGCTTATGTCTACATGCACATAGTTAAATTATGTGTTCTGTGCTGCATTTAATTCTCTGTTCCGCCATTGAGTATCCGTTCCATCTGTTTTAAGTACCTTGTACTGCTACTTTTATAGGTAACTGAGCTGTGCTGGAAGGAGGGTTCTTCGGAGAGTGGCCGCCAACAACTCTCGCAGGTTCCTTTTCTAAGTCAGATCACCCATCATGAGCTTAGCAGAGGTTTGATGATTGTTTCCACTAAATTGGCTCGTTCTTTTGCAGACAATTGATTCATATATCGCAGATGAGAGAGTGGGACTAGCTGAGCCTGCAGATGGACTGGAGCTGTACCTGTGCCCTCCTCAAGGGAAAACTGTGGAGATTCTCTCCCAGCACTTGCCAAAGGAGCACTTGGGTGGTCTCGCTGTGGCAGAAACGTCGATAATTGGAATCGTCGTCTGGCGGAGACCCAGCGGCGTTCCCAGGGTGTCCTCCCATCAGAGGCATGATGGTTCCAAGAGGCAGTCAGCCCCAAGGAAACACCAGGTTACCGGTTCTACTTCGGCCCATAGGCCCTCCGCGCCCCAGAACTCTCACGGCGTGCCACCAGGTTTTCCCGACCAGCGCCACCACCAGCACCAAGAGGAGGATGTAACTGATGACGATGTGCCCCCGGGCTTCGGGCCTGGCGTTGTTGCGCGCAGGGACGAAGACGATCTTCCTGAATTTAATTTTGTTAACCCCGCTGCTAATGTAACGACGCATGCCTTCAAGGGCCAACGGCATGTAGCACCGACCTCTGCTCGCCCAGTCGAGCAAATGAGGGAATTGGTTCAGAAGTATGGTAAAAGATCATCTGTTGAATCGCGTCCTTGGGCTGACGACGACGATGATGATATACCAGAGTGGAACCCCATCCAGCAAAGTAGGCAGCAGCCGCCACCATTCACACCCACCCCGCAGCAACCACTCCCACCACCACCACCACTGCCGCCCATGCAGCAGATCCACCATGCGTACCAGCAGTACAATCCAAATGCAATGCAGCCTCTCCTTCCCCAGGTTGCAATGCAGTACAGCCTTAGTAGCCAGCAGCAGCTCCCCTTGGTCCAGCAGCAGCAGCAGCTACAGCCTTCGCAAACATGGCAGCAGCAGCAGCAGCCTGGTGCCTGGTGGCCGGCAACGGCGCAGCAGGTTGGGCCGGCCGCAGCCGGCGCCGCTGCCCCAGCACCCCAGTATGGTGGTGTGATGATGCCCAATGGTAGCAGCGCCCAAGCTGGGAACCTAGGTGGCGCCCCCTGGGGACCGAGATAGAAAGGAAGGTGTAAAATTTAGTTCTCTTGTTTTCTTTGTAGCTGCCAGCGTCAGTTCTAGTGTTGGTCTCTTTTCCCTGTTTTAGCTTACAGATTCGTGTAAGTATGTGTACACCCCTCCTGTACCCGAGGATGTAACTCCAGATGGCTGTGTGGGTTGTATTCGTAATAAACATCATAGGATCTGTCCCTCTGAACCGTTGCTCTCCCTGGACAAAGACATTGTGTTCGTCGGTCGGCGCCGTGAAAAATTTGGCAATAATGTTTGGACGCCGCAGAAAATAAGTTGTAAACCGTTTGAAACTTGGATTAAGTGACATTTTGATGCACTCGGATTAATAATGTTAGTGAATTATAACTCTGGTCTTCCATTCAATCAGTAGCCATGATGGTTGAGGCAAGAGCCCATGGGAGATGCACTTCTATTTTTGTGCAATTGATGTTCCTTACGACGTGGGTTGGTGGATGGGAGCTGTCTGTCCCTTATCTTTTGCTGTTGTTCCGCCCGTGCATGGCGGGCTGTCGGGACCATTCCTCATCTTTTGAAAAGGCTGCAAAATATTCCCCTGTTTTTTTTCAGTATAAGCTTATAAGCACCTTTTATCTGCGAAGTAACGTATTACCTATGCTCCAAAATAGATATGAGGTTAGAGAAAACATACCATCAAACCTTTTATTAGAAAGTGAACACGAATCGCTTGGGCTTGCCAGTTTAATTACCAACTGACGGTACATAGAGCAATACGTTCAGAACAGGGTGTTGCATTTCGATGGAAACCCTGAAACAAAAAGGGGATCTAGTTCATGGATTTTTTTCTCAGCTCATTTTCCTACCTAATTAGATCATGTCTTTAACTACAAAAGAGAACAGAACATTTATTTATTTATTTTTGCAGCACCATCGCTACTTTGGACTACGAGCGCAGTGGTCAAGCTCCATGGAGGCCTTTTTTGAAACATTCAAAAAGACACATTTAAAATTTCATCAGATTCTGGAAAACAGTTCCACATTGACATATGGATGTACTACAAGTGTGTAAATTTTCATGAGAATTTTTTTTGGCACGCGAGCTATAAAGGAAAGTGAAAATTGTTGGTTTTAACAGTGAACAGTACACAGAATGTTCATTGTTTTCAAAATCACAATTTTGTCATTTTTGTGTACCTCGTGTGTCGATGCATTTTCTCATGAAAATTTGCACACGTGTAGTATACATCTGTATTACAATGTGATTTGTTTTCTAGAATTTTTTGAAACTTCAAAGTAAAAAAAAAAAACGAGGTCCAACCATTTCCTGCATCCACTCATAAGAAAACCCAACCATTTCCTGCATCCACTCATCTGTTTTTAACATTATAAGTTAGGGCAGAGAATCGTTCCAGTCAGAAAGTTAAGCTCGTTCCTTTTTATTTGTACCAAAATTGGAGCCACACTCTATTTACCTATCAACTAGACGATATACTTTTAAAATTATTTTATTCTTGCATGCTATTTTTCATTCATTTTTAATCTACATATATTCATTGACACTTTTTCCTAGGCACTCCACGTATTCTCCCTATACCTGATTCACAAAGAATAATTAACTAGTTATGTCAGATTTATTGGTAAGATGGGTTTTTTTTTGAAACAGAGTCATAAGCTTCCATCAAGTAAGAGAGGAGCATATAGTTTTGTTACACTTACACACATCCCATATTAGGGCCAAATCTTTTGAGCTATGCTGTGGAAATAAGCTCCTGTTAGAATAAGCTCCTGTGGAAATAAGCTCCACATAATAAGCTAGCCAGTTCTTTTCCATGTCTGTTTTGTCAGCTTATTTGCCGTATGGTCAGGGAAAAGTCTGTAATGCCCTTGAACTATATTGTTGTTCGGATTAAATGATATCATATTTTTTTATTATCATTTTGATACCCATATGAACGTAAATTCGACTTCCAGACATTACAATATGCCGGTGCTTTCATCTATTATTCATCATGTCAACAAAAAAGAATTAGAATAATTAATATGTAGTACAAACAACAACTAGATATTGCTTTCTATGCAAATACAATGATATCAACCAGAGGGCAACAATCTTGTACTCCCTCCGTAAACTAATATAAGAGTGTTTAGATTACTATTTTAGCGATCTAAACGCTCTTATATTTGTTTACAGAGGGAGTACTTACACTTGGCACAATCAGCACAGCTGAGGGCGTCAGGTTTTGTGTAACAGTTTTCCTACCTCTGCAACGATTCACAACGGAATAGAGAGGCCAAGTGGGCCCCGCCGCCACAACGGCTGGCGGCAGCTCACTGTTCCCTCGTTTGGCATGTGAGAATTCTGATGGATGGACAGTTGGACGCCGCAGAAAGGCAGCCAAGTATTGTGTGGTTTATTTTTTGAACAAAGGTAGGGTCTGGAAGGACACAAGCGGTGGTGCGGTATGGCAGATTCTACTCCCTGCTAGTACGTACACTCCGCCATGAAATGCAACTGCAGTAACTGTTGTTGCACAATGAAGCACTACGAGGTACCATCGCGTGCGGGCGGTTAAAGGAGTTGCCGCCACCCCATATGGCGGCACGGCCCACTTGGCCTCTCCATTCCGTTGCGAGTTGTTACAGGGCTGTTACACACAGGTTGTCGCCATCGGCTGTGGCGGCAGGTCCTACCGCTGCCGGTTGTGGCGGCAGGTGCCACGTGCCAGCTGCTAGGCCTGTCGCCACAACGTATGTGGTTATTTTTGTTAATACGGTCCGGATGTAGTCTTTTTTGTCGATAGGAAAGCGTAAGTGGTCTTTTCGGACAAAAGCTCGCGGGACTAGGCAGTGGCAATTTTGACGTAATAAGATCGAATGACAGGGTCACATCGCTATGCCCTTTCGGTTTTAAGTGAGAATCTACGGAAAGCTACCCTCCTCCTCCCCCCCCCCCCCAGCTTTTTTCCATTGTGAAAGAAAGAAAAATGGAAATAAGCTAAGCTAGATTTTACAAACGAGTTCTTTTGAGCTTCTAGCTTATTTTGACAATAAGCTGCTAGAAGCTCCAAAAGAACATGCCCTTACAAAGGTTGTTACTCTCTCGGTATGTTATTACCCAATTTGTTAGCTCCTACTATAACCCGAAGTTTTGCTTCTCCCTTTATGGCGCCAATGATCACCACCGGTGGAGTGGATCAGTGCCGGAAGAACCATGCATTCCTCTCATTCAAAATAGATCAACCAACGAGCATGTTGAGGGAGTTCATTGCTTTTCTATGGGGAATGTTGTCGGCTGACATAGTGCGCCACCAATGCTTGATAGATTTCTCTGCCGCCTAAGTGGATGTGTCAATGGTGTGGAGGCCTAGCCAATCCTTGACGGGGTTCCAAATCCGGATTGTGAAACGATATTTGAAGAATAGATGAGCCCCGCATTCTTGAACTTGTTTGCAAAGTGGATAAATGCCACAATTTTGCCAACCATGCCAAGCAAGCCAGTGGAGCATCCAAATACTGTACTGGATTGCAAACCAAGCAATTTTTTTTGCCTTTGGTGGGGCCCAAGCACCCCAGATGAAACATCACAATATTTGCTTGTTGACCGAATAAATTGCGCATTATATGCTAAGGCCGATGAGTATTGCCCACTTGGCGAGCCCTTCCATATTAAGTCATCTTCGACATCCTTGGGAAGGTGTGTGCCCTCAATGCATGATCAAAGTGTAATAAATCCCGTAGGTGCTCCATGGAAGTGACCTCATCAAGGCTGATTTTGCGAACCCAAGCATTGTCTGCCAAGACTTTAACTTTTCGATTTTTACGCGAGGAAGCTGTGTAGATGAGAGGAGCGATGCCCTTTGGCCTCTTCCAGTTGAGCCAAGGGAGTCCCAAAATATGGCATGAGGCATGGGTACCATTGCCAATGATGATAGTAGTAGAAGCGTAGAGAGTCCATCTTATCGCATGGATTCCTCAAACCCACCCAAATTTTGACGGGCTCTTTCAACTCGTACCAAAGCCAACGCAATAGCAACGCACGAGTGAACATTTCGAGACCAAGCACACTAAATCTGCGGGAGCTATATCTCACTTATAACGAGACGTAGCTTCAGCTCGCCCCTGGTGCGGCACTACTGGGTCGACCCAGTACTGTAGCTGCCGCACGACTTTTATTCTCCCTATGGTATTCTTATTGATTTTTTTAATGTTTTCATCCGTTTTTGGGGTTTTCTCTGATTTTTTTACTTTTTATTTACATTTATTTTTCTTTGGTTTTCACCGGCTTTCTTCGATTTCTTTCTTTCTATTTTTCATTTTCTAACACATGTCTATGATTTCATGCATTGTACATTTTTGTATACACGTTCAACATTTTTCAAATACATGTATATCATTTTTTGAAATATATTTTCCGATGTCTATTTTTTCATACACATTGTATATTTCTGGTATATTTCCAAAACATTTTTTATACATGCTGAACATTTTTATATACATGCTTTTACATATTTTTAAAATACGTGTTAAATATGAGCGGAATGCTCGGGTCATTAGGCAAAAGAGTGCACCACCACCAATCTTACTCAACATCATCATCAAGATAGAGGCGCGGCTGTGGGTCACCGCGGGTGCCAAAAGGCGAGGGATAATATTTTTCGGATAGTAATAGTTTGTTGTAAAAGGGGTGGTATTTGTAACAAAACTCTATTCTCTTCTTAATTAATGGACGAGGAAAATCTTTTGCCTCCGTTGAATATTTTTTTTCCAATGCACATCGAAACAGTATGGTAATGATACAAAACATGTTTTCAAATTACAGTGAACTTGTTTTTACATTGTATAAACATTTTTTAATAACGCTCAAACAAAATGTAATGTACATATTATGAATGTTATGAAACGTTGTTTTGAATTATAGGGACAATTTTTTACATTCTATATTTTTTAAACGTTGTTATGAAACACGTGAACAATTTGTAATGTCACAAAGAGTTTAATTAATGATACCAACTTTTAAAGAAAAAATATACTAAGAAAGTTTTTGCATTGCGTTAACATTTCATATTTATAGTGATTTTTTTAAATTTCCACTAAATGAATTATTTTCTGAAATATATATATGTAGAAGGTCTCAAAATATAAAAAATGTAAAAAAGATAAAATGAATGAAATTTGCGAACTAATCCTACTGGGCTGGCCTGCTTAGCACGCTCCTAAGGCGATGTGTACCTCTATCTCTATAAGCGAGACAAAGAAGTGTCGGCGAAATCTCCCAAAGCTGATTTGTTTGGGCAGCACATGGTGGTCCAAAAAATATTCTTGTTTTTAAAATTTGTTCAAAATTTTAAACATATCTGCATTTCGAAAAATGTTTGTGGTTTTAAAATTTTGTTCATAACTTCAAAAGCTGTTCCCTTCTTCAAATTTTGTTTTTAAATTAAAAAAAATGTTCACTTTCAAAAAAAATCTTCGAAATTTAAAAAACCGTTCACATTTTCAAGAAATTGTTCCTGTTTTCAAGAAAATCGCGCAATTTCAGAAAGTGTTAAAACATTGTTTAGAATTTCAAGAATTGTTCATTTATTTTTGTTTTGCTCTGAATTTTCACGAATTTTAATAAAAATCGTGATTACAAAAAAATGTTCAGAATTTCAGAAAATGTTCCTTTTTTCAAGGAAGTGTTAGAAAAATGTGCTAAAATGTTCGTGGTTTCTATTTTTTGTTTAGAGTTTAAAGAAATTGTCCCTGTTTCCAAAAATTGTTCACAGATCCAATTTTTTTAGCCTTTTCAAATTTTGTTTGGAGTTTGAAATGTCATTACGGGCTCGTACAAGACCACTTGTCCGTGACGAGCCTTATCATCGATTGACTAGTTTGGAGGCATTAGTGGTATGGCTCCGAGGGCTCTGCTGGAGGTTTAGCATTGAGCGGCCTAAGCGATGATGGTGTGTTTTGATAGCAAAAATGGACTGTTGGTCATCAATTCTGGCTACTAGAATTGGCCCGTCGGTGTTCTACATTCAAAACTCACGCTTTTCTCGCTGGTCAGTATTGCTGTTTATGCGTCCTGTTATAATGCATATCTACTGCCCGTTCCGATTCGAAAGCCACATTGTCATCGCCGAGCCCCTATTCGTTCAATTTTCACCATCTTTGGCCACACGCTGCCACTCCTCTCCTTGAAAATTGCCAATAAATATGCCACCGGAGAGGAGAACACTCGTCCTGATGCGTAGACCCCCCAGGACTGGGGGTAAGGCGAGTGCCGAGTCCACAATTCAGAATGGCCGCTCTATCAAATCGGGGGAACAACCGCAACTAGAAGCACAAAGCGTGATGGAGATGGTGTGAGCATGGCATATCTGGTCGCAATTGCGATGCGCAGTGATCAACACGGTAATGATGGCTGGCAGAAAAACCATCAATGGGAACAACGCAAGTCGCAAAAGTTGTCATATGACGATATCCCAGATCAGCATCGCAAGTTCCACAACACTAGGGAGAGAACTACATGTCCTATAACAATATCCTAGATGGAGATGGGAATGGCGGTGGCTATGGGGATGGATGGTGGTGTGGCGGCTTAGAGTTCCTGGTCTTCCTTGTCTCGATGATTCGTGCGATGTTATGTTGGGAATGAGGCCTCCAGACTTTTATAAAGTTGACTTATGATGACGTCACTAAGGCGATGTCAGGTGGTATGCGTGCTTGTATGAGCGGGTGTACTTGTACCAGACGCCGTATTTTCCTCTGGATGTGTCTCTGCGCCTCCAACCACTTGGAGTTAATCGTCAGACTTCATATTTCCGTATGTGCTTGGATTCCTTCCTTGAAATGGCCCATTCCCATGGGAAACAAAATAAATAAAGGGATTTGTACGCCCTTGCTTTTTATTAGTCATTTGTAATAGTATTAGAGCCAGTTTAAACAATGGTGAAAATGAGTGTAAAATACACTCATCATGGACCAGCACAACCCTTCACGCCCTAAAGGCCACTCTGACCAGGCTTAGCTGTCCCGAGTGGCTCTTCAAGTGGCCAGACGGATCCAGATCATTGCATTATAGTGTAGAAATAGTTCTCGAGACACATCAATCGCGTCCATCCGAATGCAGACCAGCTCTACACATAAGGCTAGTTATAATGGGGAGTAACTTTGACTAGTAACATGCATATGTTACTACCTTCATAGTGAGGAGTAACATATATGTGGTATCTGATACGTTCATTTTGCATCATGTTTTCCTACTGTTATTTATGATGTTTTTATCTATAATAATGCTTTTTTGGAGTAATTCTAATGCCTTTTCTCTCATAATAAGCAAGGTATACACAAAGAGGGAGAATTCCGGCAGCTGGAAATCTGGACCTGGAAAAGCTACGTCAGGCTACCTATTCTGCACAACTCCAAACAAACTAAAATTTCACGGAGAATTTTTTATGGAATATATGAAAAATATTGGAACAAATAAGTACCAGAGGGGGCCCACCAGGTGGGCACAACCCACCTGGGCGCGCCAGGGAGCCCAGACGCGCCCTGGTGGGTTGTGCTCACCCAGGCCCACCTTAGGTGCCCATCTTCTGGTATATAAGTCATTTTGACCTAGAAAAAATAAGCAGAGGACTTTCGGGACGGAGCGCCGCCATCTCGAGGCGGAACTTGGGCAGGAGCACTTTTTCCTCTCTGGTGGAGTGATTCCATGGGAAACTTCCCTCCCGGAGGGGAAATCATCCTCATCATCATCACCAACAACTCTCCCATCTTGGGGAGGGCCATCTCCATCAACATCTTCAACAGCACCGTCCCATCTCAAACCCTAGTTCATCTCTTGTGTTCAATCTTGTTACCAGAACAATAGATTGGTGCTTGTGGGTGACTAGTAGTGTTGATTACATCTTGTAGTTGATTACTATATGGTTTATTTGGTGGAAGATTATATGTTCAGATCCAATATGCTATTTAATACCCCTCTGATCTTGAGCATGATTATCATTTGTGAGCAGTTACTTTTATTCTTGAGGTCACGGGAGAACTCGTGTTGCAAGTAATCATGTGAACTTGATATGTGTTCGATATTTTGATATTATGTATGTTGTGATTCCCTTAGTGATGTCATGTGAACGTCGACTACATGACACTTCACCATATTTGGGCCTAAGGGAATGCATTGTGGAGTATCAATTAGATGATGGGCTGTGAGAGTGACAGAAGCTTAAACTCCAGTTTATGCGCTATTCCGCAAGGGACCCACTGGATCCAAAAGTTTAATGCTATGGTTAGAATTTATTCTTAATACTTTTCTCGTAGTTGCGGATGCTTGCGGGATGGTTAATCATAAGTAGGGGGTTTGTTAAAGTAAGAACATCACCTAAGCACCGGTCCACCGACATATCAAATTATCAAAGTATCGAACACAAATCAAACCAACATGGTGAAAGTTACTAGATGAAAAATCCCGTGTACCCTCAAGAACGATTTGCTTATCATAGGAGAATGTTTTGGCATGTCCTTTGCCTCAAAAGGATTGGGCTACCTTGCTGCACTTTTGTTACTACTATCATTACTTGCTTGTTACAAATTATCTTGCTATCAAACTACTGTGCTACTTACAATTTCAGCACTTGCAGACATTACCTTGCTGAAAAACACTTGTCATTTCCTTCTGCTCCTCGTTGGGTTCGACACTCTTACTTATCGAAAAGAGCTAAAATTGAGCCCCTATACTTGTGGGTCATCAAGGCTATTTTCTGGCTCCGTTGCCGGGGAGTGAAGCGCCTTTGGTAAGTGGAATTTGGTAAGTAAACATTTATATAGTGTGCTGAAACTTACATCACTTGATACTATGGAAAACAATCCTTTGTGGGGTTTGTTAAGGTATCTTCACCTCGACCGAAACCACAATTAGCTACCCCTCAACCTACTGCACCTACTGAAAATATTGAATATGAAATTCCTTCGGGTATGATAGAACAACCGCTAGCTAATCCTTATGCAGGAGATGGAACCGAACATCCTGATATGCACTTGATATATGTAGAACAAATTTGTGGATTGTTCAAGCTTGCAGGTTTACCCAGATATGAAGTTATGAAGAAGGTTTTCCCTTTATCTTTGAAGATAAAAGCATTGGCATGGTATAGGCTATGCGATGCTATTGGGTCCTGGAATTGGAATAGATTGAAATTGGAGTTCCATCAAAATTTTTATCCTATGCATCTAGTTCATCGTGATCGGAATTACATATATAATTTTTGGCCTCGTGAAGGAGAAAGTATCTCTCTAGCTTGGGGGAGGCTTAAGTCAATGTTATATTCATGCCCCAATCATGAGCTCTCAAGAGAAATTATTATCCAGAATTTTTATGCTCGGCTTTCTCGTGATGATCAATCCATGCTTGATACTTCTTGTACTGGTTCTTTTATGAAGAAGACTATTGAATTCTGGTGGGATCTTTTGGAAAGAATTAAATGTAAGTCTGAAGATTGGGAACTCGACGAAGGTAAAGAGTGAGGTATTAAACTTAAGTATGATTGTGTTAAATCTTTTATGAATACCGATGCTTTTAAAAAATTTAGCACTAAATATGGACTTGACTCTGAGATAGTAGCCTCCTTTTGTCAATCATTTTCTACTCATGTTGATCTCCCTAAAGAGAAGTTGGTTAAATATCACCCACCTATTAAAGAAGAAATTAGAGAACTGGTACCAGTTAAAGAAGAAACTATACTTTACAATGTTGATCCAGTTGTTCTTACTGCTTATATTGAGAAACCACCTTTCCCTGTTATGATAAAGGAACATGCTAAAGTTTCAACTGTGGTCAACAAAAGTTATATTAGAACACCCAAACCTGATGAAAAAATTAAAGTAGAACCTAGTATTGCTATGGTTAAGGATCTCTTGGAAGAAAATGTAGATGGGCATGTTATTTACTTCTGTGAAGAAGCTGCTAGAATTGCCAAACCTGATAAAAAGGATAAACATAGACCTGTTGTTGGCATGCCCGTTGTCTCAGTTAAAATAGGAGATCACTGTTATCATGGTTTATGTGACATAGGTGCTAGCGTGAGTGCTATTCCTTATATCAAGAAAATATGAATGACATAGCACCCACAGAGATAGAAGACATATACGTTACTATTAAACTTGCTAATAGAGATACCATATCACCCATTGAGATTGTTAGAGATGTTGAAGTCTTGTGTGGGGAAATAAAGTACCCTACTGATTTTCTTGTTCTTGGTTCCCCACAAGATGACTTTTGTCCCATTATCTTTGGTAGAACTTTCTTGAACACTGTTAATGCTAAGATAGATTGTGAGAAACAAACTGTCGGTGTTAGTTTTGGTGATGAGTCTCATGAGTTTAAATTTTCCAAGTTTAGTAGAAAGCTTCCTGAAAAATAATTGCCTAGTGAGGATGAAATAATTGGTCTTGCTTCTATTGCTGTACCACCTCCTGATCCACTAGAACAATATTTGCTAGACCATGAAAATGATTTACATATGCATGAAAGAAATGAAATAGATAAGATTTTGTTTGAACAACGTCCTCTGCTTAAACATAATTTGCCTATTGAAACTCTAGGAGGTCCTCCTCCACCTAAAGGCGATCCCGTGTTTGAATTGAAACAATTGCCAGACACTTTGAAATATGCTTATCTTGATGAAAAGAAGATATATCCTGTTATTATTAGTGCTAACCTTTCAGAACATGAAGAAGAAAGATTATTGAAAGTTCTAAGGAAGCACCGAGCTGCTATTGGATACACTCTTGATGATTTAAAGGGCATTAGTCCCACTCTATGTCAGCACAAAATTAATATGGAACCTGATGCTAAACCCGTTGTTGATCACCAACGTCGGTTAAATCCAAAAATGAAGGAAGTGGTAAGAACAGAAATCTTAAAACTTCTAGAAGTAGGTATAATCTATCCTATAGCTGATAGTAGATGTGTAAGTCCTGTTCATTGTGTTCCTAAGAAAGGAGGTATTACTGTTGTTCCTAATGATAAGAATGAACTTATTCCACAAAGAATTTTTACAGGCTATAGAATGATAATTGATTTTAGAAAATTAAACAAAGCAACTAGAAAAGATCACTGCCGTCTACCTTTTATTGATCAAATTCTAGAAAGATTATCTAAGCACACACATTTTTGCTTCCTTGATGGATATTCTGGTTTTTCACAAATACCTGTTTCCCAACCTGAGCAAGAAAAGACCAATTTTACTTGTCCCTTTGGAATTTATGCTTATAGACGTATGCCCTTTGGTTTATGCAATGCACCTGCTACCACTAGTATGCGTCGGTGCTATACAAACGGTTTTTAACCCCTTTCCGCGACGACATTTGGGACCGTTGCCAAGTGAGTGTGGGCGATAGGGTGTCCTTCCCACATGACCCAGAAACCGTCGGGGATATGGAGCAGTGATCCAGAGGCCTTCCAAAATGTAATCGTGTGCGATGCAGCACATACTAAATTCTTTCACATGTGTGGTATCGGTGATTAAACATTTCTAATGATGCAGTGAAACCATACGGTCTGTCGTAATGAACGTTTGGGAAATAGTATGTAAGGCACACGGGCCAACATATGAACTGTGTGCGATTTGTGCCCCATCGCACACGAGTTTTTTGCGTAACCCATCTGCCATGCAAGACTCCATCGCACACGTTTGCCAACAATTACCGTCAGCTATAATGTTCTATCACAAACGGTTCAGGAGCCCCTTCACACACTTAAAAGTGCTGCAGACCGTTTTTGATTTGTTGGGTATCACCGAAGGTTGCCGCAAGAGTGACGTGTGCTTTTCATTTGGGATCTCACATGTTTCCTGAAAAAATCACGACTGGGATTGTATTTTACATTGGGCAAGGTTTACTCCCAGTTCTCGTGTGCGATAACGCGATATCACAAACGGTTCCGGAGACCCTACGCACACGTAGTAGCGCTGCAAATCGTTTGCGATCTGCGTGTATCACTGACAATTCCGCTACGATTGACATATGCTTTCCGATGTGGATCGCACACACTCATTTAGCTGAACCATGTGCGGAGCAATTGCCAGGTTAAAACAAAAATATCCCATTTTAAATTGGCATGCAAAAAGCAAATTCGCCACAATATTCAATTGAACACATAAACAAAAATATCATATTTTGAATCGGCACGCAAAAAGCAAATTCTCCACAATATTCAATTGAACAAATAAACAAAAATATCCCATTTTGAATCGGTATGCAAAAAGCAAATTTGCCACAATATTCAATTGAACAAATAGTGTCCACAGGAAGAATATTCATCAGATTTCGCAACAATTTTAATTGAACATATGGTAGCTAAATTCCAATGATTTTTCCACACATATATGCATTACATAATTAATTATAGTGTACGAAATACGAAGACCTCATCAGATGGAAAACAATGGATCCATGCGTTATATTTCACTAGTGCAGAACCGGGCAATAGCACCGGTTCGTAAGGCCCTTTAGTGCCGGTTCCATAACCGGCACTAAAGTGTGGGCACTAAAGGCCCCCCCCCCTTTAGTACCGGTCCAGCACGAACCGGTGCTAAAGGGCAACCACGTGGCACGAGCCAGCTCCGGGGGCCTGGAGCCCTTTAGTACCGGTTTGTAAGACCAACCGGTACTATAAGGTTTGGGTTTTTTTTAGTTTTATGATTTTTTTTCATTTAATTTTGTGTTTCCATTTTAATTCTTTTTCGTTTCCTGGTATTTTACGATACTACACATTGTACACGTTATGCATATATATATATATATATATATATATATATATATATAGAATTTCTAGTAGAACCAATCATCATGTATATATATATATATATATATATATATATATATATATATATATATCATCAATGTCTCACAAACCACCATATTAATTAATTCACACATACACACATGTATAGCTACATACAATTTCTCCTACATATATGCATGTTGCCTTGAAGCCAGTGGCATTAGCCTAATTGGTGCCTTGAACACGATGACAATTGGAAGTGGTTTTCATGGGGGCGGTGGTGGTAATAGTATTCTCCCTTCGGATTTATGACCTGGTCGAGCAAAAATCCCGCTATTTCCTCTTGAAGTGCTTCTACGCGCTCCGTTTCTAGGAGCTTCTCCTGCACCTCTTTGAACTGTTAAGAAGGAGATCAATATGCATGTGTATTAGTTGTGTGACTAGATATCGATAATGGTGTAAAAATTGTGAATAGTGTTCTGACAAGCGTACCCATTCCTGTCTTTGAGATCTGCTCCTTTCGGACGCCATCATGCGAATGTTCTCGCAAACGCAGAATGCACACAGATCAGTCCCCTGCACCTGCTTCAGGGCCTTTACGAGAATGGAATTTGATCAGATAATAATTAAATCAAGCATGATAATTAAAGAGATGGCAGCTAGCTAGCTAGCTAGTACTACTTAATTACTTACCTTGGGTGAAACCATTTAAGCTTTTTTTTCCATTCGCCTTCCGTGACGCTGATGAACCTTGCCCACGCCCTGCCGCCCGACAAAGAAAATGAATAAAGGGGTTATTAAATAGTTCATATCATGAAATGACGAACTAAATAGGCCGAGATATATAGTTAATAATGATTGAAATTACCTGTTGACTATCCCAAACAAGATGTTATAGTCATTTTTTTGTTTGAGTAGTGAGTCCAGTATTTCAACTGTTCCGGCGTCAACTTTAATGATACACAAGACCCAGTGAAATCTGCATGCACACACGTTTGCATGTCTTAATTAAGCGGGCATATGTAAGCAAAAACATGTAGCTAGCTAGTAGGAAAAAACAGAGAATTTGTAGTACAAGACAGTGTGACTCACTGGAAGTTGTAAGGAAGTAGTATATCTTCATTGTATTTGAGGCGCTTCAAGAACTCTAGCATGTTGTCCTCTACGGCCTTTTGATGATGTGGATTTATTAGCCATGTTATTCATTAACGGTGTTTGGGTCAATGAACCCAATGCCAAAGCGTCCACCTTTTCTCATTTCATACATCTTCATCCTGCATAATATACCACAGAAAAGAATGTAGTGAGGATAATTACAGGTAATGATTGATCAAAAGGATCACTACAGCTAGCTTGAGACTTAAATTACAGAAAGAAATCACTTACAGACAATAGCAACCGACAATAGATTTGTCGAGTGCGTCTTGATTGTATAACTGAAACAGTTCAGAATACTCAACGGACAGCGCTTTCTCATGGAAGTAATGCTCCTCCTTGACATTCACCATGAGGGACAATCGATTGGAAATCTTGGTAATGTTCATGTACCATTGATGCAATTCATACATTCTCGTTGGGAGGTTCTTGACCTTGTCCGGCTTGACCAAAGGTTGGCCCGGACATATTTCCGTTTTATTTCATCCTCTCTAAGCAGGCATGGGCTCGATCTCGAGGAGTTGTCCAACAGTGATGTTGAGAACTTCAGCCTGCATTATGTGGTCCTTGGTTATTACCACATTGCCCACCTCGGGAACGTAAACTGTTTGCCCACAATAATATTGGGCGCGCGTATTGTCACGTGTTGTTGGCACAACAAGCGAGGGGATCGATTGCGCCGCCTGTTCTCCCAGCTGGGGAATGGTTTTCCCGCATTTTTTGACAACTGCTTGTTGTTTGCTCGATCCCGAGCTCGCCTCCTTCTGTAGACGTGCTCGATTTAACTTCCTGATGTGGTGCTCATAGTCTATGTCAACAGGCTTGGGAGCTGGTGGTTGAGCCATACGAATGAAGTGGTCAATCGTTTCCTCAGGCACTTTCTCCCTTGGCGGCGGTGGCGGTTTCGGTGCAAAATGGGCTTCCACCTCGGCCTTTGATATGCCTGCGTTTTCCTCCTCGGACTTGTCATAAGGCCTCTGCGGAAGAGGCGTGAGGCTTGGACCATATTTATATCGCTTGCCTCCGCTTTGTACTTCTGTACTACCTCGACTGCATCGCCACGCACCATAGCTGCGGGGTGTCTCTTCTGCGATTGCTTAGGCGGCGGAGGCAGGCTGACGGGCTGAGTTGGACGAGGAGGAGTGGCCTGAAGCTGTGCCGGACTTGGAGGAGGAGTGGCCTGAGGTTGTGCCGGACTTGGAGGAGGAGTGGCCTGAGGTTGTGCCGGACTTGGAGGAGGATTGGACGTCTGACGCTGTGCCGGACTTGGAGGAGGAGGAGTGGCCTGACACTTTGCCGGACTTGGAGGAGGATTGGCCTGACACTTTGCCGGACTTGGTGGACTTGCAGGAGCGGGAGTCTGCTGACTCGGTGGCGGACTTCGACGAGGAGTCGGCTGACGCGGTGTCGGTGTCCTTGGAAAGATGATGCAATCCTTTTTCCATAGGATGATACGATGTTTGGCCTCTCCGAGAAAGTGCTCGTCGTCACCTCCAGGAATGTCAAGCTGTAGCTCCGAATATGGGTCCACCACCTCATCAACCAAGACACGAGCATAGCCCGCTGGAATCGGGTTGCAATGGAAGGTTGCCTTGGGGGGATTTGTAAAAGCAACGGCGTCCGCCACCTTCATGGATATGTTCTTCATTTTGACGTGTAGCTCGCAGTTAGTGTTCTTCGTGATGTCATCCACGGGTATCTATCCAGCATTGCGTCGTCTGGGCGGAACCCACGCTGCTTCTCGGCATGGATGGGGCGGTGCTATCCAATGCTGGATCATTCGCTAGCTGCAGCAGCCGAGACCCCCTTTGGTGGGTAAGTGAGTCGATCTGCTCGCTGCCGCTGGAATTTGACCGCCAAGTCCGCTTGACTAGCTTCTAGGCCATGAAGGCGTTCATAGTCCCGCTTCCTCTGCTCCTCCTCCATCTTCCTCTTCTTCTCCTCCGCAATCTTCTTTCTCTCACGGGTTCTGTAGTCGGTGTTCTAGTCTGAAAACCCCACATACCACGAAATAGCGCCCTTGCCTCGTGTTCTTCCCGGTGTTCAAGATTTCCTGTGGCACGCCAGAAGCTCGCCGTTCTCTCTGTTGGGCTGGAACACCCCCGATCGTGCCTCTTCTATTGCAACAAGTATCGCATCGTCGGCTCCCTTCAGACTTGCCCTCGTCGAAACATTGCCTATCTTCGGGTCCAACTTCCCCCCCTGCGCATATAACCAAGTCCTTCACCAGGGGGGCCAGCTCTTAGTAACCGGAGTGGCACCTGCATCCTCCATCTCTTTCTCGGACTTATCCCACTTAGGCATTGCCACCGCGCATAGCCACCTGGCCCCACTTATGGAACTTATCCTTTTTTGGCATTCTTCTTGTTTATTCTCGACCGTTCCTTAGCTAATTCCGAATCCTTGAATTTCACAAAATCGTCCCAATGAGCACGTTGGTTCTCTAGTGTTCCCTCGAATACTGGAGTCTTCCTTCCTCCCTTGACGTACTTGTCCCATTCACGATTCTTGTGGTTCTTGAATGCAACCGCCATCTTCCTACGAGCAGCGTCCTTGACTTTCTGCACATCTGCTTCTGTGAAATGATCTGGTAGGGTGAAATGTTCCATGAGAGTATCCCAAAGCAGTTCTTTTTGTCTTTTGTCGACAAAAGTAACATCTGGACGTGGAGAAGCGTCATTGTTGTCTTTTGTCTTTTGTCTTTTGCTGGCTCTCTCCATTCTTGAAGGGAGATCGAGTTGGTCCTTCACAACAACTCCGCTGATTTAACGAACTTGTCCGCAATCTTCTTAGGCGCTAATGGTTTGCCATTAGGTCTGATTGCCTCGATATTGTACTTTACGCCCTCCTTCAACTTTTCGTTCGGGCCTCGTTTCATCCTTTTGCCTGAAGATTTGCTCGATCCGGATGGCTGAAAGAACAAAGATCGATTCGTTAATATATCTTCAAGTCATTTAAAACATGTGATGATCACCAGATGCCTGCTTATATAAATATATATACCTCGCCGGTCTTTGTTGTTTCAAGATCAACATTTTCTTCGTCATCATCATAATCATAGTTCATGACTTCATCAATTCGGTCATCGCGATCGAATATCATATCACCCTCTCCGGTGTTGTTTAGAAATTAGGAGCCGTCATAATCTTCTTCATTCCGATCATCATCTGGCCCGTGAGGATGGCGTATCATATCGAACATGGCCTGTTCTCCCTCTCTGCCGGTATTGTCCGCCATAGCTTTTATTTAACTAATCCAAAAAAAAATATAAAACAATTTAGTATTCAAATTACATCGTCTCGAATAATAATAGATATAATCTCGAATACATTGTCTCGAATAATAGATATAATCTCGAAAACATCGTCTCGAATAATAGATATAATCTCGAATACATCGTCTCGAATAATAGATATAATCTCGAATACATCGTCTTGAATAATAGATATAATCTCGAAAACATCGTCTCGAATAATAGATATAATCTCGAATACATCGTCTCGAATAATAGATATGATCTCGAATACATCACTGGCTAGGTAGCTAATAAAGATCGAATACTATAGAAGAATCTACGACACTCACGGTTCCTGCGGCCTTGGGCGGTGGACACCCAAATAGAAGGAACCCTCACAGGATCATAGCTGAAGTGAGATCCTGAAGAAACTGCCAGGTATTGGAGAACCTGCCGCCTCTAACGCAACCATGTAGCGATGGACGTGCTCGCCCTCCTCCCCGACACGGCGACGTACCACCTCCGGCTGGGCCGCTCCTCAGCGCCAAACTGGCCCACGCGAACGCCACCAAACAAGATCGTGGTCGACGACGGAACCGGGCCGGTTCCTCATCAAGCGGCGCGCCCCTCCAGGCAGCACCTCCCAGTGCCAGCCCGGCGGAGCCCAGTCCCGGACATGGGTCAGCCGGACGTCGTCGTGGAAGGCTCGACGGGGAGGATGCGGGCCGGGCATCGTCGAGAACAAATACTAGCTATATGCCCGCAAAAAGTAACATTTTTTTAATGATTGGATTTTGATAACTAACATTTCTATATAACACTAATTATGCTATCATTGCATATGTCAAAATTCTATATGCTATTTCATACTAATTAAGCATGTAACACTAAAAACAAAAAAAACAACTTCTATACATCCATTAAAAAACAGAAAAACAACATTATATAAAAAAATTCCATACTAATTAAACACTAATTATATCCATCTAACATGCATTCATACATATATACTAGTGAAAAAACAATAATCTAAAAAATCTAAACTAATTAAACATACAAAATAAGTATATACTAATATATACAGGCATTCATACATATATACGTGTGTGTGTGTGTGTGTGTGTTCATCATGCTTGTGTGTGTGTGTATGGGCTCGGGTAGGGGCGGCGCCCATGGTGGCCGCCGGGGGCGACGGAGAGGGGTTAGAGGGGGAGAGCTCACAGCGGGGCGACGGCGACGGCGAGGCGACGGGGGGCAGCGACGGGTCAGGCGTGACGCTGGGCGGCGACGCAGGGACGGCGCGACGGGACGGGCCAGGCGGCGACGGAGACGAGGGCGGCGACGGGGCGGTGATGTGGACGGCGACGGCGACGGGATGGGATGGCGGCGCAGCGACGGGGTCGGTGGCGTCGATCGATCAGGGCGGTGCTTCAATGGGGAAACAGAGGAAGAAAAAGAGGGAGAACGAAATTTTTCGAAGTGTTGTATATATAGAAGGCACCTTTAGTACCGGTTGGAGCCACCAACCGATACTAAAGGCCTGTTTTGGCCAGCCCAAGCGGCGGGAAGTGACCCCGTTTAGTACCGGGTGGTGGCACAAACCGGTACTAAAGGCCCCCCTTTAGTACCGGGTTTGTGCCACGACCCAAGATTAAAGAAGTCTTATTTGGCAGTCTTGATCTTGACAAGTTTAGTCCCACCTCGCTAGCCGAGGGGCGACCGCACTGGTTTATAAACCCCCGTGCGGTCGCTCTTTCGAGCTCCTCTCCAAAGCAGGCTTACTGGGCGTACGTGTTCTTTGCTGCCCTGTGGGCTCACTTGGCCTTTGCGGGCCTGCATCCTGGCCCAATGACAGGTTGGGTTTCTAGTCGTATGTAGGCCGCTCTGGCCTAGTAGGCGGGCTTTTTTTATTTTTTTTGCTTTATTTATTTTTGTGTATTTAGAGTTTCTTTGTGAATATTTTTGCTTTAGGTACAAAAAATTACAAACTTTCTGTTAGTGCCCGTAGTTTTCAAATTTGAATAGTTTAAATTTTGAATTATTTGAAATTAGTGTGAATCACTAGTTTGTGAATAACTTAACTTTAAAAATCAGTAAAGGCATGAAAGAATTTGTTTGCACATAAAATTTCTTCGCGTTTCAAATGCCAAAACACATAACTACCCTAACTATTACAGAGATTCCCTTCTGGGTGTGAAACACAGAAGAAAGTGATGATAGTGAAGCCGATCACATCCCAGATCTTTGGGTGTGAAACTTTTTCTTCGCGTGTGTCCCTTTGCGCCGTAACCATGGAAAATCTTCATCATTTAACGGGATGCTCGGGTCAATATTCACTGTGAATGGAGCAATTTCATCAAACTTTTCATAATCTTCTGACTTGTCTATCTTGTCATCCACTCCCACGATGTTTCTCTTCCCAGAAAGAACTATGTGCCACTTTGGCTCATCGTACGATGCATTCGCTTCCTTATCTTTTCTTTTTCTTGTCTTGGTAGACATGTCCTTCACATAGAAAACCTGTGCCACATCATTGGCTAGGACGAATGCTAGGACGAATGGTTTGTCTGCATACGCAAGATTGTTGAGATCCACTGTTGTCATTCCGTACTGCGGGTCTTCCGTTACCCGCCTCGTGTCATATTGACCCATTTGCACCGAAACAAAGGGACCTTTAAACCATGTCGATAGTCAAGTTCCCATATGTCCTGTATATAACCATAATATGTTTCCTTTCCGTCTTGGTTTACGCATCAAAGCGGACACCACTGTTTTGGTTGGTGCTCTTCTTATCTTGGGCGATCGTGTAAAATGTATTACCATTTATCTCGTACCCTTTGAAAGTCATTATATTCAAAGATGGTAACTGGGACAGCAAGTACAGGTCATCTTCAATAGAGGTGTCATGCATGGTACATGTCTGCAACCAGCTGGCGAAACTCCTGGTTTGTTCACGTGTAATCCAGTCATCAGACCACTCCGGGTGTTTGGAGCGTAGCAAATTCTTGTGTTCATCCATATACGGAGCCACCAAGGCGGAATTCTGTAGAACTGTGTAGTGTGCTTCAGTGAGAGAATGTCCGTCCATACATATTATTTGTTCCCTCCTAGCGTGCCTTTTCCATCCGATCTGCCCTTATGCCGCGATTCAGAACACCAATCGGCTTAAGGTCAGGAATAAAGTCAATACAAAACTCAATGACCTCCTCATTTTGATGGCCCTTGGAGATGCTTCCTTCTGGCCAAGCACGGTTATGGACATATTTCTTTAAGACTCCCATGAACCTCTCAAAGGGGAACATATTGTGTAGAAATACAGGACCCAAAACGTTAATCTCTTCGCATAGGTGAACTAGGACGTGCGTCATGATATTGAAGAAGGATGGTGGGAACACCAACTCGAAACTGATAAGACATTGCACCAAATCATTCTGTAACCTTGGTATGATTTCTGGATCGATTACCTTCTGAGAGATTGCATTGAGAAATGCACATAGCTTCACAATGGCTAATCGAGCGTTTTCGGTAGAAGCCCCCTCAATGCAACCGAAGCAGCTATGCGTCATAATCACGTGGCGGTCATGAGACTTTAGGTTCTGGAACTTTTTCTCTGCCATGTTTATTATTCCCTTTATATTCGACGAGAAGCAGACGATACCTTAATCTTGAGCGGGCATTCAAAGAAGATTTCCTTCTCTTCTTTGGTAAGAGCGTAGCTTGCATGACCCTGATGTATGCCGTCTTCTCCGTGCATACGTTGCTGGTCCTCCGTGCCTCTGGTGTATCTTTTGTCTTCCCATACACGCCCAAGAAGCCAAGCAGGGTCACGCAAAGATTCTTCGTCACATGCATCACGTCGATTGCGGAGCGGACCTCTAGGTCTTTCCAATATGGCAGGTCCCAAAATATAGATTTCTTCTTCCACATGGGTGCACGTCCGTCAGCGTCCTTTGGAACAGGTTGTCCGCCAGGACCCTTTCCAAATATCACCTTCAAATCCTTGACCATATCATGTACATCAGCACCGATGCGGTGGCGAGGCTTCGTCCGGTGATCTGCCTCACCTTTGAAATGCTTGCCTTTCTTTCTTCACGGGATGCCTGCTCGGAAGAAATTGACGATGTCCAGTTGCACATTCTTCTTACAACTATTCAAATATATCTTGTCGGTATCATCCAAGCAGTGCGTGCATCCGCGGTATCCCTTGTTTGTCTGTCACGAAAGGTTCTTGAGAGCAGGCCAATCATTGATGGTCACGAACAGCAACGCCTTTAGGTCAAATTCTTCCCCCATGTGCTCATCCCACGCACGTATACCTGTTCCATTCCACAGTTGTAAGAGTTCTTCAACTAATGGCCTTAGGTACACATCAATGTCGTTGCCGGGTTGCTTAGGGCCTTGGATGAGCACTGGCATCATAATGAACTTCCGCTTCATGCATAACCAAGGAGGAAGGTTATACAAACATAGATTCAGAGGCCAGGTGCTATGGTTGCTGCTCTGCTCCCCAAAAGGATTAATGCCATCTGCGCTTAGACCAAAGCATACGCTCCTTGCGTCATCTGCAAACTCCTTCCCGTACTTTCTTTCGATTTTTCTCCACTGCGACCCGTCAGCGGGTACTCTCAACTTTCCGTCTTTCTTACGGTCTTTTCTGTGCCATCGCATCGCCTTGGCATGCTCTTTGTTTTGGAACAAACGTTTCAACCGTGGTATTATAGGAGAATACCACATCACCTTGGCAGGAATCTTCTTCTGGGCGCTTGCCCTCGACATCACCGAGGTCATTGCGGCTGATCTTATAGCGCAATGCACCACATACCGAACAGCGTTCAAATCCTCGTACTCACCGCGGTAGAGGATGCAATCATTAGGGAATGCATGTATCTTCTGCACCTCTAACCCTAGAGGGCAGACAGCCTTCTTTGCTTTGTACGTACTCTCGGCCAATTCGTTGTCCTTTGGAAGCATATCCTTTATCATTACCAGCAACTTTCCAAATCCCTTGTCAGATACACCATTCTCTGCCTTCCATTGCAGCAATTCCAGCAGTGGTGCCCAGCTTTTCTTGTCACCTCACGCATTCAGGTACAACAATTTTTTGTGATCCTCTAACATGCGCTGCAACTTCTTCTTATCCAAATCACTTGCGCAGTTTCTCTTTGCATCGGCAATGGCCCGACCTAGATCATCAACGGGCTCATCTGATGCCTCTTCTTCAGCTTCTTTCCGCATTGCCGGCTCAGCTTCTTCCGCATTGTTGGCTCAGCTTCTTCCCCCATTGTTGTATCATCGTATTCAGGGAACCCATGGCCAGGATAGCTGTCGTCGTCCTCTTCTTCTTCATTGTCTTCCATCATAACCCCTCTTTCTCCGTGCTTGGTCCAAACATTATAGTGGGGCATGAAACCGGACTCAAACAGGTGGACGTGAATGGTTCTTGACGTAGAGTAATTGCGACCATTCTTACAACCAGCACATGGACAAGGCATAAAACCATCCGCCCGCTTGTTTGCCTCAGCCACAAGCAGAAAAGTATGCACGCCCTCAACGAACTGGGGAGAGCATCAGTCATCATACATCCATTGCCGCTCATCTTCATTACACAACAATCGAATAGACCAAATTAATACAAGTTCATACATAAAGTTCATACAACACTTAAATGCAACAAACAAATAACTCTCTAGCTAAAGCATTTAAATGCAACAACAAATGCGATCAAGATCGCAACTAAGGTAACAATTGATCCAACAGCATAATGATACCAAGCCTCACTATCGATGGCATATTTTCTAATCTTTCTAATCTTCAAGCGCATTTTCTCCATCTTGATCTTGTGATCATCGACGACATCGGCAACATGCAACTCCAATTCCATCTTCTCCCCTCAATTCTTTTCAATTTTTCTTTCAAGTACTCATTTTCTCTTTCAACTAAATTTAACCTCTCGACAATAGGGTCGGTTGGAATTTCCGGTTCACATACCTCCTAGATAAAAATATCTATGTCAACTTGATGGGCATAATTTGTCATAAACACAAAATGCAACAAATAGTTTTAAAAGAGAATATACCACATCTGAATCATAACAAGGACGAGGGCCGACGGGGACGGATATCAAAACCATGGCACTATGTATTACAAACAACGTACGAGTAAGATAATTATACGAGTAACTATATATCCAAATCACACAAACATCAATTTTTTATATAAAATTTCATGAATAAGAGGCTCACCACAAGGTGGTGCCGTCGACGGAACGGTGCGGGCGATCGACGGTGGTTACGACGGAGATTTAGAAGGCACTAAGTAAAACACATCTACATATGCAAACTAAGTGTTATTTTGACCTCAAATTGCATATAAATCAAATACTACCACATATAATTCCTCCCAAATTACTAAAACCCACAATTAATCACTATATAAACCAATGCAAGAGCTAATCTAGCAATGAGAGATGAAAGGACAAAGTTGCTAACCTTGGTGATCATCTGGATGGATGGGGGCCTGCAAATCTTGACAAATTTCGGGCAAATTTTGTGATGAACTCGAGAGGAAGAAGGGAAGAACAGAGTGCGGGTGGATGAAGGGTTTATATAGGACGACCTTTAGTACCGGTTCGTGCCACGAACCGGTACTAAAGGTGCTGGAAGGGCCCCACTCTGACAACATCCTGCCACCACTTTCTTTAGTACCGGTTCGTGGCACGAACCGGTGCTAAAGGTTCGCCCGAACCGGTACTAAAGAGCTCCTCCCGCCTAGCCGTTGGAACCGGCACTAATGGACACATCAGTGCGGTTCTGTTACAAACCGGGACTAATGTGTCTCACATTTGACCCTTTTTCTACTCGTGTTTTTAGCAGCTAACTCTTACTCAATGTTTCAGGAGAAGGCATGCTGAAATCTTCATTATCACCAGTGGGATTGATGTAGTGATCCAGGAAGAGGTCGCTGATAAATCTCCGAACCATCAGCAATTCACCAGCTGGGAGCGGTTCAGGGGTCCTCGGTTTTAATATGAGCTGCAGTATTTTTAAGATCAGAATGTGCCATGTGAGTGGAGTAGAAGATATTAATTAAGATAGACTTATTGGTACTAATTCGCGAGGATTGTCTCAGCAGATTTGCAGACGGAGATCATGTGTCTGCAAACATAGTATCCACAAAGGTTGGCCCCTGCTTCTTGCCGAGGACACTGAATATTTTGTTGTACAGAATTAGTCATGTATTTGTCCTGTTAGGAACAACCTAACCAGTGTTAGATGTATTATTTTTCTTTGGACAAAATAGGAAGAGGTTTATTTAGAAGCTTGAACATTTGACTAGCGTAAGGAAAGGTATTTGCAGACCGTTGGATAAATTTTCCGAAAATAACGGATTTCGGTGTGTTACCGGAGAAACGATCTCGTGCTGCAGAGGTAGTTCCCTCTTGAACAGGTTCCCTGGTTTAGTTTTCCACAATGCGAGCACACTGCAAATGATGATGAATTTTTACAACATCAATTATTGAACCAGAAGCAAATGATGATGAATTTTGACAACATCAATTATTGAACCAGATATGAATGCAAATTAATTTCAACATCATAGAATTCAATACCTATCCATGAATTGCAGAAGATGCGTCGAGATCCTGGCGTTTGTTGACTCTCGAGAAAGAATCGATGTAGTAAACTGTGTTCTTGTTTGGAACAATGAATACCAATATCCAGTAATCGATACATATTAAGAAAGCCACGAACTTATGAATTATGTCGAAATCTAAAAGAGAATAAGTGTATGCATGGTTGTTTACATGACTTACCGATCGTGATATGGCCAGAGAAATGCTTACGCATGGGACATGTTTTCGAAGAGACGAATGACCATGTTAACGGCCCAGTCCGTAGGTCCTTACCATGTATTGTTGTGCCATTTTCTAATTCAGGATCTATGAAATACACACTCTCCATTTTTCTTCTCTGCGCGTTCAATCCCCTGAGAGGAATAAAATGCAGTTAGTTGTTTATCATTTACAACCTTGTATGAAGAAGTTGATCAGAGTTTGTTAAGTACTTAGAAAATCAGGCATCTAACAAGAGTTGCATCGAGCACTTTGAAGTTGAAGAAGAGATGTAAGTCCTCAAAACTCACATCGATGGAACCAACATCGTGTCGGAAATGATCTCTGTTGTAGTGGACTAGCAAACCATGATGACCTGCTGACATTAGATCCATGCAATATTCATGTAACTCGCGGCAACTAGAGCTGCACTCATCAAAGTATTCGCCAACAAGAAATGGCTATCCATGGACGTAATAGCATGTTTGAAGTACGTCTGCTTTACTTTTAGCAAGCAACAAACATACTTCTTCATCATCCATGGCATTAGAAATAATATTACTCCCCGATTCGAACAAGCTGCTGTTAATTTGGTTCTGGGCGATGAGTGCTTTAAGTAAGAGGCAATCGTTCTCTTTCCTCCTCACTTTCCCACCACGCTTCCTCGTGGTCGTGGGTGTAGCCTTTTTGGCCACTTCCTTGTTGGTACTTGAAGCATTTCTGGCAGAACGTCTGGTTGCCTGCAAGGTAGACTGCCGAGCAGACGGTGAAGCTTGGACGGACTGCTTAGCAGACGGTTTATCTATGCCGGACCGCTGAGCTGGCGGTGCTGCTGTGACGGACTGCTGGGCTGTAGGAGCAGAGGCATCGGACTGCTGACCATGCGTTGAAGCTATGTCGGGTTTCTGCGCAGGTGGTGCCAACTTGTTAGTGTGCTGAGGAGGCCGTGCCAACGCGTTGGTTTGCTGAGCAGGAAGTGCCGACGCATGGGTATGCTGATCACGCGACTGCGGACCGACGCATCGATGAGCGATCGATTCTGGACCTCTGATCGCTTAGCAGGCGGTTCCGAAGCATCAGACCGCTTAGCTGTCTGTTCCACCAGGTTGGTCTACTGAGCATGTGCTGCAGCTGGGTCTCCCCCCGCTGCTTCAGCGGCCGACATTTGAACTGGTTGTGCGTCTTCAACAGTTGTAGGCCTTGCCACTGGTTGCTTTTGGGGCGGAGGATGACATGGACTATACGCCACAAAGTCGGGCCGACTGATCACAGGTTGATGCATCAGCCCGTGAGAGCTACTGTGGCAAGGAGAGTGTCGGTGTCAAAACTGGCGGATCTCGGGTAGGGGGTCCCGAACTGTGCGTCTAGGCGGATGGTAATAGGAGACAAGGGACACGATGTTTTTACCCAGGTTCGGGCCCTCTCGATGGAGGTAAAACCCTACTCCTGCTTGATTAATATTGATGATATGGGTACTACAAGAGTAGATCTACCACGAGATCGAGAGGCTAAACCCTAGAAGCTAGCCTATGGTATGATTGTTGTTAGTCCTCTGGACTAAAACCCTCCGGTTTATATAGACACGGATAGGGTTAGGGTTACACGCAGTCGGTTACAATGGTAGGAGATCTACATATCCGTATCGCCAAGCTTGCCTTCCACGCCAAGGAAAGTCCCATCCGGACACGGGACGAAGTCTTCAATCTTGTATCTTCATAGTCCAGGAGTCCGACCAATGGTGATAGTTCGGCTATCCGGACACCCCCTATTCCGGGACTCCCTCAGTAGCCCCCGAACCAGGCTTCAATGACGATGAGTCCGCGCGCGTAGATTGTCTTCGGCATTGAGAGGCGGGTTCTTCTCCAAATTCCATATACTTGTCGAGTAGTGTCCGGCTTCTGATAAATGCTGCGCTCCTTGGCTTCTACGCCCAATAATGGCCCTCTTCCACGTATAGAATGAATGTGAAAAGTCAGGGTATCTTTACATTTACCCCCCTCGCTGTGCAAATGAGCCGTCTATAAAAGAGACGGGGATCCAGACCCGGATCGCACCATCTTCCCTTCGTGAGCCTTCATCAGAGAACCTTTGAAAAAAAATCCACTCCATCATGGACAGTCGACGCGACTCCTCCTCTCGCGCTCCCAGCCCTCAGCCCGCAGATTGGGGGAGATGGTCAGTCCTGCACAGCGAATTGGTGGTGCTCCAAACCAAGGGATTCCTTCCCCCGACCTTCTTGGTTCCGGTGCGTTCCGGACTCGCCACTTATAAGGGCGGGAAGCAGGCGGAGAGCGTCCCCGATCCCTCTAAGGGAGAGCGGGTGTGCTTCGTCTCTTATCTAATGAGAGGACTTGGATTTCCAATTCATCCATTTCTCCGGGGGCTTCTGGAGTTCTACGGCCTCCAGCTGCACAACCTTACGCCTGCCTCCATCTTGCATATAACGGGCTTTGTGGCCCTTTGCGAGCTGTTTCTGGGCGTTGAGGCCCATTTCGCTGTGGAAGAGATTGTTCTGCCTTGTGCCTCGTTCTCACGAAGGGTCAATATATCAAGTGGGCGGAGCCGAATTATGGCGCATCGCCGGGACCGAATACCTATCCGGAACCCCAAAGAAGGCGTCTGAAGACTGGCCCTCGGAATGGTTTTACATGGAGGACGTCCCGCTGCCGGATCCTGTTCGGATCGGCCTTCCAGAGTTTAGCAACGCTCCTCTGAAGAAGCTCCTAAGCTGGCGCCCATGAGCCCCGGAGGAAAATGACCGGACGTCCTTTACTTGATGAGCCGAATAGGATTGCTGGCTCATGCCGTATTGACCATGATTGGAGTCATGGCAATCTGCATTATGAGGGAGTCCAGCCGCTCCAATATAGGGGCCACCCATGTGGGATTTCAACGGGGAGGATGATGCCACCCGTCATGGCCGCAAAGGGCGGGATCGGTCACCGAACTGGTGAAGACCTTGTCCGCCATGTACAAAGGGAAGAGGAGGACTTTCTCGCGTCAATCCACTGAGCGGGTTTTCTTCGAATAATCCTCGAAGTTGGGTAAGTGAATATCTTTGTGGCCTATCCGATCCATGTTCCCGTGGTTAAATATCCCATTTCATGGTTTCTGCGCAGGAACTGCGCCGGACCGTGGAGAAGATACACAGCCCGCCTCCACAACCAGAGGATCCGGAACGGTCCCTCGATCCGGCCTCCGAAGAAGACTCGGATATAAAGGTGGAGCTGATCGACGGGGTGTTCCATCAACTTAGCATCGACAATGCTTTTGTTGCCATTACGGACAACTACCCCGGACTATTTCCGGCCTCCCAGGTAACCGTGACCGAAGTCTGGATACCATGACCCACCCGTGCTTTACTTCTAATCACCGCGTATTTGATGGTGTTTCGCAGGGGGTGCCTTCAGAACGGGAAGCCGAGCCTGCCGCGGCCGTCCAACAAGGCAGCTCGCCCAACAAAGCGGAAAAGAAGCACGGTACGACTCGAGACGTCGCCATAACGGTATGATGTGCCATCGTGTTTTAAGGAGAGGTTCTGGGAGGCTGCTTGGCGCTCATGGTTTTTCAGGAAAAAGCGCTCGTGGATCGAGTCCGGAGAAGTTGCTAATCGGACCTCCGCCAGCCGAGCTCAAAAGCCGAGTCGGAAGGGGTACAAACACGAGGCGTCGTCGGATGCTCCTCCAACGGAGGATGCCTCTGAACTGTCCGCCACCAAGTCGGAGGTGGAGAGCGCCATGAATCATAGGCGCCGCGGACTGTTCTCGTGGCGCATGTTTCTCCCAAGAGGCGTTGGACGCCTTTAATTCGAGAAAGCGCACCTCCGTGCCGCTCAAGATGGCCTAGCCAGAGCCGCGAGCGGTATGTGAAAGACATACGGGTAAGGAATTTTGACAGTTATATATGCCAAGTAGCCCCGAGACTTAAAATAGTTAGGATAACTGATTTAAGGATCATTTGGAAACAGGTTCTTACCGAAAAGAATACCCGTTTGTCTCAGGAGCTTAAAGAGTGCAAGGCCCAACTTGAGGCCGCACTGGCCGCGACCGGGGAAGCCATGAAGACTCCCTCTAGTAATATATGCCCTTCAAAGTAGAAGTAGTTTCGCAAAGTGATGTGTGTGCATAAATCTGACATTAACGATTGCAAATAGCGCGGGATGGATCCGGACAAGCAACAGCTCCTGCGCCAGCTAAAGGCCAGCGAGAGCGTGCTTACGAGGGTGCGGCAGGAGAAAAATAACCTCCAAGATGCCAACACCCAACTGGGTGAGAAACTAAAGGATGTTCGTGCCCAGTTGTCAAACTCCGTAAAGGAGAATCGACGGCTTCGTCGCGGCATTTTCAGTAAGTGCTTAAACGAACTTTGAAAGAGTTCGGCGAGGAAGGCGACTAACATAAACATGTATGTAGGTTTGCTCACAGGTCGTCCTGAGGAGGAGATGCCCAGTTCTTCGGGTGATCTTCTTCCCAAACTGCGTCAGCTGCACGAACGAGTTCGGCAGGTGATGAAAGGCGTCGCCCAGGCCTTGTGGCCATCTATCTCCCTGCCCGAAGGCATTGGGGAGCTGGCAGAGCGGCTTCAAGAACGCAGCGGCGCTTCCGACTATGGAAGATATCGGCTGCCGTCAAAGCGCCAGGAGGCTGGGCCATGGTAAAGGCGTGGTACCACGAAGGCTGACCCAAACCACATGGCGAAGTCGGACTGTGGGGCCTGATGGGAAGGAGATCCTGTAAGCAGTGTATGCGGCCAAGTAGAATTGGCCGCCAAGTATTCCACAAGATTGTAAATTAGACAGCCTATTAGATGGCATTGAGGAGGAATACAATCGGTCGAGTTGACTATGTAATTTAATATGACATGAAAAATGTCTTCTAGCCAGATTGTAGATCGTTTGTCACAGCGGACCTTTTAAGCCGACCTCGGGACCCAATAGTCCGGTGTGTCCGAATACCCTCGCGGTTATGTAAGAACCGGGCATGCATGGAGACAAAGGCGTAGGGGTCATTATTGCTGTATCGGACAAGTGCCCAACTAGTTATGTTATATTACATGGATAGTAAGAAACATCTTCCAGGAGAATAGTTCCGTTAAGGGTTCCTTTCCACAGGAGGCATGCCCTAAAGTGCATGTCCAAACTGCTAAGAAAGCAGAAAATCATCTGGGGGCAGATGGGTAAATAGTAAAAAATCATCTTTCAGTTCACCGACCGAATATTCCCTTAAGAACGTAGCTTTCGGCTTCACCCAGTCTGAGGTACACATCCGGCTGACCCGGCAGTAACAATCGCAGAGGTGCTCCCTTTACCGCCTAGCCGAACAATCGGGAACGTGGGTAAGCACAGAGCCGAGCAATCCAGCTTGGCCAAAACTTAAGTCATATCGATGCATATAATGGTGAGTAAAAGGTACATGCGGAAGTTTGACACATGTGTTGGGCATAAAGCCCGTATAAATAAGCTTCATTAAAGAAGCCCCAGGTATAATGAGCGGGTGGCGCGTCAAATATGTCTTGAACAAAGCGCAAGCGAGCCTCTAAAAGGCTTCAAGAAGAAGGAGGAGGAAGGAGAGAAATAAAAGACAGCTAAAGTATAAATTTTGGGCGGAGGAAGGAGACTAACTTTCGAGTCGGCGCTAAGCGTAGAATCTTCGTGAGCGGGCTGCGTTCCATGGGTTTGGCTTGAGTCGGTTATCCGATGCGTTTCGCAGATGGTATGCCCCACCGGTCAGGACCTGGTCGATGATGAAGGGGCCTTCCCATTTGGGCTTGAGTTTGTCCTTTTTCTTGTCCGTGCGTAGAACTAGTTCGCCAACGTTGTAAGCTTTGGCCCGTACTTCTCTACTTTGATATCTTCGAGCCTGCTGTTGATAAAATGTGGAACGAGCTTTTGCCACGTCGCGCTCCTCCTCCAAGGCGTCCAGACTGTCCTGCCGATCGAGTTCGGCTTCTCTTTATTCATACATGCGCACGCGAGGTGAGTCATGAATTATGTCGCAGGGCAAAACTGCCTCTGCGCCGTACACCATAAAGAATGGTGTGAATCCGGTAGTGCGATTTGGCGTGGTCCGCAGCCCCCAGAGTAAAGAGTCGAGCTCCTCTACCCAGTGCGTGTTAGATTCCTTAAGGGACCGCACTAGTCTGGGTTTAATGCCGCTCATGATTAGACCATTTGCCCGCTCGACTTGACTGTTAGTTTGAGGGTGATAGGCGAGGCGTGTCGAGCTTGATGCCCATGTTTTTGCACCATAATTTGACCTCATCAGCTGTGAAGTTGGTGCTGTTATCAGTGATGATACTGTGGGGGACGCCGTAACGGTGCACTACTCCTGATATGAAGTCTATCACCGGTTCGGATTCGACCGTTTTAACAGGCTTGGCCCTATCCATTTGGTGAATTTATCCACCATGACCAATAGGTATTTTTGCTTGTGGGTTCCTCCCTTAAGGGGTCCAACCATGTCAAGCCCCGGACCCATGACGGCCAGGTGATGGGTATAGTTTTGAGGGCCGTGGGTGGCATGTGGCTTTGGTTAGCAAAAAGGCGGCAACCGATGCATCGTTGGACTAAATCCTGCGCATCTGCCGGGCCGTCGGCCAATAAAATCCTGTCTGGAAGGCCTTGCCTACAAGGGCCGGGCTGCGGCATGGTGCCCACCCAGTCCGGCATGAATTTCAGCCAGGAGGTTTCGCCCTTCCTCTTGAGATACACCTTTGAAGGACTCCTGTTGTGTTTTTCTTATAGAGCTCTCCCTCATGGACTTTATAGGCTTTGGATCGCCGTACTATGCAGCGAGCCTCATTTTGGTCTTCGGGGAGTTCCTGCCTAGTTAGGTAGGCTAGGAATGGCTCCGTCCACGGGGCAATAATCGCCATTATTTCGTGGGCGGAGGGTGTTATCTCGTTGGCAGAGCCTCCGATTGTGTCAGAGTGTTCGGTGTCAGGCAGTGCGGTTGGGTCCGGATTGTTATTTCCGGACTCCCTTCCCATAGTATGGATGGCTTGAACAACCGTTCGGGGAAGATGTTGGGCGGGACGGCATCGCGTTTTGCGCCGATGCGTGCCAATATGTCCGCCGCCTGGTTGTTATCCCGGGCTATATGATGAAACTCGAGCCCTTCGAACCGTGCTGGAATTTTTAGGACCGCGTTGCAGTATGCTGCCATTTTCGGATCTTTGGCATCAAAGTCTCCGTTTATTTGAGATATCGCGAGGTTTGAATCCCCGCGCACCTCTAGGCGTTTAATGCCCATGGAGACTGCCATCCGTAGGCCGTGCAGAAGGGCCTCGTATTCGGCTGTGTTGTTGGAGTCCGTGTACATTATCTGAAGGGCGTATTGGACTGTGTCCCCGATTGGGGGCGTTAGGGCGACACCAGCCCCAGGCCGCCAACATTTTGGAGCCGTCGAAGTGCATGATCCAATTGGAATATCGCCGTACTATTTAGGAGTTCGGCTTCGGTCCATTCGCAACGAAATCGGCCAATACTTGTGACTTAATAGCTCGTCGTGGCTTATAGGTTATGTCGAATGGGAGGAGCTCGATGGCCCATTTGGCAATCTGGCCCGTCGCGTCGCGGTTGTTTATAATTTCGGTAAGAGGTACTTCGGAGGCTACTGTAATCGAACACTCTTGAAAGTAGTGTCGCAGCTTCCGGGATGCCATGAACACTGCGTATGCTATCTTTTGATAATGTGGGTACCTGGACTTGCATGGAGTTAGGACAGTGGACACATAGTAAACTGGTTTTTGAAGAGGGAACCTGTGTCCGTCCATTTCTCGTTCGACGACGAGCACCGCGCTAACAACTTGATGTGTTGCAGCGATATATAATAGCATTGGTTCGCCCATGTTGGGCGCGGCCAGGACCGGATTTGTTGCCAATATGGCTTTTATTTCTTTGAGTCCGGCCGTGGCGGCATCCGTCCACTCGAAGTGTTGGTGCTTGGCCGGAGGCGGTAAAGGGTAACGCCTTTTCTCCCAAGCGAAATAAAGCGGCTTAGAGCCGCTACACATCCGATCAATTTTGTATTTGTTTGAGGTCTTTAGGAATATCCAATTGTGACAGAGCTCGGATCTTGGCTGGGTTTGCTTCAATTCCTCTACGGACACAATGAAGCCCAAGAGCTTTCCAATTTGGAGCCAAGACGCATTTTTCGGATTGAGCTTAATGTCATATTTTCGGAGATTGTCGAATGTGAGTCTCAAGTCATCTACTAGAGTTTCGACATGCTTGGATTTGACGACCACGTCATCTACATATGCCTCCACTGTTTTGCCGATCTGGTTTGCGGACATATACGAATCATGCGCTGATATGTTGCGCGGCGTTTTGAGCCCGAAGGGCATTGTGTTGAAGCGTAATGGGCCGTATGGAGTGATGAATGCCGTTGCGGCTTGGTGCAGCTCCGCCATCTTAATTTGGTGGTAGCGGAGTATGCGTCGAGGAAGCACAATGAATCGTGTCCTGCTGTGGCGTCAATAATTTGATCAATGCGAGGGAGGGGGAAGGGATCCTTTGGGCAAGCCTTATTAAGGTCCTTGAAATCGACACATAGGCGCCAGGATTTGTCCTTCTTTGGTACCATCACCAGATTTGCTAGCCAGTCCGGATGTTTTATATCTCTGATGAATCCGGCTTCCAGAAGTTTGGCTAGCTCCTCTCCCATGGCCTGTCTCTTGGGTTCGGAAAAATGCCGAAGAGCCTGCTTGACTGGCTTAAATCCTTTAGGATATTTAGGCTGTGCTCGGCCAGCCGACGTGGGATTCCTGGTATGTCGAAGGATGCCGGACAAAAATGTCCAGTTTTCTCGTAGAAATTCTCGTGGTCTTGGCGTCTACATCGGGGTTTAATTGTGCCCCAATGGAGGCCGTCTTTGCGAGGTCCATTGGGTGGACTTGGAATTTGACTATTTCATTCGCTGGTTTAAAGAGGTGGACTTGGATCTTTTATCAAGTATCACATCGTCCTGTTCACCGTGGAGCGCATCGCATGATGAGTTCCTCGGCCGCTAGGGCTTCGGATAGTGCCTCGAGGGCTAGTGTGGCTGTCTTGTTTTCGGTAGCGAGTGCTATGTTCGGATCACTAGCGAGAGTGATGATTCCATTAGGTCCGGGCATTTTAAGCTTCATGTACCCATAATGGGGTATAGCTTGAAAAATTGTGAATGCCTCTCGCCCTAATAGGGCGTGATATCCGCTGCTGAACGGGGCCACTTGAAATGTGACCTCCTCGGACCTGTAATTGTCCGGTGAGCCGAAAACTACGTCCAATGTGATTTTTCCTGTGCAGCATGCTTCCCGGCTAGGGATTATTCCTCTGAAGGTTGTGCTGCTTCGCTCGATGCGGTTCCAGTTTATTTCCATTTTTTGGAGGGTTTCCTCATAGATGAGGTTTAATCATTGCCGCCATCCATGAGTACCTTAGTAAAGGCGAAAGCCGTCCACAATTGGACCGAGGGACGGTCTGTGGTGCTCGGGGTGTTTGGAATTTGGGTTAAATCCGGCATTAAAGGTAATAGCCGTGTCCTCCATGGATTTATTGTTGCTACTTGGTAGACTTGGCAAGGTTGCGGAGTGTTAAGCTTCTGCATGTTATTTGATGTGAAAGTCTCGAAGACTGTTAATACCGTACTGGTATTGTTGGGCTGGGATTCTGAAGCTAGAAGCTCTTCGCCACTTTTGGCCACCTGCCGTAGTATCCAACATGCTCGAAGGCTATGAGTTGGAGTGGCGTCCTCTGTGCTATGAATTTTGCAGGGTCCGTTGAGCCATCCCTCCAGTACGGTTCCATGCCCTTTAGGGGGTCTTTGTTTTTTGGTATTTAACCCAGGTGGTTGGTGATGATGCACCTTTTTATTTCGGACTAGGGATGTGTTCGGGGCGGATTATCCCAAAATTTACTTTCGGTTTTCAAGCACTCTCCATCGCACAGTACTTTTGTACTATGGTCACCAAGTCAGCAAAGCGTGTAATTTCACGACGACTTATGGCGTTTAGGATTCCTTCGTCCGTGCAATTATTGCAGAAGAGTGAGATTGCGTCCTCCTCTCGGTAGTCCTTTATCCTGTCCATAACCAGGAGGAATCTGGCCCAGTAATGATGTACTGTTTCAGCGGGCTCTTGCCGAATTCGGGATAGATCGCTAATGTTTGGTCTGGCGGGTGGAACTAGATCCGGAACCCCGTCCAATCTAAGACTCAGGGGCCGAGAAGTTTCCTAACTCGGAAGTTTGGGTTTTTGGATGTTATCCAATGAATCCAACCCGCCACCTGACTTTAAGTTCAGGATTTGATCGACATCCGTCCCTCCGCGGGAATCCGGCATGGAGGGTCGGGAATCGGACGTAGCTAGTCCTTAAGACGGAAGAAGAGTCGCCGTATTGTTCCTCTACCACGGTAATGTGGTGGGTAGCTGAGGAGAGGTAATCTCTCTCGGATCGGTTTTAGGCCCGATCGATCGTAGTCGATGGCGACTCCCTGTGGCGGCGATGCGATCCAAGAGCTCGTTCACGGAGGAGAGCTCGATCGGATCTAGCTGCTCGGCAAGTTCGAGTTCACATGAAGATTGGTTTCGATGACCCGAGAAGTCATCGTCGGTAGCGGCGAACTGGTGGTCATAAGGAAATCACCTGGCGAAGAGTCTGGCCGGCGGCCAAGGCTCCTTTGGCGATAATGTCGTCTTTAAAGACGGGATGAGGCATCCTTCCTGACGGTGACGGCACAGAGGAACTCTCAATGAAAGCGCCAATGTCGGTGTCAAAACCGGCGGATCTCGGGTAGGGGTCCCGAACTGTGCGTCTAGGCGGATGGTAACAGGAGACAAGGGACACGATGTTTTTACCCAGGTTCGGGCCCTCTCGATGGAGGTAAAACCCTACTCCTTCTTGATTAATATTGATGATATGGGTAGTACAAGAGTAGATCTACCACGAGATCAGAGAGGCTAAACCCTAGAAGCTAGCCTATGGTATGATTGTTGTTCGTCCTACGGACTAAAACCCTCCGGTTTATATAGACAACGGATAGGGTTAGGTTTACACAGAGTCGGTTAGAATGGTTGGAGATCTACATATCCGTATCGCCAAGCTTGCCTTCCACGCCAAGGAAAGTCCCATCCGGACACGGGACGAAGTCTTCAATCTTGCATCTTCATAGTCCAGGAGTCCGGCCAACGGTGATAGTTCGGCTATCCAGACACCCCCTAATCCGGGACTCCCTCAGAGAGCATCACCGGTTGAGGGGCGACAGTGGTTGCTCTTGGTGGGGCTTCAGGGATCTCATCGATGAACTCTATTTCCTTTCATGGCCACTGGATGTGATGTAACAATGTTTCTCCCAAGGTCCTTTGCTCATCGAAGTCTCCTAGGATATTCTTCAGGGAAAATTCATTGAATCCAGGCTTTACTTGATCACGTAGCACTTCACACAGCCCGTCTTCAATGGCACATTGTCCAAGAAGAGGCCATCTTATAAGAAGGGTAGGCAAACCCAGGCTGTTGCACATTTTAATGTACCTTCATAATGTGTAAGCACACCCTTCAGTCTGTCTTTCATTCCAGATAGATCAGATATAGCATCATCACGAGCAGCTGCAGTCTCAGTGTCGCTGGGGCCAGCTGATGCACAACTACTCTTGTGCAGTGTTGTCGCGCAATAAGCAACAGCCAACATGCCCGCATCCCTCCCATCTGCTGGCTATCTGTCAGTGTTAGAGTCTTCTGCATAATCGTTGACTCCTCAACATCCTTTCGAACAGCCGGATAAATCTCCTTCCTCAACCTTTCATACAATGCATTCTGCTTCATTTCACTCCTCGCTTTTTTCATGCCGAGCCTCTCTTTTTTGCCGAGTGTGAAAGCCCTCTTGTGCGGGACATTAACACCTATACCCCTTGCACAGCTAGTGAGCTCTTTTGTTTCTAGAGCAATGGGCCGATGAATGTCACATGGCCCCGAGTTCCTGTAGAACCTTCCAGGGATCTTGGAAGCCTCTAACATCACTTGATACAGTTCGGCGTCACGTGAGTTTTCAAAGTAATAAGTTCCGTCATCATGCCTCTTTTCACGTGCCCGCAAGTAGTCTCTGGCGCCTTCGCCCCTGGTTTCACTAAAGGCCAGTTTCCCACCCGCCGCTACTACTTCTTTGTCCTCCTGTTCCCATATCAGTTTCATGCCGTAGTATCCTGCCGCACCCATACGGTGGGGGTGTATGTTCTTCTTCTGAAGTTCCGATTGCTTGAAACTCTTCTCAGCAAACTCTTTAGTTGCCCTGACCCTTTTGAATTCTGCCCAGTCTGCCTTTGTAATTTGGGGGTATGCGGGGATTGGGTCCTTGCCTTCACTCAAGTACTTCTTGTACAACACGTGCTTCCATTTTATCCAAGCATCCCTTGCCTTCTTCCGTGCAGCGTGTTCCACCTGCATTCTCCACTACTCTGGAACGTTGAAGTGATCCATGATCTCCCGGACTATCCTTCGCCGTGTTTCTGTGTCAGCCTTCCGAAACCCCGGCAGATTAATGTTGAGCCTTGCCCTGCCAACAAATCCACACACACTCCTGAACCTCGTGCGTGCTTTATCTGGTTTAGTTGGAGCCCAAGACTTTAAATCAATCTCGGTTACTTCATATACACCTTTAGGCTGGCATGTGGGCTTCCTTGGAGCGTTCCTTCGTGTCCTGACCGGAAGGGTAATTTCTGCAGCTCTATCCCGTTCAAGATAACTTGATCCCTCACAATCTGCTAAAGACCTAGGGTTGTCCGAATAAAATGAAGATACATCACCAGAGCATGAGTGATGTCGCTGCTACTCGGCATCTACAGAGAACACATGCAAAACTTCAGGAAAGGAGGATAAGCATAAAACTAACAACTTGGTATCAAGCTTTCTAAACATGCCATGCAATAATTAGAAAATGTACGGCTAATTTGTTAAGTTTGTGTGACTCGGGCACCCACGATCTGTAAATAGGTAGTAACTTATTGGAACAAATACAACTTATATGTAGTAAAGAAGGTAGATAATGAACATATATACGCTCTCCGTTATTTTATAGCCAATTTGGAACACACGGAACGAAATTGGAAGAGGGATTCTTGGAAATATGCCTCACCGCGATGGAGAGCACTAACTAACATAGTTCTTAATGCAAACCTGGCGGACCACGGAGAGGCGAAGTCTTACATCGATATGCTCGAGGGTGGTGGCGAGCAAACAAAGACGGCGAGGCGTGGGCCAAGCGTGTTGGGAACGACAGTGGAGGCAGGCTTGACGCCGAAGAGCGGGCACACGGCCGGGGTGAGCACGGTGGCGCCGGAAGGGGTTCCGCCGTGGATCTAGGGGAGGGGGGGGAGCTGGCGATGGAGATTTGGTGGACTAGTTGAGTGAAATGCGGGCGGACGGTGGGGTGGGGGGGGGGTGTTGGGGACTCGGGTGTTGGCGGCTTAGGTGAAAAGGTTGAAAAATATCCCGATCACCTTGGCAGCGAAATGCCTATGCAAGCGGTTGCCTCTAAGTGCTCGTGTGCACAAACATAATAATTTCGTTTGAAATGAAGACATACTAATTTTGAAATGAAGAGGTGAGGTCATCGTTTCGCCTCTAAATTTTTCCCACGTAAAGCAATCACAATTATACCACAGGTTTGATTTGGTGGGCGCATTTCAGGTCTTGTGTGCTATATGTAAGACATTTTTGGCATTTACCGCGCATTTTGGCATATAAATCAATTCCTAGCGGACTGCATTTCCGTCGAAAGGGATGAGGGTTGCCGTTTGATCTGGGAGCATCTAATGGTGCAGACGTATGATCCGTGGGGTTTGAGTTACGGCCAATCGTAACGCACAACTCAGATCGCACGCGCAGCAAGGGGGAGGGGGGGCATCGGCCATGGTTTGGTAGGCACACAGCTTTCGTGTGTGAACCGAGTGCTATTTGAAAAACAAATTTTTTGGGAGGGGCTATTTGAAAACATTTACATATCTTGTCGAAAGGGATGAGGATCGCCGTTCGATTAAGGAGAATCCAACGGTGTAGACGCGTGCGATCCGTGGGGTTTGGATTCTAGCCAATCGTAACGCATACGACACGGATCAAGGCGTGGCGGAGGGGGTGCATCGGCCACAATTTAGTGGACACAGGGCTTTCGTGAGTGAACCGTGTGCACTTTGAAAACATTTACATTACCTAACATCATATTTTTGTTTGAATGAAAACATGAGTTCATCGTTTAAGCTTCCAATTTTTTCTACGATAAGAAATCACGATTATACCCTATGGTTTGATTTTCTGGTACATTTTACCAGGCGGCAGGCCTCGCTAGCAATCTCAAACTATTAATATGCAAAAAAAAAGAGATCTTGTTTGTATGTGTCTGTGTGGATATATATATATATATATATATATATATATATATATACACACAAGATCATTTGTGTGTCGCTTTGCAAGTTTTCATTCATTGTGCGAGAAGCGAGAAAAAACTTCAAACAGTTCGGCCGCAGGGTGCGGCCAGAGGCGTAGGCCTTGTTGGTATTTTAATTTCAGGAAATGCATATAGAGTCTGAAAAGTAACTGTTGCGTGCTCTCACGATTGCATGGAAAAAATTGGTAAAGTTTGGCACAAGTTTTGGTGCTCGCACCTTCCATACCAGAACATCTCACAAGAAGGATTTTTAAATGTTTTCATCCGTTTTGGGGTTTTCTCTGATTTTTTACTTTTTATTTACATTTATTTTTCTTTGGTTTTCACCGGCTTTCTTCGATTTCTTTCTTTCTATTTTTCATTTTCTAACACATGTCTATGATTTCATGCATTGTACATTTTGTATACACGTTCAACATTTTCAAATACATGTATATCATTTTTGAAATATATTTTCCGATGTCTATTTTTTCATACACATTGTATATTTCTGGTATATTTCCAAAACATTTTTTATACATGCTGAACATTTTTATATACATGCTTTTACATATTTTTAAAATACGTGTTAAATATGAGCGGAATGCTCGGGTCATTAGGCAAAAGAGTGCACCACCACCAATCTTACTCAACATCATCATCAAGATAGAGGCGCGGCTGTGGGTCACCGCGGGTGCCAAAAGGCGAGGGATAATATTTTTCGGATAGTAATAGTTTGTTGTAAAAGGGGTGGTATTTGTAACAAAACTCTATTCTCTTCTTAATTAATGGACGAGGCAAATCTTTTGCCTCCGTTGAATATTTTTTTTCCAATGCACATCGAAACAGTATGGTAATGATACAAAACATGTTTTCAAATTACAGTGAACTTGTTTTTACATTGTATAAACATTTTTTAATAACGCTCAAACAAAATGTAATGTACATATTATGAATGTTATGAAACGTTGTTTTGAATTATAGGGACAATTTTTTACATTCTATATTTTTTAAACGTTGTTATGAAACACGTGAACAATTTGTAATGTCACAAAGAGTTTAATTAATGATACCAACTTTTAAAGAAAAAATATACTAAGAAAGTTTTTGCATTGCGTTAACATTTCATATTTATAGTGATTTTTTTAAATTTCCACTAAATGAATTATTTTCTGAAATATATATATGTAGAAGGTCTCAAAATATAAAAAATGTAAAAAAGATAAAATGAATGAAATTTGCGAACTAATCCTACTGGGCTGGCCCGCTTAGCACGCTCCTAAGGCGATGCGTACCTCTATCTCTATAAGCGAGACAAAGAAGTGTCGGCGAAATCTCCCAAAGCTGATTTGTTTGGGCAGCACATGGTGGTCCAAAAAATATTCTTGTTTTTAAAATTTGTTCAAAATTTTAAACATATCTGCATTTCGAAAAATGTTTGTGGTTTTAAAATTTTGTTCATAACTTCAAAAGCTGTTCCCTTCTTCAAATTTTGTTTTTAAATTAAAAAAATGTTCACTTTTAAAAAAAATCTTCGAAATTTAAAAAACCGTTCACATTTTCAAGAAATTGTTCCTGTTTTCAAGAAAATCGCGCAATTTCAGAAAGTGTTAAAACATTGTTTAGAATTTCAAGAATTGTTCATTTATTTTTGTTTTGCTCTGAATTTTCACGAATTTTAATAAAAATCGTGATTACAAAAAAATGTTCAGAATTTCAGAAAATGTTCCTTTTTTCAAGGAAGTGTTAGAAAAATGTGCTAAAATGTTCGTGGTTTCTATTTTTTGTTTAGAGTTTAAAGAAATTGTCCCTGTTTCCAAAAATTGTTCACAGATCCAATTTTTAGCCTTTTCAAATTTTGTTTGGAGTTTGAAATGTCATTACGGGCTCGTACAAGACCACTTGTCCGTGACGAGCCTTATCATCGATTGACTAGTTTGGAGGCATTAGTGGTATGGCTCCGAGGGCTCTGCTGGAGGTTTAGCATTGAGCGGCCTAAGCGATGATGGTGTGTTTTGATAGCAAAAATGGACTGTTGGTCATCAATTCTGGCTACTAGAATTGGCCCGTCGGTGTTCTACATTCAAAACTCACGCTTTTCCCGCTGGTCAGTATTGCTGTTTATGCGTCCTGTTATAATCCATATCTACTGCCCGTTCCGATTCCAAAGCCACATTGTCATCGCCGAGCCCCTATTCGTTCAATTTTCACCATCTTTGGCCACACGCTGCCACTCCTCTCCTTGAAAATTGCCAATAAATATGCCACCGGAGAGGAGAACACTCGTCCTGATGCGTAGACCCCCCAGGACTGGGGGTAAGGCGAAGCCGAGTCCACAATTCGGAATGGCCGCTCTATCAAATCGGGGAACAACCGCAACTAGAAGCACAAAGCGTGATGGAGATGGTGTGAGCATGGCATATCTGGTCGCAATTGCGATGCGCAGTGATCAACACGGTAATGATGGCTGGCAGAAAAACCATCAATGGTAACAACGCAAGTCGCAAAAGTTGTCATATGACGATATCCGGGCGACGGAGAGGGGTTAGAGGGGGAGAGCTCACAGCGGGGCGACGGCGACGGCGGCAGGCGACGGCCGGGGCAGCGACGGGCGGGCGTGACGCAGCGGCGACGCAGGGAGCGACGGGACGGGCCCGGGCGGCGACGGAGACGAGGGCGGCGACGGGGACGGGGCGGCGATGGCGACGGGCGGCGACGAAGCGACGGGCGGCGACGGGAAGCGGCGGCGGCGACGGGTCGGTGACGGCGTCGATCGATCGAAGGCGGTGCTTCAATGGGGAAGCAGAGGAAGAAAAAGAGGAGAACGAAATTTTTGAAGTGTTGTATATATAGAAGGCACCTTTAGTACGGTTGGAGCCACCAACCGATACTAAAGGCCTGTTTTCAGCCTAAGCGGCGCGGAAGCGACCCGTTTAGTACCGGTGGTGGCACAAACCGGTACTAAAGGCCCCCCTTTAGTACCGGTTTGTGCCACGACCGGTACTAAAGAAGTCTTATTGCGCAGTCTTGATCTTGACAAGTTTAGTCCCACCTCGCTAGCCGAGGGGCGACCGCACTGGTTTATAAACCCCCGTGCGGTCGCTCTCTCGAGCTCCTCTCCAAAGCAGGCTTACTGGGCCTACGTGTTCTTTGCTGTCCTGTGGGCTCACTTGGCCTTTGCGGGCCTGCATCCTGGCCCAATGACAGGTTGGGTTTCTAGTCGTATGTAGGCCGCTCTGGCCTAGTAGGCAGGCTTTTTTTTATTTTTTTTGCTTTATTTATTTTTGTGTATTTAGAGTTTCTTTGTGAATATTTTTGCTTTAGGTACAAAAAATTACAAACTTTCTGTTAGTGCCCGTAGTTTTCAAATTTGAATAGTTTAAATTTTGAATTATTTGAAATTAGTGTGAATCACTAGTTTGTGAATAACTTAACTTTAAAAATCAGTAAAGGCATGAAAGAATCTGTTTGCACATAAAATTTCTTCGTTTCAAATGCCAAAACACATAACTACCCTAACTATTACAGAGATTCCCCTTTGGGTGTGAAACACAGAAGAAAGTGATGATAGTGAAGCCGATCACATCCCAGATCTTTGGGTGTGAAACTTTTTCTTCGCGTGTGTCCCTTTGCGCCGTAACCATGGAAAATCTTCATCATTTAACGGGATGCTTGGGTCAATATTCACTGTGAATGGAGCAATTTCATCAAACTTTTCATAATCTCCTGACATGTCTGTCTTGTCATCCACTCCCATGATGTTTCTCTTCCCGAGAAGAACTATGTGCCGCTTTGGCTCATCGTCACGATGCATTCGCTTCCTTATCTTTTTCTTTTCTTGTCTTGGTAGACATGTCCTTCACATAGAAAACCTGTGCCACATCATTGGCTAGGGCCGAATGGTTTGTCTGCATCATAAGATTGTTGAGATCCTTGTTGTCATTCCGTACTGCGGGTCTTCCGTTACCCGCCTCGTGTCATATTGACCCATTTGCACCGAAACAAAGGGACCTTTAAACCACGTCGATAGTCAAGTTCCCATATGTCCTGTATATAACCATAATATGTTTCCTTTCCGTCTTGGTTTACGCATCAAAGCGGACACCACTGTTTTGGTTGGTGCTCTTCTTATCTTGGGCGATCGTGTAAAATGTATTACCATTTATCTCGTACCCTTTGAAAGTCATTATATTCAAAGATGGTAACTGGGACAGCAAGTACAGGTCATCTTCAATAGAGGTGTCATGCATGGTACGTGTCTGCAACCAGCTGGCGAAACTCCTGGTTTGTTCACGTGTAATCCAGTCATCAGACCGCTCCGGGTGTTTGGAGCGTAGAAAATTCTTGTGTTCATCCATACGCGGAGCCACCAAGGCAGAATTACGTAGAAGCGTGTAGTGTGCTTCGGTGAGAGAATGTCCGTCCATACATATTATTTGTTCCCCTCCTAGCGTGCCTTTTCCATCGATCTGCCCTTATGCATGATTCAGGAACACCAATCGGCTTAAGGTCAGGAATAAAGTCAATACAAAACTCAATGACCTCCTCATTTTGATGGCCCTTGGAGATGCTTCCTTCTGGCCTAGCACGGTTATGAACATATTTCTTTAAGACTCCCATGAACCTCTCAAAGGGAACATATTGTGTAGAAATACAGGACCCAAAATGTTAATCTCTTCGCATAGGTGAACTAGGACGTGCGTCATGATATTGAAGAAGGATGGTGGGAACACCAACTCGAAACTGATAAGACATTGCACCAAATCATTCTGTAACCTTGGTATGATTTCTGGATCGATTACCTTCTGAGAGATTGCATTGAGAAATGCACATAGCTTCACAATGGCTAATCGAGCGTTTTCGGTAGAAGCCCCTCAATGCAACCGGAAGCGATTGCGTCATAATCACGTGGCAGTCATGAGACTTTAGGTTACGGAACTTTTTCTGCCATGTTTATTATTCCCTTTATATTCGACGAAGCCGACGATACCTTAATCTTGAGCGGAACATTCAAAGAAGATTTCCTTCTCTTCTTTGGTAAGAGCGTAGCTTGCATGACCACGATGTATGCCGTCTTCTCCGTGCATACGTTGCTGGTCCTCCGTGCCTCGGTGTATCTTTTGTCTTCCCATACACGCCCAAGAAGCCAAGCGAGGTCACGCAAAGATTCTTCGTCACGTGCATCACGTCGATTGCGGAGCGAACCTCTAGGTCTTTCCAATATGGCAGGTCCCAAAATATAGATTTCTTCTTCCACATGGGTGCGCGTCCGTCAGCGTCCTTTGGAACAGGTTGTCCGCCAGGACCCTTTCCAAATATCACCTTCAAATCCTTGACCATATCATGTACATCAGCACCAAGACGGTGGCGAGGCTTCGTCCGGTGATCCGCCTCACCTTTGAAATGCTTGCCTTTCTTTCTTACGGGATGCCTGCTCGGAAGAAATTGGCGATGTCCCGGTACACATTCTTCTTACAACTATTCAAATATATATCGTCGGTATCATCCAAACAGTGCGTGCATCCGCGGTATCCCTTGTTTGTCTGTCACGAAAGGTTCTTGAGAGCAGGCCAATCATTGATGGTCACGAACAGCAACGCCTTTAGGTCAAATTCTTCCCCATGTGCTCATCCCACGACGCACACCTGTTCCATTCCACAGTTGTAAGAGTTCTTCAACTAATGTCCTTAGGTACACATCAATGTCGTTGCCGGGTTGCTTAGGGCCTTGGATGAGCACCGCATCATAATGAACTTCCGCTTCATGCATAACCAAGGAGGAAGGTTATACAAACATAGATTCACGAGCCAGGTGCTATGGTTGCTGCTCTGCTCCCCAAAAGGATTAATGCCATCTGCGCTTAGACCAAACCATACGCTCCTTGCGTCATCTGCAAACTCCTTCCCGTACTTTCTTTCGATTTTTCTCCACTGCGACCCGTCAGCGGGTACTCTCAACTTTCCGTCTTTCTTATGGTCTTTTCTGTGCCATCGCATCGCCTTGGCATGCTCTTTGTTTTGGAACAAACGTTTCAACCGTGGTATTATAGGAGAATACCACATCACCTTGGCAGGAATCTTCTTCCTGGGGCGCTCGCCCTCGACATCACCAGGGTCATTGCGGCTGATCTTATAGCGCAATGCACCACATACCGAAGCAGCGTTCAAATCCTCGTACTCACCGCGGTAGAGGATGCAATCATTAGGGCATGCATGTATCTTCTGCACCTCTAACCCTAGAGGGCAGACAGCCTTCTTTGCTTTGTACGTACTCTCGGGCAATTCATTGTCCTTTGGAAGCATATCGTTTATCATTACCAGCAACTTTCCAAATCACTTGCGCAGTTTCTCTTTGCATCGGCAATGGCCCGACCTAGATCATCAACGGGCTCATCTGATGCCTCTTCTTCAGCTTCTTCCCGCATTGCCGGCTCAGCTTCTTCCCGCATTACTGGCTCAGGTTCTTCCCCATTGTTGTATCATCGTATTCAGGGAACCCATGGCCAGGATAGCTGTCGTCGTCCTCTTCTTCTTCATTGTCTTCCATCATAAACCCTCTTTCTCCGTGCTTGGTCCAAACATTATAGTGGGGCATGAAACCGGACTCAAACAGTGGGCGTGAATGGTTCTTGGCGTGGAAGTAATTGCGACCATTCTTACAACTAGCACATGGACAAGGCATAAAACCATCCGCCCGCTTGTTTGCCTCAGCCATAGCGAGAAAAGTATGCGCCCTCAACGAACTGGGAGAGCATCGGTCATCATACATCCATTGCGGCTCATCTTCATTACACAACACCGAATAGACCAAATTAATACAAGTTCATACATAAAGTTCATACAACACTTAAATGCAACAAACAAATAACTCTCTAGCTAAAGCATTTAAATGCAACAACAAATGCGATCAAGATCGCAACTAAGGTAACAATTGATCCAACAACATAATGATACCAAGCCTCACTATCGATGGCATATTTTCTAATCTTTCTAATCTTCAAGCGCATTTTCTCCATCTTGATCTTGTGATCATCGGCGACATCGGCAACATGCAACTCCAATTCCATCTTCTCCCCTCAATTCTTTTCAATTTTTCTTTCAAGTACTCATTTTCTCTTTCAACTAAATTTAACCTCTCGACAATAGGGTCGGTTGGAATTTCGGTTCACATACCTCCTAGATAAAAATATCTATGTCAACTTGATGGGCATAATTTGTCATAAACACAAAATGCAACAAATAGTTTTAAAAGAGAATATACCACATCTGAATCATAACAAGGACGAGGGCCGACGGGGACGGATATCAAAACCATGGCACTATGTATAACAAACAACGTACGGGTAAGATAATTATACGAGTAACTATATATCCAAATCACACAAACATCACTTTTTTATATAAAATTTCATGAATAAGAGGCTCACCACAAGGTGGTGCCGTCGACGGAATGGTGCGGGCGATCGACTGTGGTTACGACGGAGATTTAGAAGGCACTAAGTAAAACACATCTACATATGCAAACTAAGTGTTATTTTGACCTCAAATTGCATATAAATCAAATACTACCACATATAATTCCTCCCAAATTACTAAAACCCACAATTAATCACTATATAAACCAATGCAAGAGCTAATCTAGCAATGAGAGATGAAAGGACAAAGTTGCTAACCTTGGTGATCATTTGGATGGATGGGGGCCTGCAAATCTTGACAAATTTCGGGCAAATTTTGTGATGAACTCGAGAGGAAGAAGGGAAGAACAGAGGAGAGGGAGAGGGGAAAGGGGGAAGAACAGAGTGCGGGTGGATGAAGGGTTTATATAGGACGACCTTTAGTACCGGTTCGTGCCACGAACCGGTACTAAAGGTGCTGGAAGGGCCCCACTCTGACAACATCCTGCCACCACTTTCTTTAGTACCGGTTCGTGGCACGAACCGGTGCTAAAGGTTCGCCACGAACCGGTACTAAAGAGCTCCTCCCGCCTAGCCGTTGGAACCGGCACTAATGGACACATTAGTGCCGGTTCTGTTACAAACCGGGACTAATGTGTCTCACATTTGACCCTTTTTCTACTCGTGTTTTTAGCAGCTAACTCTTACTCAATGTTTCAGGAGAAGGCATGCTGAAATCTTCATTATCACCAGTGGGATTGATGTAGTGATCCAGGAAGAGGTCGCTGATAAATCTCCGAACCATCAGCAATTCACCAGCTGGGAGCGGTTCAGGGGTCCTCGGTTTTAAGAGCTTGGGACAGAGGTGTAATGCCTGACAGAGAATCAGCAATAGAATGCATTTTGCATGCATTTTTCATCGAGTGAAACTACTTGAAGAGCTGCAGTATTTTTAAGATCAGAATGTGCCATGTGAGTGGAGTAGAAGATATTAATTAAGATAGACTTATTGGTACTAATTTAGAGGATTGTCTCAGCAGATTTGCAGACGGAGATCATGTGTCTGCAAACATAGTATCCACAAAGGTTGGCCCCTGCTTCTTGCCGAGGACACTGAATATTTTGTTGTACAGAATTAGTCATGTATTTGTCCTGTTAGGAACAACCTAACCAGTGTTAGATGTATTATTTTTCTTTGGACAAAATAGGAAGAGGTTTATTTAGAAGCTTGAACATTTGACTAGCGTAAGGAAATGTATTTGCAGACCGTTGGATAAATTTTCCGAAAATAACGGTTTTCAGTGTGTTACCGGAGAAACGATCTCGTGCTGCAGAGGTAGTTCCCTCTTGAACAGGTTCCCTGGTTTAGTTTTCCACAACGCGAGCACACTGCAAATGATGATGAATTTTTACAACATCAATTATTGAACCAGAAGCAAATGATGATGAATTTTGACAACATCAATTATTGAACCAGATATGAATGCAAATTAATTTCAACATCATAGAATTCAATACCTATCCATGAATTGCTGAAGATGCGTCAGATCCTGAGCGTTTGTTGACTCTCAGAAAGAATCGATGTAGTAAACTGTGTTCTTGTTTGGAACAATGAATACCAATATCCAGTAATCGATACATATTAAGAAAGCCACGAACTTATGAATTATGTCGAAATCTAAAAGAGAATAAGTGTATGCATGGTTGTTTACATGACTTACCGATCATGATATGGCCGGAGAAATGCTTACGCATGGGACATGTTTTCAAGAGACGAATGACCATGTTAACGGCCCGATCCGTAGGTCCTTACCATGTATTGTTGTGCCATTTTCTAATTCAGGATCTATGAAATACACACTCTCCATTTTTCTTCTCTGTAGCGTTCAATCCCCGAGAGGAATAAAATGCAGTTAGTTGTTTATCATTTACAACCTTGTATGAAGAAGTTGATCAGAGTTTGTTAAGTACTTAGAAAATCAGGCATCTAACAAGAGTTGCATCGAGCACTTTGAAGTTGAAGAAGAGATGTAAGTCCTCAAAACTCACATCGATGGAACCAACATCGTGTCGGAAATGATCTCTGTTGTAGTGGACTAGCAAACCATGATGACCTGCTGACATTAGATCCATGCAATATTCATGTAACTCGCGACAACTGGAGCTGCACTCATCAAAGTATTCGCCAACAAGAAATGGCTGGCCATGGACGTAATAGCATGTTTGAAGTACGCCTGCTTTACTTTTAGCAAGCAACAAACATACTTCTTCATCATCCATGGCATTAGAAATAATATTACTCCCGATTCGAACAAGCTGCTGTTAATTTGGTTACGGCGATGAGTGCTTTAAGTAAGAGGCAATCGTTCTCTTTCCTCCTCACTTTCCCACCACGCTTCCTCGTGGTCGTGGGTGTAGCCTTTTTGGCCACTTCCTTGTTGGTAGTTGAAGCATTTCTGGCAGAACGTCTGGTTGCCTGCAAGGTAGACTGCCGAGCAGACGGTGAAGCTTGGACGGACTGCTTAGCAGACGGTTTATCTATGCCGGACCGCCGAGCTAGCGGGCTGCTGTGACGGACTGCTGGGCTGTAGGAGTAGAGGCATCGGACTGCTGACCATGCATTGAAGCTATGTCGGGTTTCTGCGCCGGTGGTGCCAACTTGTTAGTGTGCTGAGGAGGCCGTGCCAACACGTTGGTTTGCTGAGCAGGAAGTGCCGACGCATGGGTATGCTGATCACGCGACTGCGGACCGACCGATGAGCGATCGGTTACGGACCTCTGATCGCTTAGCAGGCGGTTCCGAAGCATCAGACCGCTTAGCTGTCTGTTCCACCAGGTTGGTCTACTGAGCATGTGCTGCAGCTGGGTCTCCCCGCGCTGCTTCAGCGGCCGACATTTGAACTGGTTGTGCGTCTTCAACAGTTGTAGGCCTTGCCACTGGTTGCTTTGGGGCGGAGGATGACATGGACTATACGCCACAAAGTCGGGCCGACTGATCACAGGTTGATGCATCAGCCCGTGAGAGCTACTGTGGCAAGGAGAGTGTCGGTGTCAAAACTGGCGGATCTCGGGTAGGGGGTCCCGAACTGTGCGTCTAGGCGGATGGTAATAGGAGACAAGGGACACGATGTTTTTACCCAGGTTCGGGCCCTCTCGATGGAGGTAAAACCCTACTCCTGCTTGATTAATATTGATGATATGGGTACTACAAGAGTAGATCTACCACGAGATCGTAGAGGCTAAACCCTAGAAGCTAGCCTATGGTATGATTGTTGTTCGTCCTCTGGGACTAAAACCCTCCGGTTTATATAGACACCGGATAGGGTTAGGGTTACCAGAGTCGGTTACAATGGTAGGAGATCTACATATCCGTATCGCCAAGCTTGCCTTCCACGCCAAGGAAAGTCCCATCCGGACACGGGACGAAGTCTTCAATCTTGTATCTTCATAGTCCAGAGTCCGACCAATGGTGATAGTTCGCTATCCGGACACCCCTATTCCGGGACTCCTCGGTAGCCCCGAACCAGGCTTCAATGACGATGAGTCCGGCGCGTAGATTGTCTTCGGCATTGCGAGGCGGGTTCTTCTCCAAATTCCATATACTTGTCGAGTAGTGTCCGGCTTCTGATAAATGCTGCGCTCCTTGGCTTCTACGCCCAATAATGGCCCTCTTCCACGTATAGAATGAATGTGAAAAGTCAGGGTATCTTTACATTTACCCCCTCACAGGCAAATGAGCCGTCTATAAAAGAGACGGGGATCCGGACCGGATCGCACCATCTTCCCTTCGTGAGCCTTCATCAGAGCACCTTTGAAAAAAAATCCACTCCATCATGGACAGTCGACGCGACTCCTCCTCTCGCGCTCCCAGCCCTCAGCCCGCAGATTGGGGGAGATGGTCGATCCCCAAGACAATGATTGGTGGTGCTCCAAACCAAGGAGTCCTTCCCCGGCCTTCTTGGTTCCGGTGCGTTCGGACTCGCCACTTATAAGGGCAGGAAGCGGCGGAGGCGTCCCGATCCCTCTAAGGGAGAGCGGGTGTGCTTCGTCTCTTATCTAATGAGAGGACTTGGATTTCCAAATCATCCATTTCTCCGGGGCTTCGGAGTTCTCTGACCTCCAATGCACAACCTTCGCCTGCCTCCATCTTGCATATAACGGGCTTTGTGGCCCTTTGCGAGCTGTTTCTGGGCGTTGAGGCCCATTTCGCTGTGGAAGAGATTGTTCTGCCTTGTGCCTCGTTCTCACGAAGGGTCAATATATCAAGTGGGCGGAGCCGAATTATGGCGCATCGCCGGGACCGGATACCTATCCGGAACCCCAAAGAAGGCGTCCGAAGACTGGCCCTCGGAATGGTTTTACATGGAGGACGTCCCGCTGCCGGATCCTGTTCGGATCGGCCTTCCAGAGTTTAGCAACGCTCCTCTGAAGAAGCGCCTAAGCTGGCGCCCGTGGAGCCCCCAGAGGGAAAATGACCGGGTCATCCTTTACTTGATGAGCCGAATAAGATTGCTGGCTCATGCCGGATTGACCATGATTGGAGTCATGGCAATCTGCATTATGAGGGGAGTCCAGCCGCTCCAATATAGGGGCCACCCCATGTGGGATTTCAACGGGGAGGATGATGCCACCCGTCATGGCCGCAAAGGGCCGGGATCGGTCACCGAACTGGTGAAGACCTTGTCCGCCATGTACAAAGGGGAAGAGGAGGACTTTCTCCGCGTCAATCCACTGAGCGGGTTTTCTTCGAATAATCCTCGAAGTTGGGTAAGTGAATATCTTTGTGGCCTATCCGATCCATGTTCCCGTGGTTAAATATCTCATTTCATGGTTTCTGCGCAGGAACTGTGCCGGGCCGTGGAAAAGATACACAGCCCGCCTCCACAACCAGAGGATCCGGAACGGTCCCTCGATCCGGCCTCCGAAGAAGACTCGGATATAAAGGTGGAGCTGATCGACGGGGTGTTCCATCAACTTAGCATCGACAATGCTTTTGTTGCCATTACGGACAACTACCCCGGACTATTTCCGGCCTCCCAGGTAACCGTGACCGAAGTCTGGATACCATGACCCACCCGTGCTATACTTCTAATCACCGCGTATTTGATGGTGTTTCGCAGGGGTGCCTTGAGCAGGAAGCCGAGCCTGCCGCGGCCGTCCAACAAGGGCAGCTCGCCCAACAGCGGAAAAAAATGCAGTCTGACTCGAGACGTCGCCACAACGGTATGATGTGCCATCGTGTTTTAAGGAGAGGTTCCTGGGAGGCACACTGACGCTCGTGGTTTTTTCAGGAAAAAGAGCGCTCGCCGGACTGAGTCCGGAGAAGTTGCCAATCGGACCTCCGCCAGCCAGGCTCAAAAGCCGAGTCCGGAAGGGGTACAAACACGAGGCGTGCGTCGGATGCTCCTCCAACGGAGGATGCCGACAGACTGTCCGCCACCAAGTCGGAGGTGGAGAGCGCCATGAATCATAGGCGCCGCCGGACTGTTCTACGTGACGCATGTTTCTCCCAAGAGGCGTTGGACGCCTTTAATTCGGGAGAAGCGCACCTCCGTGCCGCTCAAGATGGCCTAGCCAGAGCCACGGAGCAGTATGTGAAAGACATACGGGTAAGGAATTTTTAGCGATTATATATGCCAATAGCCCCCGAGACTTAAAATAGTTAGGATAACTGATTTAAGGATCATTTGGAATGCAGGTTCTTACCGAAAAGAATACCCGTTTGTCTCAGGAGCTTAAAGAGTGCAAGGCCCAACTTGAGGCCGCACTGGCCGCGACCGGGGAAGCCATGAAGACTCCCTCTAGTAATATATGCCCTTCAAAGTAGAAGTAGTTTCGCAAAGTGCGGTGTGTGCATAAATCTGACATTAACAGTGCAAATAGCGCCGGGATGGATCCGGACAAGCAACAGCTCCTGCGCCAGCTAAAGGCCAGCGAGAGCGTGCTTACGAGGGTGCGGCAGGAGAAAAATAACCTCCAAGATGCCAACACCCAACTGGGTGAGAAACTAAAGGATGTTCGTGCCCAGTTGTCTGACTCCGTAAAGGAGAATCGACGTCTTCGTCGCGACATTTTCAGTAAGTGCTTAAACGAACTTTGAAAGAGTTCGGCGAGGAAGGCGACTAACATAAACATGTATGTAGGTTTGCTCACAGGTCGTCCTGAGGAGGAGATGCCCAGTTCTTCGGGTGATCTTCTTCCCGAACTGCGTCGGTACATTTAACGAAGTTCGGCAGGTGATGAAAAGCGTCGCCAGGCCTTGTGGCCATCTATCTCCCTGCCCGAAGGCATTGGGGGGCTGGCAGCGGCTTCAAGGAGCACGGCGGCGCTTCCGACTATGGAAGATATCGGCCTGCCGTCAAGGCGCCAGGGAGGCCTGGGCCATGGTAAAGACGTGGTACACGAAGGCTGACCCAAACCACATGGCCGAAGTCGGACTGTGGGGCCTGATGGGAAGGAGATCCCTGTAAGCTTAGTGTACGGCCAAGTAGAATTGGCCGCCAAGTATTCCCTGCAAGATTGTAAATTAGACAGCCTATTAGATGGCATTGAGGAGGAATACAATCAGTCGAGTTGACTATGTAATTTAATATGACATGAAAAATGTCTTCTAGCCAGATTGTAGATCGTTTGTCACAGCGGACCTTTTAACCCGACCTCGGGACCCAATAGTCCGGAGTGTGTCCGAATACCCTCGCGGTTATGTAAGAACCAGTGCATGCATGGAGACAAGGCTTAGGGGTCATTATTGCTGTATCAGACAAGTGCCCAACTAGTTATGTTATATTACATGGATAGTAAGAAACATCTTCCAGGAGAATAGTTCCGTTAAGGGTTCCTTTCCCTGGGAGGCATGCCCTAAAGTGCATGTCCAAACTGCTAAGAAAGCAGAAAATCATCTGGGGGCAGATGGGTAAATAGTAAAAAATCATCTTTCAGTTCACCGACCGAATATTCCCTTAAGAACGTAGCTTTCGGCTTCACCCAGTCTGAGGCACACATCTGCTGACCCGTCAGTAACAATCGCAGAGGTGCTCCCTTTACCGCCTAGCCGAACAATCGGGAACGTAGGGGTAAGCACAGGAGCCAGGCAATCCAGCTTGGCCAAAACTTAAGTCATATCGATGCATATAATGGTGAGTAAAAGGTACATGCGGAAGTTTGACACATGTGTTGGGCATAAACCCCGTATAAATAAGCTTCATTAAAGAAGCCCCAGGTATAATGAGCGCGGTGGTAGCGTCAAATATGTGCGAACAAAGCGCAAGCGAGCCTCTAAAGGCTTCAAGAAGAAGGAGGAGGAAGGAGAGAAATAAAAGACAGCTAAAGTATAAATTTTGGACGGAGGAAGGAGACTAACTCAGAGTCTGGCGCTAGGCGTAGAATCTTCGTAGACGGGCTGTGTTCCATGGGTTTGGCTCGAGTCGGTTATCCGATGCGTTTCGCAGATGGTATGCCCCGCCGGTCAGGACCTGGTCGATGATGAAGGGACCTTCCCATTTGGGCTTGAGTTTGCCCTTTTCTTGTCCAGTGGGCGTAGAACTAGTTCGCCAACGTTGTAAGCTTTGGCCCGTACTTCTCTGCTTTGGTATCTTCGAGCCTGCTGTTGATAAAATGCGGAACGAGCTTTTGCCACGTCGCGCTCCTCCTCCAAGGCGTCCAGATTGTCCTGCCGATCGAGTTCGGCTTCTCTTTCTTCATACATGCGCACGCCGAGGTGAGTCATGAATTATGTCGCAGGCAAAACTGCCTCTGCGCCGTACCTCATAAAGAATGGTGTGAATCCGGTAGTGCGATTTGGCGTGGTCCGCAGCCCCGTAGTAAAGAGTCGAGCTCCTCTACCCAGTGCGTGTTAGATTCCTTAAGGGACCGCACTAGTCTGGGTTTAATGCCGCTCATGATTAGACCATTTGCCCGCTCGACTTGACTGTTAGTTTGAGGGTGATAGACTGAGGCGTAATCGAGCTTGATGCCCATGTTTTTGCACCATAATTTGACCTCATCAGCTGTGAAGTTGGTGCTGTTATCAGTGATGATACTGTGGGGGACGCCGTAACGGTGCACTACTCCTGATATGAAGTCTATCACCGGTTCGGATTCGACCGTTTTAACAGGCTTGGCCCTATCCATTTGGTGAATTTATCCACCATGACCAATAGGTATTTTTGCTTGTGGGTTCCTCCCTTAAGGGGTCCAACCATGTCAAGCCCCCAGACCGCGAACGGCCAGGTGATGGGTATAGTTTTGAGGGCCGTGGGTGGCATGTGGCTTTGGTTAGCAAAAAGCTGGCAACCGACGCATCGTTGGACTAAATCCTGCGCATCTGCCCGGGCCGTCGGCCAATAAAATCCTGTACGGAAGGCCTTGCCTACAAGGGCCCGGGCTGCGGCATGGTGCCCACCCAGTCCGGCATGAATTTCAGCCAGGAGGTTTCGCCCTTCCTCTTCGGAGATACACCTTTGAAGGACTGCTGTTGTGCTTTTCTTATAGAGCTCTCCCTCATGGACTTTATAGGCTTTGGATCGCCGTACTATGCAGCGAGCCTCATTTTGGTCTTCGGGAGTTCCTGCCTAGTTAGGTAGGCTAGGAATGGCTCCGTCCACGGGGCAATAACCGCCATTATTTCGTGGGCGGAGGGTGTTATCTCGTTGGCAGAGCCTCCAATTGTGTCAGAGTGTTCGGTGTCAGGCAGTGCGGTTGGGTCCGGATTGTTATTTCCGGACTCCCCTTCCCATAGTATGGATGGCTTGAACAACCGTTCCAGGAAGATGTTGGGCGGGACGGCATCGCGTTTTGCGCCGATGCGTGCCAATATGTCCGCCGCCTGGTTGTTATCCCGGGCTATATGATGAAACTCGAGCCCTTCGAACCGTGCTGGAATTTTTAGGACCGCGTTGCGGTACTCTGCCATTTTCGGATCTTTGGCATCAAAGTCTCCGTTTATTTGAGATATCGCGAGGTTTGAATCCCCGCGCACCTCTAGGCGTTTAATGCCCATGGAGACTGCCATCCGTAGGCCGTGCAGAAGGGCCTCGTATTCGGCTGTGTTGTTGGAGTCCGTGTACATTATCTGAAGGACGTATTGGACTGTGTCCCCAGTTGGGGATGTTAGGACGACACCAGCCCCCAGGCCGGCCAACATTTTGGAGCCGTCGAAGTGCATGATCCAATTGGAATATGCGCCGTACTATTTAGGGAGTTCGGCTTCGGTCCATTCGGCAACGAAATCGGCCAATACTTGTGACTTAATAGCTCGTCGTGGCTTATAGGTTATGTCGAATGGGAGGAGCTCGATGGCCCATTTGGCAATCTGGCCCGTCAGCGTCGCGGTTGTTTATAATTTGGTAAGAGGTACTTGGAGGCTACTGTAATCGAACACTCTTGAAAGTAGTGTCGCAGCTTCCGGGATGCCATGAACACCGCGTATGCTATCTTTTGATAATGTGGGTACCTGGACTTGCATGGAGTTAGGACAGTGGACACATAGTAAACTGGTTTTTGAAGAGGGAACCTGTGTCCGTCCATTTCTCGTTCGACGACGAGCACCGCGCTAACAACTTGATGTGTTGCAGCGATATATAATAGCATTGGTTCGCCCATGTTGGGCGCGGCCAGGACCGGATTTGTTGCCAATATGGCTTTTATTTCTTCGAGTTCGGCCGTGGCGGCATCCGTCCACTCGAAGTGTTCGGTGCGCCGGAGGAGGCGGTAAAGGGGTAACGCCTTTTCTCCCAAGCGGAAATAAAGCGGCTTAGAGCCGCTACACATCCAAATCAATTTTGTATTTGTTTGAGGTCTTTAGGAATATCCAATTGTGACAGAGCTCGGATCTTGGTTGGGTTTGCTTCAATTCCTCTACCGGACACAATGAAGCCCAAGAGCTTTCCAGCTGGAACGCCGAAGACGCATTTTTCCGGATTGAGCTTAATGTCATATTTTTGGAGATTGTCGAATGTGAGTCTCAAGTCGTCTACTAGAGTTTCGACATGCTTGGATTTGACGACCACGTCATCTACATATGCCTCCACTGTTTTGCCGATCTGGTTTGCCAGACATGTCTGAATCATGCGCTGATATGTTGCGCGGGCGTTTTTGAGCCCGAAGGGCATTGTCTTGAAGCAGAATGGGCCGTATGGAGTGATGAATGCCGTTGCGGCTTGGTCTTGCTCCGCCATCTTAATTTGGTGGTAGCCGGAGTATGCGTCGAGGAAGCACAATGAATCGTGTCCTGCTGTGGCGTCAATAATTTGATCAATGCGAGGGAGGGGGAAGGGATCCTTTGGGCAAGCCTTATTAAGGTCCTTGAAATCGACACATAGGCGCCAGGATTTGTCCTTCTTTGGTACCATCACCAGAGTTGCTAGCCAGTCCGGATGTTTTATATCTCTGATGAATCCGGCTTCCAGAAGTTTGGCTAGCTCCTCTCCCATGGCCTGTCTCTTGGGTTCGAAAAAATGCCGAAGAGCCTGCTTGACTGGCTTAAATCCTTTTAGGATATTTAGGCTGTGCTCGGCCAGCCGACGTGGGATTCCTGGTATGTCTGAAGGATGCCAGACAAAAATGTCCCAGTTTTCTCGTAGAAATTCTCGTAGTGCGGCGTCTACATCAGGGTTTAATTGTGCCCCAATGGAGGCCGTCTTTGCAGGGTCCATTGGGTGGACTTGGAATTTGACTATTTCATTCGCTGGTTTAAAAGAGGTGGACTGGGATCTTTTATCAAGTATTACATCGTCCCTGTTCACCGTGGAGCGCACCGCAATGAGTTCCTCGGCCGCTAGGGCTTCGGATAGTGCCTCGAGGGCTAGTGTGGCTGTCTTGTTTTCGGTAGCGAGTGCTATGTTCAGATCACTAGCGAGAGTGATGATTCCATTAGGTCCCGCATTTTAAGCTTCATGTACCCATAATGGGGTATAGCTTGAAAAATTGTGAATGCCTCTCGCCCTAATAGAGCGTGATATCCGCTGCTGAGCAGGGCCACTTGAAATGTGACCTCCTCGGACCTGTAATTGTCCGGTGAGCCGAAAACTACGTCCAATGTGATTTTTCCTGTGCAGCATGCTTCCCGGCTAGGGATTATTCCTCTGAAGGTTGTGCTGCTTCGCTCGTTGCGGTTCCAGTATATTTCCATTTTTCGGAGGGTTTCCTCATAGATGAGGTTTAATCCGCTGCCGCCATCCATGAGTACCTTAGTAAGGCGAAAGCCGTCCACAATTGGACCGAGGACAGTGCGGCTGGTGCTCGGGGTGTTTGGAATTTGGGTTCGTCACTGGCATTAAAGGTAATAGCCGTGTCACTCCATGGATTTATTGTTGCTACTTGGTAGACTTCGGCAAGGTTGCGGAGTGTTCGCTTCCGCATGTTATTTGATGTGAAAGTCTCGAAGACTGTTAATACCGTACTGGTATTGTTGGGCTGGGATTCTGAAGCTAGAAGCTCTTCGCCACTTTTGGCCACCTGCCGTAGTATCCAACATGCTCGAAGGCTATGAGTGTGAGTGGCGTCCTCTGTGCTATGAATTTTGCAGGGTCCGTTGAGCCATCCCTCCAGTATGGTTCCATGCCCTTTAGGGGGTCTTTGTTTTTTGGTATTTAACCCAGGTGGTTGGTGATGATGCACCCTTTTATTTTGGACTAGGGCTGTGTTCGGGGCCGGATTATCCCAAAATTTACTTTCGGTTTTCCAAGCACTCTCCATCGCACAGTACTTTTGTACTATGGTCACCAAGTCAGCAAGGCGTGTAATTTCACGACGACTTATGGCGTTTAGGATTCCTTCGTCCGTGCAATTATTGCAGAAGAGTGAGATTGCGTCCTCCTCTTGGCAGTCCTTTATCCTGTCCATAACCAGGAGGAATCTGGCCCAGTAATGATGTACTGTTTCAGCGGGCTCTTGCCGAATTCGGGATAGATCGCTAATGTTTGGTCTGGCGGGTGGAACTAGATCCGGAACCCCGTCCAATCTAAGACTCAGGGGCCGAGAAGTTTCCTAACTCGGAAGTTTGGGTTTTTGGATGTTATCCAATGAATCCAACCCGCCACCTGACTCTAAGTTCAGGATTTGATCGACATCCGTCCCTCCGCGGGAATCCGGCATGGAGGGGTCGGGAATCCGGACGTAGCTAGTCCTTAAGACAGAAGAAGAGTCGCCGTATTGTTCCTCTACCACAGTAATGTGGTGGGTAGCCTGGGGAGAGGTAATCTCTCTCAGATCGGTTTTAGGCCCGATCTGATCGTAGTCAGTGGCGACTCCTGTATGGCGATGCGATCCAAGAGCTCGTTCACGGAGGAGAGCTCGATCGGATCTAGCTGCTCGGCAAGTTCCGAGTTCACATGAAGATTGGTTTCGATGACCCGAGAAGTCATCGTCGGCGCGGCGGCCGAACTGGTGGTCATAAGGAAATCACCTAGCCGAAGAGTCGGCGGCGGCCAAGGCTCCTTTGGCGATAATGTCGTCTTTAATGACGGGATGAGGCATCCTTCCTGACGGTGACGGCACAGAGGAACTCTCAATGAAAGCGCCAATGTCGGTGTCAAAACCGGCGGATCTCGGGTAGGGGGTCCCGAACTGTGCGTCTAGGCGGATGGTAACAGAGACAAGGGACACGATGTTTTTACCCGAGTTCGGGCCCTCTCGATGGAGGTAAAACCCTACTCTTTCTTGATTAATATTGATGATATGGGTAGTACAAGAGTAGATCTACCACGAGATCAGAGAGGCTAAACCCTAGAAGCTAGCCTATGGTATGATTGTTGTTCGTCCTACGGACTAAAACCCTCCGGTTTATATAGATAACGGATAGGGTTAGGTTTACACAGAGTCGGTTAGAATGGTTGGAGATCTACATATCCGTATCGCCAAGCTTGCCTTCCACGCCAAGGAAAGTCCCATCCGGACACGGGACGAAGTCTTCAATCTTGCATCTTCATAGTCCAGGAGTCCGGCCAACGGTGATAGTTCGCTATCCGGACACCCCTAATCCGGGACTCCTCGAGAGAGCATCACCGGTTGAGGCGGCGATGGTTGCTCTTGGTGGGGCTTCAGGATCTCATCGATGAACTCTATTTCCTTTCATGGCCACCGGATGTGATGTAACAATGTTTCTCCCAAGGTCCTTTGCTCATCGAAGTCTCCTAGGATATTCTTGAGGAAAATTCATTGAATCCAGGCTTTACTTCAGTCATGTAGCACTTCACACAGCCCGGCTTCAATGGCACATTGTCCAAGAAGAGGCCATCTTATAAGAAGGGTAGGCAAACCCAGGCTGTTGCACATTTTAATGTACCTTCATAATGTGTAAGCACACCCTTCATCATCTTTCATTCCAGATAGATCAGATATAGCATCATCACGAGCAGCTGCAGTCTCAGTGTCGCTGGGGCCAGCTGATGCACAACTACTCTTGTGCAGTGTTGTCGCGCAATAAGCAACAGCCAACATGCCCGCATCCCCTCCCATCTGCTGGCTATCTGTCAGTGTTAGAGTCTTCTGCATAATCGTTGACTCCTGAACATCCTTTGAACAGCCGGATAAATCTCCTTCCTCAACCTTTCATACAATGCATTCTGCTTCATTTCACTCCTCGCTTTTTTCATGCCGAGCCTCTCTTCTTTGCTGAGTGTGAAAGTCCTCTTGTGCGGGACATTAACACCTATACCCCTTGCACAGCTAGTGAGCTCTTTTGTTTCTAGAGCAATGGACAGAATGTCACATGGCCCCGAGTTCCTGTAGAACCTTCCAGGGGTCTTGGAAGCCTCTAACATCACTTGATACAGTTAGGTGTCATGTGAGTTTTCAAAGTAATAAGTTTCGTAATCACGCCTCTTTGCACGTGCCCGCAAGTAGTCTCTGGCGCGTTGGCCCCTGGTTTCACTAAAGGCCAGTTTCCCACCGCCGCTACTACTTCTTTGTCCTCCTGTTCCCATATCAGTTTCATGCCGTAGTATCCTGCCGCACCCATACGGTGGGGGTGTATGTTCTTCTTCTGAAGTTCCGATTGCTTGAAACTCTTCTCAGCAAACTCTTTAGTTGCCCTGACCCTTTTGAATTCTTCCTAGTCTACCTTTGTAATTTGGGGGTATGCGGGGATTGGGTCCTTGCCTTCACTCAAGTACTTCTTGTACAGCACGTGCTTCCAGTTTCTCCAAGCATCCCTAGCCTTCTTCAGTGCAGCGTGTTCCACCTGCATTCTCCACTGCTCTGGAACGTTGAAGTGATCCATGATCTCCCGGACTATCCTTCGCCGTGTTTCTGTGTCAGCCTTCCGAAACCCCGGCAGATTAATGTTGAGCCTTGCCCTGCCAACAAATCCACACACACTCCTGAACCTCGTGCGTGCTTTATCTGGTTTAGTTGGAGCCCAAGACTTTAAATCAATCTCGGTTACTTCATATACACCTTTAGGCTGGCATGTGGGCTTCCTTGGAGCGTTCCTTCGTGTCCTGACCGGAAGGGTAATTTCTGCAGCTCTATCCCGTTCAAGATAACTTGATCCCTCACAATCTGCTAAAGACCTAGGGTTGTCCGAATAAAATGAAGATACATCACCTGAAGCATGAGTGATGTCGCTGCTACTCGGCATCTACAGAGAACACATGCAAAACTCAGGAAAGGAGGATAAGCATAAAACTAACAACTTGGTATCAAGCTTTCTAAACATGCCATGCAATAATTAGAAAATGTACGGCTAATTTGTTAAGTTTGTGTGACTCGGGCACCCACGATCTGTAAATAGGTAGTAACTTATTGGAACAAATACAACTTATATGTAGTAAAGAAGGTAGATAATGAACATATATACGCTCTCCGTTATTTTATAGCCAATTTGGAACACACGGAACGAAATTGGAAGAGGGATTGCGAGGAAATATGCCTCACCGCGATGGAGAGCACTAACTAACATAGTTCTTAATGCAAACCTGGCCGGACCACAGAGAGGCGAGGGTCTTACATCGATATGCTCGAGGGTGGCTGGCGAGCAAACAAAAAGGCGAGGCGCGCCGCCGCTGTTGGGAAACGACAAGTGGAGGCAGGCTTGACGCCAAGAGCGGGCACACGGCAGGTGAGCACGGTGGCGCGGAAGGGTTCCGCCGTGGATCTAGGGAGGGGGGCTGGCGATGGAGATTTGGTGGACTAGTTGAGTGAAATGCGGGCGGACGGTGGGGTGGGGGGGGGGGGGGTGTTGGGGACTCGGGTGTTGGCGGCTTAGGTGAAAAGGTTGAAAAATATCCCCGATCACCGCGCGCGCGGAAATGCCTATGCAAACGGTTGCCTCTAAGTGCTCGTGTGCACAAACATAATAATTTCGTTTGAAATGAAGACATACTAATTTTGAAATGAAGAGGTGAGTTCATCGTTTCGCCTCTAAATTTTTCCCACGTAAAGCAATCACAATTATACCACAGGTTTGATTTGCTGGCGCATTTCAGGTCTTGTGTGCTATATGTAAGACATTTTTTGGCATTTACCGCGCATTTTGGCATATAAATCAATTCCTAGCCGGACTGCATTTCCCGTCGAAAGGGATGAGGGTTGCCGTTTGATCTGGGAGCATCTAATGGTGCAGACGTATGATCCGTGGGGTTTGAGTTCTGGCCAATCAGAACGCACAACTCAGATCGCACGCGCAGCAAGGGGGGGGGGCATCGGCCATGGTTTGGTAGGCACACAGCTTTCGTGTGTGAACCGAGTGCTATTTGAAAACAAATTTTTTGGGAGGGGCTATTTGAAAACATTTACATATCTTGTCGAAAGGGATGAGGATCGCCGTTCGATTAAGGAGAATCCAACGGTGTAGACGTACGATCCGTGGGGTTTGGATTCTAGCTAATCGAGCATACGACACGGATCGCTGGCGTGGCGTAGGGGGGTGCATCGGCCACAATTTAGTGGACACATGGCTTTCGTGAGTGAACCGTGTGCTCTTTGAAAACATTTACATTACCTAACATCATATTTTTGTTTGAATGAAAACATGAGTTCATCGTTTCGCTTCCAATTTTTTCCACGATAAGAAATCACGATTATACCCTATGGTTTGATTTTCGGGTACATTTTACCAGGCGGCAGGCCTCGCTAGCAATCTCAAACTATTAATATGCAAAAAATAGAGATCTTGTTTGTGTGTGTCTGTGTTTATATATATATATATATATATATATATATATATATATATATATATATATATATAGTCTCAACTACACGTACGTGTTAGCAAGATCATTTGTGTGTCGCTTTGCAAGTTTTCATTCATTGTGCGAGAAGCGAGAAAAAACTTCAAACAGTTCGACGCAGGAGTGCGTGCCAGAGGCGTAGGCCTTGTTGGTATTTTAATTTCAGGAAATGCATATAGAGTCTGAAAAGTAACTGTTGCGTGCTCTCACGATTGCATGGAAAAAATTGGTAAAGTTTGGCACAAGTTTTGGTGCTCGCACCTTCCATACCAGAACATCTCACAAGAAGGATTTTTTAAATGTTTTCATCCGTTTTTGGGGTTTTCTCTGATTTTTTTACTTTTTATTTACATTTATTTTTCTTTGGTTTTCACCGGCTTTCTTCGATTTCTTTCTTTCTATTTTTCATTTTCTAACACATGTCTATGATTTCATGCATTGTACATTTTTGTATACACGTTCAACATTTTTCAAATACATGTATATCATTTTTTGAAATATATTTTCCGATGTATATTTTTTCATACACATTGTATATTTCTGGTATATTTCCAAAACATTTTTTATACATGCTGAACATTTTTATATACATGCTTTTACATATTTTTAAAATACGTGTTAAATATGAGCGGAATGCTCGGGTCATTAGGCAAAAAGAGTGCACCACCACCAATCTTACTCAACATCATCATCAAGATAGAGGCGCGGCTGTGGGTCACCGCGGGTGCCAAAAGGCGAGGGATAATATTTTTCGGATAGTAATAGTTTGTTGTAAAAGGGGTGGTATTTGTAACAAAACTCTATTCTCTTCTTAATTAATGGACGAGGCAAATCTTTTGCCTCCGTTGAATATTTTTTTTCCAATGCACATCAAAATAGTATGGTAATGATACAAAACATGTTTTAAATTTCCACTAAATGAATTATTTTCTGAAATATATATATGTAGAAGGTCTCAAAATATAAAAAATGTAAAAAAGATAAAATGAATGAAATTTGCGAACTAATCCTACTGGGCTGGCCCTTAGCACGCTCCTAAGGCGATGCGTACCTCTATCTCTATAAGCGAGACAAAGAAGTGTCGGCGAAATCTCCCAAAGCTGATTTGTTTGGGCAGCACATGGTGGTCCAAAAAATATTCTTGTTTTTAAAATTTGTTCAAAATTTTAAACATATCTGCATTTCGAAAAATGTTTGTGGTTTTAAAATTTTGTTCATAACTTCAAAAGCTGTTCCCTTCTTCAAATTTTGTTTTTAAATTAAAAAAATGTTCACTTTTAAAAAAATCTTCGAAATTTAAAAAACCGTTCACATTTTCAAGAAATTGTTCCTGTTTTCAAGAAAATCGCGCAATTTCAGAAAGTGTTAAAACATTGTTTAGAATTTCAAGAATTGTTCATTTATTTTTGTTTTGCTCTGAATTTTCACGAATTTTAATAAAAATCGTGATTACAAAAATGTTCAGAATTTCAGAAAATGTTCCTTTTTTCAAGGAAGTGTTAGAAAAATGTGCTAAAATGTTCGTGGTTTCTATTTTTTGTTTAGAGTTTAAAGAAATTGTCCCTGTTTCCAAAAATTGTTCACAGATCCAATTTTTTTAGCCTTTTCAAATTTTGTTTGGAGTTTGAAATGTCATTACGGGCTCGTACAAGACCACTTGTCCGTGACGAGCCTTATCATCGATTGACTAGTTTGGAGGCATTAGTGGTATGGCTCCGAGGGCTCTGCTGGAGGTTTAGCATTGAGCGGCCTAAGCGATGATGGTGTGTTTTGATAGCAAAAATGGACTGTTGGTCATCAATTCTGGCTACTAGAATTGGCCCGTCGGTGTTCTACATTCAAAACTCACGCTTTTCCCGCCGGTCAGTATTGCTGTTTATGCGTCCTGTTATAATCCATATCTACTGCCCATTCTGATTCCAAAGGCACATTGTCATCGCCGAGCCCCTATTCGTTCAATTTTCACCATCTTTGGCCACACGCTGCCACTCCTCTCCTTGAAAATTGCCAATAAATATGCCACCGGAGAGGAGAACACTCGTCCTGATGCGTAGACCCCCCAGGACTGGGGGTAAGGCGAGTGCCGAGTCCACAATTCAGAATGGCCGCTCTATCAAATCGGGGGAACAACCGCAACTAGAAGCACAAAGCGTGATGGAGATGGTGTGAGCATGGCATATCTGGTCGCAACTGCAATGCGCAGTTATCAACACGGTAATGATGGCTGGCAGAAAAACCATCAATGGTAACAACGCAAGTCGCAAAAGTTGTCATATGACGATATTCCAGATCAGCATCGCAAGTTCCACAACACTAGGGAGAGAACTACATGTCCTATAACAATATCCTAGATGGAGATGGGAATGGCGGTGGCTATGGGGATGGATGGTGGTGTGGCGGCTTAGAGTTCCTGGTCTTCCTTGTCTCGATGATTCGTATGCGATGTTATGTTGGGAATGAGGCCTCCAGACTTTTATAAAGTTGACTTATGATGACGTCACTAAAGGCGACGTCAGGTGGTATGCGTGCTTGTATGAGCGGGTGTACTTGTACCAGACGCCGTATTTTCCTCTGGATGTGTCTCTGCGCCTCCAACTACTTGGAGTTAATCGTCAGACTTCATATTTCCGTATGTGCTTGGATTCCTTCCCTGAAATGGCCCATTCCCATGGGAAACAAAATAAATAAAGGGATTTGTACGCCCTTGCTTTTTATTAGTCATTTGTAATAGTATTAGAGCCAGTTTAAACAATGGTGAAAATGAGTGTAAAATACACTCATCATGGACCAGCACAACCCTTCACGCCCTAAAGGCCACTCTGACCAGGCTTAGCTGTCCCGAGTGGCTCTTCAAGTGGCCAGACGGATCCAGATCATTGCATTATAGTGTAGAAATAGTTCTCGAGACACATCAATCGCGTCCATCCGAATGCAGACCAGCTCTACACATAAGGCTAGTTATAGTGGGGAGTAACTTTGACTAGTAACATGCATATGTTACTACCTTCATAGTGAGGAGTAACATATATGTGGTATCTGATACGTTCATTTTGCATCATGTTTTCCTACTGTTATTTATGATGTTTTTATCTATAATAATGCTTTTTTGGAGTAATTCTAATGCCTTTTCTCTCATAATAAGCAAGGTATACACAAAGAGGGAGAATTCCGGCAGCTGGAAATCTGGACCTGGAAAAGCTACGTCAGGCTACCTATTCTGCACAACTCCAAACAAACTAAAATTTCACGGAGAATTTTTTATGGAATATATGAAAAATATTGGAACAAATAAGTACCAGAGGGGGCCCACCAGGTGGGCACAACCCACTTGGGCGCGCCAGGGAGCCCAGACGCGCCCTGGTGGGTTGTGCTCACCCAGGCCCACCTTAGGTGCCCATCTTCTGGTATATAAGTCATTTTGACCTAGAAAAAAATAAGGAGAGGACTTTCGGGACGGAGCGCCGCCATCTCGAGGCGGAACTTGGGCAGGAGCACTTTTTCCCTCTCTGGTGGAGTGATTCCGCCGGGGAAACTTCCCTCCCGGAGGGGGAAATCATCCTCATCATCATCACCAACAACTCTCCCATCTTGGGGAGGGCCATCTCCATCAACATCTTCAACAGCACCGTCCCATCTCAAACCCTAGTTCATCTCTTGTGTTCAATCTTGTTACCAGAACAATAGATTGGTGCTTGTGGGTGACTAGTAGTGTTGATTACATCTTGTAGCTGATTACTATATGGTTTATTTGGTGGAAGATTATATGTTCAGATCCAATATGCTATTTAATACCCCTCTGATCTTGAGCATGATTATCATTTGTGAGCAGTTACTTTTATTCTTGAGGTCACGGGAGAACTTCGTGTTGCAAGTAATCATGTGAACTTGATATGTGTTCGATATTTTGATATTATGTATGTTGTGATTCCCTTAGTGATGTCATGTGAACGTCGACTACATGACACTTCACCATATTTGGGCCTAAGGGAATGCATTGTGGAGTATCAATTAGATGATGGGCTGCGAGAGTGACAGAAGCTTAAACCCCAGTTTATGCGCTATTCCGCAAGGGACCGACTGGATCCAAAAGTTTAATGCTATGGTTAGAATTTATTCTTAATACTTTTCTCGTAGTTGCGGATCTTGCGGGATGGTTAATCATAAGTAGGGGGTTTGTTAAAGTAAGAACATCACCTAAGCACCGGTCCACCGACATATCAAATTATCAAAGTATCGAACACAAATCAAACCAACATGGTGAAAGTTACTAGATGAAAAATCCCGTGTACCCTCAAGAACGATTTGCTTATCATAGGAGAATGTTTTGGCATGTCTTTGCCTCAAAAGGATTGGGCTACCTTGCTGCACTTTTGTTACTACTATCGTTACTTGCTTGTTACAAATTATCTTGCTATCAACAATTTCAGCACTTGCAGACATTACCTTGTTGAAAAACACTTGTCATTTCCTTCTGCTCCTCGTTGGGTTCGACACTCTTACTTACCGAAAAGAGCTAAAATTGAGCCCCTATACTTGTGGGTCATCAAGGCTATTTTCTGGCTCCGTTGCCGGGGAGTGAAGCGCCTTTGGTAAGTGGAATTTGGTAAGTAAACATTTATATAGTGTGCTGAAACTTACTGTCACTTGATACTATGGAAAACAATCCTTTGTGGGGTTTGTTCGGGGTATCTTCACCTCGACCGAAACCACAATTAGCTACCCCTCAACCTACTGCACCTACTGAAAATATTGAATATGAAATTCCTTCGGGTATGATAGAACAACCGCTAGCTAATCCTTATGCAGGAGATGGAACCGAACATCCTGATATGCACTTGATATATGTAGAACAAATTTGTGGATTGTTCAAGCTTGCAGGTTTACCCAGATATGAAGTTATGAAGAAGGTTTTCCCTTTATCTTTGAAGAGAAAAGCATTGGCATGGTATAGGCTATGCGATGCTATTGGATCCTGGAATTGGAATAGATTGAAATTGGAGTTCCATCAAAATTTTTATCCTATGCATCTAGTTCATCGTGATCGGAATTACATATATAATTTTTGGCCTCGTGAAGGAGAAAGTATCTCTCTAGCTTGGGGGAGGCTTAAGTCAATGTTATATTCATGCCCCAATCATGAGCTCTCAAGAGAAATTATTATCCAGAATTTTTATGCTCGGCTTTCTCGTGATGATCAATCCATGCTTGATACTTCTTGTACGGTTCTTTTATGAAGAAGACTATTGAATTCTGGTGGGATCTTTTGGAAAGAATTAAATGTAAGTCTGAAGATTGGGAACTTCGACGAAGGTAAAGAGTGAGGTATTAAACTTAAGTATGATTGTGTTAAATCTTTTATGAATACCGATGCTTTTAAAAAATTTAGCACTAAATATGGACTTGACTCTGAGATAGTAGCCTCCTTTTGTCAATCATTTTCTACTCATGTTGATCTCGCTAAAGAGAAGTTGGTTAAATATCACCCACCTATTAAAGAAGAAATTAGAGAACTGGTACCAGTTAAAGAAGAAACTATACTTTACAATGTTGATCCAGTTGTTCTTACTGCTTATATTGAGAAACCACCTTTCCCTGTTATGATAAAGGAACATGCTAAAGTTTCAACTGTGGTCAACAAAAGCTATATTAGAACACCTAAACCTGACGAACAAATCAAAGTAGAACCTAGTATTGCTATGGTTAAAGATCTCTTGGAAGAAAATGTAGATGGGCATGTTATTTACTTCTGTGAAGAAGCTGCTAGAATTGCCAAACCTGATAAAAAGGATAAACATAGACCTGTTGTTGGCATGCCCGTTGTCTCAGTTAAAATAGGAGATCACTGTTATCATGGTTTATGTGACATAGGTGCTAGCGTGAGTGCTATTCCTTATATCAAGAAATTATGAATGACATAGCACCCACAGAGATAGAAGACATATACGTTACTATTAAACTTGCTAATAGAGATACCATATCACCAATTGAGATTGTTAGAGATGTTGAAGTCTTGTGTGGGGAAATAAAGTACCCTACTGATTTTCTTGTTCTTGGTTCCCCACAAGATGACTTTTGTCCCATTATCTTTGGTAGAACTTTCTTGAACACTGTTAATGCTAAGATAGATTGTGAGAAACAAACTGTCGGTGTTAGTTTTGGTGATGAGTCTCATGAGTTTAAATTTTCCAAGTTTAGTAGAAAGCTTCCTGAAAAATAATTGCCTAGTGAGGATGAAATAATTGGTCTTGCTTCTATTGCTGTACCACCTCCTGATCCACTAGAACAATATTTGCTAGACCATGAAAATGATTTACATATGCATGAAAGAAATGAAATAGATAAGATTTTGTTTGAACAACATCCTCTGCTTAAACATAATTTGCCTATTGAAACTCTAGGAGGTCCTCCTCCACCTAAAGGCGATCCCGTGTTTGAATTGAAACAATTGCCAGACACTTTGAAATATGCTTATCTTGATGAAAAGAAGATATATCCTGTTATTATTAGTGCTAACTTTCAGAACATGAAGAAGAAAGATTATTGAAAGTTCTAAGGAAGCACCGAGCTGCTATTGAATACACTCTTGATGATTTAAAGGGCATTAGTCCCACTCTATGTCAGCACAAAATTAATATGGAACCTGATGCTAAACCCGTTGTTGATCACCAACGTCGGTTAAATCCAAAAATGAAGGAAGTGGTAAGAACAGAAATCTTAAAACTTCTAGAAGTAGGTATAATCTATCCTATAGCTGATAGTAGATGTGTAAGTCCTATTCATTGTATTCCTAAGAAAGGAGGTATTACTGTTGTTCCTAATGATAAGAATGAACTTATTCCACAAAGAATTTTTACAGGCTATAGAATGATAATTGATTTTAGAAAATTAAACAAAGCAACTAGAAAAGATCACTGCCGTCTACCTTTTATTGATCAAATTCTACAAAGATTATCTAAGCACACACATTTTTGCTTCCTTGATGGATATTCATGTTTTTCACAAATACCTGTTTCCCAACCTGAGCAAGAAAAGACCAATTTTACTTGTCCCTTTGGAATTTATGCTTATAGACGTATGCCCTTTGGTTTATGCAATGCACCTGCTACCACTAGTATGCGTCGGTGCTATACAAACGGTTTTTAACCCCTTTCCGCGACGACATTTGGGACCGTTGCCAAGTGAGTGTGGGCGATAGGGTGTCCTTCCCACATGACCCAGAAACCGTCGGGGATATGGAGCAGTGATCCAGAGGCCTTCCAAAATGTAATCGTGTGCCATGCAGCACACACTAAATTCTTTCGCACGTGTGGTATCGGTGATTAAACGTTTCTAATGATGCAGTGAAACCATACGGTCTGTCGTAATGAACCATTTGGGAAACAGTAAGTAAGGCACACGGGCCAACATATGAACTGTGTGCGATTTGTGCCCCATCGCACACGAGTTTTCTGCGTAACCCGTCTGCCATGCAAGACTCCATCGCACACGTTTGCCAACAATTACCGTCAGCTATAATGTTCTATCACAAACGGTTCAGGAGCCCCTTCACACACCTAAAAGTGCTGCAGACCGTTTTTGATTTGTTGGGTATCACCGAAGGTTGCCGCAAGAGTGACGTGTGCTTTTCATTTGGGATCTCACATGTTTCCTGAAAAAATCACGACTGGGATTGTATTTTACATTGGGAAAGGTTTACTCCCAGTTCTCGTGTGCGATAACGCGATATCACAAACGGTTCCGGAGACCCTACGCACACGTAGTAGCGCTGCAAATCGTTTGCGATCTGCGTGTATCACTGACAATTCCGCTACGATTGACATATGCTTTCCGATGTGGATCGCACACACTCATTTAGCTGAACCATGTGCGGAGCAATTGCCAGGTTAAAACAAAAATATCCCATTTTAAATTGGCATGCAAAAAGCAAATTCGCCACAATATTCAATTGAACACATAAACAAAAATATCATATTTTGAATCGGCGCATAAAAGCAAATTCTCCACAATATTCAATTGAACAAATAAACAAAAATATCCCATTTTGAATCGGTACGCAAAAAGCAAATTTGCCACAATATTCAATTGAACAAATAGTGTCCACAGGAAGAATATTCATCAGATTTCGCAACAATTTTAATTGAACATATGGTAGCTAAATTACAATGATTTTTCCACACATATATGCATTACATAATTAATCATAGTGTACGAAATACGAAGACCTCATCAGATGGAAAACAATGGATCCATGCGTTATATTTCACTAGTGCAGAACCGGGCAATAGCACCGGTTCAGAGGTTCTTTAGTGCCGGTTCCATAACCGGCACTAAAGTGTGGGCACTAAAGGCCCCCCCCCTTTAGTACCGGTCCAGCACGAACCGGTGCTAAAGGGCAACCACGTGGCACGAGCCAGCTCCGGGGGCCTGGAGCCCTTTAGTACCGGTTTGTAAGACCAACCGGTACTATAAGGTTTGGGTTTTTTTAGTTTTATGATTTTTTTCATTTAATTTTGTGTTTCCATTTTAATTCTTTTTCGTTTCCTGGTATTTTACGATACTACACATTGTACACGTTATGCATATATATATATATAGAATTTCTAGTAGAACCAATCATCATGCATATATATATATATATATATATATATATATATATATCATCAATGTCTCACAAACCACCATATTAATTAATTCACACATACACACATGCATAGCTATATACAATTTCTCCTACATATATGCATGTTGCCTTCGGAGCCAGTGGCATTAGCCTAATTGGTGCCTTCGGAGCACGATGACAATTGGAAGTGGTTTTCATAGGGGCGGTAGCGGGTAATAGTATTCTCCCTTCGGATTTATGACCTGGTCGAGCAAAAATCCCGCTATTTCCTCTTGAAGTGCTTCTACGCGCTCCGTTTCTAGGAGCTTCTCCCACACCTCTTTGAACTGTTAAGAAGGAGATCAATATGCATGTGTATTAGTTGTGTGACTAGATATCGATAATGGTGTAAAAATTGTGAATAGTGTTCTGACAAGCGTACCCATTCCTGTCTTTGAGATCTGCTCCTTTCGGACGCCATCATGTGAATGTTCTTGCAAACGCAGAATGCACACAGATCAGTCCCCTGCACCTGCTTCAGGGCCTTTACGATAATGGAATTTGATCAGATAATAATTAAATCAAGCATGATAATTAAAGAGATGGCAGCTAGCTAGCTAGCTAGTACTACTTAATTACTTACCTTGGGTCGAAACCATTTAAGCTTTTTTTTCCATTCGCCTTCCGTGACGCTGATGAACCTTGCCCACGCCCTGCCCGCCGACAAAGAAAATGAATAAAGGGGTTATTAAATAGTTCATATCATGAAATGACGAACTAAATAGGCCGAGATATATAGTTAATAATGATTGAAATTACCTGTTGACTATCCCAAACAAGATGTTATAGTCAGTTTTTTCTTTGAGTAGTGAGTCCAGTATTTCAACTGTTCCGGCTTCAACTTTAATGATACACAAGACCCAGTGAAATCTGCATGCACACACGTTTGCATGTCTTAATTAGGCGGGCATATGTAAGCAAAAACATGTAGCTTGCTAGTAGGCAAAAAACAGAGAATTTGTAGTACAAGACAGTGTGACTCACTGGAAGTTGTAAGGAAGTAGTATATCTTCATTGTATTTGAGGCGCTTCAAGAACTCTAGCATGTTGTCCTCTACGGCCTTTTGATGATGTGGATTTATTAGCCATGTGTATTCATTAACGGAGTTTGGGTCAATGAACCCAATGCCAAAGCGTCCACCTTTTCTCATTTCATACATCTTCATCCTGCATAATATACCACAGAAAAGAATGTAGTGAGGATAATTACAGGTAATGATTGATCAAAATGATCACTACAGCTAGCTTGAGACTTAAATTACAGAAAGAAATCACTTACGCATAATAGCAACCGATAGATTTGTCGAGTGCGTCTTGATTGTATAACTGAAACAGTTCGTAATACTCAACGGACAGCGCTTTCTCATGGAAGTAATGCTCCTCCTTGACATTCACCATGAGGGACAATCGATTGGAAATCTTGGTAATGTTCATGTACCATTGATGCAATTCATACATTCTCGTTGAGAGGTTCTTGACCTTGTCTGGCTTGACCAAAGGTTGGCCCGGACATATTTCCGTTTTATTTCATCCTCTCTAAGCACAGGCATGGGCTCGATCTCGAGGAGTTGTCCAACAGTGATGTTGAGAACTTCAGCCTGCATTATGTGGTCCTTGGTTATTACCACATTGCCCACCTCGAACGTAAACTGTTTGCCCACAATAATATTGGTAGCGTGTTATCACGTGTTGTTGGCACAACAAGCGAGGGATCGATTGCGCCGCTGTTCTCCAATTTGGGGAATGGTTTTCCGCATTTTTTGACAACCGCTTGTTGTTTGCTCGATCCCGAGCTCGCCTCCTTCAGAGGCGTGCTCGATTTAACTTCCGATGTGGTGCTCATAGTCTGTGTCAACAGGCTTGAGAGCTGGTGGTTGAGCCATACGAATGAAGTGGTCAATCGTTTCCTCGTGCACTTTCTCCCTTGGCGGCGGTGGCGGTTTCGGTGCAAATGGGCTTCCACCTCGGCCTTTGATATGCCTGCGTTTTCCTCCTCGGACTTGTCATAAGGCCTCTGCGGAAGAGGCGTGAGGCTTGGACCATATTTATATCGCTTGCCTTCGCCTGTACTTCCTGTACTACCTCGACTCGTACCGCTACGCACCATAGCTGCGGGGTGTCTCTTCTGCGATTGCTTAGGCGGCGGAGACGGCTGACGGGGCTGAGTTGGACGAGGAGGAGTGGCCTGAAGCTGTGCCGGACTTGGAGGAGGAGTGGCCTGAGGTTGTGCCGGACTTGGAGGAGGAGTGGCCTGAGGTTGTGCCGGACTTGGAGGAGGAGTGGCCTGAGGTTGTGCCGGACTTGGAGGAGGAGTGGACGTCTGACGCTGTGCCGGACTTGGAGGAGGAGGAGTGGCCTGACACTTTGCGGACTTGGAGGAGGATTGGCCTGACACTTTGCCGGACTTGGTGGACTTGCAGGCGGGAGTCTGCTGACTCGGTGGCGGACTTCGACGAGGAGTCGGCGACGCGGTGTCGGTGGCCTTCAAAGATGATGCAATCCTTTTCCATAGGATGATACGATGTTTGGCCTCTCCGAGAAAGTGCTCGTCGTCACCTCCGGGAATGTCAAGCTGTAGCTCGAATATGGGTCCACCACCTCATCAACCAAGACACGAGCATAGCCCGCTGGAATCGGGTTGCAATGGAAGGTTGCCTTGGGGGGATTTGTAAAAGCAACGGCGTCCGCCACCTTCATGGATATGTTCTTCATTTTGACGTGTAGCTCGCAGTTAGTGTTCTTCGTGATGTCATCCACGGGGTATCTATCCAGCATTGCATCGTCCGGGGCGGAACCCACGCTGCTTCTCGGCATGGATGGGGCGGTGCTATCCAATGCTGGATCATTCGCTAGCTGCTACAACTGCTGAGACCCCCTTTGGTGGGTAAGTGAGTCGATCTGCTCCTGCTGCCGCTGGAATTTGACTGCCAATTCCGCTTGACTTGCTTCTAGGCCTTGAAGGCGTTCATAGTCCCGCTTCCTCTGCTCCTCCTCCATCTTCCTCTTCTTCTCCTCCGCAATCTTCTTTCTCGCACGGGTTCTGTAGTCGGTGTTCTAGTCTGAAAACCCCTCATACCACGGAATAGCGCCCTTGCCTCGTGTTCTTCCCGGGTGTTCAGGATTTCCTCGGGCACGCGTAAGCTCGTCGTTCTCTCTGTTGGGCTGGAACATGCCCGATCGTGCCTCTTCTATTGCAACAAGTATCGCATCGTCGGCTCCCTTCAGACTTGCCCTCGTCGAAACATTGCCTATCTTCGGGTCCAACTTCCCCCCATGCGCATATAACCAAGTCCTGCACCTGGGGGGCCAGCTCTTAGTAACCGGAGTGGCACCTGCATCCTCCATCTCTTTCTCAGACTTATCCCACTTAGGCATTGCCACCGCATAGCCACCTGGCCCCAGCTTATGGAACTTATCCTTTTTTCGGCATTCTTCTTGTTTATTCTCGACCGTTCCTTAGCTAATTCCGAATCCTTGAATTTCACAAAATCGTCCCAATGTGCACGTTGGTTCTCTAGTGTTCCCTCGAATCTTTGAGTCTTCCTTCCTCCCTTGACGTACTTGTCCCATTCACGATTCTTGTGGTTCTTGAATGCAACCGCCATCTTCCTAAGAGCAGCGTCCTTGACTTTCTGCACATACTTCGTGAAATGATCTGGTAGGGTGAAATGTTCCATGAGAGTATCCCAAAGCAGTTCTTTTTGTCTTTTGTCGACAAAAGTAACATCTGGACGTGGAGCAGCATCATTTTTGTCTTTTTGTCTTTTGTCTTTTGCTGGCTCTCTCCATTCTTGAAGGGAGATCGGGAGTTGGTCCTTCACAACAACTCCGCACTGACGAACGAACTTGTCCGCAATCTTCTTAGGCGCTAATGGTCCGCCATTAGGTCTGATTGCCTCGATATTGTACTTTACGCCCTCCTTCAACTTTTTGTTCGGGCCTCGTTTCGTCCTTTTGCCTGAAGATTTGCTCGATCCGGATGGCTGAAAGAACAAAGATCGATTCGTTAATATATCTTCAAGTCATTTAAAACATGTGATGATCACCAGATGCCTGCTTATATAAATATATATACCTCGCCGGTCTTTGTTGTTTCAAGATCAACATTTTCTTCGTCATCATCATAATCATAGTTCATGACTTCATCAATTCGGTCATCGCGATCGAATATCATATCACCCTCTCCGGTGTTGTTTAGAAATTAGGAGCCGTCATAATCTTCTTCATTCCGATCATCATCTGGCCCATGAGGATGGCGTATCATATCGAATATGGCCTGTTCTCCCTCTCTGCCGGTATTGTCCGCCATAGCTTTTATTTAACTAATCCAAAAAAAATATAAAACAATTTAGTATTCAAATTACATCGTCTCGAATAATAATAGATATAATCTCGAATACATCGTCTCGAATAATAGATATAATCTCGAAAACATCGTCTCGAATAATAGATATAATCTCGAATACATCGTCTCGAATAATAGATATAATCTCGAATACATCGTCTCGAATAATAGATATAATCTCGAAAACATCGTCTCGAATAATAGATATAATCTCGAATACATCGTCTCGAATAATAGATATGATCTCGAATACATCACTGGCTAGGTAGCTAATAAAGATCGAATACTATAGAAGAATCTCTACGACACTCGCGGTTCTGCGGCGCTGGCGGTGGACACCCAAATAGAAGGAACCCTCACAGGATCATAGCTGAAGTGAGATCCTGAAGAAACTGCCGGTATTGGAGAACCTGCCGCCCTCTAACGCAACCATGTAGCGATGGGCGTGCTCGTCCTCCTCCCCGACACGGCGACGTACCACCTCCCGGCTGGGCCGGCTCCTCCGCCAAACTGGCCCACGCGAACGCCACCAAACAAGATCAGGGTCGACGATGGGACCCGGGGCCGGGTTCCTCATCAAGCGGCGCCCCTCCGAGCAGCACCTCCCAGTGCCAGCCCGGGCGGAGCCAGGTCCGGACATGGGTCAGCCGGACGTCGTCATGGAAGGGTCGACGGCGAGGATGCGGGCCGGCATCGTCGAGAACAAATACTAGCTATATGCCCGCAAAAAGTAACATTTTTTAATGATTGGATTTTGATAACTAACATTTCTATATAACACTAATTATGCTATCATTGCATATGTCAAAATTCTATATGCTATTTCATACTAATTAAGCATCTAACACTAAAACAAAAAAACAACTTCTATACATCCATTAAAAAAAAGAGAAACAACATTATATAAAAAATTCCATACTAATTAAACACTAATTATATCCATCTAACATGCATTCATACATATATACTAGTGAAAAAACAATAATCTAAAAAATCTAAACTAATTAAACATACAAAATAAGTATATACTAATATATACATGCATTCATACATATATACGTGTGTGTGTGTGTGTTCATCATGCTTGTGTGTGTGTGTATGGGCTCGGGTAGGGGCGGCGCCCAGGGTGGCCTTGAGGCGGCAGAGGGGTTAGAGGGGAGAGCTCACAATGGGCGACGGCGACGGCGAGGCGACGGCCGGGGCAGCGACGGGCAGGCGTGGGCGGCGACGCAGGGACGGCGCGACGGGACGGGCCCGGGCGGCGACGGAGACGAGGGCGGCGACGGGACGGGGGCGGTGACGGCGACGGGGGCGGCGACGGGGACGGGGGCGGCGCGGCGACGGGGTCGGTGACGGCGTCGATCGATCAGGGCGGGCGGTGCTTCAATGGGGAAACAGAGGAAGAAAAAGAGGGAGAATGAAATTTTTCGAAGTGTTGTATATATAGAAGGCACCTTTAGTACCGGTTGGAGCCACCAACCGATACTAAAGGCCTGTTTTGGCCAGCCCAAGCGGCGGGAAGTGACCCCGTTTAGTACCGGGTGGTGGCCCCAACCGGGACTCAAGGCCCCCTTTAGTACGGTTTGTGCCACGACCGGTACTAAAGAAGTCTTAGCTAACGCAAGTCTTGATGCGGCAAGTTTAGTCCCACCTCGCTAGCCGAGGGGCGACCGCACTGGTTTATAAACCCCCGTGCGGTCGCTCTCTCGAGCTCCTCTCCAAAGCAGGCTTACTGGGCCTACGTGGTCTTTGCTGTCCTGTGGGCTCACTTGGCCTTTATGGCCTGCATCCCGCCCAATGACAAGGTTGGGTTTCTAGTCGTATGTAGGCCGCTCTGGCCTAGTAGGCGGGCTTTTTTATTTTTTTGCTTTATTTATTTTTGTGTATTTAGAGTTTCTTTGTGAATATTTTTGCTTTAGGTACAAAAATTACAAGCTTTCTGTTAGTGCCCGTAGTTTTCAAATTTGAATAGTTTAAATTTTGAATTATTTGAAATTAGTGTGAATCACTAGTTTGTGAATAACTTAACTTTAAAAATCAGTAAAGGCATGAAAGAATTTGTTTGCACATAAAATTTCTTCGTTTCAAATGCCAAAACACATAACTACCCTAACTATTACAGAGATTCCCCTTTGGGTGTGAAACACGGAAGAAAGTGATGATAGTGAAGCCGATCACATCCCGGATCTTTGGGTGTGAAACTTTTTCTTCAAGCGTGTGTCCCTTTGCGCCAGTAACCATGGAAAATCTTCATCATTTAACGGGATGCTTGGGTCAATATTCACTGTGAATGGAGCAATTTCATCAAACTTTTCATAATCTTCTGACTTGTCTATCTTGTCATCCACTCCCACGATGTTTCTCTTCCCAGAAAGAACTATGTGCCGCTTTGGCTCATCGTACGATGCATTCGCTTCCTTATCTTTTCTTTTTCTTGTCTTGGTAGACATGTCCTTCACATAGAAAACCTGTGCCACATCATTGGCTAGGACGAATGGTTTGTCTGCATACGCAAGATTGTTGAGATCCTTGTTGTCATTCCGCATCGCGGGTCTTCCGTTACCCGCCTCGTGTCATATTGACCCATTTGCACCGAAACAAAGGGACCTTTAAACCACGTCGATAGTCAAGTTCCCATATGTCCTGTATATAACCATAATATGTTTCCTTTCCCGTCTTGGTTTCTGCATCAAAGCGGACACCACTGTTTTGGTTGGTGCTCTTCTTATCTTGGGCGATCGTGTAAAATGTATTACCATTTATCTCGTACCCTTTGAAAGTCATTATATTCAAAGATGGTAACTGGGACAGCAAGTACAGGTCATCTTCAATAGAGGAGTCATGCATGGTACATGTCTGCAACCAGCTGGCGAAACTCCTGGTTTGTTCACGTGTAATCCAGTCATCAGACCGCTCCGGGTGTTTGGAGCGTAGAAAATTCTTGTGTTCATCCATATACGGAGCCACCAAGGCGGAATTCTGTAGAACTGTGTAGTGTGCTTCAGTGAGAGAATGTCCGTCCATACATATTATTTGTTCCCCTCCTAGCGTGCCTTTTCCATCCAGTCTGCCCTTATGCCGCGATTCAGAACACCAATCGGCTTAAGGTCAGGAATAAAGTCAATACAAAACTCAATGACCTCCTCATTTTGATGGCCCTTGGAGATGCTTCCTTCTCGCCTAGCACGGTTATGAACATATTTCTTTAAGACTCCCATGAACCTCTCAAAGGGGAACATATTGTGTAGAAATACATGGACCCAAAACGTTAATCTCTTCAAGATAGGTGAACTAGGACGTGCGTCATGATATTGAAGAAGGATGGTGGGAACACCAACTCGAAACTGATAAGACATTGCACCAAATCATTCTGTAACCTTGGTATGATTTCTGGATCGATTACCTTCTGAGAGATTGCATTGAGAAATGCACATAGCTTCACAATGGCTAATCGAACGTTTTCCAGTAGAAGCCCCCTCAATGCACCCGGAAGCGATTGCGTCATAATCACGTGGCAGTCATGAGACTTTAGGTTCGGAACTTTTTCTCTGCCATGTTTATTATTCCCTTTATATTCGACGAAGCCGACGATACCTTAATATCGAAAGACATTCAAAGAAGATTTCCTTCTCTTCTTTGGTAAGAGCGTAGCTTGCATGACCCTCGATGTATGCCGTCTTCTCCGTGCATACGTTGCTGGTTCTCCGTGCCTCGTGTGTATCTTTTGTCTTCCCATACACGCCCAAGAAGCCAAGCAGGGTCACGCAAAGATTCTTCGTCACGTGCATCACGTCGATTATGGAGCGAACCTCTAGGTCTTTCCAATATGGCAGGTCCCAAAATATAGATTTCTTCTTCCACATGGGTGCGCGTCCGTCGGCGTCCTTTGGAACAGGTTGTCCGCCAGACCCTTTCCAAATATCACCTTCAAATCCTTGACCATATCATGTACATCAGCACCGATGCGGTGGCGAGGCTTCGTCCGGTGATCCGCCTCACCTTTGAAATGCTTGCCTTTCTTTCTTACGGGATGCCTGCTCGGAAGAAATTGACGATGTCCTGTACACATTCTTCTTACAACTATTCAAATATATACTGTCGGTATCGTCCAAACAGGTCGTGCATCCGCGGTATCCCTTGTTTGTCTGTCACGAAGGTTACCGAGAGCAGGCCAATCATTGATGGTCACGAACAGCAACGCCTTTAGGTCAAATTCTTCCCCATGTGCTCATCCCACGCACGTACACCTGTTCCATTCCACAGTTGTAAGAGTTCTTCAACTAATGGCCTTAGGTACACATCAATGTCGTTGCCGGGTTGCTTAGGGCCTTGGATGAGCACTGGCATCATAATGAACTTCCGCTTCATGCATAACGAAGGAGGAAGGTTATACAAACATAGATTCACGGGCCAGTGCTATGGTTGCTGCTCTGCTCCCCAAAAGGATTAATGCCATCTGCGCTTAGACCAAACCATACGCCTCCTTGCGTCATCTCGCAAACTCCTTCCCGTACTTTCTTTCGATTTTTCTCCACTGCGACCCGTCAGTGGTACTCTCAACTTTCCGTCTTTCTTATGGTCTTTTTCGTGCCATCGTGACGCCTTGTCATGCTCTTTGTTTTGGAACAAAGCGTTTCAACCGTGGTATTATAGGAGAATACCACATCACCTTGGCAGGAATCTTCTTCCGGGCGCTCGCCCTCGACATCACCGTGGTCATTGCGGCTGATCTTATAGCGCAATGCACCACATACCGGCAAGCGTTCAAATCCTCGTACTCACCGCGGTAGAGGATGCAATCATTAGGGCATGCATGTATCTTCTGCACCTCTAACCCTAGAGGGCAGACAGCCTTCTTTGCTTCGTACGTACTCTCGGGCAATTCATTGTCCTTTGGAAGCATATCCTTTATCATTACCAGCAACTTTCCAAATCCCTTGTCAGATACACCATTCTCTGCCTTCCATTGCAGCAATTCCAGTGTGGTGCCCAGATTTTTCTTGTCACCTCACGCAATTCGGGTACAACAATTTTTGTGATCCTCTAACATGCGCTGCAACTTCTTCTTCTCCAAATCACTTGCGATTTCTCTTTGCATCGGCAATGGCCCGACCTAGATCATCAACGGGCTCATCCGATGCCTCTTCTTCAACTTCTTGCCGCATTGCCGGCTCAGCTTCTTCCCGCATTACCAGCTCAGCTTCTTCCCCCATTGTTGTATCATCGTATTCAGGAACCCATGGCCGGGATAGCTGTCGTCGTCCTCTTCTTCTTCATTGTCTTCCATCATAACCCCTCTTTCTCTGTGCTTGGTCCAAACATTATAGTGGGGCATGAAACCGGACTCAAACAGGTGGACGTGAATGGTTCTTGACGTAGAGTAATTGCGACCATTCTTACAACTAGCACATGGACAAGGCATAAAACCATCCGCCCGCTTGTTTGCCTCAGCCAAGCGAGAAAAGTATGCACGCCCTCAACGAACTGGGAGAGCATCGGTCATCATACATCCATTGCCGCTCATCTTCATTACACAACACCGAATAGACCAAATTAATACCAGTTCATACATAAATTTCATACAACACTTAAATGCAACAAACAAATAACTCTCTAGCTAAAGCATTTAAATGCAACAACAAATGCTATCAAGATCGCATCTAAGGTAACAATTGATCCAACTGCATAATGATACCAAGCCTCACTATCGATGGCATATTTTATAATCCTTCTAATCTTCAAGCGCATTTTCTCCATCTTGATCTTGTGATCATCGGCGACATCGGCAACATGCAACTCCAATTCCATCTTCTCCCCTCAATTCTTTTCAATTTTTCTTTCAAGTACTCATTTTCTCTTTCAACTAAATTTAACCTCTCGACAATAGGGTCGGTTGGAATTTCCGGTTCACATACCTCCTAGATAAAAATATCTATGTCAACTTGATGGGCATAATTTGTCATAAACACAAAATGCAACAAATAGTTTTAAAAGAGAATATACCACATCTGAATCATAACAAGGACGAGGGCCGACGGGGACGGATATCAAAACCATGGCACTATGTATAACAAACAACGTACGGGTAAGATAATTATCTTAGTAACTATATATCCAAATCACACAAACATCACTTTTTTATATAAAATTTCATGAATAAGAGGCTCACCACAAGGTGGTGCCGTCGACGGAACGGTGCGGGCGATCGACGGTGGTTACGACGGAGATTTAGAAGGCACTAAGTAAAACACATCTACATATGCAAACTAAGTGTTATTTTGACCTCAAATTGCATATAAATCAAATACTACCACATATAATTCCTCCCAAATTACTAAAACCCACAATTAATCACTATATAAACCAATGCAAGAGCTAATCTAGCAATGAGAGATGAAAGGACAAAGTTGCTAACCTTGGTGATCATTTGGATGGATGGGGGCCTGCAAATCTTGACAAATTTCGGGCAAATTTTGTGATGAACTCGAGAGGAAGAAGGGAAGAACAGAGGAGAGGGAGAGGGGAAAGGGGGAAGAACAGAGTGCGGGTGGATGAAGGGTTTATATAGGACGACCTTTAGTACCGGTTCGTGCCACGAACCCGGTACTAAAGGTGCTGGAAGGGCCCCACTCGACAACATCCTGCCACCACTTTCTTTAGTACGGTTTGTGGCACGAACCGGTGCTAAAGGTTCGCCACGAACGGTACTAAAGAGCTCCTCCCGCCTAGCCGTTGGAACCGGCACTAATGGACACATTAGTGCCGGTTCTCATCTAAACCGGGACTAATGTGTCTCACATTTGACCCTTTTTCTACTAGTGTTTTAGCAGCTAACTCTTACTCAATGTTTCAGGAGAAGGCATGCTGAAATCCTCATTATCACCAGTGGGATTGATGTAGTGATCCAGGAAGAGGTCGCTGATAAATCTCCGAACCATCAGCAATTCACCAGCTGGGAGCGGTTCAGGGGTCCTCGGTTTTAAGAGCTTGGGACAGAGGTGTAATGCCTGACAGAGAATCAGCAATAGAATGCATTTTGCATGCATTTTTCATCGAGTGAAACTACTTGAAGAGCTGCAGTATTTTTAAGATCAGAATGTGCCATGTGAGTGGAGTAGAAGATATTAATTAAGATAGACTTATTGGTACTAATTTGCGAGGATTGTCTCAGCAGATTTGCAGACGGAGATCATGTGTCTGCAAACATAGTATCCACAAAGGTTGGCCCCTGCTTCTTGCCGAGGACACTGAATATTTTGTTGTACATAATTAGTCATGTATTTGTCCTGTTAGGAACAACCTAACCAGTGTTAGATGTATTATTTTTCTTTGGACAAAATAGGAAGAGGTTTATTTAGAAGCTTGAACATTTGACTAGCGTAAGGAAAGGTATTTGCAGACCGTTGGATAAATTTTCCAAAAATAACGGTTTTCGGTGTGTTACCGGAGAAACTTGTATCTCGTCTTTGCAGATGTAGTTCCCTCTTGAACAGGTTCCTGGTTTAGTTTTCCTAGCGAGCACACCGCAAATGATGATGAATTTTTACAACATCAATTATTGAACCAGAAGCAAATGATGATGAATTTTGACAACATCAATTATTGAACCAGATATGAATGCAAATTAATTTCAACATCATAGAATTCAATACCTATCCATGAATTGCTGAAGATGCGTCAGATCCTGAGCGTTTATTGACTCTCAGAAAGAATCGATGTAGTAAACTGTGTTCTTGTTTGGAACAATGAATACCAATATCCAGTAATCGATACATATTAAGAAAGCCACGAACTTATGAATTATGTCGAAATCTAAAAGAGAATAAGTGTATGCATGGTTGTTTACATGACTTACCGATCATGATATGGCCAGAGAAATGCTTCTGCATGGGACATGTTTTCGAAGAGACGAATGACCATGTTAACGGCCCAGTCCCGTAGGTCCTTACCATGTATTGTTGTGCCATTTTCTAATTCAGGATCTATGAAATACACACTCTCCATTTTTCTTCTCTGCGCGTTCAATCCCCTGAGAGGAATAAAATGCAGTTAGTTGTTTATCATTTACAACCTTGTATGAAGAAGTTGATCAGAGTTTGTTAAGTACTTAGAAAATCAGGCATCTAACAAGAGTTGCATCGAGCACTTTGAAGTTGAAGAAGAGATGTAAGTCCTCAAAACTCACATCGATGGAACCAACATCGTGTCGGAAATGATCTCCGTTGTAGTGGACTAGCAAACCATGATGACCTGCTGACATTAGATCCATGCAATATTCATGTAACTCGCGGCAACTAGAGCTGCACTCATCAAAGTATTCGCCAACAAGAAATGGCTATCCATGGACGTAATAGCATGTTTGAAGTACGTCTGCTTTACTTTTAGCAAGCAACAAACATACTTCTTCATCATCCATGGCATTAGAAATAATATTACTCCCTGATTCGAACAAGCTGCTGTTAATTTGGTTCTAGGCGATGAGTGCTTTAAGTAAGAGGCAATCGTTCTCTTTCCTCCTCACTTTCCCACCACGCTTCCTCGTGGTCGTGGGTGTAGCCTTTTTGGCCACTTCCTTGTTGGTACTTGAAGCATTTCTCGCAGTAGCGTCCCGGTTGCTGCAAGGTAGATCTGCCGAAAGCGCACGGTGAAGCTTGGACGGACTGCTTAGCAGACGGTTTATCTATGCCGGACGACCGAGCTAGCGGGCTGATGTGACGGACTGCTGGGCTGTAGGAGTAGAGGCATCGGACTGCTGACCATGCGTTGAAGCTATGTCGGGTTTCTGCGCAGGTGGTGCCAACTTGTTAGTGTGCTGAGGAGGCCGTGCCAACGCGTTGGTTTCTTTGGCGAGGAAGTGCCGACGCATGGGTATGCTGATCACGCGATCGCGGACCGGCTGCATCGATGAGCGCCGGTTACGGACCTCTGATCGCTTAGCGGCGGTTCAAGCATCGACCGCTTAGCTGTCTGCTCCACCAGGTTGGTCTCTCGAGCATGTCTTTGCATTTGGGTCTCCCAGCGCTGCTTGACCGACATTTGAACTGGTTGTCGTCTTCAACAGTTGTAGGCCTTGCCACTGGTTGCTTTAGGCGGAGGATGACATGGACTATACGCCACAAAGTCGGGCCGACCGATCACGAGTTGATGCATCAGCCCGTGAGAGCCTCTTGTGGCAAGGAGAGTGTCGGTGTCAAAACTGGCGGATCTCGGGTAGGGGGTCCCGAACTGTGCGTCTAGGCGGATGGTAATAGGAGACAAGGGACACGATGTTTTTACCCAGGTTCGGGCCCTCTCGATGGCGGTAAAACCCTACTCCTGCTTGATTAATATTGATGATATGGGTAGTACAAGAGTAGATCTACCACGAGATTCGAGAGGCTAAACCATAGAAGCTAGCCTATGGTATGATTGTTGTTAGATCCTACGGACTAAAACCCTCCGGTTTATATAGACACCGGATAGGGTTAGGGTTAACCAGAGTCGGTTACAATGGTAGGAGATCTACATATCCGTATCGCCAAGCTTGCCTTCCACGCCAAGGAAAGTCCCATCCGGACACGGGACGAAGTCTTCAATCTTGTATCTTCATAGTCCAGGAGTCCGGCCAACGGTGATAGTTCGGCTATCCGGACACCCCCTAATCCGGGACTCCCTCAGTAGCCCCCGAACCAGGCTTCAATGATGATGAGTCCGGCGCGTAGATTGTCTTCGGCATTGCGAGGCGGGTTCTTCTCCAAATTCCATATACTTGTCGAATAGTGTCCGGCTTCTGATAAATGCTGCGCTCCTTGGCTTCTACGCCCAATAATGGCCCTCTTCCACGTATAGAATGAATGTGAAAAGTCAGGGTATCTTTACATTTACCCCCTCAGTGCAAATGACCCGTCTATAAAAGAGACGGGGATCCAGACCCGGATCGCACCATCTTCCCTTCGTGAGCCTTCATCAGAGCGCCTTTGAAAAAAAATCCACTCCATCATGGACAGTCGACGAGGCTCCTCCTCTCGCGCTCCCAGCCCTCAGCCCGCAGATTGGGGGAGATGGCCAGTCCCGCACAGCGAATTGGTGGTGCTCCAAACCAAGGGATTCCTTCCCCCGTCCTTGTTGGTTCCGGTGCGTTCCGGACTCGCCACTTATAAGGGCGGGAAGCAGGCGGAGAGCGTCCCCGATCCCTCTAAGGGAGAGCGGGTGTGCTTCGTCTCTTATCTAATGAGAGGACTTGGATTTCCAATTCATCCATTTCTCCGGGGGCTTCTGGAGTTCTACGGCCTCCAGCTGCACAACCTTACGCCTGCCTCCATCTTGCATATAGCGGGCTTTGTGGCCCTTTGCAAGCTGTTTACAGGCGTTGAGGCCCATTTCATTGTGGAAGAGATTGTTCTGCCTTGTGCCTCGTTCTCACGAAGGGTCAATATATCAAGTGGGCGGAGCCGAATTATGGCGCATCGCCGGGACCGGATACCTATCCGGAACCCCAAAGAAGGCGTCCGAAGACTGGCCCTCGGAATGGTTTTACATGGAGGACGTCCCGCTGCCGGATCCTGTTCGGATCGGCCTTCCAGAGTTTAGCAACGCTCCTCTGAAGAAGCGCCTAAGCTGGCGCCCGCGGAGCCCCCAGAGGGAAAATGACCGGGACGTCCTTTACTTGATGAGCCGAATAGGATTGCTGGCTCATGCCGGATTGACCATGATTGGAGTCATGGCAATCTGCATTATGAGGGGAGTCCAGCCGCTCCAATATAGGGGCCACCCCATGTGGGATTTCAACGGGGAGGATGATGCCACCCGTCATGGCCGCAAAGGGCCGGGATCGGTCACCGAACTGGTGAAGACCTTGTCCGCCATGTACAAAGGGGAAGAGGAGGACTTTCTCCGCGTCAATCCACTGAGCGGGTTTTCTTCGAATAATCCTCGAAGTTGGGTAAGTGAATATCTTTGTGGCCTATCCGATCCATGTTCCCGTGGTTAAATATCTCATTTCATGGTTTACGCGAGGAACTGCGCCGGCCGTGGAGAAGATACACAGCCCGCCTCCACAACCGGAGGATCCGGAACGGTCCTCGATCCGCCTCCGAAGAAGACTCGGATATAAAGGTGGAGCTGATCGACGGGGTGTTCCATCAACTTAGCATCGACAATGCTTTTGTTGCCATTACGGACAACTACCCCGGACTATTTCCGGCTTCCCAGGTAACCGTGACCGAAGTCTGGATACCATGACCCACCCGTGCTTTACTTCTAATCACCGCGTATTTGATGGTGTTTCGCATGGGTGCCTTGAGCAGGAAGCCGAGCCTGCCGCGGCCGTCCAACAAGGCAGCTCGCCCAACAAAGCGGAAAAAAAGTATGCAGTACGACTCGAGACGTCGCCGCAACGGTATGATGTGCCATCGTGTTTTAAGGAGACGCTCGTGGTTTTTTCAGGAAAAAGAGCGCTCGCCGGACTGAGTCCGGAGAAGTTGCCAATCGGACCTCCGCCAGCCAGGCTCAAAAGCCGAGTCCGGAAGGGGGTACAAACACGAGGCGTGCGTCGGATGCTCCTCCAACGGAGGATGCCGACAGACTGTCCGCCACCAAGTCGGAGGTGGAGAGCGCCATGAATCATAGGCGCCGGACTGTTCTACGTGGACGACATGTTTCTCCCAAGAGGCGTTGGGCGCCTTTAATTGGAGAAGCGCACCTCCGTGCCGCTCAAGATGGCCTAGCGAGCCTACGGAGCAGTATGTGAAAGACATACGGTAAGGAATTTTGACAGATTATATATGCCAAGAGTCTCCGAGACTTAAAATAGTTAGGATAACTGATTTAAGGATCATTTGGAATGCTGAGTTCTTACCGAAAAGAATACCCGTTTGTCTCGGGGAGCTTAAAGAGTGCAAGGCCCAACTTGAGGTCAAGATCGCCGCGACCGGGAAGCCATGAAGACTCCCTCTAGTAATATATGCCCTTCAAAGTAGAAGTAGTTTACAAAGTGCGGTGTGTGCATAAATCGACATTAACAAGGCAAATAGCGCCGGGATGGATCCGGACAAGCAACAGCTCCTGCGCCAGCTAAAGGCCAGCGAGAGCGTGCTTACGAGGGTGCGGCAGGAGAAAAATAACCTCCAAGATGCCAACACCCAACTGGGTGAGAAACTAAAGGATGTTCGTGCCCAGTTGTCTGACTCCGTAAAGGAGAATCGACGGCTTCGTCGCGGCATTTTAAGTAAGTGCTTAAACGAACTTTGAAAGAGTTCGGCGAGGAAGGCGACTAACATAAACATGTATGTAGGTTTGCTCACAGGTCGTCCTGAGGAGGAGATGCCCAGTTCTTCGGGTGATCTTCTTCCCGAACTCGTCGGCTACCGCAACGAGTTCGACAGGTGATGAAAAGCGTCGCCAGCCTTGTGGCCATCTATCTCCCTGCCGAAGGCATTGGGGGCTGGCGAGCGGCTTCAAGGAGCACGGCGGCGCTTCCGACTATGGAAGATATCGGCTGCCGTCAAGGCGCTAGGGAGGCACAGGCCATGGTAAAGACGTGGTACACGAAGGCTGACCCAAACCACATGGCCGAAGTCGGATTGTGGGGCCTGATGGGAAGGAGATCCCTGTAAGCTTAGTGTACGGCCAAGTAGAATTGGCCGCCAAGTATTCCCTGCAAGATTGTAAATTAGACAGCCTATTAGATGGCATTGAGGAGGAATACAATCAGTCGAGTTGACTATGTAATTTAATATGACATGAAAAATGTCTTCTAGCCAGATTGTAGATCGTTTGTCATAGCGGACCTTTTAAGCTCGACCTCGGGACCCAATAGTCCGGAGTGTGTCCGAATACCCTCGCGGTTATGTAAGAACCGGGCATGCATGGAGACAAGGCGTAGGGGTCATTATTGCTGTATCGGACAAGTGCCCAACTAGTTATGTTATATTACATGGATAGTAAGAAACATCTTCCAGGAGAATAGTTCCGTTAAGGGTTCCTTTCCACGGGAGGCATGCCCTAAAGTGCATGTCCAAACTGCTAAGAAAGCAGAAAAATCATCAGGGGCAGATGGGTAAATAGTAAAAATCATCTTTCAGTTCACCGACCGAATATTCCCTTAAGAACGTAGCTTTCGGCTTCACCCGGTCTGAGGTACACATCCGGCTGACCAGCAGTAACAATCGCAGAGGTGCTCCCTTTACCGCCTAGCCGAACAATCGGGAACGAGGGGTAAGCACAGAGCCGAGCAACCCAGCTTGGCCAAAACTTAAGTCATATCGATGCATATAATGATGAGTAAAAGGTACATGCGGAAGTTTGACACATGTGTTGGGCATAAAGCCCGTGTAAATAAGCTTCTGTTAAAGAATCCCCAAGGTATAATGAGCGCGGGTGGCGCGTCAAATATGTGAGAACAAAGCGCAAGCGAGCCTCTGAAGGCTTCAAGAAGAAGGAGGAGGAAGGAGAGAAATAAAAGACAGCTAAAGTATAAATTTTGGACGGAGGAAGGAGACTAACTCGGAGTCCGGCGCTAGGCGTAGAATCTTCGTAGACGGCTGCATTCCATGGGTTTGGCTCGAGTCGGTTATCCGATGCGTTTCGCAGATGGTATGCCCGCCCGGTCAGGACCTGGTCGATGATGAAGGACCTTCCCATTTGGGCTTGAGTTTGTCCTTTTTCTTGTCCGTGAGCGTAGAACTAGTTCGCCAACGTTGTAAGCTTTGGCCCGTACTTCTGCTTTGATATCTTCGAGCCTGCTGTTGATAAAATGCGGAACGAGCTTTTGCCACGTCACGCTCCTCCTCCAAAGGCGTCAGACTGTCCTGCCGATCGAGTTCGGCTTCTCTTTATTCATACATGCGCACATGAGGTGAGTCATGAATTATGTCGCAGGGCAAAACTGCCTCTGCGCCGTACACCATAAAGAATGGTGTGAATCCGGTAGTGCGATTTGGCGTGGTCCGCAGCCCCCAGAGTACGGAGTCGAGCTCCTCTACCCAGTGCGTGTTAGATTCCTTAAGGGACCGCACTAGTCTGGGTTTAATGCCGCTCATGATTAGACCGTTTGCCCGCTCGACTTGACCGTTAGTTTGAGGGTGATAGACTGAGGCGTAATCGAGCTTGATGCCCATGTTTTTGCACCATAATTTGACCTCATCAGCTGTGAAGTTGGTGCCGTTATCAATGATAATCATGGGGGGCCGTAACGGTGCACTACTCACGATATGAAGTCTATCACCGGTTCGGATTCGACCGTTTTAACAGGCTTGGCCCTATCCATTTGGTGAATTTATCCACCATGACCAATAGGTATTTTTGCTTGTGGGTTCCTCCCTTAAGGGGTCCAACCATGTCAAGCCCCTGCACCCATGACGGCCAGGTGATGGGTATAGTTTTGAGGGCCGTGGGTGGCATGTGGCTTTGGTTAGCAAAAAGGCTGGCAACCGACGCATCGTTGGACTAAATCATGCGCATCTGCCGGGCGTCGGCCAATAAAATCCTGTCTGGAAGGCCTTGCCTACAAGGGCCGGGCTGCGGCATGGTGCCCACCCAGTCCGGCATGAATTTCAGCCAGGAGGTTTCGCCCTTCCTCTTCGGAGATACACCTTTGAAGGACTCTGTTGTGCTTTTCTTATAGAGCTCTCCCTCATGGACTTTATAGGCTTTGGATCGCCGTACTATGCAGCGAGCCTCATTTTGGTCTTCGGGAGTTCCTGCCTAGTTAGGTAGGCTAGGAATGGCTCCGTCCACGGGCAATAACCGCCATTATTTCGTGGGCGGAGGTGTTATCTCGTTGGCGAGCCTCCAATTGTGTCGAGTGTTCGGTGTCGAGGCGGTGCGGTTGGGTCCGGATTGTTATTTCGGACTCCCTTCCCATAGTATGGATGGCTTGAACAACCGTTCCGTGAAGATGTTAGGCGGGGCGGCATCGCGTTTTGCCCGATGCGTGCCAATATGTCCGCCGCTGGTTGTTATCCGGGCTATATGATGAAATTCGAGCCCTTCGAACCGTGCTGACATTTTTAGGACCGCGTTGCGGTACGCTGCCATTTTCGGATCTTTGGCATCAAAGTCTCCGTTTATTTGAGATATCGCGAGGTTTGAATCCCTGCGCACCTCTAGGCGTTTAATGCCCATGGAGACTGCCATCCGGAGGCCGTGCAGAAGGGCCTCGTATTCGGCTGTGTTGTTGGAGTCCGTGTACATTATCTGAAGGACGTATTGGACTGTGTCCCCAGTTGGGGACGTTAGGACGACACCAGCCCCCAGGCCGGCCAACATTTTGGAGCCGTCGAAGTGCATGATCCAATTGGAATATGCGCCGTACTATTTAGGGAGTTCGGCTTCGGTCCATTCGGCAACGAAATCGGCCAATACTTGTGACTTAATAGCTCGTCGTGGCTTATAGGTTATGTCGAATGGGAGGAGCTCGATGGCCCATTTGGCAATCTGGCCCGTCGCGTCGCGGTTGTTTATAATTTCGGTAAGAGGTAATTCGGAGGCTACTGTAATCGAACACTCTTGAAAGTAGTGTCGCAGCTTCCGGGATACCATGAACATCGCGTATGCTATCTTTTGATAATGTGGGTACCTGGACTTGCATGGAGTTAGGACAGTGGACACATAGTAAACTGGTTTTTGAAGAGGGAACCTGTGTCCGTCCATTTCTCGTTCGACGACGAGCACCGCGCTAACAACTTGATGTGTTGCAGCGATATATAATAGCATTGGTTCGCCCATGTTGGGCGGCCAGGACCGGATTTGTTACCAATATGGCTTTTATTTCTTGAGTTCGGCCGTGGCGGCATCCGTCCACTCGAAGTGTTCGGTCTTGCCGGAGGAGGCGGTAAAGGGGTAACGCCTTTTCTCCCAAACGGGAAATAAAGCGGCTTAGAGCCGCTACACATCCAGTCAATTTTTGTATTTGTTTGAGGTCTTTAGGAATATCCAATTGTGACAGAGCTCGGATCTTGGCTGGGTTTGCTTCAATTCCTCTACCGGACACAATGAAGCCCAAGAGCTTTCCAGCTGGAACGCCGAAGACGCATTTTTCCGGATTGAGCTTAATGTCATATTTTCGGAGATTGTCGAATGTGAGTCTCAAGTCGTCTACTAGAGTTTCGACATGCTTGGATTTGACGACCACGTCATCTACATATGCCTCCACTGTTTTGCCGATCTGGTTTGCGGACATATACGAATCATGCGCCGATATGTTGCGCCGGCGTTTTGAGCCGAAGGGCATTGTGTTGAAGCAGTAATGGGCCGTATGGAGTGATGAATGCCGTTGCGGCTTGGTCTGCTCCGCCATCTTAATTTGGTGGTAGCGGAGTATGCGTCGAGGAAGCACAATGAATCGTGTCCTGCTGTGGCGTCAATAATTTGATCAATGCGAGGGAGGGGGAAGGGATCCTTTGGGCAAGCCTTATTAAGGTCCTTGAAATCGACACATAGGCGCCAGGATTTGTCCTTCTTTGGTACCATCACCAGATTTGCTAGCCACCCGGATGTTTTATATCTCGATGAATCCGGCTTCCGGAAGTTTGGCTAGCTCCTCTTCCATGGCCTGTCTCTTGGGTTCGAAAAATGCCAAGAGCACCTTGGTAGCTTAAATCCTTTTAGGATATTTAGGCTGTGCTCGGCCAGCCGACGTGGGATTCCTGGTATGTCTGAAGGATGCCAGACAAAAATGTCCTAGTTTTCTCGTAGAAATTCTCGTAGTGCGGCGTCTACATCAGGGTTTAATTGTGCCCCAATGGAGGCCGTCTTTGCAGGGTCCATTGGGTGGACTTGGAATTTGACTATTTCATTCGCTGGTTTAAAATAGGTGGACTTGGATCTTTTATCAAGTATCACATCGTCCCTGTTCACCGTGGAGCGCATCGCAGTGAGTTCCTCGGCCGCTAGGGCTTCGGATAGTGCCTCGAGGGCTAGTGTGGCTGTCTTGTTTTCGGCGCGGAGTGCTATGTTCGGATCACTAGCGAGAGTGATGATTCCATTAGGTCCGGGCATTTTAAGCTTCATGTACCCATAATGGGGTATAGCTTGAAAAATTGTGAATGCCTCTCGCCCTAATAGAGCGTGATATCCGCTGCTGAACGGGGCCACTTGAAATGTGACCTCCTCGGACCTGTAATTGTCCGGTGAGCCGAAAACTACGTCCAATGTGATTTTTCCTGTGCAGCAAGCTTCCCGGCTAGGGATAATTCCTCTGAAGGTTGTGCTGCTTCGCTCGTTGCGGTTCCAGTCTATTTCCATTTTTTGGAGGGTTTCCTCATAGATGAGGTTTAATCCGCTGCCGCCATCCATGAGTACCTTAGTAAGGCGAAAGCCGTCCACAATTGGACCGAGGACCGGTCTGGTGCTCGGGGTGTTTGGAATTTGGGTTCACACTGGCATTAAAGGTAATAGCCGTGTCACTCCATGGATTTATTGTTGCTACTTGGTAGACTTCGGCAAGGTTGCGGAGTGTTCGCTTCCGCATGTTATTTGATGTGAAAGTCTCGAAGACTGTTAATACCGTACTGGTATTGTTGGGCTGGGATTCTGAAGCTAAAAGCTCTTCGCCACTTTTGGCCACCTGCCGTAGTATCCAACATGCTCGAAGGCTATGAGTTGGAGTGGCGTCCTCTGTGCTATGAATTTTGCAGGGTCCGTTGAGCCATCCCTCCAGTATGGTTCCATGCCCTTTAGGGGGTCTTTGTTTTTGGTATTTAACCCGGTGGTTGGTGATGATGCACCCTTTTATTTTGGACTAGGGCTGTGTTCGGGGCCGGATTATCCCAAAATTTACTTTCGGTTTTCCAAGCACTCTCCATCGCACAGTACTTTTGTACTATGGTCACCAAGTCAGCAAGGCGTGTAATTTCATGACGACTTATGGCGTTTAGGATTCCTTCGTCCGTGCAATTATTGCAAAAGAGCGAGATTGCGTCCTCCTCTCGGCGATCCTTTATCCTGTCCATAACCGGGAGGAATCGCCCGATAATGATGTCTTGTTTCAGCGGGCTCTTGCGAATTCGGGATAGATCGCTAATGTTTGGTCTGGCGGGTGGAACTAGATCCGGAACCCGTCAATCTAAGACTCGGGGGCGAAGTTTCCTAACTCGGAAGTTTGGGTTTTTGGATGTTATCCAATGAATCCAACCCGCCACCTGACTTTAAGTTCAGGATTTGATCGACATCCATCCCTCCGCGGGAATCCGACATGGAGGGGTCGGGAATCCGGACGTAGCTAGTCCTTAAGACAGAAGAAGAGTTGCCGTATTGTTCCTCTACCACAGTAATGTGGTGGGTAGCCTGGGGAGAGGTAATCTCTCTCAGATCGGTTTTAGGCCCGATCTGATCGTAGTCAGTGGCGACTCCCAGGGCGGCGATGCGATCCAAGAGCTCGTTCATGGAGGAGAGCTCGATCGGATCTTGCTGCTCGGCAAGTTCCGAGTTCACATGAAGATTGGTTTCGATGACCCGAGAAGTCATCGTCGGCGCGGCGGCCGAACTGGTGGTCATAAGGAAATCACCTAGCCGAAGAGTCTGGCCGGCGGCCAAGGCTCCTTTGGCGATAATGTCGTCTTTAAAGACGGGATGAGGCATCCTTCCTGACGGTGACGGCACAGAGGAACTCTCAATGAAAGCGCCAATGTCGGTGTCAAAACCGGCGGATCTCGGGTAGGGGGTCCCGAACTGTGCGTCTAGGCGGATGGTAACAGGAGACAAGGGACACGATGTTTTTACCCAGGTTCGGGCCCTCTCGATGGAGGTAAAACCCTACTCCTTCTTGATTAATATTGATGATATGGGTAGTACAAGAGTAGATCTACCACGAGATCAGAGAGGCTAAACCCTAGAAGCTAGCCTATGGTATGATTGTTGTTCGTCCTACGGACTAAAACCCTCCAGTTTATATAGACAACGGATACGGTTAGGTTTACACAGAGTCGGTTACAATGGTAGGAGATCTACATATCCGTATCGCCAAGCTTGCCTTCCACGCCAAGGAAAGTCCCATCCGGACACGGGACAAAGTCTTCAATCTTGTATCTTCATAGTCTAGGAGTCCGGCCAACGGTGATAGTTCGGCTATCCAGACACCCCCTAATCCGGGACTCCCTCAGAGAGCATCACCGGTTGAGGGGCGACAGTGGTTGCTCTTGGTGGGGCTTCAGGGATCTCATCGATGAACTCTATTTCCTTTCATGGCCACTGGATGTGATGTAACAATGTTTCTCCCAAGGTCCTTTGCTCATCGAAGTCTCCTAGGATATTCTTCAGGGAAAATTCATTGAATCCAGGCTTTACTTCAGTCACGTAGCACTTCACACAGCCCGGCTTCAATGGCACATTGTCCAAGAAGAGGCCATCTTATAAGAAGGGTAGGCAAACCCAGGCTGTTGCACATTTTAATGTACCTTCATAATGTGTAAGCATACCCTTCAGTCTGTCTTTCATTCCAGATAGATCAGATATAGCATCATCACGAGCAGCTGCAGTCTCAGTGTCGCTGGGGCCAGCTGATGCACAACTACTCTTGTGCAGTGTTGTCGCGCAATAAGCAACAGCCAACATGCCCGCATCCCCTCCCATCTGCTGGCTATCTGTCAGTGTTAGAGTCTTCTGCATAATCGTTGACTCCTCAACATCCTTTCGAACAGCCGGATAAATCTCCTTCCTCAACCTTTCATACAATGCATTCTGCTTCATTTCACTCCTCGCTTTTTTCATGCCGAGCCTCTCTTCTTTGCTGAGTGTGAAAGCCCTCTTGTGCGGGACATTAACACCTATACCCCTTGCACAGCCAGTGAGCTCTTTTGTTTCTAGAGCAATGGACAGAATGTCACATGGCCCCGAGTTCCTGTAGAACCTTCCAGGGATCTTGGAAGCCTCTAACATCACTTGATACAGTTCGGCGTCACGTGAGTTTTCAAAGTAATAAGTTCCATCATCATGCCTCTTTGCACGTGCTACAAGTAGTCTCTGGCGCATTCGCTCCTGATTTCACTAAAGGCCGCTTCCCACCCGCCGCTACTGCTTCTTTGTCCTCCTGTTCCCATATCAGTTTCATGCCGTAGTATCCTGCCACACCCATACGGTGGGGGTGTATGTTCTTCTTCTGAAGTTCCGATTGCTTGAAACTCTTCTCAGCAAACTCTTTAGTTGCCCTGACCCTTTTGAATTCTGCCCAGTCTGCCTTTGTAATTTGGGGGTATGCGGGGATTGGGTCCTTGCCTTCACTCAAGTACTTCTTGTACAACACGTGCTTCCAGTTTATCCAAGCATCCCTTGCCTTCTTCCGTGCAGCGTGTTCCACCTGCATTCTCCACTACTCTGGAACGTTGAAGTGATCCATGATCTCCCGGACTATCCTTCGCCGTGTTTCTGTGGCAGCCTTCCGAAACCCCGGCAGATTAATGTTGAGCCTTGCCCTGCCAACAAATCCACACACACTCCTGAACCTCGTGCGTGCTTTATCTAGTTTAGTTGGAGCCCAAGACTTTAAATCAATCTCGGTTACTTCATATACACCTTTAGGCTGGCATGTGGGCTTCCTTGGAGCGTTCCTTCGTGTCCTGACCGAAAGGGTAATTTCTGCAGCTCTATCCCGTTCAAGATAACTTGATCCCTCACAATCTGCTAAAGACCTAGGGTTGTCCGAATAAAATGAAGATACATCACCTGAAGCATGAGTGATGTCGCTGCTACTCGGCATCTACAGAGAACACATGCAAAACTCAGGAAAGGAGGATAAGCATAAAACTAACAACTTGGTATCAAGCTTTCTAAACATGCCATGCAATAATTTAGAAAATGTACGGCTAATTTGTTAAGTTTGTGTGACTCGGGCGCCCGCGATCTGTAAATAGGTAGTAACTTATTGGAACAAATACAGCTTATATGTAGTAAAGAAGGTAGATAATGAACATATATATACGCTCTCCGTTATTTTATAGCCAATTTGGAACACACGGAACGAAATTGGAAGAGGGATTGCGAGGAAATATGCCTCACCGCGATGGAGAGCACTAACTAACATAGTTCTTAATGCAAACCTGGCCGGACCACAGGAGAGGCGAGGGGTACTGCATCGATATGCTCGAGGGTGGCTGGCGAGCAAACAAAGACGGCGAGGCGCGGGCCGCCGCGTGTTGGGAACGACAGTGGAGGCAGGCTTGACGCCGAAGAGCGGGCACACGGCCGGGGTGAGCACGGTGGCGCCGGAAGGGGTTCCGCCGTGGATCTAGGGGAGGGGGGGGGGAGCTGGCGATGGAGATTTGGTGGACGAGGTGAGTGAAATCTTGGCGGACGGTGGGGGTGGGGGGTGTTGGGGACTCGGGTGTTGGCGGCTTAGGTGAAAAGGTTGAAAATATCCCCGATCACCAAGGCGTGGAAATGCCTATGCAAAGCGGTTGCCTCTAAGCGCTCGTGCGCACAAACATAATAATTTCGTTTGAAATGAAGACATACTAATTTTGAAATGAAGAGGTGAGTTCATCGTTTCGCCTCTAAATTTTTCCCACGTAAAGCAATCACAATTATACCACAGGTTTGATTTGCTGGCGCATTTCAGTTCTCGTGTGCTATATGTAGGGCATTTTTTGGCATTTACCGTGCACTTTGGCATATAAATCAATTCCAAGCCGGACTACATTTCCTATCGAAAGGGATGAGGATTGCCGTTTGATCTGGGAGCATCCAATGGTGCAGACATACGATCCGTGGGGTTTGGGTTCTGGCCAATCAGAACGCACGACTCAGATCGCGCGCAGCAAGGGGGGCATCGACCACGGTTTGGTAGGCACACGGCTTTCGTGTGTGAACTGTGTGCTATTTGAAAACATTTTTTGGGAGGGGCTATTTGAAAACATTTACATATCTTGTCGAAAGGGATGAGGATCGCCGTTCGATTAAGGAGAATCCAACGGTGTAGACGTACGATCCGTGGGGTTTGGATTCTAGCCAATCAGAACGCACGACACGGATCGCGCGCGTGGCAGAGGGGGGGGGGGGGTGCATCGGCCACAATTTAGTGGACACATGGCTTTCGTGAGTGAACCGTGTGCTCTTTGAAAACATTTACATTACCTAACATCATATTTTTGTTTGAATGAAAACATGAGTTCATCGTTTCGCTTCCAATTTTTTCTACGATAAGAAATCACGATTATACCCTATGGTTTGATTTTCTGGTACATTTTACCAGGCGGCAGGCCTCGCTAGCAATCTCAAACTATTAATATGCAAAAAAAAGAGATCTTGTTTGTATGTGTCTGTGTGGATATATATATATATATATATATATATATATATATATATATATATATATATATATATAGTCTCAACTACACGTACGTGTTAGCAAGATCATTTATGTGTCGCTTTGCAAGTTTTCATTCATTGTGCGAGAAGCGAGAAAAAACTTCAAACAGTTCGGCCGCAGGGTGCGGCCAGAGGCGTAGGCCTTGTTGGTATTTTAATTTCAGGAAATGCATATAGAGTCTGAAAAGTAACTGTTGCGTGCTCTCACGATTGCATGGAAAAAATTGGTAAAGTTTGGCACAAGTTTTGGTGCTCGCACCTTCCATACCAGAACATCTCACAAGAAGGATCATAGTTTCCAAAAGGAGATGCGACACTTTGGACTACAAATCGTCAGTTACTAGCTACATCGTTCCGGCCCATTTCATGTCGTCCGCTGTGTTTAAGTCATTCTTTGCACTTACCTTGCATTGCATTTTAGTGCATATATAATTAATTAAAGTCAAAAACCCTACTACAACTACATGTGGGTGTTTTAGTTATGCTATATATACTTAGGCTACTCATAGTGGAGAGTGTCATATACTAGTATCATGCACATATATATATATATATATATATATATATATATATATATATATACATACACATATATATGATACTAGTGTATGATACTACCTTTAATTAATTATATCACAGAGTATACTACATAGAGTATAATATCATAGATCATATTTATTGCCATGCATGACACAATTTAGCATCACATTTAACATGATACAATATCTACCTATATGTTACTCTAACCCTCTCTATATATATTTAATTCTTTGCCACATCAGCATACTTGCTATTTCCGAGTGCATCACATCGTCGGCTATGATACCACCACTATGGCCAGCCTTATATAGCGAGGAGTATCATATACTATATATAGTATCAATGCATATGATAGTAGTGTATGATACTACGTACGTGCCTTCATAGTGCATATATAGTGTCATAGAGTACTATATATCATATATGACCGTATTTATGGCCATGCATGAGACAAAGTAGTATAGCATTTATTTTATATATATATATATATATATATATTACGGTATCTACCTATGTTACTGCTTCTTTGCCACATCATCATATTTGCTATTCCCGAGTGCATGATACTGGCTATGATACCCCCACTATGGCCACCCTAATAAGGCTGGTTGTAATATGGGAGTATCAAGCAGTATGATGCATACCAACTGGACTTTTTGGATGATGTGGCACACAGTTAAATGAGGAAAGAGAGGGTGTGGTATCATATCATGATACCGTATCATATTAAATGTTGTACTATACTTTGTGTCATGCATGGCAATTAATAAGGCAACCTAAGATACTAACTTATGATACTATGTATGCGCGCATTACGGAGGTATTACCGATCATATACTAATATCATGCATATATACTCCCTCCTTTCCGGTTTATAGGCTTATCTCAAAATTTTAGTTTTTCCATTTTATAAGGCTCAATTTGGTTGTTCTCCATCACATGTTCACATTCCAAGGTGCATTAAATCATTGCATGCAAGTATTAAGAGAAAGTTGACCAATGCATGTACTTTATGGATGCATATATTGCAATTAATACATTGGAAAACATAATTTTTTGAGGAAAACAAAAGCATTAGTTGGGTGTTTTTGCAAACTACAGAAAGTATTCCACCACTCACCATCTACCTTGGTTGGTGAGATTTTTTAATTGAGCCCTATAAGGCTGGTTGTAATGGGGAGTATCATATACCAGTATCATGCATATGATATATACTAGTGTATGATACTACTTCCGTAATGCATAGTATCATAAGTTAGTATCTTAGGTTGCCTTATTAATTGTCATGCATCACACAAAGTAGTACAACATCTAATATGATACGGTATCATGATATGATACCACATCCTCTCTTTCCTTATTTAATTGTGTGCCACATCATCCAGAAAGTCTAGTTGGCATGCATGATACCGCTTATGATACTACCATTACAACCAGCCTAAACCGAAAAGGAGGGAGTATGATACTAGCTAGTTTATGATATACTAGCTACCTCACTAAGAGCATGGTTAATAATACAGCCAACGACCGGCTATAAGAAGTTGCCATGTCATATACAGCAAGCCTCTTAGCGGGCATGTACAATAATAATTTTTAAATACGTACTAGTTTATCAATAGTTGGCCCACCTTGCATCCTCACAAAGTGTCTTGGGTCTCGTGTTGCAGCTGGCTCTACTAACCAAGAGCCCGCTTCTCTTCTCTCTTCTCTTCTCTTTCCTCCAACTAATAAGCACATATATATTATTCTATTCCTTATAGCCTACTTATGTCACTCTATTGTACTTGCTCTAAGACTAGCCACAATGGAGAGTAACATACACTAGTAACATACACATATCCCTAGACTATGTTACTACCTTTCATAGTGGGTAGTAACATAAGTATGGTAACATGCAAAGCCTCATTTATTAGGTTATAGACTCATATGGCATTGGGACATGTGATGTTATAGTAACTAGCTAAGTTACTCAAACTACCTCTCTCCTCATTAACACATTGCCACATAAGCAAATTTGTTGAGCTGGACTCGATGTTACTGCTGAAGTTACTCCCACTGTGGCTAATCCAGTGCATAATATCATAGAGTAGCTAGTATCATATGTAGTAATTTATTTATATTGTCATGCATGACACATAGTAGCATAGCATTTATTATGATACGGTTTCATGATATGATACTTAACCCTCTCTTTCTTCATTTAATTCTATGACAGCTCATCAAAATTGCCTAGTTGGCATGCATGATACTAGCTATGATACCCCCTTACTATCAGCCTAGCAAAGAAGGTGTACAGATCATTTGTGCGTCGCTTTGTGAGTTTGCAGCCGTTTGTTCGAGAAGCGGGAAGAAGTTTCAAACATTTCAGCCGCGAGGTGCGGCCACTAGCGCAGGCCTAGTTGGTATTTTAATTACAGGAAATTTAGATGGAGTTCGGACATCATCAAAATCGATGTGTGCCCGTGGCGTGCTCTCACGACCCCGTGGAAAAAAATTGGTAAAGTTTGGCACAAGTTTTGATGACCGCTCCTTCCAAACTGTAGCATCTCACATGAAGGATCATGGTTTCTAAAAGGAGACGTGTCAATTCAAACTCCTGTGGCCGGTGACTTCATCGTTTGGCCTCATAAAAATTTCCACGGTACGCAATCACCATTATACCACGGGTTTGATTTTCTGGCGCATTTCAGGTATCGTTAGCTATATTTAAGACATTTTTTGAGATTAACGTGCATTTTATGCATAAAAATAAAATTACAGCCGGAACTGCATGTGCTGTTGAAAGGGATGAGGATCGCCGTTCGTTCTGGGAGCATCCAATGGTGCAGACGTACGATCCGTGGGGTTTGGGTTCTGGCCAATCATAAAGCACGACTCAGATCGTGGGCGGGGTGGTAGGGTTTGGTCGGCACACGGCTTTCATCAATGAACCGTGTGCTATTCGCAAACCAGATTGCATATTTTTGTTCACACATACTGTAGTGAGATCAATTGAGTGTGCTACCTCTATGATATAATAATAATAATAATAATAATAATAATAATAATAATAATAATAATAATAATAATAATAATAATAATAATAATAATAATAAACAGTTCATATTCATTGCCTGAGCTGACAGCATATCAAGGTCAACATATTAACGGTTCTTACATCAACAGAAAACCGGGCATAACTCACAAATTCAGTACACGCGACAGTTCTAAATTGAATGAATTAAGTTGCAGGATAGGCATAAAGTCTAGTCCTATGGCTTAATTCCCATGTACATGGGGGAACTAGGATCATTACGTTGACCCCGAATGAACTTGTGTTTTATGATGATTTTACGCTTCTCTGTTACACGGGTGCGTGATCCCTTGGCTGGCAACTCATCAAATTCACCGTACTCGTCCTCATCGGCAACATCGTCGACACCCAGTACCCTTCTCTTCCCATGCATCACTAAATGGCAGTTCTTATGCAAGGGGTCATCCACAAAGAAAATCTGGGTAGCATCGCTGGCAAGAATGAATGGGTCCGTGTGATATGCCATCGTTGTCCTGTTAACAGAGGTCTTCCTGTACTCATCAATCCTTACCTGACCAAGAGGGATCCATGTGCACCTGAATAATGCGACCTTATCTTTCACATAGTCAAGCTCCCAAATCTCTTTGATGGTTCCATAGTGTACCCTTTTATCAGCTTCGTTTACAGTCATGCATTCTATTCGAACACAACTGTTCTGATATGAGGTCTTCTGATGACGTTCCTCAGTGTAGAACGTGTATCCATTTATGTCATATGCTTGGTACGTCAACACCGTAGGTGATGGATTTTGTGCCAACCACGTAGCAATTTCATCGATGGATCCTTGTGCCAAACGATTCTTCAGCCATTCGGCATAGTACTTAGTGTGCTCCTTCATCTCCACATCTAATGAAGGCACCATTGGTAAGAAGCTTTGGCGTATCTCCGCCAAGTGTTCTTCGGCATAAGAGCTGAGAACTGGGCTATAAGCAACACCGTCAAATGGGCTTTCTCTGCCAATTCTCCGGGTGCAGCCATTTGCGTGCTAGCAAGGACCGGCTTACCTTTCAGCCTTCCCTCGTGGTGAGAGAGGGGCAAACCTATAGGTCGTTGTTTCACGTATTCAGTGCAAAACTCAACCACCTCCTCCGCGGTATAACCTTGTAGGATGGTTGCCTCTGGATGGTTTCGGTTCCAACAAAAGCGCTTCAGTATTCCCATGAACGCTCGAAGGAATACATGTTGCGAAGAAACACTAGACCACAATACTTTGTCTCATCGACAAGGTGCACAGTGAGATGGACAATGACATCAAAGAATGACGGTGGGAAAAACATCTCTAGGTTGGACAATATTCTTGCAATATCATCTTGCATATGATCCAACTCTTCAGGATTTGCAACTTTCTGCCATAGTTGGTTGAAGAAATCATAGATGTCAATGAGTGTGTTTCTTATATCTTTGTCCATCAGATTCCTGATGGACACCGGGAGGATTTGTGTCAACATTACGTGGCAATCATGTGACTTCATGTGTCCCAACTTCACTTTACTTGTGCTCACATCCACGAGACATCTGATGTTTGCGCAGTAGGAAGAGGGTGTCTTAACTGACAATAAATAGGTGAACAACTGTGTTGCTTCTTTTGTACTGAAATTGTAACTCCGGCGAGCTTTGATGAATTTGTCATCATCTTCTGCTTCACTCTTGCGTTTTGATTGATCAGCAAGCATATCGAGCCGTGAACCATCACCATCCTTTATTTTACCTTTAATCTTGAGAAGAGTTACAAGGTGTTGGGATATACGGTAGGGTGCGTCGACTGCAAATTAAAATTTCCTACGCGTAGAACAACTAAGAACATGCAACAGGAGATGGATCACAGTTCGTTACCACTAGACGCGCAGTGCCATGCAGCGAAAGAAGAGTTGGGAGAGCGCGTCTGCGTGGATCGTCTCCTCCTCGTCCGATCTCCCTCGAACAGCCGGTCGCCGGATCCCACGTACAAGTTTGCTGGAGCGGCGCAGGTGCACCGCCTCTAATGGTATCCGCGCGTGCAGGAGGAACACCGTGCGGCAGACTGCTAGGTCCGATCACATAGTCAGTAGCGAGTGGTGGTGGCTATTCGCAACACATGCAAACCCTAGTAACAACGCCGAAGCGATCAACCACATGAGTGTGCGGCACCCCCACTTTATATAGGTGTCCGTCGCGGGCTCAACACTTGGGCCTTGCACCGACCCTAAAGCCCATAAGTCTACTCGACCACAATCCGAATACATCTCGGATCACATCTGACCAGTGTCCTCGGACCCGACCTTGTAGGTTCCTTCCCTTAAGCGCGCGACCCCTTAGGTTCAAGCCGGCTTGGTCGTAGTTCGGATCACCTCCGGACTACATGGCTGGTAGCGGCCTCTAGCAAGGAGTGCCGACCACCAAGCAGACGATGAAGCTGGTTAGGCGAACCTGTACAACATGTCACACTTCTGTTCCCTTTGCCCACACGATATATATTGTCAGGCTCAAGGCGAGATTGTCATCCTTGTGCTAGCCCGACCTCTTTCTCGTTTTAGTGATACCGACCACAAACCAGATTATCTCATAATCCTTGTTGCATGGCCATGCTTATCCTGGTCGAATCACACGAGGGGCCCAAAGTATATCTCTCCTGGTCGGAGGGGCCAATCCCATCCTGCTCGACCATGTCTCGCAGCATGGGTCTGGACAAGCCTGAAACCTACCTTTGTAACTACGCAGTCACGGAGTAGCGTTTGATCGGCCCAAAGTAGGTCTGTCACCATCCCGAGTACATGTGCCAGCTCAGTCTTAGGACATAGAACGTATGTTGTACTAGAGACTCATGGATGACATATCGCTGCGTCTCATAGTTGGGTCTGTTCGACTCGGACCTTATCTCGACTCGGATCCGACTACATCGAATCTGACCAGATCCTTCCAAGTCCATATTATCCGGTTAGCATCCAATGCTCCATGGCTAGTGAGACCAAGCCATCGACCGTGTCATATGCTAGTCTAGTCGACTGCGCATCCACACAGCCCTTTCGACCAGGGACCTTTTAGGACAGTCATCATACAATGCATAGTCCCACAAACAAGTCACGTACTTGCTGATATACATCATTTATAATGTCCAAGGACTATCTTTATTCATAAACACATAGGAAATATCATCATACATGATTGCCTCTAGGGCATATCTCCAACAGTCTCCCACTTGCACTAGAGTCAATCGAATAGACATCGAATGCCCATAGCTCTAACGTGCCCCTCATGCTTGGGTTGTGGAAGCGTCTTAGTCAAAGGATCTGCGACATTTGCATCTGTGTGAATTTCACATAACTCAACATCACCATTCTTTATGATCTTTCGTATCAGGTGATATTTCTGATCTATGTGTCTGGTCTTGTGATGATTCCTCGGCTCCTTGGCTTGTGCGATGGCACCAGAATTATCACAATAAAGGTCCAACGGTTTTACCGAGGCTGGGAAAATACCAAGATCATCCAGAAAGTTCCGGATCCAAACACCTTCCTTTTCAGCTTCACAAGTCGCAATGTATTCGTCTTCTGTAGTAGAATCAGCCACCGTATCTTGCTTGGAATTCATCCAGCTCACTGCTCCTCCGTTCATGACATACATGAATCCGGACTGTGATCGACAATCATCTCTGTCGGTTTGGAACTAGCATCGGCGTAACCCCTTACGACGAGTTCTTCCTCACCTCCATAAACTAGGAACATCTCTTTAGTCCTTTTCAAGTACTTCAAAATAGTCTTTACCGCTGCCCAGTGACTCTCACCTGGGTTGGCTTGGTATCTGCTTGTTAGGCTTATTGCAAAAGCAACATCTGGACTTGTACATATCATGGCATACATGATGGATCCGATTGCCGAGGCATACAGAATCCTACTCATCCTGTTCCCACATGAGATGTCGAAGGACTCTGAGTCTCGCTTAGCCTTATACCATGTCAGAGCCCATACCTCCGTCGCATAACACAGTGATCAAACACTACACGGTCGGGACAGTGCGGCGGACCGGCCACCATGCGGTCGGGATAGAGCGGCAACTCAGGACGAACTACAACCTGCCCCACCGCCTCGAAAAAATAGAGGCGAAACAGTTCGGGGTCACACATACGACCTCCGACAGGCCCTGGATAGTAGTGCAGGATATACCCGATCAATTTATGGATCGCGAGGACGTCCCTCGACACGTGATAATGGCTACCTATTCAGACGTGAAAAACCTAGTCACACCCGAGCCGACAACCGCAGACGGACTCCATCGGAGCTACGACGCCATGCGGCCAGATATAGAGGCGCCGCACACCCTCTCTGCTTCACTGATGAAGTAATGGGTCATGAATTCCCTGAAGGGTTCAAACCCGTGAATATTGAATCATACGACGGAACAACTGATCCCGCGGTATGGATCGAGGACTTTATCCTCCACATCCACATGGCCCGGGGAGATGACCTCCACGCTATCAAATACCTCCCGCTAAACCTTAAAGGACCAGCTCGGCACTGGTTAAACAGCCTGCCTGAAAATTCTATTGGCAGCTGGGAGGAATTGGAAGAGGCCTTCCTCGACAACTTCCAAGGTACATATGTCCGGCCACCAGACGCCGATGACTTAAGCCACATAGTTCAACAGCCCGGGGAGTCAGCCAGGAAGTTCTGGACTAGGTTCCTAACTAAAAAGAACCAGATCGTCGACTGCCCGGATCTCGAAGCCCTAGCGGCCTTTAAACACAACATCCGCGACGAATGGCTCGCCCGCCACCTCGGCCAAGAAAAGCCAAAATCTATGTCAGCCCTCACAGCACTCATGACCCGCTTTTGCGCGGGTGAGGATAGTTGGTTGGCTCGTAGCAAAAACACAGCCAGCGAGGCAGGCCCCTCTGAGGTTAAGAACAGCAACGGCAAGCTCCGACGTAACAGGCACAAACGCTGAAACAATGGCGATAATACCAACGACACTACAGTCAACGCTGGATTCAGCGGCTCCAAGTCCAGCCAGCGGAAGAAACCATACAAGAGAAACAATCAGGGACCATCCAGCCTGGATCGCATACTCGATCGCCCGTGCCAGATACATAGCACCCCAGACAAACCAGCTAATCATACGAACAAAGATTGTTGGGTTTTTAAACACGCTGGCAAATTAAATGCCGAGAACAGGGAAAAGGGATCACAAAGCGAGGACGACGACGAGGAGCCCCGGCAACCGAACACAGGGGGACAGAAGAAGTCCCCCCCCCCAAGTCAAAACAGTAAACATGATATATGCTACACACATCCCTAAAAGGAGACGCAAGTGCACACTAAGGGACGTCTACGCGGTAGAGCCAGTCGCCCCAAAATTCAATCCATGGTCGTCATTCCCGACCACCATTGATCATCGGGATCATCCAACCAGTATCCGTCATGGCGGTTTAGCCGCGCTAGTCCTCTTCCCAATCATTGATGGATTTCACCTGACGCGCGTCTTTATGGACGGAGGTAGCAGCCTCAATCTGGTCTATCAGGATACAGTGTGAAAAATGGGCATCAATCCATCACGGATCAAGCCCACAAAGACTACCTTTAAAGGAGTCATACCAGGTGTGGAGGCCCGTTGCACGGGCTCAATCACGTTAGAGGTTGTCTTCGGGTCTCTGGACAATTTCCGAAGTGAGGAGTTAATCTTCGACATCGCCCCCTTTCGCAGCGGCTATCACACACTGCTCGGACGAACTGCATTCACACTATTCAATGCAGTGCTACACTATGCTTATCTCAAGCTCAAGATGCCCGGTCCACGCGGCGTCATCACGGTCAATGGAAATAAGGAACGCTCTCTCCGTACAAAGGAGCACACAGCTGCCTTAGCAGCAGAAGTACAAAGTGGCCTTCTGAAGCAGAACCCTAATTCGGCTGCAGAGCCCATGGACACTGTTAAGAGGGTCCGAACTACCCTGCAGCAGGACAGCTCGGCTCGTCAGGAGCTCGACTAGCAATCCGGCCTCTGTCTCAGTCCCTATCAAGTGGTGGCAGTCGTGCCGCGCGTACATAACTACACACTCAAAATCCCATGGCCATCGACGGAGGCATAGCTAACTTGTGATCCACAGGGCAGCTCGACCGCCCCGGACACTCATACTTTCACCATTTCCCTTTCTCCTTTTATTTCTTTCTTTTTACAGGCCTTTCCTGGCGGCCTGATCATTGGTCCTCTTGAAGGATAAACACACCAAGACAACAAGAGGCATGGACGTACTGGAAAACTCTTAGGTGGTCTCTTAACGATCCCTTTACCTATCTTCAGGACCCATACACAGCTCTCTCTTGGTGAAGGCATAGTAAATAGCCTTTCAACTTATTGCACTACTTGTATAAATGCGCTTTAATGCACCAATGAAATTATAATAGAAACAGTTTGCGGCCCAAATTTCCACGGCTTTAGCTTACCACTGCTTCTTCCTTTTTTTCGTTCTTTTTATCTTTCAAAGAAGTGTTAGAAATATGTGCTAAAATGTTCGTGGTTTCTATTTTTTGTTTAGAGTTTAAAGAAATTGTCCCTGTTTCCAAAAATTGTTCACAAATCCAAATTTTTTAGCCTTTTCAAATTTTGTTTGGAGTTTCAAATGTCAATACGGGCTCGGACAAGACCACTTGTCCGTGACCAGCCTTATCATCGATCGACTAGTTTGGAGGCATTAGTGGTATGGCTCCGAGGGCTCTACTGGAGGTTTAGCATTGAGCGGCCTAAACGATGATGGTGTGTTTTGATAGCAAAAATGGACTGTTGGTCATCAATTCTGGCTACTAGAATTGGCCCGTCGGTGTTCTACATTCAAAACTCACGCTTTTCCGCCGGTCGATTATTGCTGTTTATGCGTCTGTTATAATCCATATCTACTGCCCATTCTGATTCCAAAGGCACATTGTCATCGCCGAGCCCCTATTCGTTCAATTTTCACCATCTTTGGCCTATCGCTGCCACTCCTCTCCTTGAAAATGGCCAATAAATATGCCACGGAGAGGAGAACACTGCCCCGATATCGTAGACCCCCCAGGACTGGGGGTAAGGCGAGTGCTGAGTCCATAATTCAGAATGGCCGCTCTATCAAATCGGGGGAACAACCACAACTAGAAGGACAAAGCGTGATGGAGATGGTGTGAGCATGGCATATCTGGTCGCAATTGCAATGCGCAGTGATCAACACGGTAATGATGGCTGGCAGAAAAACCATCAATGGTAACAAGGCAAGTCGCAAAAGTTGTCATATGACGATATCCCAGATCAACATCGCAAGTTCCACAACACTAGGGAGAGAACTACATGTCCTATAACAATATCCTAGATGGAGACGGGAATGGCGGTGGCTATGGGGATGGATGGTGGTGTTGCGGCTTAGAGTTCCTGGTCTTCCTTGTCTTGATGATTCGTGCGATGTTATGTTGGGAATGGGGCCTCCAGACTTTTATAAAGTTGACTTATGATGACGTCACTAAGGCGACGTCAGGTGGTATGCGTGCTTGTATGAGCGGGTGCACTTGTACCAGACGCCGTATTTTCCTCTGGATGTGTCTCTGCACCTCCAACTACTTGGGGTTAATCGTCAGACTTCATATTTCCGTATATGCTTTGATTCCTTCCCTGAAATGGCCCATTCCCATGGGAAACAAAATAAATAAAGGGATTTGTACGCCCTTGCTTTTTATTAGTCATTAGTAATAGTATTAGAGCCAGTTTAAACAATGGTGAAAATGAGTGTAAAATACACTCATCATGGACCAAAGACAACCCTTCACGCCTAAAGGCCACTCGACCAGGCTTAGCTGTCCCGAGTGGCTCTTCAAGTGGCCAGACGGATCCAGATCATTGCATTATAGTGTAGAAATAGTTCTCGAGACACATCAATCGCGTCCATTCGAATGCAGACCAGCTCTACACATAAGGCTAGTCATAGTGGGGAGTAACTTTGACTAGTAACATGCATATGTTACTACCTTCATAGTGAGGAGTAACATATATGTGGTATCTGATACGTTCATTTTGCATCATGTTTTCCTACTGTTATTTATGATGTTTTTATCTATAATAATGCTTTTTGCAGTAATTCTAATGCCTGTTCTCTCATAATATGCAAGGCATACACAAAGAGGGAGAATTCTGGCAGCTGGAAATCTGGACCTGGAAAAGCTACGTCAGGCTACCTATTCTGCACAACTCCAAACAAACTAAAATTTCACGGAGAATTTTTTATGGAATATATGAAAAATATTGGAACAAAGAAGTACCAGAGGGGGCCCACCAGGTGGGCACAACCCACCTGGGCGCGCCAGGGAGCCCAGACGCGCCCTGGTGGGTTGTGCTCACCCAGGCCCTCCTTAGGTGCCCATCTTCTGGTATATAAGTCATTTTGACCTAGAAAAAAAATAAGGAGAGGACTTTCGGGACGGAGCGCCGCCATCTCGAGGCGGAACTTGGGCAGGAGCACTTTTTCCCTCTCCGGTGGAGTGATTCCGCCGGGGAAACTTCCCTCCCGGAGGGGGAAATCATCCTCATCATCATCACCAACAACTCTCCCATCTTGGGGAGGGCCATCTCCATCAACATCTTCAACAGCACCGTCCCATCTCAAACCCTAGTTCATCTCTTGTGTTCAATCTTGTTACCAGAACAATAGATTGGTGCTTGTGGGTGACTAGTAGTGTTGATTACATCTTGTAGTTGATTACTATATGGTTTATTTGGTGGAAGATTATATGTTCAGATCCAATATGCTATTTAATACCCCTCTGATCTTGAGCATGATTATCATTTGTGAGCAGTTACTTTTGTTCTTGAGGTCACGGGAGAACTCGTGTATATCTGAATCTTTTTGTGAATTATGTATGAATATTGTCGTGTGATCTATCAATCATTTGGATGCATACTGAGCTTGTGTATATATGAATCTTTTGAGTTGTTGATAGTGAATGTTGGCTATGAATATGAACGTGTCCTGTGAACCTGAGTTTGATACGAATGTTTACCTTTTCTGGTGTATTTGTGTGTGAACTTGTTAGTATGCCTACTGTGGGGTATAAAACGCAGGTCTCTTATAAAAGTAATGCTGTGTCCAATTTATGTTTTCCCTTCTAACCACATTATATATATTTATATTATTACTATTATCGTATATTTTATAGAGACTTATATATACATTATAAAAACATCCCACGTGTTATTAACTTATAAAAGTAAATGTATAACGGAAGTTGGTAAGGAAAATCCTGGTTGTTTTTGACACACAGGCAAGGAAAATCCTGGTGATTGCGTACAAAAGCTTGCGAAGATTTTAAGGCCCAATTTAATAATAACGTGCTCATTTTTATTTTGAGCAATAACTCGCTAATTTGTTAATTATATATATAAAAAATGTGCCTCTCCGGTTTATTCTTTTATATTAATTGCTCCTTCTAACATAACATTATATATATAACGAGCCCACATAATACGTGTATTTCAAGGAAGTGCAAATGGGCTGGGGTTTCTTAGAAAATATAAATGGGCCTGATTGACGCGAAATTATTTGTTCACCCAGCCCAGCAAATGGACTGTACATTCTAGAAAACATGGGTTAAATATATGCCACATTTTTGCAGGCTGACATGTGGGCCAATAGGTCGAAGCCTACGCAGGGCGTTGTCAACTTGGTCAACAAATGATTGTGTCATCCACAGCCATTGGATTTATATCCAACGGCCGACATGCACCTTCAATCTCTCGTCTTCTTCCTCCAGCCTCGCCGGGACCGCCTGGTCCGGCCTCCGGCAGCTAGCGGCTCTGCTTAGCACGCATCGCTGCGAAGCGCTACCCCACCGCCAGCCAGGCTATCCCTCCACCCCTCGACACCTCCTGTTATTCTCCACAGACTACAGCCCCACGCCGCAACAGAACCAGTTATATCCCTTCTCCTCCTCTCAATCTGCGACTCCACTGCCGCGTCTTCCCATCTCCGAGTCGTTCCCGTCCGGGGCCTCGTTGTCCTCCACCGCCTCGCTGCAGTCGGTGCGGCGTGGTCAACAAACGAAGGTCATCGGAAGAGGACTGTTCGTGGAGAGCCTGAAGGCTGGGACCCACGAGATCCATGGTCGCACGCAAGGAAAGTTCCTCCTTATTAAGCTGAAAAAATGTTTCCTCCACCTGACAGCTGGGACCCATCGGCTGTATCTTCGCACGGAAGGAAGTGCCTCCTTGTTTTGCGAAGAAAATTATTCATCCCGTTGATAGCTGGCACCCGTCAGATTTGGTGACTGACTTGTGGGCCTACTAAGCGGACATGTACGCACGGCTTTGTCAACTTAATCAACAAATGATTCTAGCAGCTGGACCGCTGGATGTTAATCCAACAGCTGTGCTCCTTTTTCAACCTCTGTTCTTGCTCCTGTCTCCCGTGGGCGGCACCACAGCTGTGCTGCCGCGCACCCGAACCAGTGAAGTTTCCCACTCCTCTCCATCTGCGACTCCACTGGCCCATCTTCCCCATCTCCAGATCGTTCCGGATGCTGGAGTGCGCTCGACGCAGTGTGGTCAACATGGTCAACAACCGAGAGTCATCGGAAGATGATCAGACGTGAGAGGCTGACAGTGGGGACGCACCACGCCCATGGACGCATGCATGCAACGGAACGCGGCGAGGTCAACATGGTCAAGGAACGACTTCCATCGGAAGTATACTGTACGTGGAGAGTCTCAACTGGGTCCACGGCCGCAGCAAGTAAGTGCCTCCTTATTACGCGGAAAATAATGATTCCTCCAACTGACAGCAGGGACCCACTGGACGGGCCACCGTATTTTGCGAAAAAACGTTTGCCCCCTGATTGCACCTGACGGGCCACATATTTCACGAAAAAACGTTCCCCCCGCTGTCAGCTCGGACCCACCGGAAGTGCCTCCTTATTAAGCAGAAAAAAATGAATACCCCCTGCTAGCTGGGACCCACCTCGGTGGGAGGCTGACTTGTGGGCCTACTAAGTTGATGGGGACGGAGGGCTTTGTCAATTTAGTCAATATGAACAATTCTACCTGCAGTGTACGATGTCCATCCAACGTCCGTCGTGCTTCTTCAACCTCTGGTCTTCTTGCTCCAGCCGCCCAAAGCAGCGCCGATCGTGCCGCCTGCTCCTGCCTCCCGTGGCCGGCTGTGATGCCGCGGAGGCCTCACCGCCCCCTACTACTCCCGCCGCTGGCCGGCTGTGCTGCCGCGGAGGCCTCACCGCCCCCTACTATTCCCACCGCTGGCCAGGCCCTGCGGCGGCGACAGCCTCACACCGCAGCCGAACCAGTGAACCCTCGTACTCCTCTCCGCGTGGGCTTCCACTGCCGCGTCTTCCCCGGCTCCGCGTCGTCCCCTTCCTAGGCCTCGCCGTCGTCCACCGCCATGGTGCTCTCCGCGCGGTGTGGTCAACGTGGTCAAGGAACGACTTCCATCGGAAGAGTACTGTACGTGGAGAGGCTGACAGCTGGGTCCACGGCCACAGCCCAGTTTTTTTGTGATTTGCCAAGTAAGTCGCTTTGTCAGGCCTGTTGGGCTGCAAATATTTCAAGACGAGGAGAGCTTTCATTCGGCTGGCCGAGAAAATGGCCCATCAGTAATGAGAAATGGGCTGTACATTTTTAAAACACATCAAACCGGCAATTAGTTTCAAATATCTTTTTTTCATTTCGAGATTTTAAATTACATTAATTTTTATGCGTGGAGAATTTGTTGGATTTTGTACTGATATACATTTATTTTTAAAATCAGTTTGAATGTGAGTCGAAATTTCGGGATTAAAAACAGTTCGGACCGCACCGAAATATGCAAAATTTCGTATAATTTTTTAACCGTGGCCCCAATATGGGCTGTAATGCTAACAAGAAGAATATGGGCTAAAAAAACCTTAAGAATTAGCAAATTGGCTCTAAATTATTAGAAATAATGGTAGATGGCCTGTATGTTGTTTTCCACAGATTCGAGGCTTTCCTAAAAAAAAGGTTGACGCACAAGCAGTGACTGTTGGATGTCCATCCAACGGCCATTGTGCTTCTTCAATCTCTGCTCTTCCTACTCCAGCCGCTCAAACAAGCGCCGGCAGGACTGCCTGCTCCCTCCTCCTCATGCCGGCTGTCTTGCCAGCAGGCCTCACCGCCCCACCGCATTCCCATCGCTGGCCTAGCCATCCCTCTAGTCACCCACACCTGCTGTTATTCTCCGGCGAGGGCGCATTTAACCAAGTAAACCCTCATACAACAGATTCTCCCCTCGTGGGAAACAACTGCCGAGTTGTTCCCTTCCTAGGCCTCGCCGTCGTCCACTGCCCTGGTGCTCTCGGCGCGGCATGGTCAACGTGGTCAAGGAACGGCTTCCATTGGACGTGGACTGTACGTGGAGAGGCTGACAGCTGGGTCCATGGCCACAGCAAGGAAGTGCCTCCTTATTACGCGCAAAATAATTATTCCTCCACCTGACAGCGGGGACCCACCGGACGGGCCACCGTATTTCGCGAAAAAAACGTTTCCCCCCTGACTGCTGGGACCCACCAGCTACACCTTCACAGGCAAGGAAGTGCGTCCGGGCAAAAAAAAAACAAAACTATTCGCCCACCTGACTGCTGGGACCCACCAGCTACATCTTCGCACGCAAGGAAGTGCCTGACAGTCGGGACCCACCTGGTCGAAGCGTACGTAGCATTGTCATTCTGGTCGCGAACGTGTACGTACATATATACTGGTCGATGTAGAGGCGCGCACGTGTCGTAGTAGAGGCGCGCACGTAGCATGTACACGTACGTACAGCGGCCAGGGTGCAAGAAAGAAAATACGGCCACGTACGTACATACGGGCAGGGTCTCGAACGCCTACTCGCGCATATGTACGGCCAGGGCTCGTGTACATGGCTGGGTCAGAACGGAGAAACAACGTCGTCGTCGTGTTCATGGGGAGCCAACCGGCTGGGTCGGAACGGAATGTGTCGTCGTGTTCATCGGGAGGGCTTGGACGGAACAGCCGATGGAAACGAGCCCTGGCGTACCGCCGAACGGAGGAAACGGCCTTGTGTTTGACCGGCCACGTTCAAAACGGGATCTTGTTCATCGGGAGGGGTGTGGCGTACCGCAAAAAGGAGGAAACAGACCTCCTACGGTCGAAACGGGGGTCCTGTTGATCGGGAGGGGTGTGGCATACCGCAAAACGGGAGGAAACGGACCTCCTACGATCGAAACGGGGGTCCTGTTGATCGGGAGGGGTGTGGCGTACCACAAAACGGACGAAACGGACTAGTGTTGGAGTGCTACGGTCGAAACGGGGGTCCTGTTCATCGGGAGGGGTGTGGCGTACCGCAAAACGGGACTCCACAAGATACTGTTCATCTGCACCGTTGACCTCCTCCAGCCTCCACGGGCTACTGTTCATCCATCGTCGACCTCCTCCAGCCTCCACCTGCGACTGTTCATCCACAGGCTCCTGTTCATCCAGCCTCCACCGCGCGCTACTCCACCGGGTACTATTCAACCACCCCTCCACCGTCTACTGTTCATCCAGCCCTCCACCACACCACGGGGTCCTGTTCATCCAGAGGCAATGCCACCGCTCACTGTTCATCCAAACCCCCCGCAACGCTCACTGTTCTTTCCAGAGGCAGCATCGATCGGCTTTAGTTAGCAGCAGTAGCGAAGGAATCGCTCGATCAGGTTCAGTTAACAGCCATCGATCGATCACTCGGGTTCAGTAACGCGTAGCCTGCAGTGCAATCGCTCGGGTTCAGTTAGAGCCCAACGCCTCGCTCGGTTCAGTTAGAGCCAATGCCTCGCACACCAGCAGCGTCGTGTACGAGAGAAAGCAGCGCATCGCTCGGCCCCCGACCTCCCACCGTAACCGGGAACTCCCCGACATTTTCCTCCCCCTCGCTTCTACCACGGTTTTTTCCGTCATGGACGGCCCAAAGAATGTCATGCACCTGCGCCCGCCCAAGACGAAAAGCCCATTTTCTGTCATGATTTTTTGTCATAGAAGTAGGAGCCCACCACATCTTTGATGATACCGGGTTTTGTCACAATTATCGTGATAGAAGTGTCATATGTATGACAGAAAAAAATTTCGTTCGGCCCAAAATGTCACGGATGTGTCTTTTTTTTGTAGTGCTGCTTGCTGCTATCTGGTCTTGAGAGATTGGCTCACCATGATACAGAGGCGTACATGATGCCCCTCGACTTCAATCCAATCTCCATTAGCCAAAACTTCTTTGCAGGTATGTAGTGGTTCGCCGTACATCATTTCCCTCATCTTCGATCCGATTACCATTGCCCGAAACTTCTTGGCAGGTATGTACTGGGTCGGCATGAACTCCCACTGGATGGCTGCCGTCAGAGAAGACGGTAAAAAGTTGGTGCTCGTGAACTTCCAGACCTCCCATGAGATTATCCTTCCTCCATTGAATTATATAGAGTATTACCATCACGGTCCTAGTCATCTAGATTATCGCGTCAGTTGGACGAACCTTGTTTTGCAGAAGATTGTAATCTGCCAAGTGCCCACACGACATGCGGATTACGCAGACTTCAAGCTAATTGCCTTGTTCGACAAGGGACTCGCCTATCTTTACGCCGGTGCCTTCTTTAGATGGAGACAACTCAGCTCGCAATGGATCATCGTCAAAGCTGATACACACTTCTGTGATGCTATTGAACACAATGGCATCATCTACGCAATCGACAAATCAGATGGCACCACGTAGTGCTGGGACCGCACGTGTAAGTTGTTTCCGTCTCATGTTAATGATGACGCCATGACACTGTTTGAACATTTTGTGATGATTGGTGTCGGTGTCAAAACCGGCGGATCTCGGGTAGGGGGTCCCGAACTGTGCGTCTAGGCGGATGGTAACAGGAGACAAGGGACACGATGTTTTTACCCAGGTTCGGGCCCTCTCGATGGAGGTAATACCCTACTCCTGCTTGATTAATATTGATGATATGGGTAGTACAAGAGTAGATCTACCACGAGATCGTGAGAGGCTAAACCCTAGAAGCTAGCCTATGGTATGATTGTTGTTCGTCCCTCGGACTAAAACCCTTCGGTTTATATAGACACCGAATAGGGTTAGGGTTACACAGTCGGTTACAATGGTAGGAGATCTACATATCCGTATTGCCAAGCTTGCCTTCCACGCCAAGGAAAGTCCTATCCGGACACGGGACGAAGTCTTCAATCTTGTATCTTCATAGTCCAGAGTCCGCCAACGGTGATAGTTCGCTATCCGGACACCCCTAATCCGAGACTCCTCAAGAGCCCCGAACCAGGCTTCAATGACGATGAGTCCGCGCGTAGATTGTCTTCGGCATTGCGAGGCGGGTTCTTCTCCAAATTCCATATACTTGTCGAATAGTGTCCGACTTACGATAAATGCTGCGCCTTGGCTTCTACGCCCAATAATGGCCATCTTCCACGTGTAGAATGAATGTGAAAAGTCGTGGTATCTTTACATTTACCCCCTTGTCAGTGCAAATGAACCGTCTATAAAAGAGGCGGGGATCCAGATCCGGATCGCACCATCCTCCCTTCGCGAGCCTTCATCGAGCGCCTTTGAGAAAAAATCCACTCCACAATGGGCCGACGCGGCTCCTCCTCTCGCGCTCCCAGCCCCAGCCCGGAGATTGGGGAGATGCTCGATCCCGCACAATAATTGGTGGTGCTCCAAACCAAGGGATTCCTTCCCCGGCCTTCTTGGTTCCGGCGTGCCGGACTCGCCACTTATAAGGGCGGGAAGCAGGCGGAGAGCATCCCCGATCCCTCTAAGGGAGAGCGGGTGTGCTTCATCTCTTACCTAATGAGAGGACTCGGATTTCCAATCCATCCGTTTCTCCGGGGGCTTTTGGAGTTCTACGGCCTCCAGCTGCACAACCTTACGCCTGCCTCTATCTTGCATATAGCGGGCTTCGTGGCCCTTTGCGAGCTGTTTCTATGGAAGAGATTGTTCTGCCTCGTGCCACGTTCTCACGAAGGGTCAATATATCAAGTGGGCGGAGCCGAATTATGGCGCATCGCCGGGACCGGATACCTATCCGGAACCCCAAAGAACGCGTCCGAAGACTGGCCCTCGGAATGGTTTTACATGGAGGACGTCCATTGCCGGATCCTGTTCGGATCGGCCTCCCAGAGTTTAGCAACGCTCCTCTGAAGAAGCGCCTACGCTGGCGCCCTCGGAGCCCCCAGAGGGAAAATGACCGGGACGTCCTTTACTTGATGAGCCGAATAAGATTGCTGGCTCATGCCGGATTGACCATGATTGGAGTCAGGGCAATCTGCATTATGAGGGGAGTTCAGCCGCTCCAATATAGGGGCCACACCATGTGGGATTTCAACAGGGAGGATGATACCACCCGTCATGGCCGCAAAGGGCCGGGATCGGTCACCGAACTGGTGAAGACCTTGTCCGCCATGTACAATGGGGAAGAGGAGGATTTTCTCCGCGCCAATCCACTGAGCGGGTTTTCTTGAATAATCCTCGAAGTTGGGTAGCGAATATCTTTGTGGCCTATCCGATCCATGTTCCCGTGGTTAAATATCTCATTTCATGGTTTCTGCGCAGGAACTGCGCCGGGCCGTGGAGAAGATACACAGCCCGCCTCCACAACCAGAGGATCCGGAACGGTCCCTCGATCCAGCCTCCGAAGAGGACTCAGATATAAAGGTGGAGCTGATCGACGGGGTGTTCCATCAACTTAGCATCGACAATGCTTTGGTTGCCATTACGGCCGACTACCCCGGACTATTTCCGGCCTCCGAGGTAACCGTGACCGAAGTCCGGATACCATGACCCACCCGTGCTTTACTTCTAATCACCGCGTATTTGATGGTGTTTCGCAGGGTGCCTTCGAACGGGAAGCCGAGCTCGCCGCCGTCCAACAAGGCAGCTTGGCCCAAAGAAGCGGAAAAGAAGTGCGGTACGACTCGAGACGTCGCCCAACGGTATGATGTGCCATCGTGTTTTAAGGAGAGGTTCTGGGAGGCACCGACGCTCGTGGTTTTTTCAGGAAAAAGAGCGCTCGCCGGACTGAGTCAGGAGAAGTTGCCAATCGGACCTCCGCCAGCCAGGCTCAAAAGCCGAGTCCGGAAGGGGGTACAAACACGAGGCGTGCGTCGGATGCTCCTCCAACGGAGGATGCCGACAGACTGTCCGCCACCAATTCGGAGGTGGAGAGCGCCATGAATCATAGGCGCCACGGACTATTCTACGTGACGCATGTTTCTCCCAAGAGGCGTTGGACGCCTTTAATTGGGAGAAGCGCACCTCCGTGCCGCTCAAGATGGCCTAGCCAGAGCCACGGAGCAGTATGTGAAAGACATACGGGTAAGGAATTTTGACAGTTACATATGCCAGTAGCCCCCGAGACTTAAAATAGTTAGGATAACAGATTTAAGGATCATTTGGAATGCAGGTTCTTACCAAAGAGAATACCCGTTTGTCTCAGGAGCTTAAAGAGTGCAAGGCCCAACTTGAGGACACACTGGCCGCGACCGGGGAAGCCATGAAGACTCCCTCTGGTAATATATGCCCTTCAAAGTAGAAGTAGTTTCGCAAAGTGCGGCGTGTGCATAAATCTGACATTAACAGGTCAGATAGCGTCGGGATGGATCCGGGCAACCAACAGCTCCTGCGCTAGCTAAAGGCCGGCGAAAGCGTGCTTACGAGGGTGCGGCAGGAGAAAAATAACCTCCAAGACACAAACACCCAACTGGGTGAGGAACTAAAGGATGTTCATGCCCAGTTGTCTGACTCCGTAAAGGAGAATCGACGGCTTCGTCGCGGCATTTTCTGTAAGTGCTTAAGCGAACTTTGAAAGAGTTCGGCGAGGAAGGCGACTAACATAAACATGTATGTAGGTTTGCTCACAGGTCGTCCTGAGGAGGAGATGCCCAGTTCTTCGGGTGATCTTCTTCCCGAATCAAGGCTACCTGCACGAACGAGTTCGACAGGTGATGAAAGGCGTCGCCCAGGCCTTGTGGCCATCTATCTCCCTGCCCGAAGGCATTGGGGAGCTGGCAGAGCGGCTTCAAGGAGCACCACGGCGCTTCCGACTATGGAAGATATCGGCCTGCCGTCAAGGCGCCAGGAGGCTCGGGCCATGGTAAAGACGCTGCACACGGTTAGGTTGACCCAAACCACATGGCCGAGGTCGGACCTGTGGGGCCTGATGGGAAGGAGATCCTCAGAAGCTTAGTGTACGACCAAGTAGAATTGGCCGCCAAGTATTCCCAGCAAGATTGTAAATTAGACAACCTATTAGATGGCATTGAGGAGGAATACAATTAGTCGAGTTGACTATGTAATTTAATATGACATGAAAAATGTCTTCTAGCCGTATTGTAGATCGTTTGTCATAGCGGATCTTTTCGCTTCGACCTCGGGACCCAATAGTCTGGAGTGTGTCCGAATACCCTCGCGGTTACGTAAGAACTGGGGCATGCATGGAGACAAGGCGTAGGGGTCATTATTGCTGTATCAGACAAGTGCCCAACTAGTTATGTTATATTACATGGATAGTAAGAAACATCTTCCAGTCAATTTTTCATGTCCTAAATGGTTCCTTTCCCTGGGAGGCATGCCCTAAAGTGCATGTCCAAACTGCTAAGCAAGCAGAAAATCATCTGGGGGCAGATGTATAAATAGTAAAAAATCATCTTTCAGTTCACCGACCGAATATTCCCTTAAGAACGCTAGCTTTCGGCTTCACCCAGACTGAGGTACACATCCGGCTGACCCGGCAGTAACAATCGCAGAGGTGCTCCCTTTACCGCCTAGCCAAACAATCGGGAACGTAGGGGTAAGCACAGGAGCCAGGCAATCCATCTTGGCCAATACTTAAGTCATATCGATGCATATAATGGTGAGTAAAAGGTACATGCGGAAGTTTGACACATGTGTTGGGCATAAAGCCCGTATAAATAAGCTTCTGTTAAAGAAGCACCCAGGTATAATGAGCGCGGGTGGCGCGTCAAGTATGTGCGAACAAAGCGCAAGCGAGCCTCTAAAGGCTTCAAGAAGAAGGAGGAGGAAGGAGAGAAATAAAAGACAGCTAAAGTATAAATTTTGGACGGAGGAAGGAGACTAACTCAGAGTCCGGCGCTAGGCGTAGAATCTTCGTAGACGGGCTGCGTTCCATGGGTTTGGCTTGAGTCGGTTATCCGATGCGTTTCGCAGACGGTATGCCCCGCCAGTCAGGACCTGGTCGATGATGAAGGGACCTTCCCATTTGGGCTTGAGTTTGTCCTTTTTCTTGTCCGGCTGGCGTAGAACTAGTTCGCCAACATTGTAAGCTTTGGCCCGTACTTTTCTGCTTTGATATCTTCGAGCATGCTATTGATAAAATGCGGAACGAGCTTTTGCCACGTCGCGCTCCTCCTCCAAGGCGTCCAGACTGTCCTGCCGATCGAGTTCGGCTTCTCTTTCTTCATACATGCACACGTGAGGTGAGTCATGAATTATGTCGCAGGGCAAAACTGCCTCTACCGTACACCATAAAAAATGGTGTGAATCCGGTAGTGCGATTCGGCGTGGTCCGCAGCCCCCAGAGTACGGAGTCGAGCTCCTCTACCCAGTGCGTGTTAGATTCCTTAAGGGACCGCACTAGTCTGGGTTTAATGCCGCTCATGATTAGACTGTTTGCCCGCCGACTTGACCGTTAGTTTGAGGGTGATAGACTGAGGCGTAATCGAGCTTGATGCCCATGTTTTTGCACCATAGTTTGACCTCATCAGCTGTGAAGTTGGTGCCGTTATCAGTGATGATACTGTGGGGGACGCCATAACGGTGCACTACCCCTGATATGAAGTCTGTCACCGGTTTGGATTCGGCCATTTTAACAGGCTTGGCCTCTATCCATTTGGTGAATTTATCCACCATGACCAATATGTATTTTTGCTTGTGGGTTCCTCCCTTAAGGGGTCCAACCATGTCAGGCCCCCAGACCACGAACGGCCAGGTGATGGGTATAGTTTTGAGGGCGGTGGGTGGCATGTGGCTTTAGTTAGCAAAAAGCTGCAAATCGACGCATCGTTGGACTAAATCCTCAAGATCTGCCCGGGCCGTCGGCCAATAAAATCCTATGCACGGAAGGCCTTGCCTACAAGGGCCCGGGCTGCGGCGTGGTGCCCACCCTGTCCGGCATGAATTTCAGCCAGGAGGTTTCGCCCTTCCTCTTCGGAGATACACCTTTGAAGGACTGCTGTTGTGCTTTTCTTATAGAGCTCTCCCTCATGGACTTTATAGGCTTTGGATCGCCGTACTATGCAGCGAGCCTCATTTTGGTCTTCGGGGAGTTCCTGCCTAGTTAGGTAGGCTAGGAATGGCTCCGTCCACGGTGCAATAACCGCCATTATTTCGTGGGCGGAGGGTGTTATCTCGTTGGCAGAGCCTCCGATTGTGTCAGAGTGTTCGGTGTCAGGCAGTGCGGTTGTGTCCGGATTGTTATTTCCGGACTCCCCTTCCCATAGTACGGATGGCTTGAACAGCCGTTCCAGGAAGATGTTGGGCGGGACGGCATCGCGTTTTGCGCCGATGCGCGCCAATACGTCCGCCGCCTGGTTGTTATCCCGGGCTATATGATGAAATTCGAGCCCTTCGAACCGTGCTGACATTTTTAGGACCGCGTTGCGGTACGCTGCCATTTTCGGATCTTTGGCATCAAAGTCACCGTTTATTTGATATATCACGAGGTTTGAATCCCCACGCACCTCTAGGCGTTTAATGCCCATGGAGACTGCCATCCGGAGGCCGTGCAGAAGGGCCTCGTATTCGGCTGCGTTGTTGGAGTCCGTGTACATTATCTGAAGGATGTATTGGACTGTGTCCCCAGTTGGGGACGTTAGGACGACACCAGCCCCCAGACTGGCCAACATTTTGGAGCCGTCGAAGTGCATGATCCAATTGGAATATGCGCCATACTCTTTAGGGAGTTCGGCTTCGGTCCATTCGGCAACAAAATCGGCTAACACTTGTGACTTAATAGCTCGTCGTGGCTTATAGGTTATGTCGAATGGGAGGAGCTCGATGGCCCATTTGGAAATCCGGCCCGTATCGTCGCGGTTGTTTATAATGTCATTAAGAGGTACTTCGGAGGCTACTGTAATCGAACACTCTTGAAAGTAGTGTCGCAGCTTCCGGGATGCCATGAACACCGCGTATGCTATCTTTTGATAATGTGGGTACCTGGACTTGCATGGAGTTAGGACAGTGGACACATAATAAACTGGTTTTTGAAGAGGGAACCTTTGTCCGTCCGTTTCTCGTTCGACGACGAGCACCGCGCTAACAACTTGATGTATTGCGACGATATATAATAGCATTGGTTCGCCCATGTTGGGCGCGGCCAGGACCGGATTTGTTGCCAATATGACTTTTATTTCTTCGAGTCCGGCCGTGGCGGCATCCGTCCACTCGAAGTGTTCGGTGCGCCGGTGGAGGCGGTAAAGGGGTAACGCCTTTTCTCCCAAATGGGAAATAAAGCGGCTTAGGGCCGCTACACATCCAGTCAATTTTTGTATTTGTTTGAGGTCTTTTGGAATATCCAATTGAGACAGAGCTCGGATCTTGGCTGGGTTTGCTTCAATTCCTCTACCAGACACAATGAAGCCCAAGAGCTTTCCGGTGGGCAGCCAAGACACATTTTTCCAGATTGAGCTTAATGTCATATTTTCGGAGATTGTCGAATGTGAGCCTCTAGTCGTCTACTAGAGTTTCGACATGCTTGGATTTGACGACCACGTCATCTACATATGCCTCCACTGTTTTGCCGATCTGGTTAGCCAGACATGAGTGAATCATGCGTTGATATGTTGCGCCGGTGTTTTTGAGCCCGAAGGGCATTGTGTTGAAGCAGAATGGGCCGTATGGAGTGATGAATGCCGTTGCGGCTTGGTCTGGCTCCGCCATCTTAATTTGGTGGTAGCCGGAGTATGCGTCGAGGAAGCACAATGGATCATGTCCTGCTGTGGCGTCGATAATTTGATCAATGCGAGGGAGGGGGAAGGGATCCTTTGGGCAAGCCTTATTAAGGTCTTTGAAATCAACACATAGGCGCCAGGATTTGTCCTTCTTTGGTACCATCACCAGGTTTGCTAGCCAGTCCGGATGTTTTATATCTCTGATGAATCCGGCTTCCAGAAGTTTGGCTAGCTCCTCTCCCATGGCCTGTCTCTTGGGTTAAATCCTTTTAGGATATTTAGGCTGTGCTCGGCCAGCCGACGTGGGATTCCTGGCATGTCTGAAGGGTGCCAGGGAAAAATGTCCCAATTTTCTCATAGAAATTCTCGTAGTGCGGCGTCTACATCAGGGTTTAATTGTGCCCCAATGGAGGCCGTCTTTGCAGGGTCCGTTGGGTGGACTTGGAATTTGACTATTTCATTCGCTGGTTTCAAAGAGGTGGACTTGGATCTTTTATCAAGTATCACATCATCCCTGTTCACCGTGGAGCGCATCGCAGTGAGTTCCTCGGCCGCTAGGGCTTCAGATAGTGCCTCGAGGGCTAGTGCGGCTGTCTTGTTTTCGGCGCGGAGTTCTATGTTCGGATCACTAGCGAGAGTGATGATTCCGTTAGGTCCGGGCATTTTAAGCTTCACGTACCCATAATGGGGTATAGCTTGAAAAATTGTGAATGCCTCTCGCCCTAATAGAGCGTGATATCCGCTGCTGAACGGGGCCGCTTGAAATGTGACCTCCTCGGACCTGTAATTGTCCGGTGAGCCGAACACTACGTCCAATGTGATTTTTCCTGTGCAGCATGCTTCCCGGCTAGGAATTATTCCTCTGAAGGTTGTGCTGCTTCGCTCAATGCGGCTCCAGTCTATTTCCATTTTTCTGAGGGTTTCCTCATAGATGATGTTTAATCCGCTGCCGCCATCCATGAGTACCTTAGTAAAGGCGAAAAGCCGTCCACTATTGGACCGAGGACCAAGTAGGCTGGTGCTCGGGCTGTTCGAATTTGGGTTAAATCACTGGCATTAAAGGTAATATCCGTGTCACTCCATGGATTTATTGTTGCTATTTGGTAGACTTCGTCAAGGTTGCGGAGTGTTCGCTTCCGCATGTTATTTGATGCGAAAGTCTCGAAGACTGTTAATACCGTACTGGTATTGTTGGGCTGGGATTCTGAAGCTAGAAGCTCTTCGTCACTTTTGGCCACCTGCCGTAGTATCCAACATGCTCGAAGGCTATGAGTTGGAGTGGTGTCCTCTGTGCTATGAATTTTGCAGGGTCCGTTGAGCCATCCCTCCAAAGACGCTTCCATGCCCTTTAGGGGTCTTTGTTTTTGGTATTTAACCCGGTGGTTGGTGATGATGCACCTTTTATTTCGGACTAGGGATGTGTTCGGGGCGGATTATCCCAAAATTTACTTTCGGTTTTCCAAGCACTCTCCATCGCACAGTACTTTTGTACTATGGTTACCAAGTCAGCAAAGCGTGTAATTTCACGACGACTTATGGCGTTTAGGATTCCTTCGTCCATGCAATTATTGCAGAAGAGTGAGATTGCGTCCTCCTCTCGGCAGTCCTTTTTCCTGTCCATAACCAGGAGGAATCTGGCCCAGTAATGATGTACTGTTTCAGCAGGCTCTTGCCGAATTCGGGTTAGATCGCTAATGTTTGGGTGGGCGGGTGGAACTAGATCCTAACCCGTCCAATCTAAGACTCGAGGCCGAGAAGTTTCCAAACTTGGAAGTTTGGGTTTTTGGATGTTATCCAATGAATCCAACCCGCCGCCTGACTTTAAGTTCAGGATTTGATCGACATCCGTCCCTCCGCGGGAATCCGGCATGGAGGGGTCGGGAATCCGGACGTAGCTAGTCCTTAAGATAGAAGAAGAGTCGCCGTATTGTTCCTCTACCACAGTAACATGGTGGGTAGCCTGGGGAGAGTTAATCCCTCTCAGATCGGTTTTAGGCCCGATCTGATCGTATCGATGGCGACACCGAGGCGGTGATGCGATCCAAGAGCTCGTTCACGGAGGAGAGCTCGATCGGATCTAGCTGCTCGGCAAGTTCGAGTTAACATGAAGATTGGTTTCGATGACCGAGAAGTCATCGTCGGTAGCCGGCGAACTGGTGGTCATCTGAAACCACCTAGTCGAAGAGTCGGCGGCGGCCAAGGCTCCTTTGGCGATAATGTCGCCTTTAAAAGACGGGATGAGGCATCCTTCCCGACGGTGACGACAGCAGGAACTCTCAATGAAAGCACCAATGTCGGTGTCAAAACCGGCGGATCTCGGGTAGGGGGTCCCGAACTGTGCGTCTAGGCGGATGGTAACAGGAGACAAGGGACACGATGTTTTTACCCAGGTTCGGGCCCTCTCGATGGAGGTAATACCCTACTCCTGCTTGATTAATATTGATGATATGGGTAGTACAAGAGTAGATCTACCACGAGATCAGAGAGGCTAAGCCCTAGAAGCTAGCCTATGGTATGATTGTTGTTCGTCCTAGGGACTAAAACCCTTTGGTTTATATAGACACCAAATAGGGTTAGGGTTACACAGAGTCGGTTACAATGGTAGTAGATCTACATATCCGTATTGCCAAGCTTGCCTTCCACGCCAAGGAAAGTCCTATCAGGGCACGGGACGAAGTCTTCAATCTTGTATCTTCATAGTCCAGGAGTCCGGCCAACGGTGATAGTTCGGCTATCCGGACACCCCCTAATCCGGGACTCCCACAATTGGCATATCCCTGTTTGAGCAGAATTTGAGTAGAACTACGGCAATGTATTAGAGACACCGTAAATCAGCTATATTTGGAATGAGTTAATTCATGCGATTGTGATCATGTCATTACAGCCAATTTGTACCCCTAAAAAATCAAACGGTTAAGAATATATGGATATTCTCCTTATTTTACAGTAATCTATATACTACTACTAAATATGAGTGTGTATCAATGGCCATGTTAGTTTCCTCATTTTAATGATGTAGAAACATGCACCACACTGTTGGTTTCATCTAACCATACATTACTGAAGTAAATGTGCATATGGAGAACTCTATATTTGGAAGTAGTGAAATCGTGTAATGCTTACCATGTGTACATACCTATATTCCCCCTTCAGCAATCAATGGCTAGAATAATATCCTCACAAAAATTTGCCCACAGAACACGAATATATAACAATGCATGGTCTGTTAGTTACCTTGAAGAATTTGTTTGTGAGGACAGAACATGATTCCATAACATGCATGACATGGTAGTTTCCTATGAAGAATCGATTGCGAGATAACATGAGTATAACCATGCATGGTACTTCTATATTTTTGAACCCAGTATAAATGTCCCTGTATTTTCCTCCCAGTTTCAACAGGGACATATCAATGCTGTTTCTTGCATTATCCTACTCATACTCTGAACAATGATGATCTTACATTAACAATGCATGTACTTTTTTGATATGATGTAGTGTCCCTACAGTTACAGTCTTTTGTAATCACACCACCTTTGCCAAAAACAAGGAAGCACAACTGGTTCCTCACTCGATCAGACGATGGCAAAAGACTAATGATCATTCGGACACATGAGCCGGAAAAGTTATATTGCAAAAACCCCACTATATACAAGCACCATGAAATATGTGAGTATCCGGACAGTGGCTGTTACGTCTATGAGCAGGATACCGGCTTGTTGGGGCCTTCAGGATTTTTTAGTTGGAGGCGGGTAAACAGCCTTGGTTCACACTCTCTATTTCTCGGACTCAATTATCTGATTAACCAGGAGATCACCGTTGGCAAGGAACTTGATGGCAGAGAGGCTCTGTTTGCTATGGAAAACTATGTCTACACGGCGAGCCCTAGGAGTTCGGGAGCAAACTCCCCTGATTGTCAACGATATAGCCTGCAGCCAAAAGAAGGTGAGAATGACAATGGCATCCGGATTAACTTTGATCCTTGGATGTCTCAATTATGACAGTATGATGTGGTTCAAGCCTTCAAAGTTGATAGGTAATTGGGCTGTTGCGTCGAAAGGGTGGAGTACTGGTGTCTCCGGATCATTGGTCGCTGAAGCGGGGCTGCAAATTATGATGGTGTTGGATCATCTCTTCGAATGACTTTGTTGTCTTTGCTGCTTGTTCTGGATGGGTAGTTCTTTCTTTTGTTATGCATATTACTTGTCATTTGGTCATCCTCGTCTATGTCACTGTCACAGCCCTAGAGCTTGCTTGTAACTAGTGGCAATGCATCCATGCATCATGTTTAATTTTCATGAAATTTGAAATGGGGATGACAAACCCTAGCACTAAATGAAATGCATTTAGGATCAAAATAAAAATATTCTCAATGAACCCAGAATGCTCTTCAGAAAAGTTCATTATTTTTGGATTGGTCTAGAACCTCTCCCAAAAATGGTGCACATTTTCCTAGGCCATTCTGGATTTTTGAATTAAATCATTACTTAATTGCATTTGGGCATTTAAATACTATAAAATATTTTAAATGCTCAAATAATCCCAAACTGAATTGTTTCTGTAGGATATATTTCCAACAGTGCTCATGAGCAGCTTGCATGATTTTTGGGATTGATTTAGTATTTTTAATAAAGCCACAAAGCTGCGAACAATAGAAAACAGGAATTAAAAGAGAAAGAGAGAACTTACCTAGCAAAGCCCACTCCGGCTCAAGGCCAGAGCAGCCCACCGGCAAACCAGCCCAGCCCACCAGGGGCTCCTCCCTGTCGTCTTCCACCTCCTGCCAGTGGGCAGGAGGGCGTGTGGCAACCGCGCGCCGGCACGCGCCCGAGCCACCTCCTGCTTCCGCCGCTTCTAGAACCGGCCCCGAGTGCCACGCACTCCCCCTCGCCCCCCTGCACCTCTCCTCTCTCCCCCTGGACCCCATTCCCTCCTCTGCTCCCCTCTCGCGCGCAGCCGTCGCCACCGACGCCGTTCGCCGCGGCCACAGCCACCTCCCCGCCTCGCCGAGCAGCCCAGAGGATCCGCCACTCCGTCCTCGACCCCCTCACTGAGCCACGCCCGCCAGAAGCCCTTGGCCAGCGCCCTCGAGCTCGTCTTCAACCTTCGGCCGCCGGCAACCTCACCTTCGATTCGCCGCCGTCCGAGCGTCCCCGAGCGCGCTGAGCCTCCCTACGACATCACCGTGAGCCCCTGAGCTTTTCCCCTCACCTCCCCCTCTCGCTAGCTTCCTCTAGCCACCGCCCCTTGGCACCCGGCCGCCGTCCGCCATTGCCGACAGGCTCGACGCTCTCGAGCTTTTACGCCGAAGCGTTGCACCTTCGTGCTCCTAGAGCATCGTAGTTCCTGCTCCGCTGCTCGTTTTACTCGCCGCTTGCTCTAACCCCGCGTTCGCGGCACCACCGCACTTCGGCCACCGCCTCGTTCGCCGCCGATGCCGCTACAGACTACCCCGCGACCTGCTGCTGCCTCCACTGGATGCGCGGGATCACGGGCTCCCTCCTGGTGCCCTCAGCGCGCCCCAGCCGCCGCCCTAGCGCCACTCCGGCGAGCCACCACCGATCGGTTGGTCGCCGGCGGCTTAACTCCGGTCATGCCGACGTGGCAGTGCCATTAGCGCTAATTACCGCCAGCAAAACCACCCTTAGACACTGACAGCGGGCCCCGCAGCGGGTCAAAGCCCGAGTCAACGCGGGATTAGTGTATGTCTCACTGACCAATGGACCCCACGGGTCAGGTTTGACCTGGGGCGCCCAGTTGACTTGCTGACGTCATAGTGATGCAATGCTGACGCAGTAATACCTTTTCTGGATTTATTATAATTCAGGAAATTCCAGGAAATAGCTCAAACTTCTAAAATTCATAGAAATTCAACCGTAACTCCAAATCAAATAAATTATATATGAAAAATGATCAGAAAAATATGAAGAATCTGTTTATGCCATGATCATGCATGACTGAACAAGTTAACCTCACTGAATAGGATGAATCATGATTAGGGTAATTTATGAACTAGTATTTGAAGTTGGAGTTTAACCTTGTTTGAATTCCACTTCAATTAACTTGGCTTACTGCTGCATTAGGTCAATTCAGTTCCTTAACATGACATGTCATTCATTTGTTTGTGCATTGCATTGATTGTGTTTCTTCTTATTTGTCGGTGGTTGTTCCCTCTCGGTAGACGTGGTTTCGACGATGAGATCGATGACACTGATGAAGAGCTATATTATCTTCGGAAGTGCCAGGCAAGCAAAACCTCCTTGTTCATTCCGATATAATCCCACTCTCTCGCTCCTGCTCTATTTTACGGCATTAGGACAACAACGACTCATGTGTTACTTGCTGCGGTAGCTGAACCCCTTTATCCTCTGCATGACCTGTCATTCCACAGTAATTAGATGAAACCCACTAGCATGAGTAGGAGTTGCTTGAGCCATGTTGTGCCTACTCATTCATGCTTGTTTGTCATGCCTGCTTTGCTTAGAGTTGAGTCAGGTCTGATTCATCGGGAATGAATTGGAATGGTTGTGTGAACATGTCCTCTTGTGTGTGAGCTAAGTGTGTGAACACGATTTGGTAAAGGTAGCGGTGAGAGGCCATGTAGGAGTACATGGTGGGTTGTCTCATTGCAGCCGTCCTCGTGAACTGAGTTACGTGTTTGTGATCCATGAAAAAGTTACTACCACGCATTGGGCCCGAAACAAATGGACCCTCTCGGCTTCTTAACCACCCTTGTTCTCTGTCCGGGAGTTGCAACTAGTTTACGGTGTTTGTAGGATATGTGTTGGAGGCCGTGCGTAGCGCTGACCCTAGGGGTGGGCTATGATGCGGTAGATACACCGTGGCCCGGTGTACCGAGTGCCCGTTTGGTATCTCGGGAACCCTGCACACATCGTTCGGGGCCGTTAGTGGAAACCTCGGCCGGACTCCCTGCGGATGGAACCCGAATAGGCGATAAACCTGGACTAGGGACTTGAGTGTTTAGGTAGGTCGTGGCCGACACCCACGTTGGGCTTCCGCTTGAAGGTTGCCGAGTACATGTCGTGTAAACGGCGGTAAGTGGTGAGCGTGTGTGAAGAAGTACACCCTGCAGGTTAATATGATCTATTCAATAGCCGTGTCCATGAAAAGGACTTACAGGTTGCCTATATCAGTTCATAGACAAGTGAAAGTGGATACTCTAAAATGCGCCAAGATAAGCGTGAGTGCTATGGATGGCGTTCTCGTAGGGAGGCGGGAGCGGGTCCATAGTGGTGTATTGATATGGTGAATATGTGGACTCGTGTGCGCCACCTCAAAAGCGTTACTTGCAATGTAGTTCAGGATAGCCACCGAGTCAAAGCTGGCTTGCTGCGGTCAAACTCCACCACCCCTTTATTGATAATGATGCATATGTATTTAGTTACGATGTAAGTCTTTACGAGTACATTTGTACTCACGTTTGCTTATTTTATGTTTTGCAGAGAGACGTCAGTCTCGCTAGTAGTTCCGCTTGGACTTCGACGTTTAGCTTGTTACCTCAGCTACGATCTTGTGCCCTCGGCAGGATGTGGTAGATAGTCAGGCTTCTCAGCCTTTTTCATTTATAGTTGTCTGTACTCAGACATGTTTAGCTTCCGCTTGTGCTTTGACTTGTATGCTCTGAGTGTTGGGTCATGAGACCCATGTTTGTAATATCTCGCTCCTCGGAGCCTAATGAATAAATATTTGAGTCGTAGAGTTATGTTGTGATGCCATGTTGTATTTACACATATTGAGCATATTGTGTGTATGTTTGAAATGCTTGGTATGTGTGGGATCCGACAATCTAGTTGTTTATCCTTGGCAACCTCTCATATGGGGAAATGTAGTCTAGTGCTTCCTGAGCGATAGTAGTCCACTACAGCTCTGTTCACCGGAGTCCTGCTAGCCCAGCACTACTGCTTTGGACACTTGACTGGCCGACATGTGTTTCACTTCGTTCCTATGTCTGTCCCTTCGGGGAAATGTCACGCGGTGATATTCGGAGTCCTGCCTAGCCTGCTACAGCCCGGGATACCGGAGTCCTGTTAGCCCAGTGCTACATCCCGAATTCATACGTTGATGACCGACATGCTCGATGTGATTCATGTATGCCTGTCCCCATGGGTTAGTGCCGCTTTGGGTTCACGACTAGCCATGTCGGCCCGGGTTCTTTGTCATATGGATGCTAGCGACACTATCATATACGTGAGCCAAAAGGCTTAAACGGTCCCGGGCCATGGTAAGGCGACACCATGGGAATACCGTGCGTGAGGCCGCAAAGTGATATGATGTGTTACCGCTAGATCGATGTGACTTGGAATCGGGTCCTGACAGCGTTGGTATCGAGGCTGACTGCCTGTGGGATTACCAAGCCAAACTGGTCGGGTTGTGTCTAGAAATTCTTTAGTTATGTAAGGGAATTGATAGGGAAGGGAACGTAAAGGCTCTTTTACTCCTTATACCTCATGGCCTTCTGATCTGAGTCATCCTCTTCTCTTCTACGGGGTTTAAGAACTAGGCTTCTCATCTATCTATCAGGATGACGTGTTACTAATCCATAGACCTTTAAGATTGTTGGTTTTAATCCCCAGTTCAGTTCCTACTATTCCTGTATGATAACTGTTGATCTCGGAACCTTGATATTGTGATGTTGAGTGGTTATGCCACCATTTTTGCAGGATGTCCCAAATCTTTTTGAGCATTTGCAGCCGTTATGCTGTCCGAGCCGTCCCAGGTCTCTAAATAGTCTGATGCATTTGCAAATTCTTTCTTTCCGTTCCCGATGTCCTTTTGGTCAGAATAAGCACACTAACCAGTCAGTCGAGGTACTCCATTGCCTCGACATATATGTTGGAGCTATCTATCTATCTATCTATTATATTATTAAAACGATAGAAAACGAACGGTAATGATTTGTCGTTTAAGAGTTAAGATATTTGAACGGCCATGATTCATCACCATAAGTGATGGTACTATTTGTTATGTACAAAACATAAGGTAAAAAAGCTAACCGGAAAGACCAGGTACATCCCGTGCGTGATGAAGAGTTCAAGACGGACACATCCTGGAGCTCAAAAAAGAATAAACTAAAAGACGGACATAGACAGCGTACGGACTAAAGCAAACCGTAAGGACACATCCGATGCAATTAAAAAGGGAGTAACCTGTCAGGCGTCTATAATACAAACAGGATCCAACTAAAAAATGGAGTAGAATTCAAACACGATAAATCAAGCAGTAAAAAAGGCCATGTACGGAGGCCACTCCACCGTTCCATTAGAAAAACAAGCACTGAACATTGACCGTTGAGGAACCCGATATTGAGAACACTCATCAGTATTTGAAGACTCGAGTATTCAAGCCAGCCCACTTAACATCTGTATCGTACTTTCATCCGCCGGCCAAAACCATCGGACCGACGTACACCAACATGAATAGAACGGAGGCCAGTGAGAGCCTGCATCGGTTGACTAATGTCCAGGATAGTGATAGAGAAAAGTGGCACTAGGAGGAACTAAAGGTTGTATACATGTTTTAAAAAGGTAAGACACGACATCGCTGTATCAACCAAGGATCACTCGAGTCATGCTCATCTGCCATAATTGGAAATGAGAATATTGCACAAATAAATATAATATGTTTCTCGCAAAAAGAAAGTGTTGCGGCCATGTCAAGAAGCAATAAATTTTAGCATTTTCAAATAAGGCATTTTGGTTTTCTGAAAAAAAAGTGCGACTAATGTCTGTTTCACAAACAAAAGCTGATGAATAGAACATGGACATGAGACGAAACGACAAAGTATGAAAACATTGTCTGGGATAATATTTATTGATGTTTAAATTTTTAAAAATTATAACAATCTTACAAGAAAGTGCAAATTCATTTTCACATAACATTATTCTATAAAGCATGTAAAGAGTACAACCAGCGCCAAGTCAAGTAGTACAAAATAAATTATTCATATACGAGTCATCGACTTCTTGAGCAAAAATCATACAAAGTATAGGTGGAATCAATAAAATGTAAACTAATACAAAATAAATGGTTGTTCAAGGAAGGCTGCTGATCTCCGTCAAACAAGCCAGTACATTCATCTATATTTAGGCTAATACTTATATTTGTTGACTGCACGAACGACCACCCAAATATATTCTCGATGAGCTGACTGGGCTGCATCCTACAGGCACATGACAAAGGCACATAAACATAACATGTGTCCTACACTATTGTTCAAACCTCAAGATTTGTGTCATAATTACCATCCGCACTCCATATAAACATGGTAGATATGAATCTGATTGTTCAAAATTATAACCCAGAAATGAGTCATATCAGTTGTAACCCAGAAATGACTCATGTCAACTGTAATGAGTACTACCCCTAAAAAACACTGTAATGAGTAGAACTATTATAAAAATTAAATAATATTCCATCGCTTGGTATATAGATGATGTTTTGGATATTGACGCGGTCCAATTTGCATGTTTGAACTTTTCATATTACATAAAGCGTAAAAAAGAAGTTATCGTACTACTTTCACTTCACCAATTTAGCTATTTTTAAATATTATAGTCAACCAAGCTTTTTTTAACTGCCTACTTTCTAGGGTGTGATTTATCTTGCAAACTTGGAAAGCACACGTCTTTTTTCGATATGAAACTAGAAATAAACATAAAATCAACATAGCAACTTGGTTAGGAAATTAGTACTTGGAATTATATTTTGTTGGAATAAATTAGTGCTTTTATTTCCAACAGATAGTATGCAACATGCAGTGAAACATGACCATAGCAAATGTAATATTCCTCATTTGTGTTGGTATGCCAAGTTATGTAGATGAGTAAAAATGCATGATTTTTGCGGTTCGTAAAAAGGTATATGTGTTTAGAAAAAGATAGAAATGACAAAGCATGATCCGTCACCGTCATTAAAAGGATTAAATTCACTAAAACCGATAGAAAAGTGGTTATTTGGGAAGAAACGTTGTTTTCCAAGGATCACATGCACAACATTAGGTGGGAAGAATAATTAAATGGTGTTTATATTCTATGTGGGCAAGAGAGAATACAACAAGAAGCAAGCAAAACAATGCTGCATGCGTGACCGTGAAGGTTGGAAGCAGCACATCGTGTCGTGTCTATTATATTATTTTAATGCGTACAACAATGGTTACAACAATATACATCAATGATTATATTTGCTTGGATGGCCAAAGTTGTTTATCAAAAGGTAGACACCAATAGATGAAATAAAACTGCAAGAGATAAATCAAGCACTTAGAAGGTTGATGTTTACTAAGACCAATTTGTTCACCAATAACATGATGCTCCAGATGGAAATATTTTCCACTGAAGTCCAATAATATTTTCTTAAGATGTGCATCATGTTAAAAACATGTTTTTATATTATGATAACTATGCACCTCTGTCTAAAAAATATCTAACATTATAAAATAATTAATAGGATACATAAATGTAACATCATCCTAACAAATCTAGCCGCGCAAATGCGCGGATCACCCCGCTAGTTATTATGACCCTAGGTGTTTAGGAAGTCACCTAGTAATCCAGCCATGCTTTGTGTTTCAGTGTGATGATTCTGGCCGTCATTCTCGAAAGCATCCCGTGATGTTATTAGTTAGCAGGCATTCTATTTCTGGGTTTCTGAACCCGAGATTCACCCTACCTCATGTTGTTAGTATTTGCTAGTTCCTTTAGGATATTAGCAACTTTGCGATAGTCCTCGAGGTCCGTGGTATCTCATTCTTCCACATACCATGAACCATCCTTGGTAGGAGTTTCTTTGAACCAAAAGGTCACAACAAGAGTGCTTTCGATGAGTTCCCCATTCTATATTGTGACTCTGCCAGTTGTACCTTCTCCGCATGGGTTATCCGGAAGAAATGTTGAACTTTGCCCGACATACTAATCCATGCCTCCACAACTCGAAAAGTTATATGTTCCTTTGGGTTGTTCTCTTTAGTTGTATTCCGACCCTCCTCCATCAGTTGATAACCAAGAGTATGTGTGCATTTGTGTTCATCGATGCCCTTTTACTCTTGTGGTCCGTCAAGCCATTCTATTCCGGAATGACTAGGAGAAACAAACCCCAGTACCTTGTCCATTTCGAGGATTGGGTCAAAGTAGTTGTATTCCGCAGATTAAAATGTCAATTCAGCTTTGTTCTGTTCTATCCTGAAGTATTACCCACTTTATGTCAGGAACGTCATGAGAATTGCACCTTCTCTTATGAATTCTTGACGCAGTGATACTTCTCGCCATCACTATTCATTCCTCGGCCCCGAGTTGTTGTAACCGGAATGCCGACAAGTGAATCGTGATGTGTGAACTCTATACTCCTAGCAACCTTGTTGCTTGGTAGTTAATGGACAATATCCTCATTCTTAGCGTGTTGGTTATTAAATCATCATCCTAAGATTGATCGTGCTACCTAGTCCTTATTTCTGATGCACCCTTCGATCAATGAGTTAGGATTATTCAATCCCTTGCTTATTTGATCATATCGTCTTGCCCTGAAAAGCAAGATTGTTCTCGAGCTTAGTAACATACCGGTGGTTCGTGATTTCCGAATATCTTCTCGGAAGTGTTACCAGGTTGTCCCCTGACTGTTATGTTGAGCTCGTGATCAAGTTGGTTTCTTGTGAACCACCCTTTCTCCAAGAATCTGTGTTGGATATCCCTGAGCTAGTTGGTTAAGCTAGACAACAACTTGGAGAGTTGGAAGATAAAAGCTTGCGTAACTTAGTTCATTCCAAAGGGATATTCTTGTGTAGTGTGTGTTGAAGAAAGATGATATCTTCATCGATTGGTCCCTGTGATCAGTTCTTTGGACCTATTGTCTTATCAATCCTTTGATTTGAGTGTGGGCTATCGTCAAATCAAATCAGTACCAACGATGCTCGTAATGTTGTCTTACTCGTGGTTGATCCCTCGAGCATATACCATTACATCTTTTGGTCTCACCAATACTATCACCGTGTTCACATGATGGTGGAAGTCCAGTGATATGGAAATTCCGATGAGTTGTTGTTGAGCCCATCAGCAGCATTTTATCTCCCCCATGAGTCATGTTGAACATCAACCTAGTGTTGGAAACTTGTGTAAGCATTTCTTCATGTTTCGTTCATGAAGCATATGTTTGGATGGAAGTAGTGACTTCCTCTAATTCATGTGCATCTGATCCAAGTTGCCGCCGTGGATTCGAGAAAGTCAATGTTGCTTCTTTGGAATCATCCCAAATCGGTCATGCATACGTGCGAAGTATTCTGTGGTTCAGAGACTTGCAACCTTCGCTCTACATGTGTTCCTAGCACACCAAGCCACTGATTGATTTGTTCAAGGAGAAGGAGTTCCTTCATAAGAGCTAATCCGGACTTATGTAGGGACTTCGATATCCTCGTTGATGGTTCCCCACCTGAACTCGGTAGTGTTTTATGATAAGACTACTATGTGGTCATTCTTGTCTTGGACAACATGTTCACATGTTAGTAGCAGAACCAGCTCATGTTTTGGAGCTTGCTATCGTAGTTCATTCCCGAGAATCTCGCAACATCATCTCGTCGATTTGTGTTGCAAACTTTCATTTCTCTTTCTAGACTTGATGAGTCTGAAGTATCCTATTACCAATCGGATCTGAATCTCAGGCAGATATGATGGTTAGAACCTTCCCAACATTTGCATTTTCTTCCCAGCTTGCATTCCATCGTGCCAATTTCCCATGGGCTGCCCTTCTCAGTAATTGATGTCTAGGAACATCCTCAGAAGTGGTCCTACCATGGGTTCCATCCAATCCGGTGATAAGCAAAAATCATCCATTGTGTTGTCTTCAACAAGGTAGTCCACATCATCCATTCTAGTCTGGGTATGCCATTCCTTTGCACTCCACCAAACGATCGTTTGTGATTGCCTTAGGCTGGTATAAAGAGTCTCAATGATTTCTAAACCAAAAGTAATTCTTTCTACCACTTCAGGGAATAATCCTACGAGTCACCTCCACTAGGGTTCCCCGTAATAGAATCGTGGTAATTATCTCCTCGCTACTTAAACCATCCGCCATCTTCTTAAGCATGGAATAGTTGCCTACCGAATCGAACTTCACCATCCGTTACTTTCCATCCATCTTGATGTATGTTTTGTGTCCCAACTCAAGAGATGTTTCAACGTCTCACTCCATGAGTTGATTCGGAGTGCTTGACCTCCGAGGAGATCAATTCCTGTGGAGTTTCTTTCTGTCGTCGCCATGTTGGATGAAGTTCTCAAAGCAAGACGTCGAGATCAAGATGATGCAATGAATCAACATCCTCGAGAAAGACATCTGGATCGTGAAGTTTGTGCTAGCTTGTGTCCCCTCTGTCTTCTTACCTCACGTCTTGAATCTCGGGACGAGATTCTTGTTTAGTGGGGTGAGTTGTCACAGCCCTAGAGCTTGCTTGTAACTAGTGGCAATGCATCCATGCATCATGTTTAATTTTCATGAAATTTGAAATGGGGATGACAAACCCTAGCACTAAATGAAATGCATTTAGGATCAAAATAAAAATATTCTCAATGAACCCAAAATGCTCTTCAGAAAAGTTCATTATTTTTGGATTGGTCTAGAACCTCTCCCAAAAATGGTGCACATTTTCCTAGGCCATTCTGGATTTTTGAATTAAATCATTACTTAATTGCATTTGGGCATTTAAATACTATAAAATATTTTAAATGCTCAAATAATCCCAAACTGAAATGTTTACTGTAGGATATATTTCCAACAGTGGTCATGAGCAGTTGCATGATTTTTGGGATTGATTTAGTATTTTTAATAAAGCCACAAAGCTGCAGAACAATAGAAAACAGGAATTAAAAGAGAAAGAGAGAGAACTTACCTAGCAAAGCCCACCTGGCCTGGCGCTGTAGCAGCCCAGCCGGGCAAAACCAGCCCAGCCCACCAGGGGCTCCTCCCTGTCGTCTTCCACCTCCTGCCAGTGGGCAGGAGGGCGTGTGGCCACCGCGCGCCGGCACGCGCCCGAGCCACCTCCTGCTTCCGCCGCTCGAACCGGCCCCAGTGCCACGCCTCCCCTCGCCCCTTCACCTCTCCTCTCTCCCCCTGGACCCCATTCCTCCTCTGCTCCCCTCTCGCCTGTGCCGCCACCGACGCCGTTCGCCGCGGCCACAGCCACCTCCCCGCCTCGCCGAGCAGCCCAGAGGATCCGCCACTCCGTCCTCGACCCCCTCACTGAGCCACGCCCCGCCGGAAGCCCCACAGCGGCGCCCTCGAGCTCGTCTTCAACCTTCGGCCGCCGGCAACCTCACCTTCAATTCGCCGCCATCCGAGCGTCCCCGAGCGCGCTGAGCCTCCCTACGACATCACCGTGAGCCCATGAGCTTTTCCCCTCACGTCCCCCTCTCGCTAGCTTCCTCTAGCCACCGCCCCGCGGGCACCCGAAGCCGCCGTCCGCCATTGCCGACGAGCTCGATGATCTCGAGCTTCTCTGCTCGAACGCGTTGCACCTTCGTGCTCGTAGAGCATCGTAGTTCCTGCTCCGCTGCTCGTTTTACTCGCCGCTTGCTCTAACCCCACGTTCGCGTCACCACCGCACTTCGGCCGCTGCCTCGTTCGCCGCCGACGCCGCTACAGACTACCCCGCGACCTGCTGCTGCCTCCACTGGATGCGCGGGATCACGGGCTCCCTCCTGGTGCCCTCAGCGCGCCCCAGCCGCCGCCCTAGCGCCACTCCGGCGAGCCACCGCCGATCGGTTGGTCGCCGGCGGCTTAACTCCGGTCGTGCCGACGTGGCAGTGCCATTAGCGCTAATTACCGCCAGCTAAACCACCCTTAGACACTGATAGCAGGCCCCGCAGCGGGTCAAAGCCCGAGACAACGCGGGATTAGTGCATGTCTCACTGACCAATGGACCCCACGGGTCAGGTTTGACCTGGGGCGCCCAGTTGACTTGCTGACGTCATAGTGATGCAATCTTGTGTGATAATACCTTTTCTGGATTTATTATAATTAAGGAAATTCCAGGAAATAGCTCAAACTTCTAAAATTCATAGAAATTCAACTGTAACTCCAAATCAAATAAATTATATATGAAAAATGATCAGAAAAATATGAAGAATCTGTTTACGCCATGATCATGCATGACTGAACAAGTTAACCTCACTGAATAGGATGAATCATGATTAGGGTAATTTATGAACTAGTATTTGAAGTTGGAGTTTAACCTTGTTTGAATTCAACTTCAATTAACTTGGCTTACTTCTGCATTAGGTCAATTCAGTTCCTTAACATGACATGTCATTCATTTGTTTGTGCATTGCATTGATTGTGTTTCTTCTTGTTTGTCGGTGGTTGTTCCCTCTCGGTAGACGTGGTTTCGACGATGAGATCGATGACACTGATGAAGAGCTATATTATCTTCGGAAGTGCCAGGCAAGCAAAACCTCCTTGTTCATTCCGATATAATCCCACTCTCTCGCTCCTGCTCTATTTTACTGCATTAGGACAACAACGACTCATGTGTTACTTGCTGCGGTAGCTGAACCCCTTTATCCTTTGCATGACTGTCATTCCACAAGAATTAGATGAAACCCACTAGCATGAGTAGGAGTTGCTTGAGCCATGTTGTGCCTACTCATTCATGCTTGTTTGTCATGCCTGCTACTGCTTAGAGTTGAGTCAGGTCTGATTCATCGGGAATGAATTGGAATGGTTGTGTGAACATGTCCTACTGTGTGTGAGCTAAGTGTGTGAACACGATTTGGTAAAGGTAGCGGTGAGAGGCCATGTAGGAGTACATGGTGGGTTGTCTCATTGCAGCCGTCCTCAGGAACTGAGTTCTGTGTTTGTGATCCATGAAACAGTTACTACCACGCATTGGGCCCGAAACAAATGGACCCTCTCGGCTTCTTAACCACCCTTGTTCTCTGTCCAGGAGTTGCAACTAGTTTCTGGTGTTTGTAGGATATGTGTTGGAGGCCGTGCGTAGCGCTGACCCTAGGGGTGGGCTATGATGCGGTAGATACACCGTGTCCGGTGTCTTTGAGTGCTGGTTTGGTATCTCAACCCTGCACACATCGTTGGGGCCGTTAGTGGAAACCTCGGCGGACTCCTGCGGATGGAACCCGAATAGGCGATAAACCTGGACTAGGGACTTGAGTGTTTAGGTAGGCCGTGGCCGACACCCACGTTGGGCTTCCGCTTGAAGGTTGCCGAGTACATGTCGTGTAAACAGCGGTAAGTGGTGAGAGCGTGTGTGAAGAAGTACACCCTGCAGGGTTAATATGATCTATTCGAATAGCCTTGTCCGGAAAAGGACTTACGGGTTGCCTATATCAGTTCATAGACAAGTGAAAGTGGATACTCTAAAATGCGCAAGATAAGCGTGAGTGCTATGGATGGCGTTCTCGTGGGGAGGCGGGAGCGGGTCCATAGTGGTGTATTGATATGGTGAATATGTGGACTCGTGTGCGCCACCTCAAAAGTGTTACTTGCGATTAGTTCATGATAGCCACCGAGTCAAAGCTGGCTTGCTGCAGTCAAACTCCACCACCCCCTTTATTGATAATGATGCATATGTAGTTAGTTCTGATGTAAGTCTTGCTGAGTACATTTGTACTCACATTTGCTTATTTTATGTTTTTGCGAGAGAGGCGTCGGTCTCGCTTAGTAGTTCCGCTTTTGACTTGACGTTTAGCTTGTTACCTCAGCTACGATCTTGTGCCCTCGGCAGGATGTGGTAGATAGTCGCTTCTCAGCCTTTTTCATTTATAGTTGTGCAGTACTCAGACATGTTTAGCTTCCGCTTGTGCTTTGACTTGTATGCTCTGAGTGTTGGGTCATGAGACCCATGTTTGTAATATCTCGCTCCTCGAAGCCTAATGAATAAATATTTGAGTCGTAGAGTTATGTTGTGATGCCATGTTGTATTTACACATATTGAGCATATTGTGTGTATGTTTGAAATGCTTGGTATGTGTGGGATCCGACAATCTAGTTGTTTATCCTTTGCAGCCTCTCATATGGGGAAATGTAGTCTAGTGCTTCCTGAGCGATAGTAGTCCGCTACAGCCCGGTTCACCGGAGACCTGCTAGCCCAGCACTACTGCATTGGACGCTTGACTGGCCGGCATGTGTTTCACTTCGCCTTATGTCTGTCCCTTCGGGGAAATGTCACGCGGTGATATTCGGAGTCCTGCCTAGCCTGCTACAGCCGGGATACCGCAGTCCTGCTAGCCCAGTGCTACAGCCCGAATTCATACGTTGATGACCGACATGCTCGATGTGATTCATGTATGCCTGTCCCCATGGGTTAGTGCCGCTTTGGGTTCACGACTAGCCATGTCGGCCCGGGTTCTTTGTCATATGGATGCTAGCGACACTATCATATACGTGAGCCAAAAGGCGCAAACGGTCCCGGGCCATGGTAAGGAGACACCCGTGGGAATACCGTGCGTGAGGCCGCAAAGTGATATGATGTGTTACCGGCTAGATCGATGTGACTTGGAATCGGGGTCCTGACAGTCACTCTTACTATGTAATAGTTGGCTCTATTTAGAATGTCATTCTCGTCTGGATCACGAGAGTCTGAGCACTGACGATGGGTGTGTTTTGGTGGTGTAGCAAGACTTCTTATGAACTATCATGTCTTGCTGTTTATGTCAGTAGTAGTCACTAGTCAGTGTTTGAATGTTGTATGTATTTGTTGTTTCAAACTGTTTATTGTCTCAAACTACTGGTGGGCTAAATGAGGGCATCACCATTCTCCAGTGTTTAGAGTGTATCTCCTTTTTTCAAGTTATATAATTTGAGCTCTGTGTCTTTTCGATGATGTACACTTGTTTGGACCAGTGAGGTGTCGTTGAATATGGGCCGAGTAGTAACGCAATGCCAAACATGTCAATTATGACTCTCAGGCCGGGCTCTCAAAAGATCCTAAAAAAAAGGCCGGGCTCTCCAAAAAAGAAAGAATAAGGACTCTTAGGCCGACATGTGGGCGCCCCCGGTGTTTTCGCGCGCTTGCGCACCGAGAGAATATTGGCGCGTGTTCGAAATTCAAGCTACCTTTTCATCCCCAATCTCCCGCCCCTCCCCCACCTATAGAATCTCGATTCCAACTCCAGTTCCCCCAAATCCCCCTCCTGTACTCCCTGTACTCAAGCTCACTATCATGTCGCCGATCAACGCGGATCACGAGCCGGAGATCCAGAGGTCCGTCCTGCCTTTGGTTGTTGCATGCTGTCGCTCAACAGTGGCATGGCGGCGCTTGACGACCAGTTTGCCGGCAAAGTGCTGATGGTAACCATCAACGGCGACCGGCCTCCCGTCTCGCCGGATGACCTTGTCAAAGCTCTTGGCATTGCGCACGACATCCAAATAAGTGACTTGCTCGTCGAAGTCTGTCCGCCACCGGCTGATTTCTTCGTCAGGTTCCGGACAACTTTCGACTGCAGTCGTGTGTTCGAATCTTCCCAGCGTTTGTTCTGCGATGGCGCGCTGGTGAGCTTTGATCGGTGGCACCCAGGATGGGGCTCGGTGCCCTCTGAGCTTGAGTTTTTAACAAAGCTTACCTTCCACGGCATGCCTCGACGTGCTTGGAACAACAAAGTCCGAGAATGAGCTTATCAACGACCTTGGAGGTGAGCTCGTATGTATGTTTGTTCCTCCAGACAGCTGTGCTCTGACTGTTATGGCATGGATGAAGAAGCCGTCCACCATACCGAAGGTGATTGGTGTTTAGATACCGGTGCAGGAACCGGGGTTGTACTATTCATCGCCACCAAGGCCACCGCGGACCACGTTAGGGATGTACCTGTATCAGTGTTCGTGCATGTCGAAGAAGTGGTCAATCCATCAATCGAAGTCCTGCCGCCGCCGCTGATGCCAAGGTCTGTCGACGACGTCCATTACAGGAGTCAACGTCAGACTTTTCCCGTGTTGCTCAGAACGATGGATGGCACAGGGCCAACTCCATCGCGTGGTGGAGGCTACTGCTTCTTTGGGAGAAGAGGCAGGGCTGGCTGCCTGGATGTGCTCTAATTTGAGGTAACAACTGAATCTTGTCAGATACTAGTTAAATCTGAGCTATGGGTGTGAAGCACTGATGTGCCAGTACATTTGATTGTGACCTGTTCTAATTTTGTACCTGAACTTTTTTTAGAAAGGGTTGTACGTCAACTTAATGTGCTAGCAGAACTTATTGTGTTGTCTGTCTGTTTTCTTTGCACAGCATTCAAAATATTTCCCTATCATTGATAAAGAAGATGAACCGTTATGTACGAGTTCGTTGGTTTCAACATAGCCCTACCCGTAGCGATCCACTGCTTCCATCCTGATTGTGCCGCCTGTGTGAAATTTTTGTATGCAAGTTAAGTGTGCTATGATGTTCTATATGATTGTGTCAACTATATATGTTTTTACTGAGCATCAGCAATGCATATGGCTGAAAGATGTATTTACGAGCATCGACCGATGGGTCTCTCTCTCTCTCTCACACACACAGACACACACGCACAAGTGGGAACCGTTGAATTATTTCTTTGCTCGTGACAACTTTTAATTAGGTTCCACTGTAATCTAAATTTTTTCTTAAGTTATTAATTGAGCTCAGTGACTTCAAAAAGTTGTACAGAAGCCTTGTTTGGGCCTTTCTGGCGTCGCTGAATGTGGGCTGAGTAGCCATGTTAGGTTGTATTGTACTACACAGGCCTTTTTTCAACATCAGCAATGCAACTGGGCGAACAGTTGTACACAATATCCAGGTCAGCTTGTTATTCTCCGCCCCGCTGGGCTGCAAACTTTCCTAGGAGGTATGCATTAGGCTTAACAAGAAAATGGACTTCAAGAAATAATAAATGGGATGTAATTATAATAACTGGGCAGTAACTATAAAAAGATGCACCAAACGCGTAATTAGTTTAAAAAAATATTATTTTCGGAATTTGAGAATTTTAATTTCATTACTTGTTGCGCGCGCCATATTTCTTTGGATTTTAACGTAATACAACTTTATTTTGAAATTATATTTAGTCTGACTAGAAATTTCAGATAAAAATATTTGGGATCCCATAAAAATTGCGGGAATTTCTTTTGAGTTCTGTTTTGAGCGGTTGGTTGAAATTATTAATCGTTGTCCTAGCTAGAAAATGGGCTGTACTTTTAACAAACTGTAAATGGGCTGTAGTAAATTCCATTAGAATTAAAAAATGGGCTGTACATTCTTACAAATTGCTAATGGGCTATATGTTCTCTGCCACACACTTGTGGGCCTTCTAAGTTGACGCGCCCCCTAAAAAAACTAAGTTGACGCGTATGCAAGGCTTTGTCAACAACACACGGTTCTGGCAGCTGTGGCCGTTGGATGTCCATCCAACGGATGTCGTACTTCTTCAATCTCGGATATTCTTGCTTCAGCCGCCCAAAAAATGATTCCTCCCCCTGACATCTGGGGCGCACCGTTTCGGAGGCTGACCTGTGGGCCTACTAAGTTGACGCGTACCAAGGGCTTTGTCAACTTAGTCAATATAAATGATTCTAGCTGCAGTGACCGTACAATGTCCATCCAACGGCCGTACTGCTTCTTCAACCTCTGGTCTTCTTGGTAGAGCCGCCAAAAACAGCGCCGGTCGTGCCGCGTGCTCCTGCCTCCCGTGGCCGGCTGTGATGCCGCGGAGGCCTCACCGCCCCCTACTACTCCCACCGCTGGCCAGGCCATCTCTCTACTCACCCACACCCCCTGCTATTCATGGCGGCAGCAACCTCACACCGCAGCCGAACCAGTGAACCCTCGTACTCCTCTCCGCGGGCTTCCACCGTGTCTTCCCGGCTCCACGTCGTCCCCTTCCTAGGCCTCGCCATCGTCCACCGCCACAGTGCTCTCGGCGTGGCGTGGTCAAGGAACGACTTCCATCGGACGTGGGATGCGTGGAGAGGCCGATACCGGGTCCACGACGGCAGCAAGGAAGTGCCTCCTTATTATGCGGAAAATAATGATTCCTCCACCTGACAGCAGGGACCCACAGGACGGGCCACCATATTTCACGAAAAAAATGTTTCCCCCTGACTGCTGGGACCCACCGGACGGGCCACCGTATTGAGCGAAAAAACATTCCCCCCGATGTCAGCTCGGACCCACCGGAAGTGCCTCCGTATTACGCACAAAAAAAATGAATACTCCCCCTGCTGGTTGGGACCCACCTTGGAGGGAGGCTGACTTGTGAGCCTACTAAGTTGAAGGGGACGGAGTGCTTTGTCAACTTAGTCAATATGAACGATTCTAGCTCCAGTGACCGTACGATGTTCATCCAACGGCCGTAGTGCTTCTTCAACCTCTGGTCTTGTTGCTCCAGCCGACCAAAGCAGTGCCGGTCATGCCGCATGCTCCTGCCTCCTGTGGCCGGCTGTGCTGCCGCGGAGGCCTCACCGCCCCCTACTATTCCCACCGCTGGCCAGGCCCTGCGGCGACGGCAGCCTCACACCGCAGCTGAACCAGTGAACCCTCATACTCCTCTCCGCGCGGGCTTCCACTGCCGCGTCTTCCCCGGCTCCGCGTCGTCCCCTTCCTAGGCCTCGCCGTCGTCCACCGCCCTGGTGCTCTCGGCGCGGCATGGTCAACATGGTCAAGGAATGGCTTCCATCGGACGTGGACTGTACGTGGAGAGGCTGACAGCTGGGTCCACGGCCGCAGCAAGGAAGTGCCTCCTTATTACGCGCAAAATAATTATTCCTCCACCTGACAGCTGGGACCCACCGGACGGGCCACCGTATTTCGTGAAAAAATGTTTCCCCCTGACTGTTGGGACCCACCAGCTACATCTTCGCATGCAAGGAAGTGCGTCCGGGCAAAAAAAAAACGATTCGCCCCCCTAACTGCTGGGACCCACCAGCTACATCTTCGTAGGCAAGGAATTGCTTGATAGTCGGGACCCACCTGTTCGAAGTTTATGTAGCGTTGTCATTCTGGTCGCGAACGTGTACGTACATACTGGTCGATGTAGAGGTGCGCACATGTCGTAGTAGAGGCGCGCACGTAGCATGTACACGTACGTACAACGGCCAGTGTGCAAGAAAGAAAATACGACCACGTACGTACATACGGGCAGGGTCTCGAACGCCTACTCGCGCATACGTACGGCCAGGGCTCGTGTACATGGCTGGGTCGGAACGGAGAAACAGCGTCGTCGTCGTGTTCATGGGGAGCCAAACGGCTGGGTTGGAACGGAATGCGTGGTCGTGTTCATCAGGAGGGCTTGGACGGAACAACCGATGAAAACGAGGCCTGGCGTACCGTAGAACGGAGGAAATGGTCTTGTGTTCGACTGGCCACGTTCGAAACGGTATCTTGTTCATCGGGAGGTGTTTGGCGTACCGCAAAACGGAGGAAACGGACCTCCTACGGTCGAAACGGGGGTCCTGTTGATCGGGAGGGGTGTGGCGTACCACAAAACGGCGGAAACAGACTTGTGTTGGAGCGCTACGGTCGAAACGGGGGTCCTGTTCATCGGGAGGGGTGTGGTGTACCGCAAAACGGGACTCCACGGGATACTGTTCATCTCCACCGTCGACCCCCTCCAGCCTCCACGGGCTACTGTTCATCCACCGTCGACCTCCTCCAGCCTCCACCTGCGACTGTTCATCCACGGGCTCCTGTTCATCCAGCCTCCACCGCGCGCTACTCCACCGGCTGCTGTTCAACAAGCCCTCTCCACAGGCTCCTGTTCAACCACCCCTCCATGGGCTACTGTTCATCCAGCCCTCCACCGTCTACTGTTCATCCTGCCCTCCACGGGGTGGTCCTGTTCATCCTGCCCTCCACGGGGTCCTGTTCATCCAGCCCCAACTGGCTCGAACGATCGGGGTCCTGTTCATCCACCCCACCAGGAATTGTTCATCCAAACCCCCAGCAACGCTCACTTTTCATCCAGAGGCAACGCCACGGGGTCCAGTTCATCCACCCCCACCGGGAACTGTTCATCCAACCCCCCCGCAACGCTCACTGTTCATCCAGAGGCAGCATCGATCGGCTTCAGTTACCAGCAGTAGCGAAGGAATCGCTCGATCGGGTTCTGTTAACAGCCATCGATCGACCGCTCGGGTTCAGTAACGCGTAGCCTGCAGCATAATCGCAAGGGTTCAGTTAGAGCCCAACGCCTCGCTCGGGTTCAGTTAGAGCCTAACGCCTCGCACACACGCGTGTACGTACGAGAGAAACACGCATTGCTCGGCCCCTGACCACCCACCGTAACCGGGGACTCCCCGATATTTTCCGCGCCCTCGCTTCTATCACGGTTTTTGCGTCATGGACGGACCAAAGATTGTCATGCAGCTGCGTCTCCGCCCGCCTGTGACGAAAAGCCCATTTTTGTCATGATTTTTGTCATAGAAGTAGGGCCCCACCACATCTATGATGATACCGGGTTTTGTCACAATTATCATCATAGAAGTGTCATAAGTATGACAGAAAAGATTTTCGTTCGGCCCAAAATGTCAGAGATGTGTCTTTTTTTTGTAGCGCTCCTTGGCAGCCTTCTCCTCGGCTTCGGCCAGGGCCTTTTTCAGGGCCTCGACCTCGGTCGTCGCTCCTACACAAATCATGACATTACAGTCAATACACATCATTTATTCTTTCTGAATATATGGCGAGCCATTGCATACCTTGCTGCTCTTCCAGCTGCTTCCTCGCTTGGCCGAGCTCTCCCTCGGTCCGCTCCAGCTTCTGCTTCAGTCCGGAGACTTCGGCAGTGTGTGAGGTCGCGGCCAACATCGACACGTGCATTTCATATAAAGACACATGTAGTTAGTTGCCTGTGAAAATTAATTGATCTCTGTCCGGCTTTTCTTTCCGAACACCGTACAGGGCTATTGTCTATATTGGGACTTTTCTCTTTTGCTTCACTTACCTCAAAACCTGTCAGCAGGCCACTGCAGGCTTTGGTTAGTCCGCTTTTTACGGACTGAACGTTCTCAATCACCATACCCATAAGGATACGGTGTTCATCCACAATGGAAGCGCCTCGTAGCGCTTCCAGCAGATTGTCCGGTGTCTCTGGTTGGACAGAGGTCACTGGTGGGACGGGCACGCCTCCTTCTCTCGAGGGTCTCCGGAGCCATATTCGGTTGGGGGCCAAATTGAACCTGGCCCCCATCATCAGTCCCCATGGGGATCTGTTCCCCTATGTGTCCGGCGGCCGAGGTCTCACCATCTAGCGCCGCCTGGGCGACCTCCTGAACTTCTCCCTGGCCCGGAAGGATCCTCCGGGACGACACCTCGGCGTCCCCCTTGGCCGGGGAAGAATGAGCAGCCGGCGGTGACTCGCTGGCCCTCGCCTTTGAATCCAGCGAAACTCCTGACAAGGTTCGCAGGGAGCTGTCGTGGGCCGGATTGCGATAGCACAATTCACCATGTTAACACAATAAGGAGGAAAGGCCGGATACATGGGCGAGTACGAGTATGTATATACTTACGATGTGGCCAGGGGCTTGTCCTTGGGGGGGGGGGGGCTCGCTCCGGACTGCTGTTGACGTCCCACGCGGTTTTATCCGCGAGGGGCCCTTTCCCCTTCTTGGGCGCCTCCGCCTCCAAATTTGTGGGGGCCGCCCTTTTCTTCCTCGCCCCATCGGGGGGGGGGAGGGTTGCTTTCCTCCTCCTCCTCATCGCCATCTTCGGCGGCAGAGGAGTGAGTCTTGTCTTCGGACATCACATCCGAAGTGCCCTTGCGGCGGGGGCCACCCCGGCCCCCTATGACCTTCTTTTTGGCTTTCTTTTCCAGCGGCTGATAGGGCGCCGGGACCAGCATATTCGCTAAGAGCGGGATGACTGGTTCTTCGCGCAGTGGAGCCGAACAGTGAATCCGCTCCGCTTTCTTCGTCCATTCCTGAAATGATTAATTAGCAAAGTTCAGTACCCTCCTTGGACAAGAAGGTAGAGGGTACGCCTTGAGATGTGAAGGACTTACCGCGCTGGCGGGGTGGGCAAGAACATGCCCACGATCCGAGTCTATGGCCGGCGGCTTCTTGTCGCCCTTGAATAGCAGCTTCCAGGCGTCTTCGTGAGTGGTGCCGAAGAGCCTCTCCAAGGTATGGTGCTTCTCCGGATCGAATTCCCATAGAGGGGAAGTTCGGCTTTGGCAGGGGAGGATCTGGCGAATGAGCATAACCTGGATCACGTCGACGAGCTTGATGTTTTTGTCCACCATGCTTTCGATGCACGTTTGCAGCGCCATCAGCTCATCCGACGAAGACCAATTCGGGCCCTTCTCCATCCAGGAGATCAGCCGCATTGGAGCCCCGGACTTGAATTCGGGAGCCGCGGCCCAGGTGGCATCGCGGGGCTCCGTGATATAAAACTACAGCTTCTGCCACTCCTTGACCGTCTCCACAAATGTGCCTTTGGGCCATGTGACGTTGGGCATCTTCCTCACCATGGCTCCTCTGCACTCCGCGTGTTGGCCATCCACCACCTTCGGCTTCACGTTGAAGATTTTGAGCCATAGTCCGACGTGGGGCTGGATGCGGAGGAAAGCCTCGCACACGACAATGAATGCCGAGATGTTGAGGAAGGATTTCGGGGCTAGATCATGGAAATCTAGCCCATAATAGAACATCAGCCCGCAGACAAAAGGTTGGAGTGGAAACCCTAGCCTTCGGACGAAATGAGGGAGGAACACCACCCTCTCGTTGGATTTTGGTGTAGCGACGACTTGTCCCTTGGCCGGAAGCCGGTGGGCGACCTCCTTCGCCAGATACCCGGGCTCCCGAAGCTCGGCGATGTCCTTCACCATGACGGAAGAGGCCATCCACTTGCCTTGACCTCTGGATCCGGACATATTTGAGAGGCTTGCTCGGGGTGGAAAGGACAAAAACTTGGGCGCTGGAGCTCGAGAATGGAAGGGCAGAGGGAGAAAGAAGGTATGGGTGAAGAAGCGGAATCCTTATCCCCTTATAAAGGCAGTGAATATCGAACGCCTCCCCACTCGCCTTAAAACTCACCTATTCCCAAGTGTCATGTAAACGACACGGTTGGGTTGCCCACGCCCGTATTGATGAGAATCTCATAATAAGGGCACACAATCTCTACATTGACAAGACGTGCCAATGGAAACCACATCTCGAAACGCGGAACGACAGACGAAAATGGTTCGAAATAATGGCTGGGCAGGCGTGATGTCATCTTGCGAAAAGTTGTCAGCGGATGGGACTCGTGAAAAATTATACTCTCTGCGGCTGTGTGTGTGGTACTTGTGTTGCAGATCCTGACACGTTCGTCGCGTCCGAAGACTATCTTGGAGTATTTGGGAAGAACCTGCCTTTGCAATGCTGAAGACAATCTGCACGCCGGACACCTCGTCATTGAAGCCTGGTTCAGGGGCTACTGAGGGAGTCCTGTACTAAGGGGTCCTCGGGCGTCCGGCCTGTTGGACATGGGCCGGACTGATGGGCTATGAAGATACAAAGACCGGAGACTCTACCCGTGTCTGGATGGGACTCTCCTTGGCGTGGAAAGCAAGCTTTGTGACCAAATATGAAGATTCCTTTCTCTGTAACCGACTTTGTGTAACCCTAGTCCCCTCCGGTGTCTATATAAACCGGAGGGCTTAATCCGGAAGGAGAGACAGTCATACAGGCTAGACTTCTAGGGTTTTAGCCATTACGATCTCGTGGTAGATCAACTCTTGTAATACTCATATTCATCAAGATCAATCAAGCAGGAAGTAGGGTATTACATCCATAGAGAGGGCCCGAACCTGGGTAAACATTGTGTCCCCCATCTCCTGTTACCATCGACCTTAGGCGCACAGTTTGGGACCCCCTACCCGAGATCCGCCGGCTTTGACACCGACACCAGCCCTGCATCGAGTTGCAAATATGAACAACCGATCCGGTAACAAATACCCAAGAGCTACTAGGTAAGTCAGCAAGGTAAATGTCTATAACATATGCAACAAGTGTACCTTTGCCTGAAGCAGCATTCCCGGCCTTCTTGCCATGCTCTGCAAGCCAGTTGCTACAGTTCCTCTTCCAGTGACCGGTTTCCTTGCAATGATAGCAAATGGTCTTTGAGTTCGGTCCATCCTTCGGTGCAGCGGAGGAGGTTACCATCTCCGTGCCCTTTGCCTTAGCCTTCTTCTTAGACCAACTCTTCTTGAACTTAGCCGATTTCTGCACCATCAACACTTGATGTGTGCCTTTCTTAATATCCTGCTCTGCCACCTTAAGCATCCCATGCAATTCAGTGAGCTTCTTATCCATGCCGTGCATATGATAATTCCAGATGAACGTCCCATAGCTAGGCGGAAGAGAACCCAGAACTGCATCAGTATCCAGCTCATCCAAGAGCGGGAAGCCCAACCGATCCAAAGCTTGCACATATCCAATCATGTTGATCACATGTGGGCTCAGTGGATCACCTTCCTTCAGCTTGGAATCCATCAAGGATCGCCAGACGTTAAACCTTTTGGTCCTAGCCTATGTCTGAAACATGCTCTTGAGACTCTCGATGATATCTTAAGCCTCAACATTTCGAAATGCTGCTGCAAATCGGGCTCCATACAAGCCAGCATCAGACAGCCGATCTCCGTTGATTCATCAACGAGTTTCTGGTAGGCATTCTTAGTGGTGGTATTAGCATTATCAGCAGGTTCCTATGGAAGTGGATCCTCTAGAACATGTTCCTTTTTATCGTGCTTGAGAACAATTCTCAGATTTCTATACCAGGTGGTAAAGTTTGTTCCATTCAGTTTAACCTTTTCCAGAATTGATTTCAATGCAAAGTTGGGTTGAGCAGGTGGTGCCATTGATCTACAACAGAAAAGTATGCACTCACTAAGCAATGTGTTTATGTAGAGTAATTCTAGCCTTAAACAGAAATACTCCCACTGAAGTCAGCATCCCTCCACAAACTCTTAGTGATTCAGGATCCGACTAGCACATGTGACTAGTGAGCTTTAGCATCACTGCTAGACAACATGTCTATCCAGTAAGCAACTCCTTGCTAATCGTTTCTCTATACGATTCCTGTCGGTCGGGTAGGTATCCTATACCCCGGCTTCCGACCTCCTTTGCCACAAGGCCCAAAACCGTTTTGATAGCCTTGTCAAGTTAACCTGATGCAGTGCAGTCCGTGTTCGACACGAACCCTTCAGTTCAAGGACACCTAGCAGCACCCTAATTTTATGAGCCCACTACTAGACGTACTTGACGTGCGAAGGTGCAACATCAGGGATGGCAATTCGCTTGATATTCATGAGGGATCTTTCTACCATTCTAACATGCATAGAAACAAGGAAGCATAACAATCACAAATAAACACATATTGTGAAATAGTATGTCTCCTTCATGGATGTTCTTCCAGGTCGGCTCCGACTCCGATGACCGTCTAGGAACCCCATCTTGTTTGTCACGCCGGGACGCCAAGCCACCAACCTGATCTCTATTATGCAACTACTACAACTAGTAATGAATTTTACATAGAGTCACAAGTCGACATGAGGTCGTTATATAATATAATGACATCACTTTGGCTCCGTATAAATTACACGCATGCCATGTATAAATTACATACATGCATCACATACACATGAGCCATACTATTCACATCAAACCTGCAAAACAAAGTTACGCATAGAATCACATTCTACATGTTTGAGTGATCGTCTACGAAATACAAGGCGCTACGCACACGGCGCTACCTGTTTTCGGAAATCACAGATCACATCTGGACTCCGATCACCCTGAATTTTCTGATCTGACCGATCTTATCGATCATCGCGAGTCTGATTCGGATTTACGTTTCACTGTTTACCCTGATGGCGGATACCGACCGGTAGGGGTAGGTTGTGTCACGACCTCATCAACCCCGATCATCAGAAAACATAGCCACATCATTCCCCGTGTGCAGTTGATCTCATCAACCGTGTACATAGCCGATCTCATCAACGACAACAGATCTCATCTGCTGCCTCCACATATCTAAAATGCATACGATCTGAATCGAAATCCTATAGCAGAGGCTCTGATACCACTGTTGGGATCTACGGTAGGGTGCGTTGACTGCAAATTAAAATTACCTACGCGCAGAACAACCAAGAACATGCTACGGGAGATGGATCAGTTTGTTACCACTAGACGTGTTGTGCCGTGCAGCGGAAGAAGAGTTGGGGCAGCGCATCCGCGTGGATCGTCTCCTCCTCGTCCGATCTCCCTCGAAGAGCCGGTCGCTGTATCCCACGTACAAGTTCGCTGGAGCGACGCAGGTGCACCGCCTCTAATGGTATCTGCGCGTGCAGGAGGAACACCATGCGGCGGACTGCTAGGTCCGATCACACAGTCAGCGACGAGTGGTGGTGGCTATTCGTAACACATGCAAACCCTAGTGACAACGCCGAAGCGATCAACCACATGAGTGTGCGGCACCCCCACTTTATATAGGCATCCGTCGCGGGCTCAACACTTGGGCCTCGCACGGACCCTAAAGCCCATAAGTCTACTCGGCCACAATCCGAATACAGCTCGGATCACATCCGACCAGTGTCCTTGGATCCAACCTCGAAGGTTCCTTCCCTTAAGCGCGCGACCCCTTAGGTTCAAGCCGGCTTGGTCGCAGTTCGGATCGCCTCCAGACTACATGGCTGGTAGCGGCCTCTAGCAAGGCGTGCCAACCACCAAGCAGACGATGAAGCTGGTTAGGCGAACCTGTACAACATGTCACACTTCTGTTCCCTTTGCCCACACGATATGTCGGGCTCAAGGGGAGATTGTCATCCTTGTGCTAGCTAGACCTCTTTCTCGTTTCAGTGATGCCGACCACAAACCAGATTATCTCATAATCCTTGTCGCATGGCCATGCTTATCCTGGTCGAATCACACGAGGGGCCCAGAGTACATCTCTCCTGGTTGGAGGGCCAAATCCCATCTTGCTCGACCATGTCTCGCAGCGTGGGTCTGGACTAGCCCGAAACCTACCTTTGTAACTACCCAGCATGGGGACCCAAAGCAGGTGTGTCACCATCCCGAGTACATGTGCCAGCTCAGGTCTTAGGACATAGAACGTATGTTGTACTGGAGACTCACAGATAACATATCGCTGCGTCTCATAGTTGGGTCTGTCCGACTCGGACCTTATCTCGACTCGGATCTGACTACGTCGAATCCGACTAGATCCTTCCAACTCCATATTATCCGGTTAGCATCCAATGCTCCATGGCTAGTGAGACCAAGCCATCGACCGTGCCATATGCTAGTCTAGTCGGCTGCGCGTCCACACAACCCTTTCCACTAGGGACCTTTTAGGACAGTCATCACACAATGCATAGTCCCACAAACAAGTCACGTACTTGTTGATACACATCATTTATAATGTCCAAGGACTATCTTTATTCATAAACACATAGGAAATATCATCATACATGATTGCCTCTAGGGCATATCTCCAACACAAGGATGCTTTCACATACGTTCTTATCTACGTGCATGATATCGATGAAGTGACGTACACGTAGAATCTCCCAGTAAGGTAGTTTCCAAAACACCGATTTTTCTTAAACACTTGACCCTTGGGTGTTTGTTTCACCGTCAAAGGGTGGTTCTTGCCAAGCACAACATTAATTTTTTTAGCCATGTTGTGGACCACCTCCCTGTCATAGGGTCTTGGGCCCGCACCTGCCTCTGCCGTACCACCAAATTCAGCTTTCATCTTTCGGTATGGGCGAGTTTTCCATAAGAACCTACTATGACGCAAATACACTGTTTTGTGCCAGTTGGGAAGTCTTCTGCTAGCTGTCCTATCCATGCATGTGACACACCCTACATCTTCCTTTGTTTTCTGCCCCGATGTGTTGCCTAATGCCGACATATATTGAATGGTGTGCACCAGCATCGCATGTAGATCGAAAAAATCCTTTCTGTAAGGATCATAACATTTTACAGCAGGCGCATCAATCCACACTGTGAGCAGTTCTTCTACTAGTAGCTGAAAGTAAATGTCGATGTCATTTCCAGGTTGCTTCGGGCCTTGGATAATCATTGACATCATAATGTTTTTTTCTTCATACACAATCAAGGAGCTAGGTTATTAATGCACAGAAGCAACGACCATGTGTGTGACGCCCTCGATTCAATCGTACACTAATCATACACGCAAATGTGTACGATCAAGATCAAGGACTCACGGGAAGATATCACAACACAACTCTACAAATAAAATAAGTCATACAAGCATCATAATACAAGCCAGGGGCCTCGAGGGCTCGAATACAAGTGCTTGATCATAGACGAGTCAGCGGAAGCAACAATATCTGAAAGTACATAAGTTAAACAAGGTGCCATAAGATGGCTAGCACAAACTGGGATACAGATCGAAGAGGAGCAGGCCTCCCGCACAGGATCCTCCTAGGTCACTCTGTCGTCGGCCGGGCTGCACGTAGTAGTAGGCGCCTCCGGGGTAGTAGTCGTCATAGGCGGTGGCGTCGCTCCAGGCTCCATCGTGCTGTTGCAGCAATCGAGTAGAGGTAGGGGAAAAAGGGGAACAAGGCAACCGTGAGTACTCATCCAAAGTACTGCAAGCAAGGAGCTACACTACATATGCAACATTATCAAAGGAAGGCCAGATATGTGAACTGGGCTGCAAATGCCGTAATAGAGAGAAGGCCTAGTCCTATCGAAGACTAGCATCTTCCGGAAATCACCATCTTGCAGCAAACAAGAGGGGGTAGAGTAGCATATCTTAAAGTAGCAGTAGTGTTATCAACCTCGGCCAGAGATCCTTTCTCGACTCCCTGCGAGAAAGAAATCCCAGAGCCATACTATCCAGTTATCATCACAATCCAATACTCATCGCAATCCATTGCTCATATCCATGTCTCATCTCAAGTATCCAGTTCTAGTTGTATCGATCGGGATACAACTCCAAGTGTCCGTTACCGTAGGACAGGCTATCGATAGATGTTTTCTTCCCTGCAGGGGTGCACCAACTTACCCACCACGCTCGCTTAACTCCGGCCGAACACACTTTCCAGGGGTCATGCCCGGCCTCGGCCAAACAATACGCCGCAACCCGACCTAGGCTTAATAGAGAGGCCAGCACGCCGGACTAAACCTATGCCCCCAGGGGTCATGGGACATCTCCCGGGAACTCCTGCGCTATGCAGGGCGGCCGGTGAGCAGACCTAGCTACCTTCCCAGAAGGGCAGGAGCTTACCAGTCCAACCCGGCGCGCGCCGCTCAGTCGCTGACGTCTAATAAGCTTCGGCTGATGTATACGACGCAGAACGCCCATACTTAGCCCACGTGATGGTTAGTGCTATCAGGCCAGAGGCCCCTCGGATCAAATATCCAAATCGTAGTGGATTAGGGCAGCGGTAACAAGCGAGACTCACGAAGATGTGACCCGTTGCCCGTCTCGAGGACTTGCGGCAAGGGCTAGGAATGCCCGCCACGCCTCGTAATTATCTCGCGGGCACCCTCCAGGTCAACCCGTCTCCACATCACTCGCAATTAAGCACGCTGGTACCCCTCGTGGTCGACCCGTCTTTCCAAGTAACAAATGGTAAAAGTCCAAGTAACCGTGAGTCCAAACATCAAGGGAAAACACGAGGAATCACCCCGTTGAATTCCACTCAATGTAGTCATCAAGGTGAACATAAGAGGATTCACCCTCGAGGTCCACACTTGAGGGGTTGCACGACAGTCGTGTCGGAAGTGGTTAAAGAGGAAATCACCCTCGATGACCACAACCGGATAGCTATACTACGGGGTTAATATCGGAAGTCTTTGTAGAGGTTTCACCCTCGGTACTCGATAGTAACCTAGTAGTGTCGAGCAACTAAGGGAAGTGATGTGCGGTGTCGGGCCTGGTCTTCGATCCCGTTGATCGGGTCTTCAATGATGAAGCGAGGGCAACAAGGACAAGGTGGGGTCATCGATGGGTCTCTAACCAACCTATACTAAGCGGTTTAGGATAAGCGGTAGGTAACAATAGCGAGGTTACAATAAACAAAGCTATGCAATGTAATAGGAGCAAACAATAACAGTAGCAAAATCTAATGCAAGCATGAGAGAATGGAATGGGCGATATCGGGATGATCAAAGGGGGCTTGCACGGTTGCTCTGGCAAGAGAGGGGTCGTCAACACCGTAGTCGAACTGGCCAGCTGCAGCGTCGGTCTCGTAGTCTACCGGAGAAAAAAGGGGGAAGAAACAATGAATACAAAGTAAACAGATGCATATCGATGCATGACATGCCAAGAAGCGATGCTAGGCGTGCCCTAACGTGGTATGAGGGGATACTGGTTTAGGGGGGGAAAACATCCGAAGTTATCCGGTTAGAGACGTCTGTCAGACGGATGAACCGGAGAGGAAAGTTTGCAGGTTCGATAGGTTAGAGACGTGTGGTGGACGAACGGATCACGTATCCGGGTTCGTCTCGCCGCCCGAGCAACTTTCTTGTTGAAAATATCTTACTCCTGATTAAGGATTAAAAGATATGATTTTTAAAAGTTTTTATTAATTTCTGGAATTTTATTAATTATATAATTAATTTCGAAAATGCATTTATGACATCAGCATGATGTCATGCTGACATCATCAGCCAACAGGGTTGACTAAGTCAACCCCACGGCTGGGTCCCGCATGTCATTCACGAATGGCTAATTAACCTAAAAAGAATTAATTAACAATTCTTAATTAAGTTAATTAATGATTAGGGTTAATTAATTCAGAATTAATTAGTTTAATTAATTGCTTAATTAATTAATTAATTAATTAATTAATTAGTTAGTTAATTAATTTAATTCATTTTTATTTCATTTTTAACCTGTTTTTAATTAAAACGTGTTTTTTTTGGGGGGGGGGGGGTGGGGCCCCACGCCGCTGGCCCGAGGCCAAATCAGGTGTGGGTGCGGGCGACGCGGGCGACGCCTCAATCGTGCACCAGATCGGGATCGATCCAGGCGGATCGGGGCGCCGAGGCACGGGGCCGCTGCCGAGGCCACGACGCTGGCCGAAGCGGCGCCGGCTAGTTTGGGCGAGCGGGCCGGGTTAGGTTCGTGGCCGAACGAGGGGCTCGGGGGGTGGCGAGGTTCGAGCGCCACATGGGCGCCGCGAGGACGCCGACGGGGGAAGGAAGGGGAGAGGGGCAGGCGGGTGGCCTGGGCCACGGCGGCCGGATCCGGCAGGGGGAAAGAGGGAACGGGGGGGGGGCCAGAGCTGGCGCCCGAGCTGGCGACGGGACAAGGGCCACGGCCGATCGGAATAGGAGCCGGAGAGGAACCGAGGGGCGGGCGGTGGCGGCCGGAGCCTTCTGCGATGGGGGGAGGGGAGAGAGGGAGCCTCACAGGGGAGGCAGGGACTAGGCGGCGGGCTCGGTGCGGGGCGACGCCGACCGTCGGGGAGGAGGTCGGGGAAGCGCCCGGCGACGGGGAGGGCGAGGCCGAGCCACAAGGAGGGTGGCCTGGGGCGACGGAGGGGCGAGGGGGGGGGCTTCAGCGCGCCGAGGAGGAGGGAAGGTCCGGGGGCCGCGGTGGGCGGCGGGGGTCGGCGGCGAGGTGGGAGTGGCGCGGCGGGGTGGTTCGGTCGGGGCCTCCTCCGCCCCGATCCAGATCGGGAGCGGGAGGAGAGGGGCGAGGGGGGCGCGGGGGGGGGGGATGCGGTCGGCTAGGGTTAGCCGTGGGGTGGGAGGGGTAAGTGGGGTGGCCGGGCCGGTGGGCCGCCGGGGAGGAAGGGGAATGGGCCAAGGAGGGGGCCGACTGGCTGGGCCAGGGGGTCTTCCTCCACTGCTTTTATTTTATTTTTCAATAACCTGTTTTAATTCAACTTAGGGCATATAAGTATTTTATAAACTTGTGTTTTCTTTACTATAATTACCCATGTATTATTTGGCACTAACCGAACAATTTTGTTTTGATGTTTGAAAACTTTTGATGGTCGTCAATATTTAAATTTCGAATTGAAAGTTTCGAACCGACGTGAGATTATTATCAGTAACCGAGGTGACGTGTCCTCATTAACCTGGGATTACTGTAGCGTAATTACCCGGGCGTCACAATGTGCTGTGATTGGTGCTCATATCGCCAAAAGGATTCATCCTGTCAGGACACTCCCCGAGCCTTATACTTCTAGGATCCTTGGCGTTTTTCAAACTTGTTGTTGATTAATTACCACTGAGCCCTATCTTTCGGGTGCCTCTAAACCCTATCCGCAATTCGCTCATCATGATGCCACCACAACCTCTTTGCCTCTCTAGGGTTTGCAAACAAATGCCTCAACCTTGGAATTAAAGGCAAGTACCAAACAACCTTGAACGGGATTCCTGTCTTGATCTCGTCGTCCAATTTGTACTTGTCCTTTGCTCTCATGCGCTTGTATCGTGCATGCTTGCATGTGGGACATGCACGCAAATCTTTGTACTCACCACGGTACAATATACAATCATTCACACAAGCATGTATCTTCTGTACTTCAAGTTCCAATGGGCAAACAATTTTGTTCGCTTCACTCGTGCTTCTAGGGAGCACATTATCTTCCGGAAGATTTTTTTTGAAAAGACCTAACATCTCCGTGAAGCCCTTGTTCGATAGAGTGGTTGCTTCTTTAAATCTGAGAAGCGCCAGGGTGGAACTCAACTTGGAATATTTCCTTTTGCAACCTGGATACAATTCTTTCTTGGAGTCCGCATCAATGGTTGGCAGATCCTTGTACCCAATCATATCCTTTTTTGGGCCCTTGAATCTGCAATCATAGCAGCAAAATCTGGCATATCAAGATCGTCATCATCTGCGTCAATGTCTTGGTTTTCTAGTGGGCATTTCGGCTTTCTGGTGTTCCATTGGTAGCTTGACGCCTCTGCCCCGATGTTAGATTCAACATCCATGTGACACTGATCGGGGTTTGGCATCTCGCTGCCCTGGGTATCTTCATCCATGACCTGCTCTTCACCGTGTTTGGTCCAATGTGTATATCCATCCATAAATCCCCTAGAGAGTAAGTGCATCTGGACATCTGCCACTTCATGTGACTCTGTATTGGCACAATCAGTACATGGACACAGGATGTAATCCGCATCACCAATTCTCCTATTTGTACTTTCAGCCAAATTCATGAACTCTGTCATGCCACTAATAAAATATGCGGTTTTTCGGTTCTTCATCCATCGAGATCGTTCCATATGCAGCACACAAATGGTAATTAAAAACAAAACAACAACATTAATACACGGATTAACTACTGCCCAAAGATGCGTGCATAAATAACAAGGTTTTATTTTCATAATTACTGAGGGTGCTCCATGTTGTTATCCAGACGTACAATGAAAAAAATTAATGGCCAGTCAATTTACACGCAGAGTACTAGTACAACACTACCCTTAGGAATTGAATACCTTAATTAAGCCACTCACAAAAAGAATACCTTAATTAATTAGCCGTGTTGTGACCTCCACCCAGCAGACAGACAAGCGCAATGCGGCGGCACGCCAAGACAATAGGGTCGAGGAGCAAAGCTTAGTGCGGCTGCCGCCTGAAGTTCGACCTCCACTATCCCGCCATCGACCGCGATGGATGTGCTCGAATCACGCCGCCGCCGACCTTGATGGTTGAGCTCCACCTATCTCCCGCCGCAGACCGAGGATTGACCTCTTGTCCTTGTAGCCGCTGCCTAGTCCGCCGCCACCATCTCTATATGCAGAGCGGCTATTTTTTTGACGAATATCCATAGAGCGGCTATTTACACGGTATCTCACTGTAACTCAATTATATGGATATGGTAGTACATCACATACGGTTATGTAATGACAACCGTGTCTAACCTACGTTGTCTTCTCACACGCTTTGGTGCGGAAATCGTGTGTGATGTTGTAATACCTAACACAAACGACATGTATAAACAGTGTGCCGTATACAACATATAGTGCCATAAGTAGTTCCTGACTGTTAGCTTATCTCCACGGTTTCCCCATTTCCCCAAAATCCCTACATAGCCTCCAAATTCCCTCACGTGGCGCTCACATTGGGGGAACGCGGGCGAGTGGTGCTGATGGTTTCAGTGCGGCTGCTCCTGCTTGTATCGCCGCCGAGCACTTGCCTAAGGTCATCAGAAGGCATGTGTACTATGGATCCGAATAGTCCTGTCAGGTTCCAATCTATCCCGGATATTTTTTACCATGTCCAAAGTATGGCTCCTTGTTGAATCTGTCCTAAATGACCCCCCCCCCCCGGAAAACGATGTGCTGCCGGATCCAGAGCTTGCCTCCAGACTCCCGCAACACGAGTCCGACTCCGAGTTTTGCGCCACCGAGAAGTACCAAAAGCTGAGTTGTGTGCACGGGCACACTCCCGCTCGACATGTATGCACGGAGGAATTTGACATTAGTAGGCGGTTTCTCAGTTGCCCCTTAGAGGTTAGTGCTAATTAAGTTCATCATTTTACTTCAGTTAATGCCACCGCTCATCCAGAATACTATTTAACATTGGCGGCTTGTGCCTTGTTAACTGGCTGGATGATGAATGGCATAGCAGGGCTCGGAGTGTTATCACCAAGCTCGCAGAAGATAACGTAAAGCTGAAGAAGAAACTGGCTGATCTGGAATGTACAATCAGTATGATGAAGCAAGAAAGAATCAATCACAGGCAACAGATGAAAGCAAGAGATAAGAAGGAACTAGCATGTGTAGTTGTGGTTGTCGCATTAGCCATGTCCTAAGCGCTGTTTGCAATGATGATTAGGGGTTTTGTTTGACAATATTGCTAAAGCACATCTAGATGTGTTCTAAGTAATGCACATCTAGGTCCTATGCCATTGATGTTACACGAAGATTCGTGCAGATATTTTTCTTTGTCTTTTTTCTTTTCCTTTCTAGTTTGATTATTACTGGCTTTATCAATAAGAAGAGCTCAATGCATTGCTTGCCAACTGTCCTACTCCGTTCGTACCAGTACCGGTGCATAATCCCAAAACTCGTTCCTTGTTTTTGTCCTGAAAAAGGAAACTAGCCAAATAGCCAATAGGAGTCCTGCGTAACCCGAGGAATTTGGAGAGACTGGGTACAAATAATTGCGGTTGATTATATCAGTGGTTAGATAATACGCCAACCCCCGCTTCAATCTGCCCCCGCCCCCACCCCCCCCCCCCCCCGCGGAATAAAAAAACCAGCTTCAATTGGCAGTTCCTCTTCTCTGCATACCCCGCTTAATTGTCCACCATCTTCATCATCCTCGGTAGGCCGCACTACTCACTGGCACAGACCGTGCGGCCATGTCGAGCGACAGCGAGGACGACGGTTTGGCCAGCATTCTAGCGCCCGATGATAGGTCAACATCGGAATCATCCCGCTTGTCTTCCATGAGTCCGGCGTCGAGCCCAGACCTCGATTATATCCGGTTCATGGAAGGGACGCCGCCTCTGGAGTCATCAGGCGACAACTAGATGGACGAGGAGCCGTCGGAGGATGAACCAGAGGAGATGACGATGATAATGAGGAGGAATGGTCGAACGAGGCACTACTAGGGAAAACCCTAGTAGTAGAGCGGGTTTTGAGTGTAGCAGCAGCGCGGGTGGCCGCGCTACTAATAAGGCGCTACAACTAACTTGTAGTAGTAGCGCGGTCCGTACCCGCGCTACTACTGATGACGATATCAACAACACTTTTTTCCAAACGCGCTACTATTACTTAGCTGTAGCGATTTCTCAGTCCCTCGCTACTGCTATATCTTTCATCATTTTCCGTATCCCTTTCCCTTTCAGTTTCCCTTTCAGATACTAGATACTAGGTACTGCTACTAGATATCAAATTCATAAACCATTATTGGGTAGTACTCCCTTCGTTCCAAATTACTCGTCATGGTTTTAGTTCAAACCATGATGATTAATTTGGAATGAAGGGAGTACTAAATAACAATTTCATGCATAGTCAATATGCATCCTCAAGCTGTACAAGGTCATATCAACGGCGATCATCATGTGTAGTTCTAGATGATATCGACGACAATAATCATATGTAGTTCTAGATGATATAGCCACACACACATATGTAGTTCTAGATGATATAGCCACACACACACACACATATGTAGTTCTAGATGATATAGCCACACACACATATGTAGTTCTAGATGATATCAAAGACAATCATCATCCTCAAGCCTGGGCGGTTGGTGTTCCTGATAGTAATTAGGATAGCCTGTCCAACACGAAGATTCTTGCCATCGAGGAATTTCTTCCACCCAACCGAGTTTAAGTGTGTGCGACCGTCCGTGTCCACGCGGTAAGTACAGGTTGTGACGGAGCCCCTTGCAGTAAGGCGTAGTCCAGCTGAGCCTTCTTCATCAGGATCGATACCATAACTCGCAGATATGCTCTTTGCCAATTTCTGAATAAGAAAAACATATCAATTAATAATTAGCCTCGCAAATAAGTACATATGGATTATCTACACTACTAATAGTTTCCTTAGATTCTATACTAATAAGCATGTGATCAAACTCTACACTAAAACATATCATCGACTAGATGCCACACAACATACCATATCATTGGATTGTACAGTAAGTATTTCATCGTATAATTTGCATTTGTAAGTATAACATACCATATCATGTCGATCAACCATGGTATTTGTCAGGCGGGTCACGAATGGCACCCCGACAAAGTCAGCACGTGGCGGAATTATGTCCCACAGGTTGGACACCTCCTCCTCGCTCAACCTTATTCTTTGAGCTGCGATGGCTTCATGAAGTGGGTCCTCATCATCTTCATCGAGTGGGTCCTCATTATCTTTGTAATCTTCGTCATCTTCATCATCTTCCACCAGGTTGAGATAAATGACAGCCAGCTTGGGTCTTCCTGCTCTGAAGGAGAAGCTGATCAACTCACCACCAGTAAGATGCATGTGAGCGACGAAACGGGCCCATCCATCTCCTCCAATATGCGACTTGCGTCCTTTCTCGACCTCCATAGTGTACGGCCCCCCAGGAGCCTCAAATGTCACAGTGTCTCCTGTCAGCTTGTTGAATTTCAACCTCACATTGCATGGGACGATATGTGTATAGGCTTTTCCCTAGTAGTGAGGAGGAGGACGATGACAACAACGAAGATGACGACGGCGGCGGTGATGAAAAGCCAACGGTCAGCGGCAAGAAGCATCCTTGCCAAGACGATGTCGCGGGGCCATCCAACAACAACAACAACAACAACAACAAGGACTAAATTAAGCAGACTATATATATCTCTGTTTATCCTGTCAATCTCATCGCAGATGGTTAGTAATATGTATTCGACAGAGATCTTCTACATTATCGCCCACAGGATGGTTTGTTGAACTGTGTGCCCTGACGATCACACAATTCACAAAAAAAGACCGTATGGGCTGTCTATAATGATCGCACACAATTCTAATTACCGACCTATTTGCCAGGTATCACACACATCTTGTTACGCCAAATCGTTTGTATTCACTTCAATCATCGCCAATGGTTCATCGGAGTGAACTGTATGCCTATATCGCACACACCTTGATCTGGCTGCCCGTCTCTGTTGTTCTTTCTCATCGCAAATGGTTCGTATAGATCAACTGTATGCCCCTCATCACACATGCAACTAAAATCTGAACCGTGTTTGATGTATAATTCATCGCAAACGTTTTGAATCTTTTTTGACGGTTTTTTACATCACCATTTGCAATTAATGCATCGCACACAGTTTCGTCAAAGGGTCTCTGATCGTAGTGTCGCGTTAGCAGCATCCTGCAGTAGTGTACATTTCAAAGATGTATGACTACTATATTGTTTGACCTTTGTGAAAAGATTGTTGAGGTTTTCATGGAGGATGATACGTCTCCGTCGTATCTATAATTTTTTATTGTTTCATGCCAATATTATACAACTTTTACATACTTTTGGCAACTCTTTATATGATTTATTGGACTAACCTATTGATTTAGTGCCTAGTGCCAATTCCTGTTTTCTGCATGTTTTTTGTATCACAGAGTATCTGTATCAACCGAAGTCCAAATGCAATAAAATTTCACGGAGAATTATTTTGGAATATATGTGATTTTTGGGAGTTGGAATCACCGCAAACGGAGGCCCACATAGCCCACAAGACACCAGGGCGCGCCAGAGGCCCCTGGCGTGCCGTGGTAGGTTGTGCCCTCCTCGAACGTCGGTTGGGGCTCTACTTCGGGCGCAAGGTATATCCGAAAAAAAATCGTGTTCAAATCTCAGCACTATCGGAGTTAGGATCTCCCGGAATATAAGAAACGGTTTTCGGCCAGATCTGGACAACGCAAAACAGAAGAGAACAGAGAGGGAGATCCAATCTCGGAGGGGCTCCCGCCCCTCCGCCGCCATGGAGACCAAGGACCAGAGGGGGAATCCTCCTCCCATCTAGGGGGTGGGAAATGAAGAAGAAGAAGGAGGGGGCTATCTCCCCCTCGCTTCCGGTGGCGCCGGAGTGCCGCCTAGGCAACGGTCGGGACGGCGATCTACATATACGACCTTGCTACCGTTCACACCAACTTTCTCCCCCCTCTATGCAGCGGTGTAAAACCTCTTTCCCCCGCTGTAATCCCTACTTAAACATGGTGGTTAACTCCATATATTATTTCCCAATGATCTATGGTTATCCTATGATGTTTGAGTAGATCCGTTTTGTCATGTGGGTTAATCATGATCTTGGTTGGTATGATTGTATATTTTATTTATGGTGCTGTCCTACGGTCCCCTCCATCTCGCGCAAACGTGAGGGGCCCTCGCTGTAGGGTGTTGCAATATGTTCATGGCTCGATTATGGTGGGTTGCGAGAGTGACAGAAAGTAGGTGGGGTATGATGTATGGGAATAAAGAGGACTTGATACTTAATGCTATGGTTGGGTTTCATGACCTTAATGATCTTTAGTAGTTGCGGATGCTTGCTAGATTTCCAATCATAAGTGCATATGATCCAAGTAGATAAAGTATGTTAGCTCATGCCTCTCCCTCATATAAAATTACAAGAATGATTACCGGTACTTGTTATCGATTGCCTAGGGACAAATAACTTTCTTGTTGACAAAAGCTCTCTACTAAAACTAACTTAGTTGTGTCTTAATCTAAACAACCCCTAGATTTTATTTACATGCTCTTTATTATCTTGAAAACCTATCCTATCACACCTACAAAGTACTTCTAGTTTCATACTTGTTCTAGGTAAAGCGAACGTCAAGCGTGCGTAGAGTTGTATCGGTGGTCGATAGAACTTGAGGGAATATTTATTCTACCTTTAGCTCCTCGTTGGGTTCGACACTCTTACTTATCGAAAGAGGCTACAATTGATCCACTATACTTGTGGGTTATCAAGACCTTTTTCTGGTGCCGTTGCCGGGGAGCAATAGCGTGGGGTGAATATTCTCGTGTGTGCTTGTTTGCTTTATCACTAAGTAGTTTTTTTCTATTCTAAGTTATTCTCTATCTTTAGTTATGGATATGGAACACGAAACACCAAAAAAATTAGTGGTACTTGCTACTCATGGAGATGGGGAACCTCCTAAAACCCTCGATGCTCGTTATGTGAAAAATATTATGCACTACTTTGATAATCCTGAGAAAACCCCATTCAACTTGATAATGGGAGTAACATTGTATCAACGTGAATACTTTAGGGATTATCGCTTAACTCAAAAGGGAAAACTTTTATGGGATCAAATTGAAATGTTGCAATGGTATGCTTGGAATCTATCACTAGTACGCGTCGGTCCTAAACAAACAGTTTTTAACCCCTTTCCGCGACGACATTTGGAACCATCGCCAAGTAAGTGTGGGCGATAGGGAGGTCCTTCCCACACGACCCAGAAACCGTCGGGGATAGGACCCCCTACAGTACTGCTACTCGTTTCTGCTCGCATTGCAGTCGGTATTCTGTGGTGCTACGTTTACGATGCGCGGCCCATCACAAACGGTTCACTATTATAGAACGTGTATGATGTGCGGCCCATCACAATCGGTACACCGTTAAGAAGATTAGCTAATCGTCGTATGAGTATCGGACATGATTACGAAATGTCGGATCGTCGTAACATCATCGTACACGACAACTATCGCACACGCTATTCTGTGGTGCAACGTTTACGATGCGTACTTCATTAGAAACAGTTCAAGGTTGCGAATCGTGTACGATAAGGCAACTAACACAAACGTTTAGTTTGCCTGCGCCGTTTGTGATATTGTTTGACATCGCACACGCTTTGCAAACGGCAACTATGTGCGTGCTTGCACACGTATCCTCTCTGTCGAGGATATACCCCGCGGCGTAAACCGGCCGGAAGTATAACCCGGCCGAACTTGGTGGTTTATTTGAGACCCCGCTGACACTTGGCGATTTACTGGCGACCCGCCCTGACCTGGTGGTTTACAAGCAATCCGCCTGGTCATTATGACTCACTGGTGACCCGGCGGGCGGTCAGACGGATGACAAGGCCCAAGGCCTAGAAGGCTGGCTCACACTCTGGTGGGCCGGTTTACAAGGAAAGGCGTGAGGAATATGTGTCTTACAAGGAGTTAAGACCTGGACTTGTATCCGGTTTGTATTAGAGATAGACTAGTCCTAATCCTAATAGGACTCATGTAACCCGCCCCTTCAACATATATAAGGAGGGGCAGGGCTCCCCAAAGAGGAACAGGGGCAAGAAGCAATAATCTCTAGGGCTAGACACAAAGAGCCGGTTCACCGGCGATTCCCTCATGAGCATAATGAGACCTAGCCTCAAACAGCATGTAGGGCTATTACCGAATGATGTTTCCCGGGGCCCGAAGCTGGCTAAACCCTTGTCTTGCGTGTTGATCCGCCCTGCCTCTCTCATCCCACTCAACCCCTCTCTAGCTACCACATAGATGCGTTCGCCTCACGACTAAGTCCTGACATTAAGGACATCTGCCATGAAAAATCCACGACAGTTGACGCCCACCGTGGGGCTTGCGCACGGTGATGTTGAGTTCTTGGAGGGATCTCTCCCAGGGATTGAGAAGCTCGCGATGTGCCGGGTTAAGAGGAGCCGGTATATGTAAGGATCTACATCGTTGCCAACTAGTCGAAGCGGAATTTACGAGATTGAGATTGAATCTGAGAAATTTTAGGGTTGCACGCTGTGCGGCCTCAATGCGTGCCGTGGATATCCGCCGAGTCCAAGACGAGAGTTTCTTTTTTTATGATGGCAGCCCCAAGCGACTTGTTAAATCGCAAGTTGATGTGCATGAAATTTACGCCGGGGCGCTGCCTGTCCTGGGGAGTTCCGCAGTAGCAACAACTGGAAAGAAGACGAAGGCTTTTCAATGTTACAAGAAGGCAAGTTGACCAAACAGACCAGAGCATCGTATCCGGATCGCTCAAGGGCTAAGAGTACAAGACAAAATTTATATGGGTGGTGTAATTAGGTGCTGCGGGTTACGTCATCAATCGATTAAAAAAACGACGGGGCTGGAGGAGATCACGGATTTGGTGTCTACCTCCATCTTCGTCGCTAAGCCACCATGACCAGGCACGCATCTGACTGCCGCTTGAACGCAGCCCCGCTGCCGTCATCCCCCACGCGCTGCTCCGCCCAAACTCAAGCAGGCCCCGCTCGCCTCCAAACTTCCTGTGCCATCGCGCGCCGCTACGATACGGCTCTGCCCCCATCGGTGTGCCGAGCCGCTTCAAGTCGCTGTCATCCACCTCTGCTACTTCACTGCCATGGGACCACCAGCACGCCAAGCAGGTATTTCCCCGCGCTGCGCTGAGTGCTGCCTTACCTCGCGCCTTGAGCCGGTTCGGAGCTGTTTCTGCCCTGTGCCGTCTCTACCGTCCATCATCAAGTTGTCCAACTTCGCGCGCTCCTGCTGCAATCGTTTTTCGGAGCAGGAAAGAACACAAACAGATGAGGCTGAATGCCCAAACTGGGTGTTGATTGGAGTACTACTTGGACGCGCACTTCAAAGTTAATGGATGGATGTGGAAGACTGATGGAGGATGATCAGGTCAAGACTGTGCAAAATTGTCCGCCCGATGAAATTATCCGACGAACAGGCGCGTACGTTTCCGTCCAGTTCGGCCTACATCAGCACATTAGGCGGCCCAACGACTGATGGACACTTGCAAAAAAAAAATGCTTTTTTCTTTGGCCCGGGCAATGTCAACACACCGAAGGTTGCACCAGCGCCTGTCAGTACCGTCCAACTATGCGCTTGCACGTGCGCGTCATGTCGTCACTGTCGCATGCTTTGCCCGCCATCCCTACGGTTGGGATGATCGTTGTGCACACAAGGAAGCTACCAAAAATTAAAGGGAAAAGAGGGCATACAGGCGACCAGTATAAATCGTGGGACTAGAAGCTACAAGTCATGGCAACAAAGTCTGACGAGAGATGCATCAATATTCCAGTCCATCGTGCGTGCGTGAAGGTTCGTGGCACTTTAAGTGTTACTATAGCCTGTAATGTTTTTACGCAGGGCAACTATTAAAAGAAAAAGGGTGGTGTTATACCACGGATGCATGTTCGGCTGTGCCGCGCGGCTTCATGGACAGGCGGGTCATGGTCCGGTTTACATCAACGCACCAGCCGACTCGCCCATTTGCGCCGCCTTACAGCGCCACAGACGACTCACCCGTTTGCACCGCCTTACAGCACCACGGACGACTCGCCCGTCCGCCCTCACGACCGGTTCACGCGTCCGCATCGGCATACAACGCCAGTGCCGACTCTCCCCGTCCGCACCGGCTTACAACGCCGCGGCCTGTTTATTCGTCTGCTCCCACGGCCGACTCGCCCGTGGTGATCATCTACTCCGTGGTGGATATTTTCCGGCTAACATATCAGGTGAAATCCATCGATTATATTTTCATGTTATATATTGCTTTCTTAAAAAAAAGCAATTACTCTGGCTTGCAAGTTTTCCAATGCAGGACGAATTGTCTATTGTAAAAAGGGATTATTATATCGCTGAGCTATTGGATAACCCATGCCAGTTTATATCGCGATCCAATCCGCATCAACTCGTTAGGACCATGCAAATTACCCAATAAAGCGTGCACATGCCGCCGTCCCCCGCAGTCTGGTCTACATTAACATACGATCGATTTACGCGTCCGCACTAGCTTACAATGTAGCGGCCGATTCATTTATCTGTGCCGCCTCTGATGTTGCGGTCGTCCTTGTCGTCCGTCTCTCACGGCCTGGTCTACATCAACATACCGGGCCGCACCTGTCTGCATGAGCTGATTATTGAGTATGAGCAAGTCACAGCTTGGGTAGCCCGGTTTTCTTTCTAACAAATTGGAGGCAAATTATCATATACTATCGACCGCCGTCTGCACTGGATGGCTCAATGGGCAGGCGCACAAGTCGCCGCCACTATAGTTTGGTTAACTTCAAATCGTCAGTTGGAAGGAACCATTGGCCGAGTTGCTGACACGGCTCATATGGGATCTTTTATAACCCGCCGCAGTCACCTTAACCTTCCGTGGATTCACATAGTGCTATCAACACCAATGATATACAAGTTATGCCGGTTTATATCATGGTCAAATATGGAGGGTTTCAAGCCAACTCCTCTAGTAACCTTGAGACTCGGGGGCTACGATGACATGACTCAGCAAATCTTGCCAGTTTCAGCAAATTTAAGAACCCCGGGCGATGGAGGAAAGATAACCCGGTCCCGGAGGCTATCTTTGTTATATGAAAGTCGAGAAAATTGCCGGCTTAGAAAGTATATGACAGTTACAAAATCCCGGCTCAATGAAGAAGTTCCGGATCATCAGAAAGGATTCCGGTTTAAAATCCGGCTCAAGGGAAGTCAGTCTCACTGAAGCTCTTAAATATCCGGTTTACAATCCGGTTCAAGGGAAATCTGTCTCCCACAAAGCTCTGAAGCTCTCAAATCCGGTTTGAAAATGTCCGGTTCAAAAAGGAATTAACTTCTCGCAAGTTCGAGTTTAAAGGCCGTTAGAAAATTTCCGGCTGAAAATGAAGATTCCGTTTTAACATCGGGTTCAAGGGAAATATGTCTCCTACAAAGCTTTGAAGCTCTCAATATCCGGTTCAAAATCCCGGTTCAAGAAGGATTTATCTCTTGCAAAAAGTTAAAAGTTGCCGAAGAGGATCTGCTTCCATGATGCGTGGTTCAAACATGGGTATCCCGCCTTATTGGCCTATCATATTATTGATCACTTGGGGGCTTGGTCGTATCCGAACCATAGCTACACCTCTTGATCGGCGCAATGCCACAACATCACTTGGGGGCTTGGTCGAACCCGAACCATAGCTACACCTCTTGATAGGTGCAATGCCACAACATCACTTGGGGGCTTGGTCGTATCCGAACCATAGCTACACCTCTTGATCGGCGCAATGCCACAGCATCACTTGGGGGCTTGGTCGAACCTGAACCATAGCTACACACCTTGATTGGTGTAATGCCACAATGTCATTTGGGGGCTTGGTCGTATCCGAACCATAGTCACACCTCTTGGTCGGCTCAAAGCCTCGCCTACAATGGCTTTATTTGCCTTTGTTTGAGTTTTGTTCTCTTTTTGATAATTTTTTTGCTTGCTTTCAAACCGGCGTTTATCAACCCGGCTCGGTTTTCGACTACAATTTGTCAGTACACGATCAAGTTATAATCCGGAGACAATCAGCCCGGTCTGGTTTGACTATGAGTCGCCAGCATTATATATGGTTAAACCGGTGTTTATCACAACCCGGTACGGTTTTATCATAAACCGGCACAGTATGAAAGGAGTCATCATTACTCAAGATTGGGGTTATCACTCTTACTACAAAAAGTTGGTAAACCAACGATGTGATTCAATGTCACGAGTATGATATATTTCATATTTGATTATTCTTAAGTGCAGCCTTGGTTATAAACCCAGGTTATATGTTGGGCATTATGATTCATTCCCGTGATAAACCGCCAGGACACTTTAAACTTGTTATATGCAGAAACAGGTTGAATAAAGCATGATTATAAATTATTCGGTGTTTGTTAAACCGGCTTGGATTTTGACTATACGTTGCCAATTTATATTTGGATTGCGCCATTGGAATCATGCGCTTATAAATCATTGGGTTATATTATTCAAATAGCAAAAGTTGGCTGAATTTTCATTATGATATTGAACGAATAAGGTTTTCATACCGGATTATATTATCTTGAATAGCCAACATGTCTGGATTTTTATTATGGTTATTAATAACCGGTATTATTAAGGTTTTCAAAGACGCTTTAGCGCAATGGATATTTTTTATCAAAGGATATGATTTACTCTACAATTGAAGGAACAGTCCCGAGTCGTTGCAGGCTTACGACCCGGCACTTGGGGGCTACATTATTTAAACTGAGATTATATCAAATATGCAAGTCTCATGTAAAGTCATTTTATTGAAGACCCGACTCATCATATCATAATAACCCGGTCCTTGGGGGTTACACATCACTGCTCAAGTCTACATGATTATATTTACAAAGTCCTTCCTCATTATTGCATAATGACCCGGCCCTTGGGGGCTACACTGATTGAACTTTTTATAAGCAATTACAAGTCCCAGGTTGCTGCAAGCATGAAAACCCGGTACTTGGGGGCTACATATATGGAGTATTCAGTTTTCACTACAGATAAACAACATGGATTCCTAAAAAGTGGCAGTAATTCTATGGAAACAAGTCTCAAATCATCACTTTGTTCTGTTCAAGACTTGGGGGCTACAGGTAATATGGATATAAGGGAGAAAAATCTTCTGATTTTCACTTTTGAGGAAACCAGATTGACCCGACATCACCAATCATTATGACCCGGTGTCTGCAAACAATCATAACCCGACGTCATCAATAATCATGAACCAACGTTGGCAACAATCATGAACCGGCGTTGGAAACAATCATGACCCGAAATTATCAGTTTTTATAACCCGGCAATTTTGATAATATTAAACCGGCAAGTGTTACATCTTCAAACCGGCTGAATATCAGATGAGTATTTCAAGACCCATATTTCTTAAATTGGCACTTTGGAAGCCGACTCAAGTGGATTATTCTTCACAATGTTTCTCTGTGAGAAACCAATGTCAGCAAATTGAGTATGAAGCTGGCTTGTTGAACCGAATTTTCTAAAAAGAGGAAATGACAAGGACTTAAGGATGATCAGATGCCGGTTTACAAGAATTCTTAACCCGGAGCATAATCTGTCAAGTTTGTTTTTGTGTTTATTTTACAGGATCAGTTTTACACGGATAATCCAAATTAAACTGGGGGTAATGTCGTGGATATACCCCGCGGCGTAAACCGGCCGGAAGTATAACCCGGCCGGACTTGGCGGTTTATTTGAGACCCCGTTGACACTTGGCGATTTATCGGCGACTACGACCAAGGCGGTTTACAAGCAACCCGCCTGGTCATTATGACTCACTGGTGACCCGGCGGGCGGGTCAGACGGATGACAATGCCCAAGGCCCAGAAGGCCCGTTCACACTATGGTGGGCCGGTTTACAAGGAAATGCATGAGGAATATGTGTCTTACAAGGAGTTAAGACCTGGACTTGTATCCGGTTTGTATTAGAGATAGACTAGTCCTAATCCTAATAGGACTCATGTAACCCGCCCCTTCAACATATATAAGGAGGGGCAGGGTTCCCCAAAGAGAGACAGGGGCAAGAAGCAATAATCTCTAGGGCTAGACACAAAGAGCCGGTTCACCGGCGACTCCCTCATGAGCATAATGAGACCTAGCCTCAAACAACATGTAGGGCTATTACCGGATGATGTTTCCCGGGGCCCGAAGTTGTCTAAACCCTTGTCTTGCGTGTTGATCCGCCCTACGTCTCTCATCCCACTCAACCCCTCTCTAGCTACCACATAGATGCGTTGGCCTCACGACTAAGTCCTGACACCAAGGACATCTGCCGTGACAAATCCACGACACTCTCTGTGAACCGTCTCGGATTATGATGCATATTGCAAACGCTTGTGTTTACGAACCTTGTGTGCCGTAACAACCTGGAGAGCGTAATTTCACCGTAATTTAATTGTTGCTTTTCCAAATTGTACCGGATTTGGATTTGAATTTGAATGTATGCTACAACTTTATTCATTTCCATCAGGTTCAAAAAACCAATGCATTATTCGATTCATTGGTACATATGTTCAAGAATTACATAAGAACCAAATAAAGAATGATGAACCACAGTTGTATACTTGTACTATTAAAATTGGTAAAGAAAGAGGCGAAATATATTCTGGTTGCTGAACAAGGTGAAGCGGAATGCCCATATTGTGCCTCCTCCATGCAGAAGGCATGCATGACTCTAGTCCAACCCCTTGTGATGGCCGACCGCCCATCCTTCACGGTCTTCATGAAAACATCTAGATAATCATCGTGTTTTGGTAGAAATACTTTAACCTTTGAATGCCCACCAATCATGTAGTTTGAGAGGTAATCTTGAGTAAACTGCTTTGATAGCCACTGCAAAGGAATAAGATTCAGACATTGTCATCTAACAGAACACATTATGGGCAGTAAAAAGAAGGTTGCAGAGTTCTTACTTACCATCCTGCAGTTTGCTATTGTCTTGGATAAAGTGTAAACAAATAGTTTAATTCCCATCTCTGGACCCATTTTACTAACAATCTTTATCTGCTTCCTCACTTAATGCTGGTTCATTGATATCTCCTTGCCCCATACGTAGAAAGGGTCGAAACGCTGATCTTTACCAATGACATATGTACCTAAAAGCACCAAGTTAATATTAGAAGGTAAACAACAATTGCACAATGATGTAGTACAACACTCTTTTATAATATGTCTATATACATCCGTATGTGGTAGTCCATTTGAAATCTCTAAAAAGACAAATATTTAGGAACGGAGGGAGTATCTTATAACATCCAATATACTCACATATTAGATGAATTAACATCTTATATTATGGGCCGGAAGGAGTTTAGTTCATTCTTACAAATTATCGGCTGATTAACTGCTGCTGTATCCATGGGTTACAGTTAGTTTGAGCTAGTTCGGGCTCAAATAGCCCTAAAGTATATCTAAACATGAGGGCTAGTTTGAGCTAGTTGCATCTATAACCCACCCACAAAAACTATCCAACCCAAGAGGTGCTAATTGGAGCTAGTTCTCCTGGTGCATTTATTGTCAATCTAACCCTGCCATCCAAACAACTCGTAGGATGGAGTGAGTTCAGGGTTAGTAATGAGCTAGAAACTAACTCTAACCTCTAGCTAAGTTGAGTATCCAAACAGGGCTGTGTTATTGCTGTTGCTGCTGCTGCTCTTCTACGTATATTTAGACATCATTAGGACATTAATGTAACACTCTTCCTTGTTGCTATGTAATCTTGGATTGCATATTTAGACATTAAGTACAGTGCATGTTGCTATGTAGCCTCAGATATATTACATATGGCCCTAGTTAACCCAACAAAAAATGGGTTGCAGATATATTCAGTTAAAAGTACGATTCACCGATTAGTCCCTTATCAGCCGCCGGCCTATGGTACCAGCTACCGATATCCTGAACAGTGAGCAGATATAAGCCATGGGATGAAACTAACGTCGATGGAAAATAGTAGTCGTTCCCAAAATTGTCCTATGTAGGTACATCGAGAAGCATGTTAAGCACAACAGGATAAACATCAACCAAAATTATACATGGCATACAAAATAATCTTCAAAAGATAGCTTCAGTGTGCAGGTTTAAGCACGCTAGTAAAGCAAAACAAGTGGAAAGGTGTGCTAACTGCAACAGGCCTAACATTTAACAACAAGCAAACATAGTCATTCAAACTGCATCGTGTCTGCCTAAGTACACTGGTTATGGTTAAATAAAAATGGAAATGCGTTACTACAAGATGCAGCAACCAAATGTAGTCATCCATAGTGGTATTGTTGAAGCTGGTACTAATGAAATTGAACTGCCCATTTCATACTTGCACATATAGAACATCACGTTGTGAATAACTGGAATAAACAAGGCATACTACGAACAACCAAAGATAGCATTTGAAACTCAACATATGCTAACTACAAACAACTGAACAATCAAAAAACTTTAAAAGAGGCATATGCTAGCTATAACAGACTTAACAACAAGCAAATATATGCATTCCTATCTGTATGTTTAAAACTGGATTGATGAAATGTACCGCACAGTAAATAATTGCACATATAGAGCATCACATTGTGATCAACTAAAATAAACAAGGCATACTGCAAACAACCAGATATAGCAATTAAAACTGGACATATTCTCACTACACTACAAAAGGACTCAACAAAACAAATCATGGGTTTCCCCCTGTGAAGAGGCACGACAAAACAAATCATGGGTTTCCTCACTTGTCACAGATGGGCTTGTTCCCGTGGGAAGAGCACGGACCCTGGATGCGCTCCATGTTGTCGCAGATGGGCTCCTTCCCCTTGGAAGAGCACGGCTGTAGGATGCCCTCCCTGATGTCGCAGATGGGTGCTTTCCCCTTGGAAGAGCAGATGGGATCTTTCCCCTTGGAAGAGCCGGAGAGGGTGCCCTCCTCGTGGTCGTCGTCGATGAGGTCTGACTTGGAACCTATGGATCCCAAGCCAGCATCGGAGAACGCGTCCTTCAGAAATGACAAAAGGGGCTTGATGGCGATGTAGAATGGCAAATTGTTCAGAGCAAGCCAGAGGAGATCAGCGGCGGGGCCATGGATGAGATCGATGGAGGTTGAACCCGAGGGGTTGGGGTTGGGCCACTTAACCTGTGACACAGCCCGCCTCAGGCCGTCGTTGTTGATGACCTCGATGTTGTAGCCAGCGGCCGAGACATGCCCACATACTCTAGCTCGCTGCTTGAGTGCCTGCCGCCAGTAATGGTCGTCAGCTTCCTCGGCGACGTCAGGAGAACAGACTACTTTACACCTCTTTTGGGCCAGTCGCTCCTCGAGCTCCACGGGAAGCGTAGCCGGGCTTAGGCTATGATGCTCTGGAGTGGGGGATGGGGATCTGTGGGAAAGGGGGCGTTTGGCAGGCATCATCTAAGAAACTCAAGGCGGCAGCGGCGGCGGGGACCTTGAAAGGGGGTGTGTGTGTGTGCGCGCACACCCGAGGAGGTTTTGATGTGTGTGTGTGCGCGTGGAGGGGGGGTGTTTGGGGAAATGACGCGGATACTGAAAATTTTACTACGCGGGAGTCAAACGCGGGAGTGAAATGCTAGGCTATTGAAAATTTTGATGATAGTGCATCACACACGATCCGGAGATAACAACCGTGTGTTATGAAACAGAAAAACCCTCGAGGCGGGCAGATATTTTCTAGGGATGCAGGCGGATTGGGAACAAGAAACATCGCACACTGTCCGGAGATAACAACCGTGTGTTATGAAACAGAAAAACCCTCAACATGGGTAGATATTTTCTAGGGATGCAGGCGGGATTGGGAACAACAAACATCGCACACGGTCCGGAGATAACAACCGTGTGTTATGAAATAGAAAAACCCTCAAGGCGGCCAAATATTTTTGAGAGGGGGAGCCTCGTGGAGCCCAATATACTGTGCGGATGTGTGCATGACAGGCGCACCGGCATGGCACACGGTTAGTTTGAGTGAACCGTGTATGTTGCATCGTCCGACTTGTCTAATGTTCATAAATTTGGCGAAAAATGAAGCGGGAGAGGGTCAGAACACGAACACACTTGCATGTGGAGCAAATTTATGTATCAAAAGGGTGGTTTGATTTTCAAATACCAAATGGAACTTCGATGTGGCACCTCTCTTGCAAAGCGCGCGGTATTGCTTTCCCCCACCCCCCTCGTGTCGGCATGAAGGGAATCCTAACCTATGAATGCATGCCCCTCACCCCAACCGAGGTTCACCAAGAAAAGTGCGAAGTAGCTAGCAGCCCCCCTCCTCCCTCGTGTCGGCACGAAGGAAATCCTAAGCTATGAATGCATGCCCCCCCAACCGAGGTTCATTCACCTAACAAAGTGCAAAGTAGCTAGCAGCCCACCCTCCCTCGTGTTGGCACCAAGGGAATCCTAAGTTATGAATGCATGCCCCCCCAACCGAGGTTCACCCTAGCAAAGTGCGAAGTAGCTAGCAGCCCCTCCTCCCTCGTGTCGGCATGAAGGGAATCCTAAGCTATGGATGCATGCCCCCCAACCGAGGTTCACCCTAGCAAAGTGCAAAGTAGCTAGCAGCCCCCCTCCCTCGTGTCGGCACGAAGGGAATCCTAAGCTATGAATGCATGCTCCCCAACCGAGGTTCACCTAGCAAAGTGCGGCACCTAGCAGCCCCCTCCCTCATGTCGGCACGAAGGGATTCCTAAGCTATGAATGCATGCCCCCCCAACCAAGGTTCACCTAGCAAAGTGTGAAGTAGCTAGCACCCCCCTCCCTCGTGTCGGCATGAAGGGAATCCTAAGGTATGAATGCATGCCCTCCTCCCAACCTAGGTTCACCCTAGCAAAGTGCAAAGTAGCTAGCAGCCATCCCTCCCTCGTGTCGGCACAAAGGGAATCCTAAGCTATGAATGCATGCCCCCCAACCGAGGTTCACCTAGCAAAGTGCGAAGTAGCTAGCAGGCCCCCTCATGTTGGCACGAAGGGAATCCTAAGCTATGAATGCATGCCCCGTCCCCCCAACCGAGGTTCACCTAGCAAAGTGCGAAGTAGCAAGCAGTCCCCACTCCCCTCGTGTCGCCATGAAGGGAATCCTAAGCTATGAATGCATGCCCAGCCCCAACCGAGGTTCACCTAGCAATGTGCGAAGTAGCACCCCCACCCCACACACACACACTTTCAGTCAGCGGGCCAGAGAGGCATATATTTCACCAAGATGGATCATAAAACGGACCAAGAATAATCCACCTTGGTCGTACAACCTCTCTATTGTTGTTGGTCAAAGTGATGGCCGTCCATTCGACCCCGCACTATAGGAAAAAGGTAATTTGCCGTCTATGGATCACAGACGGCAAAGACCTAATTCCAGACGGCAAAGACTTTGCCGTCAGGAAGCAGACGGCAAAGTCAGACGGCAAAGATAAGTCGGCAAAATAATACATTGCCGTCTGCTATTTGTCGGGATGATGGCAAAGAGTTTGCCGTCAGTCAATAGGGTTTGCCATCAGCGGACTAGCCAGACGGCAAAAATATGCCAACAGACAGAGCAGTCGCGCTGACGGACGGCGTCAAGTACTTTGCCGTAAGCTAGGCTATGTATTTGCCATCATCCTCATATACCCAGACGGCAAAGCTAATATTTTTATTTAGAAAAAATGAAACAACAGTACAGGTGCAGGGGCTGTAGATGGCCGAAGGTGTAGGGAAAATCTCTCACAGTGATGATGAAAGAATGGATTTTTACATGATAGAAGTACTCTACTTACATAGTACTTTGTATCCATCATCACTGTATTTACACGATATAATGTTCTTCATTTACAAGACGAGCGAACGAACGAAACATAAAAAGAAACTATTACAAAATGGATGAACTCTTGCCAGCGTAGATCCGAGAGCGGGCCTCGAGCTCGAGGAGGCGAACGGTGGTCTTCGGGAGGAGTTGACCATGGCGCCATGGATCGGGAGGAGGTGTGGGGTCACATACGGGGAGGAGGAGGATCCCTCTGCTGCCTCCATCTCAGGCAGCGGCGAGGCGGGGTTGACCAAGCGGGAGGTTGTGCTGCAGAGGCGCTCCGGCGAGCTGTTGACAAAGCAACGACCCCTCCGTGTCGAAGGGCGGCGGCGGTTGACGAGCAGGGGAGAAGCCGCGGGATCGCGAGTGGGGAGGAGGATCCCGCACTGGCGAGGCGGGGTCGACCAGCGGCGGTCGAAGATCAGGGAAGGAGGAGGAGGCGCCGGGTCGCGGGAGGGGAGGAGGAGGAGGAGGACCCAGCGGCGGCCTCCGGCTCAGGCGACGACGAGTCGGGGTCGAGCGGTGGGGGCTGACAAGCAGGGGAGGGGTAGGAGGATCCCGTGCCATCCTCGGCTCAGGCGACGGCAGGCGGGATCGACAGTGGCGGTTGACGAGCAGTGGACGAGGAGGAGGCCTGGAACGGGCGTGGGGTGTGCGGCAGAGAAGAAGGGGATCGAGGCAGAGATGGGGTCGGCGTGGGATAGATCGTGGTGGGCCTTGGGGATAAGATACAGAGAGAGTGATGGGATGGATGGGTGGGGCGCGTGTGGTGAGAGACACGGGCGGGTGCTGGCGGCGCAGATCACACCATGTCATCGATCCGTGGGATCGATCCGTGTGCTGTGCTTTCTCTTTGCCGTCTGCGATTTCTTTTACAAACGGCAAAGAGCTCTCTTTGCCGTCTGTAAAAAAAATCACAGATGGCAAAGACTTTTTGCCGTCTGTGAAAAAAATCAAAGACGGCAAAGAGTCTTTGCCGTCTGTAATTTCTTTTACGGACGGCAAAGAGCTTTCTTTGCCGTCTGTAAAAAAAATCACAGACGGCAAAGATTCTTTGCCGTCTGTGATTTTTCTAAAGACGACAAAGTATGGATTTGCCGTCAGTTGTTCTTTGCCATCAGCCGCTGTCGGCAAAATTAGTCTTTGCCGCCTGGCCCGACGAAAAGCTGACGACAAAGAACAATACTGACGGCAAATCTCCTGTTTCCCGTAGTGCCGGAGATGGGCTAGCTCGCCAATAATCACACAAGTAGCTAGTCCCCGAAGACAACCACTGCATGCGTCTGGCCAAACATATGTATGGAGAGGTGTGTTTTTGAGTAACAATGGAACAACTTTGATGTGGCACCGTGATTTCGAACTAGATATCCCCGCACTGAGTGAGGGTTAGGTTGACGATGCATATGTATGTTACACCACACTTCAAGCCAACAACGGGGATTCATGCATGCATGCGTGCATAGTATATGCACTTAAACTTAATTAGGTCTGAATCAAAACATGGCCTATACTACGATAACACGAACAAAATGAAGAATCCGCCATGGTAACCTATCTTGTTGTTGGTCAAGGTTATCTTGGATGTCCACGTGGGCCCACGAATTTATAGGCTTGTCGTCGATAACCACGCGAGGGAGTGTATCGTTCGAAGGCAACCACTACATGCATATGTATGGAGGTGATGCGTGCATGCATGTTTGAATACACAACATTGATGTGGCGCGTGTGTTAAAAAATCATACACTAGCTCCCCACACAGAGCGAGATCAGTTCATGATGTGTCGTTGTACTAGCCACTTCGACTCGATGGGAGGAATTCATGCGTACACATGCATGTGTGTGTGCTCAAACTGTATCATGCATGTCATCCTAGAGCAAAATAATAATCCCCTCCTAAGTCAAATTAACCTCTCTTGTTGTCTGGCAACATGTAGTGATGGACCATGCGGGCCCACAGATGGAAAGCATCGATATCGCTGATAACTGCTTAAGTGGGTGCGAGGGGACAACCACCACCGCTTTGCATGTGGGCCAAACATATATACGTTGAATACCCAAAATGCACAACTTTGATGTGCCACATGCCTCAAAAACCATAAACCATGCACCCACACAGAGTGAGATTCATATCAAGCGTACTACATATGATAGTCCCCTTCCCCCCTCTTCACCGCATACTATATGCTCCTGCCGTAATATATGTACAACCCAAAAGAATCCTCATCGATGGTGAAATTAATTAACCTCTCCCAATGTAGGTCAAAGTGATGCATGCATGCATCGACGATGGCCTTGTGGGCCCACAGATGGAAGCGTCACACGTGAGTGTCCTAGCTAGGATATGCATGTGGCCCAAAAAGGTGTTGTGTGATGTTTGAATAACCAATTTCACAATTTTGATGTGGCACACGCCTCGGTAACCAAAAAGTCCCGACACTGAATGAGGTGTACTTGTTCAAGGATGCGTACGTATAGTATATATGCTAGTCCCCTCCCACCTCTTCGACGCGTATTATATACCACCATAACTGTCGGAGTAATGGGCCACGGGTTGGCTCACTTGAGACCCGGAGCCTTTCAAGACATCGGGGCTAGCTGCGCCCCTCAAGGCATCAAGACGAAGTGCCGCCTTCAAGTGGCCGGCTGGAGGAATAGCCGGCTGCCCGTAGACGGCCGAGTTCTAGAAGCCGGCATCAAGACACGCCGACTCCTAGTGGGCGGCTTCCAGAGAAGCTGGCCCCTAGCAGTCGGCCCATGGTGCCCGCAAAGTCTGCATCCTCATCAAGAAAGACAAGACAAGGAGTGGCTACAGCGGTAGCCCATCCCTCCCAGATCCAGGGCCGGGCGTGGCCACAGTGCTCCGTACAGGCGGAGATCTCCGCCCAGCGCGGCACTGTTGCCACTCCACCCCTGACATCATCCCTGTCAGGCGGAGCCCTGCTCCCACGACCGCCTGTCGGTACGGCCCGAAGACGGCGGGCCCTACCTGGCAGCGGGAGCCCGGAAGGCGGAGGAAGCCGGACCTGAGGGCGGCCGAGTTCCAGCAGGCGGCCAACTCCCCCCTCAGGGCCCGTGTGCCATTAACCAGACAAGACACAGAATGGCTACAGCGACTGAGGGAGTCCCGGACTAGGGGGTGTCCGGATAGGCGGACTATCGTCACGGCTGGACTCCAAGACTACGAAGATACAAGATTGAAGAATTCATCCCGTGTCCGGATGGGACTTTCCTTGGTGTGGAAGGCAAGCTTGGCGATACAGATATGTAGATCTCCTACCATTGTAACCGACTCTGTGTAACCCTAACCTATCTGGTGTATATATAAATCGGAGGGTTTTAGTCCGTAGGACAACAACAACAATCATACCATAGGCTAGCTTCTAGGGTTTAGCCTCCTTGATCTCGTGGTGGATCTACTCTTGTACTACCCATATCATCAATATTAATCAAGCAGGAGTAGGGTATTACCTCCATCGAGAGGGCCCGACCTGGGTAAAAACATTGTGTCCCTTGTCTCCTGTTACCATCCGCCTAGACGCACAGTTCGGGACCCCCTACCCGAGATCCGCCGGTTTTGACACCGACATTGGTGCTTTCATTGAGAGTTCCTCTGTGTCTTCACCGATAGGCCCGATGGCTCCTTCGATCATCAACAACGACGCGGTCCAGGGTGAGACTTTTCTCCCCGGACAGATCTTCGTGTTCACGGCTTTGCATCAAGGGCCAATTCGCTGGCCATCCGGAGCAGATCGAAGCTACGCCCCGCCATCAGGTCAGATTTGGAAGTTTGAACTATACGGCCGATATCCGCGTAGACTTGATCTTTGACGGATTCGAGCCGCAGCCAGCGTGCCGCATCGCCTCGATGGGCATGATCTAGCTCGCAGCCGAGCAGTGCCACTCGAGGCCGCACCAGTATCCGCTCCGACCCTTAATCCTGAGCCGGATTCCCCGATCGAGGCCGGGTGGTTGGACACCGCCTCTGGGGCTACAATCTTTACGGCGATCGAGCCGAACTCCTTCCCTGTCCTTGGCGAAGACATCGACTCCGGTGCCGGACTCCTCTCCGGACTCAACCTCCGCGCCTGCCAATCGAATCCGATTGGGCGCCGGTCATGGAGTTCACTGCCGCGGACATCTTTCAGCACTCGCCCTTTGGCGACATCTTGAATTCACTAATGTCTCTCTCTTTATCCGGAGAGCCCTGGCCGGACTACGGTCAGGAAGGTTGGGATGCGGACGACGAAGAAATTCAACGCCCACCCACCACCCACTTTGTAGCCACTGTCGATGATTTAACTGACATGCTAGACTACGACTCCGAAGACATCGACGGTATGGACGACGACGCCGGAGACGACCAAGACCCAGCGCCTACAGGGCACTGGAAGGCCACCTCGTCATATGACATATACATGGTGGACATCCCGAAAGATGGGAACGGCGAGGGAACAACGGAGGATGACCCCTCCAAGAAACAGCCGAAGCGCCGACGTCAGCGGCGCCGCTCTAAATCCCGCCACAATAAAAACGGTGATTCCGGCACGGGAGATAATAACACCCCAGACAGTGCCGAAGAGAACCCCCTCCAGCAGGACTCAACACAGGAGGAGGGAGAAGCAAGTCCGCACGACAGTGCGGCAGAAAGAGAGGTCGAGGACGATAATTACGCACCTCCCTCCGGAGATGAGGCAAGCCTCGACGACGAAGAATTTGTCGTGCCTGAGGATCCCGCCGAATAGGAGCGTTTCGAACGCAGGCTTATAGCCACGGCAAGCAGCCTCAAGAAAAAGCTAGCTGACAGATGGACTGAAGTCCTTGCAGCCGAAGAGTATGAACTCGAACGCCCCTCCAAAAGCTACCCCAAACGCAGGCCGTTGCCTCGACTAGAGGAGGAAGCACCCAAGTCGCCAGCGCACGACATGGCAGACCGGCCACCCCGTGGCCGCGACAGAGAAGCCTCTCGGCCCTCCGCTCAAGCCACACCCCGACGCCGCTCAAAAAGTACCAAGGCAAGGGAAAACGTGCCGGACTTACGAGATATATCGGAGGATAAGGCGAAACATACAAGATCGATCTACGGATCGCGTGGGAGCCCAGCAACACGGGATGATTACCGTCAACGGATACAAGAAACCGGTCGGGCCGAACACAGTGAGACAAAGCTCATATGAGCTACGCCGTGATATCGCCTAACATGTAGGCGCCAAGACACCCACTATGCTTCACAGATGAAGTAATGGATCATCAAATCCCCGAGGGCTGCAAGCCCATAAACATCGAATCATACGATGGTACAACAGATCCTGCGGTCTGGATCGAGGATTATCTCCTCCATATCCACATGGCCTGCGGTGATGATCTACATGCCATCAAATACCTCCCCCTGAAGCTTAAAGGACCAGCTCGGCATTGGCTCAACAGCTTGCCAGCCCTCGGGGAGGACCTGGAAGCCACATTCCTTGATAACTTCTAGGGCACATATGTGCGACCACCAGACGCCGATGACCTTATCCACATAATTCAGCAGCCAGAAGAATCGGCCAGACAGTTCTGGACTCCGTTCCTAACAAAGAAAAATCAAATCGTTGACTGTCCGGATGCAGAGGCCCTTGCAGCCTTCAAACATAACATCCGCGACGAGTGGCTTGCCCGGCACCTAGGACAGGAAAAGCCGAAATCTATGACAGCCCTCACAACCCTCATGACTCGCTTTTGTGCGGGAGAGGACAGCTGGCTAGCTCGAAGCAACAACTTGGCCAAACATCCTGATAGTCCGGATACCAAGGACAACAATGGCAGGTCGCGTCGCAACAAGAACAAGCGCCACATTAACGGCGATAATACTGAAGATACGGCCGTCAATGCCGGATTCAGAGGCTCTAAACCCGGTCAGCGGAAGAAGCCATTCAAAAGAAATACCCAGGGCCCGTCCAACTTGGACCGCATACTCGATCGCTAAAGCGATACATGGCACCCCGAAAAACTAGCCAATTACACCAACAGGGACTGTTGGGTGTTCAAGCAAGCAAGTTAGGTGCCGAACTCAATGACAAGGGGCTGCATAGCGATGACGAGGAAGAGCCCGCCACCGAACAATAAAGGATGTAAGGGTTTTCCTACACAAGTGCGGACGGTGAACATGATATACGCAACCCACATACCCAAAAGGGAGCGGAAGCGTGCACTAAGGGACGATATGCGATAGAGCCGCCGCCAAGTTCAACCCATGGTCTTCCTGCCCGATCACCTTCGGGATCGAAGGACCACCCCACTAGCATCCGTCCACGGCGGCTTCGCCGCATTGGTTCTTGACCCAATTATCGACGGATTTCACCTCACCGTAGTCCTGATGGACGGCGGCAGAGTTCGAACCTGCTTTATCGTGATACAAGGCGCAAAATGGGCATTGACCCTCAAGGATTAAACCTACAAAATGACCTTTAAAGGCGTCATACCGGTGTAGAGGCCAGTTATGCGGGCTCGCTTACACTCAAAGTGGTGTTCGGATCCCGGATAACTTCCGGCGAAGAGTTAATCTTCGACATCGCCCCATTCCGTGAGCGGCTATCATGCACTGCTAACCGCATTTGCCAAGTTCAATGCGGTGCCGCACTACGCATACCTCAAGCTCCAGATGCCAGGCCCTCGAGGAGTAATCACGGTCAATGGAAACACCGAACGCTCTGTCCGAACGGAGGAGCATACGGCGACCCTCGCGCGGAGGTGCAGAGCAGCCTCTCACGGCAATTCTCGAGTCCGGCCACTAAGCGTCCGGACACCGCCAAGCGCGCCCGGAGTAACCTGCAACAAGACCACCTGGCACGATTCAAGCACGAGTAGCAATCCGGCCCCAACCCCGGCCCTCGCAAAATTGCGCAACTAGTATTACGCGTACATAACTACGCTCTGGAGATACCATGGGCATATGGGGAGGGGCAAGAAAACGGGACGCCAAGAATGCGGCTCGACCGCACCAGGGGCTCCCGTTTGTGTCATTTCTTTTTCTTTTTCTCCTTTTTTCTTTTATTTTTACTTTCAGGACTCCGTATTCGATAAGTCCTGTCCGGCACTTGAATCGCCGAACTCACGATGCAACAGCCAGGGAAGCGGAAAGCCACGTCAAGCGTTCAGGTGGTCTCTGTTACGAGCATTATACCTGTTTTACATACCATCCCGCAGCTTACCCCTCGAGGGGACATGTTAGATAGTCCCATCCCTTGCTTACCGCACTATTTGTATCGCTCGCTTCCATTGCAGTACCTTTTTGAATAAAACAATACATAGCTCTTGCTTATTATTTCTCTACTTCCTTTATATATATACATATGTTCATTTCACGACATGTTGCAACCGTACACTTTGGTACGGCCAATACACCAAGGGCTTAAGTATCCCAAAATTATGGTGTGATAAAGACCGAACACTTTCACAAGTGCGGCACCCTGAACTTATAGCATTATATGAATTGGCTCCGAATCATGTCTTGGGTCAATAGTTGGGTTTGCCTGCTCCGTGTTTTGGTACCTTACGCCCGCTTATATCGGCTAAGGTAGCACGGGAGAACCATCGATTGTGCCCCAGCTTATTCTGGGTCGAGCACCTCGATGGAGAAAGCTAAAACTGACCGTCATGATAAGGCGAGAGCCGGTCGCTGTTCGAGAGGTTTTTTCGGGTCCCTAAAGACTTATGCCGCTTAGGGCGAGGAACCGGAATTGTCCGCCATAGGCGTGGATAGCGCCTCAACTCGGTCTTCCGAATATTAGGGGCTTCACCGAAATTTAAAATTATAGAAATCTATGGCTAAGTGAGAGTGTTCAAGCATTATAAGTCCGGTTGCCTTGTTCGTTGTGTTGAGCGCCTCCCTAGATGGACCCAAGAATGGGAACAAGAGTGCTCAAGTTTATCCCGAACACCCCAAAGACTGTGGCATGGGGGCTAAAGCCAACGACTTGCCATCTCTCAAATTTGATAAACGGCCGCACAGAAGGTAATATTTTAAATTAATAAGCGTTGCTTAGCGCATATGAACAAGTTTTCAGCGTACAGGATAACAAATGCGAGCCTATTAAAAAATTACATCCTTGGAGCACTCATCCGCTATTCGGCGAGCACCCTTCAAGAGGCCCTCATAGTACATTTCGGGCATGCGATGCTCATGTCCCTTCGGTGGCCCGTTCGTCACAAGCTTCTCCGCATCCAGCTTGCCCCAGTGCACTTTAGCACGGGCAAGGGCCCGATGGACCCGTTCAATGCAGACGGAGCGCTTGATAACTTCAAGCCGCGGACAGGCATCCACCAGCCGCTGCACCAAGCCAAAGTAGCTCCCGGGCATGGCCTCCAATGGCCACAGCCGCTCTATAAGGCCCCTCATGGCCTGTTCGGCGACCTTGTGGAGCTCGACCAGCTGTTTCAGCTGGTCGCTTAGGGGCACCGGATGTCCGGCCTCAGCATATTGAGACCAGAACACCTTCTCTGTGGAGCTCCCCTCCTGGGCGCGGTAGAATGCGGCAGCATCAGACACACTACGGGGAAAATCTGCGAATGCTCCTGGAGAGCTCCGCATCTGGGTAAGTAATAGGTAATTGACTTTTACATTCTTGTTTTGCATAAAGAATACCTTACCCGCCGCTATCTTCTTTAGTGCTTCGATTTCTTGGAGGGCTTTTTGGGCCTCGGCCTAAGCAGCTCTGGCACTCTCAAGAGCCGAGGCAAGCTCGGACTCTCGGGTCTTCGAGTCACACTCCAAACCCTCGTGTTTTTTCACGAGAATCTGGAGCTCTTGCCGCACCTCCGCCAGCTCGCCTCCCTTTCTCTCGCTCGGTGCGTTCATAGCCGCTTTGTTTCGGCCACGGCCACCGCTTCCCTCGTGGTCGCCACTGCTCGTGGCCCTGCGGTACCCATGTTATTCCTGTTATTTTTGCAACCAAAACCTTTTCCATAAGGTATTTCTTTAATAAGGTATTTCTTACCTTCCTTGTCCTCAAGCTGCTTCTTGGCTTGTCCGAGCTCGTTCTCGGACCGCTCGAGGTTCTGCTTCAATGTATTGACCTCCGCAGTCAGTGCGGCAGAGGTCAGCAGCGCAACCTGCATTCCCATATTGACATACTTATGTTAGACTCCTGCGTATATCTTTTTAGATCCTCAATCCGGCTTTTCCTTCCGAACACCGAACTAAGCATCAGGGGCTACTGTCTATGCGGTAACATTTTTATATGTTTTAAACTTACCTCAAAGCCTGTTAGAAGGCTGGTACAGGCTTCGGTCAGTCCGCTCTTGGCGGACTGAACTGTCCGGATCACCGCACTCATAATAGTACGATGCTCCTCCTTGATGGAGGCGCTGTTGAGCGCCTCCAGTAAGCTATCCAGTGCCTCCGGTTGGACGGAGGACACCGGCCTCTTACCCTTCTTGCGAAGGATCCGCTGTCCGGACTTCGGAACCGCTGATGGTTCCGGCATGGAGTCCGGACGAGGGTCGGGCTTAGAGCCCCTGGGGGTCTTGCCCCCCGCACGCCTGGAGTCCGGGAGGTCGCCTTGTGGCGCCTCCTGCGCTACCTCCTCTTGACCGAGCCCTCCTTGGGGCCCCACCACAAGGCCATCCGCGGGCGTGAGGCGAGGAGGCGGCCGGAAGCGAGGTACTCTCCTTTTCCGACGAACCCAGGGACCCGCTTGATGAATTGGCGAGCTCGCCCTTAGGCGGGCTGCATGATTGTTCGGCGTTAAAGAACATTATGCAACTATGAAAAAACCATGGGTATCCGAACACTTACGATCTCGCCAGGGGCTTGGCCCTTGTTGGCCAGTCCTCCTCGTCGTCATCGACGTTGGTGGAGAAGTCCGGAGGAAGGGTTCTCCCCTTCTTGGACCCTCCGGCCTCTGCTGGGGCGGCCTTCCTTTTCTTCTCCTCCCCTCCTTTGGGTGAGGAGCTTCTTCTTCTTCCTCCTCGTCTCGTGGAGAAGATTCTGCTTCAGAATCTGATAGCACCTGGCGTCGGGAGCTCCTTCGAGTTCCGTGGCCTCCTTCTTGGCCTTCTTCTCCGGCACCACATGGGGCGCCGGAGCCAGCAGCCCCGTCAATCGGGGGTCCTCCGGGTCTTCCGGCAAGGGAGCCGGACAGTTAATCTGTCCGGCCGTCTTCAGCCAGTCCTGTCAAAAATTAGGGAGTTTTAGATCCCGCATAGAGTCAATCTATGAAAAAAGAGTCCCGTAAAGGGTAAAATAAATTACCTCGCCGGCTGGACGCCGCAAGCTGTACCCGCGACCTTTGGTAGCGGATGCGGGGGCTTCAGCGCCCTTGAAGAGCACCTTCCAGGCATCTTCGTACGTAGTGTCGAAGAGCCGGCTCAAGGTTCGGTGCTGTGCCGGATCGAACTCCCACAAATTGAAGGCCCGTTGTTGGCATGGGAAAATCCGGCGGATGAGCATCACTTGGATTACATCGACAAGCCTAAGATTCTTGTCCACCAGGTTTCGGACACACGTCTGGAGTCCGGATAGCTCTTCTGAATCCCCCCACGTCAGGCCCGTCTCTTTCCATGACGAGAGCCGTGTGGGGAAGCCAGATCTAAATTCGGGGGCCGCCGCCCATTCGGTGTCGCGTGGCTCGGTGATGTAGAACCACCCCGATTGCCACCCCTTTATTGTCTCCACAAAGGCGCCCTCGAGCCATAGGACCTTGGCCATCTTGCCAACCATGGCGCCTCCGCACTCCGCTTGGCGGCCGCCCACTACCTTCGGCTGAACGTTGAAAATCTTCAGCCACAAGCCGAAGTGGGGCCGGATGCAGAGGAAGGCCTCACACACGATGATAAACACCAAGATGTTGAGGATGAAATTCGGGGCCAGGTCGTGGAAGTCCAGGCCGTAGTAGAACATGAGCCCCCGGACAAATGGTTGAAGTGGAAAACCTAGTCTGCGGAGTAAGTGGGGTACAAACACTACCCTCTCATGGGGCCCGGGGGTTGGAATGAGCTGCCCCGCATCGGGCAGCTCAGACGCTGGCGTTGCCGGACAAGTATCCGGCCTCCCGCAGTTTTGTGATGTGCCCCTCCTTGACGGAGGAGGCCATCCACCTGCCTCCTGCTCTTGAGATGGTTGGAGAAAGGTTGAGGTGGGATGTGCGGACTTGGGCGCTGGAGATCGAGTGCGCGGAAATGGAAAAGAAAAGGAGGAAGAAGGCGTAGGTGAAAAGGTGGATCCTTATCCCTTTATATGGACGGACGAAGCTATGCGTCCCCCACCAGCCTGGTAAAACTCGCTTATTTCCCAAGCGCCGTAATCAATGGCACGGATTGGTTACCCACGTTCGTATTGATGAGAATCCCGGAATGAGGGGGCACGATCTATGCTTTGATAAGACGTGCCAAGGAAACTGCCTCGCTAAACACGCTGAGGTGGAACAGTAAAAACGATTCATATAAAGGCCTGGCCGTGGTGTGATGTCACGCCGCGGAATACGTCAGCAGATCTGTGCAGAAATTATTCTATCTACGGTGTTATGTGGACCTTGTTTTGCAGAGCGGACACTATCCTTGTGTTCAAAACCTTCTATCAAGTATTCGAGGAGGAACCCGCCTTGCAATGCCGAAGACAATATGCGCTGGCCGGACTCGTCGTCATTGAAGCCTGGTTCAGGGCTACCGAGGAGTCCCGGACTAGGGGTGTCCGGATAGCCGACTATCGTCCCGGCCGGACTCCAAGACTATGAAGATACAAGATTGAAGACTTCGTCCCGTGTCCGGTTGGGACTTTCCTTGGCGTGTATGGCATGCTTGGCGATACGGATATGTAGATCTCCTACCATTGTAACCGACTCTGTGTAACCCTAACCTATCCGGTGTCTATATAAACCAGAGGGTTTTAGTCCATAGGACAACAACAACAATCATACCATAGGCTAGCTTCTAGGGTTTAGCCTCCTTGATCTCGTGGTGGATCTACTCTTGTACTACCCATATCATCAATATTAATCAAGCAGGAGTAGGGTATTACCTCCATCGAGAGGGCCCGAACCTGGGTAAAAACAGTGTGTCCCTTGTCTCCTGTTACCATCCGCCTAGACGCACAGTTCGGGACCCCCTACCCGAGATCCGCCGGTTTTGACACCGACAGCGACTGTAGCCACGCTCCCCCCGACCAAGCCTGCGTCATTAGCATCACGGCTAAAGTGATCAGCAGCCGACAAGACCCGCGATCGGCGGGAGCGGCCTGTAGGCTCCATACCAGACCAGACGACGGGGCCCACCAGTCGGTGGGCCCCAGCAGCCAGCGGAGAAGCCGGAGGCCGGAGACGCTGACAGCCCGGTCCTACACTCGGCAAGATTACCAATGTACACCTGGGGGATAGGCCTATATAAACCCCCCAGGGCACCCATGCAAAGGGTTCCCAACCTGTCAGAACTAGACTCACCATAGAGAAAGGAGAGAGCTAGCCTTGCTTTCTTCCACCTCTAGCAAACAGCTCAAGGAGCAACATTGTACTCACTAGTGCCTTGGTGATCATGCGGAGACCCCGCAGAGCAGGACTAGGGGTGTTATCTCCTAGGAGAGCCCCAAACCTGGGTAAGGTGCGCCGGCGTTCGTGTCTACGCCTCATCCCGCCTCCAGGCACCGGCGACATTCTACTCGCTCCTACCATGATAAGCCATCCATTGGCATATGTCGCACCCAACCCCCAACATTTGGCGCCCACCGTGGGGCGAGGTGCACCGTCGTCCGGAGACCTGTTCTGGACGGGAACCCTGTTCCTCCCTGGCGAGCGCAGCCAGCCCGGCACGCCAGACGGAGTCTGCGCCGATGCGCTGCATGGCGCGGAGGTCGCCTGCGCGGTGAGCTGCCTCGCCAATCTTGTTGGCGAGGTTCGCCTCTCCGACGAACACGCGTCTGATGCGGGCACCGATGGCCCTGGGAGCCGCCTCGCGGGCCTCCTCGATCAGCTCCACATCACCAGCGAGCCTGCTGTAGATTTGCAGTCTGTTGGCTCCACCGACCCGATGCTTGTCGACTCCGACACCGCGTCACTTGACGCGTTCCCCACCAACGTGGTGGTCTATGATGAGCTGCCTCCTTGCCCGGAGAGCGGCGGAAGCACCGTCACGGAGGTGCTTGTCATCGGCCACAGCGAGCACTCCGGCGGAGATGCTCATGTCCCGCTCGATGCGGCGTTGCAAGACCTAAAGGCGCCCATGCAGAAGACGGTGACACCGAGATGCTAGAAGCGCGCCGCGCCCAGCTCGTCGAGAGCGCCAAGACGCTGGCCAACATGAGACGCCTATCGGAGGCCTACCAGCGCGAGATGGACCGCGCTGTGCATGGCACGCCGGCCCCTGGTGGGCCTAATCGCATCGGCACGGTCCAGCAACGTGGCGTGGCCATCGCCAGCCTGTTTGGGGCAAACCACCCCATCTACGCCACGCCCGTGGAAAACATACGAGCTGCCCAGGCGGCAGCAGAAGAGGTGGACAAGTTCGAGGGCGAAGAACGTCGCCAGATGGCCGAGCGCGTCCAGTGACTCCTCGACGCGGCTGCTGAGCAGCACGAGGCCGGCTGCCGCACTGAGGCGCCCAACCGGCAAAATGACGATCCGCCTCCCCGCCAGGACCAAGGCGCGACATCCCGAACGCCCACTGGTGGCGTCCGCGGAAGAAGAGACAAGGAGCCGGCTGCCAGCCGCAGCTGGACCTGCATCACTTTCGAGCGCAACCAAGACGGCCGCCCAAGAGTAGTGGGACGACGGGATGACTGTCCGCCTCCTCCCCCCGGCAGGGAGAGGCGCGTCTCCCCGCCGCCTGTTGAGCACCCGACACTCGGCGACCGCCTTGGCCACCGAGAAGGAGTCGGAGAAAATGACGCCCGCCACTGGATCGACCGTCTCAACCGATCCCTGGCGCTAGAAGAAGAAGATGAGCTGGGTCCGCCCTGTTTCGGCCCTCGCATTCGAGATGAGCCCTTCCCCAAAGGGTTCACGCTCCCGAGAGACACGCCCAAATACACCGGCTCCGTAAAGCCGGAGGACTGGCTGGTCGACTACTCCACAGCCGTCAGCATCGCAAACGGCAACAAGCGTGTTGCCGTGAAGTACGTTCCGCTCATGCTCCAGGGCACGACCCGGACATGGCTGAACAGCCTGAAGCCCCGCAGCATCAACAGTTGGGTCGACTTCACCGAAGCCTTCGTCCGCAACTTCACCAGCACTTACAAGCGGCCGCCCAAGCCCCGCCAGCTCTCCTTGTGTGTCCAAGGCCCCAACGAGTCGACTCGTGACTACCTCACACGCTGGGCCGAGCTCCGCAACTCTTGCGAGGGCGTGCATGAGGTGCAGGCCATCGAGTACTTCACCGCCGGGTGCCGAGAGGGCACCCTTCTCAAGCATAGGCTTCTCTGCGACGAGCCGGCGACCCTCGACGAGCTGCTGATCATAGCAGATAAATACGCCACGGCTGACTTCTCCATGAAGGTAGAGAACCAAGTTGATGTGACTGGTAAAGTGGCTCCCCCAGCTCCTCGGGCCCCGGATGGAGACACAAGTCGGCATCAACAACCCAACGACAACAAACGCAAGGCCACGCAGCCGGCTTCCACAAGCCGGCAGGTGGCGACAGTCGAAGACCAGCAGCCAGAAGGGCAGCCTCCATCCAAGCGCCAGAAGGGCGGCAAGCCCAATTGGCTGCCTGCTTTCTCGTATGAGCAGACTCTTGATGCACCCTACAAATTTCACAGTGGTGCGAATGCGTCCAACTACACCACTCGAAAGTGCCATTGGCTCACGAGAATCGCCAAGGTTGACGGCCTTCTGCCTCCTCCGCCTGCTGGGCAGCCGCCTCCTCCTCCACCCCAGCAGCCGGCAGTTCGACCACTCGGAGCCATACAAGAAGAGTATCCTGAAGAGCACGGGGCCTATGTCGTGTTCACTAGCGTGGCCGACGACACGCACAACAGACGGCAACGACAGTAAGAAGTAAATGCAGTGGCATCAGAGACCCCCGAGGTCATGCATTGGTCCGAGAAGCCCATCCGCTGGAGCAGAGCCGACCACCCGGAAGTAATGCCCAATCCCGGCTCCTATGCCCTGGTTCTGGATGCCACTTTTGCCACAGAGAGGCGAGCTGCTCGTTTTTCCCGAGTTCTGATAGATGGCGGAAGCAGCATCAACATCCTGTACAAGGATACCATGGAGAAGTTAGGAATCAAACAAAGGCAACTTCAGCCCAGCCGAACTGTATTCCATGGCATAGTTCCTGGCCTTTCCTGGTCGCTAATCGGCAAGATCCACATAGACGTCCTCTTTGAAGACAAAGATCACTTCCGCCGAGAGCCAGTCTGGTTTGAGGTGGTGGACCTTGAGAGCCCATACCATGCACTGCTTGGCCGGCCTGCTCTGGACAAGTTCATGGCGGTCCCCCACTATGCTTACCTCAAAATGAAGATGCCGAGTTCCAAGGGAATTCTGACCATAGCAGGGGATTACAAGAAGTCGTCCGCCTGCGCAGCAGATAGCAGCCGGCTGGCCGAGTCCCTTGTGATCGCGGCCGAGAAGCGACTCCTTGACCGGGTTGTGGCGATGGCAGGCAAGCAGCCGGAAATGCCGCCCAACCCCAAGGAGTCGGAAGCTGAGGGCTCGTTCAAGCCGGCCAAAGAGATAAAGAAGATACCCTTGGACCCGGAGCACCCGGAGAGGCATGCTATCATAGGTGCGAGCCTTGACAGAAAATAGGAAGGCGAGCTCGTCGATTTCCTCCGTGAGAATCGGGATATCTTTGCATGGTCTCCCAAAGAAATGCCGGGTGTTCCGACGGATTTCGCCGAGCACAAATTACATGTCCGGTGTGATGCCAAGCCAGTCAGGCAGCCCTTGCGCCGCCTGTCAGAAGACAAGAGAAGAGTCGTTGGAGAAGAGATAGCCCGGCTGCTGGCAGCAGGCTTCATCATGGAAGTGTTCTTTCTAGAGTGGCTGGCCAACCCAGTCCTTGTGCTGAAGAAAATCAAGTAGTGGCGCATGTGTATTGATTATACCAGCCTCTACAAAGCCTGCCCCAAAGACCCATTTGCTTTGTTAAGAATTGACCAAGTGATAGACTCCACAGCCGTATGCGAGTTGTTGAGTTTCTTGGATGCATACTCAGGGTGTCACCAAATCAAGCTGATCCCGGCCGACAGGCTGAAGACCGCCTTCATCACACCATTTGGAGCCTTCTGCTACTTGACCATGACGTTCGGCTTGAGGAATGTCGGCGCCACGTTTCAACGTTGCATGCAGAAGTGCCTTCTGAAGAACCTCGGCAGGAATGCCCACGTTTATGTGGACGATGTTGTGGTGAAGACGGAGAAGAGTGGAACGCTGCTGGAAGACCTCAAGGTGACCTTTGAGAACCTGCGCCGATTTCAAATCAAGCTCAACCCGGAGAAATGCGTCTTTGGGGTACCAGCCGGTCAGCTTATCGGTTTCCTGGTCTCAGAGCGCGTCATAGAATGCAACCCTGTGAAAATCAAGGCCATCGAGAGGATGGAAGTGCCCACCCGACTGCTAGACATGTAGAAATTCACCGGCTGCTTGGCATCCATCAGCCGCTTCATCAATCGGCTGGGCGAGAAGGCTCTTCCCCTGTACCAGCTCATGAAGAAGACCACTTTTTTCGAGTGGAACGAGAAGGCGGATGAAGCTTTCATCCAGCTCAAGAAGATGCTGACCACTCCGCCTGTCCTGGCGGCTCCGACTCCTAAGGAGCCCATGCTCCTCTACATCGCCGCCACCAGCCGGGTGGTCAGCACAGTCATAGTGGTAGAACGCAAGGAAGAAGGCAAAGCACTACCAGTCCAGAGACCGGTGTATTACCTGAGTGAAGTGCTGTCAGCCTCCAAGAAAAACTACCCCCACTATCAGAAGATGTGCTACGGCGTGCACTTTGCTGCAAAGAAATTGAAGCCGTATTTTCAAGAGCACCCAATCACTATGGTCTGCACGGCTCCGCTTGCCGAGATCGTTGGAAGCTGAGATGCTTCAGGCCGAGTGGCCAAATGGGCTGTAGATTTTGCACCCTACACCATCTACTACCAGCCTCGCACCACCATCAAGTCACAAGCACTTGCCTACTTCCTCGTTGACTGGGCCGAGACCCAGTACCTGCCGCCAGCGCCCGACTCCACCCATTGGCGGATGCATTTCGATGGTTCCAAGATGGGCACCGGTTTGGGAGACGGCATCATCCTTACCTCTCCCAAAGGCGACAAGCTCAGATATGTGCTGCAAATCCATTTTGCCGCTTCCAACAACGTCGCTTAATACGAGGCACTCATTCACGGGCTTCGGCTTGCCAAAGAGCTCGGCATTCGCCGGATCTTGTGCTATGGCGACTCTGATTTGGTGGTCCAGCAGTCATCAGGCGACTGGGACGCCAAGGATGCAAACATGGCGAGCTACCGTTTCCTCGTACAGCAACTCAGTGGATACTTTGAAGGATGCGAGTTTCTCCATGTGCCAAGGAATGACAATGAGCAAGCATATGCCTTGGCACGAATCGGTTCCACCCGTCAAGCAATACCAACCGGCGTTGCCCTACAACGCCTCCTCAAGCCGTCTGTCAAGCCATCGCCAGAGTCGGATTCCATCTTTGTGCTGGCTCCTCCTGAAGCAGTCGGATCCGACTTGAGGACCCTTGGAGCCGGCACAAGGAATTCGGCAGGCGACCCGGGGACTGCATTAGCCGCACCTAGCCCGGGGACTTCAGAACCAGGCTCGGGGACTGCAGCAGTCGGCCCGGGGACTTCATCGACTCAGCAAGCGGCAGCTGACTCCAACCCGCCGCCTCCCGGCCCAACTGCCCTCGTACAAGTAGCAGCCCTAGCAATCGAAGAAATTGCAGCGCCTTCATGGGCCAAGCCCATCCTCAACTTCCTCGTGAACAAAGAGTTGCCGAATGATGGGATCTCGGCCCGGCAAGTGCCACGCCGGGCAGCAGCATACACCATAGTCAACAGAGAGCTTGTGAGGCGCAGCGTCACTGGTGTCTACCAAGCGCTACGTAGAGCTGGAGCAAGGCCAAGCAATCCTCAAAGATATTCATCAAGGCGAGTGTGGTCATCACGCGGCTTCAAGAGCACTCGTGGCCAAAGCTTTCCGCCACGGTTTTTCTGGCTGACTGCTTTAGAAGACACCAAAGACTTTGTCCAGAAATGCAAAGGGTGCCAGAAGATCCGCTCCAACCACTTCAGCCGGCTTCTGCACTCAAGACTATCCCCATTGCCTGGCCCTTTGCTGTCTGGGGCCTGGACATGGTGGGACCAATCAAAACAGCATGAGGTGGCCTGACTCATCTGCTTGTCGCAGTGGACAAGTTCACCAAGTGGATAGAAGCAAAACCAATCAAGAAGCTGAATGGTCTGACTGCTGTGACTTTCATCTCCGACATCACCATCCGGTATGGCGTATCACACAACATCATCTCCGACAATGGCACGAACTTTGCCAAAGGGGCCTTGGCCCGTTTCTGCGCGACACAGGGCATCTGACTGGACTTAGCGTTTGTTGCCCATCCGCAATCAAATGGCCAAGTAGAGCGTGCAAACAGACTCATCTTGTCCGGCATCAAGCCCCGACTGGTCGAGCCTCTGGAGCGCTCGGCCGGCTGTTGGCTCGATGAGCTGCCGGCCGTCCTATGGAGCCAGCGCAGAACTCCAAACAAGTCAACCGGCTTCACACCTTTCTTCCTCGTCTACGGTGACGAAGCCGTCATCCCAACAGACATAGAATTCGACTCCCCTCGAGTCACCATGTACACTGAAGAGGAGGCAAAAGAAGCACATCAAGACTGTGTCGATCTACTGGAAGAGGGTCGGCTGTTGGCACTCAGTCGGTCCAGCATCTACCAGCAGAGCCTGCGCCGATACTACAACCGGAAGGTCAAGCCGAGATCCTTCCAAGAGGGAGACCTTGTGCTCCGGCTGATCCAGCGAACAGCCGGCCAGCACAAGCTCTCAGCGCCTTGGGAAGGCCCCTTCATCATCAGCAAGGTGTTGGGCAACGACTCCTACTACCTGACCGACGCTCAGAATCCTTGAGCACACAAGAGGGACGACTCCAGCAAGGAGACGGAGCGGCCATGGAATGCAAATATCCTCCAAAGATTTTACAGTTGATACAGTATGTCCCACGCTACCTTTTGTATTAAAGTACGAAGACTCCGGCTCCCTTGAGAAGAGCTCGGGACTACCCTCTTTTACCTATATGATAAGAACTATGCCTATGAATGTGTTATTTCCTTTATGCCGCTTGGCACCGGGTCCGATTAGTCGGCCCGGGGACTTGCCACCTTGTACTATGAAATGCTTCCTGCAGCTGGACAAGTAATGTGTTGGCACTTAAGCCGTCTCCTGCTAGAGGCCGCGGCTCATAGAGCGACTGTCTGGTGGGTAGGAGAAAGGCAGAAAGGGTGCCACATGAAAAATGGCTAAGGACCCAAAGCATGTGCATAGTTCAAGCCGGCTCCCCGCCTCTACGACCGGCTGTTGAGCAGCCGGTCGGCCGGCTTCTACTTAACTTGCTAAAATGTTCTAAATCGGCTAAGTACTTGCCTCCCCGAAAGTAGCTAAGTACTTGACCTAGCCACAGTCCGCAGAGCAGCTGTGCGGCTGGCAAGGAAAGATAGAACTCGGCAAAAATATTTACATAGCAAAAGGCCCTTGGCCGACATTCAACGGAAGTTTGAGATACACCCCGTGGGTGGAATTGTGCAAAGTTAACTATTTCATCGAGACTGACAAGCAGGTAAAACAAAAGATAAACTAGCAGCCTAGGGAGCAGCGGATGGGTTCGGTGGATCGGAGGAGTCGGTGGCACCGGTTGGCGGAGCGGCCGACTGGTCAGTCTCTGCTTGGTCACCTCCAATGGCAGCCGGCTCGCCCGGGCGTGGCTCGTTGCTAGAGGCGCGGTCGCGCTGAGGTTGGTCGTCCGCTCTGACCTCCGACGTCTCCTCTTCGCCTTCCTCCTCCTCCCCACCTTCTTCCTCGCTGCTGGAGTCGATCACCTCAGCCGAGTCCTCGCCATCCTCCGGGTTCAGCTCGAACCATTCTGGTGGCGCCTCGGCGCCGTTTTCGGCTCGCTCCGGGACGAAGACGCTGGTGTCGGTGTACTCGGCGATTGCCGCCGCATGCTTGACAAGGTCATCTTCCACGACCGCCAACTCCTCCTGAGCCTCCAGCCAAAACGTGGCCAACTGGGCTAGACTTAGCCCAGGGTACCACGCCTTGACGAATTCCAAGGCCCGGCGCGCTCCAGCCTGTGCCGAGGAGCCCTTCCAGGCCTCAAGACGACCGACTGCCACCTCCAGCCAGTCGACAGGGCAGCGATCGCCTGGGCGCCGACACGCTGAAGACGGCGCAGCATCCATTGAGCCGGCCGAAGACGGGCCTCGATGCTTAGGAGCTGCTCACCAAGGGTCCGGGGCATCGGCAGCGATCTGTGCACCTTCCGCCCTCAGTCCTTCATGATCAACTTCGATGGCCTGATTGGCGACGTCAGATTGACCAGGGAAGAAGTCTGCTCCAAACAGAAAGCAAAAAGCCAAAGCCAGAGACGAGAGGCCGGCTCGACTAGCAGCCGGTAGCTCAAAGAAGGAAAAAGAGGGAAGCTCACCATCAACTATGTCTTCGATTTCGTCAAAGCCGGAAGACAGCATCGCCTCCTTGTTGGTCCAGGCGGAGCAATAAGTCGCGAACTCAGCAAGGAGGTTGGTCTCCTTGTCCTCCGCCTCCTTCTAGGTCTTCTTCAGAAACTTCGCCTGCTCCGCTAGTTGCCCGACCAGCCGGTCACGCTCTTCAGCTAGCTTACCGCACTCCTCCTCCTTAGTGCGCAGCGCAGTGTTGGCTTCGCCCAGCTGCTGCTGCAAGGCGGCATTGGCCTCTGCAAAGAAAAGAAGAAGGGAAAGGCGTCAGTAACCAGCAGAAAAGAAGAACAGTTACCGGGGAGATCTGGCCCGACTGCTCAGCAGCCGACCCGAATCTTGGGGACTACAGCCCGCGGGTGCGCCAACGCGCCCCTGCAGATAAAGAAGAAGACTTACTCTGGCTCTCCGACAAGTCGACAGCACATTGATCCAACTCCTGGACTTTGGAGTTGAAGGCGGCCGCACGGAGGTTATGATAATCCTACAGCAAGGATATCAGCGCTCAGAGCCTGCTAATGAAAGTTCCAAGCCGCTTCAAAGAGCCGGCCTGAAACTCGGGTTTACAAGCAGTGGTACTGACGCCTTCACGAAGCAATACAAGAGTTAAAAACAAAGAAGCAAGAAACGTACTCGGATGGCCTCTCGCGATTCCAGGAACGCCTTGTTGTAGTGCTTGATAGCGTAGGCCTCGACGCGGAGTTTGGCTTGAACGTCTAGGATCGCCTTGTTCAGAGGGCCCGTCACGTCTCCCCGCACCCACCCAGCGGGCGTGGCGCCGAAGCCGCCTTTGCAAGCCGGCGGCTCGTTGGTATGCAGACCTCAGTAGTCGGGCCCGTCACAACCTCGTTTCTGACTGGCGGTACTGGTGGGTCCGCCGGCTGCTCGCCTTGCACGTTCCCGGACGGTGGCGGTGGAGGCACAAATACGTCCGGCATGGCAACGTCGCCATTGTCCCTCTCCATGACGGGGTGCTCGCCGCCGGCTTCCCCAGTCTGCGCCATGAACTCCGGTGGTGGCGGCGCGAAGTTCAGGGGAGTGACAAAAACCGCTGACTGGCGACGTGCGGCCTCCTCGGCCTGCTTCTTCGCCGCGTCGGCTGCCTCGGCCTTCGCCAGTTTCTTCAGGGCGGCGGCCTCCGCCTTCTCCGCTTCCGCCTTCTCCAGGCGGGCGGCTTCCTGCTCCTCGCGCGCTTCTCGCGTGTTCTGCTCCATCGCCTCCCGGAGGTCGGCGACCGGATCGATCCGCCGAGTGGTGGTGGAAGTCTCCGCCGACCCCATGATGGAGGCGGCGGCCGACTTCTCAAGAGAAAGCGGAGCCCTAGATCAAGGGAAACAAAGCAAAGGAACTCAGACAAGATTAGCAAGGAAGGAGAAAGTACGAGATGAATGTAGTACTTACGTCGAAACCAGCTGCGGATCCTTCACCGCCTTGCGGAAGCGGATGGCCTTCGCGGCCGCTTCATCCCTCTTAGTCGCCTCGACCGTGCGCTTGGGCTTCTTCGGCCGGCTGCCGAACAAGCTCGGCGCGGCACTGCGTTTTTTCGCACCGCCTTGGGCATCCGGCACGGCAGATGAGCTCGCGCCCGGCTGGCCGGACCCTGGCTGGTGGCGCGGGGCGACTTCCCCCGCATCATTGTTGGGCCAGTCCTCGAGGCCGGCTCCAAGCCTCGAGCGGCATGCTTCGCCGCCTCTCCCCTCGGCGTCGTCCTCCAAGGCCGCCGCCCCCAACTCGGGGTCATCCACGTTGCTCTCCGCTCGGTCAGGGAGGAACTAACGCTCCGGCCCCGCGGAGCTGGCGGCCGGCTGGAGGAGGGGGCTCTGTTGAAAGGCCGATTGGTCAGGTTGGACAGGCAGAATTCGGCAACAAAAAAGATAGAAGAAAAAAGAAAGATAACCAACCATAGGCGGGGGGTCGGTGCGGGAATACGGCTCCTTGCCAAACCGCCACTCCTCCGTGAGCTTGCAGTTCGCAAGGTAGTTCACCATGTGAACTACCTCTGCATGAGGCATCTCCTTGGTGCACAGCCGGCTTGGGTCCCGATGGCCGGCCCTGGAGCGGGAGCACCCAGGGCGCCCCAAAGGCGGACAACAAATCAGGCCCGGCCAAAGCCCTCCGACCAGAAACAAGACTGGAGCCGCGCTGATGGAGGCGGCTCCGTATATGACAGTGTCCTGGCCCGGTACGACCAGTTGGGCCACCTCCCAGCCGGCGGGCCGGCTGCGTAAGCCGACAGATTGACCCAGTCGCCCTCGGGGAAGACGCTCTTCACGTAGAAGTACGACCGCAGACACATCTTCACCGACTTGATCAGCGTGATGGGAGGAAACGGATTTTCGGCCGCCGGCCTCCACACCGCAATGAAAGCGCCGCATTGAGCCGGCACGCCCGCGATAAGGGTGCCGAGCTTGGTGTAGAAGAACTCACCACAAAGCTCGATGGTGGGGAGGACGCCGAGGAAGCCTTCGCACAGAGTGACGAAGGCGGACAGCAGCACCACCATGTTCGGGGTGAGGTGGTGCGGCCGAAGACCGTAGAACCCGAGGAAGGACCGGAAGAAGCCGCTCGCCGGCAGGCCGAGGCCGCGCAGGCAGTGCGAGTGGAAGACGACCCGCTCGCCCTCCTCCGGCGCCGGCGAGATCTCCCTCTCTGGCGCGAGGCGGACCTTCACGTAGTCATTGCCGGGCAGCCGCCACGTCTGGCGAAGAAAGTCGATGTGGTCGTCATGAACTTTGGAGCCGTCCCATGCTTCGGAGTGCGCCATGGGGGGCGTGGGGTTGGAAGATGAGCTCATCAGAAACAAACCACTGCAGCACTCAGCGTGGCTTGGAGGCGCTATGGCGAGAGGAAGGAGGAAAGAATGGGGTGGAGGGGCGCGCCTGCTCCGCAGCTTCCCCTCCTCCCCCTACTTATAGGCCTACGGGCTACGAAGCCGAGGGAGCGGGCGTGGGCGCGCAGTAACTCCACGGGGTAACTCAACCGCCCGCCTCGGCCGCAGAAGATCCGTTCGTGTCCCGAGGCCCGGTAGTGGTGAGCCCCGCCCGCAGGCGTGTCCCATCGCGCGCGTGGGCTGGCAGGCCGACCCGGCCGCTCGACGCCTTGTGGCATGCCCACGACGGGCGGCGGCCTAGAAGCTTAGCAAGAAAGCCATCAGGATCCCGCCGTCACAATTTGAAGTTCTGGACAAGTCCGCCTGGCTAAGGCCGGCTCCCACCAGGCGGCTCGACAAAAGTTCGACAAAGCTCCACCGCGAGCCCTCGAGGAAGTAAACTGCTGAGGCTCCTCGGCTGCTCAACCACGGCGCCTCACCAGCTTCGGGGACTACTGTCAGAGTAATGGGCCACGGGTAGGCTCACCCGAGACCCAGAGCCTTTCAAGACATTGGGGCTAGCTCCGCCCCTCATGGCATCAAGATGAAGTGTTGCCTTCTGGTGGCCGGCTAGAGGAATAGTCGGCTGCCCGTAGACGGTCGAGTTCCAGAAGCCGGTATCAAGGCACGCCGACTCCTAGTGGGCGGCTTCCAGAGAAGCAGGCCCCTAGCAGTCGGCCCGTGGTGCCCGCAAAGTTTGCACCCTCATCAAGAAAGACAACATAAGGAGTGGCTACAGTGTAGCCCATCCCTCCCAGATCCAGGGCCGGGCGTGGCAACAGTGCTCCGTACAGGTGGAGATCTCCGCCCGACACGACACTGTTGCCACTCCACCCCTGACATCATCCGTGTCAGGCGGAGCCTTTCTCCCACGACCTCCTGTCGGTACGGCCCGAATACTGCGGGCCCTACCTGGCAGCGGGAGCCCGGAAGGCGGAGGAAGCCGGACCAGCCGGACCTTAGGGCGGCCGAGTTCCAGCAGGCGGCCAACTCCCCCCTCAGGGCCCGTGCGCCATTAACCAGACAAGACACGGAATGGCTACAGCGATCGCCCGCCAAGCAGCGGGACTGTAGCCATGCTCCCCCGACCAAGCGTGCGTCATTAGCATCACGGCTACAGTGATCAGCAGCCGGCAAGACCCACGAGTGGCGAGAGCGGCCTGTCGGCTCCATACCAGACCTTAAGGCGGGGCCCACCAGTCGGCAGGCCCCAGCAGCCAGCGGAGTAGCCGGAGGCCGGAGACGCTGACAGCCGGGTCCTACACCCGGTAAGATTACAAATGTACCCTTGGGGGGTAGGCCTATATAAACCCCCCAGGGCACCCATGGAAAGGGTTCCCAACCTTTCAGAATTATACTCACCATAGTGAAAGGAGAGAGCTAGCCTTGCTTTCTTCCACCTCTAGCAAACAGCTCGAGGAGCACCATTGTACTCACTAGTGCCTTAGTGATCATGCGGAGACCCCGTAGAGCAGGACTAGGGGTGTTATCTCCTAGGAGAGCCCCGAACCTGGGTAAGGTGCGCCGGCGTTCGTGTCTACACCTCATCACGCTTCCAGGCACTGGCGACATTCTACTCGCTCCCACCATGATAAGCCATCCATTGGCATATGTCGCACCCAACCCCCGACAATAACACAAACAAAAAAGATTCTACCTTGCTGGTCAAATTAACCTCACTACCAGCTGTTCGTCAAAGTGATGGACGACGACCTCGCGGGCCCACAGAAAGCATCACCGCGAGTATCGAGTGTCGTGTAGGACAACCATCGACTGCATGTGGCCAAAACATTTTTGTATGAAAGGGTTGTGCAATGTTTTAAGTAATGATTTCACGACTCTGACGTGGCACCAGCCTACCTAACAAAATGGCCAACCCAGACGGTGGCTCACAACTCGTAGTGTACTGCGAGCCACCCGCCACCCCCAGACGCACACACCCACACACACACACCGCGAATCCACCGCAACTATGATGCATGTTAATTTAATTATCCCACTGTGAACATACATGTTACCAAAGGAGGGACGTTTTAATTTGAAAAAAATCACAGAGATCATTAAGACGTTTTAGTACATTGATTGATTGATTTTTGTGGTTGATTTTCTACGGGTATAATGTGCAAAAATCAATTTTGAGCTACTTGCACATGTGACTATGCACCTAAATGGATTGCAAAAACACATGTGTCTCACTGGGTGCATGTTTACTCACCGTGCAACAAATTTCAAACATTGAGAATCTTGATTTTTAAAAGCTAGTACATCCTAAACTTATTTGAAGTTCATGAAACTTAGCGAGTTGTCATATGGACACCAATACAAAGTGGCATTGTACTTTTTTTGTCAAATTTGAGACCAGTTTTGATGTAATCTTTATCTAATTACAGACGAAAGATTATTAATAACTGGGAACCAATATCCCAAACGGATTATTTATTCAAACTGTGAGCGTTAGACCAACAATGGATACGTTCCATGCTTCGGTTAAGCAATAAAGCGGCAACATTAATCATCCAAATAGAAAAACAATATACGTGCCGCCGCGCCACCCGTGTGCGTGCGAGCAGGCATGAGTTGATGGGACGCATGCAAGCAGTCCGCCGCGCAGGCAGACGGGGAGGCATGCGTGCAGGTGTGTGAATTGACGGAGGCTTGCTCGCTACGCAGTGTCGTCGGGAGGCGTGCGAGTAGCTGTGTGAAACTTTGGTAGGCATGCCATTAGTCCGGTGCGCAGGCTCACCGGGAGGCAAGCCATCGGTTTGACCATTGCCCGCCTCTCTCCCACAACTCCCACTACTCCATATTAATGGTGCGCCCGAGCGGCCGCACCCCCCATCCTCGCTACGCACACACAATCCTCTCTCTCCGCTTGCATCCTCGACGCCGCACTCAGTCCTCAAAGCCGTCATTTTATGAGGATGCCGCCGAAGCGCCCCATCGGAGGGAGTGGCGACACCGAGGATGCTAAACCACCGGAGCACGGCATGGAGATGGAGACAGAGGTTGCCGCCACTGCTGGCAAGTTATCGCTGCACCCTGACATCGTTGATGGCGTCCAGCTTCCACAGCCGGAGGCGGAGTTCCACACCGACTCCGACGACCACTTCGGCGACGACTCCGACGACCACTCCGGCTAGGACTCTGACGACGACAGACAACTGGCTAGTCATCTATACCCATTTATGTGTCAAATAGATCATAGGGTTTCTCTGGTTACTCTTGCCTCTCCCTTTTTGGAATAGAAATCCTATGGTTATGTTCTCCCAATCCATGAAATCTGAGTAAGTATCGTTAGATCCGTGTAGTGTATTTATTGTTTGAATGGTACAGGTGATAAGTGATTAGTTGTTTCATTTGTGCAAATGATTTCTGCTAGTAATCCGACTAGGATTAGTGTTCATGCTAATAACTCCTAGCCAGGGCTTGACAATCGATTTTGAATGACCTACATATGTTTGTGCCATTATTTTCTTCAAGATTGGTCTGTACATACGAGTGTGCTTAAAAATTGAACCATAATCTCTGGATATGTATAAATAAATAGCCATAAATTCCTATTCCTACTTCACGGCATGCAATCATTGATTTGATGGCAATTTTTTTTTACTATTTGTATAGGTGCTGCCTGACGATGTGGACAGCGAGGATGAAGATGGCCAGAGGAGGTACAAGAGGCAAATCCTCAGGGAGCTTTATGCGGGAAAGCATAACAGGCGTATTCAGACCTGGAACGGCGGCTATGGATGCCCATTTTGCAACCAGAAGCTTCATGACGCATATCTAAGTGTTCTGACGCATGCAAGAGGACGGGCCGTTGGCTCCTCCAAGCAGAAGTATTCTCGCAGGGTGGCGCACGGCGCGTACGCCGAGTACCTGGAGAAGCTATAGGATCGTGCCGGCCACATGTCAGATGAGATGTGGGATGTATCGAACTATGTATGCTTGAGTATGCTTAATGACGGTTGAACTATGTACTTATGGTTGATCTATGCTTATGTACGTGTACACTTATTATCTATGTCTGAGTATGTTAAATATTTCGCCAAGTTTTGGTAAAAATTAGAACGGGGGACAAATAAACCAGGACGGAGGTAGTAAGTCAATCACACACGGTTCCAAAAATTGGAACCGTGTACAATGACTTTCATTTTGCCTACTGCGTCAATCACACACGGTTCGCTCTAGCAAACTGTCGCCCCCAAAATTCTTTGTGGGACAGAAAACCCTCACCACCCAATTCAAAAAAGAAAAAAGAAAACCCTCACCATCCCCACGTCACAAAAACCCTCACCCCGCTCGCCACCCCCTCGGCCCGTCCGGTACGTTCCCCATTCACACCTGCACAAGCTCCTCCGCGTCTATGCTATGGCACCTCCTATCGCGGCGGTAAACACATAGCTCGATGCCTGCCGCCGCCGCCATGCTGCCGGCAAATCCCACCGCATTTCGCCACTTCTGCTTGCCGCCGCCTATGGCCATCGACTTTCTCGACGCTGCTCGCGGTCGACCCAGCAGCTCCGCTCGGTTGGGGAATCTGCCGTACTGAGGGTTCTTTCTCATGGATGACAAGGTAACTAATTTTGCGAGATATTATCTCATCTCTTATCCGAGTTCATCTGCCTCCTTTAATCACTCGGCGGAAATCATCATGAATTCATTTTTATTCGAGCGGATTTGAAGGTTTTCTTTTATTCATAGAATGTATAGTGCGCAGACACTTCAGGACTTTGCAACCGCCGCCAGATATTCCATCTCTCCGTACCAGATAACTTGAGGACACGCGTGGTATGTTCAATCTCACCCAAATAGGTTGGCATGGCCTACTTTCCTGAACATATTCTAAATATTGCTACATTTGGATAAAAGGTGCCACATGCACCATATACGTCAAAGGGGATTTTCCCCCTCTCCTTTCTATATTAGGCAAATTAATGATGCATTGTTCTTTCGATTACTCTCATATTTCCATGATATCATGTTTACCCTATGTGTTTAATTATAGATTTTTGTCCTTCGATTTCAACTGCTGTACAGTTCTTTCAATTTGGGCCCATATTTGCATGTTACCATATTTTGTCTAACAATCCTACCATTTTCTTCAGAACAGCCCTTGCTATGCAACAGATTATGTAGTGCACAATTTTTCCCTTTCCATAGATCAAGGCTCCACGGATGTCATACTGCACACAAACCATGGATTTACAATCGTTGCTACTGTAAGACTTGATGAACGTGGTGAATCCTATTTTGGCACTGGTTTTGGAAAGAAATTGCAATTTTTTATGTACTGAAAGCTGGCACTAAAATTGCACTGCACATAAAAGGGCCTGGTCATGAGATATATGCTAACTTCCCCGACAAAATCATCCATCCAGACTTTGTTCGAAGTAAGTTTTCTTTTCAACTATCTGCATGTTGACTTACCCAGCAATGTCAAATGAATTGTAGTATTTAAGCAACCAATTGTTATTCTGTTTTCTTACTATATTCCTACCTAATAACTTCTAGTTACCAATACACTTTTCTATTGCCCTGTTTTAACTAAATATTCCCTGTACTCCCATTTCTATCTGAAAGCGCCGCTGACAAGGTGACTCAAGAGGTGGGGAACGGGGCTGCCAACAAGCGGATGCGGGATGAGCTAGAACCGCAAGCAACTCCAGCATGCCTAGACTTCATCAGCAGCCTCCCCGATGATATGTTGAAACTCATCATCTCCCTCCTCCCAGTCAAATATGGGGCACGGACAACCCTCCTTTCCCGGCGGTGGATGTCGGTGTCAAAACCGGCGGACCTCGGGTACGGGGTCCCGAACTGTGCGTCTAGGATCGATGGTAACAGGAGACGGGGGACACGATGTTTACCCAGGTTCGGGCCCTCTCTATGGTGGTAATACCCTACTTCCTGCTTGATTGATCCTCATGAATCTGAGTATTACAACAGTTGATCTACCACGAGATCGTAATGGCTAAACCCTAGAAGTCTAGCCTATGTGTATATGGTAATGAATGTCCCCTATGCAGACTATGCTCTCCGGTTTATATAGACACCGGAGAGATCTAGGGTTACATGGGGTCGGTTACATAAGAAGAAATCTTCACAGCTGGTCGCCTAGCTTGCCTTCCACGCCAAGGAAAGTCCAATCCAGACACGGGTATAGTCTTCGACCTTCGTATCTTCACAGTCCTTCAGTCCGGCCCAATGAATAACACGCCAGATGCCCGAGGACCCCTTAGTCCAGGACTCCCTCAGTAGCCCCTGAATCTGGCTTCAATGACGAGGAGTTCGGCGTGCAGATTGTCTTCGGCATTGCAAGGCGGGTTCCCCTTTCTCCTAACTCCAAGATAGTCTTCGGACGTGATGATTGTATCCGGACCTGTTACACAACCACAGGGAGAATATAATATTTGCACGAATCTAATCTGTCGACAGATTCTTTACAACATGACATTGTGTCTGTCCGGTCATAATTTCGAACCTTTTTTCATCTGCCATCCCACGTTTCGAGATGCGATTGCTATTGGCATGTCTTGTCGAAGCAGAGATCGTGTCCCCTTATTGCGGGATTATCATCAATGCGGGCATGGGTAACCCAACCGTGCCGTTTACACAGCCCTTGGGAATAGGCGAATCTTAAGGCGAGTGAGGAGGCGTTTAATATTTGCTGCCTTTATAAGGGGATAAGGATTCCCTCTTCCTCTTCTCACGCTCTCTCTCTGTCTCCGCCTTCCCGATCTTGAACTCCAGTGCCCAAGTTCTCATCTCCTTTCCACTCAAGCAACCATGTCCGGATCCGATGGTCAGGGCAAGTGGATGGTCTCCTCCATCAAGGAGGAGTACATTACTCAGCTCCGAGCGGCCGAATATTTGGCGAAGAGAATCGCCCACCGCTAGCCGGCCGAGGGACAAATCGTCCCCACGTCGGAGCCCAACGAGAGGGTAGTATTCCTTCCTCATTTCTTCCGCGGGCTAGGGTTTCCACTCCACCCTTTCGTCCACAGGCTGGTCTATTATTATGGGATAGATTTCCATGATCTGTCCCCGAATTCCTTCCTCAACATCTCGGCGTTTATCGTCGTGTGTGAGGCCTTCCTCCACATCCAGCCCCACTTCGGGCTGTGGCTCAAAGTCTTCAACGTAAAGCCGAAGGTGGTGGATGGCCAGCACGCGGAGTGCGGAGGAGCCATGGTGAGCAAGCTGTCCAATGTCTCCTGGCCCAAGGGCACCTTTGTGGACACGGTAAAGGAGTGACAGAAGTAGTGGTTCTACATCACAGAACCACGCGGCACTACTTGGGCCGCAACTGCCGAGTTCCGCTCCGGCGCTCCTATGCAACTCACCTCCTGGGTCGAGAAGAGTCCGGATTGGTGTTCACCTGACGAGATGATAGCATTGCAGACACGCGTTCAGAGCATGGTGACCAAGAATGTCAAGCTCGTCGATGTGATCCAGGTGATGTTAATTCGCCGGATTCTTCTGTAACAACGCCGAAGCCGCCCTCTGTGGGAGTTCAATTCGAAGAAGCACCAGACCTTGGTAAGGCTCTTCGAGACTACTCGCGAAGGCGCCTGGAAGTTGCTTTTTAAGGGCAACGAGAAGCCACCGGCCACAGATTCAGACCATGATCACGATTGTACACACCCCGCTAGCAAGGTATGTTATTTCTGACGTATCCCCAACCTCATTGTTTCGAGGATGATGTCTGAGCTTTTATTATTGCTCCTTCAGGACTGGATGGAGAGGGCAAAGCGGATCCAGTGTCCGGCTGCGCTGCCTGAAGAGCCAGTCATACCGCGTCTAGCGATGATGCTGGTGCCGGCACCATATAAGGCGCCGGAGAAGAAGGCCAAGAAGAAGGCAAAGGAGGCCAAGAGTGGCCTCCGCCGTAAGGGCACTTCGGACGTGGTGTCCGAAGACGACAAAACTCATTCCTCTGTCCCTGAGGACAATGACGAGGAAGAGGAGGAGGAGGAAGAAAACAATCCTCCCCTTGAGGAGAAGAATAAGAAGAAGAGGGCGGCTCCGGTGCATCTGGAGGCTGAGACGCCCAAGAAGGGGAAGGGCGTTCCAACAGCCAACACCGCGTGGGACGTTGACAGCAGTCCAGAATGACACCCCCGCACTAAGACCCAGGCCGCATCGTAAGTGACAGGGCCCTCTCGTGCGCACATCCAGCCCTTTCTCTCCATTATCTTGATGTAGTTAACTGTACTATTGCAGTCCGGCCCGCGACCTAATCCAGCGATCCTCGTCTGGAGGTTCGTTGGCTCCATCGGAGATGGCGAGCCAGTCGCCACCGCCTGCTTACTCCCCCGGGGCCAGGGACGACACCGAAGTGCTGTCCCGGAGGGCCGATCCGAACCGGGGAGGAGCCCGGGACGCTGTCCGGGACGCGCCACGAGGCGAAGCCTCCACTACCGGACACATGGAGGAGACGATCCCCATGGAGACTGGCGACGAGGGCCGCATCCAGTTTGGCCCTCAGTTGAATACGATTCCGGAGACCCATACGGCTCCGGAGTCGGGCGAGCCGCCCCCTTTGATGGAGGGGGGGTGCGCCGCTTCCGTCGGTGGTCCCTGTCCATCCAGGGGCGCCGGATAACCTGATGGAGGTGGTACGAGGCGCCTCCGTTATGGATAAGCACCATTTCCTTATGGGCGTGGTGATTGAGAAGGTTCAGTCCGTCAAGAGTGGACTGAGCGAAGCCTGCAGCAACCTGTTGACAGGTTTCGAGGTAAGTGACATAGAAAGAGAAAAAAACCCTATAGTCAGTAGCCCCTGAGACACTGTCCGGTGTTCGGCGAGAAGAACTGGATAGAGGATCTACCGTAGGAGACTAACATAGCATGTATGCATAAGCAGGCGTCGCTGTTGGCCGCAACCTCGCATGCTGTCGAAGTCTCTAAATTGAAGCAGAGGCTGGAGCGGACCGAGAACGAGCTCGGCGAGGTTACAATTCATCTTCAGGAGAAGCAAGGTGAGTAACGTCTTGCTGTGTGTTCGGAAAGCGTACGCGCTGTGTATTGACTGTAATGTCGTAATATGTGCAGGAGCCGCGACCGAGGTCGAGGCCTTGAGGAAGGCCTTGGGTGAGGCCATGGAGAAAGCTCCCCAGCAGCAGGCCACATGTAAGAAGCTCAAGGCCCGGGTCAAAGAAGTCCAGCAGGAGCTCCAAGATGCGATGAAAAAATGTGAGACCTTGGAGAATAATGTGTTGGCTCAAGAGGCCGAGCTCACCAAGTCTCGTCAGAGCGCGGAGACTGCACGGAATGAGGCCCAGGCCGCCCTCCAGGAGATCCAGGAGGCCAAGAAGATCACAGCGGGTAAGGCATTTAAGATGTTGAGCAAGTATGCGGAGAAGCAATACCTTTTACTAACCCGCGTTCGGAGTTCCCCAGGGGATTTTGCGGATCTACCACGCAGCGTATCAGATGCTGCAGCGTTCTACCGAGCCGAAGGAGGAGGTTCTATGGAGAAGCTATTCTAGTCGCAGTATGCGACACCAGAGCATCCCGTGTCCTTCACCGATCAGCTGAAGCAGCTGGCGGAGCTGCACTGGGTGGCCAAACTAGCCATGAAGGATGTGATGATTTGGCTATGGCCAGCTGAAGCTATGCCCGACAGCTACTTCAGACTCGTGAGGCGTCTAGTGGAGGCCTGTCCACGGCTGGACGTCGTCAAGCGCTCTGCCTGTATTGAAGGTGCCCGTATGGCCTTCGCTCGCTGCAAGATGTGGTGGGCGAAGATGAACATTGTTGAAGTTGCCAGCGGGCCGCCGGAGGGCAAGGAGCACCGCACACCCGAGCGATATTTCGCGGATGTCGTAGAGGGGTCTCGACTTGTGGTGGCACAATGTTCGCAGGACATTGTATTTGAATAAATGTATTCATGTTGCCCTTGCCTTGTATTATGGGAACAAAGTCAGTTTTTGTAAAATAATTTCATTATGCTTTGAATTGTTTCCTCCTGTGCGACCGTGTTATTTGTAATCTGGGGTTTGGCCAGTCGTCGGCTTCTGCCCTCTCGTAGGTAGTACGGTGTTCGGGATGGATTCTAAACAGTCTTGATCCAATTATAGAGTTGTTTAGCGCAACGAACAAGGCAATCGGACTGTATGGCTTAAACACCCTCACATAGCCATAGGAGTTTTATAATTAAGCAAGTGCGCAGCCCATGGTCCAAGCCGGGGTGCTGTCAGCATCTGATCGGGAAGTGTCGATCCTTCGCATGATGCGGAAAAAATCTCTAACGATTTTTTAACCCTCGAACAGCTGACTGGCTCTCGCCGTATCATGACAGTCAGTTTTCGGCTTTCTCTACTGAGGTGCTCATCCGGTTAAGGCCAAGGCACAATCGCAATAGTTCTCCCTTTACTACCCTAGCCGATAGAGCGGAATGTAGGGTAGCAAGCACAGGAGCCGGGCAACCCAACTATTGACCAAAGACATGATTCGGAGCCAATGCATATAATGCTAAATTCGGGGTGCCTAACTTATACATAAGAAGTGTTCGAACTTTACTTCCGTATTGTGGGGCGACAAGTAGCCCCTGGCGAATATGAAACGTACAGAAGAGTATCGATGCAGCAAATAAGCAGATCGAAATAAAACGGAGTAAGAAGCGAAAACCACAGGAACTGGGCCACAAACCATTTTTATTACAACTGGATGGATACGTCAGGGCGTATCCTGTACAGATGGTGCAAAAAGTATCCGGGCTATTTAACATGCCGGAATCAGCAGGGCGCAGCTTGGGGTCTTGAGAAATAACTATGAATACCATCAAGAAGAACGTTTAAAGGTTACCCTACACACCTGTGCTACTTGCCTCCGTTGTATGCCAATCCTCCTAAAGGACTTGCGATCAGGCCCGCGGAAAAAGGAACCTGAAAGAAGGAAAAGGTAAAAGTAAGTGTGTCCGGGGTCTGTCTGGCCGAACTGTAGACCCCGGGTTATCTTGTGCCTCCGTCAATGTCCATGGAATTTTGAGTGCGTAATTGTGTATGCGTGGTACGAATGCCCTACCTCATTGAGACTGGGACGGAGGGAAAATTGCTAGTCGAGCTCTTGACGAGCCGCGCCATCCTGTTGCAGTGTAGTCCGGGACCTCTTAATGATGTCTGAGGGCTCGACAGCCGTACTATGGTGCTCCTTGAGAAGGCCACTCTGTACTTCTGCTGCTAGGGCGGCGGTGTGCTCCTCTGTTCGGAGGGAGCGTTCTGTATTGCCATTGACTGTTATGACGCCGCGTGGACCGGACATCTTGAGCTTGAGAAAATCATAGTGTGGCACTGCGTTGAATCTAGCATACGCAGTGCGTCCGAGCAGTGCGTGATAGCCGCTGTGGAAGGGAACGATATCGAAGATTAACTCTTCGCTTCAGAAGTTGTCCGAAGAACCAAAGACCACTTCCAGTGTGATTAAGCCTGTACAGCGGGCCTCTACGCCTGGTATGACTCCTTTAAAGGTAGTCTTTGTTGGTTTGATTCGCGAGGGGTTAATGCCCATCTTCCGCACTGTGTCCTGATAAAGCAGGTTGAGGCTGCTACCCCCGTCCATCAGGACTCATTTTAGGTGAAACCCGTCAATAATTGGGTCGAGGACTAGTGCAGCTGAATCGCCATGTCGGATACTAGTTGGGTGATCCCGGCGATCGAAGGTGATCGGGAATGATGACCACAGATTGAATTTTGGGGCGACTGGCTCTACCGCATAGACGTCCCTGAGCGCTTGCTTACGCTCCCTTTTGGGGGTGTGCGTAGCGTATATCATGTTCACCGTTTTGACTTGAGGGGGAAATTTCTTCTGCCCCCCAGTGTTCGGCTCTCGGAGCTCTTCGTCCTCGTCCTCACTTTGTGATCCCTTTTCTTTGTTTTCGGCATTTAACTTGCCGGCCTGCTTGAAGACCCAACAATCCCTGTTGGTATGATTGGCTTGCTTATCCGGGGTGCCGTGAATTTGGCACGGACGGTCGAGTATGCGGTCCGGGCTAGAAGGTCCTTCATTGTTTCTTTTGTAGGGCTTCTTCCGTTAGCCGGACTTGGAGCCACTGAATCCAGCGTTGACTGTGGTGTCATCGGTGTTATTGCCATTGCTTCGGCGTTTGTGTCTATTGCGCCGGAGCTTTCTGGTGCTGTTCTTGGCCTCAGTGGGGCCTGCCTCGCTGGCTGTGTTTTTACTACGAGCCAGCCAGCTTTCCTCACCCGCGCAAAAGCGGGTCATGAGTGCCGTAAGGGCTGCCATAGACTTCGGCTTTTCTTGGCCGAGGTGGCGTGCTAGCCATTCGTCACGGATGCTGTGTTTGAAGGCTGCTAGGGCCTCGGCATCCGGACAGTCAACGATCTGGTTCTTTTTGGTTAGGAACCTAGTCCAGAATTTTCTGGCTGATTCTCCAGGTTGTTGAACTATGTGGCTTAAGTCATCGGCATGTGGTGGCCGAACATAAGTTCCTTGGAAGTTATCAAGGAAGGCCTCTTCCAAGTCGTCCCAGCTGCCGATGGAATTATCGGGCAGGCTATTTAACAAGTGTCGAGGTGGTCCTTTGAGCTTTAATGGGAGGTATTTGATGGTGTGGAGGTCATCTCCTCGAGCCATATGGATATGGAGAATGAAATCCTCGATCCATACTGCGGGATCGGTTGTGCCTTCGTATGATTCAATGTTGACAGGTTTGAACCCCTCGGGGAATTCGTGATCCAGTACTTCATCTGTGAAGCAGAGAGGGTGTGCAGCGCCTCTATACCGGGCCGCATCATGGCATAGCTCTGATGGAGTCCGTCTGCGGTATTCGGCCCGGGCTTGGTTAGGTTAATCACGTCCGAATAGGTGGCCGTTGTCGTGCCTCGAGGCACACCCTCACGATTCGTAGATCCTTCTTGTATGTCCTGCTCTGTCGTCCAGGATCTACCGGAGGTCGTACGTGTGACCCCAAACTCTTCCGTCTCTATTTTTGCGAGGCGGTGGGGCAGGCTGCTGTTCGGCCTGAGTTGCCGCTTTATCCCGGCCGCGGGGTGGCCGGTCGGCCGCCCTGTCTCGACCACGTGGTGGTCGTTCTGCATTACTCGAGGGAGATGTGTGCTCCGGTGCTTCCTCATCGAATTGAGGTAGCAATCTGCGTTTCGGGTAGCTCTTGGCTGGCGCCTGAGTCCGTATTCTTCGACTATCAGGACATCAGTCCATCTGTCGACGAGCAGATCTTGTTCAGCTTGAAGCTGTTGCTGTTTCTTTTTCAGGCTCCTTGCAGTGGATATGAGCTGAAGCTTAAAGCGCTCCTGCTCCAGAGGATCCTCGGGCACGATGAAGTCTTCGTTGCCGAGGCTTGTCTCCTCCTCAGAGGGTGGACGGTAACTATCGTCCTCTGAGTCTTCTTCTATGGCCTGTTCATCAGGGTTGTCTTGCCTGTTGTCATGTTCCTCCTGTTCGGATGTAGCTCCGACAGGTTCTTTGCTGTTTTCGGCGTCACCCGGAGTACTATTTTCTCTGGTGCTAGTATTGCTATCTTTTGAGCGGCGAGGCTTAGAACGGTGCTTGGGGCGTCGGAGCTTGGTCTGTATCTCAGAGGTTTTATTCGCATCTGGCTCTTCGTTGTCCTTGCCAGATCCTTTGGGTGTATCAACCATGTACACGTTGTACGAAGAGGTAGCCGTCCAACGTCCGGTGAATGGTGGGTCTTGGCCTTGCTCCATATCGGCATCATCGTCCATACCGTCGATGTCTTCGGGACCATAGTCAAGCACGTCGGTTAAGTCATTGACAGTGGCTATGAAGTGGGTGGCGGGTGGGAAGCAAAATTCCTCGTCATCCGTCTCTAGCTCGAACCGGACATAGTTCGGCTGTAAGTCCTTCTCTGAGGACAAATTCTTTAAAGATTTTAGCACGTCACCCAAAGGCGAGTGCTGGAAAACGTCAGCGGCGCTAAACTCGAAGATCGATAACTGATCTAGCTCGGTGTCCGCAGGCGTACACAGTCCGGAACTTATAGCCGGAGACACGTCCGAAGTTCCATTAAAGTGAATATTGCAGGGCATTGAATCCGTGTGCGGCTCTAATGCCGCGGACTCTGCGGCCTCGGATGGCATGATCTGCTTTGACTCCAAGTCCGCTGCAGTAGCAGGAACCATCTCCTGGGTGTGATCCGATGACAGATTTAAGTCACGTTCATCAGGGTGAGGGGGAGCGATTGCCGCAGGCTCAAATCCCTTGAAGATCAAGTCTCAACGGATGTCCGCGAGGTAGTTCAAGCTTCCAAATCTGACCTGATGGCCAGGGGCGTGGCTATCGACCTGCTCTAGATGGCCAAGCGAGTTGGCCCGCAGTACGAAGTTGCCGAACACCAAGGTTTGTCCGGGGAGGAAGGTTTCTCCCTGAACGGTGCCATTACAGACGATCGAAGGGGCCGTCGAGTCCTTTGCTGATGGCATAGTGGAACTCTCAATGAAAGCACCAATGTCGGTGTCAAAACCGGCGGATCTCGGGTAGGGGGTCCCGAACTGTGCGTCTAGGATCGATGGTAAAAGGAGACGGGGGACACGATGTTTACCCAGGTCCGGGCCCTCTGTATGTAGGTAATACCCTACTTCCTGCTTGATTGATCTTGATGAATCTGAGTATTACAAGAGTTGATCTACCACGAGATCGTAATGGCTAAACCCTAGAAGTCTAGCCTATGTGTATATGGTAATGAATGTCCCCTATCGGGACTATGCTCTCCGGTTTACATAGACACCGGAGAGATCTAGGGTTACATGGGGTCGGTTACATAAGAAGGAATCTTCACAGCAGGTCGGCTAGCTTGCCTTCCATGCCAAGGAAAGTCCAATCCGGACACGGGTATAGTCTTCAGCCTTCGTATCTTCACAGCCCTTCAGTCCACCCCAATGAATAACAGCCGGACGCCCGAGGACCCCTTAGTCCAGGACTCCCTCAGTGGCGCCCCCTATGGAACTCCAGCCCTCTCAACCTCATCGACACCCACGAGCTCTGCCATGGCTATCGCAAAAGCATGGATGCATTCTCCAAGATCCTTGACACTCACCTTGGCCCAACCAAAGGCCTTAGAATGGGCAAGTTCCGTTCCAACGGCAAGGACCAAGCCAAACTTGACGACTGGTTCCGATCCCCCGCCTTAGATCAGCCCGAGGAGCTCACATTTGATGATGCGCATATGCGGTCGCTGCCAACGTCCGCACTCCGCCTCGCGCCCACGCTGCACATCGCCAAGTTCAGGAACCGCCATTTCCCGCCCCTTAATGACGCGCCCGCTCTTATTCTACCACGACTTAAGCACCTCCAGCTCGTCACCGTCTGCCTCTCAAAGGGTGACATGGAGCGCCTGCTCCATGGCTGTACTGCACTCGTGTACCTTCGTCTTCAGGCGATCAGTGGGTTGACTACCTTCCACATCACTGATACGTCTCCAACGTATCTATAATTTTTGATTGTTCCATGCTATTATATTATCCATCTAGGATGTTTTATATGCATTTATATGCTATTTTATATGATATTTGGGACTAACCTATTAACCTAGAGCCCAGTGTCAGTTTATTTTTTTCCTTGTTTTTGAGTATCGTAGAAAAGGAAAACCAAACGGAGTGCAATTGACCTGAAATTTCACGGCGATTATTTTTGGACCAGAAGAAGCCCACGGAGTATCGGAGATGGACCAGAAGATTCCCGATGCACCAACGAGGGTGGGGGCGCGCCCTACCCCCCTAGGCGCGTCCCACTACCTCGTGGCCGCCTCGGAGACCCCCCCTAACTTGTTCCCGATGCCAAAAATCCCTATAATTAAAGAAACCCCCGAAAAGAAACCTAGATTGGGAGTTCCGCCACCGCAAGCCTCTGTAGCCACCAAAAGCCAATCGGGACCCTGTTCCGGCACCCTGCCGGAGGGGGGATCCCTCACCGGTGGCCATCTTCATCATCCCGACGCTCTCCATGATGAGAAGGGAGTAGTTCACCCTCGGGGCTGAGGGTATGTACTAGTAGCTATGTGTTTGATCTCTCTCTCTCGTGTTCTTGATTTGGCACGATCTTGATGTATCACGAGCTTTGCTATTATAGTTGGATCTTATGATGTTTCTCCCCCTCTATGTCCTTGCGATGAATTTGAGTTTTCCCTTCGAAGTTATCTTATCGGATTGAGTCTTTAAGGATTTGAGAACACTTGATGTATGTCTTGCATGTGCTTATCTGTGGTGACAATGGGATATTCACGTGATCTACTATGTATGTTTTGGTGATGAACTTGCGGGTTCGGTGACCTCTTGAACTTATGCATAGGGGTTGGCACACATTTTCGTCTTGACTCTCCGGTAGAAACTTTGGGGCACTCTTTGAAGTTCTTTGTGTTGGTTGAATAGATGAATGCGAGATTGTGTGATGCATATCATATAATCATACCCACGGATACTTGAGGTGACATTGAAGTATTTAGGTGACATTAGGTTTTTGGTTGATTTGCGTCTTAAGGTGTTATTCTAGTTCGAACTCTAGGATAGATCGAACTGAAAGAATAGCTTCATGTTATTTTACTACGGACTCTTGAATAGATCGATCAGAAAGGATAGCTTTCAGCTGGTTTCGTACCCTACCATAATCTCTTCGTTTGTTCTCCGCTATTAGTGAATTTGGAGTGACTCTTTGTTGCATGTTGAGGGATAGTTATATGATCCAATTATATTATTATTCTTGAGAGAATTTGCACTAGTGAAAGTATGAACCCTAGGCCTTGTTTCCTAGCATTGCAATACCGTTCACACTCACTTTTATCGCTTGTTACCTTGCTGTTTTTATAATTTCAGATTACAAAAGCCTATATCTACCATCCATATCTATTATCTATTATCTATTATCTATCTATTTCTATCTATCTATCTATCTATCTATCTATCTATCTATCTATCTATTATATTATATTATATTATATAATTAAAGCGTAAGTAAAATAAGACACCACGTTCATCCACATAGATTAAATTATCTCAGTCGTTAATTTTAGATTTTAACGGCTTAGATTTTAAAGATATAGCGTTACATACAAATATTGTTTTGTACAACTATTTGGCATGTCACACAATATAGTTTGACACGTCTATCATCCAATTCATATGCCTTTTCTATTAAAAAAATCTGCTCAAAACAATCTGGCGTGAGACTGCATAGTATGGTTGCCAACTACGAGGAGGAGACCAAGCAACCCACACAAAAAAACCGAGTCCGAGCAGAATAATACATCTGATCATGCTATGATTTCAGCATATTAATCAATCTGGACTTCTTTTTCTGCGTTATAGAAAAATCAATCCGGAAACGAGTCACCACACATTCTCTGATGTGATAGATAAAAATACTTGATCCGTAAAGCATCAAAATAGATGTATGTACGCAAGGACATGAGGGCTCATGCTGAATACAGTACAAGTCTCATGGAGAGTCCATGTGCGTTTCAAATCCAATTCAAGTTCCAAAAACAACACCTCTTCCACCCACGTGAGGTAGAGTCCTCTCCTCCCGTAATAAAAAAAGAGACGAATATACAAACACATCTAATCGTCCCTTCCAGTCTCCAACGGCGGTGCAAGGTGGGGAATAGTCACATGCCTCCGCAGCATACTGGACGAATTCTGGCGCCGCAGCGGCAGCGACAGCGGCACAGCTCCACATCGGACACTACTAACTCGACCATGTACTTCCATCTGATTGTTGTGTTGCTGATGTTCAACTGCTAGATTGATGGCGTCACGGGCTGCTTCTATCCATGTCAAAGCTTGGACGATTGCGTCACTGCTTCGTCATCAGGTAGCAATAGGACCCTGAACAAAATCTATTAGCCATCTCTGATCCCCGGAGGACACCCTATCAACTGCATGCTTCGAGGGGTAGTTAATCTGGTAAGCATCCGAGATGCAAAGGTTTTTTTTTGGTCTATAGCAATCTTCAGTGGTAATTTCAATCTTTCTCATGTAAATTGATAGGAATAAGTTCAAATTTGCTATTTATCAGGTGCTAATTCCTTACTGCAGAAGCTTACATACATGTGGATATTATCTATCACATAATATATGACTAATTTGGATGTTATACCCATGCTCATTCATCATTGTTCGATTATTCTAAAACAGGTCTGCCTATGAATAACAGGATGTGTTTTTAAAAGTAATACATAATTGTACTTATACAGATTATTAGATTGGTGACTTACTCTCTTAATTAGTCATGAAAAGCAGGCAACCTCGCGCCATCCCAAAAAGATCTCAAACTACTCATGGTATTCCCTGTCACAGTTTCGACCTAGCTCGACTGTGACCATCACCTCCAGCAGGTAAGCTTCCATGACATGCCACTAGCGCCGCCGATGTCACCTGTCCATGCTAACACAGTTCATCACTACGTGCTGGCTTGATCCAGCCGGTATTGTTCCAAATATATTCTTTCTTAATTAGAACCTGCTGTTAGATTATCCAATCCATTTAGCATCTACATCAGGTTTGTGACAGATCTGATCAGGATTTTTTTTTATGTATTTCTAATCCAATGTTCCTTCCACCTTACTGTAGTGTTGTTCAATGCAGACCTACCATGTAGTCAAGCTAAAGGAGCAACAAACTCAATTCCTAATGGTTTAATATCTATTTTATTCCCAGTTTTATATAGGGCATTATATATGTAAGCCTTCATATTTCTGTAGTATCTCAGCACGAAAAAACCATTAAAAAATTCATATTTTTTGGCTCAAAAGAAAGGTACAAGAAGTAAACAATTTGACAAACCTAAGGAGTTTTGTTTGTAGTATCTGGACATGACAACATGAAGATAGAAAAAGACACACTAGTTTCTGCTCCAAACACACACATAACTATTTTTTGTTGTAAAATGTTTACTAAGATGGGCCTTGATCAAGAAAAAGATGATCCATAAAATGCAGAAGGAAGTTTGAAATATGCTAAATCTTGCAAATCATGTGTTGTAGTAACAGCCTATTTCTTCAGCGTAGACACTTTGATCTGATCTTAAGTCATTGTTAAGATCACCATTAGATCTAAGACAACAAAATTGAGTAAACACTGTTATGGTGTTTTAGATTTCCTCTTAATGGAAAAAATATGTTTTTCTAAATCATAATTTTGAAGAGAAACTCAAAGACATACATATGCGCTATTATACATGGAAGAAGCTACTATTATACATGGAGGAGGACATATATGCATAACTCTTTGTATAAAGTGCACGTAATTTATGTTTTTGACACTCCCAAGCCTGTCTTTTCTTCAAGATTTTCAGAAACAGAAGGTACATATGTGTGTACTGAGAAGGTGACATCATCTACTATTTTCAAATCACCGCTTCACATTTGCATTTATAGCAACTATAATGTTCAATCTAATACTCCCTCCTATCCGGTTAATTGGGCTCATCTTGCAAATCACATATAAAATTCCTCAGAAAAAAGGAGGACCTAATTAAGTGATATACAACATATTAAGGCTACATGCATGGCCCTCTCACTCCTTCATGCATTGGTTGATTTTACATTGTGAACCGAAATTTGACACAATCTAATTTGGGGATAGCTATATTTACATATTCTCAAGATAATGAGCCTTACAAATAGGAAAATTATAATTTTTGGAATAGGCCCTTTAAACTGGAACGGAGTATGTAGTAGGATAATTGGGCAGTACAACTACTACGTAGCCTTTTCTAATTCTAATGGGTAGAAAGACTTAGCAGCCCGGATATGTATATGAGCGGATTATTATTATAGTGCAAGCCATGATATCATTGCTGAGGGTACCAATACAAAAATCATACGGCTGTTTGGCTGCAAAACTAAATAAAAAATTATAAGAGTTTATACTACATATAATAAAAATATGTGTGAGGTAGACAAAAAGTAAGTCGTTTATATATATAAAAAATTTGACAAAAAAATATTGGTTCCATAAATATATCATGAATAAGACGAAACTTTAAAATATATTTGTATTCAAATTATCAAAACTTCTAAATAAAATAAATTATTTATACTATCCAAGACTTACTACTAATGACATTGGCAACCTACCATGCCTAAGATTATCAACATGCATGTGTGGAACAATGTGTAGGAAAATAATTGAACGAGGGTTGGACAAAGACAAGTTGAAACGTATGGTAGATTTGAAAGAATTAAAATAGATGCATGCAGGGCAAACAGTTCAATACATGCAAGACATCGACTAAGAGGACCAAGCATGCATATGATGTTTCAACGTGATACATGTGTTAGATGTGTATCGTACAGGAATCAAAATGATGTTGTAAGTGTAACAGTAGAGATTGGATCCGATCGACATGTCATATAAAATTTGAAATAAGTCATTTCAGTTGTGCTAAATCATAAGTCATAGCAAAACAGCATGGCTTCGCAGAATAATTAGACGAACAAAAAAGGTGAGCGAGAAACAGTGTTTCAAAACAAATGTCGTACAGACAAACCATGTCAAAGTTTCATATTACATATTTTAGTTGTGCTAAGGAGATATTGCTCAATGCAAAATAGCATATAAATGGCAAATAAGACTGGACATTATGAGCAAGCCAGCCACGTAATGTGTTTTAGTGATAGGTCTAGCCACGCAAATGCGCGGGTCACACTGCTAGTTGCACTTGTATCACCATCTCTTCGCCGAATTAGTGCACCTATACAATTTACCATTATATTGGGTGTGTTGGGGACGCAAGAGACTCTTTGTTATTTGGTTGCAGGGTTGTTTGAGAGAGACCATCTTCATCCTACGCCTCCCACGGATTGATAAACCTTAGGTCATCCACTTGAGGGAAATTTGCAACGGTCCTACAAACCTCTGCATTTGGAGGCCCAACAACGTCTACAAGAAGAAGGTTGTGTAGTAGACATCAATCACCTCCATGACTCTCTGTACTATTTATGTGTGTTGCTGGTGCGGCAAGAAGACATCACAAGATGTGTACCACGGTATGGTCAATGAGGACACACCTGCACTTGAGAGATTACTTGTAGTTGATCAAGAAGGTCCAACAAGAATCAGTGTCATTTCTGCGCCGAAATTGACAGTGGTGGGCTACTCGTCTGACAAATACTCTGAACTTGTTATTGGATTCACACCCATTCAGGTACAACAGCCGCCTTCCAGCTCTCCTTCTACAAATTAACATTGTTTGTAATTTTGAAGATGTTTGTTCGTTTGTCATCCAGAAAACTAGCTGATAACTTGTCTAGGCTTGAAAATGTGCCTGATGACCCACTACCTATTGATGATAGTTTTCCTGATGAGCAGTTAGCTGCAATAAATGTTGCTCATAACACTCATTGGTATGCTGACTATGCTAATTACATTGTTGCTAAATATTTACCACCTAGCTTTACATACCAACAAACGAAAAAATCTTTTATGATTTAAGACATTACTTTTGGGATGATCCATATCTTTATAAACAAGGATCAGTAGATGGTATTATTAGACCTTGTGTACCTGAGCATGAACAGGGACAAATCCTACAGAAATGTCACTCCAAAACTTATGGAGGGCATCACGCTGGAGATAGAACTGCTCACAAGGTATTGCAATCTGGATTTTATTGGCCTACTCTCTTCAAGTATGCCCGTAAGTTCGTATAATATTGTGATGAATGCCAAAGAATAGGTAATACCGGTAAGCGTCAAGAAATGCCTATGAATTATTTACTTGCTGTTGAACCATTTGATGTTTGGGGATTTGATTACATGGGAACTTTTCCTTCCTTTAATGGGTACACACATATTTTGGTTGCTGTTGATTATGTTACTAAATGGGTAGAAGATATTCCAACCAGTAGTGCTGATCACAACAACTCTATTAAAATGTTTAAGGAAGTTATTTTTTCCAAGGTTTGGAGTCCCTAGATATTTAATGCCTCATGGTGGTTCCCACTTTATTCATGGTGCTTTCCGTAAAATGCTTGCCAAGTATGATGTTAACCATAAAATTGCATCACCTTATCATCCTCAGTCTAGTGGTCAAGTTGAACTTAGCAATAGAGAAATAAAATTCATTTTGCAGAAGACTGTCAATAGGTCTAGGAAGAATTGGTCTAAGAAATTAGATGATGCACTTTGGGCTTATAGAAGAGCATACAAAAATCCTATGGGTATGTCTCCTTATAAAATGGTGTATGGAAAAGCTTGTCATTTGCCTCTAGAGTTAGAACATAAAGCATATTGGGCAATCAAAGAGCTCAACTATGATTTCAAACTTGCTGGTGAAAATAGGTTATTTGATATCAGCTATTTAGGTGAATGGAGAACCCAAGCTTATGAAAATGCTAAGTTATTTAAAGAAAAAGTCAAAAGATGACATGATAAAAGAATCCAAAAGCATGAGTTTAAAGTCGGATAATATGTTCTTTTGTACAACTGTCGTTTTACATTCTTTGCAGGAAAACTCCTCTCAAAATGGGAAGGCCACTATGTCATCGAGGAGGTTTATCGTTCTGGAGCTATCAAAATAAATAATGCCGAAGGTACTAACCCGAACGTTGTTAACGGGCAACGAATAAAGCATTATATCTCAGGTACGCCCATTAATGTTGAAAGTAATACTATTCAAACTTTGACACGAGAAGAACACATAAAAGAGTACTTCCGGAACACTCCGAAATCGTGAAAATAAGGAGGTACGTGATACGGTAAGTAAATGGACTCCGAAAAATCCGCAAAAATATTTTTTTGTCAGTTTTGGAGTATTTAGAAAAATAGGAAAATAACAAACTTCCAGGAAGCGTACCCTGGTGGGCACAAGACACCATAGCGCGCCTGGCACCAGGTGGGTTGTGCCCACCTGGGGTACATTCCGTATTCCATTTTTCTACAGTTTGCTTGTTTCCCAAGATAAAAAAATTCTTTATATACCCCCGAACCTGTTGATCACTGTATTTCTGTTCCCTTTTCTTGCTATTTTCGGTCAGATCTGTTGAGCCAGGCATCATGTCTTCTTCTTCCTCCAACAACATGGAAGAGGATGCTTGGTTGATGAAGATCGAGCTGAAGAGAGAAGAGCCCGCATAAGCCGTCAAGGGAGATGAGAACAAGGAGGCTACCGTAGATCAAACCCCGGTGTTCGAGCAAGCACTGCCAACCGAGGAGGAAGAAGAAGATATCCTTACACCTTACTATGCTCATCTTACTCCTACTGGGATTGAAGCCTTTCGCATCATTGAAACGGTTTGTGTGCAAAATAAGTATCTCACCCGTGAAAATATTCTGCATCAAGAGCACATCATCCACCTCCGGGGCGTCATCCATCGATTGGAGAATCTCTTGATCCTTCAGAACATGATCGCTTCATCACCACCACCTTCTTCTTCATCACCAAAATAGAATTGAGTATCGGGTATGGGCACTCCCTTTGGCTTCCGCCAAGCTTGGGGGAGCTGCCCCGGTATCGTATCATCCCCACTATCTTCTGCTTTTACTTATTTTAGTTTGATCCTTTTGCTTTACATGAATAAAGATTTAGTTCGATCCCTTCTTTTCGAGAGTTTGCTTAGTGATCTATCATTGTAATTGTGTGCGAGATATATAATAAAGTTAGTTTGAGTTTTTGCTTTCTTTACTTTCATGTTGCAAATCAAAAGAAATAAAATAAATAAAAAGAAAGGAAGTAAATAAAAGAAAGGAAACGAATGAAAAAGATCATATGCTAATCTTATGGTAGGTGATGACACCACAAAAGGAAAAGTATAAGTAAATTTTTTTGTTGAAGATTGAAAAACATAGCATTAGTCAATGATGCAACTCATGAATGAATTAATAAGGGAAGAGAAGATTCACATATAAATATACTATCCTAGAAACCTTTTGTGATTGTGAGCCCTCATCAAAATATTATATGCCAAAATTGTTGATGTTGGACAAGGAAGACAACTTAATGGTTTTTGTTTGTTTATATTCACATAGAAGTCATATTGTCATGGATCCTTTAACATGTGGTGCTTGCCCCCTATCTTTGCTAGCCAAAAATTCTGCACTAAGTAGAGATACTACTTGTGCATCCAAAAACCCTTAAACGCAAATCTTATTTTCAAGATTACACCATACCTACCAAGGGATTGAGCAAGATCCCTCAAGTAAGTTGTCATCGGTACAAAAATGCAATAAAAATTGCTTCTAAAAGTGTGAGATCATTTATTGTAAGAGAAAATTGAGCGTTGTACGAACTTGTGATGGCGAAAAATGAAAGCAACAGTGTCGGTGTGGACGACACCTATGGGATCACAAGAATCCCTACTACGGTTGCCGGGGCGCGGGGTTGCGAAAAGAGCAGGGCTAGTAGATAGCACAAAGATCGTTTACCTAGGTTCGGGCCGCGAGGATGCGTAAAACCCTAGTCCTGCTTTGGTGGGTTTATTTCAGAGAGTTCTTGAGCTCTCGAACTAGCTGTGGTCAGTGCGTGGTTCGAAAGAGCCGAATCCTTCTCCAGTATGTCATGGGCCTCCTTTTATAGTCCGAAGGGGCTGCCACAGTGGCGCACAGGAGGTGGAAAGTCAGATGCCCTGAGCTTATCGTCAGACATAGGACAAGACGCATTAAATGCGTAGCTTAGGTGCCCCTTGCTTTATTGGGGACGGGGGCGAGGTCCGTCCCGTCCGTCGCCTCTCCTCCTTGCTTCGACACGCGCCTTGGCCAGCGATGCGTGTGGCGCCATGTAGGCAGGCAGGCAGCTGAGGTGGCACAGTGGTGGAGCCTTCACGAAGATCTGCATGCCGCCATGTAGGCGCTTGATGAGTTGGACTGGGGGCTGCATGTTGCCACGCAGGTGCCCGCCCAGCTGGTTGGGCTGGGAGCTGCATGTGAACGGCGGTGGAAGCTTGGTTGGCACGGGCCTGGCGATGGCCCTGCTAGCGTCCTTGGTGAGGGCCTTGCCGTGTGGCCCGGCAAGGGTCTTGCCGTGGCGCGCTGTCGTCCCTGGCAAGGGCCTTGCCGAGGGTTTGGTGGCCTTCCTCGGCAAGGATCTTGCCGAGGATCGTCATCTTCTAATCCTCATCTGATCTTGAATATGTCTTCACAAAGATCTGCATGCCAACACAGAGGTGCCTTCCAGATCCCTGGCCCCACGTGGATGATGGCGTTGGGGACCGTGGGCTCAAGGGTGGCTCGCTCTGTTGGTGTGGGGCGAGCTGCCCCGGCAAGGGTCTTGCCGGGGGAACCTGCTTCGTCCCTCTGCTCTTTGTGGTCTTGGCCTTGGCGTTGCTCTTATTATCTTGGGCTTTGGTCTTACCTTGGCTCACCTCCCCTGTTCTGCTTGGCGTGACCGTAGGCGCGGCTCCGACTGCCCGTGCACAGGTATAGGGGTACAAAAACGCACCTTTCTTTTTGTACACCGACAGGAGCCCCCAGGCTTGGGCCACACATAAGCGCGACACGTTGTTGGGCCAGGCCCAAAACGGTACGCGGGCAGGCGGGGCGGTTTTTACCACGGTAAAACATTTCACGCGCGGCGCTTCCCACGACCCGCGCGCGCGGCGTGACGTGGAGTGGTGTGCGTGACGTGGGCGGCATGCGTGGGGCGGTTTCCACACAAATGCATCACATCACAGTAATAAGGTGGCTTGCGCCTTCCCCGTAAAAAGAGGGAGGGGAATCCTCTTGCTTCTGCTTCTTCCTCTCACTCGCCATGGAGAAGGGGAATCCTAGTCCCTCGACGGTGGCGGCGAGGGTCGCCGCCCGACAGCGCGTCCCTCCTCATCTTGAGCCCGCGATGGTGGAACCGGCCGCGAGGGGAAGGGGGAGGGGGTGAGGTCGTGGGCGAGGTCGGGGCAGAGGTCGTAGTGCTCGGAGAAGAGGAGGACGGGGCGGTGCGCCGGCTTCGCCCCCGCCAATGATGCCTTTTCCAATGGAAGTCCATGTCGGAGACCAGCCCCATGAGTTTTTCATCAGGCTGCGCCGGCCTCCACGTCGCCGTCTTCGTCTTCCCGCCCCGTTCGCTCGGGAGATGGAGCGTGACCCGCCCCAGTCCCTCAGGTTGCACATGAGGGGTTGTGGGAATGGGGGCACGCATGCCGATGTCGACTTCCCGGCTGCTCGGGTCATGTACCTCCGTCATGGGTGGAAGACGTTCGCTCGCATCCACAGCCTGACGGCGGGGCTCGTCCTCTACTTCAAATTAATGGAGGACGGCCTGCTCTCCGTCAAGGTCTTCGGCGACTTCGGGACTCGCCTGAAGTGCTGCGTGGAGAGCTCCTCCGATGGCGATTCCGACGATGGAAGCTCTACCTCGAGCAAAAGTGATGAGGAGGACAGCAGGGAAGACGGAGGGGACGAGTCCGACTGGCGTCGGATCCCCCATGCCTGGGCGGGTGCGGCAGCAGCAACATCTGCACCTTGCCGCTCCTCCGGCAGAGTTTTGCCGGGGGTGGGGCCAGCTCCTTGAACTTCTCGGGGCCGTCTCCTTGGGCGGCTGGCGTCGGGAGGCTACGGAAGAGGAAGAGGGCGGGCGGCAAGGACGTCAACCCGGAGTACGCGGGCACCGACGCCTTTGTCGCGTACTGCCGGTCCTGCCGCCTCGTCTTCCAGCTGCTTTTCCGGCACCGTCATCACCAGCCTACCCGGGGGCGGCCACTGAGGTGTTCTCTTGGTGCTTTCTGCTGCTCGTAGCTTGCCTAGGCGCCCCTTTTGTCCTCTCGCCTCCTTGACCTGCCTCCTGAGGAGAGGGACAAGAAAGGGATCACGGGCACCTTATCTCTTTTTTAATCTGTAAGCCTTCGGGCCTTGTTAAATTTAGAACTTGTAATCCCCTTGATCATGTTTTTCATTTCGTATGAACTGTACCTGTATGGGATGTTTTTAATGAAAAAGGGATGCTTGCCGGGTTTTTCGTTCGTCGGTAAACCCCACGACAAGGAGCGAATCCTTGTTATTGTTTAAGATAAACGTTTTTCGCCCGGCAACAGGCCTTGCCTTCCCCCCACTCCACTCGACCGTTCTCGCGCTCTTGGCGGAGGCAGGGATGAAGTGGGCTTTAGGCTCCTCGGTCTACCTCCTTGCCTCCGCGGCTACAACAAAATCCGGACCCAGGAAATAATTCCTAGGTATAGGAAAAAGGGGAGCACGGCAGCCTAGCGATAAAAACGAGGTTTCACATGCCCCAGTCATGTTCCGAAATGCATGACAGAGGATAAAAGACTTATCTGGATCTGCAGCCCCCGGCAATCTCCTCTTGCCGTGGCTGGATCCTTGTGCTTGCAGCCCCCGGCAACTCTGGTTTGCCGGGGTCAGGACGCCGGTCCGTTTCGTTTCTTCCAAGTAGCCCTGCAGAAGTGCTCATGTGCCCTACGAACAAAAGGAGGTCAAAAGAGAAACAGATAGACGCGCACTCGACCTCTAAGCTAGGGGTTAGTCGCTGCTGAGCACTATCAACCCTAACCAAGGAAGAGACTCGACCTAGCATGCATGCTATGACTTAGGGCACCAGCGCTTCATTTATTTATGCTCAGGGTCTGCGCCTGGCTTTGTACGAAGGGTTACATGCCTTGCCAGCAAAGCTTGTACAAAAGGTGGCTTGCCGGGAGGCCCGACAAGCCGCGCCTTATGGGTAAAACTTGTGAAGATGCTCGATGTTCCAGGAGTTGCTCACTTGGACGGCATCTTCGGTCTCCAGGCGGACTGCGCCGGGCCTGGTGAGTCGTATTAACCGATAAGGGCCTTCCCACTTTGGCGTCAACTTGTTGGCATTCTTGGCCGACTGAACGCGCCGAAGAACAAGGTCGCCTTCCTCAAAGCTTCGGGCATGAACCTTGCGGCTATGGTAGCGGCGCAAGGCTTGCTGGTAGCGCGCTGCTCTCACAGCCGCCCGAAGACGATCTTCCTCAAGGCGCGTCGCGTCATCTTGGCCCAACTGTTGTTGCTCAAGCTCATCATAAGCGAGCACTCGTATATGAGTTCCGTGGGGAGAACTGCTTCTGCCCCATAGACCAGGGCAAAAGGTGTCTGGCCGGTGGCTCGATTTGGCGTCGTCCTGATCGACCAAAGAACCGCCGGCAATTCATCAATCCAGCGCCTTCCACTCTTGTGCAGCTTGTCAAAAGTCTTTGTCCTTAGGCCTCGCAACACTTCATCATTCGCCCTCTCCGCTTGGCCGTTGCTCCGTGGGTGTGCCACGGAAGCAAAAAGACCTTGCTGCCGACATCTTGAATGTATTGCATGAAGGTGTGGCTCGTCTCTAGATCTCTCGCTGTTGTCAGTAGAGCTCTCTGGCATGTCCTCGATGGCAGCACAACACTCCGAAGAGGTGCAATTGCCAGAGTGGGTGCGAGATGTCTTGCCGGGCTTCTTCCCCCTCCCGGGGCTTCAGCGGGAGGAACAGGTGCCTCGGCGGCAGCTGCTGCAACTGCCTCCCGATAGAGTTGGTCGGCGCAAATCAGCGCGTCCTTCTTGTCGGACGGGACGGAGATGATGGTCAACGGCCCGGGCATCTTTAGCATGTTGTAGGCGTAGTGTGACGCTGCCATGAACTTGGCTAGTGCCGGGCGGCCGAGGATCTCGTTGTAGGGCAAGGGGATCTCGGCCACGTCGAAGACGATCTTCTCCATCCTGTAGTTCAACTCTCCTCCAAATGTCATGGGCAGTGTGACCTTTCCCTTCGGCTGGATCCTCCCCGGATTGACCCCTTGAAACGTGCCCGTTTCCTTGAGGTCTCCATCAGGGATTTGCAACCTTTTGATCACGACAGGCGAGATCAGGTTCAGGCCGGCCCCGCCGTCAACCAACATCTTGTTCACCCTGAGGTTGCGTATTGTTGGGTGAGACCAACAATGGCAAACACCCGACCGCGGTAGTGTGGTCAGGCTGGTCCTCGGCATCAAAGATGAGGGGCGTGCTGGACCACTTCAGCGGCTTCTGAGCGTCGAACGACGGCTCTGCTGCTGTAATCTCACGCGCCCACTGCTTGAGCTGGCGGTGAGAGGTATGCAGCGAGGCGCCGCCATTGATGCACATGGCCTCCGTAGCCTTCTGGAACCCTTGCTCACCAGACTCGTCGTCCTCATCATGATCATCGTCTTCTTGTTTCTTGTCGCGGCCCCGGGCGAGCCTCTCTTGCTGGTTGTCCTTACCGGGGCGGCCTCCTTGGCCGCCACGCTTCTTGCCGGATCCTTCAGCACCGTCCTGGTCCTTCTCCTTGTCCCGCCTCTCGTACTCAGCCTTTTGCTTCTCAGCAAGCAGCTCGACTTGTCGGCAGTTCTGGAGGTCGTGGCCCTTGGTGCGGTGGATCTTGCAGTATTGCTTGCCGGAGCTCCCTGGCTTGTCGGTAGCCGCCAAGGCCCGGTAGGCGGCGCACCCGGCAATCTCCTTGGTGGGAGAGCCTGCCTTGACCTTCTTGCCGGCACCGTGTCGTCAAATCCATCAACGGCAAGCACGGCCTTGCCCTTGCGTTTCCTGTTGTGATGCCATCCCTTCTTCATCGGGGTAGCGGCGTCCTCATCGGTAGAGTCGGTTTCCGCGCCGGCGTCTTCGCCGGGGTACTTCCTTCCCTCTTCAGCCCAGGCGCATCTATCGGCCAGAACGTAGAGCTAGGCCACATCCTTAACCATGGTCATCGCCAGCTCCTCGCACATCTTCCGATTGCGCACCTTGTGGTGGAACGCGCTAATCACAGCGACGGGATGAACGTTGGGGATGTTGTACTACACCCGCCTGAATCTCTGGATGTACTTGCGCAGGGTCTCCCCTTCCTTCTGTGGAATTATATGCAGATCACTGGCCTCGCCATGAGCTTGGTGGCCTCTTGTAAAGGCGCCAATGAACTCATGGCACAGATCCGACCAAGAAGAAATGGAATCCACCGGCAAGTGCATCAACCAAGACATCACATTGGGCTTGAGTGCCAGCGGGAAATACTTGGCAAGCACCTTGTCGTCGTGAGCCCCAGCAGCCTGCATCGCGATGGTGTAGATGCTGAGGAACTCGGACGGATGGGTCTTCCCAGTGTACTTCTCGTCGACGTCGGGCTTGAATGTGCGGTGGGACGTCCACTGGAACTGCCGCACCTCACGGGTAAAGGCCGGGCAGCCCACCTCGTAAGGTAGACCGTCGGATCCCCGTGGTGCCGGCTGGTCCATAGCGGGTCCCGCCCGCTTGTCCGACTAGCGGCGTATTTCGTGCCGGCGCTCGACGGTGGTTCGAGCGTTTTCATGAGCTCGTTCCCGAAGGACCTGGCGCTGGTCGTGGAGGGTCCGTGGGTCGGACGATGCTATGGAGATTTTATCACAAGCGTCGTCACGACGGGCCGATGCCCACGGTGGCTGGCGAGGAGGAGGAGAGTGCACCGTGGTCGCAACTCCTCCGGTCCTCCCAGCACCAGCATGCGGTGGCTCGGTGGAGCGCTGGCCCGAGGGTCCCGCCGGTCGCGGATCGTCTTTATTGGCGAAGTCGAGGAGCAGCTGCGCGCGCGCCAAAGCTTCCGCCGGCGTGGGCGGCGGCGACAGCTGCATGGATCGCGGCGCGCTTCGACTTCTAACTACGTTAGAAGGAGCTCCACGACCAATGACTGCGTGCCATTTTCGCCCGATGCTTGGCGGGCGTCTTGAACCCCTTCATCCTCCGCGGACGACGATGGGGTTTCTTCCCACGGGCGGTGCCCTGGTTCACCAACGTGGTGACGCTGCTCGACGCGCACACCATGGGAAGAGCACCCAGTGGTCGCCGGTGTGGGCGTCCTGGAGGTCGCTGCGCCACCCGGAGGTGGCATGATGACACCCCTCGAGGGCTCCGCGCCGCCTGCGGGGGGCCCAGCTCCGTCTTTGGATCCGGCAACGTGTAGCCAATCGTCTGGTGCGCGAACGACGCCGCTCGCCAGGCTCTGACTACCAGGGCGATGCTGGTGCTCGCGGACCGCGGCCCGGGTCCTGTCTGCGACCGGTCCACTGCCCGCCCGCACCGGCACGGGCCGTTCGGCTCCCAACGAGCCGACCGCCGTGGCCGTCTTCTTCTTAGGAGCCATGGCGACGAAGAACTGCTAGGCTAACTACTAGACCAGATTCTCACAATTGCGCCCCCCTACCTGACGCGCCAAAGATGTTGTTGTGGAACGACACCTATGGGATCACAAGAATCCCTACTACGTTTGCCGGGGCGCGGGGTTGCGAAAAGAGCAGGGCCAGTAGACAACACAAAGATCGTTTACGCAGGTTCGGGCCGCGAGGATGCGTAAAACCCTAGTCCTGCTTTGGTGGGTGTATTTCAGAGAGTTCTTGAGTTGTCGAACTAGCTGTGATCAGTGTGTGGTTCGAAAGAGCCGAATCCTTCTCCAGTATGCCATGGGCCTCCTTTTATAGTCGGAAGGGGCTGCCAAAGTGGCACACAGGAGGTGGAAAGGCGTCTGACAGGCCTGAGCTTATCGCCAGACATACAGGACAAGACGCATTTAATGCGTAGCTTAGGTGTCCCCTTGCTTTATTGGGGACGGGGGCGAGGCCCGTCCCGTCCGTCGCCGCTCCTCCTTGCTTCGACACGCGCCTTGGCCAGCGATGCGTGCGGCGCCATGTAGGCAGGCAGGCAGCTGAGGTGGCGCGGTGGTGGAGCCTTCATGAAGATCTGCATGCCGCCACGCAGGCGCTTGATGAGGTGGCCTGAGGGCTGCATGTTGCCACGCAGGTCCCCGCCCAGCTGGTTGGGCTGGCAGCTGCATGTGAACGGCGGTGGAAGCTTGGTTGGCGTGGGCCTGGAGGTGGCCCTGCTGGCGTCCTAGGTGAGGGCCTTGCCGTGTGGCCCGGCAAGGGTCTTGCCGTGGCACGCTGTCGTCCCCGGCAATGGCCTTGCCGGGGGTCTGGTGACCTTCCCCGGCAAGGATTTTGCCGAGGATCGTCGTCTTCTAATCCTCATGTGATCTTGAATATGTCTTCACAAAGATCTGCATGCCACCATAGAGGTGCCTTCCCGAGCCCTAGCCCCACGTGGATGATGGCGTTGGGGACCGTGGGCTCAAGGGTGGCTCGCTCTGTTGGTGTGGGGCGAGCTGCCCCGGCAAGGGTCTTGCTAGGGGAACCTGCTTCGTCCCTCTGCTCTTTGTGGTCTTGGCCTTGGTGTTGCTCTTATTATCTTGGACTTTGGTCTTACCTTGGCTCACCTCCCCTGTTCTGATTGGCGTGACCGTAGGCGCGGCTCCGACTGCCCGTGCACAGGTATAGGGGTACAAAAACGCACCCCTCTTTTTGTACACCGACAGACATACTGCATAATAAAGGTTGCTATCACAAGGGCAATACAACGTGTCGTTCTTTTGCACTAAGGGGTTGAGGATACAAATAAATAAGCGCATGTCAACCTCTGCTTCCCTCTATGAAGGGCCTATCTTTTACTTTTATGTATTTACTTTTATGCAGAAAGTCAAAAGGTTTCTCTCTATGCCTTTTTATTTTCTCCTTTGGCAAGCATCATGTGGTGAGGAAATATGTAGGCACATATGTCCAGTTGAATATAGATAGCATGAGTTATTATTCTTGATATCACCCTCGAGGTGAATACGTTGCGAGGCGAAACTCCAAGCCCCTATCTTTCTATTTGTTCGGTTGAAACATTTTGCCCATGTGTACGCGGTGAGTGTTAGCAATCATGGAAGACTATATGATGGTTGAGTATGTGGACTTGCCTAAAGGCTCCGATACGTGACCCTTCCTAAAAATGATGAATTGTAGTTGCAAAGTTGACTGAGAACATATTTTGATAGTTTCTAAAAGAGTTTTTTCCTTTATACTTCAATAATGTGATGAATTGTCACTTGTTCATGAGAAGTCTATGATAAGAGTCTTATGTTTAAGTTTGTTGCTGTAATAATAATCAACATGATGCTTCTATGTCCGTATTTTGTCTTTATCGACACCTCTCTCTCTTTCTCTAAGCATATGGACATGTTTTTCGATTTTGGTTTTCGCTTGAGGACAAGCGAGGTCTAAGCTTGGGTGAGTTGATACGTCCATTTTGCATCATGTTTTCCTACTGTTATTTATGATGTTTTTGTCCATAATAATGCTTTTTGGAGTAATTCTAATGCCTTTTCTCTCATAATATGCAAGGTATACACAAAGAGGGAGATTTCCCGCAGCTGGAAATCTGGACATGGAAAAGCTACGTCAGGCTACCTATTTTGCACAACTTCAAACAAGCTGAAACTTCACAGATAATTTTTATGGAACATATGAGGAATATTGGAGCAAATAATTTTTCAGAGGGGGCCCACCAGGTGGGCACAACCCACCTGGGCGCACCAGGGAGCCCAGACGCGCTTTGGTGGGTCGTGCTCACCCAGGCCCACCTCCGGGGCCCATCTTCTGTTATATAAGTCAAGTTGACCTAGAAAAAACAAGGAGAGTACTTTCGGGACGGAGCGCCGCCGTCTCGAGGCAGAACTTGGGCAGGAGCACTTTTGCCCTCCGGCGTAGTGATTCCGCCGGGGGAACTTCCCTCCCTGAGGGGGAAATCATTGCCATCATCATCACCAACAACTCTCCCATCTTGGGGAGGGCCATCTCCATCAACATCTTCAACAACACCATCTCATCTCAAACCCTAGTTCATCTCCTGTGTTCAATCTTGTTAACGGAACTATAGATTGGTGCTTGTGGGTGACTAGTAGTGTTGATTACTTCTTGTAGTTGATTACGATATGGTTTATTTGGTGCTAGATTATATGTTCAGATCCAATATGCTATTTAATACCCCTCTGATCTTGAGCATGATTATAATTTGTGAGTAGTTACTTTTGTTCTTTAGGTCACGGGAGAAATCGTGTTGCAAGTAATCATGTGAATTCGATATGTGTTCGATATTTTGATAGTATGTATGTTGTGATTCCCTTAGTGGTGTCATGTGCACGTCGACTGCATGACACTTCACCATATTTGGGCCTAAGGCATGGCATTGTGGAGTAGCAATTAGATGATGGGTTGCGAGAGTGACAGAAGCTGAAACCCCAGTTTATGCGCTATTCCGTAAGGGACCGATTGGATCCAAAAGTTTAATGCTATTGTTAGAATTTATTATTAATACTTTTCTCATAGTTTGCGGATGCTTGCAGGAGGGTTAATCATAAGTAGTAGGTTTGTTCAAGTAAGAACATCAACTAAGCACCGATACACCCACATATCAAATTATCAAAGTACCAAACACAAATCAAACCAACATGGTTAAAGTGACTAGATGAAAATCCCGTGCACCCTCAAGAACGCTTTGCTTATCACAAGAGACCGTTTTGGCCTGTCCTTTAACTCAAAAGGATTGGGCTACCTTGCCGCACTTTTGTTACTACTATCGTTACTTGCTCGTTACAAATTATCTTGCTATCAAACTATGTGTTACTAACTATTTCAGTGCTTGCAGAAAATACCTTGCTGAAAACCACTTGCCATTTCCTTCTGCTCCTCGTTGGGTTTGACACTCTTACTTATCAAAAAGAGCTCAATTGATCCCCTATAATTGTGGGTCATTAGTGTCATGCAAGGCATTATTTATTAACATGTATACTCATTTTACCTTGGGATGTGTTATGTATAGTAACATTGTTGGTGCAACAATTTGCCTCCTTATGTTTTGAAGATTGTAAACATAAACAGTAAGGGACTAATGTGTTTTCTAGTGCACACAGAGTAACAGGTCCTGAAATCATGATGAGTTTGATATAAACTTCTAAGGTTATGAACCGCGTTGCAGCGAGCATTATCCATGAAGGTTACGGTGTGAAGAGTGACCCCAAAAAATTTATGATGTAAAGCAACTAGTTCGGTGGGGTGTAACACCCTGGATTTTGCCCTTCTCTTTTTCAGATGATTTTCTTGGATTTCTTGTTTTAATTGTTTCTCTGTGGCTATGTGGTTCTAAAACCCGGGAAGATCATGTCTTCCTAGGATTTATAGTGGTTTGTCATCCTCATCATCATCCCAAGATCATGTCATTTTCATCCTTAACCCAATTCCAATATTCTTTTTATTGGGAATATTCCTTTTTTCTATTAAAGGAATAACCCTATTTGACCTAGGTTGTGAAACAACCTATATTTCTGTCACTCCCAAAATTCACAAATAATTCTCATAAATTGTTTGGGTCATATCTTCCACAAATATATCAAAATCCTTCCTCGGCATCATCGAAGATAATTCACAAATATTCCTTTTCGGATTCTGCCCTAAGTGGATTTTTGAGAAGGAAGTGTCATTTATCTTTGCTTAGTTGACCCCAAACTCTTTATACACCTTTTCATGTCCATATAATTGCCCCATGCAAATATTCAACTCAATTTGCCTAGTAAATATTCCTGAGCAATTTTTCAAAGTTCTTGTCTGAGGGAATCCTGTGTGAAGGAAGTACAAGCTAGGCATATCCATATGAGTTGAAATTTTGAAAAGTCCTTCATTTGATCAAATCATCACTCTCCACCAAATTTGAGCTCATGTAACTCATATATTTGAGCCCATCACCAAATCTTGGTTTCTGGTCAGATTTTCAGTTTGTGATGCAACCCTATTTTATATTGCTTCATTTAAGATGAAAATTTACCAGGACATTATCCTATCTATATACACTCTCTCCACCAAGTTTTGGCCCATTCCATTAATCCATTTTCCATGTGCAATTTTTTCATGATTCTGTCCAGAGAGATGTTGTATGAAGCAAGTGCTAGTTTGGCTAATCCAAATGGCATGAAACATTTTGAACATCTTCATATCTTCAAATCATTGGGCCATACCCATTTTAAGATCATTTCATGCACCTATGTGAGTGCTACTTCATCATCTCTTAATCTGGCCCTTATGGTGGTTTGTATAGCAAGTACCCTCTAAACTCCTCCTCTTAAGCTTAATTTTGGTGATCAACATCAACTTAGCATGTGATCATCACCAAACAAACCCATTCCTTCATGGCTAAGTCTGGGCCCCCTCTGCTTAGCCCAAACACTTTGCTGCAGAAATGTTTTGGAGCCTCCTGCCAATCTATTCTTTACCCCTGTACCGAAATATTTCTTCTTTTGGACTGAGGATCGCAAGGTCCATCTACTGGACATGGTCGGCCAAGCCAGAACGCGCCGCTTGCACCAGTGCATGCAGTGATCACGCTTGTGTCATGCCAATAGCGAGCTATGGCCCGTTTCGGTCGTTGTGCTCGTCCGCTCCCACTGTGTCTCGACGTACAACCTTGTCCAGGAGCTCCCGCGTGCTCGTCTGCGTCATCCTGTGCCTGGGCCCCCTCATGTTTCACCGTCGTCGAGCGCTGGCAGCCGTGCCCGTGACGCATCCGGCTCTTGTCCGCCATTAGAGCCAGCTTGAGCTCGCCCGTGAGCTCAAGAACCCTCCTCCTCGGCTATATATAGCACCCCCGGGTCCTTCCGCACCTCAACCACTCCTCCCTCGCCTCATTTGCTCGCCGGAAGTGCCCAATCCCGCCGTTTCTTCGCCGCTCCTCCTCGGCCATCACCGGAGTCCAGCTAGTCCGACCACCCCGAGCCTCCTCTCCTCCTCTTGCCAGCACCCGAGTGCTCCCCTCACCTCCGCGAGCCGTCCCACCCCCTATTCCCTCGCTGGAGTGCCCCTGGGTTGCCGCCCCCTTCTTCTACCGCCGCCAGAGCTCCTCTTCGTCGTCCTCCCGTCGCCAGCGCCCCACTCCTCCCCGGCAGCCGCCCTTCAAATGGACAGGCGCAGCAAGCTCCTACGCACCCGCCGGTGGCCTCACCTCGGCCGGAGTTGGCCGGGCCGGCGCTGGCCTCTTCCCTGCCCTCGCTCCTCTATCTCCAATCGGGGAGGTAGCGAGGAGGAGGAGCGCGGATAAGGTGGACCCCACCTGTAAGTGACCCAATGCCCTTCCACATCAGCATAAGTGGAGAATTTTTCCGGGAATACGTTTTCTTAGTTACAAAGCGTGTTCTGCTTCGGTTGTGGCCGAAAATACGCTTTCTTCGTGCAAAAAAGTAATCTGCCCGAAGGCTGTTTCAATGTTTCCTCCCAGGGACGTGTTTGTAGTAACTTTTATTATAGATTGGTCCCTGATCTTCCAACTCTCGTATCTCCGCAACCGTAACTGAAGGAAATATGCCCTAGAGGGAATAATAAAGTTATTATTTATTTCCTTATATCATGATAAATGTTTATTATTCATGCTAGAATTGTATTAACCGGAAACATAATACTTGTGTGAATACATAGACAAACAGAGTGTCACTAGTATGCCTCTACTTGACTAGCTCGTTGATCAAAGATGGTTATGTTTCCTATCCATATACATGAGTTGTTATTTGATTAACGAGATCACATCATTAGCAGAACGATGTGATTGACTTGACCCATTCTGTTAGCTTAGCACACGATCGTTTAGTATTCTGCTATTGCTTTCTTCATGACTTATACATGTTCCTATGACTATGAGATTATGCAACTCCCGTTTACTGGAGGAACACTTTGCATGCTACCAAACGTCACAACGTAACTCGGTGATTATAAAGGTGCTCTACAGGTGTCTGCAAAGGTACTTGTTGGGTTGGCGTATTTCGAGATTAGGATTTGTCACTCCGATTGTAGGAGAGGTATCTCTGGGCCCACTCGGTAATGCACATCACTTTAACCTTGCAAGCATTGCAACTAATGAGTTAGTTGCGGGATGATGTATTACGGAACGAGTAAAGAGACTTGCCGGTAACAAGACTGAACTAGGTATTGAGATACCGACGATCGAATCTCGGGCAAGTAACATACCGATGACAAAGGGAACAACGTATGTTGTTATGCGGTTTGACCGATAAAGATCTTCGTAGAATATGTGGGACCAATATGAGCATCTAGGTTCCTCTATTGGTTATTGGCCGGAGACGTGTCTCGGTCATGTCTACATAGTTCTCAAACCCGTAGGGTCCGCACGCTTAAAGTTTCGATGACAGTTATATGATGAGTTTATATGTTTTGATGTACCGAAGGTAGTTCGGAGTCTCGGATGTGATCACGACACGACGAGGAGTCTCGAAATGGTCGAGACAGGAAGATTGATATATTGGACGAATATATTCGGACACTGAAATGGTTCCGGGGGTTATCGGATGTATACCGGAGTAACGGGAGGTTACCGGAACCCCGCGGGGGTTTAATGACCCTACATGGGCCTTAGTGGAGAAGAGGAGAGGCAGCTAGGGCAGGCCGCGCGCCCCCTCCCCTTTTAGTGCGAATTGGACAAGGAGGGGGACGGCGCCTCCCCCCCCCCTTTCCTTCCTCTCTCTCTCCTCTGTCCCCCCTTCTCCTAATCCAACAAGGAAGGGAGGGTGTCCTACTCCCGGTGGAAGTAGGACTCCTCCTGGCGCGCCCCTCTCCTGGCCGGCCTTCTCTCCCCCTTGCTCCTTTATATACGGGGGCAGGGGGCACCCCAAACATACAACAATTGATCATTGATCTTTTAGCCGTGTGCGGTGCCCCCCTCCACCATAGTCCACCTCGATAAAATCGTAGCGGTGCTTAGGCGAAGCCCTGCATCGGTAGAACATCATCATTGTCACTACGTCGTCATGCTGACGAACTCTCCCTCAACACTCGGCTGGATCGGAGTTCGAGGGACATCATCGGGCTGAACGTGTGCTGAACTGGGACGTGCCGTATGTTCGGTACTTGATCGGTCGGATCGTGAAGACGTACGACTACATCAAACGCGTTGAGCTAACACTTCCGCTTTCGGTTTACGAGGGTACCTGGACTCACTTTCCCCTCTCGTTGCTATGCATCACCATGATCTTGCGTGTGCGTAGGAATTTTTTTGAAATTACTACGTTCCCCAGCAGTGGCATCCGAGCCAGGTTTTATGCGTTCATGTTATATGCACGAGTAGAACACAAGTGAATTGTGGTCGATATAAGTCATACTGCTTACCATCATGTCACACTTTGGTTCGGCGGTATTGTTGGATGAAGCGGCCCGGATCGACATTACGCGTACGCTTACGTCAGACTGGATCTACCAACGTGCTTTGCACACAGGTGGCTGGCGGGTGTCAGTTTCTCCAACTTTAGTTGAACCGAGTGTGGCTACGCCCGGTCCTTGCCAAGGTTAAAACAACACCTTCTTGACAAACTGTCGTTGTGGTTTTGATGCTTAGGTAAGAACGGTTCTTGCTCAGCCCGTAGCAGCCACGTAAAACTTGCAACAACAAAGTAGAGGACGTCTAACTTGTTTTTGCAGGGCATGTTGTCATGTGATATGGTCATGGCATGATGCTAAATTTTATTGTATGAGATGATCATGTTTTGTAACCCAGTTATCGGCAACTGGCAGGAGCCATATGGTTGTCATTTTATTGTAATGCAATGCAATTGCCCTGTAATGCTTTACTTTATCACTAAGCGGTAGCGATAGTCGTAGAAGCATAAGACTGGCGAGACGACAACGATGCTACGATGGAGATCAAGGTGTCGCGCCGGTGATGATGGTGATCATGACGGTGCTTCGGAGATGGAGATCACAAGCACAAGATGATGATGGCCATATCATATCACTTATATTGATTGCATGTGATGTTTATCTTTTATGCATCTTATCTTGCTTTGATTGACGGTAGCATTATAGGATGATCTCTCACTAAATTATCAAGGTATAAGTGTTCCCCCTGAGTATGCACCGTTGTGGAAGTTCTTCGTGCTGAGACACCACGCGATGATCGGGTGTGATAGGCTCTACGTTCAAATACAACGGGTGCAAAACAGTTGCACACACGAAATACTCAGGTTAAACTTGACGAGCCTAGCATATAACAGATATGGCCTCGGAACATAGAGACCGAAAGGTCGAGTGTGAATCATATAGTAGATATGATCAACACAGTGATGTTCACCATTGAAACTACTCCATCTCATGTGATGATCAGACATGGTTTAGTTGATATGGATCACGTGATCACTTAGAAGATTAGAGGGATGTCTATCTAAGTGGGAGTTCTTAAGTAATATGATTAATTGAACTTAAATTTATCATGAACTTAGTACCTGATAGTATCTTGCTTGTCTATGTTCTTGTAGATAGATGGGCCGTGTTGTTGTTCCGTTGAATTTTAATGCATTCCTTGAGAAAGCAAAGTTGAAAGATGATGGTAGCAATTACACAGACTGGGTCTGTAACTTGAGGATTATCCTCATTGCTGCACAAAAGAATTATGTCCTAGAGGCACCGCTAGGTGCCAAACCTGCTGCAGGAGCAACACCAGATGTTATGAACGCCTGGCAGAGCAAAGCTGATGACTCCTCGATAGTTCAGTGTGCCATGCTTTATGGCCTAGAACCGGGACTTCAACGACGTTTGAACGTCATGGAGCATATGAGATGTTCCAGGAGTTGAAGTTAATATTTCAAGCAAATGCCCGGATTGAGAGATATGAGGTCTTCTATAAGTTCTACAGCTGTAAGATGGAGGATAATAGTTCTGTCAGGGAGCATACACTCAAAATGTCTGGGTATAACGATCACTTGATTCAACTGGGAGTTAATCTTCCGGATGATAGCGTCATTGACAGAATTCTTCAATCACTGCCACCAAGCTACAAGTGCTTCGTGATGAACTATAACACGCAATACATGAGCGCAAGCCATGGATATAGCACTACGGGTGGAATAGAGTATGATGATAGGGGTAAATATAAGGAAGACAAAAAAGTAAGAAAGTCTCACCAACGCTGCTAAGCAACTAACGGGGTATGAAGATGCCCATCACTGATATCAACGTGAGGAGTAGGGATTGCCATGCAACTAATGCACTAAGAGCTATAAGTGTATGAAAGCTCAATATGAAAACTAATTCGTGTGCATCTAATCCTTATGATGAAAATTCTAATTAGTATACAATGAAAGTGATAAAATAGGAGACTCTCCATATGAAAAACATGAAAGTGCTACTTTGAAGCACAAGTGTCGTAAAGATACTAACAATGTCCCTTTCTCTCTATTTTATTTTTTCTTTTTTTCTTTTCTTTCTTTTCTTTATTTTTCTCTTTTTTCCTTTTCTTTTTCTCTCATTGTCCGGAGTCTCATCCTGACTTCTTTGGGGAATCTCATAGTCTCCACTGAATATCCTTTCTCCTCACCGGGGCAATCGCTTCTAGAAAATAATGATGATCGTCACACTTCTATTTACTTATAACTCAAAAGAAAAATAAAAATTACAACTCGATACCTATGACAAAATATGACAATATATGAATGCCTCTGGCAATGTACCAGGATGTGCAATGATTTAGTGTAACATGTATGAAAAATGACGAATGGTGGCTGAGCCACAACTACTATGTCACCTATATGATCATGCAGAGCAATATGACAATGAATGCTCAAGTCATCAAATGAAAGCGGAAGCTGTATGGCAATACATATCTCAATGTCCATGGAAAGCTAAGCCATACAATAGGTAGGTAGGAGTGGTTGTTTGAGGAAGATATAATATAGCCTATGTGTGATAGAGTCGATCATATCACGGGATTTGATGCACCAAGTTTGCACCACGTCTTGAGGTGAAAGGCAATGCACGGCATCAGAGAGGCTAGCAAATTGCGGAAACGTAAGAGTGCATATAATCCATGGACTCACATTATCATAAAGAACTCATATACTTATTGCAAAAGTTTATTAGCCCTCAAGCAAAGTACTACTTTTTATGCATGCCCTTAGGGGATAGATTGGTAGAAAGACCATCGTCATTCCCCGACCGCCACTCATAAGGAGGACAATCACATAATAAATCGCGGCTCCAACTTCACAGCATAACGAGAGATCGCTGCACAGGCATGCTTCGGGAATCACAAACCTTAACACCAATATTCTTACTAAAACACAATCATTTACTAGTACCTCCACATATTCGATTCTATATCGCAAAACTATTGCAAGGAATCAAACATCATATTCGCGGTGATCCACAAGTTTTATGGAGGATTTTAAGGACTAACCATGCAAATGACCAATTCCTTTTGACTCTCTAAATAGATATAAGTGAAGCATGAGTTTAATTTTCTACAAAAGATCATGCTCTAAACAAATATAAGTGAAACAAAAGAGCATTCTTCAAATAACGGTTTTCTAGTGTGAAGAGAAACAGTAATCCAAAACTTCAAATGATATAAGTTAAGAACATGAAGCATTCTATAAAGCCATACTCAAAAGATATAAGGAAGTGCAATGGAGTATTCTATAAATCAAACTATGGACTATCTCATACTCAGCATGTGCATAAAAGAAAAGTGAAAACTAAGTGCAAAAGATGCTCCAAGATTTGCATATATCACAAGTGAACGTAAACGAATCCAAAAAACATGCCGATACTTGTCAAGAAAGATGGATGTATCTGGGCATCCCTTGCAAGTTTAGACACTTGAGTCTCCTTGAATATTTACTTGGGAGGCTTGGGCATCCCTAAAGCTTCTCGCTCTTTCCTCTCCTCCTCCGCTTGCATATCGAGACCTCCTCGACATTCGCCAACACTTCATTCACAATAAAACTTAACCGAACTTTTAGTGTATGGGGTTAGTGAATATGGCAATGAAATCTCATCGTAATTTGTCAACATTCTTATATTTACTAACTCGGAAGCACTAACCGAGGCCCACGCTAATCGTGGTAATTAACTACAGTTTTGTCCGTCCGATTTCTAACATCAATGTTTAACCGTAGGATGAGTTAGAGGATTCAAGCATGAGCTATCCAGAACGTATGAGCACGGACTTTCCTTCCTTTCTCCTAATTTTTGACTCTCCCCCAATTTACTCTCAAAATGTAAAAAAAATCTCAAACGCATCTTTTAACTGCTGGACGCAGGTAGGAGAATTTGCATTTGTAGCTATCAAGAACGTATGAGCATGGGGGCCCCTCTCCTTCCTTCTCCCACGTAATTCTCCCCTCACCCCATTTTGACCTTGGATAAAAAAAAATCCGAACGACAATCTCCGATTTGTTTTGCAGTATGCCTTGCTCCATGGCATGGCATGTCCGACAGTGCTATGGAAAGGTCGATCAGCTCCTGCATCACCACGCCGTGGTGTTGCCGCCTCCCAACCCCTCATATTCGACGCTTACTCACTTGAGACACCACAACACCACATAAAGTAAAATTTGCCCAATTTAGAAACGCATATGTTTCATAAGGCTCATGGCGATTGCATGTATGGTGTAGCTGTCGCAAAACTCGCTTCGATCTATATCCTCCAACAAAGCTGGCATACCTTTCCTTCCCTTCATTATAGTTTGTGGACGAATCATACATGCATCATCGGATTGAATAAGAACACGCGTTTCTGCAATTTAGTTGACTCGGTTTCCTCTATTTTCCTTATCACCTGTTCCTCGACACCGCCTGCCCACTAGGATTTTGGAGCAATCAAGATGTGTTTGTGTTGATGCAAAATTACATGCACTCTTAAACTCGGTCTGCTTACCGAGTATTAAGCACCATACGCCCTAATCTCTTACTCTCTAGCATCTGAACCTTCAACTAGAAACTACACCACAATCCAGCATTTATTAACAACGGTAATGATTATTAAGGAATTGGATGAGGAAGCATAGAGATGGGAGACAAGTTACGGCTGTACTCGGTAAGGCCACCAAGTAGAGCTACGTGAACACGGGGCACCGCCTTCCTGCTTGATGTCACCATGCTCAACTCAATAGGCCAAGAACCTATCTCCAAAATTTTATGTTTTGTTCTTCTAATCCATCGAATCACCGAGGATACAGTAACCAACATATTGGATTGATTCCGTGAGGTTACTTCATAGACACTGGTGGAAAAAAGGCCTTTGGTCGCAAGTTCGCGAATCGGCCATTAGTCACAAGGCGCAACCGCTACCTCAAATAAGCGATTGTAGGCCTCTGACCTTTTAGTCATGGCCGCTTAAGAATCATGATTAAAGGCCCTGGCTCCATCGCACACAGGCCAGTGGCTTGCCGGGCGGAGGGACCTTAGTCATGGTTCGCCCTGGCCAATCATGACGCTGAAGCTTACAGTTTAGGGTTTCCAAGCTACCCCCCTAAAACCTGTTTTCTGTTTAATTTGTATTGTTTTATTTCTTTTGTGCTTTATTTTAATTTTGAAGGAGTTTCTATATATTCTACGTACTACACATGCATATGAATGTACAATCTCAAATAAATTTGAAAATTAGAAACCAAAAAGAATTCAAGAGGAATATACAATATATATTCAATATCATCGGATGACCATATACAATTTTGAACAAGTTTCCATACATGATTTAATCCATAAAGTTCTACGCCCCGTAATAGTGTTCTCTCTTTAGGATGGAGGACTTCCCCACGAACTATCCAGCTAGTTCCCTTCTTGAAGTGGCTTGAAGCGAAGCTCGGACTACATCATCCGATATTCTCTCGAGCATTGGTATCACTCTCTTGAACCCGCCAGAGGGGTGTATCTCCGGATCCTCTCTGTTGCATATAGTATCCAGCATAGATTGGTCTCCGTGGCTGAATATCCCCAAACATTCTTAGGCTTTTAACACATTTTGAATTTAGCTCTTTTTGAATTCAATTCTAACCTTTTGTATCTACGTAACCGCTCTCCAAACCCTACGAGGCAAAGAAATTATGAACAAGAGAGTTATTAGTTACTTGATATTAGGAAATGAACGAATAGGCCGATCGAGTAGAGCCGCAGCAAATGAATGAAAATAATTACTTCTGCAAAGATTCTTTCTCATATGCTCGGCTCAAAGCTTTGGATCCATATTCGAGAGTCGTGGACTTAGACATTCTGCAGGTGTTAACTTTAATTACTAGCGTAATCCAAAGTGGAACTCAAGGACACGAGCATATGTAAACAGTGACGTCATGGCCATAACTCATCGATTAGCCGCCACATACCATGCATGAGTAAAACAAAAGAGAATTAATGTGCTCAAGACAAGAAACACTCACCCAAAAATGGTAAGGAAATAGAATATCACTTGAGTTCCTCGCTTGTAAGAAATCAGTTGTTGACAGTCTCACTTCCACGTCAAGCGGGTGACGCCCAACACATGTCCCATTAACGTATGTGTGGGTCAATGAACCCAACATCATGGATGTTCCTTTACTCTGCATTCCTTAATCTTCATTCTGCATGTATAATAGCGGACACAACAATATAGTTAGGACATATATATAGTGCAGGCAATATGAACGAGATGGGGTAGAAATTAATAAATCACTTACTTTTAACGAAAAGTAACCGATGATAGATTTGTTTGCGAGATCGCGAAGATTGAAAAAGCTGGAACAATTCACTGGCAAAGGTAATTTGTGTTACATAGTAATGTTTAAGCGATGCTTCATGTTCAACTTCCGCATAAATATATTCTTTACATTTTTATTTTTATAACCCTTGTACCAATTCAAAGCAAGACCTTTCATTTGGTCAGTAGATCATTTTTCCGCCGCAGCCGACGAGAGGCCCATTCTTGAGAGTATGTAATTACTACCTCCTTCAACTCGCCAAATGCTCATCAAGGCCTATCAACAGTTCACTTAAGAGTAATACCTGTTGGTCATTGTTCTCCCTGCACTGTTGCTATGCTCAATCCAATGTAACCAAGGGGTCGAGTCGTATGATCTCGGGGCATCCTGCATGACAAGGCTTCCACCATAAGCGCCGGGCAATCGATTGTTTACTTTGTTCCCGCGAAAGGCAACTTGTTTCGCTTTTTTACTTTTCGCCTTTCTCTCCCGCTTTTTGTTCTCCTTTGAACATGAGTGCCTGCTCACGCCGCAAGTTCACGTGCATAGTCGAAGCGCATTCTTCGCGGCTTGGGACGGTGACTCAAAATGACTTAGCCCACTTCTTTTGCTCATCGAATATACTCGCTTGGGCCCGCCTCTCTTTTTCTTCTTGCACCGCGGCCCATTTCTGCATAACGAGCAGCCGCTGCCGCTTGCCAGACTTCCTCGCACTACGCTGCAAGGCCTTTGTGGGGAGAGGCTTCAGTGATGGCTCCGCACATTTTGTGGTCTTAGGTACATATGGGTCCGGGTTAATAATCCAGGACTGCTCTCTCGCTTCTTTTGCTCTGGGAGAGATTGGGGGCGCACTGATCACCACGCCGACGCAGGACCTGGGGGAGGCGTTGATCACTCACGGACGCGTTGGGGATCGGGGCGGCGCGTGGTCGACGTGACGGAGGTGTAGGTGAACCGCCACCACCACCACCACCACCACCACTGGCCACTGGGCCACCACCACCACCGTGAGGGGGTGGACTTGTTGTCCTTGGCGCCGCGCTCTCGAAACTTGATAAACTTCTTTTTTTCCATAGAATGAAATGGCATGCTTGACATCTCCAAGTCTTTTCTCCCTCTCAGTGTAGCAACAACGTCAATCTCCAGGTCCTCAAACCCTTGGACTATGTCCTCCACCGTGACACGCAGCACATAGCCATCTTGAATGGGGTTGTTGTGGGGGTGTGCTCCCGGTCAACCTGGGAAAGCCCTGCCGATGGCTACCTTCATGGACATGTTCCCGAGTAGGGATAATACGCGCGACATATTCTTTCATCTCCTTTATATATCGCCCACGGGTAGCGCAGGAGTGCCCGTGCAGTACTTCGACCACCGTGCAGGCTCCGTGCAGTATTTCTGACCACCGAGGCTCCGCGTATAGTAATTTCAGATCGTCGGGTGTATGCATCCGGCATTCAGCCGGTGGGGGCCTCCGTGAAGCCACGCTGCTTCTCCGTTCATTGGGCTTCCGGATCCGCCTGATGATCTTCATGCTGCACCCGAGCTGCATCTCTTTCGCCACTAGTACACTCATGGCCTTTTCATCACATCCATTTCCATGCCAACCGTGCTACAACATCTGATTCTTGATCCATCTTCTCTTTACGGCTTCAGTAACCAGATGTGGTTTGTCGCTGCTCGGGGAACCGCCTTATTTTCCACGGAATGTGCCCCATGCCTCGTGACACGCCCTCCGTGTTCGTGGATTCCCGAGGGCTTTTGTCAACAAGGCTGTCGTTTCCGTTGAACTTGATCTTCCCCGCTGAGCATCCTTCATTGCGCCATTATGGCTTGGGTGGCTTAATTAATTTGCCCCGTAAATGTCACACTCCTTGCTCCGGTTCAGCTGCCTCTATTGCCCGCACATTTTCCACCAGCTTTTTGCCCTTGGGTCCCATCCTCCGCATTCGGACGGATACCCTCGCGCCTCATCTCGTTTCTCCATCTTCTTCCTGACCTAGGCACCAAAATGCGATATACCCTCCCCGGCCCCATAACATGATTACTCCTTCTTAGCCGATTTTTCTTATTTTTTTTCGACATTTCGAATGAACTGTCTTATTTCTTTTGTTTACAAATTCTGGCCAATCATGTTTCAGCTTTCATATTGTCCTTTGAACCGGGAGTCTTGTTCGCTTTGACAAAGTCAACTGCTAGATTTTGCTTGAATTTCCTAAATGCGGCCGGGCCATCTTATGAAGAGCTGTAACTGCTCGACTAGCCTCCTCCTCTCCTTGTTTTCTCAATCTTGTTACCTCTCCTCATCGAATTTGTCAGATTCCGGAGGTAGAACGTAATGTTCCATAAGCTTTTCTTGAAGCAATTTTTTTGTTCTCTTATCGACAAAAAGTGAAACCATCAATTGCGGCTCTTCTTTGGCTCATTCCACTCCTCGACGGGGTGATCGAGACGCGTTCCTAACAGCCACCCGTGATTGGCTGACAAACTTGCGGCGTTTCAAAGCGGGCTCAGTTGCCTGCCGGGTTGCAACCGCCGACAACCCTGATGGTGCATGTTTCTCCTTGTTTCATCGCCTTTGGCTATGCGCTTACTTTTGACGACGCATTTCGACGTTTTGTCCACGATCCGCCAGGGCTAAAATAAGAAAGAGAGTCGCTGCTGCTTAGTACACGTACAATATTTATTCAAATCGCTTAGTTTGTAATCACCGCAGGCTCAATGTATATATATACTGGCGCCGGAGTGTGTTTGTTACTTCCATTTGAAGATCGCTGCTTTATCGACGCTTTCTTCTAAGATCTTCTTGCCGACGGGCGCCTTCATCTTCACTGGTTAAGGTTCGACAAGAAGAGATATCATCTTCTTCTCCTCCGGTCAAGACATATTGAATATCGCCTGCTTATGATGCCGTAACATATGTGCTTCACCGTCCGGATCATAAAGTTGTCCATAATCGGGTCAGCCTATCAGTCCGCCATTATGTCAGCACCCAAAACATGTAGTAAAAAAAACAAATTAATTAAGGAAGAAGGGGCGGGCGGTGGCGGTGGCGAAAGGAAGTTGTGGCAAAAGAGGGGCGAGAAGGGGTGTGGAGAGGTGTCGCTGTGCAGAGCGCGAGATCGGGTCTGGCCAATCCACGCCGCTCAAGGTCTGTCCCACACCGTGCTTGATCTGGTCAAACCAGCACATGGGTCCCTGGGTTGTTCACCTGACCAACTAACACTTAATTAACAAGTTTAATTTAGTTAATAAGTTAATTAGGGTTAATTAACAGGATTAATTTAAGCACTAATGAATTACATTTACTTTTAATTATTACTATTTTTAATTTTATTTACATATTTTTTGTTCTTTTTTTTAATGTGGGGCTCCCTGACTCGGTAAGTGGCCCAGGAGGCTACCGGGTTAACGGGCGCAGGGCGTTGCAGTGCATGGGCGCCGGGCGAGGCCAGCCAAGCCCGCGACAAGGCCGGGTCGTGGCTAAGGCGCCGGGCAACAAGCGAGCAGGCGTGATCGGGGAGGTGTGACAGGCGATGGCCATGGGGTTGCCTGGTCAGAGGTTCAGCCTGAAGCCGAAGGCCAGCAGAGAAGGCCGCCGGGTTGAACGGGGCGAGGCCCTGACGAGCGAAGTGGGGGTGATGCAAAGCGGGCGCGATCGCAGCGGGCGACAGATCGAGGGGATATGGGGAAGTTGGGCGCTGAGCTCACCCCCGGCGCCGGGAACAAAGGTGCGGTGAGGCCTGGGAGGTCCGGGCGAAAGTGCCGAGGGGCTAGGCGACGGCGGCGCGCCGAGGGGCGCAGGGCGGACGGGCGGGCGCGCCGAGGGCGCTGCGAGACGAATAAAAGCGAGAAACGCGGGCGGCGCCGAGGGAGCCTGGCTGTATTATAGCCCTCCTTTAGTCGCGGTCACAAGGGCGACGAGACTCATGGTTAAAGGTGCCCTTTAGTCGCTGGGTCGCTTCCCAAATCATGTACTTAAAAGGGTTTTTTAAGCGGCCAAGTGCGTTTTTATGTCTGGCCTACCAGCTCTTACCTTTTTAGTCGCGGCTGGTCCGGGCGACTCATGACTAAAGGGGGGCCCCACCTTTAGTCGCTGGGTCGCCTTGCCCAACTGCTCACACATTAAAGGCCTTGTGCTGCCCTGCCACGCCTAAAAGTTTAGTCTCACTCAAGCCAGTTGAGAGAGCCTCAGAGTGGTTTAGCGCTACGCGGCCGCGCCTCAATCTCCGAGCCCTCCTCAACTGCAGTGCTTTGGGCCTAATCATATTACTATGTAGTCTGTGGCCTCAGTATTTTACTTGCTTTCCTGCAAGGGCCTCGGAATCTCCGCCCATGTAGGGTTTCTAGTCGATTCAGTAGCCGTGGGGTCCAAAGAGGCGTGCACTATTTTTTCCAGTTTTTTGTTTTGTTTTCTCGGGGCATTATTATTTATTTTTGTTGTTTTTTGCTTTATTTTAATTCTTTTGCTTTTAGTTTTAGAAAAATTATAAACTTTCCGTTAGGGGTGCCATTAGTTTTCAAATTTGAAAACACTTTTTTGTTTTCTTTGTTGCTTTATTTATTTTATTTTGTTTCTACTACATAAACAAAAATACTTAGGCGCAATCTATTTTTTTCCAGTTTTTTTGTTTTGTTTTCGTGCATTTATTATTTATTTTTTGTTGTTTTGCTTTATTTTTTTAATTCTTTTTGCTTTTAGTTTTAGGTAAAAATTATAAACTTTCTGTTAGTGCCATTAGTTTTCAAATTTGAAAACACTTTTTTTGTTTTCTTTGCTGCTTTATTTATTTTATTTTGTTTCTACTTTTTACAACAAAATACTTATTGTCGGCTATTTTAGTCAAGCTGGTCGCTTTTGCCCAATCACACTAATTAAAGGCCGCCGCAGGTTTAGGGTTTTCCCCGCCATTTCTTCCCCTCGCCTTCCCCGCCTCCCCCCTTTCTTCCCGCAAGCCACTTCTTCCCCGGGCCTCCTGTCTTCCCCGCCCCATTTTCCCGCCATTTCACTATATATATGTAGCCCGGCTTGGCCAGCATTATCACATCTCTACAATCTCTCATCACTCTCTCATGGATCACCAAACACATCACGTAATATAATTCATATGATCCATTCAACAAAGTTTGGTACCGCCGACTAAAGCTCCCCTCACGCGGCGCCATGGCCACCGAGCCACTTCCTGGGCCTCAGGAGTTTTTGGTCGCTGGTTCACTCTGTAATAACCGCTGATTAGCGGTCCATTAGTCGCTGTTCCTACAGTCATGAACACTTATGGGGCTGGATTTACGAAGTTTCGTTTTTCTACTAGTGGGATATCTGTCAGGTAAATGCATAAAAATTACTGTTCTCTTTGCAGTTTTTATATCAAATTGTACGTCGTTAATATGTGGAGTTACACGTTATTTTCTTGGAGTAGTCTCCCCTCAAAGTATTTCATCTCTTAATTAATTAAACTGATGTTATTCTATGAATGATTATTTTAATTAATAATAGATAAGACATGTTTGACCTCAACAATTAGTACTGCTCCCTTATATTTGTACTATACAACCATATTTGTGCTCTTGCAATTTTATCAAGCCAGTATGTCGATCTCATATTGTATATTGCACATATCGGTGTTATTAATTTGTTTGCATCAACCATTGTCTGTAGTTTAGATCCGTATAACTAATTGTATGTTCCTCATGTACGCCTACAACTACATGGTTACACTTTCAGGCTGAACCGAATTCAAATCTTTGAACATACGATTTGAGTATATATAGGTACAGTTACATTCATGCCATTCTTTCTCACTCCATTGCGTATCTACTCTTACCTACTTCAATTTTCTATTCCGAGTTAATCTGAATTTTTTTATTTGTGGAAATCTCCTAAATAAATAAACTTTGCTTTTCTGTTAACAAGCACTATGATGTGTTCTCATTTGTAACCAAGGCCAAGTGAAGAAGCCCTTATCTAATAGTTGTTGGCAATACAGAGGTCACATCGACAGTTTTCTTAAGAAAAACACAGCAGCATGATTAAGTATTCCTACATGTGCAAAATAATAGTTATTTGGAATACATATGTCACACAGCTGCCCATCACAAAATGTAATATGTTTATGATCCTTATCAATTTAATATTGTGTTCATATAGCCCTCTTCTAATTGGTTGCCAACAAGATTGTGACCTGGTGCTATGATGTTTATGTTGTAATGGACAACATTTTATCAGTCCATACGAAATGGAATTTCTTGGGTGGATGAACAGAAATGTATTAGTGATGAACATGATAACTTATTTCTTAGCAACTTAAGTATAGGAATTCTATATCTCGAAATAGGTTTTGCCCACTGGGAAATGTAATGTTTGTACACAATTAGTAAATCGATTTTCAACATGTATCTTAGGACTTTATATGATTTTCTATACTCCATGGAGTTTAGCTAGATTTCGGATTTTGAATATATAAAGAGTGACGTTGAATATTTATCCCACTCTTCTATACATGCATAGGAATAACTACAGAAAAAATTTAACGACCTCTTAATTAATTCAGGCCAAAACAATAAGAACTAGCACCTCCAATTGTAAACAATTTATTTTTAGGAATACAAACAAGAATGCACAGAGTGAGTGAAGTCCAATTTTTTTTATCTTTGACTCCTATTGTGTGCAAAATTATTTTGATTGCAAAGGTAAAAAGGTATTATTATATTTTCATGAAAAAATTGAGATATAAAATTTCATAGTGCATGGAAGGAGTATATATATCATACTCAGCGTAAGTACTGAACCTGTGCGAGCAATAAGCTGTTGGGGAACGTAGCAGAAATTCAAAAATTTCCTACGTGTCCCCAAGATCTATCTATGGAGAAACCAGCAACGAGGGAAAGGAGAGTGCATCTACATACCCTTGTAGATCGCTAAGCGGAAGCGTTCAAGAGAACGGGGTTGAAGGAGTCGTGCTGTCGTGATCCAAATCACCAGAGATCCTAGTGCCGAGCAGACGGCACCTCTGCGTTCAACACACGTACAGCCCGGTGGCGTCTCCCATGCCTTGATCCAGCAAGGAGAGAGGGGAGAGGTTGAGAAGACTCCATCCAGCAGCAGCACAACGGCGTGGTGGTGGTGGAGGAGCGTGGCAATCCTGCAGGCTTCGCCAAGCACCTGCGGAGAGGAGGAGGTGTCACGGGAGGGAGGGAGGCGCCAGGCTTGGTGCGGCTGCCCTCCCTCCCTCCACTATATATAGGGGCAAGGGAGAGGGGGGAGGCGCAGCCTTGGCCCTTCCTCCAAGGAAGGGTGCGGCTATGGAGGAGTCCATCCTCCCCAAGGCACCTAGGAGGTGCCTTCCCCCTTTAGGACTCTCCCTTTCCCTTATCTCCTTGGCGCATGGGCCTCTTGGGGCTGATGCCCTTGGCCCTTATAGGCCAAGGCGCACACCCCTACAGCCCATGTGCCCCCCCGGGGCTGGTGGACCCCCTGGTGGACCCCCGGACCCCTTTCGGCACTCCAGGTACAATCCCGATTATGCGCGAAACTTTTCCAGCGACCAAAACAAGACTTCCTATATATAAATCTTTACCTCCGGACCATTCCGGAACTCCTCGTGACGTCCGGGATCTCATCCGGAACTCCGAACAACATTCGGTAACCACATACAAACATCCTTTTTAACCCTAGTTTCATCGAACCTTAAGCGTGTAGACCCTACGGGTTCGGGAACCATACAGACATGACCGAGACGTTCTCCGGTCAATAACCAACAGCGGGATCTGGATACCCATGTTGGCTCCCACATGTTCCACGATGATCTCATCGGATGAACCACGATGTCAAGGACTCAATCATTCCCGTATACAATTCCCTTTGTCTAGCGGTATTGTACTTGCCCGAGATTCGATCGTCGGTATCCCGATACCTTGTTCAATATCGTTACCGGCAAGTCTCTTTACTCGTTCTGTAACACATCATCCTGTGATCAACCCCTTGGTCACATTGTGCACATTATGATGATGTCCTACCGAGTGGGCCCTGATACCTCTCCGTCAGACGGAGTGACAAATCCCAGTCTCGATTCGTGCCAACCCAACAGACACTTTCGGAGATACCTGTAATGCACCTTTATAGCCACCCAGTTACGTTGTGACGTTTGGTACACCCAAAGCATTCTTACGGTATCCGGGAGTTGCACAATCTCATGGTCTAAGGAAAAAATACTTGACATTAGAAAAGCATTAGCATACTGAACTACATCTTTGTGCTAGGCTTAGGATTGGGTCTTATCCATCACATCATTCTCCTAATGATGTGATCCGTTATCAACGACATCCAATGTCCATGGTCAGGAAACTGTAACCATCTATTGATCAACGAGCTAGTCAACTAGAGGCTTACTAGGGACATGGTGTTGTCTATGTATCCACACATGATCTGAGTTTCCTGTCAATACAATTATAGCATGGATAACAAACTATTATCATGAACAAGGAAATATAATAATAACTAATTTATTATTGCCTCTAGGGCATATTTCCAACATAAGCATCATAATGCATATATATATATATAGCTCATTTCAGATGACGTGCAGTTTGGTCCCTCGAACAATGAAAATTTTATGAACATACAACTTTGGTGTTAGAAGCCTAAAATTTTAGCTAAGTAAAAATGTCTCACTAATTTGTGGGTATCTTATTTTAATTTTAATGTTTGCATTTAAAACCGTTCACTACATTACAATTAAGGAAAGGGTAACAGATTATTTCAAGGTTCTACTAACTATTTTTTCGAATACCGCTAGCCCGTGCAGGTAACGGGTTGACGACTAGTATTGTATAATTATAAACAAACATTACCCACTGTATGATATCACTATTCTATGGCCCCAAGTAAAGGGGGCTTCGGCAAGAATTCAAACATACACAAACAGTGAAGCTATAACAGCAATCTATGAAAATAGGACAGTCTGTAAATATTTGTGAAAGAACATGTGTGCCCCCATGTGTGGTTTTGGTAATTGAAGACATTCTCTATGGACTAATGGTTGCATTGAGTTATATTTGAAGGATTCGTCCATAGGCTTTTCTTGAGGTCCATTTGTTGGTTTCAAGGAGAGTATGTGATGATCAAGCTGCTATTCAAGGAATTATCTAAAGATTGGTCATGTGAGAGGTTGGCCAAGAATAAGTCAAAGAGTGAATCAAGTTGATCAACTCACAAAGCGTGCAAGATGTACCGAGAGGGATTAAGTGATCCCATGGTATGGTAAGCATTGTCCATTATGTGTTGTGAACTAACCCATGGTCTACATGAGAGTTCTATGTGGGGTTAGGTTTGTTTTCCTGGGCTTGCATCAAGAGGAACATATCATACAATCCATGGAGACGATGACATCAAGTGGTGATCATCATCAAGATTGCGGTATGCAAGTTCAAGTGGAGCATCATGAAGAGATCACGTGCTTGATGCTTTCCATCCATTGTGGTGACAATGTACTTGTGAAGATGTGCTAAGGAGTGGCTCACCCATAGTGGAGTATGGGGGAGCAATCTACTAGTCTTCATCAAGCTAGCACAATTAATCAAGAAAGGTGGTAGAACTTGAGGAGGTCAAGATCTTCATCATATAGCTCAAATGGATTATGCACAAGGAAAAGGTTTGTCCTTGATAGGTTTCTATTTTACCGGCCTCATGGTGTTAGTTGGGAGACCGGATTATAGGATCAATATCCGTACCATCAAGGGGGGCTCTTGAGTGAGTAGCTTATTCGTATCGCTCATAGAGATCTAAAATCTTTGCATCTTTGGCATCATATTTCTTGGTTCTTGTTTGTCTTTTCTCTTTGTGAGGTTTTAGAGCTTGTGGTTATCTTCGTGACAAGCTCTAGTTCGTCGAAAACCGATTTCCTATGCATCTTCTTTTGCGTTTTCGGTGTTGGATTTTTTACCGGTCTTATTTGAGAAAGGGTTCTCACCATTTTATTTTGGGTATTTCTCAATTTCTCTTTCTTGATATTTCTATCAAGATTTTGTTAGCCCCTGTCTTTAGCTTTCCAACATACTAGGTTTCATCAAATTCGGGGTTCGTTTGCAAAAGTTGTGGCCGTTTCAATTTTACCTGTTCCCGCATCTCTCTGCGTAGTGCAGGTGCCCGGGGTCACCTGAGCCCCTCCATAGTGACCTCCCTGGCTGGTCCGGGTGCCCTGGGTCTCGCACCCCCGGGTGCCCCGGGTCATCCGGGGCGCTCCCTCTCCTCCTCTGATCACCCCGGGTGCCCGGGGTCTTGTACCCGGGTGCCCGGGCTCCTCCGCCTCCTCCTCTCGGCCCCCCCCCCCCCCCGGGTGCCCGGCCCCCAGGCCGGTGTGCTTCCCTTGTTAGTCCGTGTGCCCGGGGTTTCCCAGGGTGCCCGGAGTTTAGTGGCCTTTTCTCTGGGTTATCCGGGTGCCTGGACCCCTTTTGTCCGGGTGCCCGGGGTACAATGGTCATATTTTTCTTATGGGTATTTATACTCCCTTCTTCCTCCTCCAACCTAAGAAAAATCTGAGCAAGCTTTTCGCCCCATCATTTTTGACCTCTTGGAGCTTGCTAAATCTCAATCCCTCCATGGATTCTTGCTAGTTTTTGAGGGAAAAGAGAGAGAGGAGATCTAGATCCACATTTCCACCAATCACTTTCTCCTCTATGTGACGGGAACCCCTTGGATCTAGATCTTGGAGTTCTTGGTGTTCTCCTTCTTGTTCTTCCTCTCATTTTCCTCCCTAGCATTAGTTGCTTTGGTGGGATTTGGGAGAGAAGGACTTGGGCACTCCGTGTGCGCTTGCCATTCTATTTGGTGCATCGGTTTGAGTTCTCCATGGTGATACGTGGAAGTTACAAGTTGAGAAGCTTATTACTCTTGGGTGCTTGGTACCCTTGAGCTTGTTCATCTTGGGTGCTTTGATGCCCTAGACGGTTGGTGGTGTTCGGAGCTCAATCATTGTCGTGTAAAGCTCTGGGAAAGCGTCGGGGGTCTCCAATTATGTTGTGGAGATCGCCTCGAGAATTTTGACGGGTACCGGTGACCGCCCCCAAGGGTTGCCAAAATGTACGGGTTCGGTGACCGCCCCCAAGGGTTGCCACTTGTACGAGTTGGGTGACCGCCCTCAAGGGTCCCTTAGTGGAATCATGGCATCTTGCATTTTGCGAGGGCGTGAGGAGATTACACTGGCCCTAGTGGCTTCTTGGGGAGCATTGTGCCTCCACACCGCTCCAAACGGAGATTTGCATCCGCAAGGGTGTGAACTTCGGCATACATCGTCGTCTCCGCAAGCCTTGGTTATCTCTTACCCGAGCCCTTTACTTATGCACTTTATTTTGTGATAGCCATATTGTTTCTTGTCATATATCTTGCTATCACCTAGTAGTTTATCTTGGTTAGCATAAGTTGTTGGTGCACATATGTGAGCCTAGTTGTTGTAGGTTTTGTGCTTCACAAATTAACCGCTAGGTTTGTTTCGCATTTGTTCAAGCCTAAACCGTAACTATTTTAAAGCGCCTATTCACCCCCCTCTAGGCGACATCCACGATCCTTCAATTTGCACACCCACCATACTTCTGTAACTCTAAAAATTCTGAAAATTTAGAAAAAGTAAACATTTTGTATAGAAAGACAGTACGAAAGGTTTCATAACCGTTTGACGTTCGAGTAAAAAATGTAAAATCATGCACTATAGCCTAAGTTTCTGTTTTACACCGCACAAACCAACAAGCAATTTAAACATCCTAAAGGAAAATCTTGGCACATTGTTTTTATAATACAATGGAATTGTAAAAGGGGATAATTATTTTTGTTGAAATGTTTCTGTAATTAAGATTCACAAAGTTTCCATGGGCATGAACAAAGTTCAAGGCTAGCTCCCGCTTCCACGGTGCTCGTCTATGTCACTTTCACTTTTCTTTCTGTGAAGTTTTAAGTTCCCCTCTATATTTTTTTGTTTTTAAACTTTATAAAAGCACACAATATAAAGCAATGACTCTCTAAAACTTTCGGGTTGTATCCCTGGCTGCGCTTTCTTTAAAGCCATTAAGCTAGGCATAAAGTGCTCAAGTAATGGATCCACCCGGATCCCAAGGTATATCAAAGACAATTTTAATTAACAATGATTTGACATTTAGTAGTGTGCACAAAGCAACATATATCATGCAATGACGAAGTCTAACTCTCTTCCTATGCATCAGCATGTCATACAAGAACAATTCATGAACATCAAGTAAAGGCCAATACATAGCATAAGCAGTTTCTTGCAATTTTATCGTGTTGGAAACATAGAGAGGTGGAGATAGAGTTCCTCTCTCATAATAATTGCAAGTAGGAGCAGCAAGCACATGCATATTATATTCATCAAAATCATCATTTGCAACGGTAAAAGGCAACCCATAAATATAATCCTTAACAAGAGCAAACTTCTTCGATATAGCGTAGTTGGGAGAATTCAAAAAGATAATAGGACTATCACGTGTGGGTGCAATAGAAACAATGTCATTCTTAACATAAGGAACTCACTACAAAAAAAGACACATCCGTGACATTTTGGGCCGAACGAATTTTTTTCCTGTCATACTTTTGGCACTTCTATGACGATAATTGTGACAAAACCAGGTATCATCATAGATGTGGTGGGGTCCTACTTCTTTGCCAAAAAATCATGACAGAAAATGGGCTCTTCGTCCTGGGCGGGCTAGAGACATAGCTGCATGACATTCTTTGGGTCGTCCATGACGAAAAAACCATGGTAGAAGCTAGGGCGAGGAAAATATCGGGGTGTTCCCGGTTACGGTGGGTGGTCGGGGCCGAGCGATGTGCGTTTCTCTCATAAAGGCACGCGCGTGGGTGCGAGGCATTGGGCTCTAACTAAGCCCGAGCGAGGCGTTGGGCTCTAACTGAACCCGAGCGATTGCACTGCAGGCTATGCTTTACTGAACCCGATTGATTGATCGATGGTTGTTAACTAAACACGGTCGAGCGATTCCTTCGCTACTGCTGCTAACTGAAGTCGATCGATGCTGCCTCTGGATGAACAATGAGCGTTGGTTGGGAGGGTTTGGATGAACAGTTCCCGGTGGGGGTGGATGTACAGGACCCCGTGGTGTTGCCTCTGGATGAACAGGACCCCGTGGAGGGCTAGATGAACATGACCCCGTGGAGGACTGGATGAACAGGACCACCCCGTGGAGGGCAGGATGAACAGTAGATGGTGGAGGGGTGGATGAACAGTAGCCTGTGGAGAGGGCTGGTTGACTAGTAGCCGGTGGAGTAGCGTGCGGTGGAGGCTGGATGAACAGGAGCCCATGGATGAACAGTCGCAGGTGGAGGCTGGAGGAGGTCGACGGTTGATGAACAGTAGCCCATGGAGGCTGGAGGGGGTCGACGGTGGAGATGAACAGTATCCCGTGGAGTCCCGTTTTGCGGTACACCACACCCCTCCCGATGAACAGGACCCCCGTTTCGACCGTAGCGCTCCAACACAAGTCCGTTTCCTCCGTTTTGCGGTACACCACACCCCTCCCTGATCAATAGGACCCCCGTTTCGACCATAGGAGGTCCGCTCCGTTTTGCGGTACGCCAGACCCCTCCCAATGAACAGGATCCCGTTTCAACCGTGGTCGGTCGAACACAAGGCCGTTTCCTCCATTCTGCGATACGCCATGCCTCGTTTTCATCGGTTGTTCTGTCCAAGCCGATTGGCTCCCACGCGTTCCGTTGCCTCCCGATGAACACGACGCATTCCGTTGCCTCCCTATGAACACGACGATGACACAGTTTCTCCGTTCCGACCTAGCGATGTACACGAGCCCTGGCCGTACGTATGCGCGAGTAGGCGTTTGAGACCCTGCCCGTATTAACGTACGTGGCCGTATTTTCTTTCTTGCACACTGTCCGCTATACGTACGTGTACATGCTACGTGCGCGCCTCTACTACGACACGTGCGTGCCTCTACATGGAGCAGTATGTACGTACACGTTTGCGACCAGAATGACAACACTACATACGCTTCAACCAGGTGGGTCCCGACTGTCAGGCACTTCCTTGCCTGCGAAGATGTATCTGGTGGGTCCCAGCAGTCAGTAGGGCGAATCGTTTTTTTGCCCGGACGCACTTCCTTGCGTGCAAGATGTAGCTGGTGGGTCCCAGCAGTCGGGGGGAAATGTTTTTTTTGTGAAATACGGTGGCCCGTCCGGTGGGTCCCTGCTGTCAGCTGGAGGAATAATTATTTTGCGTGTAATAAGGAGGCACATCCTCGCGGGCCGCCGTGGATCCAGCTGTCAGCCACAATACTCTTTCGATGGAAGTCGTTCCTTGACCATGTTGACCACGCCGGGCCGAGAGCACCAGGGCGGTGGACGACGGCGAGGCCTAGGAAGGGGACGACGCGGAGCCGGGGAAGACGCGGCAGTGGAAGCCCGCGCGGAGAGGAGTATGAGTGTTCACTAGTTCGGCTGCAGTGTGAGGCTGCCGTCGCCGCAGGGCCTGGCCAGCGGTGGGAATAGTAGGGGCGGTGAGGCCTCCGTGGCATCACAGCCGACCACGGGAGGCAGGAGCATGCGGCCCGACCGGCACTGCTTTGGGCCGCTGGAGTAAGAAGACCAGCGGTTGAAGAAGCTCTACGGCCATAGGATAGATATCGTATGGTCACTAGAGCTAGAATTGTTCATATTGACTAAGTTGACAAAGCACTCTGTCCCCGTCAACTTAGTAGGCCCACAAGTCAGCCTCCCACCAAGGTGCGTCCCAACTAGCAGGGGGAGTATTCATTTTTTTTGTGCGTAATAAGGAGGCACTTCCGGTGGGTCCGAGCTGATAGCGGGGGGAACGTTTTTTTCGCGAAATACGGTGGCCCGTACGGTGCGTCCCAGCAGTCAGGGGGGGAACGTTTTTTCGCCAAATACCATGGCCCGTCCGGTGGGTCCCTGCTGCCAGGTGGAGTAATAATTATTTCCCGCGTAATAAGGAGGCACTTCCTTGTGGCTGCCGTGGACCAAGCTGTCAGCCTCTCCACGACAGTACTCTTCCAATGGAAGTCGTTCCTTGACCACATTGACCATGCCGCGCCGAGAGCACCAGGGCGGTGGATGACGGCGAGGCATAGGAAGGGGACGGCGTGGAGCCGAGGAAGACGCGACAGTGGATGCCCATGCGGAGAGGAGCACGAGAGTTCACTGGTTCGGCTGCGGTGTGAGGGTGCCGTCACCGCAGAATAACAGGGGGTGTGAGTGAGGAGAGGGATTCCCTGGCCAGCGGTGGGAGTAGTAGGGGGCGGTGAGGCCTGCATGGGAGGCGTGAGCAGCGGTCCCTTGCCGCCTGGATTTGGCGGCCGAGCAAGAAGATCGTGGATTGAATAAATGATTTATCGGCCGTTGGATTGACATCCAACGGTTACTTCTGCTAGAATTGTTTGTTGATGTATATAATAACTAAAAAAATCTTTCATACGCGTCAACTTAATAGGCCCATAAGTCAAACCATTCCCTCGTTTTTTTTAATAATTTATATATAGCTCATTGCGACTTGTTATGCAATTTATTCCAGCCCGTTTTTTTAGTTGGCCTGGGCCGATTTCGCATATTTCTGTGGGTTCCAAGCTATTTTTAATACCGAAATGTCGAGCCAGATTTAAAGTAATTTCAAGATATATTTTAAATTAGGTTAATGCCCAGTGAAATAGGAATCTGAAAATGTGAAAAAAATTCAGAAATTATAGAGTAATTTCCAATTTGTCATCTGTTTTTATATTTACACCCCATTTCATATTACGTTCAACATTTGCACGTGTCTTGAAAGAGTTGCAGCCCATCAGGGCGTAGAAAAATAAATAGGCCTGGATTGGGTATTCTTCAGAAAAAAATAAACAGGGCTCATTTTCACAAAGAAAAAATTGCTGGGCTAGTCACATGGTGAACATAAAATATAAGCCTAGGCTAGACGGGCCACAGCCCAGTTCAAACCCTCCTCCGTCTCAACAATAACAAAAAAATACTACTCGAGCAGCTACATCCCAGGTGTCAGCCGATCTTGTGCTATTCTCTTGTCTATTGACTATATACGCTCACAACGTTGTGGGTCCCAGATGTCTGGAAAACACTAGGAGGAAGCATTTTATTTTTCCATACGCTGACATGGTGGGCCCGTACTGTCATCCTCTCCATGTACTTCTGCCAATTCCTGTTGTTTGTTGACCATGTTGACAACGCGAGAGGGCGGCGCCGCCGGAGCACACCAAAGCACGCGGAGGACGACGGCGAGGTCTTGGTCGTCGGTGGTAACAATTTAGGAGACGGTGGGGCGGCCATGCGTGCGCTGAGGCGCAGCCAGCCGTGGGAGGCGGAAGCAGGCGGCCCCGCCGGCGCTGGTTTGGTTTTGGCGGCTGGAGGAAGACAGGACTGAAGAAACACGACAGACTGTAAAAGCAACATGTGTACTTAATAACTTTAACTGAATCCAGCAGGGGCACTTAACAACCATAGCTGAAAGCAGTATTAGTACTTATACAGGTTCAACCGTACAAAGCATGCCTCGAACAATGCTACTTTGCCTACAGTTAACCAAGGGTGAGGCAGCCAAGCCCCAGGACAAGGCCCAGGTGCCACCCCGCGCATCCACAACCTTCTGAAAGCGGCTTCATCCCGCAATGTGGTCAATAAACAGGATATTCGCTTTAGAGCCATGGAAAAGCAGGAACATAATCTTCTGTCCTATTCTCCAAGATGGACGGACCTTCATTATTTGAGACCACCCATGAATAAGTACCTTTTCACCTCAAAGGGGAATGGAGTAGGTCGACATAAACATCATGTTGTGACCAAGCACAAGTCTGACCCGACCATGGTCAGGCATCTGTATAGGAACAATAGAACTAGGCAGTTTCTGTTTCAAGAAGCTCATAGCTGTAAAACAGTGTATAAGCAATAGTTTATGAACCACATATATAACACAAAACAGCTCGTACCATAAGTTTCTCAACACATTTGGACCTGTTCCACGAGTGCAGCAGTGGCACACATATCCCACGTGGCCTTCCACCATTGAAACGCCCCACAAGGACCTCAAGACGATCAATAAAGTGTAGGAACTTGTGGATGTCGTCCCAGTCAACTTCAGTGCCATCAGTAACAGCCGAGTTGTTACAGAATAACAAATGAGCAGCCTGCTTAACTCTGAAAAAACCTACACGTGCCACCAATTATAAGAAAATATTAGTTAGAAGTAGCACCTTCATGAGAGATTTGTTGCTATTTCTAAATTTAAATTGTGATTAGTTAGACATAATAGGTGGATTAAGAAGTAATCGAGGCAACAAGCAAGAACCAGATACAAAACTAACATGGATGAACAATTGGAACGACGTCCGGGTGGAAGATCACAGTGAACATCAGACCAGGTTCTGCTATTTCCATCAACATTCGTGCACCAACTTTCAGTCCGTAACACTTGAGAAAGTTTATCCGAATTCGGTCATAAAAAAAGCAGCGATCTTCTTGGTTCATGAATCCAACTCGGAACTTATATCCATGGCTTGTCTTCACTGTGACCATTAAACTGGTGTATTCAGTTATGGCAAGGCCGAGCATCTTGAGTTCATGTGTTCTGGCAGAGCAAATAATGCACTACAGGAAAAATAATATGAGAAAACAATGTATTCCCTATCCAAATCTAGAAATAACTTCCTCCTTCACGTCAGTGTTGACCATCGTACTGGTAGTACCTTTTATCCAAATATAGCAATCCAAATTTCCAAATTAGTCGACAGCATGTTCAAAAAAACCCCACCCTCCCGGATAGCAAAGAGGATTATAGGAACATACTGTGCACGTTTTAAAATCATGTGTTAGGATGAGAAGGAACAAGTGTGGCGTCTCGCCGAGGGCGCAGAAACCTGTAGGGTCCTCGCACTTTGGGCACTGCAAATGAAACACACTAGATTCAGTAGGAAGAAAAATGCATCAACGGCGGTGGCTGCCATCCTAGGATTACTCGCGACCAAGGGACTTGGATTTATCGGGGATGGATGAAGAATTCGTACCTCGTTCTCCACGAGAAAACCCTATGCAATCGCCGAGAGGGTTTTTCTCTGAACAAGCAGACGAGGGAGAAGGGTATTCAGGCCCAGTGAAATATTGCCGCTTCGTCCGTCTAGCTTACTGCTAAAGCTGACAAGGGGGGGGGGGTGTGATTGGACGGCTCATTGGGCATTACTGCGGCGCTACGACCGGGGTGTGTCTACCGTGCAGTTGTGCACTATAATTTGTGCATATGGCACGTGGACCCCGTTGCCGCATGCCCCACATATCTACAAAAGGAAGTAGAAAGACAGGAGTAACTAGTTACACAAAAATATATTTTTGATGAGAGATACTCCTCTCAGAAAGAAATATACAAATATTTTATATCACAACATTATAGATAAGAAAAATCAAGGGGAATATATATAACATATATAATTATGAAAAACAGAGTTGTTTTTAACACTGTATAGACGAATTGGTGATGATGGTGTACCTGCCATCCTGCAATATTGGCCGTCCGATTTATATCTTACGGATAGGAAGGAAACTATGGCAATTTTGCAAAAAGGTACCCACACACCTCTACACATTTGCAAATAAGGCCTTCCCTCGTTCATCCTTTTCTCTCACAAGATAATATACTCATACAAACGCATCTTGATGTTACGTGCAATGCACGGGCATTATGGGGGTTCAGCTAAGAATATAATACTCAAACAGGCTCACGGTTCTGTACTTTGGGCCGCAGGGCCACCCTGCATGTTTGGGGGCCCATGTGTTCTACCTCAGCGCTTTTCATATTGCAGGCGATCGGTACGGCGCTGGTTTTACATGCTGTTGCAAGGCGAATACACAAAATTGAATAAAGCACGACAGCTGTTGGAATGAAATCGAACCATGGTTCCTAACCAGCAATGAGAGTTGCAATTCTATCAACGATATACCATGTGATAAATAATACTGTCGTATTACTTATACATACAGGACACTTGTTTCACCATGACAGATTATTACATCAAAATCTCTCGTAGGATAGATCAGTTCGGCAGTTATGCTTGCTCATCAAGAATTTCAAAGTTGATTTGGACCAGCTCTGCTTGCCGAGAAAGTTCAATTTTGAGATCATCCCCTACCACAAGATATGATTTAGATTTGAACCTTGACCATCCTTTAGCATCAATCATCATGCGACCATCCTTTGTACTTACGGTATTTTGAGCAGGTTCATTCACACCAAGGCTACGCATGGTACAAGAAACTTGGCTGCTGTCGCCTGGATTGTTGAACGACTCCCTCGTTGCTCTAGGAATTCTCTGTTTGCAAAAAAGAAGACATACCCAAACAGTTAGATCAACAGAAAGAAAAAAGAACGAAACACTTGGGCGGCCAATGCTTACCAAGAAGGTGGACATGTCGGTTTTTGTAAGGACTTTGGTATATGAAGTGCGAACTGCAATCCAGTCTGTTGCCGGTGCAACTGCTCGTTAGGTTGCCACTGCACGGGCCAGAGCAGATGCAAGTGCAAGTGTTGGTGCAGGTGCCGAAGCCCCTGCTGCTGCCGGAGATGGTGCTCCTTGTAGAGTTGGTGACGGTGTCAAAGCAGGTGCCGGTGTTGATGCCCGATCCTCCGGTAGATCAGTCTGATCCACTGACGCGGTCGGTGTCATGGTAACGATTCCGACAATAAGAGAGGGGTAGGATAAAGGAGCATGATCTATCGAGATGCATATGGGTGACATGGTGGTTTTAGCGAGTTCGGGCCTCTCACGGTGGAGATAACAACCCTACGTCTCGTGCTCCGGAGAGGCTTTGTTTTATCTTAGTATGTATCCGGAGATTACAATGAGAGGAGAACGGATCCCCGTAGTCCTGAGACTAATGGTGAAAAGAGAGAGGTGGAAGAAAAGAGCCCCCCAAGTCTAGTGGTGGGGGTGGCTTATATAGAGTGGCCACCCCCTCACCTCCTATGTTACAAAGTGGGGCATGAATGCCATAATGCCAACCCACTACCAAGCCCTCACCATGAGAATGATGTCGACTGCTTTGTTGCCTGCTGGTCTTCGTATATCCGAGTGAGTCATACTGTCGAGTGGTGAACTGTCATCCGAGTGGATGGTATACTCCTTGGTTGAGTGGATAGTATGCTGCTTGTCCGAGTGGATAGTATGTCTGTATGAAATTTATCTGGACCCACATGTTTGTGTGGACCCCATGCTTTATGATACTTTGATCCTTCGTGGGCCTACCTATTATGTGTATCCCCAACATTTATCCGAGTGAGTCGTAAAGTCGAGTGGTGAACTGTCATCCGAGTGGATGGTATACTGCTTGGTCGAGTGGATAGTATGCTGCTTGTCTGAGTGGATAGTATGTCTGTATGAAATTTATCTGGACCCGCATGTTGTGTGGACCCCGTGCTTTATGATACTTCGACCCTTCGTATGCATTCAAGTTATGTGTATCCCCAAAATTAGCCCCTAATCGATTGCGATTTTGTAGAACGAGTTTGTGAAAGACACAACTTGGCCCGAGTGATTACGGAAATACCTTGCACCTGGGCCATCGCATCGTCGGACAACCAAGGTTTGAACAAAATCTCAATGGATTCCGCACTCGCTTCCGATGATCTGGGGTAAGTGCCCGCGAGGAGCAACAACATGGTGAAATTCGATCATCTCTCTAAGAGGTTAACCTCGTGATCGTAATATGGATGTCTCATTAAATCCAGGCAAAAGATCGACGTATGGACTGCTCTCTCGGTGAGATGCCATTCTTATCTCGGAGGAACGTCAATACTAGTCGGCTCTAGATCCAAACTTATGAGTTTCACGCTTTGAGTCCTAGAAGAAGGCTCAAAACAGGTCCACGGAGGAGCCTTGAACTCACCTTTATAGCAATTTTTTGGAGTGATTTGGAGCTGGTCCTGCATCGAGTAACTGATTACTGGAATTTCTTCACGCTCGAACGTGTCTTTTTTGTTGTTTGGCCGCCACCGGACCGGGCGGACCGTCCCCGAGTGGATACCATTCCGGTGGGGCACGCTGAGTGCACCCACTGGGTGTAGTCCGCGAGACTGCAGTCGACTGCGGGCAGTCGGCGGGAGTCTTAGAGCCTATCTTGTTGTTGTTGTTTGGCTGTCACTTGGACCGGGTGGACCGTCCCGAGTGGATACCAACAGTCGGCAGGAGTCTTAGAGCCTGTCTTTTTGTTGTTGTTCATCACTCCGACTGGTCAGGCCATACCGAGTGGAGATTACTCCAGTGGGGGCACGCTTAGTGCACCTACTGGGTGTAGTCCCCGAGACTGCCATCGACCGCGGGCAGTCGGTGGGGGTCTGAGAGAACTAAAATTATTTTTAGCTAGTACTAATCGAGCTTGTTCTTCTCTCGGATTGGTTTCTGTTTGCTTGATACAGTTTCTAAAGAGGAATCAGCAGTCGACAAGTTGGACGATCCTTGAGCAGCATTGATCAGCTAATCAGCAAGGCCCTCAGCAATGGTCTTGACGTTCCTGTCTCACCACCAAAGAAGGCACTCAAAGAATGGTCTTGACGTTCCTCTCACCGCCTCACTTTGGCGCCAGCCGTTGGATGGGCCTTTGACAAGGCGCACAATCTCGCCCTTCTTCTTGGACGGCAGCCGTGAAGTGGTGGTCGTGGCCGACCAAGACTTTGCTAAGCCCCGAAAGTGGGAGGATTGCTCACCACTGCGGTAAGATTTTTCAAACTTAGGCTAGTCTTGGACTGCAATCTAAGCCTCCGAGTGGGAGGATCGCTCACCACTCAGTAGGATTTTTCAAACTTAGGTGAGTACTGGATCGCAGCTAAGCCCCCGAGTGGGAGTGTGATTGCTCACCACTGCAGGATTTTTCAAACTTTGGCCAGTACTGGTCTGCAGCTCAGCCTCCGAGTGAGAGGAAGACTCACCACTCTGTAGGATTTTTCAAACTTAGGCGAGTACTGGACTGCAGCTAAGCCCCCAGTGGGAGGATTGCTCACCCTCGGTAGGATTTTTCAGACTTAGGCGTAGTAATCGGATCAGCAGCAAGCCCCGAGTGGGAGGATTGCTCACCACTCGGTTGGATTTTTGAAACTTAGGCGAGTACTATATCGTAGCTAATCCCCCGAGTGGGAGGATTGCCCACCACTTTAGGATTTTTCAGACTTAGGCTAGTACTCGGACTACAGCCTAAGCCCCGAGTGGGAGGATTGCTCACCACTCGGTGGGATTTTTAAACTTAGGCAGTAATCGGACTGCAGCTAAGCCCCCGAGTGAGAGGCAGGTTCACCACTCGGTAGGATTTTTCAAACTTAGGAGAGTACTGGACTACAGCTAAGCCCCCAAGTGAGAGGCAGGCTCACCACTCGGTAGGATGTTTCAAACTTAGGCTAGCATCGACTACGCCTAAGCCCCGAGTGAGAGGCAAGGTGCTCACCACTCGGTAGGATTTTTCAAACTTAGGCGAGTCTCGGACTCGCAGCTAAGCCCCCTAGTGAGAGGCAGTGCTCACCACTCGTGAGGATTTTCAAACTTAGGCGAGTATTGGATCAAGAGCTAAGCCGCTGAGTGAGAGGCAGGCTCACCACTCGGTAGGATTTTTCAAACATAGGGGAGTACTGGACTGCAGCTAAGCCCCACCCGAGCCTCTGTCGGACTAGATGAGTCTGGCAGAGGGTTTAAATCTCCCGTTAAACCTCCATGCAGTTGGCACGGTAAATATCTTTGTCTGGAATTGAATCAATCGGATGGATGCGTAGCGAGGTGGTTGTATGAACGACGTTCGACGAGTAAGGCTTTCTGTACGATTCAACGATGGCGCTTCATTTTTACCCTTTTGCATGAAAGGGGTATTTATCCAAGTGGATGTGCTTCCCGACTGATCGGGGTATGTTCACTGCAAGGAAAAACTTGGTGGCACTTGTATGTCTCCCGGAGGAGATAGACTAGTGGTCTGACATGGACGTGCCGTGAAACCCGAGTGACAAGGCTAGTGTGTGGATCGACTCTCCGCAGAGAGGCCACTCATTATCCCGGGGAAAACTAGCACATGCCATCTCCGAGTCCAAGTTTGTGAAACTGATGCCTTGGAGCCTAGGATAGGGCCAAGTGTATCCGTCAGAGAGGAGCGCGTTTTTCACTCTTTTGCGCAAGGTCAAGATGACATTAGGTAATGATTTGGGCGATCATCCGAGTGGACAAGATTACCCTTATAGATTTTCGCACACCGAAAGCAAGTATGGTCGTAAAGATATTCCTGATGTGATCAATGGGTTGATTGAATGGGCGTAACTCCCGAGGGCGGCATGGCCAACGGCCGTGCGTAGCCCCGAAAGTGATGCTCGAAAGAGGCAAGCTTGCTACAGAGTGTGATATGAGGTTTGATCATATGAGTAACTTAGTCGCTCCCGTGTTGGGGGTGTAGAGGTAAAGACATGTCCAATCGATGGTGACCAAGGGCGGCCGAGGGGCGATCATGTGTACAACCGAGTGACGACGCGTGGGGCGGCCAAATGGGGAAGACGTGCATAACCGAGTGGCGATGCACGGAGCGGCCGAGTGGTGAAGACGTGCACAACCAAGAGGCGACACATGGAGCGCCCGAGTGGTGAAGACCTGCACAACCGAGAGGCGACGCATGGAGTGCCCGAGTGGTGAAGACGTGCACAACCGAGTGGTGTGGTGCGGGACAGCCGAGTGAGGATGTGCGAGGTGGCCGAGTGACATATTGCGTGTCCAGCCAAGTGGCTAAAATGGTCTTCGAAGGAGTTAGCCAGATGCTTTCGAAGCTAATGTAACGATGAGGTCGGTGTAGTTTGGTTGCGACACAACAAGACCGGCGTGACAACCGAGTCTGAATAAGAATGAAGATGGCGTGTAGAGAATTTGAGTGATTATAAAACTTGTCAAAGTGGCGGATGGAATGCACTTGTTGAAGTGAAGGATCTGACTGGTGATGAAGTACTTGACTACTCAGGAGAGTGTCATTCCAAATGAGATGCAGCCCCCAAGTGCGGCGTAGCCCCCGAGCATACTACAGGATTCGACAACGGACATGTCGGAATACGGGGAATATAGTTTTGAATGGATGATTTCCAATTCACCGAGTCGAACTCGGATAAAGATGAGGAGAAGCTTCCGAGTGGTGCTCCAAAGAGGCAAACTCGCAAAAGAGTGAAGTGTGAAATTTGATTATAAAAAGGGACTTATCTTCTCATGCCTGACGAGGTCTATATCCTCATTGATAATGGCGAAGAGGATTCCATGTAGGGTTGGCCAGATGTGTTTGAAGTCAACAGAGCGACAAGGTCGGTGTTGTGGTGCGCTGAGACTGGTATGGTGACCGAGTCCGAGCAGCGATGAAGTTAGCGCATAGGGCCGGTGAGTGATCGCGTAACTTGTGTAAACAATGGTACAAGCCAACGAAATAATTTCTCGAGGAAATTTGATGTGTACTGAAATGATTTGTGTGAATAACACCCATAGACACTACCGAGTGCAAGGGCTTGCTGGTTAACCAACAAGAGTCTGAAGAGCAAAGGATCCGCTCAACTGGTCGGGTTGACGGATCCGACTGAACTCATTGGAATACTGGATCAAATAAAACGGAAGTGTAATGTTTCGACTGAGTTGCAGCCCTGGAGGACCGATGCAAACTCGAAATGAAGAACGACACATGGTGTTCGTGAATGATGTATGCGAAAAAAATGGAAGTTGGACTCGGGAGTCACATAACCTGTGCTAATCAAGTATGTGAAAATAAGCAGCCGAGCGTAGAGGTACACTCGGTGGTGTGGCCTCCGAGTGAACGTGATGTGTGAATTACGGGATACTCGGGAAGACGGAAATAACAGAATGTAAAATGACTTAGCTGTCTGAAAGCGCGCGGGCGACCGAGTGGTGATGAGGTGACCAACCGAGTGGCGACGCGCGGGGCGGCCGAGTGGTGATGAGGTGACCAACCGATGGCGACGCCCAGGGCGGCCGAGTGGTGATGAGGTGACCAACCGAGTGTTGACGAGCGGGGCGGCCGAGTGATGAGGTGACCAACCGATGGCGATGCGCGGGGCGGCCGAGTGGTGTTGAGGTGACCAACCGAGTGGCGACGCGCGGGGCGGCCGAGTGGTGATGAGGTGACCAACCGAGTGGCGACGCGCGGGGCGGGCGAGTGGTGATGAGGTGACCAACCAATGGCGACGCGCGGGGCGGCCGAGTGGTGATGAGGTGACCAACCGATGGTGACACACGGGGCGGATGAGTGGGGATGAGGTGACCAACCGAGTGGCGACGCACGGGGCGCCCGAGTGGTGATGAGGTGACCAACCTATGGCGACGCGCAGGGGCGGCCGTTGAAGTAGACGCCCCGCTGGCGACGGCGCGCGGCGCCCGACCGGCGTAGACGCATGTCGCGGAGTGGCGACGCGCGGGGCGTCCGAGTGATGTAGACGCGTCCCGCGGAGTGGCGACGCACGGATCTCTGGGCGATGTATACGTGTGCCGTGGACTGACGATGCACGGGGAGTCCGAGTGTTGTAGACGCGTCCCGCGGAGTGACGATGTGCAGGGCGTCCGAGTGATGTAGAAGTGTCCCGCGGAGTGATGATGCGCGGGGCATCCGAGTGATGTAGGCGCGTCCCGCGGAGTGGCGACTCACGGAGCGTCCGGGCGATGTAGACGTGTCCCGCGGAGTGACGATGCGCGGGCGTCCGACTAAAGTAGACGCATGCCGTGGAGTGGCGACGCGCGGGGCGTCCGAAAGATGTAGACCCGTCCCGCGGAGTGGCAACGCGCAGAGCGTCCGGGCGATGTAGACGCATGCCGCGGAGTGACGGCGCGCTGGGAGTCCGGAGTGTTGTGGTGACGCCAGCCCCGCAGAGTGACGATGCGCAGGGCGTCCGAGTGATGTAGAAGTGTCCCGCGGAGTGATGATCCGCGGGGCATCCGAGTGATGTAGAAGTGTCCCGCGGAGTGATGATGCGCAGGGCATCCGAGTGATGTAGGCGCGTCCTGCGGAGTGGCGACGCGCGGAGCGTCCGGGCAATGTAGACATGTCCCGCGGAGTGACGATGCGCGGGCGTCTGACTGAAGTAGACGCATGCGACGGCGTGGCGACGCGCGGGGCGTCCGAGTGATTTAGACACGTCCCACGGAGTGGCGATGCGCGGAGCGTCCGGGCGATTTAGACGTGTGCCGCAGAGTGACGATGCGCGGGGAGTGCGAGTGTTGTAGAGGCGTCCCGTGGAGTGGCGACGCGTGGAGCGTCCGGGCGATGTAGACGTGTCCATGAGTGACGATAGCAAGGCCCGATCAAGTAGACGCATGCCGCGGAGTGGCGACGCGGGCGCCCGCTGAAAGTGATGTAGACGCGTCCCCGCCGAAAGGGCGATGCAGCGGAGCGCCCGGGCGATGTAGACGCGGCTGCCGGAGTGACGATGGCGCGCTGGAGTCCGAGTGTTGTAGACGCGTCCCGCGGAGTGGCGACGCGCGGAGCGTCCGGGCGATGTAGACGTGTCACGCGCAGTGACGATGCGCGGGCGTCCGACTGAAGTAGACGCATGCCACGGAGTGGCGACGCGCGGGGCGTCCGAGTGATGTAGACGTGTCCCGCAGAGTGGCGACGCGCGGAGTGTTCGGGCGATGTAGACGCGTGCCGCGGAGTGATGATGCGCGGGGAGTCCAAGTGTTGTAGATGCGTCAAGTGGAGTGACGATGCGCATGGCGTCCGAGTGATGTAGAAGTGTCCCGCGGAGTGATAATGCACGGGACATCCGAGTGATGTAGGCGCGTCCCGTGGAGTGGCGACGCGCGGAGCGTCCGGGCGATGTAGACGCGTGCCGCGGAATGACGATGCGCGGGGCGTCCGAATGATGTAGATGCGTCCCGCGGAGTGACGATGCACGTAGCGCCCGAGTAAAGTAGACTCGTCCCGCGGAATGGCGACGCGCGAGGCGTCCGAGTTAAGTACATGCGTCCCGCAGTGTCCAGCGGAGTGGCGACGCCCGTGCTGTCAGAGTGAATTTATGTCCGTTGCCGAGTGAACTTGAGTCTGTGTCCGAGTGGATTCATCTGTCTGATCTCCGATCAATCTGGTTCGGCAATGAAAGACGAAAGCGTAATCCCCTATGTTCTTGGCCGGCTGACAGATGTGCCCGAGCTGAAGAGGGAAGGAAGTACCCGGCGAAGATGCCGGCGGGAAAGCGACCTCGGATGAGGATATTGCCGCCCAGCGAAGAAAGGCCGCTACCGCAACAGGAAGCGCAAAGGTAAAGCTGTGCTTGCCGTCGAGGGATCTGATGACGCCGGCTCCACCAAGAAAACCAAGGCAGATAACCCCCGCAAGGAAGTTGCCGGATGCGTCGCCTGCCAGGCCTTGGCGGCTGCCGAGAAGCCAGGAACCTCCGACAAGCGATACTGCAAGATCCATCGCACCAAAGGCCATGCTCTCCAAGACTGCCGACAGGTTGAGCTCCTCGCTGAGAAGCAGAGGGCTGAGTATGAGAGGCGGGACAAGGAGAAGGGCCCAGACGGTGCTGAGGGGTCCGGCAAGAAGCACGACGGCCAGGCGGGCCACCGCGGCAAGGATAAACAACAAGAGAGGCCCGCCCGGGGCCGTGACAGAAAGCCAGAAGACGACGATCACGAAGAGGACGACGAATCCGGCGACCAAGGGTTTCAAAAAGCTACAGAGGCCATGTGCGTCGACGGAGGCACCTCTCTGCATACTTCTCACCGCCGGCTTAAATAGTGGGCGCGAGAGATTACAGCGGCAGAGCCGTCGTTTGATGCCCAAAGGCCATCAAGTGGTCCAAGCACACCTATCATTTTTGGATACCGAGGATCACCCCTCGATCGCACTCATCGCGGTCGGGTGCTTGCCGTTGTTGGTCTCGGGCCAACGACACGCAACCTCAAGGTGATGAAAATGCTAGTCGATGGCGGAGCCGGTCTGAACTTGATCTCGCCCGGGCTGCGTGATCGAGAAACCGCAGATTCCTCGATGGAGTCCTCAAGAGACGGGCATCGCGTTGTGGGTCAACCTGGGAAGAAGCCAACCCAAGGGAAAGGTCACGCTGCCCGTGATTTTGGAAGCGACCTGAACTACAGGAAGAGAGGATCGTGTTTGATATTGGCAAGATCCCCTTGCCCTACAACGGGATCCTTGGCCAGCCCAAATACTGTTCATGGCGGCGTCACACTACGCTTAGAACACCTCGAAGATGCCAGGACCTCGTGACGATCATCACCATCCCCTCCGACAAGAAAGATGAGCTGGTTTGCGCTGACCAACTATACCAGCAAGCAGTTGCAGCAGCTCCCGCCACTAAGGCGCTTGCTCCTGCCGCTGGGATCCCGGGAGGGAAGAAGAAGAAGACAGGTGAGACCTCGGACACCCACTCCGGCAAGCGCACCTCTTCGGAGTGTAGCGCTGCCGTCGAGGACGTGCCAGAGAGTTCCACCAAGGAAACAAGAAGCCCAGGGCCAAACCGCCGGAACCAAGAAGGTTTCGCCATCAATGAGGACGGCACGGGAGGAGCTTTTACTATAAGCTCCACCCCTTGACGACAAATAGGAAGACGCGCCGTCACCTTCCCTACGGGCGTAATGTCGATGTGTTTGCGTGGCAAGCTTCCGGCTATCCCCGTGTTCCTGTGGAGGTGATTGAGCACCACCTGCTGCCTGCCCCTCATGCGCGGCCCGCTGCAAGCGTAAGGTCGAAGCAAGCTTTTGGAACGACAAGAGTTCATCATGTAAGAGATCCGGAACTGGAGGCGCTGGTTTGGTAAGAGGAGTGATCCATCCAACGTGGTTGGCCAATCCGGTCAGAAAAGGCGTAAGGCAAATGGGAAGTGGAGACCGTGTATTGATTACACAGATATCAATAGGGCTTGCCCTAAAGACCCTTCCCGTTGTCAAGATCGACCAGATTGTTGACTCCACGGCTGGGTGTGATCTGTTGTCATTCCTCGACACATACTCCGGCCACCACCAGATCTTCATGACAAGAGAAGACGAAGAGAAGAAAGCATTCATCACCCCATGCGGTACGTATTGTTTCATGCGGATGCCTTTCGGGTTGAAGAGTGCTGGTTCGACGTTTGCAAGGGCGGTCCAGATTGGTTTTGAACCCCAGCTCCATAGAAATATGGAAGCTTATATGGATGACATAGTGGTCAAAACCAAGGATAGGGCAACCCTCATACCGGATTTGCAAGAAACATTTGGCGAACCTCGCAAGATCAATCTCAAGCTGAACCCCGAGAAGTGCGTCTTACGCCCCGTCCGCAAGCTTCTCGGGTTCTTGGTATCATAGCGGTGATAGAAGCCAATCCGACAAAATCAAAGCTACAGAATAGATTGAAGCACCCAGCGAATCAAGGATGCGTGCGGCTTGTTGGTTGCGCTTCGCCGCCATGGGCAGTGTTCATTTCCGAAATCTGCTGAGCGCGCCCTTCCCTTTTTCAAAATCCTGAAAAAAGGCGGGCCCGATGGAGTGGACGCCGTCAAGCCGGCAGCATTGCAAGGTTTGAAGAAGTACCTCTCCTCCACGCCAATACTTAGTTGTGCCTAGGCCACGTGATCCGTTGTTGCTATACCCGCGGCAACGGACCAGTGGTGAGTGCCGCACTAGTGGCGAGAGAGGTTGAAGACGCAGGTAATGGCAGCGGCAGAGCCCAACACCACCAATGCAGACGACACAGCCAGCTTGAAGTGCCGCCAAAGAAGAAAATGATGCAGCACCCGGTCTACTTTGTAAGTTCCTCTCGCAGGGGGCTAGATCAAGGTACTCCGGCGCAGAACTGCTCTTCGCCTTCTTATGGCCTCGAGGAAGCTGCGTCTACCATTTCCGTGCTCACGAGATCACTGTTGTTACTCGCTTCCTCTCGCAGAACGGATATTGCACAATCCGGATGCAACGGGAAGAATTGTGGAATGGGCACTGGAGCTGTCCAGCTTTGGCCTCAAGTTTGAAAGTACTTCGACGATTCAGAGCCGAGTCCTAGCAGAGTTCATTGCAGAATGGACCGCATCTCCTCCTTCCTTCAGCTTCTGCTCTCCCCCGTCCATCCGCCATGGAGAGAGCGAATCCTGGCTCGTAAACGGTGGCGGCGAGGGTCGCTGCTCGACAACGCGTCCTTCCTTCTTCCTCGTGACTGCGGTGGGCAGAGCCACCGCGAGGGGAAGGGGAGGCGAGGCCGTGGGCGAGGCCGGCAAGTGCTCGGGAAGAGGAGGATTTGGCGGCGCGCCGCTTCGCCCTCCGCCAGTAGTACCTCCCTCGTGGAGGGCCATGTTGGGGATGACCCTTGCGAAGTTCTTTCGTCAGTCACGCTGGCCGCCTCGCCGTCGCATTGGCCTCCCAGCCCCATTCGCTGCTGGAGATGGAGCTGGATCCGCCGGAGTCGTTGCAGCTGCACATGAGGGGTTGCGGGATCGGCGGTATGTGAGTTCGCGTCGACTTCCCAGCTTCTCACGTGATGTACCTTCGTCAAGGATGGAAGACGTTCGCTCGCATCCACAGCTTGACGGCGGGGCTCACTCTCCATTTCAAGCTGATGGAGGGCGGCCTCCTCTCCGTCAAGGTCTTCGGGTGCTTCGGGACCCGGGCAAGGTGCTGCGTGGAGAGCTCTTCTGATAGCGAAGACTCCTCCTCGAGCGAGAGTGGCGAGGAGGACAGCGGCAGCGATGACGAGGGTAGCGGGCGGCAGGATGACGGGTCCGACTAGGTGTCGGGCATCGCTCCGTGCAGCACCGGCGACCCCATCATCCGTGTCGCTGCCCTCGAACTTCTCGTGGTCGCCTTGGGCGGCTGGCGTTGGGAGGCTGCGGAAGAGGAAGAGGGCGAGCGGCAAGGCCGTCAAGTCGGAGTACGCGGGCACCGACGCCTTTGACGCTGCAGGCCGACGCCCCGCCGCCTTCTTGAGCTCTGCTTCCGGCGCCGCCATCACCATCCAGCCTTCGGACGGCCACCGAGATGTTCTCTTGGTGTCTTCTGCCACCCGTAGCTCGCCTAGGCGTTCCTTTTGCCCTTTTCGCCTCCTTGACCTGCCTCCTGAGGAGAGGGACAAGAAAGGGGTTACGGGCACCTTATCTCTTTTTAGCTTGTAAGCCTTCGGGCCTTGTCTGAATTTAAAACTTGTAATCCCATCATTCATGTTTTTCATTCCCCATGGGCTGTACCTGAGTGGAATGTTTTTTTAATGAAAAAGGGATGCTTGCCGGGTCATTTGTTTAAGTTGGGTAGAACCCACGACAGGAATAAATCCTTGATATCTCTAAGATAAACATTTCCTTGCCCGCAACAGGCCATGCCGCCTTCCCACTTCGCCGACCTTTCTCATGCTTTTGGCGGAGGCAGGGATGAGTTGGGTTCAGGCTCCTCGTTTCATCCTTTTGCCGCCATGATTACGACTGAAACCTGGCCCTGTGAACGCAGCCCTAGGGCCTAGAGTTTTAGGGGAGCACGGTAGTTTTTAGGAAAACGAGGTTTCACATACCTCACCCATAAGGGAATGCATGATAAGGGATGAAGAACTTTATCTGAAGTTGTAGCCCCTCGCAACTCTAGTTTGCCGTGGGTGAATCTTTTTAGACTTGCAGCCCTCGCACATCGCTCACCGGGTTCTAGACGCCAGCCTATCCCTCTTCCTTTTTCGTCCTCTGTTGATCCGCAAGGATATCTGTGAGTCCTCGCGAACCAAAGAAGACAAAAGGACGGAAAAGGGACGCAGACATTACCGACCTCTAAGCTAGGGGTTAGTCGCCGCTAAGCACTATCAACCCTAACCAAGGATTTAGAATCGACCTAGCATGCATGTTATAACTTGGGCGCCAAATAGCTTCATTTATTTATGCTCGTGGTCTACCGGCTTTGTACAAAGGGTTACATGCATCATCGGCAATGCTTGTACAAAAGGTGGCTTGCCGGGGGCCTGGCAAGTCCGCTACCACGGTAAAAACTTACGAAGATGCTCAATGTTCCAGGAGTTACTCACCGAACGGCATCTTCGGTCTCCAGCGGACTACGCCGGGCACCGGTGACTCAGACAGTCGGTAAGGGCCTTCCCACTTTGGCGCCAACTTGTTGGAATTCTTGGCCGATTGAACGCTGCCGAAGGACAAGGTCACCTTCCTCAAGGCTTCGGGCACGAACCTTGCGGCTATGGTAGCGGCGCAAGGTTTGCCGGTAGCGTCTGCTCTCACAGCCACCCGAAGACGATCTTCCTCAAGGAGCATTAAGGCCATCTTGCCGCAGTTGCTCTTGCTCAATCTCGTCATAAGCGAGCACTCGAGGTGACCCGTATATGAGTTTAGTGGGGAGAACTGCTTCCGCCCCGTATACCAGGGCAAAAGGTGTCTGGCCGGTGGCTCGATTTGGCGTCGTCCTGATCGACCAAAGAACCGCCGGCAATTCATCAATCCAGCGCCTTCCGCTCTTGTGCAGCCTGTCAAAGGTCTTGGTCCTTAATCCTCGCAATACTTCAGCATTTGCCCTCTCAGCTTGACCATTTCTTCGTGGGTGAGCAACGGAAGAGAAACAGACTTTGCTGCCGAGGTCTTGGATATATTGCATGAAGGTGCGGCTTGTGAACTATGTGCCGTTGTCGGTGATAACCCTGTTGGGTACGCCAAAACGGCACACTAATCCCTTGAAGAACTTGAAGGCTGACTGAGCTGTGACCTTCCTCACTGCCTCCACCTCCGGCCAATTTGTGAACTTGTCGATTGCAACGTACAAGTACTCAAAGCCCCCGACAGCGGGGAAAGGGCCCAAGATATGTCGAGCCCTGCACCGAGAAGGGCCAGAGAGAGGAATGGTTTGAAGGGCTTGAGCTGGTGATGAAGCTTCTTTGAATGGAACTCGACACGCTTCACACACACGGTGACTAGTGTCGTCGCATCTGGAGGGCGGTGGGGCCGTAAGAAGCCTTGCCGAAATGCCTTGCCGGCAAGGGCCCTTGACCCAATGTGGGATCCACATATGCCTCCGTGTATCTCCGCCAACAGCTCCAGTCCTTCCTCTCGAGAGATACACTTCAATTTCACACCGTTCAGCCACTTTCTGTACAGGACGTCATCGAATTTAACCGTACATGGTAGAGCGACGGGCTACTTTTCCGCTTCTTCCCGCTTCCTCGTGAAGTTCCCTGTTTGGAGGAATCGGACGGTATGCTATGCCCACGCTGGAGCACAGGGCTCGGCGGCGAGGACCAAAGGCATTTCCTCCGCTATAGGAGCTGCTGTCTCGACAAGCAAGAGCATGACGCCCGCCGGAGCTGGGCCGTGTCTCTGCGGGCGGCTCAGATCCCCTGGCAACATCCTTGCTTGCTGCCCGGGAGCTTCAAGGGAAAGTACTTGCCTGGCCCTGATTTCCTCCTCTTATTCTGCTCTGTTGATGGATCAACGGATGGCTGAGTGTGACACCCCAAAATTTTAACCTTATTTTGGTTACTTTAAAATTTTACCAGGATTTAAAACTTTTTCCTTCTGGGCTCCCTTTTTGATTTTTTTAAAACTTTTCTTCCTATTTATCATGGAGTTGTTTCCTTCAGTGAAAACTTTTCAAATATGTTATTGGACTTGTGTATCCTCTCAAGAAAAACTTTTCTTTATTCAGAGGAATTAATTACGTAATTTATTCCTAATAATCTTGACTATCTTGAAAAAATGGTTTCCCATGATTTTTATGGTCCTTTTTGAACTACAACCCTCTTATAAATTCATTCAAAAATCCTACCAAAATTTGGGGATGTCATGTGATGTTTTTAAATCACTTTTTTGCAAAAAGATACTTCATTCTCTGGATATTTTGAGCTCTACACCATATTTTCAAATCTGGTCCAGAGAGCATTTTTACACTACAACCTATTTAAATATTTCTTTAAAACTTCTACCAAAATTTTGGGATGTTAGTAGGAGCATACTATTCCACTTTATGCAATAACCTAATGATGTTCTTTGGAAAAATTGAGTGAATCAACCTCTTTTCTATTCTGGTCCAACTTGAGGATTTGTACAGCAACCACATTTTTAGTTGCTCCTTTATCCTTGATTCTTTTTCCTACTTGTTGTCCTCCCTGCCAAACCCCTAAGTCCAGGAGCGTGCACCCATTGGATCATTTTTGGTCCATGTAATGATGCCATATATCTCCTGTCCAGAATTGAAGTTTTGCAAAACTTGCACTAGCAAGTTTGTGCTTTTCACAAACAAACCTCACCACCCTCTTATGCATCTAAAGAGACCCCACTCTGGAAGTTTTGGCCACACCAAGAACTACCTAGGTGCCTATGGCATTTTGTCAAACAACTTCAGAGCATGGCCAGATTTGGCATGAATTTTTGTTTGATTTGTGAACCTGATCACCCACTGCACTCAAGCATGTCCCATGGATTTGCCCTAGCCTACAACCCCACCCCTGCTAACTCTCTTGTGGTTTAGAGCCCCTAGCATGCCTTAGCATTTCGTCAAGCACGCCTGCGGCGTGTTCTGCTCGAAAGCAGAGCACGCGTTTTGCACGTGCGTGGCGACCGAAGCTAACGCGTTGCACCCTGGTTTTCGCACGCCCGCAGAGCCACGCCGATCCACTCCCCTTCTCCCGTGCATCACGCTAAGCAGCAGCCTCGGTGCCCTCTGACACCGCCCGTCAGAGCCCTTGGCGGCACGCCGGCCGTCCGCAGCGTCTCGGCCAGGTCGGTGCCGCCCAAGCCGCCATAGCTCACCACCGCCCCGGAACAATGAAGCTCATCCACAAGCATGTCCTACAAAGACACGTCACGCCACGCCGCCTAGTTACAGAAAGATTTGTCACGGCGACTTTATCCGCGCCGCTGAACTGCCTTTGACTTCGCCTATTTAAGGAAGCCCCGAGCCCGTCCCTCGCGACGCAGTAACCTCGAGCCACCCCAATCGGGCGCTTCCTCTAGCTCGCAATCGACCCGGGAGGTCTTCTTCTCCATCTCCGACAACCGCGGCCGCCGCCACTGCCCCGCCATTCCGGCACCACCAGGCCTCCCCTCTCCACTCTCTTCACCAGAACTCCCTCTCCCCTAGTGAATCCATCCCTGCTCGATTTTGATCGGGACTACTTGTGGGGAGAAAAATCACTTTGCCCGACGGCCACCGTCCAGCCGTGGAAGCTTCGCTGTCGGCAGCTACGCCCACCCTGTAGACCAGAAGCGCCACCGGAGTGACCGCCTCGATCCCTCGAGCCAGCGGATGGCCTCCGCTTTCTCGAACAGTCAGCTACCTTTGGCGAGCATCGCCGGAGTCTCGCCCGGCCGGGCGGAGGAAGGGAGGGAGGTCGACTAGTCAAACTCGACTAGTGGGCCATCTCGACCCCACCAATCGTTGACACCCCGCGTGGTCCACGCTGGATAAGTGGAAGCGTATTTTCCAGAATACGCCTTCGACGTGGTCAGTTCGAAACGTTTTTCTTTTTCTGTTTTATTTTAAATAACAGATTTTGACCACAAATTTGACTGCCTATAACTTTTTAAATAAAACTCCAAATGAGTTGATTCTTTTTCCTACCTCTCTCAAATTTGGTCTAGTTTATTTTAAGATTTATTTGAAAATTTGTCAGACAACTTTTCTGTACTGTTTTTAAAAGTATGTGTTGTTAAATATTTCTTTTAAAAAATAGGTTTTTGGAGAGGAGAAAACTTTCAAAAGTTTTGGAGTGCACCCTGACTTTCCATATATTAAAGGCAAGCATTCTTAACCCCGGCATAATAATTTTGGTGTGTTATTCGACACGTTTATAACACCACCTCATTTCGAAGAGCTCGTTATTTCATGTGATATGGTCATTTGCATGGATGCATATTAGTGACCTCCTTGCTGTTGGAAATGAATATACATGTGATGGAAATCATCCTCATGTGCCTTGCATGCATACCGGTAAGGAATCCAGAAAACCCCTGCCTTGGGTAGGCATGAGTTTGTCGCCGATCTCCGTCGGGATGGTTAGGTCTGGTATGGTATGGTAAGGTATAATGAGTGTTGATTTTATTGGTTGAAATATTTTTGTTATACATGTTATGCAGGGAATTTATAAACCTCCTGAGTCGACCGTAGGTCGAGTCCTGTTCCAGTAACCCCCATACTTGCCTCGTACTACCACTTGTCCCTACCGCAGGTAGGGTACGGTTCAGTAAGTTATCAACCCCTTTCAAGCACACACCGTACAGAGAGGCCACGGTGGAAGATACCGGTTGTAACCGGTAGGCATGCCATCTGGTCCGGGGGAATGGGTGTTTCCGGTTGGGACCGAGAGGGGAGGCCACCCCTTAGAGCGCGCGATATAAATTTGATCCCATGCTACGCGAGGTTGTAGCCTCCCCACTTAGAGTTTTGCTTAACAAGTGTCATGGGTGATTCCAGACACCGGTAAGTTAAGCTGGCGTGTGCAAGTCAGGTGTGTTTTCAATTAAAAGACCGTAGACGGAATTAGTCTCGATGGACTAAAGAAATCCATTACTCATGGGAAAAGAGTACGCCCTCTGCAGAGATTAAACCTATTCGTAAGGCCGTGTCCATGGTTAAGGATTACAGTCTGGGATGGGTTAAGGGTTGGCCCTAGTGTCGGTCTTCGGAGGAGAAGCGGTTATTATAAACTCCGATACCGACTAGTGACTTGTGAGGACCATGGTTATTATTTCTGTTATGGACTAACCCCATGATCATTATTTACATTATGGACTGAATTCCACGATCATTATTTCTGTTATGGACTAACCCATTACATTATTTGAATTATCGAGTATCTCTGGGATGGTTCTACCTCCGGGATATTCATTGGGAATATTTTTTTATAAGCCCTTTATGTGGTGTCGCTCAGACGCCCGACTGTGGCATTGTTTGTTTTTATTTTCTTTTATAAGCCCTTTATGTGGTGTCACTCAGACACCCGACTGTGGCATTGTCAGTTTTTATTTTCCTTTATAAGCCCTCTATGTGGTGTCACTCAGACGCCCGACTGTGGCATTATTCGTCTTTAATTTCCTTTATAGCCCTTTATGTGGTGTCGCTCAGACGCCCGACTGTGGCATTGTCAGTTTTTATTTTCCTTTATAAGCCCTCTATGTGGTGTCGCTCAGACGCTCGACTGTGGCATTATTCGTCTTTAATTCCCTTTATAGCCCTTTATGTGGTGTCGCTCAGACGCCCGACTGTGGCATTTTATTTACACTCTATTGTTGCACATTCCTGTCGCATATAACTACCTGCTCGCATGCATAAAAGACTTTTAAATAATTTGACCGACGTAAGTGACGATGGAGTATATCAAGATTTCTGATTTATATTATTCCAGTGTTCATAATGTTTGCGAGTACATTCAAAGTATTCACTTGCTTGTCCCTGGCTATTGTCTTGGCCAGATTTCCTGCATGGAGAGGAACGTTGCGAAGACAGCCCCGGAACTAGGCAACGACGATAGCAGCCTCGCGAAGATAGGAGTTAACCTGGTCAGCTGTTCCCGTGGGAAATGGAGTTCCACAGACACTGATGATCCACAAACCGCTTCCGCCTTCAACCACTAGAAACCATTTGATGTACTCATAGGCCAGAATGGTCTTGTGCTACATAGTTTGTAATTTTGCTTGGAATTTCTGTATCAAGTTGATGCCTCATCAGCTAACAAAGAATCCAGGGCTGGTGAGGACGACGGCCATTTTCTGGAAATTAATACCCGGAAAACCAGTCGTCACAAACTTGGTATCAGAGTCAGGCTGACCATTGGCTAATCCTATCTTAGCCAGGTCAATAAACTTAGGCAAACCAACCCACCAGACCATAACGAACCCCAGCCAAGCTTCTCGTACAAGATAGCCACACAGTGACCCCGACACTTTTGGCATTCGGTGCCCAACCTATCAACCTAGCCCCGTCGATCTCGTGCCAGTGACCAGCACCTAAGATGTCTCACTCGCAAGCGTGCAAAGGAAGACTCTGTCCCCTTTTACTATAAAAAGGGCACGCTAGCCCCAACCCAAAGACAAAGATGTACCGCTACCCCAAACCGAGCAAAAATGTTCGGCCCTGTCAGGCACAATGAGACCACAAGAACCAACCTTGGAGGCTTTGTGACCATACTGCAAACCTCACCCGCCGTGCCTATCGTTAGAAGAGCCTCCAGAATATGTTGTGTACCAAGGACCCATGAGCGGTGAGAGCCGTCAATTACAGGCCATCTGTACACATCTACTAGAAGGGTTCTGTCACCAGAACGGCCCTACTGTGTTCACCGGAAGAACAACTTCCTTTGAGCCACAAGCCATCCAACTAGCTGCTCGAGAGGCTATAGTTCATCTCCTGCACTTGTCGCCCGTAGCTAACTCGTCGCTGCGCTCCACTACTACCCGAGACGTGAAGGGTATGGTAGACCACCCCAAGTTGCCAACGGAGATCACGAGACAGATCCTCGTGCATTGTTGCATCTAGTGCGCTATGTAGGTGCACTAGAGGAACTGCTCGATCAAATCACCATTGATCTGATCGCAGCTCGTGGAGAGCTGGTTCGCCGAGCCCCGCCAAGAGAAGAGAACGAGCCCAACGCCGACAACCCGGCCGCGGTTGTTCGGACACTGATCGAGACCCCGAGGTCAGCCCCACCACCGTCACCAAGGTGCTTTGATGACCCGAAGTGCTTCGTCAGCCTCTTGGGAGCACACTCCAACGGGTTGTGGCCAAAATCCCCGATGGTCATCATCACTACCCCGAGCTTGCAGCCCCTCAACGCCTCTCCGCCTAATTCGACGGTGAGACCTGTGGAGGAACCTCGACATCCACAAGGCACGCCTGCTTGGATGTAAACGAGGTAGACTAAGTCACTCAAGTAGTGTCAAGTCCCAAAGTGTATCCCCGCTGTAATCATGTGACCTTTTAAATAAGCGCAGCCTGCCGCCATGCATCCTGCTTTTTTAAATAGTAGCCTTGCCCGTATATGTCAAAGATGCAAGGTAAATTTTTGCTAGTCCTTGGCGCAGCCTACCAATAACCACCCCGACAACCCCCACAGTGATACGTCACTTTGGTGAGATATGTATCTGTAGCTTTGACCCCGACCCTTGGAGCTGAGCAGGCAAATTCATTACCTTTCACCACGGTAAAATACCCCAACTCCGGTGCTATAAATAGGCCACCGCGTGACCTTGCCAAGCACCCTCACTTTGTGCACCACCCTCACAACCATTTCTTGCCATGCCGAGCCCTAGTATCCATCTGAGAACTCCAGATGCAACCCCAGGTAGTTTTGTCAAGATATTGTGGGATTTTACCTGCATTACCATGGGCGCCACCCAGCCACCCCAAAGACGAGATGTTCAAATCAAGAATCACTCCTTCCACCTCGAGATACCGGGCAAGCAGGCACATCCCTCCTCAGAAACCCAAACCAAGACCCAACAGAGGTCTCCTTCGTGGGGAAATCTATGCAGACCCCACATATGGCCGTAGAAGCTGCTGCGTACGAAGCGCTTGCTCGACTTTGATTCGCGGTACCCTATGCCAGCGAACGAGGGTATTATTACTTTCCGAGGCGTGCAGCGCCCGGAGGAGTAACATCTTTTCCCGATGGACGAATTGAGAGAGACCCAAAGATTGGCCAACCTTGTCCAAAGACGCTATCGCCAAGAGCGTTTAACCCAACGTGTGATGGGTTATCTCCGCAGCCTCATGGATTTAAATCCTCATATCGCCATCGGCAGATCAACGAGGCCCCACTAGGAAAGACACATTCATCGACCGGGTCAATCCACTTTCCCGATTGAAGAAGAGTATATCCCAGCATTACGTAGACATTTTCTCGGGACCCCGCCCGCCACTGCTTGCATTATAGCCGTCATTGCTGTGTTTATTATTGCAACTTTTATTTATAAGTTGTAGCTTATGCGTGGCACCCCGAGTTTGCGCAGCGAGTAAATCATTTCGTTTCTAATATTGTGAAAAATTCTGTTGCGGTTCGACTCTAATGTATTACTGTTTTCCTTTCCCGGTGTTGCTGCATTTACACCTTCTCACGACGTGGATTATTTTATTTCACATAGCACCACGACAACAGACTCACAACCACAATAATTCGAACATATACACTACTTGCAAATCCTTGCAATGGTGTTACATCTAACTGAGTACCTCCGGACAACAGTCAACACCCGACACACCCCACCTACTCCTCATGATCACCACCACCGCGGAGAGCCAACACCCGAGCAGCAGCATCGCGATGATCGTCGAGGATCATTGCGCATGCGAGCACAGAGCCCCAACACCGCCGGGCCACCCTTCGCACAACAGATCACGTACCAGTCTGCACCGCTGCCAGCTATTAGAGCCTCGCCGAGCCGCAAACGGAAAACAGAGGAGAAGGAAGGAGAAGGAGGAGCGAGGCCGTGTGAGGAAGAAGAAAGGAGCACCCCGGCCGCTTTATAGCTCGAGATCGGTACGGTGGGCGAGGTCCACCAGCACCGGCCGCCGCCTCGGACCGCCAAGCATCGGAGGCGAATCCGCTGAAAGCAAGGCCGGACAGACTGACCGGGCTCATGAGGTGAGTGCACGCTGCACCCGGCAGCTAGCACGCCACAGACTACCAAGAGTACGGCCTAGATACCCTACGCTAGACGTCAGCCGGTGGAGAAAGCGCGGGAAAGCGCGCGGGAGAGAAGAAGAACAAAGAGCTGGAGGCAGAAGAAGAGGCCGATAAAGGGGCCCGGGTCCATCTCGCCCTGCATTTGAAAGCACTATGTTCTCGGCACGACTCAGCAGATTTTTAAATTTAGAATTTATTCTAAATTTAAATCTGGCGTAGAAATCTCTTGATTTTTTTTGCCCCTAACCGTGGATTTCTCCATGCCACACCAGTGTCCCACACTGTATTTTTGCACCAGTTATTGCCCTCTCACTGTAGCCACATTTGTTTTAATGCTTGCTCTTTGTTAAAACAGCTCTTAGCAAATCTCGAGGACGAGATTTTTTTCTTAAGGGGGGTAGTGTTGTGACACCCCAAAATTTTAACCTTATTTTGGTTACATTAAAATTTTACCAGGATTTAAAACTTTTGCCTTCTGGGCTCCCTTTTTGATTTTTTTTAACTTTTCTTCCTATTTATCATGGAGTTGTTTCCATCAGTGAAAACCTTTCAAATATGTTTTTGGACTTGTGTATCCTCTCGAGAAAAACCTTTTCTTTATTCAGAGGAATTAATTACATAATTTATTCCTAATAATCTTGACTATCTTGAAAATGGTTTCCCATGATTTTTATGGTCTTTTTTGAACTACAACCCTCTTATAAATTCATTCAAAAATTATACCAAAATTTGGGGATGTCATGTGATGTTTTTAAATCAGTTTTCTGCAAAAAGATACTTCATTCTTTGGATATTTTGAGCTCTACACCGTATTTTCAAATCTGGTCCAGAGAGCATTTTTACACTACAACCTATTTAAATATTTCTTTAAAACTTCTACCAAAATTTTGGGATGTTAGTAGGAGCATACTGTTCCACTTTATGCAATAACCTAATGATGTTCTTTGGAAAAATTGAGTGAATCAACCTCTTTTCTATTCTGGTCCAACTTGAGGATTTGTATAGCAACCACATTTTTAGTTGCTCCTTTATCCTTGATTCTTTTTCCTACTTGTTGTCCTCCCTGCCAAACCCCTAAGTCCAGGAGCATGCACCCATTGGATCATTTTTGGTCCATGTAATGATGCCATATATCTCCTGTCCAAAATTGAAGTTTTGCAAAACTTGCACTAGCAAGTTTGTGCTTTTCACAAACAAACCTCACCACCCTCTTATGCATCTAAAGAGACCCCACTCTCGAAGTTTTGGCCACTCCAAGAACTACCTAGGTGCCTATGGCATTTTGTCAAACATCTTGAGAGCATGGACAGATTTGGCATGAATTTTTGTTTGCATTTTGAACCTGATCACCTGACCAGACCACCATGTCCCATGGATTTGCCCTAGCCTACAACCCCACCCTGCTAACTCTCTTGTGGTTTAGAGCCCCCTAGCATGCCTTAGCATTTCGTCAAACACGTTCCGTGCTCTTCGGGTGCGAGCAGAAACGCTGTTTTACTGCACGTCGTTGTCGAACCAACGCGTCGCCCCTGGTTTCGCACGCCCTGCAGAGCCACGCCACTCACTCCCCTTCTCCCGCGATCACGACAAGCAGCCCCTCGGTGCCCTACAAGACCGCCTGCCGAGCTCCTTGGCATCACGCCAAGGCCCGCGTCTGCTGCCTCGGCCAGGTCGGTGCCGCCTGCTGCCAGCCGCTTGCCACCTGCCCCCTGAACAGCGAGCTCATCCACAAGCATGTCCTATAGCACACGCCGCCGCCACGCCGCCCTAGTTACAGAAGACGGTCGCCAGCGACCTTATCCGCGCCATGGAACTGCCTTGACTTCGCTTATTTAAGGAAGCCCGAGCCCGTCCCCTCAAGACGCAGTAACCTCAAAGCCACCCCACCGGGCGCTTCCCTAGCTCGCAATCGACCCGGGGAGGTCTTCTTCTCCCTCTCCGGTAACCGCAGCCGCCGCCACTGCCCCGGCCATTCTGGCACCACCACGGCCTCCCCCTCTCCACTCTCTTCACCAGGAACTCCCTCTCCCCCTAGTGAATCCATCCCCCTGCTTGATTTTGATCGGGACTCGCAGCGGGAGAAAAATCACTTTGCCCGACGGCCACCGTCCGCTGTGAAGCCCGGCCACGAAGCTACGCCCACCCTGCAGACCGTGAAGCGCCCACCGGCGACTGGCCCCGATCCCCGAGCCCAGCGGATGGCCTTCTGTTTCTTGAACGGCGCCATTGCCGCCGAAAGCATCGCCGAGTCTCGCCTCCGCCGGGGCGAGGAAGGAAGGGAGGTCGACTAGTCAAACCTGACTAGTGGGCCATCTGGACCCCATCGTCAACGACACCCAGCGTGGTCCACGCTGGATAAGTGGAAGCGTATTTTACAGAATACGCCTTCGACGTGGTCAGTTCGAAACGTTTTTCTTTTTCTGTTTTATTTTAAATAACAGATTTTGACCACAACTTTGACTGCCTATAACTTTTTAAATAAAACTCCAAATGAGTTGATTCTTTTTCCTACCTCTCTCAAATTTGATCTAGTTTACTTTAAGATTTATTTGAAAAAAAATCAGACAACTTTTCTGTACTGTTTTTAAAAGTATGTGTTGTTAAATATTTGTTTTAAAAAAATAGGTTTTTGGAGAGGATAAAACTTTCAAAAGTTTTGGAGTGCACCCTGACTTTCCACATATTAAAGGCAAGCATTCTGAACCCCGGCATAATAATTTTGGTGTGTTATTCGACACGTTTATAACACCACCTCATTTCGAAGAGCTCGTTATTTCATGTGATATGGTCATTTGCATGGATGCATATTAGTGACCTCCTTGCTGTTGGAAATGAATATACATGTGATGGAAATCATCCTCATGTGCCTTGCATGCATACAGGTAAGGAATCCGGAAAACCCCTGCCTTGGGTAGGCATGAGTTTGTCGCCGATTTCCATCAGGACGGTTAGGTCCGGTATGGTATGGTAAGGTATAATGAGTGTTGATTTTATTGGTTGAAATATTTTTGTTATACAAGTTATGCAGTGAATTTATAAACCTCCTGAGTCGACCGTAGGTCGAGTCTTGTTCCAGTAACCCCCTTACTTGCCTCTCAGACTACCACTTGTCCCCCGCCGCAGTAGGGTACGATTCAAGAAGTCGTCAACCCCTTTCAAGCACACACACGTACAGAGAGGCCACGATGGAAGATACCGTTGTAACCGGTAGGCATGCCATCCGGTCCGGGGCATGGGTGTTTCCGGTTGAGACCGAGAGGAGGCCACCCCTTAAATGCGCGATATAAATTTGATCCCATGCTACGCGAGGTTGTAGCCTCCCCACTTAGAGTTTTGCTTGACAAGTGTCATGGGTGATTCCAGACACCGGTAAGTTAAGCTGGCGTGTGCAAGTCAGGTGTGTTTTCAATTAAAAGACCGTAGATGGAATTAGTCCCGATGGACTAAAGAAATCTGTTACTCATGAGAAAAGAGTACGCCCTCTGCAGAGATTAAACCTATTCGTAAGGCCGTGTCCATGGTTAAGGATTACAGTCTAGGATGGGTCAAGGGTTGGCCCTAGAGTCGGTCTTCGGAGGAGAAGCGGTTATTATAAACTAGGATACCGACTATTGACTTGTGAGGACCATGGTTATTATTTCTGTTATGGACTAACCCCATGATCATTATTTCTGTTATGGACTAACCCCACGATCGACTAACCCGTTACATTATTTGAATTATCGAGTATCTCTGGGATGGTTCTACCTCCGGGATATTCATTGGGAATATTTTTTTTATAAGCCCTTTATGTGGTGTCGCTCAGACGCCCGACTGTGGCATTGTTTGTTTTTATTTTCTTTTATAAGCCCTTTATGTGGTGTCGCTCAGACGCCCGACTGTGGCATTGTTTGTTTTTATTTTCTTTATAAGCCCTCTATGTGCTGTCGCCGTACGCCCGATCGCGTGGCATTGTTTGTTTTTATTTTCTTTTATAAGCCTTTATGTGGTGTCGCCGACGCCCGATCGTGGCATTGTTTGTTTTATTTTCTTTTATAAGCCCTTTATGTGGTGTCGCTCAGACACCCGACTGTGGCATTGTCAGTTTTTATTTTCCTTTATAAGCCCTCTATGTGGTGTCACTCAGACGCCCGACTGTGGCATTATTCGTCTTTAATTTCCTTTATAGCCCTTTATGTGGTGTCGCCGACGCCTCGATCGTGGCATTGCCGCTTTTATTTTCCTTTATAAGCCCTCTATGTGGTGTCGCCGACGCCCGGACGTGGCATTATTCGCCTTTAATTCCTTTATAGCCCTTTATGTGGTGTCGCCGACGCCCGATCGTGGTATTTTATTTACACTCCATTGTTGCACATTCCCGTCGTGATATAACTACCTGCCGCATGCATAAAAGACTTTTAAATACAACACGACGAAGTGACGATGGAGTATATCAGTACTTGAATTATATTATTCCAGTGTTCATGATGTTTGCGAGTACATTCAAAGTATTCACTGGCTTGTCCCTGGCTATTGTCTTGGCCAGATTTCCTACATGGAGAGGAACGTTGCAAAGACAGCCCCGGAACTAGGCAAAGATCATAGCAGCCTCGCGAAGATAGGAGTTAACCTAGTCAGCTGTTCCCGTGGGAAATGGAGTTCCACAGACATCGATGATCCACAAACCGCTCGCCTTTCAACCACTAGAAACCATTTGATGTACTCATAGGCCAGAATGGTCTTGTGCTACATAGTTTGTAATTTTGCTTGGAATTTCTGTATCAAGTTGATGCCTCATCAGCAAACAGTAATCCTGGGGCTGGTGAGGACGATGGCCATTTTCTGGAAATTAATACCCGGAAAACCGGTCGTCACACTGAGCTAGCTAAAGCACAAAGGTACCTGGTTCCACAGTAGCTTGAGGGCAGCGCGTTTTGACAGGTAATCGGCGATATCGTTCTCCGCTCGGGAAACGTGTTCAGCCTGTATACCGTCGAAATGCTCTTCCAGCTTTCTCACTTCATTGACGTAGGCCCTCATCAACGGGCTCGTAATCCTTGTTGACTTGCTTGACGACAAGCCGCGAGTCTCCCCGACGATGAGTTTGTTGATTCCGAGGTCCACCGCGATCCTAAGAACGGCAAGCAGCCCTTCAGACCGGGCCGTGTTGTTGGTTGACACCTCCCTGGGGAAGTGCATCTGGATCACGTACTTGAGGTGCTCTCCGGTGGGCGCGACAAGCAGTACGCCAGCCCCGGCGCCTTGCAAGGAGAAAGCTCCATCAAAGTACATGATCCAATCACAACTTGCCTCTTTGCCGGGAAGAGTAGTCTCTTGGGCTTCTTCGTCAGCAGCAGTCCGATTGAAGATCCATCGGGTGACCCTGCAAGTTAGCACTAGCAAATACGGCCATGAAGTTGAAGGCTAGCTAGTCATACATGCATGCATGCACGAATTAACTGACGCGGAATCTGTGGAAGCCGTGGAAATGGTTCTGGCCGCAGCAATTAAGTGGCGTTAGTAATTCCCGTCAATTGGCCGGTTAATAAGATGATTACCTTAACGAAGCGATCGATCCATACTTGACGGAATTATGAGACCGACGTTAATTAGGCATGCTCTTAATGATTGCCGGTGGAGCCGCGTTGCCTGCGTACGTGTGGGACTTGTCCTTCCATTCCTTTTTTCCTGCACGCAGTTATCGCTCATTAAATGGCATACGTTATGCATGCACTTACCGCACATTTATTCCCTCAATCCCGCACGCTCGTCGCTTGAGGGTCGAGGCTGCTTCGAAAAGTCGCGCCGCCGCAGCGCGCCCTCCACTACGTAGACCGTCGCAGCGCATTTGCACCAGAGGTAACAACGCTGCGCGGCTGCGCCGCCACCGCGAGGTCTCCGCCGAAAGCAGCCGAGAACACGAGGCCGGAGCCGACGGCGAGGTGAGCGGCGACGACGGTCGTGCGTGTGGCTCAACGATGAGGTTGGAGACGATGATGACGTGCACGCCACCGGTAGCTGCGCGCGGAGGCACAGTCGACGGTGCCGAGGTTGGAGAGGACAACAGGGCGGATGGCGCCGGTGGTCGTTTGTGGAGGCGCAGTCAGCTGTGTCGAGGTCGGAGACGACGACGACCGCGCGTGGAGGCGCAGTCGGCTATGCCAAGGTCGGAGACAACGACGACCGCGCGTGGAGGCGCAGTCGGCTGTGCCAAGGATGAAGACGACGATGGGGCGGATGGCGCCGGTGGTCTTCCGTGGAGGCGCAGTCAGTTTCTCGCTTTCGCACCGATTCAAGTGATCCGCTTATGCGGATGAGAGGCCAGCCAACCTGAAGGCCGATAGTTCTCCTTGTACGTGCTTAGATGGATGTACGCTTTCCTTCTGTTTGCGATGCTTTGCTCGTCGTGCAGATGAACAGTACATGAAACGTGTTAAAACATGAAGATCAAACCGAATAGAGGGCACCAACAGAAATCGATGTGCCGCTGGTGGTAGAAGTAATAACCATCTGCATCATGGCTCGATAGACGCCAGGCCCCACGGTGGGCGCCAACTGTCGTGGTAACGATTCCGACAATAAGAGAGGGGTAGGATAAAGGAGCATGATCTATCGAGATGCATATGGGTGACACGGTGGTTTTAGCGAGTTCGGGCCTCTCACGGTTGAGATAACAACCCCACGTCTCGTGCTCCGGAGAGGCTTCGTTATATCTTAGTATGTATCCGGAGATTACAATGAGGGGAGAACGGATCCCCGTAGTCCTGAGACTAATGGTGAAAAAGAGAGAGGTGGAAGAAAAGAGCCCCCCCTAGTCTAGTGGTGGGGGTGGCTTATATAGAGTGTGCCACCCCCTCACCTCCTATGTTATGGAGTGGGGCATGAATGCCATAATGCCAGCCCACTACCAAGCCCTCACCATGAGAATGATGTCGACTGCTTTGTTGCCTGCTGGTCTTCGTATATCCGAGTGAGTCGTACAGTCGAGTGGTGAACTGTCATCCAAGTGGATGGTATACTGCTTGGTCGAGTGGATAGTATGCTGCTTGTCCGAGGGATAGTATGTTTGTATGAAATTTATCTGGACCGACATGTTGTGTGGACCCCATGCTTTATGATACTTCGACCCTTCGTTGGCCTACCTGTTATGTGTATCCCCAACATTTATACGAGGGAGTCGTAAAGTCGAGTGGTGAACTGTCATCCGAGTGGATGGTATACTGCTTGGTCGAGTGGATAGTATGCTGCTTGTCCGAGTGGATAGTATGTCTGTATGAAATTTATCTGGACCCACATGTTGTGTGGACCCCATGCTTTATGATACTTCGACCCTTCGTGGGCCTACCTGTTATGTGTATCCCCAACGGTCGGTGCCCAATCCTGAGCTGAATCAGACTGAGCTGCTGCCGCTGTAAGTGCTAGAGCAACTGCCGGTGCTCGATGCGTTGCTGAAGGTGGTACCGATGTGCGAGACAACGGCGATCGTGTCTGGTCTGCTATGATAAGCTTTCTAACTTGACTAGGCTTTGTGACCGTGATCCAGTTTTCTTCTTCACTTCTTTTAAATGCGAGACGGACTAATTGTGGCGTTTTTGTTAAACCAAAATGCAGTTCATCATAGGGATTCAGCTTGTACTCAAACAACAGACTGATCCAGTTTTTTCTAGTAATATAAGTGATGGACAGTTCCTTCGTTACTGACACGACATAAGAAGTGAAACCTGCAAAAATAGCCATCGTAGAGCAGACCAAACGGTTTATTCTGTGATGAATGTCACATGGCAAAGCCTGCATCGTAAAATTGCAGGAAAAAAAAGAAAACATGACATTAAATCAATAATATTTACACAGTAAATCAATAAGATTTACACAGTAAATCAATAAGATTTACTTGATGTGACACGAGTGAATCCTTACCAGGAAATCACTATGTTGAAGTACTAAACAGAAGATTGATCGTCCAACTACGGGTGGCATGTAGTGTCAGGACCCCGATTCCAAGTCACATCGATCTAGCCGGTAACACATCATATCACTTTGCGGCCTCACGCACGGTATTCCCACGGGTGTCGCCTTACCATGGCCGGGACCGTTTGCGCCTTTTGGCTCACGTATATGATAGTGTCGCTAGCATCCATATGACAAAGAACCCGGGCCGACATGGCTAGTAGTGAACCCAAAGCGGCACTAACCCATTGGGACAGGCATACATGAATCACATCGAGCATGTCGGCCATTAACGTATGAATTCGGGCAGTAGCACTGGGCTAACAGGACTCCGGTATCCCGGTCAGAAAGCTAAGGGCAGACTCCGAATATCACCGCGTGACATTTCCCGAAGGGATGTATATAGCAACAAAGTGAAACACATGCCGGCCACCAAGTGTCCAAGCAGTAGTGTCAAGCTAGGTGACTCCGGTGAACCGGTCAGAAGCGGACTACTATCGCCGTAAGCACGAGACTACATTTCCCCATATGAGAGGCTGCCAAGGATAAACAACTAGATTGTCGGATCCCACACATACCAAGCATTTCAAACATACACACAATATGCTCAATATGTGCCAAATACAACATGGCATCACAACATAACTCTATGACTCAAATATTTATTCATTAGGCTCCGAGGAGCGAGATATTACAAACATGGGTGTGATGGCCCAACACTCAGAGCATACAAGTCAAAACACAAGCGGAAGCTTAACATGTCTGGGTACAGACATCTACAAATGAAAAAAAGGCCGAGAAGCCCGATCGCTCTACCAGATCCTGCTGAGGGCACAAGATCGTAGCTAAGGTAACAAGCTAAACGTCGAAGTCCACGTGGAACTACTAGCGAGACTGACGTCTCTCTGCAAAAACATAAAATAGGCAAACGTGAGTACAATTGTACTCAGCAAGACTTACATCAGAACTAACTACATATGCATCATTATCAATAAAGGGGGGGGGGTGGTGGAGTTTAACTGCAGCAAGCCAGCTTTGACTCGGTGGCTATCCTGAACTACGACTGCAAGTAACTCTTTTGAGGTGGCGCACATGAGTCCACATATTCACCATATCAATACTCCACTATGGACCCGCTCCCGCCTCCCTATGAGAACGCCATCCATAGCACTCACGCTTATCTTGCGTATTTTAAAAGTATCCACTTTCACTTGTCTATGAACTGATATAGGCAACCCGTAAGTCCTTTTCCATGGACACGGCTATTCAATAGATCATATTAACCTCGTAGGGTGTACTTCTTCACACACGCTCTCACCACTTACCGCCCGTTTACGACATGTACTCGGCAACCTTCAAGCCGGAAGCCCAACGTGGGTGTCGGCCACAGCCTACCTAAACACTCAAGTCCCTACTCCCGGTTTATCGCCTATTCGGTTCCATCCGCAGGGAGTCCGGCCGAGGTTTCCCAGACAGCCCGAACGATGTGTGCGTGGTTCCCGAGATACCAAATGGTGCACTTGCAGACATCAATACGTGCCTACCGCAACACAACCCACCCCTAAGGTCAGCTATGCGGCCCCCAAAGATGCTACAAACACCGTAAACTACTTGCAACTCCCGACCGAGGACAAGGGTGGTTAAGAAGTTTAGAGGGTCCATTGGTTTCGGGCCCAATGCATGGTAGTAACTGCTTTCATGGATCACAAACACGTAACTCAGTTCCCGAGGATCGGCTGCAATGAGACAACCCACCATGTACTATTACATGGCCTCTAACCGCTACCTTTACCAAATCGTGTTCACACACTTAGCTCACACACAAGAGGACATGTTCACACACCCGATTCATCCCGGATGAATCGCACCTGACTCAACTCTAAGCAAGAGCGTGCATGACAAACAAGCATGAATGAGTAGGCACAACAGGGCTCAAACAACTCCTACTCATGCTAGTGGGTTTCATCAAATTACCGTGGAATGACAGTCATGCAGAGGATAAGGGGTTCAGCTACCGCAGCAATTAACACATGAGTCGTTGTTGTCCTATTTCAGTAAAATAGAGCAGGAGCGAGAGAGTGGGATTGTATCAGAATGAACAAGGGGGTTTTGCTTGCCTGGCACTTCTGAAGATAATATAGTTCTTCATCGGTGTCGTCGAATTCATCGTCGGTACGTCGTCTACTGAGAGGGGACAATTACCGGCAAACAAGAGAGAACACAATCAACGCAATGCACATTCACATGAATGACATGTCATGTCAAGGTACTGAATTCACCTAATGCAATATCTAGCCAAGTTAATTGAAGTGGAATTCAAACAAAGTTAAACTCCAACTCCAAATGCTAGTTCATAAATTACCCTAATCATGATTCATCCTATTTAGTGAGGTTAACTTGTTCAAGCATGCATGATCATGGCATAAACAGATTCTTCATATTTTTCTGATCATTTTTCATATATAAATTATTTCAATCTGAGTTACGGTTGAATTTCTATGTTTTATTGAAGTTAGGGCATTTTCTGGAATTTCCTGAATTAAATTAAATCCAGAAAACCTATTACTGCGTCAGCATGACCTCACGGTGACGTCAGCAAGTCAACGGGCACTGTCCAGGTCAAATCTGACCTGTGGGACCCATATGTCAGTGTAATTAGTTTAGCAAAATAGTAATTAGAACTAAACCTGATTACTTAACAGGGCTGGGCCCCACCTGTCATTGACTCAACAGAGTCAACCAGGGCCCACCCGTGGTCAAACGAGAGGTTAGCGGGGTCAACTCGCCGGCGTTTAGCCGCCGACGAGGCCGAACGCGGCGGTGAGAGTGGGTTTACGCCCGCCACCAAATGGGCCGCGGAGGGCATCTAGGTGGAGCTGGAACGAGCCAAGCTCTTGGTGGAGTCAGCTGAGCTCTCTGGCCGGAATCGGCCACGGCGATTTACCTAGGTGGTCGCCGAGTTCGCCGAGGCTCGAACACGGCGCTTAGGGGAGCACGGCGAGGCGCATGGGGTGGCTTTTGGCGCTGCCATGAAAAGCAGTGAGGGCGGTGGTGTGCTCGGAAGCGAAGCTTATATGTTGTGGCCATGGCTACGCCATGGTCGGGCAAGCAGGGAGCAATCGCTCCGGTGATTAGGGCGGTTAGAGGGTGCGTTCAGAGAGAAGAGAGGGGAAAGACGGCAGGCTCACGTGAGATCACGGTTTATGCTCGGGTAGCCGGGGCGCGGCCGAGGATGACGAATCGTCGAGGGCGATCGCCGGCGATCAAGCTTGAAGACGGAGTCGAGGTGGTCGCCTTGGGGCGTCCGGCGCCGGGCTTGCTCTGTGAGGTGTAATGGATGGTGGCGGAGCTTCAAAGCACCCGGGGAGGCGAGGGAGCACGGTAGGCGTGGCTATGGCGAAGCGGGCGCGACGAGCTCCGGCGGTGGTGAGTGAGAGAGCCAGAGAAGGGAGAGGCCACGGGCGAGGGAGAGAGGGTCAGGGGTGCGTGGCGCCTGGGAGGCGCCCAGAGGCCGGGAGGAGAGCGGCAAGCAGGAGGTGGTTTCACAGCTGCGTTTGCGGCCAAGTGGCACACGCCTCGCGTCCTTCTAGCGCGAGGTGGGAGACGGTGTCGGTTCGGTGGGCTGGGCCGCTGGAATTGGGCCAGGTGGGCTGAGTGGTGAGCGCCAGGTAGGGTTTCTCTCCTCTCTGCTTTTCCTATTTCTGTTTTTTATATTTTGTTCTGTGTTGTTTTAGTTTAGTAAAATACTAAACCATTTTATAAAATCCTGAAAATAGTTATGTGGCTAGAACTAAAATATACCAAACCACATAAAATGTTCCAAGATTATTGGACATATATTATTTATATATCAAATATATATCCAATGCAAATAGTTATTGAATTAATTCAAAGGCCCAAAATAAATGTTTCAGTCACTCCAAAATATTGGTATGCATTTTATTCTTGCCAATATTTTTCAAAGCTGAAAAGGAACATTTCCTTGGAAACATTTGAAGCAATTTTTAATGTTGATCATTTTTTTAAATGATTTCTGAGGCTCTCCAATTCCCCAATTCAAATTTAAAGAAATTTAGACATGATGCATGGATGTAAGAAAAATCAATCAAAAGCTGATCCGGGTCAGGACAGCTCACCCCCACTAAACAAGAATCTCGCCCCGAGATTCAAGACGTGAGGTAAGAAGAAAAGGGGAGTCACAAAACTATCACAATCTTCATGATCCATTTGCCCTTCTCGAGGATGTTGATTCATTCCATCATCTTGGTCTTGACGTCTTTGCTTTCGAGATCTTCACTTGTCACAACAACAGAAAGATGGTGATAACCCTACAGGGTTTACTCGTCTTGAAGATCGAGCAACTCAAGATCAGTTCATGGAGAGACGTAAGAACAACTCTTGAGTTGAGATACCAACACACATTAGGAATGATGGTAAAGAAATGGATGACGAAGGTTCAAATTGGTAGGCAACCATTCCATGCTTAAGTAAAATGGTGCATGGTTTCAAAGTAACAAGGAGATGATTGCCATGACTCCATAACGGGACACCTTAGGAAAAGTGACTCGTTGAGCTGTTCCCTTAAGTGGCAAAAAGAACTACTTTTGATTCAGAGATCATTGAAACTCTTCATACCAGCCTAAGGCAATTCACAACGATCGTTTGGCGGAGTGCAAAGGAATGGTACACCCGGACTAGAATGGATGATGTGGACTACCTTGTTGAAGACAACGCGATGGATGATTTTGCTTATCATCGGAAATGGATGGGACCCATGGTAGGACCACTTTTGGGGATGATCTTGAACAGGAATTACTAAGAAGGCAGCCCATAGTGAAATGGCACAAGGACGGTGCAAGCTGGGAACGAAATGCAACTGTTGGAATGTTCCAACCATCATATCCTCGAGATTCAGATCCGATTGGTGATAGGATACTTGCACTCAAAGATGTCTGAAAAGGAAAAGTTGCAACACAATTCGACGAGATGATGTTGCGAGATTCTCGGGAGATGAGCTACGATAGCAAGCTCCCAAAACATGAGTTGGTTCTGCTACAAACATGTGAACACGTTGTCGCAGACAAGCAAGACCACCTAGTAGTCTTATAATAAAACACTACCGAGTTCAGGTTGGGAACCATCATCGAGGATAACGAAGTCCTAACATAAGTCATGACTAGTTGTTATGAAGGAACTCCTTCTCCTTGAGCAAATCAATCAGTGGCTTGGTGTGCTAGGGATACATACGGAATGAAGATGATCAGTCTATCAAACCATATAATACTTTGCACATGCATGACTGACTTGGGATGATTCCACAGGAGGCAAACAAGCTTTCTCGAATCCACGGCGACAACTTACATCAAATGCACGTGAGTTCGAGGAAGTCACTTCTTCCATCCAAGCATAGGATTCATGAACGGAACACGAAGACATTGCTTATAAAGTTTCCAACACTAGATTGATGTTCAACATGACTCATGGGGGAGACAACATGCTGCTGATGGGCTCAACAACAACTCATCGGAATTTCCATATCACTGGACTTCCACCATCATGTGAACACGGTGATAGCATTGGTCGCACTAAAAGATGTAATGGTATATGCTCGAGGGATCAACCACGAGTAAGACAACATTACAAGCATAGTTGGTCCTGATTTGACTTGATGATAGCCCATACTCAAGTCAAAGTTTTGACAAGGCAATAGATCCAACAACTGATCACGAGGACCAACCGATGGAGATATCATCTTTCTTCAATACACACTACACAAGAATATCCCTTTGGAACGAACTAAGTTAGGCAAGCTTTTATCTTCCAACTCTCCAAGTTGTTGTCTAGCTTAACCAACTAGCTTAGGGATATCCAACACAGATTCTTGGAGAAATGATGGTTCACAGAAACCAACTTGATCACGAGCTCAACATAACAGTCAGGAACCAACCCGGTAACACTTCCAAGAAGATATTTGGAAAGTCACGAACCACCGATATGTTACTAAGCTCGAGAACAATCTTGCTTTTGAGGGCAAGACGATATGATCAAATGAGCGAGGACTTGACAATATCCTAACTCATCAGTCGAAGTGTGCACCAGAAATAAGGACTAGGTAGCACGATCAATCTTAGGATGATGATTTACTAACCAACACACTAAGAATGAGGATATTGTCAATTTACTACCAAGCAAACGAGTTGCTCGAGTATTGATTTCACACATCACAATTCACTTGTCAAGATTCCGGCCATGCGACAACACGGGACCGAGGAATGAACGATGATGGTGAGAAGTATCACTACGCCAAGAATTCATGAGAGTTGGTGCGCCTCATGACAGCTCGACATAAAGGGGTAATACTCCAAGGTAGAACAGAGCAAAGCTGAATTGGCATTTTGATCTCATGGAATACAACTACTTTGACCCAATCCTAGAAATGGATGAGGTATCGAGTTTGTTTCTCCTAGTCATTCCGTAATGTAATGGCTTGACGGACCACAAGGATAATAGGCATCAATGAGCACGAGTGCACGACTACTCCTGACTATCAATTGATAGGCGAGAGTCAGAATACAACTAAAGAAAACAACCCAAAGGAACGTATAATTTTCTGAGTTGTGGATGCACAGATTAGTATGTCGAACCAAGTTCAACAGGTTTCTTCCGGATAACCCATGCAGGAAAGGTAGAACTGGCAGAGTCACAATATAGAATGGAGTACTCCCCAAGAGCACCCTGGTTGTGATCTTTTGATTCAAAGGAACTCCTGCCAAGGATGGTTCATGGTATGTGGAAGAATGAGATACCATGGACCTCGAGGGCTATCGCAAGGTTACTAATATGCTAAAGGAACTAGCAAATACTAACAACATGAAGTAGGGTGAATCTCGGTTCAAGAACCCAGGGATAGAATGCCTACTAACTAATAACATCACGGAATGCTTTCAAGAATAATGGCCAGAATCATCACACTGGGGATACAAAAGCATTGCTAAATTACTATGTGACTTCCTAAACACCTAGGGTCATAATAATAGCTCCAACATCTACGCCGAGGCAACAAAGTACCTCAACTTATCGATTAGTGTGCTTATTCTGACCATAAAGGACATTGGGAATGGAAAGAAAGGAGTTGCAAATGCATCAGACTATTTAGAGACCTGGGATGACTCGGATAGCATAACGGCTGTAAATGCTCAAAATGATTTGAGACATCCTGCAAAATGGTGGCATAACCACTCAACATCAGAATATCAAGGTTCCGAGATCAACAATTATCATACAGAAATAGTAGGAACTGAACTAGGGCTTAAATCCAACAATCTTAAAGGTCTAGGGATTAGTAACACGTCATCCTAATAGATAGATGAGAAGCCTAGTTCTTAATCCCCGTAGAAGAGAAGAGGTTGACTCGCATCGTAGGGCCATGAGGTATAAGGAGTAAAAAGAGCCTTACGCCCTTCCACAATCAATCCCTTACATAACTAAAGCATTTCTAGACACAACTTCGACCAGTTTGGCTTGGTAATCCTACAGCAAAGCTCGATACCAACGCTGTCGTGACCCCGATTCCAAGTCACATCGATCTAGCCGTAACACATCATATCACTTTGCGTAGCCTCACGCACGGTATTCCCACGGTGTCGCCTTACCATGGCCTGGGACCGTTTGCGCCTTTTGGCTCACGTATATGATAGTGTCGCTAGCATCCATATGACAAAGAACCCGGGCCGACATGGCTAGTAGTGAACCCAAAGCGGCACTAACCCATGGGGACAGGCATACATGAATCACATCGAGCATGTCGGCCATCAACGTATGAATTGGCTGTAGCATCGGGCTAACAGACTCCGGTATCCCGAGCTGTAGCAGGCTAGGCAGACTCGAATATCACCGCGTGACATTTCAAGGGATATAGGAACGGCGGAAACACATGCCGGCTACCAAGTGTCCAAGCAGTAGTGTCGGGCTAGCGGTGACTCAGGTGAACCGGCTGTCAGAAGCGGACTACTATCGCCGTAAGCACGAGACTACATTTCCCCATATGAGAGGCTGCCAAGGATAAACAACTAGATTGTCGGATCCCACACATACCAAGCATTTCAAACATACACACAATATGCTCAATATGTGCCAAATACAAAATGGCATCACAACATAACTCTACAAATCAAATATTTATTCATTAGGCTCCGAGGAGCGAGATATTACAAACATGGGTGTCATGACCCAACACTCAGAGCATACAAGTCAAAACACAAGCGGAAGCTTAACATGTCTGGGTACAGACATCTACAAATGAAAAAGGCTGAGAAGCCCGACTGCCTACCAGATCCCGCCGAGGGCACAAGATCGTAGCTGAGGTAACAAGCTAAACGTCAAGTCCACGTGGAACTACTAGCGAGATTGACGTGTCTCTCGCAAAAACATAAAATAGGCAAACGTGAGTACAATTGTACTCGGCAAGACTTACATCGTAACTAACTACATATGCATCATTACCAATAAAGGGGGGTGGAGTTTAACCGCAAAGCAAGCCAGCTTTGACTCGGTGGCTATCCCGAACTACGACTGCAGGTAACTCTCTTGAGGTGGCGCACACGAGTCCACATATTCACCATATCAATGCTCCACTATGGACCCGCTCCCGCCTCCCTACGAGAACGCCATCCATAGCACTCATGTTTATCTTGCGTATTTTAGAGTATCCACTTTCACTTGTCTATGAACTGATATAGGCAACCCGTAAGTCCTTTTCCGCATGGACACGGCTATTCAATAGATCATATTAACCCCGCAGGGGTGTACTTCTTCACACACGCTCACCACTTACCGCCGCTCTACACGACATGTACTCGACAACCTTCAAGCGGATGCCCAACGTGGGTGTCGCCACAGCCTACCTAAACACTCAAGTCCCTAGTCCGTGTTTATCGCCTATTCGGTTCCATCCGCAGGAGTCCGCCGAGGTTTCCATACAGCCCCGAACGATGTGCAGGGTTCCCGAGATACCAAACGGGCACTCGGTGACATCGGGCCACGTGTCGACCGCAACACAACCCACCCCTAAGGTCAGTGTTGCGTGCGGCCCCCAGCATGCTACAAACACCAGAAACTACTTGGACAAGGGTGGTTAAGAAGCTGAGAGGGTCCATTGGTTTCGGGCCCAATGCGTGGTAGTAACTGTTTCATGGATCACAAAAACAGAACTCCGCCTCGAGGACGGCTGCAATGAGATAACCCACCATGTACTCCTACATGGCCTCTCACCGCTACTCTTACCAAATCGTGTTCACACACTTAGCTCACACACAAAGAGGACATGTTCACACACCTCCGATTCATCCCGATGAATCGGACCTGACTCAACTCTAAGCAAGAGTGTGCATGACAAACAAGCATGAATGAGTAGGCACAACAGGCTCAAACAACTCCTACTCATGCTAGTGGGTTTCATCAAATTATCGTGGAATGACAGGTCATGCAGAGGATAAAGGGGTTCAGCTACCGCAGCAAGTAACACATGAATCGTTGTTGTCCTAATGCAGTAAAATAGAGCAGGAGCGAGAGTGGGATTGTATCGAATGAACAAGGGGTTTTGCTTGCACAGCACTTCAAGATAATATAGTTCTTCATCTGTCGTCGTCAATTCATCGCTTGCGACGCCGCTCATCGAGAGGGGACAATTACCGCAAACAAGAGAGAACACAATCAATGCAATGCACATTCACATGAATGACATGTCATGTTAAGGTACTGAATTCACCTAATGCAATATCTAGCCAAGTTAATTGAAGTGGAATTCAAACAAAGTTAAACTCCAACTCCAAATGCTAGTTCGTAAATTACCCTAATCATGATTCATCATATTCAGTGAGATTAACTTTTTCAAACATGCATGATCATGGCATAAACAGATTCTTCATATTTTTCTGATCATTTTTCATATATAAATTATTTCAATCTGAGTTACGGTTGAATTTCTATGTTTTATTGAAGTTAGGGCATTTTCTGGAATTTCCTGAATTAAATTAAATCCAGAAAACCTATTACTGCGTCAGCATGACCTCACGGTGACGTCAGCAAGTCAACGGGCGCTGTCCAGGTCAAATCTGTCCTGTGGGACCCATATGTCAGTGTAATTAGTTTAGCAACATAGTAATTAGAACTAAACCTGATTAGTTAACAGGGCTGGGCCCCACCTGTCATTGACTCAACAGAGTCAACCAGGGCCCACCCGTGGTCAAACGAGAGGTTAGCGGGGTCAACTTGTTGGGCGTTTAGCCGCTGCGCAGGCCGTAACGCGCGGTGAGAGTGGGTTTACGCCCGGCGACCAAATGGGCCGCGAGGGCATCTAGGTGGAGCTGAACGAGCCAAGCTCTTGGTGGAGCCGGGCTGAGCTCGGGCGGCCGGAATCGGGCGCGCGACGACCTAGGCGGCCGCCGGAGTTCGCCGAGGTCGAACACGGGCGCTTAGGAAGCACGGCGGGCGCTGGGTGGCGCTATGCGCTCCTGCGAAAAGCGGTGAGGGCGGTGGTGTGCTCGGAAGCGAGCTTATGCTGACAGGGCCACGGCTACGCCATGGCCGGGCGGCGAGGAGCAATCGGCTCCGTGATTAGGGCGTCTAGAGGAAAGCGTTCAAGAGCGAGAAGAGAGGGGAAAGACGGCAGGGCTCACGAGATCACGGTTTGGCGATGCTCGGGTAGCCGGGCGTACGAGGATGACGAATCGCCGAGGGCGATCGCCCGGCATCAAGCTTGAAGACGGAGTTGAGGCGGTCGCTCGGGCGTCCGGCGCCGGGCTTGCTCCAGAGGTGTAATGGATGGTGGCGGAGCTTTCAGGCGACACGGGGAGGCGAGGGGAGCACGGTAGGCGTGGCTACGGCGAGCGGCGGCGACGAGCTCCGCTCGGTGGTGAGTGAGAGAGCCAGAGAAGGGGAGAGGCCACGGGCGAGGGAGAGAGGGGTCAGGGGGGTGCGTGGCGCTCGGGGGAGGCGTCCAGAGCGTCGGGGGAGGAGAGCGGCAAGAAGGAGGTGGCTCGGCGCGTGCCCAGTGGTGGTGGCCACACGCCTCGCCCTTCCTGCGCGAGGTGGGAGACGGTGGCGGTTCGGTGGGCTGGGCCACTGGAATTGGGCCAGGTGGGCTGAGAGGTGAGCGCCAGGTAGGGTTTCTCTCCTCTCTGCTTTTCCTATTTCTGTTTTTTCTATTTTGTTCTGTGTTGTTTTAGTTTAGTAAAATACTAAACCATTTTATAAAATCCTGAAAATAGTTATGTGGCTAGAACTAAAATATACCAAACCACATAAAATGTTCCAGTATTATTGGACATATATTATTTATATATCAAATATATATCCAATGCAAATAGTTATTGAATTAATTCAAAGGCCCAAAATAAATGTTTCAAATACTCCAAAATATTGGTTTGCATTTTATTCTTGCCAATATTTTTCAAAGCTGAAAAGGAACATTTCCTTGGAAACATTTGAAGCAATTTTTAATGTTGATCATTTTTTTAAATGATTTCTGAGGCTCTCCAATTCCCCAATTCAAATTTAAAGAAATTTAGACATGATGCATGGATGTAAGAAAAATCAAGCAAAGGCTGATCTGGGGCTGTGACATGCAGGGGCCCCACCTACTCCCATAAGCAGGACAGTCCAAAGGTCGTGACAAATCATATGGACCGAACATCCATGGGACTGGAAATCCTTGTGGGTGCGATAAACCCTGCAATGCATACAGATATTGGAGTGTAACCATAATTGATAAACCGTCCTCACAAAAAAGATGATCTGGACACTTCAAAGTATACAGACTGAATTGAGTGGACAGACATTAACATAGACCGTTCTCAGGACTGACCACACACCAAAAGTGGCAGTACTAATAAACAATACATGGTTCACAAGCACAAATCAAGTACTGAACTATAGTACTTACTACAGACAAGCAAAGTTGCACTAATTAAACTCTGCATACTATTTCTTGCCACCGACCTACGGGATGAACCCCATATAACTGACTAGGCCATGGACTTCGTGAGAGATGTCTACATACACCATTACCATCTTGTCAACCTTGGAGAACCTAACAGAGTGGTCTTTCCACTCATAAACATGATCATGAAGACAGGTCGCATCAGATTTGTTCGGAAACTTAACAAGAACCACACCCTTCGTAATTGAAGGCACAACCAGGAAATTGTTGTGGTCAAGTACAGCCTCGAGAACACGCCTGACAACAATGCTACAGGAAAACACTAGTTCGTGACACGTGGCGACAAGGGCACAAGAATCGGATAGTTTAGCAAGAGAACTCAACCTCGTGTCTTCCAGCTTCACACGGCATGACTTTGAGAACTTCATCTCCACCGGACCTGGTTCTAATTGAAACGGAAATCATATTTTATTACTACCTCCGCTCAGAAATATAAGATGATTTTTGATATTATACTCCATATATGACTACATATACGCATTTAAATGAGTGAACAAAGACACTAGAACATGTCTTCAAAGGCATGAGAGCAGAGGGATTACTTGCAATATCCATAACACAAGTTAGTGAGGCAAATATACCCTCTTCAAAGGTAGCATTGATAAATTATAGTATTCTCCGTCTCCAAAATTCTTGTCTTAGATTTGTCTAGATACGGATGTATCAAGTCACATTTTAGTATTAGATACATCCGTATCTAGACAAATCTAAGACAAGAAATTTGGGACAGAGGGAGTAGTTCAAAGTAATCTATAAGAAATCAGTGTCAACCTCTCGCATGTTTTGGTCAAAAGAAGAATTGAGAACCATCATTTGGCATGCAAAAATCACATGCAAGATCACCCAGAAAGTTGTACTACTAGTACTAGTACTGCGTGTTAGATGAAAAAACACGATCAAGATCTAGAAAAAGATCGTCAAGAAGAGATATTACCTAGACTTGCTTAATGATGGATCCTGGAGAGGGGGGCTTGGATAGCGCGATGGCTTTGAGCTTGTCTTCGGTAGTCTCGGCGGGGTGCTTGCGCTTCTTCGTACCATGAGCCTCGACGGTTTTGCTCAGAACCATAGACATCACTTCGGCCGGTGCTCCAGCGTCCATCAAGAAACTGTCAAATAGAAATAAAAGAAAAGAAACCACAATCACAAACCCAAAAGAAGAAAATAGAGGGAGTTATAGGATTTGTCTCGGGGTTGCAAGACCGGGCCTTGGCCAGAATCAACACCATTGATGCGCTCACCTTTCCTTCTTTGGGAGAGAAGAACAATGGCAAAAGCAGGTCGGGGTTTTCTTGAAGAAATGAGGAACAAGATGAGGGAGAAGCGAGTTGGGTAGAGAGGAAGCTGTGAGAGAAGAGTGAAATGATGGTTGCTTCGTCTGTCCAACTTACTGCTGGAAAGGAGGGGGTTTTGTGATTTGATGGCTCATTGGGCATTGCTGCGGCGCTTTGATCGGGGTAGTCTACCATCACTGTACAACGGAGTAATTTAGTGCATGGCTGGTGGACCCCGATGCTGGCTGTCCCACATGTCGGTGAAAGTGAGTTATTTAGTGCATGGCTGGAGGAGGATCCGCACGGTAGAGCATGTCCACTGTTTTTCAGAAGAAAATAAATGATTACAACAAGCGTTTCCACTATTACGACGGAGGAGTGCGAAACACGGCAGCCACTTGAACATACAAAGTGCTCCTACTACTAGGCATGTGCAGTGGTTCATACGTCAGTACTACATAATCTTGTTAGTAGTGTAGTAAGATATGACAACAACAAATGATGTTGTGCGCATGTTAACTATATGAACAGTAATGTAGTAACATAGTACCACTTTCTCGGCTGTCCGGTCGAGAATGAATGGTGAGATCAATGTTAACAGAACTAGGTCTACAGCGCATGGAGAGTACGTGCTACAGTACTCCACGAAACATGAACCATATGAAGCATGAATAGGGTTATGCAGGGTGTATGAAGGGTGCACGGGATGGGAGCAAAATTTCCCTTCTCGATCCCCTTTTGGGTGTTTAGCAGAGTGCATGAAGTGTGCATGAGTTCACACTAGTAGGTTAACACAAATACACAAAGAGGAAACAACTACTCCCTCCGTCTAGGTGTGTAAGTCATCTTATGTTGTGCACTGCGACCAAGGCGGAGAGGAAAACGAGAAAACTTAATGTCTTTTTGCTAATTAATAGCATTGCATGCAATGAACTAACCACTGCATGTCATGTTTATTAGTCTCACGTCTCTTATTGAAAGCAAGCACGGCCCACGTCTCTTATTGGTTGATATCTCACAAAACAAGAAACGGGGAGGGAGTTAATGTACCGTGCCTAAGCGTTTTGGGATATTTGGTTTTCGTAAGGTGACTTACACACCTAGACAGAGGGAGTATATTGAGATGAGAATGCAACCAAACACACCCACACGCTTTGTGCTACAAAGGATCGATCTGCAGACCATTCGAGTTTGATCCAACGGTCATGTTGCACCGAGACATGGACATGCCCATTCAGAGGGTGCCTAAACACCACCGAAGTCCCTCTGCTTCTCGAGGCGCACGACGTTGGTGATGCAGGGGGAAAACAGTTGAAAGGCAATGCAATCTACGGGAAGGCGGAGGTAGCCAGCCGGGGAGCGGGGAATATTTTGGTTTCTACCATGGTAAAACACCAGTCGACGACTTCTCACATCAGGGAGCAGTGGGTTTTACAGGCAGAGTCATCATGACTAATTGCTGCTGCGCCTGCTCCCGTCAATCAAAAAATTAAAAATCCTGCCGTGCCTGCTCCCGACAATAAAAAAATTAAAAATCTTGCCGCACTCAAACACCAGAGCAACGCCGCGGTGGATCTTTAAATTTACCTGACGGCAAGTAGAAAAAAAGGGGTGAAAAAACAAATGTGGCGGCGGCCTAGCTAATCGATCGAACTAGCCCAACTTGCTAGCCACCGTGCTTCACTGATGTACTCGGCGGGAAAAGCGGTCTTTCATGATTTGACGACTCATTTACTTGCTTCGGCGAAAACGTGGCGTCCCACGTCAGGAATAATATATGCATGCACCACCCGGGAGGACCCCGAAACCGCGCGGTAGGGTGTGCCATGTCTTGTCACAGAGGAAAAATGTGCGTGTAAAAATTTATTGTATTAGACGTAGTACCTATGGTTCGACCTCAGGACCCAGCCAGTCGGTCGAAAACACCCCACTAGCCACACAGCTTCATCATGCTAACATGGCACGGAGGATAGGTGTGGTTAGTTCCATCTCGACCAGCCACAAGGTCTCTTGTTCTAGGCGATTCTTCTAATTTCGAAGCTTTTTAGTTGTAATAACACCACGGCAAGCTAGCGCCATTCTTCGTGTGTGCCCGTGCAAAGGTTAGACGATGGAGAGAAGAGAGAGATCGCAGACCTGGGACCCACCAGTAAGTGAGTCAACGGTCGTGCACGTGTTGACGAGGCACTCTCTCTACTCTACTCAACGTAATACTGTATGAAAGCAAGTTATGGGACAAAGCCAACAACTGTAGTTGTTTCAGGCTATCGACTTACGCTTTGTAGTCCAGGTTGCCAGTTCGACTCTCGTCTTTCAGATTTGTTAGTTTTATGTCCAAATTTGATTAATGAGAAGTGGGACCCCCCGTGTGTTGTTCCGATATTTCAGTGTATGATGGTTTTTTTGTACAAACACTTTGCGCGGTTAGACAACTAACGACATAAGTTACACGTATTTTGCAAGTTTACGAACAAAAATGAAAGCGGCATAGAATATCACATCCACCCCACAGCTTAGATGCTATGGTGATATGAGTTTTTACACCGTTGGAAGTGAGATCCAATGGCTTGGGATTAGTCTTTGTAATAATGCGCAATTTCCAAACTCTCCAAAGGTTTTTTTGCAAATAGAACATTCAGGCCTCGTGTGTGCCACTACATCTTGGATCCAACGGCTCCCCATTGCTCATATTAGGTGCTCCTCGTAGCTTAATTACCCACTACGGTGATATGAGCATCTAAGTCGTATGATCAGTGATCAGATGGCACATGCATAGTAATTGTTCTTTCTGCGCAATTCCCAAACTCTCTCCGCCGTATATTGCAAAAACATTCAAACCTCCTACTATGGGCCATTAGATCTCCCTGAACTCGTGTCACCATAGAATCTATGGTGCGGGAGCACCTCATATTCTCCCGTGCGAGAAAACATAAGGTGTTCTCGCAGCTTGGATGCTACGGTGATATGAGCTTCGAGGTCGGTTGATCTGAGATCCAATGGCATCTGAGTAGTCTTTGTGCTTCTAAGCAGTGGCCGAACTCTTTGGGGGCTTTCCTGTAAAAAACCATTCGAACCACCGAGGAGGTGTTGGGTCACGGAACCAACGGCTCCGAAGATCTTGTATCACCAAAGCATCTAAGGTGTGGTAGCACATGATATTCTTACATACAGGAGAATATGATGTCCTCCTTCGTCTTAGATGCTACGGTGATACGAGCTTCTAGGTCGTTGGATATGGGATCCAAGGGCATCTGAGTAGTTTTTGTACAAATTGTGTGCAATTCTCAAACTCATCAAGGTTTCCTGTAAAAATATTAAGACATCATGTGAGCTATTATATCTCAGATATAAAAGCTCCAAGCAACTCGTATCGGCATATAGCATCTAAGGTATGGGGGCACATGATATTCTCCCGGGGAGGAGGGGTGGGGGTGCACAACCAATCGGTGGTTGGGAGGGTGGGGACAAATATAATCTAAACAACCCTAAATGTAGCTTCACAATTTTATCTAAGGTCGAGGGGTGATCCCCGACAATCATAGCTCCGCCTAATTAAACACAACATTTGCATGTACTGTAGTACTAGACTTAATATTCATGATTTAGTTTCATGTTCTTTTTAAATATTGAACTGAGGACCATGCATGTCTTACATTTTACTCCCTTCGTTCCTAAATATTAGTCTTTTTAGAGATTTCAAGTGGACTGGCACATACGGATGTATATAGACATATTTTAGAGTGTAGATTCACTCATTTTGCTCCGTATGTAGTCGCTTGTTGATATCTCTAAAAGACTAATATTTAGGAACAAAAGGAGTATTTTTGAATTCGTGTCATACATGCATGGTTTGGAAAAATAGATGCACTATACTTATTTGATTATTGTTGTGTTCGTGTGTGGGTGTGTTTGTGTGTGTGTGTGTGTGTGTGTGTGTGTGTGTGTGTGTGTGTGTGTGTGGTCATATGCTTGATACATACAAAGTTTTCTCACCTCTATATTGTTCATCTTTTAAATTTGAATTTGCATTGAAAAACTTACCAGGGATACCATGAAATGTGAAATCGACGTTGAGATCACTATATCACAAACTCACTCTAATTCAACAACTCGTCATAAATCAATTACCACGTTGAGATTAGTTTTTGCAAGGAAAATACGGGCATTGTAATACACATAGATTCGTTCGGCAATTTAAAAGGTTCCTTTCGTATTCTCGAATGGTACGACCCAACGGGGTACCAGCCAGACCTTGGCTCGTGTTGATCCCAAAAAAATAGAAAACAAAAAAATCAGGCTCGTGTCCTTCGGGTGGAGTGCGTGGTACGAACATTAGGCAACCCCAACAAGTCAAGCCCCTGCGTTTTGAGTCGAAATATCTGGCGGCCAGAATTCCTGCCCTAGGAAATTACCCTCATGTCCCCGGTCCATAATGACTACCAATGAACAACGGAGGGATGCTTTAGTAACTAGACAATGTTACCAACCGTGCCGAGCACGGTTCAATTCCCTCAGTCGCGGCTCGCCAAGGCCACCCGTCAACTGCATTGCCTAGTACTACTACTGCTACACCAGGATGAGCACAGAATTGAGCCCGTTTGTTCATGCCTAGTACTTGAGTTAATATATCAGGCAATGCACTGGTACGGAGGGATTATCCTTTTGCTCTGCATATATAACTTGTCTGAAGTCTAACTAATAAAAATGTTTGACCAAATCCTTTATTAAGAAATACAACAGACAGATGTATGGCTTGAAAATTTATTGCATGATGCAGGTTATGATATTGTTTGAACCTGGATCTTAAATTTCAGAAAATCCAAAAGTGACCATAAATTCTTGAAACAGAGCATGGTCACGTGATATGGCACAAATATTACTTCGTAATTTTTTTTTCTTCAATTTGAGACAAGGTGCTTAAGACAAGTTGTACAAATGAAGACCCAAGGTATATTGGAACAAAGACACATCACGTTAAGGCTAACGCTTTCACTATTGAAATCGTATGCGTTTACGTGCCGCCACGAAGTCCCACTTCTCATCGGTCAGTGCCATCCGAGCAAGCATGTTAGTCGGCTTGAGCCAGGCGAAAGCGGCACTGCTGCGCTGGCCGACAGTGGAGGCGTCTTGAGCGAGACCAGCATCTGCAGGCTCACCGGGAGGCGAGCCCTTTGACCAGGCTCCGCCGCCCACCTTCGTCCCAATTGCTCCCACTTTTAATGTCATCGGCGCCGCAGTTTAAAATCAACCATAAACTACCCGATATCGCTACAATCTTCTCTCTTCCTCTCTAATTCTCCGGTCGTCTACCTCCAACCAGCCTGACCTAAACGTATGCCATGCCGCATCACGATAGTCTGCCCTTAGTCTTCCAGTTTCCTGAGAAAGACACCCAACCGGAGTCTCAAGAACATAAGGCGCTCTGGGACGAGCTTGAACTGGCCTTGCGGGAAGATGTCGTGCCTGTCCTCACTCCCATTCCGGCTCCCGTCGCCTCGACCGCGCCAGCGCCCATCCCCGTGGCATTGATGGGCTGGGAGCCACACATTGTCGCCGAGCTTGATGCCACGGGGTTCCACGAGGTACCCGCCAACTTCCACACGCCCGTGCACCTGCCAACGCATGCGTCTCTGGCGTGCACCGACGCCAAGACGCCTGCGGTTGCCGTCTTGCAGGTATTCCGCCATGCGCGTGATGCATCGACGCGCTGCTGATGCCCGCGCACACGAATGTTTCCACCGCACCGTTGACAGAGCCTGTCCCCGCACGGGTGCCAGTGCCCCCCCTCAGCGGCATGGATGGCCGTCATCGACCACTTCCTTGCACCAACGCCAGTCGCCTCCTCCCGCCAGTTGACTCCCTCTGAAGTCCAGAACATTTTGGCCTTCCTTGAAGCTAGGCCTACGTCCAAGAGTACGCCAACAACGGGGCAAGGCGCCGCCATCGCCGTCAGTCAGTGGCCCGACGACACATAGAGCATAGAAGAGGAGCCACTTCCCACCGCAAGACGCCCCCGCCGCCGCCGCATAATCTAAATTTTCCTTGAAAAACGTTCGGATTGCCATGCTTAAAATCCGAACGTTTATCATTTTCGTTTATTTTAGATTTGTTGTCATATAATTTAAATTCGAAGTCAAACTGAACGAAATTTATGGTTTGATCGATTGAATGTTCTGCTAGAGCCGTATCAAATTAAATATAAAACGTCATCAAGCCACATATATTCCTTGTAATCCAACAACCTAGACTGCTTCAATGTCGAGCGCTCAACATGTTTAGCGTGCAGTTAATTTCATGCCAAAAATAGTGCTAATCACATAATAACACACAAATAATATCCTATTTAATATCCGCATGCACTTAATATACTTCCAAATTAACATGCATTGCACGTACACACTGACTTGTGCTGCCAGCACGTGAAACTGGTGCCGTAACTTGTGAACGCGTCTAGATATGGTCAACGGCAACATCGCCCGCGAGTTCTTCGTGTTTGCCCGTGCGTCTAAACGCAGAAGGGGAGGAGAGAGAGACCACACATGGAACCCAACATTAAGTGAAGGCGCATAGTACTAAAAATAATATTACATGTTATCAATTAAATAGGCTGTGGTAATATAAAAACATTATGTGAACAAAGGGAGGTACAACAAACATTGTTGTTCTACGATGTTGCCTATTGACGTGCGGCTTGAAGGCCCTGGTCGCATGTTCGATCCTCGTCCATTATTTTTTAATTTGTATATGGGTCCAAATTTGTTTCATGACATGTGGGCCCCTCGGTGTGTAGTTTGCAGCACTTTAATTTGTGGGTCGAAATTTGTTCCATTCCAAGTGGACTATCGGTGTGTAGTTTTGTAGCTTATTTATAATAATTAAAGATAACAACAGAGTTTTTTGCAATAATACCATGGTGCGACGTTGAAGGCGAGAAAGGACGTGCGAGAGAGCGAAGACCGAGATAGAGGGAAATCAACTAGGGGAGTTGCGGGGGTTGCAACGGTGTTTCGAGTAGTTGTGGGCCGAATGCTACGAAAATATAATCTAAACCGCCCTAATAAATGCCTACACAAATTAATCCAAGGTTGGAGTGCCTTGCAATGTAAATAGCTCCGGCTTTGCGAGGGATGGAGAGGTAGCTTCAATGTGTGGAAGATACAGCGTGAGAAAGCGAGGTCAATCGAGAGACATATAGATAGAGAGACAAAGTGAGTGTGGTACAACATTCATTGAACAAATATATATGCTCCGGAGAGATATTGTCCGATTGAGCTTTTGGCAAGGGTGAGGGCTACAAGATAGAGCTTGAGAGATGATCCAGTCACAGGCGCGTAGATATATTTTGTGCATGGGAGGAAGCAAGGTCAATCAATAACATAGGGTCGTTGTGCGATCGAAAGAGTGAGACGGGTTGGAGAGAGTGACCTAGATAGACAATGTGCATGAGAGAGTATATAATGTGAATAAGTCGAATTGAGCTCAAACATGGTCATATATTGTTTATGTCCGAGAAAGAGCGAGGTCAATCGAGACATACAAAGAGAGAGAGAGAGAGTTAGAGGGAGAGAGAGGAAGAGAGAGAGAGCGAGCGCGGCCCGCCATGAGGTCAAAAGAGTGGGGGCGGCTTCGATTGACTGGCCTAGATAGACAATCTGCGTGACAGAGTATATAGAGTGTGTCGATTGAGGCCCGAACAGGGAGATATATCATTTGTGTGTGAAAGAAAACGAGGTTAAACAAGACTCAGATAAAGAGAGCGAGATTGAGCGAGTGTGGCCCGCCGTGTGGAAGAAAGAGTGAGACAGTCTCGAGGGAGTGATCTAGATAGACACCATGTGTGCGTGCGCATGAGAGGTTGGGGGCTAGATAGGCAATGCATGTATTTAGCGCGAGAGGGTGAGAGGGAGAGGGGGAGAGAGAGAGAGAGCTCGGCATGGGGTGCAATGGCGGGTGTGTGAGGTAAATACATTTCATAACAGAGTGGAAAAACGGGGTTGTGTAGTTGAGAGAGTTAGAGATTGAAACATGGAGAGAAAGAATGGATGCGTGTTGGAAACCAATAGCTTCCTAAGGTGGTTAGGAGATGAAGATTGACCGATACAGGAAGTATGTAGCATGTGTGCGGAACAACATTTGAATGTAGATAGTACGAGACTTAATATCGATGTTTCAATTCGGTGTACATTTTAAGATTTGAACCGAGGACCATGAATATGGGCAATTATTTCGAATTCGTGCCATACTTGGTTTCGAAAATTTGACATTGACTCGATTTGTTGTGCTATTTTGTAGGTCATATGTTTGAATCCATCCAAAAGTTTTCTCACTACCATGGTGTTCATCATATACATATGAATTTGTACTAAAAAAGTTGCGTGGATACAGTGAAATGTGAAATCCACGTTAGAATTGGAGATCGCTATGTGACACACACTCTAATTCAAATAACTAATTATGTGACACACACTCTAATCCACGTTAAGCGTGATACCGCTTTCGATTTTTTCAAATAACTCCTGATTAATTAATTTATAGTATCTCATTTCGAATGACTAATTATTGCAAGGAAAACACGGGCATGGTAATACATACAGATTCGTTTGCAAATGAAAGAAGATTCGTTTGCATTCTCAAATGTAGGCGCACTAGGCAGACCAGGGTCGTGTCGTGGTGGTCGCGTGTGTCGGACGGACGCGTAGCACCCATCCACCCGCCCCCTCCCTCTCTCCCCCCTCCCTCCCCCCCCAAAAAAAAGGACGACAGGAAAATAAGTTCGTGCTTCCACGTTTCAGATTGAAGTATCTGGCGGCCCCAATTCCAGCCCTGCAAAATCTCCCTTCTCCACCGTCCCCTTCGGCGCCCAGATTACTCAAATCCCTAATTCGATGCCAACCCAAGCAAAGTTCGAATCGCCCCTCGTCTCGTCTCTTTCCCCACCTCTATGCCGGACGACGACGACGAAGACGACGGTCGCGCTTCACCACCGCACCGGAGCTACCTCATCTACGCCCCCGTCCACCGCACCGGGTGCTCCACCGACAACATCGGCCGCCGCAATCGACGCGTGCCTCACAGACACCGATTTCCACCGCATCAGTGCGCTTCATCGACGCCGTCTCCCAGCTCACCGGGCTACTTCACCGAAAGCACATTGTCGCGCCTCCGCCCCTCGAGAGGATGCTGGGGCTTCACCAACGGTCTCGTCCACCGCATCGTAGCGCTCCGCTTCCACTCAAGATCTGCATTCGTGCACAGCCAGCCAACGCCAGCGCATCACCCTCAACGGCTTTGAAGTGACCCGCACTCTAGCTAGGCGAGCATGCCCAAACGCCGGCCCGAACTAGGTATCCACACATCACTCCCTTGTGCACTGTTCCAACGATGTTTGGATATCCTTTCACTACTCTCTTAGCTTACACGCCTATCCAACTCTGACTTTAACTCTTATTTCTTCTGGAGATATCATCTGAAACAAGCAACTCCATTTTTTAGCGAAGCATGACAGCGCTACGGGATCTGGTACACATCCTGCACACCCGTATAACCTTGTAAGTATCTGTCCCCCGGTACAACAACAAGGTCGATTCCTCTTATTTGATCAGCCATTCGCCATGTCAAAAATGCAGAGGGGGATGCAAGGAGCACAAGGTCTGCACATCCAAGCAAGTTGTAACATGGACTTGTACAAGGAACATCGCAAGCGCAAGCAGAGCTACAGTGAGCCTGTACAACGAGCTAGCGTAAGTCCCTGCATTTCATTCAATTCGTACTGGCATTTGTGTATGATTTGTGTGCAGTGGCGGATCCACAAATTCAAGTTACGAGGGGCGAACATTTAACTTAAAGAATACGAAGGCACTTGCACTCCGGAAATAAACATAACTTGAGAAATGTGAAGCTATATGCACTTTGAAAACCAGCTAATGATCCAAAGTAGTTAAGATTATAAACACTAAATGATGCAAGCACCAAAAAACACAAAATTCAACATGGTATACAAGGACTACAAACATGGTTTGTACCTGCTTGAATTATTCGTTCTCTGGCTGAAAATATCGAAGTGTAATTGCACCTATAACCAGTGCGCAAACTGCATATGAATATATCTATCCGTCACAAGTATGCCAATAGTTTTAAACAAAAGATTAGGAAAGTATTTATGCTACGTTGTCATGATACGGGGACTTTCTGGTAGATGGCCTCGACGTTTCCTCAAGCCATGAAAATGCACAATAATTTGCTTGTCATCAATGCCTGCAAATCTCTATGTCTCTCTCAACATAGCAGATCATCATTAGACACTAAATCCTTCAATGGGAGCTTGCAAAATGCTTTCATTAGATGCCTCATCAGACACTATATGTTCATCACCAGAAGCATGTAAAATGTTTGCATCAAATCCTTCATTAGCAGTCTGTTCATTAGACACTTCAGGCTGAAGAATAACATGAGCTTGGATGTTTGCACTAGAAACTTGATTAGATACATCAGATTCAGTCAGTTCAGTATTGATTGGGGGAGTTATAAAATAAGTAGAAATTGGTTTCATTTTCTCATAGATTCCCTACATACAAGTAGTTTTACAACACCGTCAGGTTAACGGGTGGGCCGGAATTGTAGGGTTGAATTAGATATAACCAGGGAAGTGATGTACCTGCTCGTTGCGCATGCAACTCTTGCAAGCTGCGACTGCCCATTTGCGCAAGCTCGATGCCATGCCCGTGCTGCCACTGTTGCCTCCCACGCAGGCTACACCCAGGGTTAGATCTTCATCTTCTTGTCCTTCCGTTCATTGAAGCCCGGCGACAGCCCTCCAACGAGGGCGCGAGGAAGTGCTGTGTCGGTCTGTCCAGCGGTGAGTAGGTTAGGAGCGAACCAGACTGGAGGCTGGAGCGGATGAATTGGGATTTTTCCTGCTGTCGATCGATATGGGAGGTGCTCGTTCGTGCCGCGAGCTTGCTATAGGGCTTGCCTTGCACTTATGTTATTGGCCTATCCAAATTGAAACATTTTTCTTCATTTTTACATTGCTCGCTGCATGCTGGGGACGAACAAAACTAGCCTGGGCCAACCTCGACGACTCAAACTAGGTGCACACTTTCGAGCCACCCGAGGCGGCCACCTATACCAGCCCCTATGGTGGCGCCGCCTTTTTATGCGTGTATGATAGTGGTAGTGAAAATATTCCAAAGGGCGCTTTTGATTTACGCACGTAATGGTTGAATTGCTTGTTTCTATGAACTGAGTTCGCCAATAATGTGAAGGATGCCAGTCTTTTCATCCTATTGTAGATTGCTTAGATCTTGATATGCCAAAAGTAATCGCATGAAATATACAGTAAAAGCCAGTGTGATGTGTGTGGCTACAACTAGTCTGACTACACGTCCTCATATAACATATCAAGGACGCACCATCTTACCATATTAACCATTCGACTTAACAATGCAGTGTGGGAAGAAAGAAGTATTGGGACTGTGTATCCAAGCAATTGATGCCATGGAGTCCTTCGTACAACCTTGTAAGCGAAAAAGAAGTTGCTGTGTGCATGTACAAAGAACTAGCGTATGTTCAGTTACCTACTTCTCGGAATTTTAGTTAGCCACTTATTGCAAAATTGTTCAATTACGTTGCTTGGCTTAATTTAGTTTGCTACTGATTACATAATGCCACAGCCTGTTAATCCTATTATAGACTGCGCCTATCTATGTGTTTGATACTTATTGTTAAGAATTACCTGTTTGCCTGAACTTAAATAGCTACTTGTTTGTTTAACTGCTTTGCTGCTGCAACAATGGGTTACAATGATGTTAATAACTACTTTTCGGCATCGAATTAAAACTCTTTAATTCCTTTTTTGTTTAAATGGTTTGCGGTTATAACTTCCAGTTGAGATGTTTTGCTAACGTCAACTTTTCTGAATCCAATCGGAACTTTAATGGCAAAACAGGTTAGCCCAAGATCAAGGAGCGAGGTCCCCATGGACGTTGTATCATCCCACAGCAGTGGCACCGGCCCAATCGCGCATTATGAATTGCCAAATGCTGATGCTCTAGAGGCTAAATTAGTGGTAGAAGGAGATTCTACTTCTGCACTTAGAGATAAAGTTGACATGTTGAGGAAGCAAACAACACAATTAGTAGTAGTACTCAAGACAACCATTAAATATTTGGTGGATTTAAAAATGAAGCAAGCTGAGACTGGCCACATTGTTAAGGTCCTGAAGGAAAAAAGGAAATTAAATTCCCACTTGGTAAATCATAGGTGAAATGTTCTTTCCATCATTGAATAACCTTTGTGTTGTTTGTTCATGTAATCAATCAAACCATTTGTTTTAGAGATCATGTAATAATTGTTTTTTTTTTTGTTTTCTGGTCTGTAATTTTATTTGAGCACAAGTCTGTATTAATTGATAAGACTCGGAGACGTTTCATTTTGATTGTTGTGCAGGACCTACAAATATGCCAATCGGGCTGAATGTGCATTCAGCAATAATAGTAGTATAGATGGACCATAAGTGGCATGCATCGGAAAGGGCCAAGATGCTGTAGTAGCTTGGCTAAAAAAAGGATGTTGTTGTAGCAAAGAAAAGTACAACGGCCTGTCTTATGTATGTTAGTTGATATTATTGATCCATATACTCTATAAGAGTTTATATGTCTGTTTGTTCTGTACATTCTTGGTTGATTGACTCGGTATTTGAATCTTGATACATTGCTTGTGTACATATCTAAATGGGAGTACACATTATGCTGCGTGTGACGTTTGAGTTGGGCATGAAGTGTTCCAAATATTCGAATTCACCTTAAACTGGATTCTAGCTTCAGAATTTGAGTATCGGCATTTGTAAACCATATTCATATATGACAGTGGAATACATCTTTGCCGTCCTTTTGAAGATATATAAAAACACATAGAATGATTTATAAAGATTCGTATAGGAATACAAAATGGATTCGAATTTAGTTGCCAGGGTAAACGTGGATGCTTATTGTCCCAAACTTCGAAAGAAGCGGCAAAATGTCCACTCCCACGTCGGCTGCCCGAAGCCAAGTGTTTGGGAGATGGAAATTACTGTCTACCCATTACACGGACAATCCATCGGCCCGATTTCCACTGCTCTAAATAGGGGTAGGATAGTAACTTCAATTAGACGTGACACGACCGCCTCTAAGCCCATTCCGACACGGTGGGCGCCAAACATGGGCGGCAAAACACATTTGATTCAAGAACGTCCATGTAACATCCCAAATTTTCAATTTGGAATGTTATGCATTAGATCATCATTGCATATCATATTTTATTGCATTTTGGCTCGATCCTCGAAATTCCAAGCAACTCAAGGACCTTCGGAGAGAGTTGGGGATTTCATTATTTTCATATTTGAGTTTTCTCACATTTTGAAAAGAGGATCGTTTGATTTTAATTATTTTCTCTTCGAATATTTCTTTTATGAAAATAAAAGAGAGAGGATAAAATGAAATAAGAATTTTATTCGGAGTTTTATCGCTATTTTACTTGAATTAGGAAAAATATGCATTCTTCAAAATTTCATTAGAGGCCTAAATAAATGTTCACCTTGTCCGGTAGATTTTTAAAGGACGGGGAAATTTTATTTCAGGATTTTTGGAGTCCGTTTAGTATTTCTTTTATTCGTTTTTCTTAGCAGAACTGTTTATAATAAACGAACAGACCTAACCGGGCCGTGTCCGACCTGGACACTAGCCCGGCTGGCCCTTTAAAGTAACGGAGGCCCGAGCCAGCGCCACCCCGCCCAAACCCTAAGCGCCCGAACCCTTGCCGCCGCCGGAACCGCGCCGCCGCCGTGTCGCCCGCCCAACGCCTTGCCGCCCGTTCCGCGCCCCGCCACACCGGATCCCTCGCCGCCGCCGCCACCGGAGCTGCTCGTCGCCGCCGCTGCCGAGCCGGACCCCGCCGGAGGTAGCCGCCGCCGCCGCCCTTGGTTTTCATGAGAAAACCGATCATTTTTTTTCGAAACCCTAGATCCCTTTTTTATTTATTTAGATCGGTTTTTTTCGGTTTGGTTATTTAGCGAACGCCCGTTCGTACGTTCGTTTTAACGACCGGTTTTCACTCCTTAACCGCAGACAGCGAACGTTCGTTCGTTAGTCTGTTCGTTAGTTTTTCTTTTTTCTTGGATTTTTCGCGATTATTTTCGAATGCGATTTCTGATCTGATTTTCGTTTTAATTGATCTTTTCGCTCTTCGTCTTGAAGGCCTCTTTCTGTTTAATCAACTTAAACAAGTTTTTGCTACTGTAAAATTTGACTTTAGTCCAGATTAGTAAACGGATCTTGTTTCTTTCGCAGTTTGAGTTTCGTTGCTCCGTCTGATTTGATTCTTTTTGCAAACCGGAGTTCTTAAGTTGAACTTTCTGGTTAGATCTTATTATTTGAGTTTTACCCATGCATCCTTGATTGATTGCTTGTTGTATGCTTGTTTGTTTGCGATAGAGTACCCGGAGTGTGAAGCATGCTACTACGAATCTCTAGGTTTCACGGCTGATCAGCAAGGCAAGTAACACTTTGATCATATCTCTTTACTACCCAGTTTTATTGCATTAGATCAATCCTCAAATAATTGCATGGTTAGCTTCTGAATAAATTGTGGGTTTGGGAAGTAGATGAGGTAGTACCTATTCACCTGTTATTAACAAACCTATGGGAGTTACTTCTACGTTGCTTATGTTGCTATGCTACGCTTGTAGACGTGGATTGGGGGAGTGTATCCATGACAATGTGAGTATTGTTAATTAATGGTTAACTTAAGCTGGCAACTTTAATTCACATCTGGGTGGATGGAGGCACCTCGGGAACCCAGTGTTGCCTGTATTTTTGGAAATCCAGGGGTACCGTGTGATTCTCCTATGGACTGCCATCCAGGCTCAAAGGGATCATAAGATTATTCATGCTAGAAACTTCCGTGTGCAGCCACATGCCATTATGGGCTCTGGCATAGTTGAGTAAGTTGTGGGAAACCTTTCCATGATGGGCAAGCAGATGTAGGGGATTGTAGGTGTACAGGCCTATCTATCGGATCAGGGGACCTCACTAGTAGATAAACCACCATTAGTCCCGGTTGGTAAGGGACTTTTGTCCCTGTTCCTGAACCGGGACTAAAGGGTCGTTACTAATGCCCTGGCCCTTTAGTCCCGGTTCAGTCCAGAACCAGGACAGATGGGCCTCCACGTGGCCGGTGCGCCGAGCCCATGCAGGAGGGCCTTTGATCCCGGTTGGTGGCACCAACCGGGACCAATAGGCATCCATGCGTCAGCATTTCAGGGGTTGTGGTTTTTGTTTTTTTTAACGGGGGGGTGGGGGTTTTGGGGGGTTAATTTAGGTGTTTCATATATTGTGTTAGCTAGCTAATTAATAGAGAGAAGTGTCCTCTCTTATGTCCGTGCTTGGTCGACCCTACGTACTATACATAGAGAGGCCCTCGACACGCTAGCTAGTAAGAAGATGAAGGAAACCATTAAGTACAGAAGTTCGTCATGCATGCCGAGAGAAGTGATCGATCGACCTCTCCTTCTCCGAGAAATTGGTCGAACAACAAGTTTTCGTATTATCTATCCGACGCTACTGGCTACATACATATACAGTATGTAAGATCTCTTACAATCCCCTAGCATTTGAAATCAAATTCCACATGGTATTCTCTGGCTTTATTGGTGACGTGGTGAAGAAAGAATCCCGCCAATTCCTCTTGAATTGCTTTCATGCGATCTTGTGGTTGGAGTTCATTCCGCATCTGCCATGTCTAATTTGAAGAAGGGGTTAATACATATATATGAATGAAACTCAACAGAAATGATGGTGTAACAAAATGAAATTGTGAATATTATTGCTTACGCACTTCATATTGTCTTTTAGAGTAGCCCGCTTATTTTTCAAAGTCGCGTTGTAGATGAACTACGCACACGTAGTATCCACAGTAATTATTCCCTTGTTCCTGCCACAAGCACTTTACGAGAAATAGAGGTCAATCAAACTGATAATGAAGCATTATAAATGGTATTGATGAAAGTATAGCTATAGAATCAACGGGAGATGCGCGCAACTAGCTAGCTGGTAGTACTTACTTTTGGGTATGTATATCGCAGCTCCTTCGGCAGTCCCGGAGCTTCTGCGGCGAACTGTTTCCAAACCCTGCAAGACAAAGAAAATAATTATTATTACTTGAGATATCTGGAAATGAACAAATAGTTGCCGATATGGTGCGATAATGATCGATTGAACTTACTTGTTGAGCATTTTAGTCATGTCCGCATACGTTTCGAGATCTTTTCATCTCGAATCTAAGATGGTTACTAGTCCCTGCTCAAGCTTAATCTCCAGAAGAACATAGTGGAAGCTGCGCACGCATGCATAACTCATCAATTACATTACTATAACATCGCTCGAGTAATAAGGAAAACCGAATATGCACACGACAGTAACACTCACTCGAAGTTGTGAGGAAAGAGTATTAAATCTTTGTTTTGATTTTTGATCAACGATTGTAGCAAGTTGGCCTCGGCCTCTTCGGCGTGCTTTTAACCTGAATTTCATCTATGATATTTGTGTTAATGAACCCAATATCATACATTTCTTGTTTTCTGCACTCGACGATCTTCAATCTGCATAATATAGTGAGGATAATTAATTATAAATACATGCAATGAAAGAGCTGAGCTATATATAGAGACTTAATGACAGAAATAGTACTTACAGACAGTAGCAAAAGACCGTTAATTTATCGAGGGCCTTTTGATTGAAGAACTCGAAGAACTCCTCAAATGGAACAGGCAATGATCAGTTCCAACGAGGTCGTGCTCCTCTTTAATTCTCAGATATAAAGTATTCGTCCACCCTGCACTCTCTGCAGGTTTTCATGTACCAATTATGGAATCTTCGTGATCATCGTTGTTAGAGATTTTTCATCTTTGACGAGAGGCTTCCGTACTCGTATACGTGTTCGACCACCTCCATGAAATCAAAATTTACATCGTCAGGCAGGTAACCTCCAAGATTGCTATAACCGGGCACCGTCCCTGGAGCATTAGTGACGATGTCGCTAGACACATTGAGCGGGGGGAACGATTGCTTTGCTTGTTCGCTGAGCTGGGCAATTTTTTCCAGCTGCTCGTTCTTTTAACCTTTGATCAATGACAAGTACTTTCCCGACCGCTCCGCTTGAGATATTCCTTTTCGATAATGTGCTCATAGTTGGTTTTCGCGTAAACTTTGGTGGTTTCCTCAGGGCATCGATAGTGCGCTTTGCTTTCACCGGATCTACCTTCTCCTCCGGAGGTGGATGTCTCTACGCTTTCAACCCTTCAAAGAAGTCCTTCACTTCGGTCCGCACGATCTTCTTATTTTCCTCCACGGTCATCTCGTACTGTAACTTCTCTAGAGGCTTGAGAGGTGGACCGTGTCAGATTGCCTCCGCCTCTGGCTGTCTTTGCTAGACATCGGAGCAGACGGAGAGGATGTGTCTGTCTTTTTCGTGCTTGCTTACGAGGCGGAGGAGAAGGACTACGACCACGCCCGAAGCAGCCGGGCGTGGCGGGTCTCTTCCGCCCTTGCCGGGCGAGGCGGAGAAGGAGGAGGCTGCTGGCTGCTGGCGCGCCGGCCAAGACGCGGAGAAAGGAGGCGGAGTGCCGCCACGCCACGGAGAAGGAGGCCGAGTGCCTGATCGTCACTCACGGGAGGAGGAGGCGGTGGAGGAGGCCGAGTGCCCTGACTCACTGGAGGAGGAGGAGGAGGCGGAGGCGCCCAGTTCGAAGGTTGATGAGCTCCTTCCGCCATAGGCATGGAGTCTTGAGCAGAACCCAGCCTAGTCTCCCCTTCACCGGTAGGGTGGTCAAGCTGGAGGTCCTCAAATCCCTCCGTTATTTCATCCACCATCACCCTAGCATATCCTTCTGGAATCGGCCGGCAGTGAAAAGTTGCCTCGAGTTCAGTAGGATAAACAGAGCCAACAGCCGCCTTGACCTTCAAATTCATCCATTGCGTCATAATGTGGCAATTTTGAGACTCGTGATAGCATCCACGGGATAGCTGGCGAGGCGTCAAGACATGCTCCTACCGAAGCAGCTCGGTGGAAGCCACGCTGCTTCTCCGCTGAGATGGCGAGGTAGCTTCCGGGAAGCTTCGCGATTAGTTTGCTGCGATTTGCTTCTCGTTCCTCTGTGGCTTGTACCCTTGCGTGCGGCGCTTTGTAGTTGGAGTCTGGTGCACTTTTTCCTCTTCTCACGGCATTTGTAACCACCTGCGTCCGAAAACCAGCATTCCACAGGCGGGCCTCGCATGCCTCGTGTCCGTCCAGTGGTGCCTGTGGATTCCCGAGGGCCATTGTGAGCTCGTCGTTCTCTCTGTCTGGAACGAACTTCCCTTGCTGCGCTGCATTGATATAGTGCTGAAGCCTCTTGACTGGTATTTCCAATTGCTCATCCGTCCAAATGCACTTCCCTGATACAGGGTCCAAGGTTCCGCCAGCCCCGAAGAACCAAGTCCGGCAACGGTCTGGCCAGTTCATTGTCTCTGGTTCGATCCCTTTATCAACCAGATCATTCTCAGCCTTGGCCCACTTAGGCGGGCTTTGAGGTAGCCACGACCTCGTGTGATGGTGAAGCTTCTTCTTCACAGCATTTTGCTTGTTTGTCGCCGACATCTTCTTACTCTTTTTCCGATGTCTTGTGGGCCACAAATGTGGGCGATGATCTCTGATCTTCTCATATTTGCCCTTGAATTCTGGTGTCTCTTTTTTGTCGACAAACCTATTCAGGTCTTTCTTCCACCTCCTGAATAGGTCTGCCATCTTCTTAAGAGCAAAAGACTTGATGAATTGCTCTTTAACTGGCTTCTCCGGATCATCCTCTGGCGGTAGGGTGAAATTTGACTTCAGCTCAGTCCAAAGATCATTTTTCAAGATATCATTGACATAAGACACCTCAGGGTCTTTGTTCTTAGGCTTATACCATTGGTGGATGCTGATCGGTATCTTGTCCCTAACCAGAACCCCGCACTGAGCAACAAATGCGTTCTTTGTCCGGATGGGTTCAATTGGTTGGCCGTCGCGCGCGATTGCTATGATCTCAAACCTTTCATCCGAGCTCAACTTTTTCCTCGGGCCTCGTCTATTTACCGAAGTTGTGCTCGACCCGGAGGGCTAGAAAAAAGAACAATGACGAGAGTTAATTAATATGTGTACATACCAAAACAATGAATGCATCAATTAGCTAGTCGTACAGGCTTAACTAATATATGTTCCTTGCCGGACTCGGTTCGGTCACCGGAGCCGTCATCACGGTCTCCTTCTTGCACCGTCATTGGGTCACCGGAGCCATCCTCACGGTCTCCTTCTTGCACTGGCATTGGGTCATCGGAGCCATCATAATCATAGCCAGCTGCTTCTTCACCCTCTCCTTCCCGACCATCGGTGTCGTTGAGAAACAACGAGCAGACGGCATCACTTCCTTTTGCGATTATCTCCCCCAACAACGCTTCTTGTGCGTCGTCTCAGGGGTGTCCATAGTTTCTGCATATATTTACAACATGGCAATTATTATTCAAACATGACAGATGGATATATTAGCTCGTAGCAAACGTAGAACTAGCTAGCTAATCACAGTAAGGAATCATATTAATTAGTGGCCTCGACGCTGCTTATCTAGGGTTTGGGGTGGCCTCGACAACGCTTCAAGGGGGCACTACTAGGGAAAAGCCTAGCAGCAGCGCTGGTTTTTGGCCTATCAATAGCGCGGGGAATCTCGCTACTAATAAGGCGCTACAGCTAAAGCTTAGCGATGGCGCTCTTCGCTGCCATCGCTATATCTAATTAGTAGCAGCGCTTTCACAAACGAAGCGCTATCGCTAATTACTAGTATCGCTTTCGAGATCAATCGCTACTACTATTATTCCTAGTTCCATTTGTTTTTTTATTTTAGGTCGTATTCATACACCTGTATACAATTTTTCATATAGTAGCAAGTTACAGATTGTTTTAACATCATAATGAGTTATTAAATCACTAGGTGAAAGAACTTTGGATTAGTTTCAAGTGCATGGATCCAATGTAACGAATATAATGGTCACTTTGGATCCATCCATTTGAAACTAATCCGCATTATTTCACCCAATGACATAATAACTTATCATCATCATCACAATATCATTAACAACTTATCATCATAATATATCATTGTCATATAACTCCTCATAATCATCATTTTCGTTCATGATGAGACATCATATAACAACTTCGTCACTAGTTATAATAACAACTCCTCATCATCATCATCAGAGTACTCATAATCACTACTCCGACTCAGCATCACCATCAAGTCTAAGACATTGTAGTCATATATAATCAAGACTAACTAACTGTTCTTAATACTTAGGACCTACTCCTCTCTCCTAGCTAAAATACCATAAAACAGATAAACCGGTCCTTCACCATAATGGAGAATGGACATAAACCTATCTCCAACTTGTGGCTTACGCACATTCATTTTGTCTCCAATTATTTGCGTGTGCGCATTCATCACTTTTCTCCATTCTTTGATTTTGAGCCTTCCATCATTTGAGGAAATCGAGTATGCAGTATGGTAAGCCTCCGAAGGAGTTGGTAAATAAGCTAACAATATGCATATCAACTTCTTTACATAGCATGTCAGGCACAACCTGCTTCGAGAAGCCTCTGTTCAAAACCGAAATAGTAACATATATAGTTAGCAATGTAATTTACTTAAGAATAATGTATGCAATGAAGTTACCATCATTAACAAAATCTTACCAAGTTTTTGGCAATGAAGTTTCCATCAAGCAATTTATGGACTAGTGGCACGTATCTAGTATAATTTGGACTGATAGAGTGACTGGTTTTGAAGGCCTCAACATCTTCTATGAATGAGACAAGATAACCTTTCTCCTCACAATTAAGCTTGGAATCATAGCTATAGTATGTGTTGTCTACTACCTTCCGAGTATTTCTTGAAGATAAGAAATAAGCTGACAATTATAAATAAATAAGTTTAGTACGGATTTAACACCAAATATTTTTAAATTAACAACATAAATTACTGAACTTAACAAATTAGTTTGACAAACTCACATCTAGGCAAAACTGGTGGCATATCCACATCCACCCGGATGTCGATATTATCATCGTCATCATAATCTTCGGACGAATATCAAATCTTATTAGCATTCCTCCTCAAATCCATATGCCTTGCAGAGAGCTTCCCAATTAGAGCAACCGAAATGGGATCGATCGACGGCATTGTAGAACTTAACTGGAAACTCATAACCATGTTTAGTTCTTAAGTGAGCCCTCCTTGTCTCCACATTCTCAAAGTCATCTAAACCAAAACCAAGCTTCTCCAATACATATGTTCTAGCATGGCATGGGATGTACTAGTCGTATTGAAAAAAATCCATAAATTACACGTTGAACAAAAGAAGCACAAGTGATGATATTTATTATGATGAAATGCTTGTCATTGCGTACCGTACAAACATCGAAGGTCTCTTCCAGCTTCACGGTGAAAAACCTATCATTTCGCAGGTGAGGAAACCTATCGCACACACCACGGTCATCGTAGCAGTACCAGCACTCCAGGATCCCATCGTCCTCAGACATCTCCTGTGTTCAAAATTCAAAGATTATAACTTGACGGCAAAACCCAAAAAATCCGGCATGACCTTTGCTAAAAAAGACATATCGAGCGCCTGAAATTTGCCGGAACGGAAATTAATCAACACTCCGGCAAAACATAGGCCATTTAGTGATGTTCATTGCATTTCAATGGTTCAAAATATGAAAAAAAAACATTTGAAAATATATTATATATAATCCTAACACTAAATAAACTAGTTTTATTAACTAATTACTAAATAAACTAGTGCTATTAAGCACCTACTATAAATAAACTAGTTCTATTAAGCACTTACCAGATAAACTAGTTCTATTAAGTACCTAATATAAATAAACTAGTTATATTAATCACTTACTAAATAAACTATTTTCTATTAAACACTTGCTAAAAATTCTACTACCCTAGTTCTACCATAAATTTTCTTATTTCTATTTTATTCTAAACACATATGATTTGAAAGATCAGAGACAAGGGAGGAGGGAGGTGAGAGGAGGGGGTGCGGGCGGCGGGTGGAGGAGGGGGACGGGCCGGCCGTAGGAGGAGGAGGGAGGCGGTGGGGCCGAGGCTGCCTGCCGAAGGAGGGAGGAGGAGGCGGCCTTGGTAGAGGGAGGAGGGCATGGTGGGAGGATGAGGAGAGGAGGCGCGGTGGGAGGAGGAGGCACGGAAGGAGGGAGTACCTCGGTGGCGGATGGAGGACGGCGCGGCGGCGTCAGACTGACGGTGAGGTCGAGAGCGGCACCAGTGGTCGAGAGCGGAGGGGGTGGGGGAGGCGGCGGCGACGGTGAGGTCGAGAGCGGCGGCGGGCGGCAGCGGTGAGGTTGAGGGCGGCGGCGGTGAGGGCAGGCTCGGGCTCGGGCGGCGGCGATAGAGGAGTAGGGGAACAGGGGGGAGGAGGACTTAGTGAAATTTTGAGCGGGCTGGTGGTTAAGTCGAACTAGCGATGGCACTTCAGAAGCAGCTATAGCTAAAGTAGCTATAGGGTGTTTTACAGAAAAGCGCTCTTGCTAAGTCTAAGCACGCATCAAAAATATACATTGGTCATCATTGATCTTTTGTGTAGAATCTAAATAGTCAACATGAATCCTCATAGTACCTGTATAGGCCTTTGGTGAAGATTCATATTGCAGCCACAAATCCTACACATATAGTTCAATGAAGAACAAGTGCTCGAGGTAGTTTGAGAAGTAACATATTTAAGGTGGTAAACACCTTGTTAAGCTTAGCAGTATGGGACTAAAGTTAATTAGGTGCAACACTTAGCGGCAACAAGTTTTGCGAGAAAAACGCTGCTACTAAGTACTTTAGCGGTAGCGTCGAGGAAGGGCGCTACTACTATATCTAGCCTAGAGGCAAATCCGTGGCAATTATAGTAGTAGCGCTTGTTTCACATAGAGCGCTACTGCTACCTAGTTATTAGTAGCGCGGTTCCGTTAAGCTCGCTACTGCTAGTTAGCAGTAGCGCCCGTTTTTAAACCGCGGTGCTGCTAAAATTCTGTGTGTAAGGTTTTCCCTAGTAGTGGGATAATATCGACAACGACGAGATACATACACGGGAAAATAATGTTATCGGGGAGGGGGTATATCAACCCCCCCCCCCACGTGTAGAAGTTATCGGGAGGGGGTATATGGACCCCCCCCCCCACGTGTTGAAGTTATCGGGAGGGGTTTATATCGACAACGACGACATACGTACATGGGAAAATAATATTATCGGGGAGGGGGTATATCGAACCCCCCCCCCATGTCTTGAAGTTATCGGGAGGGGGTATATCGACCCCCCCCCCCACGTGTTGAAGTTATCGGGAGGGGGTATATCGACCCCCCCTTGTGTTGAATTTATCGGGAGGGGGTATATCGACCCCCCCTCACGTCTTTGAAGTTATCGGAGTTTATATCGACCCGACATACGTACATATATCCATTGTCATATATAAAAACTTTCTATATATGAACAAAAACTTTCTATGAATAAAAACCATTTTGACATATTTCCCAAGTGTTGCTTATACACAGAAAAAAATGTTATCGGGGAGGGAATATCGACCCCCTCATCTTGAAGTTATCGGGGAGGGTATCGACCCCCCCCTCATGTTTAATTCCCGAGAGAGTTAGGAACCAGAGGGGGACTCATCCCCCTCATGTCTGATGATTTTTTACTCCCTCCCTCCCATGAAACATTCATCGAACAAACTTAATACGAGTTTTAACAGAAAACATTCATCGAACTAAATTACAACAGAAAAAATTTACTAACCTAAAATGCACAAAAATGCTCGAAGAAGAAGAAATAGACTAACCTAAAATTTACTAAACTAAAATGCACTAACAACAACTAATCTAAAATGCACTATAAAACAACTAACCTAAAATGCACTAACCTAAATCAACTAACTCAACATATGAAGAAGGAAATGCTATCGGAGAGGGGGTATATCGACCCCCCTCATGTATCCACATACATACATCTATACATACATATATCCATCTATGGATCATCATTGAAAAAAAATGCATCATCCATGGATCATCATTTCTCATATATATCCATCTATAGCCACATACATATATAAAAGGAAAAAAACGCTATGAAAAAAATACATATATACTTGGTAAATATTCTATGAACATCATTTCTCATATATATCAATGCATACATCCATGGATCATCATTGCTCATATATCCATAGTCATATATAAAAACTTTCTATATATGAACAAAAAACTTTCTCTGAACAAAAAAACATTTTTGACATATTTAGCATATTCTAAATTTTCCTAACTCTTTTACAACCAGAAAAATTACTCTAACTTCATGACAAGTACCCAACTCCATTTCACCAAAAACCTTCTGATCCATAGTTCAACTTTTTCAAATTTCATTCAAATGAAATTTGAATCAGATTCAAATTACTTTAGAAAACATATTCTAAACCACTCCAAAATTCTGAAATTTTGCCTCTCCTCTCATACTGCTCTTCTGCTTCTCCTCTCCTCTCCTTCTCTCCTTCATTTCTTCAATGCGTCGGGGCGGCGACCATGGAGCAAAAGGCGAGCAAGGGCGCTTCGGGACCATGGGAAAGGGGGGCGGGGGGCTCACCTGAGGCGGCGCAAGCGCAGGCGGCGATGGCGTAGGCGCAGGCGTCGAGGCAGAGGCGGCGTCGGCGGGGAGAATGAAGAACTGAATAAAATTTTTGACAAGTGGTGTATATATATAAGAGCATTGGTCGGTTCGTGAAACCAGCAGGACTAATGTAACCTCTAGTCGGTTGGTGCCACCAACCGGGACCAAACCTCTTTCGGCAGCCCAATGGGCGGAAGCGGCGACCTTTGGTGGCGGTTGGTGGCACCAACCGACTAAAGGCATTGGTCTCGGTTTGTGCCACGAACCGGTACCAATGCATTCTTTAGTCCAGTTGGTGGCACCAACGGGACCAAAACTTGTGTCTTTGGGCCCAGGCGGTGCGGTGGGATGTTTAGTCCCACCTCGCTAGCCGAGAGGGCTCGGCAGGTGGTTTATAAGCGCTTGCTGCTACCAACTTCGAGCTCCTCTCAAATGGAGGCTTACGGGCCTAAAGTCACTTATCTCACTCAGGCCACTGGGCCTCTGGCGGCTGAATCTGGCCCATGGTAGGGTTTCTAGTCGTATTCAGGCGGTGGGGGCCCGATGGGAGGCACTTTTTGTTTTTTGTTTTCTTTACTTATTGTTGCTATTTTTATTTTTTTCCAGTTTTTTGTTTTGTTTTCTGCATTATTTATTTTCTTTTGTTTTTTGTTTTATTTTAATTCTTTTTGCTTTTAGTTTTAGAAAAATTGTAAACTTTCTGTTAGTGCCATTAGTTTTCAAATTTGAAAACATTTTTTTGTTTTTTGTTTTCTTTCTTGCTTTATTTATTTTATTTTGTTTCTACTTAGAACAAAATACTTATTGTTGCTATTTTTATTTTTTTCCAGTTTTTTTGTTTTGTTTTCTGCATTTTTTATTTTCTTTTGTTTTTTGCTTTATTTTTTATTTCTTTTTGCTTTTAGTTTTAGAAAAATTATAAACTTTCTCTTAGTGCCATTAGTTTTCAAATTTGAAAACACTTTTTTTGTTTTTTGTTTTCTTTCTTGCTTTATTTATTTTATTTTGTTTCTACTTACAACAAAATACTTATTGTTGCTATTTTTATTTTGTTTCAGTTTTTGATTTGTTTTCTGCATTATTTATTTTGTTTTGTTTTTACTTTATTTTTTTAATTCTTTTTTCTTTTAGGTCAGCAAAATTATAAACTTTCTGTTAGTGCCATTAGTTTTAGAAAAATTATAAACTTTCTGTTAGTGCCATTAGTTTTAAAATTTGAATAGTTGAAATTTGAATTCTTTGGAATTTGTGTGAATCACAAGTTTGTAATTAACTTTACTAAAAAAATGAACATTGATGCGCCTATAGAGAAAATTCAACCTAAATTCATAATAAATTTCTATGAATTTCAGAGAAATTCACTATGAATTTATGTCAAATTCCCTATAGGGGCATCTATGTTCACTTTGAGAGGAGCTCAACAAAGGCGAGAGAGGGGACGGGCTTATAAAGCTGGTGTGGCGCCCTTGGTTGGCAAGGTGGGACTAAACTCTGAGCGCAACGAGGACCAACCCTTTAGTCCCAGTTTGTGGCACAAACCGGGACTAATGGTCATGGGCCAGGGGCGAGGCGCATTGGTCCCGGTTCGTGCGTGTAACCGGGAGCAAAAGGTCCAGACGAACCGGGACCAATGGCCCATGTGGCTGCCCTCTTGAGAGCGTTCTTGGTGAGAACATAGTTGACAAGGAGCGAACCGGGATTAATGGTATTATGAGGGCCGAACCATAAGACATCAAAGCATTTCAAATGAACTCTGAAAAAGTTGAAAGTTGGCATGGTATCATAATTTCATCCACATAGCATGTGCATGTACAAAACGGACAATGGTATCATACTAAATGCATTTACAAAGTTGGCATGGTATCATCATAATAGTTGCGGGAGAAAGTCTTCACTTTTTCTTCGCTTATGTCATTTGCTTATTAGCCGTAACCATGGATAATCTTCATCTTTTATCGGGATGCTTGGGTCAGCCTTGACTATGAAGGAGGAATTTCATGAAACTTTTCATAATCTTCGGACATGTCTGTCTTGCCCTCCACTCCCACGATGTCCCTTTTCCCGAAAAGAACTATGTGGCGCTTTGGCTCATCGTATGATGTATTTGCTTCCTTATCTTTTCTTTTTCTCGGTCCGGTAGACATGTCCTTCACATAGATAACCTGTGCCACATCATTGGCTAGGACGAGCGGTTCGTCGGTGTACCCAAGTTTTTCAGAACCACTTGTTGTCATTCCGTACTATGGGTCTACACTGCACCCGCCTCTGGCAGATTGACCCATTGCACTTAAACAAAGGGACCTTAAAATCATATCTCGTAGTCAAGTTCCCATATGTCCACTATGTAACCATAATATGTGTCCTTTCCCTCTCGGTTGTTGCATCAAAGCGGACACCGCTGTTTTGGTTGGTGCTCTTTTGATCTTGGTCAATCGTGTAAAATGTATTCCCATTTATCTCGTATCCTTTGTAAATCAATACAGTCAAAGATGGTCAACTGGACAACAAGTACAACTCATCACAAACAGTGTTGTCACCTCTGAGACGTGTTTCCAACCAACTGCTGAAAATCCTGATGTGTTACCATGTAATCCGATTAATCGCATGCTTGCTCACGGGTGTTTGGAGCGCAGATCGTTCTTGTGTTCATCGACATACGGGTCACCAAGGTAGAGTTATGTAGAAGCATGTAGTGTGCTTGAGACCAAGAATATCTGTCCTGCATATTATTGAGTCCCTTCCAAGCGTGCCTTTTCAGTCGGGTCTCCCCTCATACCGCGATTTAGGGAGACCTATCTTCTTAAGGCAAGGAATGAAGTCAACACAAAACCCGATGACATCCTCTGCTTGATGGCCCATGGAGATGCTTCCTTCTGCCTAGCACGATTACGGACATATTTCTTTAGGACTCCCATGAACCTCTCAAAGGGGAACATATTGTGTAGAAATACGGGCCCCGAATGACAATCTCAATCGACTAGATGAACTAGGACATGCGTCATGATATTTAAGAAGGATGGTGGGAAAACCAGCTCGAAACCGACAAGACATTGCGCCACATCACACCTTAGCATTGGTACGATTTCTGGATCGATCACCTTCGAGAGATTGCATTGAGGAATGCACATAGCTTCACAATGGCTAATCGGACGTTTTACGATAGAAGCCCCTCGATGCAACCGGAAGGCGATTCGTCATAATCACGTGGCGATCATGAGACTTTAGGTTCCGGAACTTTTCTCCGCATATTTATTATTCCCTTTATATTCGACGAGAAGCGATCGGGACCTTCATCTTGGCGGGCATTCAAAGAAGATTTCTTTCTCTTCTTTCAGAAGAGCGTAGCTGGTAGGACCTTCATCTTGCTTCGGAGGCATGCCGTCTTTTTCATGCTAACGTTGTAGGTCCTCCGTGCCTCGTGTGTATCTTTTTCTTTCCATACACGCCCAAGAAGCCTAGCAGGTTGACGCAAAGGTTCTTCGCCACGTGCATCACGTCGATTGAAGAGCGGACCTCTAGGTCTTTCCAGTAGGGTAGGTCCCAAAATATAGATTTCTTCTTCCACATGGGTGCGTGTCCCTCAGCGTCATTCGGAACAGCTAGTGCGCCGGGACCCTTTCCAAAGATTACGTGTAAATCATTGACCATAGCAAGTACGTGATCACCGGTACGCATGGCGGGCTTCTTCCGGTGATCTGCCCCGCCTTTGAAATGCTTGCCTTTCTTTCGACATTGATGGTTGGTCGGAAGAAATCGACGATGGCCCAGGTACACATTCTTCCTGCAGCTTCCCACGAAAATACAAACTGTGTCAGCTAAACATTGCGTGCATTCGTGGTATCACTTGTTTGTCTGTCACGAAAGGTTCTTGAGAGCGGGCCAATCCTTGATGGTCCACGAACATCAACGCCTTTAGGTCAAATTCCTCCTGTTTGTGCTCATCGCACGTCGTACACCGCTTCCATTCCACAGCTGTAAAGTTCTTCAACTAATGGCCTTAGGTACACATCAATGTCGTTCTTAAGGGTTGCTTAGGGCCTTGGATGAGAAGCGGCATCATAATGAACTTCCGCTTCATGCACATCCAAGGAGGAAGGTTATACATACATAGAGTCACGGGCGGTGTTGTGATTGCTGCTCTGCTCCCGAAAGGATTAATGCCATCCAGCTTAAAGCAAACCATACGTTCGTTGGGTCCTTTGCAAACTCATGCCAGTACTTTCTCTTGATTTTTCTCCACTGCGACCCGTCAGCGGGTGCTCTCAACTTCCCATCTTTCTTACGGTCCTCACTGTGCCATCGCATCAACTTGGCATGCTCTCCGCTTTACGAGCAGACGTTTCAACCGTGGTATTATAGGAGCATACCACATCACCTTCGCAGAACCCTCTTCACCGGGGGCTCGCCGTCAACATCACTGTGGTCATCTAAATGCGATCTTATACCGCAATTCACCGCATACCGGGCATGCGTTCGAGATCCTTGTATGCACCGCGTAGAGGATGCAGTCATTAGGGCATGCATGTATCTTCTGCACCTCCAATCCTAGAGGGCATACGACCTTCTTTGCTGCGTATGTACTGTCGGGAAATTCGTTATCCTTTGGAAGCTTCTTCTTCAATATTTTCAGTAGCTTCTCAAATCCTTTGTCAGGCACAGCATTCTCTGCCTTCCACTGCAGCAATTCCAGTACGGTACCGAGCTTTGTGTTGCCATCTTCGCAATTGGGGTACAACCATTTTTTGTGATCCTCTAACATGCGATCGAACTTCAGCTTCTCCTTTTGACTTTCGCATTGCGTCCTTGCATCGACAATGACCCGGCGGAGATCATCATCATCGGGTACATCATCTGGTTCCTCTTGATCTTCAGTAGCTTCACCCGTTGCAGCATCATTGGGCACATCGTCCAGGTTCCTCTTGATCTTTACCAGCTCCCCCCGTTGCAGCATCACCGTATTCTGGGGGCACATAGTTGTCATCGTACTCTTCTTCTTCGCCGTCTTCCATCATAACCCCTATTTCTCCGTGCCTCGTCCAAACATTATAGTGTGGCATGAAACCCTTGTAAAGCAGGTGGGTGTGAAGGATTTTCCGGTTAGAGTAAGACATCATATTCCCACATTTAATGCATGGACAACACATAAATCCATTCTGCTTGTTTGCCTCAGCCGCTTCGAGAAACTCATTCACGCCCTTAATGTACTCGGAGGTGTATCTGTCACCGTACATCCATTGCCGGTTCATCGATGTGCATTATATATAATTAAGTATTTCAAAAACCATTACAGAACATCATTAATAGATAAATAAGTGACCAAATTAATATAAGTTCATCATCATATTAAAACCAAAGTACATACATAGTTCTCATCTAACAACATATAGCTCTCCAGAGCATCTAATTAATTAAGCCATATATTGAAACAATGTAAAACATTTCAATGCGAAAACAAATGCGATCATAATCGCAACCAAGGTAACAATTGATCCAACGACATAATGATACCAAGCCTCGGTATGAATGGCATATTTTCTAATCTTTCTAATCTTCAAGCGCATTGCATCCATCTTGATCTTTTGATCATCGACGACATCCGCAACATGCAACTCCAATATCATCTTCTCCTCCTCAATTTTTTTTATTTTTTCCTTCAAGAAATTGTTTTCATCTTCAACTAAATTTAACCTATTGACAATAGGGTTGGTTGGAATTTCCGGTTCACATACCTCCTAGATAAATAAAATCTATGTCACGTTGGTCGGCATAATTTTCATAAACAGTAAATGAACCAATAATTATAAAGATAATATATACCACATCCGAATCATAGACAGGGCGAGGGTCGACGAGGCGGATACCAAAACCATCACGCTATATGAGATGCAATAATAAAAGTAAGAAAATAATACAAGTATTTATCTAAACATACAAGTAAGAATATTTTTCCTTTCAGAAAGAAGATAAGAACAAGAGGCTCACCACGGTGGTGCCGGGATGAGATCGGCGCGGGTGATCGACGGCGGTGAAAGACGGGACAGGCGTGATGCACCGCTAAACCTAGACAAATATTGAGGAAAATGGAGCTGGGAGGTCGAGCTTGGAGAGGAGAAAGCTTAAGTAGTGTGGCTCGGGCATTCCATCGAACACCTTGTGTGCATAGGAGGTGAGCTAGAGCACCACCAAGCCCTCTCCCCCTCGGCGGCCAGAAAAAACAGAGCAGTGTGCTCTGCTCTTACGCGAGGGGTATATATAGGCACCTCATTGGTCACGGTTTGTGGCGTGAACCGGGACTAAAGGGCAGCATTTGGTCCCGGTTCAAGCCACCAACCGGGACCAATGGTGGTGGGCCAGGAGCGAGGCCCATTGGTCCCGGTTCGTCCCACCAACCGGGACCAAAAGGTCCACACGAACCGGGACCAATGGCCCACATGGCCCGGCCGGCCCCCAGGGCTCACGAACCGGGTCCAACGCCCCCATGGGTCCCGGTTCTGGACTGAACCGGGACTAATGGGCTGACCCGGCCTGGACCTTTGCGCCCTTTTCTACTAGTGCCTCTTCGGGAAGACTGTGTCTCGGTCATCCGTTTCTAAAACAATATGTAGTGCAAGAAATCCAACGGAGGAGATCGAGTCTTGTGGGGAAAAGTGCGCAAACCTCTGCAGAGTGTACAAACTAATCATGGTTAGCCGTGTCCCCGGTTATGGACGTCTTGAGTATCTAGTTCTTGGATTGTCATGTGGGTCTCATCACTCTTAATATAATTTTGATTGGGTTTAATGACGATGTTTAATTGGGATTGAGTTGGGTGAACCTTCTCAATGTTTAACAACCACCATGATAGTTAAATAAAATTTATTCCTTTATTGTAGGGAAAAATTCTCTTTCCGCAAAACACATTAACCATACAGCCTCCACCAGCCATATATGCATATAGTGATAGCTTTATTCTGTTCATTGCTCTCTTGTGTTACATTGCCAGCATATTCCATGTGTCGACCCGTTTCGGCTGCAACGTATCATGTTGCGAGACTTTTCGCATTTACGAGTAAGGTGCCTTAGGTCGTGGTCTTTCACTCGAGAGATGCCGTTGGAGTTGATGGACTCACTTTATCTTCCAAGCCTTCATTTGTTATCGTATTAGATGGCTTTAAGCCATATTTATTGTAATAAGTTCACTTTTGAGACATTCGATGTAATAAGTGTGTGATTGCTACTCTGTTATAAATCCTCAAGTATTGTGCGTGTCAAGATTACCGATCCGAGGATGACATCGATGCACGAAGATCGATCGCTTTGAGGTCTGGTCGCTACAAGATGGTATCAGAGCACAAGCTGACTGGAGGACACGACCACTAAGCTAAAGCCCTAGATCACTACTCTCTTCTCCTTTCTGACTCCTCTCAATTTTCTACTCTTTAGGATGGCGGACGCAAGGAACAAGTTTGCACAACCGGATGAAGACACACCTTTTGGACGCCACTTGAAGGAAGTCACTAGGTACCTAAACATCGGAATACCAAGCTTCACCGGGACATAAAACGCCACTTTACCAGAAGAGGAGCGCTGGATGATTCAAGTTCAAGTTCCAGGAAGGACATTCATGCCAGTCACTGAGCCCATAGAGTTTTCCTTTGATGCACCAACCTGGAGTCTAGGAAAGAGTATGGCAGCCCACATCACCATGGGACGCATTGGAGAAGTTTACCACAAGGATTTCAAGGATACTATCTACCAGATTTGTGGGCGCCGAGATGAGCAATGGGAGATGATCAGCGCCAAGAAGGATAGATCCATTGCAGCTTTCATCCAGAGTTAAACTAGCACATCCGACGCCGGAGAGAACCGGATGTCTTGTGAGCAGTATGACAGATTTGAAGAAGGCGATGACCAAGATCATGGAACTGGAAGAAGAACTCAAGTCTACACGCGATGGATATGAGGAGGAAATCGCAACATTGTTGGAGAAGAATGACAACCTGATAGAGAAGATCGGAGTATTCATGGGAGATCCCGCGCCAGGAGGAGAAGACGACGATTCCACTTGCCCGGAGAACTACAACATCATCGACGACACCGGCTCGGACCCCGGCTATAGCGATGATGACTTTGCTGATGAAGCTACAGCAGATATCATGGAGTCTTCGACCGATCATTTTTTCTAATCGACTACCATATCAGTAGTAGTATTCCACCATGTATATAGTAGTAGTCCAAGCACTTTTGTAACAATAGTTCTAGACCATTTGTATGCCCTTGCTTGATTGATTGGGTAATATGATTGTGTTTGTCTCATGTGCATATGGGTAGTGTTTTCCCCTAGACCTCATTCTACTCTGTTTTCTCATCTTTTCTAAACCCAGCAGATGCCTCCGAGACGGGACAATGGATTTGCTTTCCCACCGGAGCTCACTCAGTTGATCCAGCAGCAGAATGCATTGATGCAAATACTAGTCCAGAATCAGAATCAGGGGAACAAGAAAAACAACAACCCACCACCACCACCACCTATTGATCACTTAGCCCGATTTCTAAGGCTGAATCCGCCGGTGTTCTCCAATAGCACTGAGCCGATAGTTGCAGATGATTGGCTCCGCAAGATTGGAAGGGAGTTGACCACTCTAGGATGCACAGATGCGGAGAGAGTGCGATTTGCCGCACATCAGCTTGATGGACCCGCAGCATCATGGTGGGAAAATTTCACGACCACTTACCACATCGACAACTGTTACATGGGACCCGAGCCCAGAGGATTTTGCACCTTTGCCCATGTATCAACAGGAGCTATGGACATGAAGAAGCGTGAGTTTCTCAACTTCGCCAAGGAGGATGCACAGTTGGCGATATGTGGATGATTTTAGTAAGCTAGCACGTTATGCCCCGGATGACGCCGCTACGGATGCAAACTAAGCGGGAGAAGTTTTGGAAGGACTGAATGATGAGCTGAGCATGCAGTTGATGGTGGCAAATTTCAATAACTACCAGGAGTTGGTAGATAGAGCTGTCATGATTGAAGGGAAGCAGCAGCAGATTGACAACCGCAAGAGGAAGTATGGACAAGGGAAGTATAATTCTGGAGCTCAGCAGAGACCCCGTTTCACCCCAAACTCGGGAGGACCCCTTCAGCATAACCATGGAGGTCACAATCACACTGGTGGAAGTTCGCACAACCATAGTGGCTCCAAGAACGGGAATGGCAATGGAGGAAGCAACGGATAGAACTGTACCAACCCAGCAACGCCCGCCAAGAAAGATCTAAGCCACGTTACTCGCTACAAGTGCCAGAAGACAGGACATTACGCCAATGAATATCCTGAAGCTAAGATTAGAAATGGCAATGGAAGTTCTGGGAAGAAGCCCAACCCATTCAACAGGGGACAAGTGAACCACGTTAGCGTGGAGGAGTTTGAAGCGCAACCCGTTAAGTCATTTACTGCAGTCGTTCTTTTTGATACTGGTGCATCGAATTCATACATATCAAGGGGATTTGTGGATAATTATAAACTGCCCACCAAAGTTCTTAGTACACCTATGTTAGTGAGCTCGCCAGGAGTAGAGTATATGGCAAGCCAAGGATGTTTTCAGATGCCATTGACCATAGGTAGGCATGTTTCCCCCTTAGACCTGATAATTTTGGAGTCGCAAGGTTTGGAAGTGATTCAAGGTATGGATTGGCTATCGATGTATGGAGGAAGCATCGATTCCGCCTGTAAGTCGATTTTGCTCACCACCCTAGAAGGAAGAAGGATCAAGTATGTATCCCGGCATGTGCCGAATAGGACTCAAGTAAATTCCTTATTAGGAGTTGTACAAGATGAAGTACCAGTGGTGAAGGATTTCCCGGATGTATTTCCAGAAGAGTTGCTGGGCATGCCACCTGATAAAGAATTGAGTTTTTGATTGAGCTTTTGCCAGGCACAGGGCCAATATCTAAGAGACCCTACAGAATGCCCGCAAAGGATTTGGAGGAAATTAAGAAGCAAATTAAGGATTTACTGGATAAAGGTTATATTCACCCAAGTTCGTCACCTTGGGGATCACCAGTGCTTCTAGTGGAGAAGGAGGATGGATCATTGAGGATGGTTGTTGATTATCGAGGATTGAATGAGGTGACGATAAAGGACAAGTACCCACTGCCGATGATCAATGATTTGTTTGATCAGCTGCAAGGAGCTAAGGTGTTTTCCAAGATTGATCTACGATCAGGGTACCACCAGCTAAAGATTCGAGAGCAGGATATACCTAAGACAGCTTTTACCACGAGGTATGGGCTATATGAGTATACCGTTACGTCATTTGGCCTGACTAACGCACCTGCCTACTTTATGAACATGATGAACAAGGTGTTTATGGAGTTTTTGGATAAGTTCGTTGTGGTGTTCATTGATGATATTCTGGACTACTTGAATAATGAAGAGGAGCATAAAGCGCATTTGCGTTTAGTACCTGGGAAGCTCAGAGAACATCAGCTATACGCCAAGTTTAGCAAGTGTGAGTTTTGGTTGAAGGAAGTTGGATTCCTTGGACATGTTATATTCGGAGAAGGAATAGCGGTAGACCCCACCAAAGTTGTCACTGTGACAAATTGGGAGGCACCCATGTCAGTTGGAGAGATCCGGAGTTTTCTTGGACTCGCAGGATACTACCGGAGGTTCATTGAGAATTTCTCGAAGATCGCGAAACCTATGACGGAGTTGTTAAAGAAGGACACCAAGTTCAAATGGACTGAGGAATGTGAGGCCAGTTCTGGAGTTGACGAAACGCTTGGTTACATCACCAGTGCTCATTCTGCACAACGCAAGGATTATGAAGTGTATTGCGACGCTTCTCGTCGAGGACTTGGAGCCGTACTTATGCCAGAGGGAAGAGTTATTTCATATGCCTCACGACAGCTTAAACCCCATGAGTTAAATTATGCTACGCATGATTTGGGGTTAGCAGCCGTAGTGCATGCATTGAATACTTGGAGACATTTTCTCATCGGAAACCATTGTGAGGTATACACGGATCACAAGAGTTTGAAGTATATCTTCACGTAGAAGGAGTTGAATCTCGAGGCCGGAGGAGATGGTTGGAGCTCATTAAGGATTATGATATGAAGTTGCATTATCATCCCGGAAAGGCTAACGTAGTAGCCGATGCGTTGAGCCGCAAGAGTCATGTAAATACACTCATGACCGGAGAGTTACCCAAGGAGTTAGCAGAGGATCTTCATGAGCTCTGTTTGGAAATAGTTGCGAGAGGCTATGTAGCAGCATTGGAGATTCAGTCTACTTTGATGGATAAGATCAGAGAAGCTCAGAAGACGGACAAGGAGATTGCCGAGATAAAGGAAATGATGAGCAAAGGAAAGGCTAAAGGATTTCGTGAGGATGAGCACGATACCTTATGGTTTGAGGACAGTGTATATGTGCCAAATGATCATGAGATCAGGAAGCTGATTCTGCAGGAGGCCCATGATTCGCCATATTCGATTCACCCAGGAAATACTAAAATGTACCTGGATTTGAAGGATAGTTTCTAGTGGACCGGAATGAAGAAGGATATTGCAGAGTATGTAGTAGTTGGTGATGTATGTTAGAGAGTGAAGGCAGTGCATTAGAAGCCAGCAGGATTGCTACAACCATTGCCGATACCCGAATGGAAGTGGGACAAGCTAGGCATGGATTTCATCACGGGATTGCTCAAGACTCGTTCAGGCTATGACTCGATATGGGTGGTAGTCGATCGTTTGACGAGAGTAGCTCATTTCATCCCAGTGAAGACCACTTATAACAGTGCTAAGTTGGCAAAGATATACATGACCAGGATCATATGTTTGCATGGATTTTCGAGGACCATTGTATCAGACAGAGGAACCCAGTTTACCTAAAAGTTTTGGAATCAGTTGCATGAAATTTTGGGAACGGGCTAGAGTTCAAGACAACTTTTCATCCATGAGACAGATGGACGGTGAAAAGAGTCAATCAGATTTTGGAGGACATGTTGAGAGCTTGTGTGCTAGATTATGGATCTAGTTGGGACGACAATTTGCCTTACACAGAGTTCTCTTACAACAACAGCTGTCAAGCCAGTTTGAAGATGGCCCCTTTCAAAGCATTGTACGGAAGGAGGTGCAGGACACTGTTGTTGTGGGATGAAGTTGGAGACCGTTAGTTGTTTGGACCAGATTTAATTAAAGAGTCTGAAGAGAAGGTTAAGCTGATTCGTGATAGACTCAAGGTAGCCCAGTCGAGGAAAAAGAGTTATGCGGATTCTAAACAAAAGGAGACAGTTTACGAAGTCGGAGACAGAGTGTATCTTCGTGTATCACTCCTTCGAGGAGTGAAGCATTTTGGAGTTAAGGGAAAGTTAGCACGACGTTTGGTGGGACCATACAAAGTTTTGGAAAGTATGGGAGAAGTTGCTTACAAGTCGGAATTGCCCGAAGGATTGTTAGGAGTTCACGATGTGTTCCATGTTTCTCAGTTGAAAAAGTGCCACGCAGAGATGGCCGATATTCCTCTAAGAGACACAGTGCCACTGGAAGCGATTCAGTTGGATACCGACTTGACCTACGAGAAGAAGACATTTAAGATTCTCGAGTTTGCCAGCCGAGTTACACGCAGCAAAGTTATCAAGTTTTGCAAGGTTCAGTGGAGCCACCATACCGAAGATGAAGCCACCTGGGAACGAGAGGAAGACCTACGGAAGGATCACCCTCACCTATTTTCTAGCCAACCCGAATCTCGAGGGCGAGATTCATCTTAAGGGGGGTAGGTTTGTAACATCCCAAATTTTCAATTTGGAATGTTATGCATTAGATCATCATTGCATATCATATTTTATTGCATTTTGGCTCGATCCTCGAAATTCCAAGCGACTCAAGGACCCTCGGAGAGAGTTGAGGATTTCATTATTTTCATATTTGAGTATTCTAAAATTTTGAAAAGAGGATCGTTTGATTTTAATTATTTTCTCTTTGAATATTTATTTTATGAAAATAAAAGAGAGAGGATAAAATGACTTCCTCAAAATAAAGAAATATTGGAGATTTAATATTGAAATCAAATAAGAATTTTATTCAGAGTTTTATCGCTATTTTAATTGAATTAGGAAAAATATGAGTTTTTCAATATTGCATTAGAGGCCTAAATAAATGTTCACCTTGTCCGATAGATTTTTAGAGGACGGGGAAAATTTATTTCAGGATTTTTGGAGTCCATTTAGTATTTCTTTTATTCGTTTTTCTGAGCGGAATTGTTTAAAAAAAACAAACCGACCTAACCGAGCCGTGTCGGACGTGGACACTAGCCCGGCCGACCCTTTAAAGCCGCGGAGGCCCGAGCAGCCACTTCGAATCCTAGCGCTTTGAACCCGCCGCCACGCTCGAATCATGAGCCGCCGCCGTGGCCCGAATCACCACCGCCGCCAAGGCCCATAGCGCCGCCCGCCGCCTCTCGGCGCCCGCCATCGCTGATCCCCTCGCCCAGCTGTCTTCGCCGGACTCCAATGATGGTAGCCGCCATGACCGGAGGTAGCCGCTCGGTTTTTTTCGAAACCCTAGATCCCGTTTTTTTATTTATTTAGGTCATTTTTTCGGTTTAGTTATTTAGTGAACGCCCATTCGTATGTTCGTTCTAACGAACAGTTTTCACTCATTACCCGCAGACAGCGTACGTTCGTTCCTTAGCCTGTTTGTCAGCTTTTCTTTTTTCTCGGATTTTTCGCGATTATTTTCGATCGTGATTTCTGATCCGATTTTCGTTTTAGTTTATCTTTTTGCTCGTTTATTGGAATCAGGCGATTCAAGCGCCTAGATCTTCGTCTCGAAGCCCTGTTTCTGTTTAATCAACTTAAACAAGTTTTTGCTACTGTAAAATTTGACGTTAGTCCAGATTAGTAAACGGATCTTGTTTCTTTCGTAGTTTGAGTTTCGTTGCTCCGTTTGATTTGATTCTTTTTGCAAACCGGAGTTCTTAAGTTGAACTTTCTGGTTAGATCTTCTTATTTGAGTTTTACCCTTGCATCCTTGCTTGATTGCTTATTGTATGCTTGTTTGTTTGCGATAGAGTACCCGGAGTGTGAAGCATGCTACTACGAGTCTCTAGGTTTCACTGACCGTCAGCAAGGCAAGTAACACTTTGATCATACCTCTTTACTACCCAGTTTTATTGCATTAAATCAACCCTCAAACAATTGCATGGTTAGGATCTGATTTAATTGTGGGTTTGGGAAGTAGATGAGGTAGTACCTATTCACCTGTTATTAACAAACCTATGGGAGTTACTTCTACGTTGCTTACGTTGCTATGCTACGCTTGTAGACGTGGATTGGTTGAGTGTATCCATGATAGATGTGAGTATTGTTAATTAATGGTTAACTTAAGGTGGCAACTTTAATTCACATCTGGGTGGACTGAGGCACCTGGGGAACCCAGTGTTGCCTGTATTTTTGGAAATCTCGGGGTATTGTGCGATTCTCCTATGGGCTGCCATCCAGGCTCAAAGGGATCATAAGATTATTCCCTGCCAGAAACTTCCGTGTGCAGTCACATGCCATTATGGGCTCTAGCATAGTTGAGTAAGTTGTGGGAAACCTTTCCATGATGGGCTAGCAGATGTAGGGGATTGTAGGTGTACAGGCCTATCTATCGGTTAAGGGGACCTCTTCAGAAAGACTGTGTCTCGGTCATCCGTTTCTCAAACAATATGTAGTGCAAGAAATCCAACGGAGGAGATCAAGTCTTGGGGGGGAAAGTGCGCAAACCTCTCCAGAGTGTACAAACTAATCATGGTTAGCCGTGTCCCCAATTATGGACTTCTTGAGTATCTACTTCTTGGATTGTCATGTGGATCTCATCACTCTTAATATAATTTTGATTGTGTTTAATGACGATGCTTAATTGGGATTGAGTTGGGTGAACCTTCTCAATGTTTAACAACCACCATGATAGTTAAATAAAATTTATTCCTTTGTTGTAGGAAAAAATTGGCCTTTCGCAAAACACATTAACCATACAGCCTCCACCAGCCATATATGCATATAGTGATAGCTTTATTCTATTCATTACTCTCTTGTGTTACATTGCCAGCATATTCCATGTGCTGACCCATTTCGGGCTGCAACGTATCATGTTGCAGACTTTTCAGACGACGAGTAAGGTGCATTAGGTCGTGGTCTTTCACTCAGTGATGTCGTTGGAGTTGATGGAATCACTTTATCTTCCAAGCATTCCGCTGTTATCGTATTAGATGGCCTTAAGCCATATTTATTGTAATAAGTTCTCTTTTGAGACATTCAATGTAATAAGTGTGTGATTGCTACTTTGTTATAAATCCTCAAGTACTGTGCGTGTCAGCATTACCGATCCAGGGATGACAAAACAAACTCCATTTTCCCATTCATACACGCTGGGCGGCAAAACAAACTCGACTCGCCCTAAATCGATGTACGCAAATATTTTCAATAGGGGCAGGTTTGTAACTTCACTCAGACGTGACACAAACGCCCTACCTGTCAGCCCCGTTCGTACACCGTGGGCGCCAACCATATGGGCGCAAACCACCCTCTCCTCGCCCGAAATCGCTCTCGGCAAATATTGGCGAGATGCGAGATTACCATCGTATCCCCAACCGACGAGATGTCCAAATTTTAAACGGGGGTTAAGTTCGTAACTTTCCCATATTTCAGACAGGCGCGTCCCAAAAACATGGTTCCCCGTACCTCTCCCTCCATTTTCCCATTCATACACCGTCAGCCGCTTAGAACACCATCCCCACACCAGCCTCCGCCCGCCACCCCATCCATCGCTGCCGTCCTCCACCACATCCATCGCCGCCGTCCTCCACCACATTCATCGCCACCGTCCTCCACCATGCCGGAAGCGCCTACCAAGACCGCTGGTCGTCACTTTGCTAGAGATGGACGTTTCTCATCCACGGCGACGGACCAAGAGACTTGCATCACGTCCTCTCGCTTCATCGGCGCCGTCGTCCTCTTTGTCAGGGCCACTCACACGACCTTCTCTTCCACCGCAACGGGACTTATCCCCCGATGCACCCATCTACCGTCGCAGATGTGCTTCAACGCCACCGACAGCCATCGCACCCCCGATGCCTACACAACGCCGCAAGAGAGGTGGTACTTCATATCTCCTCAACTTTTTGATCTCAACCAGAAAATAGATCTTATCTTGGTTACTCTACTTTCTTTTCAGCTCTTAGAATTTTGTTCTTAGTTCGAAGCAAAGAATGGCTGCTAAATATCATTTCTCCGGTTTCCCCTTTTATAATCACTATACGATCGAATACGTGCTTCGTGTCATAATAGCAATCGCCGACCCATCAAGCTAAACAAGCTTAGTTGTTCAAATACGAATTTGATATTATTAAAACAGATTCGTTTAATTGGTCAGCTAAATGTTCCTAAATTAGTTTCGAAATAGCATGTTCGCCGCTCGGGTGTGTATCTCTACAGGGTGCCCACGGTGGGCCGGCCCACCCTGGGATTTTGGGTCGTCCCAGGCCCCGATTCCCCTCTGTTCTGCTGTGCGCTTCTGATCTCTACTCGCCCCAGCCGCCTGCCTCGCCGGTGACTTGCCGTCCCCGGACGGCATGACTCTAGGAGGAGACACCGGACTAACAGGAGGTCAGCAGCCGCTCGCCCAACAGCGTCACCGCTGCCCGGGCACGCCGCCGTGCCTACCTTCCGAGGCCATTCAGGGATTAGGCGTGCAGCACCCACTAAGCCAACTCGATTTATCCTGAGATAAGTCCTCAACACTCAGCAGCCACTCCTCACCACCCATTTTCTAATTGATTCATTACTCATTAGGCAGGACTGTCATTAGGGTTTGTTGTGTGCTCAGTTGTACCTGCACTTAATGGTTCAGATGTATTTCGGTAATCTTTAGTACCTGTAAAGTTCACGTGGTTTTCAAAATTCGCCCTAAGGCAGACACTAGTCATTTTGGATTGTTTGTCGTAGTGACATTGACCCAGATTACTACTGCAAGCCAGGTTTGTTGACAATTTTACTTGTATTTCTTAATCATTTGATATAATATCCAATTATTCACGTCGATTAGTTGCAAACAATAAGTGCTAGACAAACTTCTTGATTCAGATTTTGGACGGTCTCTTACTGCGATTACAATTCTGCATTACTTGTCGTGAGTGAGCTCACAAGTAAATGATTGATTCACTACATCTATGCTTGCCTTGTCATATTTGTTGTCAATATTCTTTTAGGGTGGACCACCCTGTTTCTAAATAATCGCAACCAGTAGACATGAGTGAATAGTATTTCTCTATGTGACCTCTTCCATCATGTGCGGGCAATGAACACCGCATTGTATAGAAAAGAAAGTGTCATTTCCAGCTTTTACATAGGCTTCGATCTTTTACATGGAATACAATCTGCCTACTTGCTTTGTGTCGCACTACCAACACTCCACCCTTGAAGCTAAACATTATGCCACTCATAATTCCTTAGTTTATTTGTTCAAATACGAATTTCATATGATTCTAATGTTCCTACTTCAGTTTTGAAATGTGTGTCTGCCTGTTATAGAGACATAAGGGGTTTGTATTTCTGTGTGTGGTCTGGCCAGCACGGTTGGGGTGAACTTTGCATATGCAGGGGTTTATAGGGAGACACTCTTCGAGTTGAATCCGCAATGCATTCCATAGATAATCTGACTACTTTTTATGTTTTCATAAATCTCAGATTCTGAACAACATCATAACGATTATGATCTTGCGCGCATGAAAAGAATAAAGCAGAACAATTCCATGGCTGTGAAACTTGGCATTAAGGGACTGAAATCAAGTCTGGATGCAATGCAATGCAAATGCTCTCCACCTACAGATTCATGCTCGGAATATGATCCTAACAGTGATTCTGAGCTAGAGGGAGACCGAAGGCAATGTAGCTCCCTAGTGGAGGAGTCAAAGGAAGATGCCCTATATTATTCGCCCATCAAGGTGCTTGCTCTAACTTTCCAAGGTTATATTTGTCGCACATATCTTGGAACTAATGCTTTGCATTGCTTCTACTTTGTTGAACTGCCATTAGCTTAGCTTACACATCGTGTATGTGAATACGCCCTGCCTATGCATTTTCAGTACATATTCCATCTGTCATCATACCATATTTATCCATTCAAATACTGTTCTTGTGTATCAGACGTTCAAAAGGAAGAGGGCAATTGCTGATCGTGGAGGAGCACAAGCAAAGTATTTGGAAAAGGTAGTGGTACCTGATAAATCAAATAGCCCATTAGGTGTAGTTGCAATATCACCTGACCCACAAAACACCCCAACTCTAGCAGACTCTAGCCCTACTACACCGGTCATTTCTGATACCCCAACTCAGCAGACCCCAACTGCAGCAAACATTATGATTATGCCAGTTGACATAGCACTAGCTCTACGTGCAAAACCCCCATTCCAGCAAAGAGTAAACCAAATCCAGTTGCCAAATCCCTTTTCGAACCAGAGAGAGCCCCAATGGCAGCAAATAGGAACCATGTTCCATTTCTTCCCAGTTTAGAAGACAAAGCATATATTGTTGTCAGGAACTTTGTGCGCATCTTTCCTTCATGGAAAGATTATACCGCAGACACAAAACAATTTCCAGCCTTCCTCCACAACTTACGCATAACTAATGTACTAATGTTATTCATGGTCATTACTGCATATGTTTCTGCTGATAGAAGACACAAGATTTCATTCTTTTAAATAGGCGAGGACCAAACTGGATTGTGAAGACGAGCAAGGGTTGGTTGCGCTTTTCAAGCACTTCGATGGCAAGCCTCTAAACAAAATTTCTGTAAAGTCTCCGGTGCTACATTTATCCAACGGTGACTGCAATAATCTTGTTACACATTGGTATCGGCTACAGCGTAAGGTACTATCCATGATATCACATCACAATTTGAACTACATTTCTGCATTTGCCTTAACGTCTCACTTGTACGAAAACTGTTAGCAAAAGAACATTCATTCTCAAGGGACCACAAAATCTCGCAACTATACTGCACACTGCATTTCTCTTGTGTGTACCTCTTGCCCTGTATGACCATACTTACTTTCATAGCTGTTTGATTATGTAGCATCACTGCACATGTTAGCCTCATTATCGTCCATTTGGTGGACATTATAAGATCCGTATGGACTCTTACATAAATTTAGAATCAACCCAATGCTTTTGAAGAGGTTTAGCTCTGCAGTCCTCTTGTAAGGACTGAACGCCGCCTATCAATGCATCGACATTAACAGCTACTCCCTCCATCCCATAATATAAGAACGTTTTGTACAGTACACCAGTGTTCAAAACACTCTTCTATTATGGGAAGAGGGATTGGTTCATTGGGTAGCATTCTGCATCTTATCTCCCTCTCCTGCCATTTACTAAAAAAGATCAGATCTATATTTAATCTTACCAAAAAGTAGAATACACAAACAATGCCAGTGCAGAAGTGTAGCCCATTGCTCTTGTCAGTACATTTTGTCCTTTAATGCTTGTACTTCCAGGGATTGGTAGTTGATTATGTAGCATCAATTTGCATCCTATCTTCATTATCCTCTATCCCTTCCAGTATTATCATATCTATAATTACTCTCTACAAAATGTAGAGTACAGGCAATGCTTATGAAGAAGATTATGTGCTTAAATTCTTGAGTTATCCTTCCCTTGACATGGAGAAGGGCATTATAAAGCTGGTGTTAATCGTTAATGTAAGTCAAGACTTCTAAAGCCTTTATCCTCAACTCTTTGTTTAATTTGCTCATACTCCCTATCGCTTTCGGGCTGTTCAGTTCTTTGTTTCTACCAAAATGCATGTTCGCAAGAACCGTAAGTTCTAAGTTTTACTTATAAAACAAAATTCCTTATTCATACCATGCACATTACTCGATACTCCCTATATGTATGCTTGTTTTTGTGAATCTACAATCCAGTGTGTGGTGAAGCAACCCACGTTTGCACCTTGTTATCTCCTGTTTTATCTTACCGATGTGGCTGATGATATGACCAACATGCCATGCACATTAACCAAAATAGATACAATGATTTTCTTTGCCCTTCATCTGTGCTTGTTATGTTGACATGGTAATCTAGTAGTGTTGTTAAACTCCCCGCATTATGAACAATGCCAAATTATGCTATTGATATTTTGAACTTACTGATTATTTTCTAATTTGAAATTGGATGGAATTGACAGCATACTTATCATCTTTGTTTATTCACGAGCAAAACCTGTCATCTCTCTGCTTTGTTTCAGGGTGATATGCCTGATGGCATGCACAAGTCTGCTAAAGGCTATGAGACAAACCCAACATATATTGTAGCAAAGAAGGCAAAACATCTTGAAGATAGCGAGACAACCCCAAAGTCTTGTCTTGATGCAGTGTTCAAGTTACTTGAGACTAGCAGTCAGACAAGCTCATAGAATTCGTGTTGGTGTACAAAAAGAGGGGTGCGTTTTTGTACCCCTATACCTGTGCACGGGCAGTCGGAGCTGCGCCTACGGTCACGCCAAGGAGAACAGGGGAGGTAAGCCAAGGTAAGACCAAAGCCTAAGATAATAAAAAGCAACGCCAAGGCCAAGACCATAAAGAGCAGAGGGACGAAGCAGGTTACCCCGGCAAGACCCTTGCCATGGCAACCTCAAAGAGCCCGGCAAGACCCTTGCCGGGCAGTCGCCACACCACGAGCGAAGCCACCCTTGAGCCCACGGTCCCCAATGCCATCATCCACTTGGGGACAGGGCCTCGGAAGGCACCTGCAGGTGGCATGCGATCTTTGTGAAGACATATTCAAGATCGATGAGGATTAGAAGACGACGATCCTCAGCTAAGATCCTTGCCGAGGAAGGCCACGGACCCCGGCAAGGCCCTTGCCGGGACGACAATACACGCCAGTAAGACCCTTGTCAGCCACCCGGCAAAGCCCTCACCAAGGACGCCAGCAAGGCGCCCAAGTCCTCTTCCATGTGCGTGGGCTTGGTGCCTGGCGCCCTTGCCGGGGACGCCCCTCGGAGCGGCGTGGTCGATGGGGGCGGCGTGTTGGGAGTAACCCTCTGTGGCTCCTCCTGTTGCTGCTCTCCTCCTGCATACCTAGGAAGGTCAGCACCAAAGTGTCGCGCCCCTGACAAACATCGGCGGGGGAAGAGTGATGAAGTTATGCTGCGGGCTATGCCGGGGGCTGCTGTCTGGGCTGCTCAACACTACAAGTGGCGCCCCCGAAAACCAACTTGGGGCTGGCCACCCGCCGAGACCTTGGCCCTCTTCACTCTCTGGGCCAATGTCTCCACGTCCCTGCAAAGATGAAGACAAGTCAAGACGAGCAACACAGATTGAGGAGGCAGAGATAACGAAAAGGAACCAGATACTTACTCGTCGTCCGCCTCCTCCTCTGCTGTTTTCCTCTTCCTCCTCGGGCTGAGGGATCCATAGTCGAAAGTAACCTCCGTATCAACATCCGTCGGAGGAGGAGAAGGAGGTGGTGTCTGGACACGCGCAGACGAAGAAGGGGCTGTCTTCTTCTTCACCGCTGCCTTCGCCGCTTCTTTCTTTGCCGCTGACCCTCGTGTGGCGCCCGGACCCCTCCAAGGTCAGGTGTGGCCGCGCAGCCCTGCCGGGCCGGACCGGCTCAGCAGAACTGGCCCGCCGCAGGACTCGCCCTCTCCCCATAGCCGGCATCGGGCCCGCAGTCCCGTCCTCCTCCGACGACGACTCGCCGGTCACATCATCAACCAGAGGAGCCTCGGTGCCGGCGCTGCTGGCTCCCCCGGCGGCCGCCCACCGGGCGAGCTCCTCCTCCTCTGCGGCCGTCGCGGCCTTGTCCTCCACACCGCCGGCGCTGCCAGCCTCCGTGGCAAGCTGTGCCTTCCTCACCTTGGTGGCGATGTAGTCCAGCTCCGCCTGGGTGGTGTCCTGGACAAGCAGCCACTCGGCGTCAGCGTTGACGTACCCCTCGTGCAGAGCGTCAAAGAACTGCTGCACCTCGGCGTCCTCCAGCTCCTTCCAGCTGGTCGGGCCATGCGCGTTGCGGTCGCGACATCATGGCAATGATATCGGACCGGGCGCGAAGTTATTGCACAACGGGACCACCTCCGTCGGCAGCTTGAACAGAGGCCCTTGAGGACCTTGCCGGCGCCAGCGGCGGCCTCACGACCTTGCCGGTCCGGCCGACCTCGCCGTCGCGTCCCCACGCTGGAAGAGCCGCTGGCAGAAATGGGCGTGCCCCATCACTGTGAAATTGTGGTCGAGGCCGGGACGAAGTCGCATGATGTCGGCGGGGTTCGTGAAGAGCCAGGCTGGCCTCCCCTTGTTATGCAATGGAGCGATACGACGGCGGATGAAGTCCACCCCGATCATCTCAAGGGTGAGGCCGGCCTCGGTGAGCCGGAGGATCCTGGTGGTGGCGACCGTGAGCTTCTCGTCGTCAAGATCGACGCCGCCCAATCGCTTGCGGACCGGCGGCGCCGGCGAACCTCGCGAGAACGCCGCGGGTCCTCCTCCTCGATCCAAAGACACCGTCCCCTCGCCATTATTCCCACCTCTCCTTCATGGTGCCCTCCGGATACGCCCACTTGGATCTTGAGACCCAGGCAATGCAACCGGAGATGGCGCCCCATGGTTGGATCCGAGGGGAGAAGTAATGGCGGAAGAGCGCCGTGTTGGGGTGCACCTCGGCGAAGCCCTCGCAGAGATGCGCAAAAAGGGCCATGCACGCCACCGCATTCGGAGTAAAATCCAGGAGGCGGAAGCCAAAGGTATGCATGACGTCGCTGAAGAAATCGGAGAAGGGAGGACAGAGCCCGCAGGAAAAATAATCAACAAAAAAGGGGTACCAATTTGGGGCAGCCTCGGCGCAGTCGGCAGGGATGACGCGCGTGGCAGGATGCCCCGCATCCCCCCTGCCTTCACTCCCCACAGGGCTGAAGGAGTCCCAAGCTCAACACGCCAACTGCCGAGGGAAGAAGGCGGACTGCGTCCCGCTGTTCGCTTAGCGCACTTCTCCGGCGCTCATGGCTCCGGCGTCCTTGGCCACCCTTGCCCTTGGTGGATTTTGGCGCCATGGCGGCCGGGGAGGAGGCAGGGCAGTGACAAGGCGCGGAAGGGCAACGGGCGGCAGCAGGAACGGCTTCGGAGAAGAAGAGGAAGGCAGACAGAGGTTTCCAAGATTGGAGTTGCGCGAAGGGTAAAAGGAACAGTGCGCCCGCGGTTATCCCTTTTTATGGGGAAGCCGCGAGGCACACTACCCATTTAGTGTGATGTGACGCATGCGTGTGGAAACCGCCCCACGCATGCCGCCCACGTCATGCACACCCCTCCACGCCGCGCTGCGCGCGCGGGTCATGGGAAGCGCAACGCGTGAAAAAGTTTTACCGCGGTAAAAACCGCCCCGCCTAACCGCGCATCGTTTTGGGCCTGGCCCAACAACATGTCGCGCTTATGTGTGGCCCAGGCCCGGGGGCTCCTATCGGTGTACAAAAAGACGGGTGCGTTTTTGTACCCCTATACCTCTGCACGGGCAGTCGGAGCCGCGCCTACAATCACGCCAAGCAGAACAGGGGAGGTAAGCCAAGGTAAGACCCAAGCCCAAGATAATAAAAAGCAACGCCAAGGCCAAGACCACAAAGAGCAGAGGGACGAAGCAGGTGCCCCCGGCAAGACCCTTGCCAGGGCAACCTCAGCAGCCCCGGCAAGACCCTTGCTGGGGCAGCTCGCCCCACACCACCGGAGCGAGCCACCCTTGAGCCCACGGTCCCCAACGCCATCATCCACGTGGGGACAGGGCTCGGGAAGGCACCTCTGTGGTGGCACGCAGATCTTTGTGAAGACATATTCAAGATCAGATGAGGATTAGAAGACGACGATCCTCGGCAAGATCCTTGCCGAGGAAGGCCACCGGACCCCCGGCCAGACCCTTTTGTCGGGACGACAATGACAGCATCGGCAAGACCCTTGCCGGGCCACCCAAGAAGGCCCTCACCAAGGGCGCCAGCAGGCCACCGCCAGCCCACGCCAACCAAGCTTCCACCGCCGTTCACATGCAAATGCCAGCCCAACCAGCAGGCGGGCACTGCGTGGCAACATGCAGCTCCGTGCCATCTCATCGAAAGCACCTGCGTGGCGGCATGCAGATCTTTTGTGAAGGCTCCGCCACCTGCCACCTCGGTGCTCGCCGCCTACATGTCACCACGGGCCTCGCTGGCCGTATGCGCTGCCTCAAAGCAAGGAGGAGCGGTGACGACGGACGAGCCTCGCCCCGTCCGCACAAAGCGAGGGACACCTAAGCTACGCATTAAATGCGCGCTCTTGTCCTGTAATAAGAGCGATAAGCTCAGGGGACTGTACGCCTTTCCATCTCCTGTGTGCCACTGTGGCAGCCCCTTCCGACTACAAAACGAGGCCCATGGCATACTGGAGAAGGGTCAGCTCTTTTGAACCACGCACTGACCGCAGCGAGTTCAAGAGCTCAAGAACTCTCTGAAATACACCCACCATAGCAGGACTAGGGTTTTACGCATCCTCGCGGCCTGAACCTGGGTAAACGATCCTTGTGCTGTCTACTAGCCCTGCTCTTCTCGCAACCCTGCGCCCCGACAACCATAGGAGGCATTCTTGTGATCCCATAGGTGTCGTTCCACACCGACAATTCGTTGTCTGAGTCAGTTCGATTTCTTCAGTCCAAGTTCTAGCAGAAACGCATTCTGCACCTCAACTTCGACATGAAGTCCTATCTCTAAGAAAGATTAAGGAGAACACCAATGAGAACCTCATCGCTAAACATCTACACCTGGAAGCTATGACCGACATGCTAGGCCGGTCTCACAGCCTTGCTCAGCAGCTTGCGTTGTAGTTCCCGCGCAAGGCTAACCTTTCTTGAGCTATCTTGGAAGTGGTCTCGGTTCATTATTATTTCGTTACGCTGCAATGATGCCCAGTTTTTGTAATCTTCTTCTTCGTTGCGCGTTATGATCACTGGTGGCGAACTTCGATGCCCAGTGGATGTAATATACCATAAATCCTTTATTGTATAGTGTAGGTTTATTCTTAGTTACTATCCCGTAATTTCTTTATTGTATAGAGTAGGTTTGTTCTTAATTCCTACTAGTTACTGCCATCATTCGCTATCTGAAAAAAAAATGATGTAGTCGATCGGCCAAAACATTCGCCTCTAATCGGCCTCGGTGTTTACTGGCCACAACCGTCCGCCTCGCATCTTTCTTGGTGCCGAATCATTGGGGTTTTCACACTTTGCGCGAGGCCCACAACTTACACCAGCCTATATTTTAGTTGGGCCTTTGTGGACCCAGTAACTTAGTTTGGCCTGTAGCGTTGGGCCATTAACGAACTGAATATTGTATCGCTCGTTACGTCCCAAATGAAACCACGGACCTTTAGCAGGCCGAAATGCATATTGGGCCTCAATTTTCACTAGTCGTCGACGGGCCTTCAACAAGCTGAAATGTAGACCGGGCCTTTTTGGGCCCAGTTATATCACCATGACGATTCTGAGATTTAACATATCTCGGGCCTTAGTTGGCCCACTGATATCATGGGCCTTTAAGAGGCCGAAAGCTTAGTATAGACATCAACAGGCCGAATTATGTGACTGGCCTTTAATAGGCCCAAAGTCATGTTGGGCTTAAAAGTTGCCACCTTTATCACGGGCCGTTAGTGGGCCCGATATCCCGTCGGACCATATGTGGCCCATGGGCAGCACGGGCCATTCCCAAGCAGAAAGTCACACCGGGCTGAAATGGGCCCATGTCTCCATCGGGCCTCTATCAGGCCGAACGTCACTGGGTTGTAATTGGACCTAAATATTCGGCAAACAATTAACGGGCCAGATCTGGCTTCGGGCCGTAAACGGGCCCAAATATTCGGCGAACAATTAACGGGCCAGATCTGGCTACGGGCCGTAAATGGGCCTTTATTAAGCAGGCCGTTATTTGGCTGGCCCACTAGTACCTGAGTAAGTACTACGGCCTTTGATCGGGCCGCTTTTTTAACCTATATGGGCCTCTGTTGGGCCGTGCCACGTGTCGACGTATCATAGGTGCTTTGGGTCCAATTAGTGGATGACATCTGTCCCAACGGTGAGCCGACACGTGTTTCCTCCAGCCAATGATGATTTTACACGTGGAAAATCCACATTGGTTGGGGCTGTTAACGGGTTATGGGATCCAAAACCGGACCCGATAGCTTAACGGCGTTCCGTTACGGTGAATGCCACGTGTCGGTCACCCTTGACGAAAGCACTTCGCGGACGCGATTTATCGTCATGGAAGTGGCACTTGTAATGATAATTTTGGTAATGTCATGGAACACTTCTACGACAAAGACAGTATGACTGTCTTGATTACATCATAAATTTGTCATGGATGTACATGCATGACAGAAAACGTGGCCTACTGTGACAAATATGTATCATCACGGAAGTGTATTTTTTTGTAGTGACTATAGCAAGTTCATCTCCATAAGCATAATTCATATTGGCATCTTGGCCACAAGCATAACAAGCATCAAGTTCATCAAAAAGGGATAATTAAAATGAATCAATGGGATCATAGCAATTATCATAGAATGCATCCTTAGATAAGAGCGAAGGGATATTAAACAATGTATGAGTTGGAGGGTTACTCTCATTAGAAGGTGGGCACGGGTAGCTAATCCACTCTTCCTCCTTTTGTTCTTCGCTCTACTCATCATATTTTCATCCAATGAGCTCACAGTTTCATCAAGTCCTTCTTCCACAGACTCCTGCAAAATATTAGTCTCTTCATGGACAGTGGAGACCTTCTCAATAAATTCATCAATATCGAAATTGAATTTATAATTATCATGACAATATTTAAGGATAGCAAAATTTTCAGGTCTATATACTGAATCGTCAAAATCTTCGAACTTTTCAGACAAAGATTCAATTTCATAAGCACCTTTAAAAGCAACAAATTCTTCTATTCGTTCCACATCATAGTAATCATAAATACCATTAGCATAAGAAGCCAAGGTTTCATTATCATTAAATTTGCATGAAAACGGATGGTGTGGAGCATTCGTCCTAGAGCAAGAAGTAAAATCATATCTCAAGCATAAATCCCGAGTATACCATTGTAACATATAAATTTGATCCCATAAAAATTTCCCTTTATGAGTCAAGCAATAATCCCTAAAGTATTCATGTTGATCCAACGTTACTCCCATTATATAGTTGAATGGGGTTTTCTCAGGATTATTAAGGTAGTGCATAATATCTTTCACGTAGCAAGCATCGAGGATTTTAGGAGGTTCCCCATCTCCATGAGTAGCAAGTACAACTAATGTTTTTGGTGTTTCGTGTTCCATATCCATAACTAAAGATAGAGAACAACTTAGAACAAAAAATAAAAACTACTTAGTGATGAATAAATCAAGCACACACGATAATATTCACCACACGTTATTGCTCCCCGGCAATGGAGCTAGAAAAAGGTCTTGATAACCCACAAGTACAGGGGATCCTTTGTAGCCTTTTTTGATAAATAAGAGTGTCGAACCCAACAAGGAGCTAAAGGTAGAACAAATATTCCCTCACATTCTATCGACCACCGATACAAATCTACGCACACTTGACGTTCGCTTTACCAGAAACAAGTATGAAACTATTTTGTAGGCGTGATGCTAGAACTACTTTGCAAGAATAAAACTAGAAGTACTTTGTAAGATAATAAAAGTTAGGTGTTTAGTAAAAGGGTTTGTGTCGACAAGAAAGTTATTTGTCCCTAGGCAATCGATAACAAGTACCGGTAATCATTCTTGTAATTTTATATGAAAGAGAGAGATGAGCTAACATACTTTCTATACTTGGATCATATTCACTTATGATTGGAACTCTAGCAAGCATCCGCAACTACTAAAGATCTTTAAGGTCGTGAAACCCAACCATAGCATTAAGTATCAAGTCCTCTTTACTCCCATATGCCATAACCCACCTACTCGGATTTAAGCTTCTCTCACTCTCGCAACCCACGATAAGCGAATCATGAACATATTGCAACACCCTACAGCGGGGGCCCCTCACATTTGCGCGAGAACGGAGGGCGCCGTAGGATAGCACCATAAATAAAATATACAATCATACCAACCAAGATCACGATTAACCCACAGGACAAAACGGATCTACTCAAACATCATAGGACAACCATAGATCAATGGGAAATAATATACGGACTTGAGCACCAGGTTTAAGTAGAGATTACAGGGCGGAGAAGAGGTGTTACACCGCTGCATAGAGGGGGAGAAAGTTGGTGATGATGGTAGCAAGATTGTTGATGTAGATCGCCGTCACGATCCTTGCCCCGGCGGCACTCCGGTGCCTCCGGGAGAGAGGGGGAGAGAGCCCCCCTCCTTCTTCTTCTTCCTTGGCCTCCCCCCTAGATGGGAGGAGAATTCCCCCTCTGGTCCATGGTCTCCATGGCGGCGGAGGGCGGGAGCCCCTCCGAGATTGGATCTCCCTCTCTGTTCTCTTCTCTTTCGATCTCCCCTGATCAGGCCGAAAGCCATTTCTTATATTTCGGGAGATACGTAACTTTGATTGCACTGAGGTTTTAACAAAAAAAAATTCCGGATACAAGCTTCCTTGCACATGAAGTAGAGCTCCAACCGATGTTCGAGGAGGGCACAACCCACCACCACGTGCCAGGGGCATCCGGCACGGCCTGGTGTCTTGTGGGCTGTGTGGGCCTCCGTTTGCGGTGATTCCAACTCCCGAAAATCACATATATTCCAAAATAATTCTCCGTGAAATTTTATTGCATTTGGACTTCGTTTGATATGGATACTCTACGATTCAAAAAACATGTAGAAAAGATGTCGGTGTGGAACGACACCTATGGGATCACAAGAATCCCTACTATGGTTGCCGGGGCGCAGGGTTGCAAGGAGAGCAGGGCTAGTAGACAACACAAGGTCGTTTACCGAGGTTCGGGCCGCAAGGATGCATAAAACCCTAGTCCTGCTTTGGTGGGTGTATTTCTGAGACTTCTTGAGCTCTCGAACTAGCTGTGTCAGCGCGTGGTTCGAAAGAGCCGAATCCTTCTCCGGTATGTCATGGGCCTCCTATTATAGTTGAAAGGGGTTGCCATAGTGACACACAGGAGGTGGAAAGGCGATAAAGGTAATCGAGCTTATCGTCAGACATGTGACAAGATGCATTAAATGCGTAGCTTAGGTGTCCCCTTGCTTTATTGGGGACGGGGGCGACGCCCGTCCCGTCCGTCGCCGCTTCTCCTTGCTTTGACACGTGCCCTGGCCAGCGATGCGTGCGGCGCCATGTAGGCAGGCAGGCGCTTGATGAGTTGGCATGGGAGCTGCATGTTGCCACGCAGGTGCCCGCCCAGCTGGTTGGGCTGGCAGCTGCAGGTGAACGGCGGTGGAAGCTTGGTTGGTGTGGACCTGGCGGTGGCCCTGCCGGGCGCCCTTGGTGAGGGCCTTGTTGAGGGCGGCAAGGGCCTTTGCTTGGGGTGGCCCGGCAAGGGTCTTGCCGGGTGGCCCGGCAAGGGTCTCGGCCAGGGCGCATCGTCACCCCCAACAAGAGCCTTGCCGGGGTCTCAGTGGCCTTCCTCGGCAAGGATCTTGCCGAGGATCGCCGCCTTCTAATCCTCATCTGATCTTGGATATGTCTTCACAAAGATCTGCATGCCACCATTGGGTGCCTTCCCGAGCCCCGCCCCACGTGGATGATGGCGTTGGGGACCGTGGGCTCAAGGGTGGCTCGCCTGTTGGTGTGGGCGAAGCTTCGGCAAGGGTCTTGCTGGGGAACCTGCTTGCCCCTCTGCTCTTTGTGGTCTTGGCCTTGGCGTTGCCTTGATTGTCTTGGGCTTCGCCTTACCTTCGCCACCTCCCTGCTCGCTTGGTGTGGTCGTGGGCGCGGCTCTGACTGCCCGTGCACAGGTAAAGGGGTACAAAAAAATGCCCCTCTTTTTGTACACCGACAGGAGCCCCCGAGCCTGGGCCACACATAAGCGCGACATGTTGTTGGGTCAGGCCCAAAACGGTGCGCGGACAGGCGGGGCGGTTTTACCATGTAAGACTTTTCAAGCTCCGCTTCCCATGACCAGCGGCAAAGCGGTGATAACCCACAAGTATAGGGGATCGCAACAGTTTTTGATAAGTAAGAGTGTCGAACCCAACGAGGAGCTAAAGGTAGAACAAATATTCCCTCAAGTTCTATCGACCACCGATACAACTCTACGCACGCTTGACGTTTACTTTACCTAGAACAAGAATGAAACTAGAAGTACTTTGTAGGTGTTTTTGGGTAGGCTTGCAAGAAAGTAAAGAGCACGAAAATAAAAGGTAGGGGCTGTTTAGATAAAGACACAACTAAATTATTAAAGAGCTTTTTGTTACGAGAAAGTTATTTGTCCCTAGGCAATCGATAACTAGACCGGTAATCATTATTGAAATTTTATTTGAGGGAGAGGCATAAGCTAACATACTTTCTCTACTTGGATCATATGCACTTATGATTGGAACTCTAGCAAGCATCCGCAACTACTAAAGATCATTAAGGTAAAACCCAACCATAGCATTAAAGCATCAAGTCCTCTTTATCGCATACGCAAACAACCTACTTACTCGGGTATGTGCTTCTGTTCACTCACGCCACCCACCATAAGAAAATCATGAACATATTGCAAACCCTACAGCGGGAATCCCTCACGCTTGCGCGACACAAAGAGCACCATAGGACAGCACCAACAATATAACATGCAACTCAAACCAATCTTGATCATCAAATAGCCCATAGGACAAAACGGATCTACTGAAATATCATAGGATAGCCATACATCATTGGGAAATAATATATAGCGTTGAGCACCATGTTTAAGTAGAGGTTACAGCGGGTAAGAGAGAGGTTACACCGCTGCATAGAGGGGGGAAGAGTTGGTGATGATGGTGGTGAAGTTGTTGGTGAAGATTGCGGTGATGATGATGGCCACGGCATGCTCCGGCGCCACCGGAAGAGAAGGGGAGAGGGGGCCCCTTCGTCTTCTTCTTCCTTGACCTCCTCCCTAGATGGGAGAAGGGTTTCCCCTCTCGTCCTTTGCCTCCATGGCTTAGGAAGGGAGAGAGCCCCTCCGAGATTGGATCTATTTCTTGGTCTCTCTCTGTTTCTGCGCTCTGCCCTGCTGCCTTTTCACCATTTCTTTTATATCCGGAGATCCGTAACTCCGAGTGGACTGAAACCTTCGCCGTGATTTTTTTCCGAAAATTAGCTTTCTTGCGGCCGAAGAAGGGCATCAACCGCCTTACGGGTGGCCCACGAGGGTCAGGCGCGCCTGGGAGGCAGGGCGCCTCACGTCGTGGCCACCTCGGCACTGCCTCGCGTGGATTTTTCTTCCTAATTTTCCAAATATTCCAAAAATAAGCTCCGTCCGTTATTATCCCGTGTGGATTCCGTTTGATATGGATATTCTGTGAAACATAAAACATGCAACAAACAGGAACTGGCACTGGGCACTGGATCAATATGTTAGTCCAAAAAATAATATAAAAAGTTGCCAAAAGTATATGAAAGTTGAATAATATTGGCATGAAACAATAAAAAATTATAGATACGACACAGACGTATCAGCATCCCCAAGCTTAATTCCTATTCGCCCTCGAGTAGGTAAATGATAAAAAAGATTATTTTTGATGTGGAATGCTACCTAGCATAATCTTGATCATATGTCTAATCATGGCATGAATATTAAGACACGAGTGATTCAAAGCAATAGTCTTTCCTTTGACATAAAAACAATAATACTTCAAGCCTACTAGTAAAGCAATCATGTCTTTTCAAATAACATGTCCAAAGAAAGTTATCCCTACAAAATCATATAGTCTGGCTATGCTCCATCTTCACCACACAAAATATTCACATCATGCACAACCCCGATATCAAGCCAAGCAATTGTTTCGTACTTTTGAAGTTCTCAAACCTTTTCAAATTTCACGCAATACATGAGCGTGAGCCATGGACATAGCACTATAGGTCGAATAGAATATGATGGTGGAGGTTGTGTGGAGATGACAAAAAAGGAGAAAGTCTCACATCAACTAGGCGTATCAACCGGCTATGGAGATGCCCATTAATAGATATCGATGTGAGTGAGTAGGGATTGCCATGCAACGGATGCACTAAGAGCTATAAGTGTATGAAAGCTCAAACTGGAAACTAAGTGGGTGTGCATCCAACTTGCTTGCTCATGAAGACCTCGGGCATTTGAGGAAGCCCATCATCGGAATATACAAGCCAAGTTCAATAATGAAAATTCCCACTAGTATATGAAAGTGATAACTCAAGAGACTCTCTATATGAATGATCATGGTGCTACTCTGAAGCACAAGTGTGGTAAAAGGATAGTAACATTGCCCCTTCTCTCTTTTTCTCTCATTTTTTTATTTTTTTGGTGGGCTTCTTTGGCGTCTTTTTTATTTGGGCTTCTTTGGCCTCTTTTATTTTTCATAAAGTCCGGAGTCTCATCCCAAATGATGGGGGGATCATAGTCTCCATCATTCTTTCCTCACTAGGGCAATGCTCTAATAATGATGATCATCACACTTTTATTTACTTACAACTCAATATTACAACTCGATATCTAGAACAAAGATATGACTCTATATGAATGCCTCCGGCGGTGTACCAGGATGTGCAATGATCTAGCATAGCAAAGATATCAAAAAACAGACAAACCATGAAAATATCATGCTAGATATCTTACGATATGCAAAGCAATATGACAATGAATGCTCAAGTCATGTATATGATGATGATGGAAGTTGCATGGCAATATATCTCCGAATGGCTATGGAAATGCCATAATAGGTAGGTATGGTGGCTGTCTTGAGGAAGATATAAGGAGGTTTATGTGTGATAGAGCGTATGGTATCACGGGGTTTGGATGCACCGGCGAAGTTTGCACCAACTCTTGAGGTGAGAAAGGGCAATGCACGGCATCAAGAGGCTAGAAATGATGGAAGGGTGAGACCGCGTATAATCCATGGACTCAACATTAGTCATAAAGAACTCACATACTTATTGCAAAAATCTATTAGTCATCGAAACAAAGTACTACGCGCATGCTCCTAGGGGGATAGATTGGTAGGAAAAGACCATCACTCGTCCCCGACCGCCAATCTAAGGAAGACAATCAATAAATAAATCATGCTCCGACTTCATCACATAACGGCTCACCATATGTGCATGCTACGGGAATCACAAACCTCAACACAAGTATTTCTACTAATGCACAACTACCCACTAGCATGACTCTAATATCACCATCTTTACATCGCAAAACTATTGCAAGGAATCAAACATATCATATTCAGTGATCTACAAGTTTTATGTAGGATTTTATGACTAACCATGTGAATGACCAGTTCCTGTCATCTCTCTAAATAGATATAAGTGAAGCAAGAGAGTTTAATTCTTTCTACAAAAGATATGCCCACGCTCTAACAAATATAAGTGAAGCAAAAGAGCATTCTACAAAAGGCGGTTGTCTAAGTGGAGAGAAATAGGCAATCCAAACTTCAAATGATATAAGTGAAGCACATGAAGCATTCTATAAAGCCATACTCAAAAGATTTAAGTGAAGTGCAAAGATAATTCTATAAATCAACCAAAGACCATCTCATACCAGCATGGTGCATAAAAGAAAAATTAAAACTAAATGCAAAAGACGCTCCAACATTTGCACATATCGCATGAATGAAACGAATCCGAAAACATACCGATATTTGTTGAAGAAAGAGGGGATGCCTTCCAGGGCATCCCCAAGCTTAGACGCTTGAGTCTCCTTGAATATTTACTTGGGGTGCCTTGGGCATCCCCAAGCTTGAGCTCTTGCCTCTCTTCCTTCTTCTCACATCGAGACCTCCTCGATAATCGAACACTTCATCCACACAAAACTTCAACAGAAAACTCGGTAAGATCCGTTAGTATAATAAAGCAAATCACTACTCTAAGTACTATTGCAAACCAATTCATATTTTGTTTTTGCATTGTGTCTACTGTAATATAGCTTTTCCATGGCTTAATCCACTGATATAAATTGATAGTTTCATCAAAACAAGCAAACTATGCATCAAAAACAGAATCTGTCTAAAACAGAACAGTATGTAATAATCTGAACATTCACTATACTTCTGATACCTGAAAAATTCTGCAAAAATTAGGAAAAATAAACAATTTGTATATAAAGACATTTCGAAAATAATCAGAACCATTTGACGTTCCAGTAAAAATCTAAAATTCGTGCACTACAGCCAAAGTTTCTGTCCTGCACCGTACAAACCAACAAGCATTGTAAACATCCTAAAGGCAAACCTTGGCACATTATTTTTATAATAAAATGGAATTGTACAAGGGGATAATTATTTTTGTTAAAAAGTTTCTGTAATTAAGATTTACAAAGTTCCCATGGGCATGAACAAAGTTCAAGGATCGTCCCCACTTTCACAATGCTCGTCTCTCTCACTTTCACTTTTCTTTTTGAAAAAGTATTGGGTTCCCCTCTTTATTTTTGTTGTTTTTAAACTATATGAAAGCACTCAACAGAAATAAATGACTCTCTAAAACTTCCGGTTTGTCTCCCTGGCCGCGCTTTCTTTAAAGCCATTAAGCTAGGCATATATCGCTCAAGTAGTGAATCCACCGGATCCCAAGGTATATCAAAGCCAATTTTAATTAGCAATGATTTGTAATTTAGTAGTGTGCACAAAGCAACATATATCATGTAATGACGAAGTCAAACTCTCTTCCTATGCATCGGCATGTCATAAAAGAACAATTCATGCACACATAGTAAAGTCCAATGCATAGTATAAACAGTTTCTTGCAATTTTTCCATGTTGGAAACATAGAGAGGTGGAGATATAGTTCCTCTCTCATAATAACTGCAAGTAGGAGCAGAAAGCACATGCATATCATATTCATCGTCATGTGCAGCGGTAAAAGGCAACCCATCAATATAATCCTTAATAAAAGCAAACTTCTCCGATATAGTGTAATTGGGAGAATTCAAAAAGATAATAGGACTATCATGCGTGGGTGCAATAGCAACAATTTCATGTTTAACATAAGGAACTATAGCAAGTTCATCTCCATAAGCATAATTCATATTGGCATCTTGGCCACAAGCATAGCAAGCATCATCAAAAAGGGATATTTCAAAAGAATCATAGGGATCATAACAGTCATCATAGCAATCATCCTTCCATAAGCATGAAAGGGAATTAAACAATGTATGAGTTGAAGAGTTACTCTCATTAGAAGGTGGGCACGGGTAGCTAATCCGCTCTTCCTCCTTTTGTTCTTCGCTCTCCTCATCATCTTTTTCATCCAATGAGCTCACAGTTTCATCAATTTCTTCTTCGAAAGACTCCTGCAAAATATTAGTCTCTTCTTGGACAGCGAAGACTTTCTCAATGAGTGCATTAATATCGGCATTGTATTCATAATTCTCATAACAATATTTGAGGATAGCTAAATTTTCAGTTCTATAAGAAGCATCATCAAAATCTTCAAACTCTTTAAACATAGATTCAATTTCATAAGCACCCATAAAAGCAACAAATTCTTCTATTTGCTCCACATCATAGTAATCATATATACCATTAGCATAAGAAGCTAAGGTTTTATTATCATTAAATTTGCATGAAAAGGGAAGGTGTGGAGCCTTCATCCTAGAGCAACAAGTATAATCATATTCCATCCATAGTTGTCTAGCATACCACTTCAATATATGAATTTGATCCCATAATAATTTCCGCTTTTGTGTCAAGCGGTAATCCCTAAAGTATTCGCGTTGATCCAACGTTACTCCCATTACATAATTGAATGGGGTTTTCTCAGGATTATTAAAGTAGTACGTAATATCTTTCACATAACCAGCATCGAGGGTTTTAGGAGGTTCCCCATCTCCATGAGCAGAAAGTACACCTAATTTTTTTGGTATTTCGTGTTCCATATCCATAACTAAAGATAGAGAACAACTAAGAACAGCAAATAAAAATTACTTAGTGATAAAGCAAACAAGCACACGAGAATATTCACCCCATGCTATTGCTCACGCAACGGCGCCGTAAAAAGATCTTGATAACCCACAAGTATAGGGATCGCAACAGTTTTCGATAAGTAAGAGTGTCGATCCCAACGAGGAGCTAAAGGTAGAACAAATATTCCCTCAAGTTCTATCGACCACCGATACAACTCTACGCACGCTTGACGTTTACTTTACCTAGAACAAGAATAAAACTAGAAGTACTTTGTAGGTGTTTTTGGATAGGCTTGCAAGAAAGTAAAGAGCATGAAAATAAAAGGTAGGGGCTGTTTAGATAAAGACACAACTAAATTAGGAAAGAGCTTTTTGTTACGAGAAAGTTATTTGTCCCTAGGCAATCGATAACTAGACGGGTAATCATTATTGCAATTTTATTTGAGGGAGAGGCATAAGCTAACATACTTTCTCTACTTGGATCATATGCACTTATGATTCGAACTCTAGCAAGCATCCGCAACTACTAAAGATCATTAAGGTAAAACCCAACCATAGAATTAAAGCATCAAGTCCTCTTTATCCCATACGCAAACAACCTACTTACTCGGGTCTGTGCTTCTGTTCACTCACGCCACCCCCCAAAAGCAAATCATGAACATATTGCAAACCCTACAGCGGGAATCCCTCACGCTTGCGTGACACGGAGAGGACCATAGGACAGCACCAAGAATAAAACATGCAAATCAAACCAATCTTGATCATCAAATAGCCCATAGAACAAAACGGATCTACTCAAACATCATATGATAGCCATACATCATTGGGAAATAATATATAGCGTTGAGCACCATGTTTAAGTAGAGATTACAGCGGGTAAGAGAGAGATTACACCGCTGCATAGAGGGGGGAAGAGTTGCTGATGATGGCGGATGATGGCCTGGCGGCATTCCGGCTCCACCGGAAGAGAAGGGGAGAGGGGGCCCCTTCGTCTTCTTCTTCCTTGACCTCCTCCCTGGATGGGAGAAGGGTTTCCCCTCTGGTCCTTGGCCTCCATGGCTTGGGAGGGGCGAGGGCCCCTCCGAGATTGGATCTATTTCTTGGTCTCTCTCTGTTTCTGCGTTCTCCCCTGCTGCCTTTTCACCGTTTCTTTTATATCCGGAGATCTGTATCTCCGATTGGACTGAAACCTTCGCCGTGATTTTTTCCTGAAAATTAGCTTTATTGCGGCCGAAGAAGGGCATCAACCGCATTACGGGTGGCCCACGAGGGTCAGGGGCGCCCCCCTACCTCGTGGCCACCTCAGGCACTGTCTCGCGTGGATTTTTCTTCCGGAATTTTCCAAATATTCCAAAAATAAGCTCCGTCCGTTTTTATCCCGTTTGGATTCCGTGTGATAAATATATCCTGCGAAACATAAAACATGCCACAAACAGGAACTGGCACTGGATCAATATGATAGTCCGAAAAATAATATAAAAAGTTGCCAAAAGTATATGAAAGTTGAATAATATTGGCATAAAACAATCAAAAATTATAGATACGACGGAGACGTACACTACTAGGAAAAACGCTACCAGTAGCGTAGATTTTTTACATAGCAGTAGGGTCGGTCCCGTGCTACTGCTAAGACGCTACATCAATTTTTTAGCAGTAGCGTGTTTTTTAGCCCGCGCTACAGCTAAAAAGTTAGTAGTAGCGCGTGCAACCCATGCTACTACTATCCTGTGCCTACGCTACTACTAAAATATTAGAAAGTAAAAAAATAAAAATCAGATGCAATATTCGTGAATGGAAATCAAGACATGTCTAGTGCAAAGGTCACATAACCATCTTAGCACTTGCAGCGTTCATGGATGCAACATTGAACATCTCAACTCAAAGAGATCACAAGATCCCATTTAACATCAGACACAAACAACAAGAACACTTCTCTAGATGTATCGACCAAGCCTCGGACTTCAAACTCCAGTAGACCCGAACCCTCCCTCGTCCCGGACGGTGGTGTTGGCGTCGAGGTCTTCCACCTCGGCGACCTCCGGCGTCGCAATCACCTGGACGATCGTCTGCGCGACAGTGACGTGGAGGTAGTCTTGTGTTATCTCTCCTGCTTGGTCACCGTACCTATAAAAAGGAGAGGACAATATCAACGATCCAATCAACCGGCGGCGCGCAAAAGATTTTGGTTATGACTAGTTGTTGCTGAACGAAAAATATTTGAAATTTTGAAAGCATGGATGCAATACACTGTATGTACAATACATGTGCGTTACAACTGAAGTTGTGACAACTGATGATGTTTGCATCACGTTCTTGCCAGATACCTCAACAGCATCCCATACTTTACCTGAACCATTGAGCAAGTAAGAGAAAACTAAATATTGTTCTGATCACACATTAGCCCTTAGAATTGTTTTAGACTTTTATTTAAATTCAGGCATCTTAACCCAGTGTACTCTACAATAGTAGTACACTAAATACTTGGGATTTGCTTGGGGAGGCCCAGTAAAACATAAAATCCAAATCACATTATGATTTCATCTTATCTGGTGGTTTGGTTATTCTCTATTAATCTGATCCATCTTTAGATCAATAAATTCCATTTTTTTCAAAACAGAATCACAAACTACCTAGACCAACTCAAAAGTTCAGAAATTATTGGCAGCTCTTAGAACTGTTTGAATTAAGTTAATGCATCTTAACCCGGTGCACTCGATAATAGTGCACTTAATACCTGGGAATTGCTTGCGAAGGCCCAATGATGAACATAAAAAAGTCCAAAACAAAGTATGGTTTCATCCTATCTGGTGCTTTGGTGATGTGACCATTAGTCCAATCCATCTTTAGATCAACAAATTCAATTTTAAATTGGAACAGAGTCACTGACTACCTAGAATTCTGACTTAAAAGTTCAGAAAATAGAGAATAACCAGAGCATTCTACTAGCTGCCTTTTATATGAAAGAATACAAATAAAAGGGTTAAACTTCATATTTGGTCAAGCAGATGTAACATGCACAACTAGTGGCAAAAGCTTACTAAATCCGTCCAGTGAAGCAAGAATAACTTCACCAGGCATTAACTTGAAGAACTTCTCGGCAGGTTTGGAGTTGACTACAGTGCTCATAATAAATCTCTTTAGACCTTGAGAAAACCTGAGAGGATTGAGTGGGCTACCCTGTTGGACATTTTAGTGACCCTTCTGGACCTGCAGAAGACAGAGGAGAAATGCATAAGCCAACTGCATCGAGTAGACTGGAGGGGCCGCATAAAATTGATTACCTTAAATATTTCTATAACATGATAACAAATTAACAACTGGAAAGTTAATGAGAATTATCCCGGAGCAGCGGAGATTAGGATAGACCCATACCTAAAATGGACTGAGAGAGACAATGTTGGCGGCCTCCGACTGAATATATATGTGGTCACACTCTGTGTTAACTGAATATATATGTGGAAAAATCTGAAGCTTTACACTCTGTTCCTGTGTGTGAAAATATGCTCTATCTGTGAAAGAACATACGTACTCAGTAAAAATATGTAACCCTTTACACTCTGTTTAAACTGAAAACCCTTTACACTCTGTTTAAACTGAAAAAATGAACACCTACTCATATTGAGTGCCAAAACTGAATATATGCCCATACCCAGTGCAGAAACTGAATACATATGCTCGTTCCGGTGCATAAACTGAATATATATATGCTCATTTCTGTAGAAAGTGAATATATTCAGTGCAGAAGGTGAACACTTGTTGTTTAAAGTGAATATCTCTGGCATCTTTGTGTCCAAAGTCCGTACTTTACTTTGTTTGAACTGAAGAAACTGAAAATTTGATCATATTCAGTGCAAAAAAAGAATGTATGGTATGTTCTAGTGCACAAGCTGAAGATTGGCTTTTTTTAAGCGCTAAACCTGAATATACGTACATGATATGTTTGTTTGCAAAACCTTAGCCTTAACTCTTGTCTAATGCAACTAATGAGCATCTACTCTCTTTATGAGAAAACATTGGTTTCTGCTTCTACTTTCTAATCCATGTATTTGGCGAGGGGGCAAGGAAAAGCTAAGATGATTGTTGAAGTAGTAATCGATTCCCTGCCTAGCACTAATGAAATCACCGCTTCAACACTCGAATTCAGCACAGCAGGTTCCCAAAGTCAAATCTAAATGGCATGTGTGCTGCTGATTCCCCACCAAAAATCCGCAGGATTACGGCAACACCAATCGTCTGGTACGAGAGATATGGCACAAGATTAAGCGGGGCTCGTTAAACATGGCTGCGCACAGGACGAGAGAGAGATAGAGAGGCAGAAGGGGAGTGGCTTACCCATGGGGTCTCTCGTGCCTGGGCGTGCTGGTGTGTGCTTGGAGCCGGGAGGGAGGCGGCGGAGGAACCGGCGGCGGCACGGGGGTGGGTGAGTGGCGTGGGTGAGTCATCGTCTCCTCCTTGCGGGCGAGGGCGGGGGCGGCGTCGTGGTGGGGCTGGTCGGAGGAGGCGGCGAGCATGAGGGGGCGGTCGTTGGCCTCTTCCTCCACCTCCTCGTCGTCGGTGGAGAGGTTGATGCAGGAGCAGCGCTCGAACGAGGCGAAGAAGGCGGAGGTGACGCCGGTGCCGAACCAGCTCGCCCTCCCCCATAGCAGAGGGGGGAGATTCCCTGGACGGCGCGGTTGCGCAGAGGCCGAGAGGTCAGCAACAGACTTGGCGGGCAGGGACTGGGGGGGGGGGGGAGGGGGAGGGCGGCGCCGCGGCGGCCTGGCCGGCCGGCTGCAGCGGTCGATGGGGCACGCGACGCTCGTGGATTGGGAGATGATAGGAGGTGGAGGAGATCTGGATTGGGGGCTGGGTGGTTTTTTTTTTTTTTTTTGAGATAAACGGGGGCGGATGGACGATGGCGTGGGATGGTTGGTGGAGTGGAGTGGGATGGGAGTATACTAGTAGCGTGGGCGTCTCACCTACGCTACACCTATCCATATAGTAGTAGCGCAGGTTTTATATCCCGCGCTACTACTATGGTCTATTAGCGGGGAACGATTGGAAATACTTACTAGTAGCGTGTTTTTTTGCCACGCGCTACCAGTAAGTAGCAGTAGCGCGGGGAAAAATAGCGCGCTACTAGTAAGCGTCTGTCTATAAGCTTTTCTCTAGTAGTGGTATCATGCGGCGTGGAGGGGCGTGCGTGACGTGGGCGGCATGCGTGGGGCGGTTTTCACACGCATGCGTCACATCGCAGTAAAGAGGGAGGCGTGGAGGCGCGGCTCATTTACTGAACGGGGCCGGGGCGTGGTCATCAGGGCGTCCACTCCCCACAATCACGGGGTGGGGAGAGGTCGCTTCGCCTGTCCCCTCGGTTCTGCACGTCCGACATGCGTCCCCCATGCACTTGGGGTAGCAAGCGGCGGGAAACCGGGTCGTCGCTGGTTGGGGCAGCGGGTCGGTCCCGATTCCGCGCCTCACGGTGGCTGGATTGGCGAACGGGCGGCCGAGCCTGACCCCGCCTCCTTTATAAGGAGGGGAAGGGGATGGCGTCCCGCACTCTTCTGTCATCTATCTCCTCTTGCTTCTGCTTCTTCCTTTCACTCGCTATGCAGAAAGGGAATCCTGGTCCTTCGACAGTGGCGGCGAGGGTCGCTGCTCGACAACGCGTCCCTCCTCCTCCTGAGCCCGCGGTGGTGGACGGGGCGGCGCGCCGGCTTCGCCCCCGCCAATGATGCCTTTCCCGATGGAAGGCCATGTCGGAGACCAGCTCCGCGAGGTATTCATCAGGCTGCGCCTGCCTCCGCGTCGCCGTCTTCGTCTTCCCGCCCCGTTTGCTCGGGAGATGTAGCGTGACCGGCTCCAATCCCTGAGATTGCACATGAGGGGTTGCGGGAACGTGGGCACGCGGGTCGACGTCGACTTCCCTGCTCCTTGAGTCATGTACTCGATCGTGGGTGGAAGACGTTGCTCGCATCCACAGCTCGGCGGCGGGGCCTGCCCCTCTACTTCAAATTAATGGAGGACGGCCTACTCTCCGTCAAGGTCTTGAGAGTTTGGGACTTCGCTTTGAAGTGCTGCGTGGAGAGCTCCTCCGATGGAGATTCTGACAATGGAAGTTCTTCCTCGAGCGAAAGTGATGAGGAGGACGGCGGGGCGGATAGCGGGGACGAGTCCGACTAGGCGTCGGACGCCCCGCGCCTGGGCGGGTGCGGCAGCAGCAGCATCTGCACCTGGCCGCTCCTCCGGCAGAGGTTTGCCGGGGGCGGGGCCGTCTCCTTGGGCGGCTGGCGTCGGGAGGCTGCGGAAGAGGAAGAGGGCGGGCGGCAAGGCCGTCAACTCGGAGTACGCGGGCACCGACGCCTTCATCGCGTACTGCCGGTCCTGCCGCCTCGTCTTCCAGCTCCTTTCCCGGCACCGTCATCACCGGCCCGCCCGTGGGCGGTCACCGAGGTGTTCTCTTGGTGCTTTCTGCTGCTCGTAGCTCGCCTAGGCGCCCCTTTTGCCTGTTCGCCTCCTTGAACCTGCCTCCTGAGGAGAGGGATGAGAAAGGGATTATGGGGATCTTATCTCTTTTTTAGTTTGTAAGCCTGCGGGCCCTTGTTAAATTTAAAACTTGTAATCCCCTTGCTCATGTTTTTCATCTCGCACGAACTTTACCCGTATGGGATGTTTTTAATGAAATAGGGATGCTCGCCGGGTTTTTCGTTCGCGGGTAAATCCCGCGACAAGGAGCGAATCCTTGTTATTGTTTAAGATAAGCGTTTTTCGCCCGGCAACAGGCCTTGCCGTCCCCCCACTCCACTCGACCGTTCTTGCGCTCTTGGCAGAGGCAGGGATGAAGTGGGCTTCAGGCTCCTCGTCCCACCTCCTTGCCGCCACGGCTACGACCAAATCCGGACCCAGGAAATAATCCTTAGATATAGGAAAAAGGGGAGCACGGCAGCCTAGAGGTAAAAACGAGGTTTCACATACCCTAGTCCGGTTCCGAAATGCATGACAGAGGATAAAAGACTTATCTGGATCTGCAGCCCCGGCAATCTCATCTTGCCGCGGTTGGATCGTTAGGTTGCAGCCCCGGCAACTCGTTTCTTGTCGGGTCGGGCGCCAGTCCGTTTCCTTCTTTCCAAGTAGCTCAGTAGAAGTGCTCATGTGCCCTGCGAACCAAAGGAGGATAGAAAAGGAACAGATAGACGTGCACTCGACCTCTAGGCTAGGGGTTAGTCGCCGCTAAGCACTATCAACCCTAACCAAGGAAGAGACTCGACCTAGCATGCATGCTATAACATAGGGCGCCAGCGCTTCATTTATTTATGCTCGAAATCTACCGGCTTTGTACCAAGGGTCACATGCCTTGCCGCAAAGCTTGTACAAAAGGTGGTTTCGCCGAGGCCAGCAAGCCGCCTTTATGGTAAAACTTGCGAAGATGCTCGATGTTCCAGTAGTTGCTCACTTGGACAGCATCTTCGGTCTCCAGGCGGACTACGAGAGGCCTGGTGACTCGTATTACCCGATAAGGGCCTTCCCACTTCGGCGTCAACTTGCTGGAATTCTTGGCGGACTGAACGTGCCGAAGAACAAGGTCGCCTTCCTCAAAGCTTCGGGCATGAACCTTGCGGCTATGGTAGCGGCTCAAGGCTTGCTGGTAGCGTGCCACTCTCACAGCCGCCCGAAGATGATCTTCCTCAAGGAGCGTCACGCCATCTTGGCGCAACGGCTCTTGCTCAAGCTCGTCATAAGCGAGCACTCGAGGTGACCCGTATTTGAGTTCCGTGGGGAGAACTGCTTCTGCCCCGTATACCAGGGCAAAAGGTGTCTGGCCGGTAGTTCGATTTGGTGTCGTCCTGATCGACCAAAGAACCACCAGCAACTCTTCAACCCAGCGCCTTTCGCTCTTGTGCATCACGTCAAAGGTCTTCGTTCTCAGGCCTCGCAACACTTCAGCATTTCCCCTCTCCGCTTGGCCGTTGCTCCGTGGATGTGCCACAGAAGCAAAACAGACCTTGCTGCCGAGGTCTTGGATGTACTGCATGAAGGTCTGGCTTGTGAACTGCGTGACGTTGTTGGTGATGACTCTGTTTGGCACACCAAAACGGCAGACCAGTCCTTTGAAGAACTTGACGGCTGACTGAGCAGTCACCTTCCTCACTACTTCCACCTCCGGCCACTTTGTGAAGATGTCGATTGCAACGTGCAAATACTCAAAGTCCCCGACAGCGCGGGGGAAAGGGCCCAGTATAACAAGCCCCCAGACCGAGAATGGCCAGGAGAGAGGGATTGTTTGAAGGGCTTGGGCTGGTTGATGATGTTGGGGAACGTTGCAGAAAATTAAAAATTTTCCTACGGTTTCACCAAGATCCATCTATGAGTTCATCTATCAACGAGTCATGGGAGAGTGATTGCATCTTCTTACCACTTGTAGATCGCGTCGGAAGCGTTCAATGGAGCAGGGGATGATGGAGTCGTACTCGTCGTGATTCAGATCACCGATGACCTAGTGCCGAGCGGACAGCACCTCCGTGTTCAACACACGTGCACGGAGCGGATGACGCGTCCTCCTTCTTGATCCAGCAAGCGGGAAAGAGAGGTTGATGATGATCCAGTGACGACGGCCAGGCGTGGTGGTGGATGCAGCAGAACTCCGGCAGGGCTTCGCTAAGCAACTACGGGAGGAGGAGGAGGTGTAGCAGGGAGGAGGGAGGCGCCAAGCCTTGAGGGGTGCAGATGCCCCTCCCTCCCCTCCCTTTATATCGGTGCAAGAGAGAGGGGCGAGCCTTGCCCTTCCTCCAAGGAAGGGTGCGGCCAAGGGGAGGAGTCCCTCCTCCCCAAGGCACCTCGGAGGTGCCTTCCCTCTTGGACTCTCCCTCTCCTTGTCTCCCTTGGCGCATGGGCCTCTTGGGGCTGGTGCCCTTGGCCCATATAGGCCAAGGCGCACCCCTACAGCCCATGTGGCCCCCGGCAGGTGGACCCCTGGTGGACCCCGGACCCCTTTCGGCACTCCGTTACAATACCGATAACGCCAAACTTTTCCGCCGACCAAAATAAGACTTCCCATATATAAATCTTTACCTCCGGACCATTCCGAACTCCTCGTGACGTCCGGTATCTCATCCGGACTCGAACAACTTTCGGTCTGCTGCATACTCATATTCATACAACCCTAAGCGTCACCGAACCTTATGTGTAGACCCTACGGGTTCGAGACATGCGAACATGACCGAGACGGCTCTCGGGCAATAACCAACAGCGGGATCTGGATACCCATGTTGGCTCCCACATGCTCCTCGATGATCTCATCGGTTGAACCCACGATGTCGAGGATTCAAACAACCCCGTATACAATTCCCTTTGTCAATCGGTATTTTACTTGCCCGAGATTCGATCGTCGGTATCCCAATACCTCGCTCAATCTCGTTACCGGCAAGTCACTTTACTGCATCTGTAATGCATGATCCCGGAGCAAACACTTGGTCACTTTGAGCTCATTATGATGATGCACTACCGAGTGGGCCCGGTGATACCTCTCCGTCATACGGAGTGACAAATCCAGTCTCGATCCGTGTCAACCCAATGTACACTTTCGGAGATACCTGTAATGCACCTTTATAGTCACCCGATTACGTTGTGACGTTTGGTACATCCAAAGCACTCCCACGGTATCCGGGAGTTACACGATCTCATGGTCTAAGGAAGAGATACTTGACATTCGAAAAGCTCTAGAAAAACGAACAACACGATCTTGTGCTATGCTTAGGATTGTTTCTTGTCCATCACATCATTCTCCTAATGATGTGATCCCGGTCTCAGCGACTTCCAATGTCCATAGTCAGGAAACCATGACTATCACTGCTGATCAACGAGCTAGTCAACTAGAGGCTCACTAGGGACATATTGTGGTCTATGTATTCACACGTGTATTACGATTTCCGGATAATACAATTATAGCATGAATAAAAGACAATTATCATGAACAAGGAAATATAATAATAATACTTTTATTATTGCCTCTAGGGCATATTTCCAACAGTCTCCCACTTGCACTAGAGTCAATAATCAAGTTACATTGTGATGAATCGAACACCCATAGAGTTCTGGTGTTGATCATGTTTTGCCCGCGAAGAGAGGATTAGTCAACGGATCTGCGACATACAGATCCGTATGCACTTTGCAAATTTCTATGTCCCCATCTTGAACATATTCACGAATGGAGTTGAAGCAGCGCATGATGTGCCTGGTCTTCTTGTGAAACCTGGGCTCCTTGGCAAGTGCAATAGCTCCAGTGTTGTCACAGAAGAGTTTGATCGGCTCCGACGCATTGGGTATGACTCCTAGGTCGGTGATGGACTCCTTCACCCAAATTGCTTCATGCGCTGCCTCCGAGGCAGCCATGTACTCCGCTTCACATGCATGTAGATCCCGCCACGGCCTTTCTGCTTGCATCTGCACCAACTTCAGCTCCACCATTCAACATATACACGTATCCGGTTTGTGACTTTGAGTCATCAGATCTGTGTCGAAGCTAAGCGTCGACGTAACCCTTTTACGACGAGCTCTTCGTCACCTCCATCAACGAGAAACATGTCCTTTGTCCTTTTCGTGTACTTCAGGATATTCTTGACCGCTGTCCGGTGTTCCTTGCGGGATTACTTTGGTACCTTCCTACCAAACTTACGACAAGGTTTACATCAGGTCCGGTACACAGCATGGCATACATAATAGATCCTATGGCTGAGGCATAGGGGATGACACTCATCTCTTCTTTATCTTTTGCCGTGGTCGGGCATTGAGATGAGCTCAATTGCACACCTTGCAAAACAGGCAAGAACCCTTTCTTGGACTGATCCATTTTGAACTTCTTCAAAATCTTATCAAGGTATGTGCTTTGTGAAAGACCTATGAGGCGTCTTGATCTATACCTATAGATTTTGATGCCTAATATGTAAGCAGCTTCTCCAAGGTCCTTCATTGAAAAACTCTTATTCAAGTAGGCCTTAATGCTGTCCAAAAGTTCTATATCATTTCCCATCAAAAGTATGTCATCTACATATAATATGAGAAATGCTACAGAGCTCCCACTCACTTTCTTGTAAACAAAGGCTTCTCCATAAGTCTGCATAAACCCAAACGCTTTGATCATCTCATCAAAGCGAATGTTCCAACTCCGAGATGCTTGCACCAGCCCATAAATGGATCATTTGGAGCTTGCATACCTTGTTAGCATTCTTAGGATCGACAAAACCTTCCAGCTGAATCATATACAGCTCTTCCTTAAGGTAACCGTTAAGGAATGCCATTTTGACGTCCATCTGCCATATCTCATAATCATAGTATGCGGCAATTGCTAACATGATTCGGACGGACTTAAGCTTCGCTACGGGAGAGAAAGTCTCATCGTAGTCAATCCCATGAACTTGTCGATAACCCTTAGCGACAAGTCGAGCTTTATAGATGGTAACATTACCATCCGCGTCCGTCTTCTTCTTAAAGATCCATTTGTTTTCTATCGCTCACCGATCATCGGGCAAGTCTGTCAAAGTCCATACTTTGTTTTCATACATGGAGCTATCTCGGATTGCATGGCTTCAAGCCATTTGTTGGAATCTGGGCCGCCATCGCTTCTTCATAGTTCAAGGTTCACCGTTGTCTAACAACATGATTTCCGGGACAGGGTTGCCGTACCACTCTGCAGTGCGGAACGTGTCCTAGTGGACCTACAAAGTTCAAGAGCAACTTGATCCGAAGTACCTTGATCATCATCATTAATTTCCTCTCCGGCGGTGTAGGCACCACAGAACATTTTCTGAGCTGCACTACTTTCGGTTCAAGAGGTAGTACTTCATCGAGTTCTACTTTCCTCCCACTTACTCCTTTCGAGAGAAACTCTTTTTCGAGAAAGGATCCGTTCTTAACAACAAAGATCTTGCCTTCGGATCTAAGGTAGAAGGTATACCCAATGGTTTTCTTAGGGTATCCTATGAAGACGCATTTTTCCGACTTGGGTTCGAAGCTTTTCGGGTTGAAGTTTCTTGACATAAGCATCGCATCCCCAAACTTTTAGAAAGCGACAGCTTAGGTTTCTTCCCAAACCATAATTCATACGGTGTCGTCTCAACGGATTTAGACGGTGCCCTATTTAAAGTGAATGTAGCTGTCTCTAGAGCGTATCCCCAAAATGATAGCGGTAAATCAAGAAGAGACATCATAGATCGCACCATATCCAATAGAGTGCGATTACGACGTTCGGAGACACCATTACCGAGGTGTTCGGTAGCGTGAGTTGTGAAACGATTCCACATTTCCTTAAGTGTGTACCAAATTCATGACTCAAATATTCTCCTCCACGATCTGATCGTAAGAATTTTATCTTTCGGTCACGTTGATTCTCTACTTCATTCTGAAATTCCTTGAACCTTCCAAAGGTCTCAGACTTGTGTTTCATCAAGTAGACATACCCATATCTACTCAAGTCATCAGTAAGAGTGAGAACATAACGATATCCTCCGCGAGCCTCAACACTCATTGGACCGCACACATCGGTATGTATGATTTCCAATAAGTTGGTTGCTCACTCCATTGTTCCGGAGAATGGAGTCTTGGTCATCTTGCCCATGAGGCATGGTTCGCATGTGTCAAATGATTCATAATCGAGAGACTCTAAAGTCCATCGGCATGGAGCTTCTTCATGCGCTTGACACCAATGTGACCAAGGCGGCAGTGCCACAAGTATGTGGGACTATCGTTATCAACTTTACATCTTTTGGTATTCACACTATGAACATCTGTAACATTACGTTCGAGATTCATTAAGAATAAACCATCGACCACAGGAGCATGACCATAAAAAATTTCTCTCATATAAATAGAACAACCATTATTCTCGGATTTAAATGAGTAGCTATCTCAGATTAAACGAGATCTTGATACAATGTTCATGCTCGGACTTGGCACTAAATAACAATTATTGAGGTTTAAAACTAATCCCGTGAGGTAAATGTAGAGGTAGCGTGTCGACGGCGATCACATCGACCTTGGAACCATTCCCGACGCGCGATCGTCACCCTCGCCCTTCGCCAGCCTCCGCTTATTCCGCAGCTCCTGTGAGTTACATATATGAGCAACGGCACGGTATCAAATACCCAGGAGTTACTACGAGTACTAGTAAGGTACACATCAATTACATGTATATCAAATATACCTTTAGTGTTGCCGGCCTTCTTGTCTGCTAAGTATTTGGGGCAGTTCCGCTTCCAGTGACCCTTCCCTTTGCAATAAAAACACTCAGTCTCAGGCTTGGGTCCATTCATTGACTTCTTCCCGACAATCGGCTTACGGTAGCGGCAACATCCTTGCCGTCCTTCTCAAGTTCTTCTTTCCTTGCCCTTCTTGAACTTAGTGGTTTTATTGACCATCAACACTTGATGCTCCTTCTTGATTTCTACCTCTGCTGACTTCAAAGATTGAAAATACTTCAGGAATAGTTTTCACCATCCCACGCATATTGTAGTTCATCACAAAGCTCTTGTAGCTCGGTGGGAGTGATCAAGGATTCACAATGACCGCCTCGTCCGGGAGGTTAATGTCCAAATTGGGACAGGAGGTTGTGCAACCCGTATATTTTGAGTATGTGCTCACCGATGTAACTATTTTCCTCCATCTTACAATCAGAGAACTTGTCGGGACTTCATATCTCTCGACCGGGCATGAGCTTGGAAAACTAGTTTCAGCTCCTCGAACATCTCATATGCTCCGTGTCGCTCAAAACCCTTTTGGAGCCCCGGTTCTAAGCTGTAAAGCATGCCGCACTGAACGAGGGAGTAATCATCAACACGAGACTGCCAAGCGTTCATAACGTCTTGGTTCTCTGGGATGGGTGCATTACCTAGCGGTGCTTCTAGGACATATTGTTTCTTGGCAGCTATGAGGATGATTCTCAGGTTGCGGACCCAGTCCGAATAATTGCTGCCATCATCTCTCAGCTTGGTTTTCTCTAGGAACGCGTTGAAGTTCATGGTGACATGAGCGTTGGCCATTTGATCTACAAGACATTTTGCAAAGATTTTAGACTATTGTTCATGATAATAAAGTTCATCTAATCAAACTATTTAATGAACTCCCACTCAGATTTGACATCCCTCTAGTCATCTAAGTGATACATGATCCGAGTCGACTAGGCCGTGTCCGATCATCACGTGAGACGGTACTAGTCATCGTCGGTGAACATCTCCATGTTGATCGTATCTTCCATACGACTCATGTTCGACCTTTCGGTCTCTTGTGTTCCGAGGCCATGTCAGTACATGCTAGGCTCGCTAAGTTAACCTAAGTGTTTTGCATGTGTAAAACTGTCTTACACCCGTTGTATGTGAACGTAAGGATCTATCACACCCGATCATCATGTGGTGCTTGAAGCATTTAACTTTAGCAACGGTGCACGCTAGGGGAGAACACTTTCTTGAAATTGTTATGAGGGATCACCTTATTTACTACCGTCGTTCTAAGTAAACAAGATGCATAAACATAATAAACATCACATGCAATTATATAGTAGTGACATGATATGGCCAATATCATATAGCTCCTTTGATCTCCATCTTCGGGGCTCCATGATCATCCTGTCACCGGTATGACACCATGATCTCCATCATCTCCATCATTGTGTCTTCATGAAGTTGTCACGCCAACGACTACTTCTACTTCTATGGCTAACGCTTTTAGCAATAAAGTAAAGTAATTTACATGGCGTTCTTCAATGACACGAAGGTCATACAAAAATAAAGACAACTCCTATGGCTCCTGCCGGTTGTCATACTCATCGACATGCAAGTCGTGATTCCTATTACAAGAACATGATCTCATACATCACATATATCATTCATCATTCATCACAACTTTGGCCATATCATATCACAAAACACTTGCTGCAAAAACAAGTTAGACGTCCTCTAATTGTTGTTGCAAGTTTTACGTGGCTGCAATAGGGTTCTAGCAAGAACGTTTTCTTACCTACATGAAAGCCACAACGTGATTTGTCAACTTCTATTTACCCTTCATAAGGACCCTTTTCATCGAATCCGCTCCAACTAAAGTGGGAGAGACAGACACACGCTAGCCACCTTATGCAACTAGTGCATGTCGGTCGGTGGAACCGGTCTCACGTAAGTGTACGTGTAAGGTCGGTCTGGGCCGCTTCATCCCACAATACCGCTGAAGCAAGATAAGACTAGTAGCGGCAAGAAAGTTGACAACATCTACGCCCACAATAAATTGTGTTCTACTCGTGCAATAGAGAACTACGCATAGACCTAGCTCATGATGCCACTATTGGGGAACGCTGCGAAAATTAAAAATTTTCCCTACGGTTTCACCAAGATCCATCTATGAGTTCATCTAGCAACGAGTCATGGGAGAGTGATTGCATTTACATACCACTTGTAGATCACGTGCGGAAGCATTCAATGGAACGGGGATGATGGAGTCGTACTCGTCGAGATTCAGATCACCGATGACCTAGTGATGAACGGACCGCACCTCCGTGTTCAACACACGCGTCGGAGCGGATGACGCCTCCTCCTTCTTGATCCAGCAAGGGGGAAAGAGAGGTTGATGATGATCCAGCAGCACACGACGGCGTGGTGGTGGATGCAGCAGAACTCCCAGGCCTTCGCTAAGCAACTCACGGGAGGAGGAGGAGGTGTAGCAGGAGGAGGGAGGCGCCAAGCCTTGAGGGGTGCGGCTGCCCTCCCTCCCTCCTTTATATAGGTGCAAGAGAGGGGGCGCAGCCTTGCCCCTTCCTCCAAGGAAGGGTGCGGCCAAAGGGGGAGGAGTCCATCCTCCCAAGGCACCTCGGAGGTGCCTTCCCTCTTAGGACTCTCCCTCTCCTTGTCTCCTTGGCGCATGGGCCTCTTGGGGCTGGTGCCCTTGGCCCATATAGGCCAAGGCGCACACCCTACAGCCCATGTGGCCCCCCCAGGCAAGGTGGACCCCTGGTGGATCCCCCGGACCCCTTTCGGCACTCCCGGTACAATACCGATAACGCGCGAAACTTTTCCGGCGACCAAAATAAGACTTCCCATATATAAATCTTTACCTCCGGACCATTCCGAACTCCTCGTGACGTCCAGGGATCTCATGCGGACTCCAAACAACATTCGGTTTGCTGCATACTCATATTCATACAACCCTAAGCGCCACCGAACCTTAAGTGTGAAGACCCTACGGGTTCGGGAGACATGCAGACATGACCGAGACGGCTCTCGGGCAATAACCAACAGCGGGATCTGGATACCCATGTTGGCTCCCACATGTTCCACGATGATCTCATCGGTTGAACCACGATGTCGAGGACTCAATCGATCCCGTATACAATTCCCTTTGTCTAGCGGCATTGTACTTGCCCGAGATTCGATCGTCGGTATCCCGATACCTTTGTTCAATCTCGTTACCGGCAAGTCTCTTTACTCGTTCCGTAATGCATCATCCCGTGATCAACCCCTTGGTCACATTGTGCACATTATGATGATGCACTACCGAGTGGGCCCAGAGATACCTCTCCGCTTACACGGAGTGACAAATCCCGATCTCGATTCGTACAACCCAATGCAGACACTTTCGGAGATACCTGTAATGCACCTTTATAGCCACCCAGTTACGTTGTGACATTTGGTACACCCAAAGCATTCCTATGGTATCCGGGAGTTGCACAATCTCATGGTCTAAGGAAGAGATACTTGACATTAGAAAAGCTTTAGCATACGAACTACACGATCTTTGTGCTAGGCTTAGGATTGGGTCTTGTCCATCACATCATTCTGCCAATGATGTGATCCCGTTATCAATGACATCCAATGTCCATGGTCGTGGAAACCATGACCATCTATTGATAAACGAGCTAGTTAACTAGAGGCTTACTAGGGACATGGTGTTGTCTATGTACCCACACATGTATCTTAGTTTCCTATCAATACAATTATAGCATGGATACTAAACGATTATCATGAACAAGGAAATATAACTAATTTATTATTGCCTCTAGGGCATATTTCCAACAGTCTCCCACTTGCACTAGAGTCAATAATCTAGTTCACATCGCCATGTGATTAACACTGATAGGTCACACCGCCATGTGACCAACATCCAAAGAGTTTACTAGTGTCACTAAATTAGTTCACATCACCATGTGATTAAGACTCGATGAGTTCGGGGTTTGATCATGTTTTCCTTGTGAGAGAAGTTTTAGTCAACGGGTCTGCAGATTCAGATCCGTATGTACTTTGCAATTCTCTATGTCATATTGTAAATGCTGCTTCCACGTTCCACTTGAAGCTATTCCAAATGGTTGCTCCACTATACGTATCCGGTTTGCTACTCGAGTCACTTTCGGATAGGGTGTTAAAGCTTGCATCGACGTAACCCTTTACGCCGAACTCTTTATCACCTCCATAATCGAGAAACATGTCCTTATTTACTCCAAGGACAATTTTGACCGCTGTCCAATGATCCCCATTCCCGGATCATTCTTGTACCCCTTGATCGACTCATGTCAAAGCACACTTCGGTGCGGTACACAAGATAGCATACTATAGAGCCTATGTCTAAAGCATAGGGGACGACCTTCGCCCTTTCTCTCTTTTCTGCCGTGGTCGAGCTTTAAGTCTTAACTTCATACCTTACATCTCGTGCAAGAACTCCTTCTTTGACTGATCCATCTTGAACACCTTCAAGATCATGTCAAGGTATATGCTCATTTGAAAGTACCATTAAGCGTTTTGATCTATCCTCATAGATCTTGATGCTCAATGTTCAAGTAGCCTAATCCAGGTTTTCCATTGAAAACACTTTTCAAACAACCCTATATGCTTTCCAGAAATTCTACATCATTTCGATCAACAATATGTCAACAACATATACTCATCAGAAATTCTATAGTGCTCCCACTCACTTCTTTGGAAATACAAGTTTCTCACAAACTTTGTATAAACCCAAAATTTTGATCATCTCATCAAAGCGCACATTCCAACTCCGAGATGCTTACTCCAGTCCATAGAAGGATCATGGAGCCAAAGATAACTTTTAGCATCTCTAGGATAGACAAAAACTTTATGATTGTATCACATACAACCTTTCCTTACAAAACTGGTAAGGAAACTCGTTTTGACATCCATCTGCCTGATTTCATAAATGCAGCTAATGCTAACATGATTCCGACGGACTTAAGCATCGCTATGGATGAGAAAATCTCATCGTAGTCAACTCCTTGAACTTGTGAAAAACTCTTTGCCACAAGTCGAGCTTCATAGACGGTGACATTACCGTCACGTCTGTCTTCTTCTTAAAGATCCATTTATCTCAATGGCTTGCCGATCAATCTGCAAGTCCACCAAAGTCCATGCTTTGTTACGATACATGGATCCTATCTCGGATTTCATGGCTTCTAACCATTTGTTGGAATATGGGCCCACCATTGCTTCTCCATAGCTCGTAGGTTCATTGTTGTCTAGCAACATGACATTCAAGACAGATCACCGCATTACCACTCAAGCAAAGATGCGTCCTTGTCGCCCCACGAGGTTCGGTAGTGACTTGATCCAAGTTTCATGATCACTATCATAAGCTTCTACTTCAATTGGTGTAGGTGCCACAGAACAACTTCACGTGCCCTGCTACACACTAGTTGAAGTGATGGTTCAATAACCTCATCAAGTCTCCACCATCCTCCCACTCAATTCTTCGAGAGAAACTTTTCCTCGAGAAAGGACCTGCTTTCTAGAAACAATCCCTATTGCTTTCGGATCTGAATTAGGAGGTATACCCAACCGTTTTGGGTATCCTATGAAGATGTATTTATCCGTTTTGGGTTCGAGCTTATCACGATGAAACTTTTTCACTTAAGCATCGCAGCCCCAAACTTTTAAGAAACGACAACTTAGGTTTCTCCAAACCATAGTTCAAACAGTGCCGTCTCAATGGAATTACGTGGTGCCCTATTAAAGTGAGTGCGGTTGTCTCTAATGCCTAACCCATGAACGATAGTGGTAATTCGATAAGAGACATCATGGTACGCACCATATCCAATAGGGTGCAACTATGATGTTCGGACACACCATCACACTATGGTGTTCCAAAGCGGTATTAATTGTGAAACAATTTCCACATTGTCTTAATTGCGTGCCAAAGCTCGTAACTCAGATACTCATCTCTATGATCATATCATAGACATTTTATCCTCTTGTCACAATGATCTTTAACTTCACTCTGAAATTACTTGAACCATTCAATAATTCAGACTTTGTGTTTCATCAAGTAAATATACTCAACATCTACTCGAATCATCTGTGAAGTCGGTAACATAACGATATTCACTTTGCATGCCTCAGCACTCATTGGACTACACACATCAAAATGTGTTACTTCCAACAGGTTGCTACCTTGTTCCATCTTCTTGAAACGAGGCTTTTCACCATCTTGCCCATGTGGTATGATTTGCATAGCTCAAGTGATTCAAAATCAAGTGAGTCCAAACGATCCATCTGCATGGAGTTTCTTCATGCGTATACACCAATAGACATGGTTTGCATGTCTCAAACTTTTCAAAAGCGAGTGAGTCCAAAGATCCATCAACATGGAGCTTCTTCATGCGCTTTATACCAATATGACTTACATGGCGATTGCCACAAGTACGTGGTACCATCATTACTATCTTATATCTTTTGGCATGAAAATGTGTATCACTACGATCGAGATTCAATAAACCATTCCTTTTAGGTGCTAGACCATTGAAGGCATTACTCAAATTAATGAGTAACCATTATTCTCCTTAAATGAATAAATCAGACATTATGAAACATAATCCAATCATGTCTATGCTCAACGCAAACACCAAATAGCAATTTTTAGGTTTAACACCAATCTCGATGGTGTGATGCTTGATCATATCAACCTTGGAAACACTTCCAACACGTATCGTCAGCTCACCTTTAGCTAGTCTCCGTTTATTCCGTAGCTTTTGTTTCGAGTTACTAACACTTCGCAACCGAACCGGTATCTAATACCTGGTGCTACTAGGAGTACTAGTAAAGTACACATTAACATAATGTATATCCAATATACTTCTATCGACCTTGCCAGCCTTCTTACCTACCAAGTATCTAGGGTAATTCTGCTCAAAGTGGCTGTTCCCCTTATTACGTAAGCACTTAGTCTCGGGTTTGGGTTCAACCTTGGGTTTCTTCTTTGGAGCAGCAACTGATTTGCCGCTTCATGAAGTGTCCCTTCTTTCCTTGCCCTTCTTGAAACTAGTGGTTTCACCAACCATCAACAATTGATGCTCCTTCTTGATTTCTACTTTCGCGGTGTCAAACATCGTGAATACCTCAAGGATCATCATATCTATCCCTGACATGTTATAGTTCATCATGAAGCTCTAGCAGCTTGGTGGCAATGACTTTGAAGAAACATCACTATCTCATCTGGAAGATCAACTCCCACACGATTCAAGTGATTGTTGCACTCAGACAATCTGAGCACAAGCTCAACGATTGAGCTTTTCTCCCTTAGTTTGCAGGCTAAGAAAATCGTCGGAGGTCTTATAGCTCTTGACGTGGGCACGAGCCTGAAATCTCAATCTCAGCCCTCGAAACATCTCATATGTTCCATGACGTTTGAAAACGTCTTTGGTGCCTCAACTCTAAACCGTTTAATTGAACTATCATGTAGTTATCAAAACGTGTATGTCCGATGTTCGTAACATCCACAAACGACATTTGGGGTTCAGCACACTGAGCGGTGCATTAAGGACATAAGCTTTCTACTGTCCGCATAATCGCCATCGCCAACTTTCAACTATGTTTCTCTAGGAACATATCTAAACAAGAGAACTAAAGCGCGAGCTTCGACATAATTTGCAAAAGATCTTTTGACTATGTTCAGGATAATTAAGTTCATCTCATGAACTCCCACTTAGATAGACATCCCTCTAGTCATCTAAGTGATTACATGATCCGAGTCAACTAGGCCGTGTCCGATCATAGACGGACTAGTCATCATCGGTGAACATCTTCATGGTGATCGTATCTACTATACGACTCATGCTCGACATTTCGGTCTCTTGTGTTCCGAGGCCATGTCTGTACATACTAGGCTCGTCAAGTTAACCTAAGTGTTCGCGTGTGTAAATCTGGCTTACACCCGTTGTATGTGAACGTAAGAATCTATCACACCCGATCATCACGTGGTGCTTGAAGCAAACGAACTTTAGCAACGGTGCACATTTAGGGAGAACACTTTCTTGAAATTGTTATGAGGGATCATCCTATTTACTACCGTCGTTCTAAGTAAACAAGATGCATAAACATAATAAACATCACATGCAATTATATAGTAGTGACGTGATATGGCCAATATCATATAGCTCCTTTGATCTTCATCTTCGGGCTCCATGATCATCTTGTCACCGGCATGACACCATGATCTCCATCATCATGATCTCCATCATCGTGTCTTCATGAAGTTGTCACGCCAACGACTACTTCTACTTCTATGGCTAACGCGTTTAGCAATAAAGTAAAGTAATTTACATGGTGTTCTTCAATGACACGAAGGTCATACAAAAATAAAGACAACTCCTATGGCTCCTGCCGGTTGTCATACTCATCGACATGCAAGTCGTGATTCCTATTACAAGAACATGATCTCATACATCACATATATCATTCATCATTCATCACAACTTTGGCCATATCATATCACAAAACACTTCTTTGCCAAAAACAAGTTAGACGTCCTCCAATTGTTGTTGCAAGTTTTACGTGGCTGCAATAGGGTTCTAGCAAGAACGTTTTCTTACCTACGTGAAAGCCACAACGTGATTTGTCAACTTCTATTTACCCTTCATAAGGACCCTTTTCATCGAATCCGCTCCAACTAAAGTGGGAGAGACAGACACCCGCTAGCCACCTTATGCAACTAGTGCATGTCGGTCGGTGGAACCAGTCTCACGTAAGCGTACGTATAAGGTCGGTCCGGGCCGCTTCATCCCACGATGCTGCTGAAGCAAGATAAGACTAGTAGAAGCAAGAAAGTTGACAACATCTACGCCCACAACAAATTGTGTTCTACTCGTGCAATAGAGAACTACGCATAGACCTAGCTCATGATGCCACTGTTGGGGAACGTTGCGAGAAAATTAAAATTTTTCCCTACGGTTTCACCAAGATCCATCTATGAGTTCATCTAGTAATGAGTCATGGGAGAGTGATTGCATCTACATACCACTTGTAGATCGCGTGCGAGAAGCGTTCAATAGAACGGGATGATGGAGTCGTGCTGCCGTGATTCGGATCACCGATGACCTAGTGCCGAACGGACTGCACCTCCGCATTCAACAACACACGACGGAGGCGGATGACGTCTCCTCCTTCTTGATCCAGCAAGGGAGAAGGAGAGGTTGATGATGATCCAGCAGCACGACGGGCGTGGTGGTGGATGCAGCAGTAACTCCAGTGGCTTCGCTAGCGACTACGGAGGAGGAGGAGGTGTAGCAGAAGGGAGGCGCCAAGGGCTTCAGGTGCAGCCACCCTCCCTCCCTCCCTTTATATAGGTGCAAGAGAGGGGTGGAGGCGCAGCCTTGCCCCTTCCTCCAAGGGAAGGGGTGCGGCCAAGAGGGGGAGGAGTCCATCCTCCCAAGGCACCCTGGAGGTGCCTTCCCTCTTGGGACTCTCCCCTCCCAAGTCTCCTTGGCGCATGGGCCTCTTGGGGCTGGTGCCCTTGGCCCATATAGGCCAAGGCGCACCCCACCAGCCCATGTGGCCCCCGGCAGGTGGACCCCGGTGGACCCCGGACCCCTTTCGGCACTCCCGTACAATACCGATAAAGTCTTAAACTTTTCCAGCGACCAAAATAAGACTTCCTATATATAAATCTTTACCTCCGGACCATTCCGAACTCCTCGTGACGTCCGGGATCTCATCCGGACTCAACAACATTCGGTTTGCTGCATACTCATATTCATACAACCCTAGCTTCACCGAACCTTAAGTGTGTAGACCCTCACGGTTCGAGACATGCGCATATGACCGAGGCGTTCTCCGGTCAATAACCAACAGCGGGATCTGGATACCCATGTTGGCTCCCACATGTTCCACGATGATCTCATCGGATGAACCACGATGTCAAGGACTCAATCGATCCCGTATACAATTCCCTTTGTCTAAGCGGCATTGTACTTGCCGAGATTCGATCGTCGGTATCCGATACCTTTGTTCAATCTCGTTATCGGCAAGTCTCTTTACTCGTTCTGTAACACATCATCCCATGATCAACCCCTTGTTCACATTGTGCACATTATGATGATGTCCTACCGAGTGGGCCCAGAGATACCTCTCCGCTTATACGGAGTGACAAATCCAGTCTCGATTCGTGCCAACCCAATGTACACTTTCGGAGATACCTGTAATGCACCTTTATAGCCACCCGATTACGTTGCCAGGACGTTTGGTACACCCAAAGCATTCCTACGGTATCCGGAGTTGCACAATCTCATGGTCTAAGGAAGAGATACTTGACATTAGAAAAGCTTTAGCATAATGAACTACACGATCTTTGTGCTAGGCTTAGGATTGTCTTGTCCATCACATCATTCTGCCAATGATGTGATCCCGTTATCAATGACATCCAATGTCCATGGTCGTGAAACCATGACCATCTATTGATAAATGAGCTAGTTAACTAGAGGCTTACTAGGGACATGGTGTTGTCTATGTACCCACACATGTATCTTAGTTTCCTATCAATACAATTATAGCATGGATACTAAACGATTATCATGAACAAGGAAATATAACTAATTTATTATTGCCTCTAGGGCATATTTCCAACACGGTGAACCTTCGAACTATGAAGAAGCGATGGCGGGCCCAGATTCCAATAAATGGCTTGAAGCCATGCAATCCGAGATAAGATCCATGTATGAAAACAAAGTATGGACTTTGACAGACTTGCCCGATGATCGGCGAGCGATAGAAAACAAATGGATCTTTAAGAAGAAGACGGACGCGGATGGTAATGTTACCATCTATAAAGCTCGACTACGATGAGACTTTCTCTCCCGTAGCGAAGCTTAAGTCCGTCCGAATCATGTTAGCAATTGCCACATACTATGATTATGAGATATGGCAGATGGACGTCAAAACGGCATTCCTTAACGGTTATCTTAAGGAAGAGCTGTATATGATGCAGCCGGAAGGTTTTGTCGATCCTAAGAATGCTAACAAGGTATGCAAGCTCCAGCGATCCATTTATGGGCTGGTGCAAGCATCTCGGAGTTGGAACATTCGCTTTGATGAGATGATCAAAGCGTTTGGGTTTATGCGGCACTTATGGAGAAGCCTCATTTACAAGAAAGTGAGTGGGAGCTCTGTAGCATTTCTCATATTATATGTAGATGACATACTTTTGATGGGAAATGATATAGAACTTTTGGACAGCATTAAGGCCTACTTGAATAAGAGTTTTTCAATGGAGGACCTTGGAGAAGCTGCTTACATATTAGGCATCAAAATCTATAGGGATAGATCGAGACGCCTCATAGGACTTTCACGAAGAACATACAATGATAAGATTTTGAAGAAGTTCAAAATGGAGCAGTCCAAGAAGGGGTTCTTGCCTGCTTTGCAAGGTGTGAAATTGAGCTCGGCTCAATGCCCGACCACGGCAAAAAACATAAAGAAGAGATGAGTGTCATCCCCTATGCCTCGGGATCTATTATGTATGCCATGCTGTGTACCATACTCGATGTAAACCTTGCCGTAAGTTTGGTAGGTAGGTACCAAAGTAATCCCGCAAGGAACACCGGACAGCGGTCAAGAATATCCTGAAGTACCGAAAAGGACAAAGGACATGTTTCTCGTTTATGGAGGTGACGAAGAGCTCGTCAGAAAGGGTTACGCCGATGCTAGCTTCGACACAGATCCGATGACTCAAAGTCACAAACCGGATACGTGTATATGTTGAATGGTGGAGCAAGAAGCTGGTGCAACTGCAAGCGTAGCGTCGTGGCGGGATCTACATGTGAAGCGGAGTACATGACAGCCCTCGGAGGCAGCGATGAAGCAATTTGGGTGAAGGACTTCATCACCGACCTAGGAGTCATACCCAATGCGCCGGAGCCGATCAAACTCTTTCCTCAGGATAACACCGGAGCTATTGCACTTGCCAAGTAGCCCAGGTTTCACAAGAAGACCAGCACATCAAGCGCCGCTTCAACTCCATTCGTGAAAATGTTCAAGATGGGGACATAGAAATTTGCAAAGTGCATACGGATCTGAATATCGCAGATCTGTTGACTAAACCTCTTCATGAGCAAAACATGGTCAACACCGTAACTCTATGGGTGTTCGATTCATCACAATGTAACTGGATTATTGACTCTAGTGCAAGTGGGAGACTGTTGGAAATGTGCCCTAGAGGCAATAATAAAAGTATTATTATTATATTTCCTTGTTCATGATAATTTTCTTTTATTCATGCTATAATTGTATTATCCGGAAATCGTAATACACGTGTGAATACATAGACCACAATATGTCCCTTAGTGAGCCTCTAGTTGACTAGCTCGTTGATCAACAGATAGTCATGGTTTCTGACTATGGACATTGGATGTCGTTTCATAACGGGATCACATCATTAGGAGAATGATGTGATGGACAAACCCAAACCTAAGCATAGCACAAGATCGTGTAGTTCGCTTTTGCTAGAGCTTTTCCAATGTCAAGTATCTCTTCCTTAGCCCATGAGATCGTGTAACTCCGGGTACCATAGGAGTGCTTTGGGTGTACCAAACGTCGAACGTAATCGGGTGACTATAAAGGTGCATTACGGTATCTCCGAAAGTGTCTGCTGGGTTGACACGGATCGAGACTGGATTTTTCACTCCGTATGACTCGGAGAGGTATCATGGGCCCACTCGGTAGTGCATCATCATAATGAGCTCAAAGTGACCAAGTGTTTGGTCACGGGATCATGCATTACGGTCACGAGTAAAGTGACTTGCGGTAACGAGATTGAACAAGGTATTGGGATACCGACGATCGAATCTCGGGCAAGTAAAATACCGATTGACAAAGGGAATTGTATACGGGTTGTTTGAATCCTCGACATCGTGGTTCATCCAATGAGATCATCGAGGAGCATGTGGGAGCCAACATGGGTATCCAGATCCCGCTGTTGGTTATTGCTCGAGAGCCGTCTCGGTCATGTTCAGATGTCTCCGAACCCGTAGGGTCTACACACTTAAGGTTCGGTGACGCTAGGGTTGTATGAATATGAGTATGCAGCAAAACGAAAGTTGTTTGGAGTCCCGGATGAGATCCCGGACGTCACGAGGAGTTCCGGAATGGTCCGAAGGTAAAGATTTATATATGGGAAGTCTTATTTTGGTCGCCGGAAAGGTTTCATGCGTTATCGGTATTGTACCTGAGTGCCGAAGGGGTCCGGGTCCACCAGGGGTCCACCTGCCCGGGGGCCACATGGGCTGTAGGGGTGCGCCTTGGCCTATATGGGCCAAGGGCACCAGCCCCAAGAGGCCCATGTGCCAAGGAGACTTGGGAGGGGAGAGTCCTAAGAGGGAAGGCACCTCCGAGGTGCCTTGGGAGGATGGACTCCTCCCCCTGGCCGCACTCCTTCCTTGGAGGAAGGGGCAAGGCTGCGCCTCCCCTTCTTGCACCTATATAAAGGGAGGGGAGGGAGGGCAGCCGCACCTGTAAGGCCCCGCACCTCCCTCTCCCTGCTACACCTCCTCCTCCTCCCGTAGTTGCTTAGCCGAAGCCTGCCGGAGTTCTCGCTGCATCCACGACCACGCCTGTCGTGCTGCTGGATCATCATCAACCTCTCCTTCCCTTGCTGGATCAAGAAGGAGGAGACGCCATCCGCTCCATACGTGTGTTGAACGCTGGAGGTGCCGTCCGCTCAGCACTAGGTCATCGGTGATCTGAATCACGGCGAGTACGACTCTATCATCCCCGTTCCATTGAACGCTTCCGCACGCGATCTACACGTGGTATGTAGATGCAATCACTCTCCCATGACACGTTGCTAGATGAACTCATAGATGGATCTTGGTGAAACCGTAGGAAAAAATTTAATTTTCTGCAACGTTCCCCAACAGGCCGAAGAGCAATTTTTGCACACCGGAATACCTCGACCTAGCCCCCTGCAAGAGGGAGCTGACAAAGTAAACCGGGTGCTACATCATCTTCTTCTTTGGCACCACTTCACTTGACCGCACGGGCATTGCCTTGGTGGCACCAGACTCTGCCGGGGGCCGTGCTTTGTCGGCGCCAGGCCCAGCCGAGGGAATCTTTGGCTTGCCATCTGCTGGTTCTGCCGCCATTACTGCCTCCTCGTCGACCTCCCTCTGTGCCACCAGTGCGGCGCTGACCACTTGATTCGTCGCCGCCAGATACATCAGCAACAACTCTTGTGGTTTAGGCGCAACAAGTATCGGTGTGGAGGAAAAGTATTTCTTCAGATCCTGCAGTGCTGCCTCGGCTTCTGGGGTCCACTCTATTGGGCCTGCCTTCTTCAAGATTTTGAAGAAGGGAAGGGCGCTCGGCGGACTTGGAGATGAATCGGCTCATGGCGGCAACGCAATAGGCGAGCCGACGCACATCCTTGATCCGCTTACGCCTCGATCTGCTCAATAGCCTTGATCTTGTCTGGGTTTGCCTCGATCCCGCGCTGCGACACAAAGAATCCGAGAAGCTTGCCGGACGGAACGCCGAAGACGCACTTCTCAGGGTTCAGCTTGTGGTTGATCTTGCGCGGTTTAGCAAATGTCTCTTCCAATTCTTGCACAAGAGTTGGCCCGTCCTTGGTTTTGACCACTATGTCATCCATGTAGGCCTCCATATTTCTATGGAGCTGAGGTTCAAAACCAATTTGGACTGCTCTTGCAAATGTTGCGCCAGCACTCTTCAACCCGAAAGGCATCCGTAAAAAGCAATACGTACCACATGGGATGATGAATGCTGTCTTCTCTTCATCCTCTCTAGTCATGAAGATTTGGTGCTAGCCTGAGTAGGTGTTGAGGATTGATAACAGATCACACCCGGCTGTGGAGTCAACAATTTGGTCGATGCGCGGCAACAGGAAGGGGTCCTTAGGACAAGCCTTATTAATATCTTTGTAATCAATACACAGCCTCCACTTTCCATTCGCTTTGCGCACCACTACAGGATTGGCCTACCACGTCGGGTGGAGCACCCCTCTGACCAAACCCGCCGCTTCCAATTTCCTGATCTCCTCTGTGATGAACTCCTGCCTTTCCAGAGCCTGCTTTCTGACCTTCTGCTTGACGCACTACTAGGAAAAACGCTACCAGTAGCGTTGGTTTTTTGCATACCATTAGCGTGGGTACCCGCGCTACTACTAAGACGCTACAGCTAACTTTTAGCAGTAGCGCATTTTTTACCCCTCAAGGCCATAGTTAAAGTTAGTAGTAGCGAAAAGGTACACACGCTACCACTATTCAGCACCTACGCTACTACTATCTAAGTACGAGTATCGCCCCACTTACACCTACGCTACTACTATCCAAGTACTAGTAGCCCCCCAATTTTTCACCCACGCTAAAACTAACTAACTAGAAATTAAAAAAACAAAAAGTCATATGCAGTACTCATGGATGGAAATCAAGACACGTCCAGTGTACATAAAAGTTCACAGAACCATCTTAGCACTTGCAGCATTCATGGATACAACATTGAACATCTCAGTTCGAGATCACGAGATCCCATTTAAGATCAGATGCAAACAACTAGACCACTTCTCTAGATATATCTACCAAGGCTCCGAGTTCAAACATCCATGGATCCGAACACTCCCTCCCGCCGGACGGTGACGTCGAGGTCCTCCACCTCGGCGACCTCTGGTGTCGCAATGACCTTGATGATCATATGTGCGGCGCGGTCGCCAGGCTTCATGATAAAGTCCGCCTCCGAGTGGTTGAAGAGCACGACGCCCACCAGGCCGCAGTAGTCCACATCAATCACCCCTACGCCCACTTCGAAAAGTGAAAATTTGTTAGTTGGCGTCCGCATCCAAATCCAATAGGGTATTTTCTTTATTTTTAGCACATGCACATGAATCAATAGTAATGCCTAATAACAAGAAAAAATAACCATGAATCCCAAAAAAATATCATTCTCTGGGCCAGGTTGATAGTTTCGAGGCATGGGAAAGGATAATATTGGTAAAAGTCTTCATTAACTAGAACAAAGTACTATAATGCATATGAGTAATCATAAGGCAATCTATAAAAGAGAGAACAATTATGGAAAAATATTTAGGATCAAGAGCTCAATACAAACATTAGAACCTCAAAATGTAAGTTAAACTATTTTTTACTAACCACGACCAGAGTACATAACATGATATAGTGTTCAACTGTAGCAAGTAGAAACTACCTAAGCAGAAGTATCAATAGCATACGTGGAATACACAAATCAGATACTACAGTTGTGTGATCACATCATTGTTCAGCTCACCAACTATGACAATGTAAGGTAATCATGGTGATGCTCCACAGTTGTAAATAACGTAAGATTGTCCTTAACGTGAGCAACTTGTGTGAGTGATATGCCCATTGAAATCGGGAACTAATGCAGGGTGATTCAGAGAGGTATGAAGAGGCAAAAAGTAGTTACAGTAGTCCTGTCACAGAAAGGAGTATAAAAGTACTTGACATGTTTTGGCACCGAAGCAACACTGTCACTCGTTCATTTGGTGATTAATCCACAAACAGAAAATGAAAGTTCCAAGGAAATACAGTAAACATATGTCATCAGGATTACACACCTATAATTGCACAAATGATTTAGGGTAATTCAATGTAGAAATATCCGGCAAAAAAAATTGCATGGTAGCAAAAAAATCATTCAGTATTGAGATCGAGCATATAGAGAGGGTGAGTGTATATTACCAGTCTGCTAGCTGCAAGTCAATTAAGAAAATAAAAAGGTACCACTTGATAACCCATAGAGGTTTGCACCTGATACATTGGAATAAAAAAAACTGCTATGTTTTGTACTTTACAGAAAATAAAAGACAATATGAGGAGATGACCCTTTAAATGCAGAATATAAACAGTACTTTAAATCGTTTTGACCTCTGCACCATATATGATTGCATGCAATAAAATTGATAAGTATTGCATTAGTAACCACCTAAGGTGCAGAACAAAGTTCCGAATAATAAGATCAGATTGACTCACAATCATGTTCTGGCATAACTCCCGAACTCGCTCGTGCAATCTGAATAATTTAACACATGGGTAAATGTCAGGTAGATCTACTCTAGACAGATTATTAGAACTAAGCTATCAGCTGATAAAACTGCAGGAGGCAAGTATTCTCACCTGAGTGGATTAGTGTTGCGTGTGAGGGCAAGCAGCTAGCTTGATATTTAGCCATGGATGCATAGTGTTCGCCTAGTCGACGCCGAGTAATTTCCGGGGACGACGACGGCAACGAACAATGACGACAACGACGATCACAATGACAAATCGACGATGATGACCACGACAGTTGCAACACATAGAAACACACTCCGTGCATGCATTAATCTGTACATGTTTGTCGGTCATTCATCCATGCATGTATGCCCCTGATTTAAAGCAAGAGGGATAGATGTAGTCAATCTTACAAATCCTTGATCTTCCAAACAAAAATACAAATAAGCCAAATCGGGGCTGTAAATTAATTCTAACTCATCACTCCATCAATGTCACTGGGTAAATTTCATTGGGCCAGTGACCGTGACGGTGGAACCATAGCAAGGTGACAGTGGAGAGTATTAGTGGAGCCATGGCGAGATGACGGTAGCGAGAAGATCAACCGGTGAAGCCATGGCGATGTGGTCACTTGTGCATGCTGGGCAAGGAGAGGCGGTATCTTAAGAATGTAGGATTTAAGGAATTAGCCTATTTCATCCTATCCAAAAGCAGTCCAACCGAAAAACTGACTGAAACTGTAATTAGGTGGATACACAAAAGTAATTAGGTGGATTAGTAGTAGAAGAAGCGACCTAGGTAGTACCCAAGTGAGATGCTAGTAAATTACTTGTGCATATGGGTGAGACAAGAGAAGAGGTAGTAGTTCTCTCTACTCTGTGGTTCGGCTGGGTAGAGAGGGAATTATGGGCTTGTTTAATGAATAAATTAACAGTCAATCCATGGACTATTACCGGCTGCAAGATAGCACTAGTCTTATACTCCAGCATGAAGAATATAATATGCAGGCAAACTCGGTGCTAATAGAATATAGCAACAGTGAGTAGTATGTACAATTAACAAAGAGAGAAGAGGATCTGCTCTGCTCTGCTTTTGTGCCTTGGGAACAGTAATTAACAGAACATGAATGTGTGAAGAAGAGTAGGAGCCTTACATAGGTACGGGACGTGCGGGTTGCTGGCCTCGACCTCACATGGCGATGCTGGAGGATGGGGGCGATCTCAACGAGCGAGGAGGGACCACTTTGCTGTCGAAGACGGACTCGCCAAGGTTGCTCATGCGGTCATGCGGCGCAGGATCCTCCTGCCGCCAGACGCCGGGGTGGAGGACGCTGTGCCCGAGGGCTCCCCGCCGCCGCCGGTGACGTATCCCGCAAGCTCTGGCCTCGCCATCGCCTATTGTGGTGGATTCCGGCAAGAACAAGGGAGGCGCCCGAAACCCTAGCCGCGGGCAAAGGTGCCGGCTTTAGGCACGGATCTGGATGGAGGGGACGGAGGGGCGGAGCTTGAGGATCTTGGGGGCGTGTGGTGCTGGCCGAGCTCACGGAACCGGCCAGCGTGGGTGGCGGCGGCGGCGAGGAGATCGTGGGGAGAGGAGATCGACCACGGGGAGGGGTGAGGTTCGCGAGAGAGAGTTTTTTTTGGGAGATTCGTGAGAGAGTTTGGTGGGGTCGACCGGGGGGAGGGTGTGGAGCGGTGGTGGACACGCTCAGTAGTAGCGTGGGGTATCTCACCTCGCTATAGCTATTCGCGTACTAGTAGCGCAGGTTTTGCCACCATGCCACTACTATGCCCTCGTTCGTGAAGATATTTATTAATAAGCGTGTTTTTTCGCCATGCGGTACTAGTAAATATTTAGCAGTAGCGTGGTGTTAATGTGGCACGCTACTAGTAATTAGCAGTAGCGTGGGTCAAAATAGCGCGCTACTGGTAAGCGTCTATCTATAAGCTATTTCCTAGTAGTGACGGGCCGCGCGTGGGGGCAGACAGCTAGGTGGTGCTCAATCACCTCCCTGGGAAAACCGGGGATGTCGGACGCTTGCCATGCAAACACGCCGACATTTGCCCGCAAGAAGGTGAGAGCGCGCTTTCCCTATTTGTCACGGCCGAGGGTGGAGCTTATGACGAAGGCCCCTCCTGCGCTATCTTCCCCTGCAGGCACCTTCTTGGTTCACGGCTGGCTCGGCTCGATCTCTTACTCTTGTCGGTAGAGCTCTTCTGGCACGCCCTCAACGGTAGCACAACACCGAGGAGGTGCGCTTGCCGGAGTGGGTGCGAGAGGTCTTGCTGGCTCTTCTTCCTCCCCGGCCTTGAGCAGCAGGAGCAGGTGCCTTGACGGCAGCTGCTGCAATCGCTTCCCAGAGTTGGTAGGCGCAGATCGGCCACCTTCTTTGTCGGAGGGGACGGAGATGATGGTCAATGGCCCGGCATCTTTAGCATGTCGTAGGCATAGTGTGTGACGCCGCCACGAACTTGGCTAGTGCCGGGCGGCCGAGGATCCCGTTGTAGGGCAAGGGGATTTCGGCCACGTCGAAGACGATCCTCTCTGTCCTATAGTTCAACTCTCCTCCAAATGTCACGGGCAGTGTGACCTTTCCCTTCGCCTGGCTCCTCCCCGGATTGACCCCTTGAAACGTGCCCGTTTCCTCGAGGTCTCCAGCAGGGATTTGCAACCTTTTGATCACGACATGCAAGATCAGGTTCAGGCGGCCCCGCCGTCAACCAACATCTTGTTCACCCTGAGGTTGCATATTGTTGGCGAGACCAACAATGGCGAACACCCGACCGCGGTAGTGCGGTCAGGGTGGTCCTCGGCGTCAAAGATGAGGGGCGTGCTGGACCACTTCAAGGGCGTCGAGCCGCCGAACGACGACTTTTGCTGGCTGTAATCTCACGCCGCCCACCGCTTGAGCTGGTGGTGAGAGGTATGCAGCGAGGCGCCGCCATCGACGCACATGGCCTCCAGAGCCTTCGGAATCCTTGCTCACCAGACTCGTGGTCCTCGTCGTGATCGTCGTCGTCTTGTTTCTTGTAGCGGCCCCGGGCGGGCCTCTCTTGCTGGTTGTCCTTGCCGGGGCGGCCTCCTTGGCCGCCACGCTTCTTGCCGATCCCTCAACACCGTCCTGGTCCTTCTCCTTGTCCCGCCTTACGTACTCAGCCTTTTGCTTCTCAGCAAGCAGCTCGACTTGTCGGTAGTTCTGGAGGTTGTGGCCCTTGGTGCGGTGGATCTTGTAGTATTGCTTGCCGGAGCTTCCTTGCTTGTCGGTAGCCGCTAGGGCCCGGCAGGCGGCGCACCCGGCAATCTCCTTGCCGGGGCGTCACGCTTGACCTTCTTGCTTCGCAACGGTATCGTCAGATCCCTCAACGGCAAGCACGGCCTTGCCTTTGCGTTTCCTGTTGCGATGCCAGCTCTTCTTCGTCGGGGTGGCGGCGTCTTCATCGGTAGAGTCGGTTGCCGGGCCGGCGTCTTCGCCGCACGGGCGCACCTATCGGCCAGGACGTAGAGCTCGTCCACGTCCTTAACCTTGGTCATCGCCAGCTCCTCGCGCATCTTGCGATTGCGCGACGCTCGTGGAACGCGCTTAATCACAATGGCGGGATGAATGTCGGGGATGTTGTACCGCACCGGTGAATCTCTCGGATGTACTTGTGCAGGGTCTCCTTCCTTCCGGGAATGATATGAAGATCATCGCCTGGCCATGAGCTTGGTGGCCTTCGTGAAGGCTCCAACGAACTCATGGCATAGATCAGACGAAGAAGAAATGGAATCCATCGGCAAGTGCATCAACCAAGACATCACATTGAGCTTGAGCGCCAGCTGTATATAGTTGGCAAGAACATTGTCGTCGCGAGCCCTAGCGGCCTGCATCGCGATGATGTAGATGCTAAGGAACTCGGACGGATGGGTCTTGCCAGTGTACTTCTCGCCGACGTCGGGCTTGAACGTGCGGTGGGACGGCCACCGAACTGCTCGCCTCACGGGTAAAAGCCGGGCAGCACACCTCGTAGGTATGCCGGGGCCCCGGCACGGGTGGTCCATAGCGGGTCCCGCCCGCTTGTCCGACCGGGCGCGCTAAGCTGCCGGGCGCCGACGGTGGGAGCCTGAAAGCGTCTTCGTGAGCTTCGCCCCGGCGACCTGGCACTGGTCGCAGAGTGTCCGCTGGTCGGAAGACGCTATGGAGATGTTATCTGGCGCCGCCTCGACGGGCCGACGCCATTGCGTCGGTAGCGAGGAGGACGAGTGCACCGTGGCTGCAGCTCCTCGGTCCTCCCAAAGGCCGAGATCTGGTGGCTCGGTGGGCGCCACCCGAGGGCCCCGCGGTCGCAGATCGCTCTTTGTTGGCGATGGCGACGCGTTCGGATGGTGGCCTCCACTCGCCGAAGCTTCTCCCGCAGGAGGGAAATCGAGCAGCGCTGCGCGCCAAAGCTTCTGGCGGCGTGGGCGGCAGCGACAGCTGCGTGGATCGCGGCGCGCTTTGACTTCTAACTACGTTAGAAGGAGCTCCGTCACGACCTAGCGGCTGCGTGCCATTTTTGTCAGTGCTTCGGCGAGCGTGTTGAACACCTTCATCTTGCTGATGGCGCACAGGGCTCTTCCCACGGTGGTGCCCAGGGTCACCAACGTGGTGACACTGTTCGGCGCGCACACCATGGGAAGAACGCACGGTGGTCGCCGTGTATGCGTCCTCGAAGTCGCCAAGGCCGCCGGAGTCGGCACAACGACACTTCGGCGGGCCTCAAGCGCCGCTATGGGGTCCCAGCTTCCGTCTTTTGATCCGCGACTTCGACGTAACGACGACGACGCATTTAACGACGCCGCCGCCAGTTCGATTGCTCGGGCGATGTTTGGTGCTCGCGGGCCGCGGCCCAGGTCCTGTCTGCGACTGGTCCGCTGCTCGTCCGCACCGGCGCGGGCCGTTCGGCTCCCAACGAGCCGATCGCCGTGGCCGTCTTCTTCTTAGGGGCCATGGCAACGAAGAACTGCTAGGCTAACTACCAGACCAGATTCTCGCAATTGCGCCCCCTACCTGGCGCGCCAAAGATGTCGGTGTGGAACGACACCTATGGGATCACAAGAATCGCTACTAGGGTTGCCGGTGCACAGGGTTGCGAGGAGAGCAGGGCTAGTAGACAGCACAAGGATCGCTACCCAGGTTCGGGCCGCGAGGATGCGTGAAACCCTAGTCCCGCTTTGGTGGGTGTATTTCGAGAGTTCTTGAGCTCTCGAACCAGCTGTGTCAGCTGTGGTTCCAAAAAGTCAATCCTTCCCAGGTATGTCATGGGCCTCCTTTATAGTTGAAAGGGGTTGCCATAGTGACACATGTGAGGTGGAAGGCGACAAAGGCCTTGAGCTTATCACTCGTATTCTGTGACAAGACGCATTAAATTGTGAGCTTAGGTGTCCCTTGCTTTATTGGCGGCGGGCGAGGCTCCGCCCCGTCTGTCACACTCCTCCTTGCTCGACACGCGCTCTGGCCAGCGGCGCGCAAGGGCGCCATGTAGGCAGACAGGCAGCTGAGGTGGCGCAGTGGTGGAGTCTTCATGAAGATCTGCATGCCGCCACGCAGGCGCTTGACGAGTTGGCCTGGGAGCTGCATGTTGACACGCAGGTGCCCGCCCAGCTGGTTGGGCTGGCAGCTGCAGGTGAACGGCGGTGGAAGCTTGGGTGGCTTGGACTGGCGGCAGTGGCCTCTGCTGGCATCCTTGGTGAGGGCCTTGCCGGGTGGCCCGCCGTATGCTGTTGCTGCCCCCGACAAGAGCCTTGCTGGGTTCGTGGCCTTCCTCGGCAAGGATCTTGCCAAGGATCGCTGCCTTCTAATCCTCATCTCATCTTGGATATGTCTTCACAAAGATCTGCATGCCACCACAAGGGTGCCTTCAGCCTGGCCCCACGCGGATGATGGCGTTGGGACCGTGGGCTCAAGGGTGGCTTTTCACTGTTGGTGTGGGCGAAGGCCTTGCCCCAAGAAGGGTCTTCCGGGGAAACCTGCTTCGCCCCTCTGCTCTTTGTGGTCTTGGCCTTGACGTTGCTTTGATTGTCTTGGGCTTCGGCCTTACCTTGGCTCACCTCCCCTGTTCTGCTTGGTGTGGTCGTGGGCGCGGCTCTGACTGCCCGTGCATAGGTAAAGGGTTACAAAAGCGCGCCCCTCTTTTTGTACACCGACAAAATAGAAACTGGCAGTGGGCACTGGATCAATGGGTTAGTCCAATAAATCATATAAAAAGTTGCTAAAATTATGTAAAAGTTGTATAATATTGGCATGAAGCAAATAAAAAATTATAGATACGACGGAGGCGTATCATTATGCTTGTTCCTTTGCATCCAGTTGGTTACATGCTTACTTGGTAGAGTTCTTGCTATGTGCTTGCATGGTAGTTATTTACGATGCTAGTAGTCATGCTATGATCATGTGTAATGTTATGCTTATGCTCGTGGGTATGCCATGCTCGTTTGGTTTAATGCTTCATTGTGGTTATGCTCGATGATTATGTTGCACCTCCATGCTTATGTTGATATCATGCTCGTGCATTATAGTTGCATCATATTTTATTATGGCTCAGCTCATTGCATTCAAGTTTAACCGGATAATAATGAACTTGAACAACTATTGGCTGTGTCATGGTGCCACCAAATCGAGCTGACCAGTGCAACGACATTTTCCTTTTATGGGAAGGCCCTATTGCGGTCTATTATCATGCCTCTTGCCGATGCCTCCAATGAGGGAAGGTTATGGGCGCGCGCTACCCTGATCAGGTAGGCGGACATAAACCTTGTGTGCCCATTGTTGTTGTAAGGATCCTTGTCCCCGATTGGGACTGTTTATGTTTTGCCACGACGATGGCCGTTGGATGTCACGAGTTGACATCGGGGCCACCCAGGACTTAGCCCAAAGGGAAGTTTGTCGGAGTGGCTGGGAGAGTGTGATGGAAATAGATCGGTTTTGTCGGAATGCCCTTGGTGTACCCCGAATGTGAGCATGAGGCCATGGGTTCCGTGGTGTGGGTACAGTGTACTAACCTCTGCAGAGTGTGTGTTTAAATATATCGATAGCCACATCCGCGGATATGGGCCAAGTTCGTAGTCGGTCACACTATGAGCTAACTATAATAACTTGCTTAATAATAACCCCGGTTTGATGACGAGAAAGAGATTGGTTGTGATCAAGAGTGTTTGACACGAGAAAAATCTTATTAGCACTCCATATGAAGGGAATAGAAGGAGTATGAATTTCTCTCATGCGCCGGGGAAAAAGAAAAATGAGGGCGTGCCAGTGTACCATAGTACACAAAGAACAGTGATACGGGAAACAAGTATTTCATTTATCTCTTTGGATGAACAAAATTACAAGATCCCATAAAAATGGTTGCGCTCCGTGGCCAACTAGCGCGGCCTGCCTGACTATGGCAATGTGCGGTCTCCTAGTTCCCGGGGCCTCGAAAAGCTCCCTGTTAATTACTCCCGCAGGTTGCTCCGCGAGATACCTCCGATTAAGCCGTGTGGTCATCTTCGTCGTCTTTGCTTCGCGTTCTCCATGCATGATGATTATGTTGTGTGTGTGTTGTGGGCGGCGGCAAAGCCCGTGTCCTCGTCGGTACACGTGCCGCTCAAAACATGGCTCTATGCTGGCCACATTCGCTCTCGCCGTCGCGCCTCGTCGGTCTTGACAACGTTGATGTAGTCGGTGTTGAAGTTGCATGGGTCCTGCTCTACTCGGACTTCTTGACGATGTAGCGGTTTCGTCGGGATACGCAAGGTGTTCGCCTCCCAGGAGTATTCTTATGGAGACCGGCGTCGGTGTAAAACCAACGCACGCTCGCATCGGCATGGTCGGTGTGGTTGGCGACTCGTCTCGGCTAGACGCCGAGTTTACGGCGGTCCGCCAAGACAAGCGCGCCACCACGGGCCTACAATAAGAGGTTGGTGAAGTTGCATCGCCTTCCAGCCATCGCGCCTCATGTTCACGGGCTCTGGGACATGGACAACGCCATGTGGTGGTGCCTTGTATCTCGGCTAGACGCTGAGTTTATGTCAATCCGCGAAGACAAGAGCTCGGCCTCACTGCGCCGTGGTAAGATCTTGGTGAAGTTGCATCACCTTCCCACCGTCGGGCCTAGTTATCATGGACTCTGGGTTGCGAATGGCATCGTGCGGCACCGTCTTCTCCTCCGGGTCACGGACAACACCGTGTAGCGCCATCTTATTCCCCGTGTTGCGGGCTTCATGATGCGGCCATCACCAGGGTGTGCGTTGTCTTCATGGCTCCAGGTCGCGGGCTCCGTCTTGAAGAGGTAGACATCGGTGGTGTCGTTCCGCGAGCTCCACGCCTCCGTCCTCCGTGACACCAGCTTGATGTTGACGTTGTTGGCGTCCTCCTTGCAAGCTCCATGCCACGATCCTCCGCGGCACCGCATTGATGATGTTGGTGACGGGCGTCATCTTGGCGAGTTCCTTGCCACCATCCACCCTGGCACGGTGGTGGCATCCTCGGGAGCTCCACGCATTCGTCCTCCATGGTACCGACTTGATGAAGAAAACGAGGGGGCGTCGTCCTAGCGAGCTCCATGTCACCATCCTCCGCCGCACGCGGCGGCATCCCTGCGAGCTCCACGCCTTCGGGCTCTAGCTTGACGAAGTAGATGTCGGCGGCATCCCCAACGGGCGCCACGCCTCCGTCCTCTAGCTCCAGCATGACGAAGTAGATGGCAGGCATCCTCCTTGTGAGCTCCCTGTCACGATCCTTGCAACACCTGCGTTGATGATGTTGATGATGGGCCTGGCGGTGTTGATGTAGTTACTGATCCGACGTCGTCGTCCACCGCGTGCCTTGTATCTAGTACGAGAAGAGTGCTGCATCGTCCGTGGCCGCATCCGTCGGGTGTGTCGTCATCCGCCGCATCCGTCGGGTGTGTCGTCATCCGCCGCCTCCATTGCACCGGGTACAAGAAGAGTGCCGCATCATCCGCGGCCACCTCTGTTGGGCGCTGCTGCCGACCGCCTTCGGCAACACCAAGTAGGGAAGAGCGCCTCTTTGTTCGCGGCCACCTCCATTGGGCGCTGCTGCCCACCGCCTAAACTTCTCCTACGAGAAGAGCGCCTCATCGTTCGCACCCGCCTCCGTTGAGCACGTCATCTGCCGCCTCCATAGCACCGGGTACGAGAAGAGCGCAGCATCATCCGCGGCCACCTCCGTTGGGCGCGTTGTGCACCGCCTCCATTGCACTAGGTACGAGAAGAGCGCCGCATCGTCCACGGTCTTTCCCATTGGGCGGGTCGTCCGCCTCCTCCGTTGCACCTGGTACATGAAAAACAAAAAAAACATACGTACCATAGAGAAAGAAGAGGACGTGCTAGCCGTTGCACATATCTCCCGAGTGCACAGACATTATTTTGGCAACATACTCAGCTCCATGACGTGTCACTAGGATGATAGCGTCCCGGCGCACCACCATGCACGCCGGTGATTGATGGAACTGTACACTGGGGACCTGTACGCCAATAACCCGTCCGCCATGATGGATGCTTCATCTCGGGCTACATCAACGTGAGCTCCGGTTGTGCCACGCCGCTTCCTCTGGGACACCGACCCTGTCCAATGCGATCAGAACGCCATGGACTGTACACCGGAGAGGCCTGTTCGCCATGGCCTTGTCTCGGGCTACGCCGTCGGGAGCTCCGGTTCTGCCACGCTGTCTCCTCCGGGACACTAGACCTGTTCAACGGGATCGGGACGCCATGGACCTGTACACTAGTGACATATGTGCGCCATGGATTTGTCTCGGGCTACACAATCGTGAACTCCGTGCCACCATGAGTCATCGCTAACTGGAAGCAAGGCACGAGACCTGTTCGGGGCGCCATGGACTTGTCTCGCGTGACCTGTTCGCCATGGACTTGACTCGGGCTACGCCGTCGCGAGTTCCGGTTCTGCCACATCGTCTCTTCGTGGAAGCAAGACTGCCGACCTGTTCGCCGTGATTGGCACGCCAAAGTCTTATGCACCGGAGAGACCTGTTCGCCATGGACATGACTCGGGCTATGTCATTGCGAGCCCCAGTTCCACCACGCCGTCTCCTCCTGGAAGCAAGACCGCCGACCTGTTCGCCGCGATCGGGACACCAAAGACTTGTGCACCGAAGAGACCTGTTCGCCATGGACTTGACTTGGGCTACGTCATCGCGAGCTCCGGTTCCATCATGCCGTCTCTTCCTGGAAGCAAGATCGACGACCTGTTCGCCGCGATCGGGACGTCAAAGAATTGTGCACCGGAGAGACCTGTTCGTCGATGACCCGTGCGTCGCAACCTGTACACCGTGTCCTGTTCGCCGAGGACATGTAGGCCGCCATGATAGATACCCAGAGCTAGCACTTGGGCTACATCTTCGTGCTCCAGCTGCCTCCGAGTATCTCCAACAGGAGCGTGATGCCTGGCTTGTCGTAGTCAATCTCCGGTGGTGTTGGTGTTGTTAGGTCTAGGTGTAGTCTTCTGGACCGGCAAAGTAGTCTCCGCGGTGGTCGATGTGTGGACAGCTCCTTCTTGTTCTAGAATGCATCCGTGTGTGCGAGGGCGCCGCCGCACTCCCCTGGAATCCTAGGCTTCTCTCTGACGGCTGCGTGGTCTGCTGCCTCTGGGTGCTGGATGACTACGTACATCCTAGTCCGCCACGGGGCAATCTCCTTTTCTGCGTGATTTCTCTTCGGTTGCGTGTATCACCGCCATGGGCGCGTCTTCTGTGATCGGCACGTCGTCCCTGGGCACCGGATACATGGCGACCTCGTCTTCAACCCATCCGGTGCATGCGCTCCATCGCTGTTACCTCGGATATATATCTGGTGGTGTTGTATTTGCTGTGCCATTGGCTGCGTGGGTTCTCGGCTGGGACGCGTGCGTTGGTCTCGTGATCCTACGTGCCTCCCACATGCAACCTGATAAAACAATAAGACAAAGAAATAAAACATAGTTGATGCCTCCTGCGTGCATCGGGGGCCTTCATCTCGGCCACTGCTTCTGATCGGCTGCGGCATCTCCCACCTATCTTCGTCGATGACGCTGCCGATAGGGGCGCATCCTCGACGCTGCTGCCGGGGCGCGTCACCAGGTTCTGGTCTTGGCCTGGGATGTGCGTGGCTTGCTCTTGCCTGGGTCTCTCCTCTTGCGTGAATTGTTCTTCATCCGGCTGCGCTGGCGCCGCCGTCGGCGTGTCCTTTGATCTCCTCTACGCTGCCTCCAGGGGCGCGTAGCTGCGTGGGTTTCGCCTGTTGCGTTCCTGCCTGGTCTACTCCTCCTGCCCCTTACCGTGAGGCTCACCTAGCTTTATATAGGCTGGCCGGGTGGATTGGATGGATGGCAATGCGTAGTGCAATGACGATTTCTTTCCTTCTATCATTTTTCTTTGCGTCCAAGTCTGTACTAAGAAAAGGAAATAAATTGATGCGCTTTAATGCTTGCCGATTTGTAGACTTCCTACCCTGACGGTGCTGGCTTTTGCCCTTTCCATATATATACGTATGTCAGCTAGCTCACACAGCAATCCAGCTCGTAGTCAATGTTCCTGTTTATGGAAGGCAAAACAAAGATACGTAGTGCATGCATGTTGGTTAGCTAGGTATATAACGGGTATTTAGAGAAGTATACACACGCACTTGCCGGCCGGCCGTAAATACTCGAATACATATTTGTATGAGCACTATGTACGTGCATGCACTGGGATAGTTTTAATTGGCCGGTCATCAGCCCATTAAAAATTACATTGGTCCAGGAGTAGTTCATAAGCCCACAGACATGCAATATAGGTGCCATGTACTATAGCCGCGTACATGTGGGCACTTCTTGCTCAATGTGTACAACTAAAAATTATTGCTTCAAGTCATCATTTAGACAAAAAAGTTATTTTTTGAAATTATCCCCCCTCCTTATTTTTGTACTGTAGTGCAAAAATCTCATCGAACAAAGAGAGGATCACGGAGGTATCATGGATACCAAAGTTGGTTGATCTTTATGTGATTGAGAGAGGATCACGAAGATATCGTGGATACCGATGTGTTAGGGAACGCAGTATTTCAAAAAATTTACCTACGATCACGCAAGATCTATCTAGGAGATGCATAGCAACGAGATGGGAGAGTGTGTCCACGTACCCTCGTAGACCGAAAGAGGAAGCGTTTAGTAACGCGGTTGATGTAGTCAAACGTATTCGCGATCCAACAGATCCAAGCACCGAACATACGGCACCTCCGCATTCAGCACACGTTCAGCTCGATGACGTCCCTCGAGCTCTTGATCCAGTTGAGGACGAGGGAGAGTTCCGTCAGCACGACGGCATGGTGACGGTGATGATGAAGTTACCAGCGCAGGGCTTCGCCTAAGCACTACGACGATACGACAGATGTGTGTAACTTTGGAGGGGGGCACCACACATGGCTAAGAGAAGAATTGGTTTGTCTTTGGGGTGCCCCCTCCCACGTATATAAAGGGGGGGAGGAGGAGGAGGCCTGCCCTAGAGGGGGTGCGCCAAGGGGCGAGTCCTACTTGGACTCCTATTCCAAGTAGGATTTGGCCACCCCTCCTTCCTTCCACCGGAGAGGGAAAAGGGGAAGGGAGAGAGAGGGAGAAGGAAAGAGGGGGACCGGCCCCTTCCCCTAGTCCAATTAGGTTTGGGCAAGGGGGGAGCGGCGGCGCGCCCCTCTCACGTGGCCTCTCTCCTCTCCTCCAATAAGGCCCAATAGGCCTAATACTTCTCCCGGGGGGTTCCGGTAACCTACCGGTACTCCGGAAAAATGCCTGAATCACTCGGAACCATTCCGATGTCTTAATGCAACCTTCCAATATATGAATCTTTACCTCTCAACAATTCTGAGACTCTTCGTTACGTCCGTGATCTCATCCGGGACTACGAACAAACTTCAGTCATCAAATCACATAACTCATAATACAAATCGTCATCGAACGTTAAGCGTGTGGACCCTACGGGTTCGAGAACTTTGTAGACATGACCGAGACACATTTCCTGTCAATAACCAATAGCGGAACCTGGATGCTCATATTGGCTCTGATACGTCTCCAACGTATCTATAATTTTGATTGTTCCATGCTATTATATTATCTGTTTTGGATGTTTCATGGGCTTTAATAACCTTTTTATATTATTTTTGGGACTGACCTATTAACCGAAGGCCCAGTGCAAATTGCTGTTTTTTTTTGCCTATTTCAGTGTTCCGCAGAAAAGGAATATCAAATGGAATCCAAACGGAATGAAACCTTCGCGAGGATCTTTCTTGGAACAAACGCAACCCAGGAGACTTGGAGTGGAAGTCTGGAACTCCTGAGGAAGCCAGGAGGCAGGAGGGCGCACCCAGGGGGTGTAGGCGCGCCCCCACCCTCGTGGGCCCCTCGTGGCTCCACCGACCTACTTCTTTCGCCTATATATACTCTTATACTCTGAAAACATCCAGGGGAGCCACGAAACAACTTTTCCACCGCCGCAACCTTCTGTATCCGTGAGATCCCATCTTGGTGCTTTTTCCGGCGATTTGCCAGAGGTGGATTCAATCACGGAGGGCTTCTACATCAACACCATAGCCTCTCCGATGATGTGTGAGTACTTTACCACAGACCTTCGGGTCCATAGTTATTAGCTAGATGGCTTCTTCTCTCTCTTTGGATCTCAATACAAAGTTCTCCTCGATCTTCTTGGAGATCTATTCGATGTAATTCTATTCACGGTGTGTTTGCCGAGATCCGATGAATTGTGGGTTTATGATCAAGATTATCTATGAACAATATTTGATTCTTCTCTGAATTCTTATATGCATGATTTAATATCTTTGCAAGTCTCTTCGAATTATCAGTTTGGTTTGGCCTACAAGATTGATGTTTCTTGCAATGGGAGAAGTGCTTAGCTTTGGGTTCAATCTTGCGGTGCTCGATCCAAGTGACGGAAAGGGAAACGACACATATTGTATTGTTGCGACCGAGGATAAAAAGACGGGGTTTATATCATATTGCTTGAGTTTATCCCTCTACATCATGTCATCTTTCCTAATGTGTTACTCTGTTCTTATGAACTTAATACTCTAGATACTTGCTGGATAGCAGTCGATGTGTGAAGTAATAGTAGTAGATGCAGAATCGTTTCGGTCTACTTGTCTCTGACGTGATGCCTATGTTCATGATCATGTCTAGATATTCTCATAACTATGCGCTTTTCTATCAATTGCTCGATAGTAATTTGTTCACCCGCTGTATATGCTATCCTGAGAGAAGCCACTAGTGAAACCTATGGCCCCCGGGTCTACTTTACATCATATAAGTTTCCAATCTATAATTCTAGTTAATTATTTTGCAATCTTTTCTTTTCCAATCTATACAATAAAAATACCAAAAATATTTATCTTATTATCTTTATAAGATCTCACTTTTCCAAGTGGATGTGAAGGGATTGACAACCCCTTTATCGCGTTGGTTGCAAGGTTCTTGATTGTTTGTGCAGGTACTAGGCGACTTGCGTGTAGTCTACTACTGCATTAATACCTTGGTTCTCAAAAACCGAGGGAAATACTTACGCTACTTTGCTGCATCACCCTTTCCTCTTCAAGGGAAAACCAACGCATCCTCAAGAGGTAGCAGGCTCCTACATATTCTACGAAGATCTTTATTCAAACCGCATAACGACATACATTGTTCCCTTTGTCATCGGTATGTTACTTCCGCGAGATTTGATCGTCGGTATCATCATACCTAGTTCAATGTCGTTACCGGCAAGTTTCTTTACTTGTTCCGTAATGCATCATCCCACAACTAACTCATTAGTCACATTGCTTGCAAGGCTTATAGTGATGAGCATTACCGAGAGGGCACAGAGATACCTCTCCAAAACATGAAGTGACAAATTCTAATCTCGATCAATGCCAACTCAACAAACACCATCGGAGACACCTGTAGAGCATCTTTATAATCACCCAGTTACATTGTGATGTTTGATAGCACACAAGGTGTTCCTCCAGTATTAGGGAGTTGCATAATCTCATAGTCAGAGGAACATGTATAAGTCATGATGAAAGCAATAGCAATAAAACTAAACGATCATTAAGGCTAAGCTAACGGATGGGTCTTGTCCATCACATCATTCGCTAATGATGTGACCCCGTTCATCAAATGACAACACATGTCTATGGTTAGGAAACTTAACCATCTTTGTTTAACGAGCTAGTCTGGTAGATGCATACTAGGGACACTCTGTTTGTATATGTATCCACACATGTACTAAGTTTCCGGTTAATACAATTCTAGCATGAATAATAAACATTTATCATGATATAAGGAAATGAAATAATAACTTCTATTATTGTCTCTAGGTCATATTTCCTTCAGTCTCCCACTTGCACTAGAGTCAATAATCTAGTTCACATCGTCATGTGATTTAACACCAATAGTTCACATCTTTATGTGATTAGTTCTCATCTCCATGTGACTAACACCCAAAGGGTTTACTAGAGTCAATAATCTAGTTCTGATCGCTATGTGATTAACACCCAAAGAGTACTAAGGCGTGATCATATTTTGCTTGTGAGAGAAGTTTACTCAACGGGTCTGCCACATTCGAAGCCATATGTATTTTTGCAAATTTCTATGTCTACAATGCTCAAGACTTTCAAGATGTATCTAGATCGAGACTCAGAGTCATCCAGATTGGTGTCAAATCTTATATCAACGTAACTCTTTACGACGAACTCTTTTATCACCTCCATAACCGAGAAATATTTCCTTAGTCATCTAAGGATAATTTTGACCGCTGTCCAGTGATCTACTCCTAGATCACTATTGTACCCTCTTGCCAAACTCATGGTGAGGTACACAATAGTTCTGGTACACAGCATAGCATACTTTATAGAGCCTATGACTGAGGCATAGAGAATGACTTCTCATTCTCTTTCTATTTTCTGCCGTGGTCGGGTTTTGAGTCTTTACTCAACTTCACACCTTGCAATACATAGGCAAGAATTTCTTCTTGACTGTTCCATTTTGAACTACTTCAAAAACTTTTCAAGGTATGTACTCATTGAAAAAACTTATCAAGCGTCTTGATCTATATCTATAGGTCTTGATGGTCAATATGTAAGCAGCTTCACCGAGGTCTTTCTTTGAAAAACTCCTTTCAAACACTCCTTTATGCTTTACAGAAACTTCTACATCATTTTTGATCAACAGTATGTCATTCACATATACTTATCAGAAAGGCTGTAGTCCTCCCACTCACTTTCTTGTAAATACAGGCTTCACCAAAATTCTGTATAAACCCATATGCTTTGATCACCTTATCAAAGCATATATTCCAACTCCGAGATGCTTGCACCAGTCCATAGATGGATCACTGGAGCTTGCACACTTTGTTAGCACCTTTAGGATTGACAAATCCTTCTTATTGCATCATATACAACTCTTCTTTAAGAAATACATTAAGGAATGTAATTTTTGACATCCATTTGCCAGATTTCATAAAATGTGGAAATTGCTTACATGATTCGGACAGACTTAAGCATCGCTACTAGTGAAAAAATCTCATCGTAGTCAACACCTTGAACTTGTCAAAAACCTTTTGCGACCATTCGAGCTTTGTAGATAGTAACACTACTATCAACGTCCGTCTTCCTCTTGAAGATCCATTTATTCTCAATGGCTTGCCGATCATTGTGCAAGTCAAGCAAAGTTCACACTTTGTTCTTCATACATGGATCCCATCTCAGATTTCATGGCCTCAAGCAATTTTGCGGAATCTGGGCTCATCATCGCTTCCTCATAGTTCACAGGTTCGTCATGGTCTACTAACTTGATTTCCAGAAAGGATTACTGAGGGAGTCCTGGACTAGGGGGTGTCCGGATAGCCGAACTATCATCTTTGGCTGGACTCCTGGACTATGAAGATACAAGATTGAAGACTTCGTCCCGTGTCCGGATGGGACTTTGCTTGGCGTAGAAGGCAAGCTTGGCGTCTGGATATGTGGATCTCCTACCATTGTAACCGACTCTGTAACCCTAACCCTATTCGTGTCTATATAAACAGAAGGGTTTTAGTCCGTAGTACGAACAACAATCATACCATAGGCTAGCTTCTAGGGTTTAGCCTCTCCGATCTCGTGGTAGATCTACTCTTGTACTACCCATATCATCAATATTAATCAAGCAGGAGTAGGGTTTTCCCTCCATCGGGAGGGCCCGAACCTGGGTAAAAACATCGTGTCCCTTGTCTCATGTTACCATGCGCCTAGACGCACAGTTCGGGACCCCCTACCCGAGATCGGCCGGTTTTGACACCGACATTGGTGCTTTCAATGAGAGTTCCTCTGTGTCGTCATCTATAGGCCTGATGGCTCCTTTGATCATCAACAACGACGTGGTCCAGGGTGAGACTTTTCTCCCCGGACAGATCTTCGTATTCGGCGGCTTTGCACTGCGGGCCAATTCACTTGGCCATCTGGAGCAGATCGAAAGCTACGCCCCTGGCCATCAGGTCAGATTTGTGTCCACTCCTGTTCAAGAAACGGCTCCCTTAAAGGGCATATATATGATAAATGAATGAACAGCCTGTCCGGTTACAGGACTACTTACTTGAGTATCTGGGCGATTGTAGCTTAGTCCTGCGTCCTCAGTCAAGTCCGGACACTTCTCTTGTGATCCGAAGAACAGTTTATACATCTCCACGGGCGTCGCGCCCATAAAATGTTGGAGAGCCCGTGGTCCCTCCGGATTAAACTCCAACAGACGGAGGGGCGACGCTTGCGAGGCGTATAGGCGCCGAATTAGCATAACTGCGCCCGCCACGACCAGATTGATCTCTCTTTCCGAGGTCTCGAATACGGCCCTGCAATGCAGGAACGCCCTAGACGGCCCCAGTCGAGCCCCTGGTTAACCCATGATGCCAGCCGCTGTGGTGGACCCGGCGGAAGGCGGGTGGCGCCACCCATTTGGTGCCCACAGGAGCGGTGATATAAAACCACTCCTGCTGCCACAAACCAAGCTCCTCCCGAAAAGAGCCCTTGGGCCACGGAGCATCAAGACTTGCTTATGACCGCCCCTCCAAGACTCGCTTGTTGCCCCTCGATCATCTTCGCTCCACCTTGAAGGTCTTGAGCCACAATCCAAAGTGAGGGGTAATATGGAGGAAGGCTTCAGACATCTGACAATGAATGACGAGATGTGGAGGATAGACTCGATTCAAGTCATGGAATTCCAGCCCATAATAAAACATGAGCCCTCAAGACAAAGGGATCCGTCGGAAACCTAAACCCGAAGGAAGTGAGACACGAACACCACGCTCTCGCCCGGGCTCGGAGTGGGAATGACCTGCCCGGAGCAGGCAGCCTATATGCGAAATCTCGCCGATTAGATACTGGCGCCTCTCAGCCTTAGCACGCCTTTCTTCCGTAATGGAGGAAGGCATCCACCGCCTTGCAGGTCGGAGCCGGACATCCTCGGAGGTCCGGGCGCTGAATCTGGAGCTTTGGGTGTTGGAACTCGGGCGAGGCGGATTCGATTGAGATTGAAAGAAAGGAGCGGGCCTTGGTCTCGTTATAAAGAGGTTGAATACCAAGAGCCCTCCCCGTGACCGTTCGGGACTCGCCTTCGATAGAGGAGGCGTGCCAACGGGCACGACTGGGTTACCCACGTCCGTATCGATGAGAATCCCGGAATAAGGGGGACACGATCTCTGCTTTGACAAGACGTGCCAAGGAAACCGCCTCGCTAAACGCGCTGAGGTGGTACAGTAAAAACGATTCGAATAAAAACTTGGCCGCGGCGTGATTACACGCTGCGGGATACGTCAGCAGATTGATTTTGTGTAAATATTATTCTCTCTACGGTTTTATGTGGAAATTATTTTGCAGAGCCGGACATTGTCCTTGTGTTCAAAATCTTCTATGACGTATTCGGAGGAGGAACCCGCCTTGCAATGCCGAAGACAATATGCGCGCCGGACTCGTCGTCATTGAAGCCTGGTTCAGGGGCTACTGAGGGAGTCCTGGACTAGGGGGTGTCCGGATAGCCGAACTATCATCTTTGGCCGGACTCCTGGACTATGAAGATACAAGATTGAAGACTTCATCCCGTGTCCGGATGGGACTTTCCTTGGCGTGGAAGGCAAGCTTGGCGTCTGATATGTGGATCTCCTACCATTGTAACCGACTGTGTAACCCTAACCCTATTCGGTGTCTATATAAACCGAAGGGTTTTAGTAACGTGAGGACTAACAACAATCATACCATAGGCTAGCTTCTAGGGTTTAGCCTCTCTGATCTCGTGGTAGATTTACTCTTGTACTACCCATATCATCAATATTAATCAAGCGTGAGTAGGGTTTTACCTCCATCGAGAGGGCCCGAACCTGGGTAAAAACATTGTGTCCCTTGTCTCCTGTTACCATCCGCCTAGACGCACAGTTCGGGACCCCCTACCCGAGATCCGCCGGTTTTGACACCGACAATTACCGTACTACTCTGGTGCGGACCATAGTCTGGTTGACCTACGAGGTTTGTTAGTCTGGTTGACCTACGAGGAATCACTGGAACTGATTTCTTTAATGAACTACTTTCCCATTCGGGAGAAGGTACAACTACCTCATCAGGTTCTACTTTCCTCCCACTCACTTCTTTCGAGAGAAACTCCTTCTCTAGAAAGGATCCATTCTCAGCAACAAAGATCTTGCCTTCGGATCTGTGATAGAAGGTGTACCCAACAGTTTCTTTTGGGTATCCTATGAAGACGCACTTCTCCGATTTGGGTTCGAGCTTATCATGTTGAAGACTTTTCACATAAGCATCGCAGTCCCAAACTTTAAGAAACTATAACTTAGGTTTCTTGGCAAACTACAGTTCATACGGTGTCATCTCAACGGATTAGATGGTGCCCTATTTAACGTGAAGCAGCCGTCTCTAATGCATAACCCCAAAACGATAATGGTAAATCAGTAAGAGACATCATAGATCGCACCTTATCTAATAAAGTACGGTCACGATGTTCGGACACACCATTACACTGTGGTGTTCCAGGTGCCGTGAGTTGTGAAACTATTCCACATTGTTTTAAATGAAGGCCAAACTCGTAACTCAAATATTCGCCTCTGCGATCAGATCGTAGAAATTTTATTTTCTTGTTACGATGATTCTCCATTTCACTATGAATTCTTTGAACTTTTCAAATGTTTCAGACTTGTGTTTCATTAAGTAGATATACTCATATCTTCTCAAATCATCTGTGAAGGTCAGAAAAAAACAATACCCGCCGCGAGCCTCAACACTCATCGGACTGCATACATCAGTATGTATTATTTCCAATAAGTCAGTTGCTTGCTCCATTTTTCCGGAGAACGGAGTCTTAGCCATCTTGCCCATGATGAATGGTTCGCAAGCATCAAGTGATTCCAAAAGCTCATGAGCATGGAGTTTCTTCATGCGCTTTACACCAATATGACCTAAACGGCAGTGCCACAAATAAGTTGCACTATCATTATTAACTTTGCATCTTTTGGCTTCAATATTATGAATATATGTATCACTATGATCGATATTCAATAAACCATTCACCTTGGGTGTATGACCACATAAGGTTTTATTCATGTAAGGAGAATAACAATTATTCTTTGACTTAAATGAATAACCGTGTTGCAATAAACATGATCCAATCATATTATGCTCAACGCAAAAACCAAATAACATTTATTTTAGGTTCAACACTAATGCTGAAGGTAATGGGAGTGTGCGATGGTGATCTTATCAACCTTGGAATCACTTCCAACACACATCGTCACCTCGCCCTTAGCTAGCCTTTGTTCATTTCGCAACTCCTGTTTCAAGTTACTAATCATAGCAACTGAACCAGTATCAAATACCAGGGGCTACTATGAACACTAGTAAAGTACACATCAATAACATGTATATCATATATACTTTTGTTGACTTTGTCATCCTTCTTATCCACCAAGTATTTGGGGCAGTTCCGCTTCCAGTGACCATTTCCTTTGCAGTAGAAGCACTCAGTTTCAGGTTTGGGTCTAGCTTTGGGCTTCTTCATGTGAGTGGCAACTTTCTTGTCATTCTTCTTGAAGTTCCCTGTCTTTCCCTTGCCCTTTTAATTGAAACTAGTGGTCTTGTCAACCATCAACACTTGATACTTTTCTTGATTTCTACCTTCGTCGATTTCAGCATCGCGAAGAGCTCGGGGAATCGTTTTCGTCATCCCTTGCATATTATAGTTCATCACGAAGTTCCAAAGAATTTGGTGATAGTGACTAGAGAACTCTGTCAATCACTATCTTATCAGGAAGATTAACTCCCACTTGATTCAAGCGATTGTAGTACTCAGACATTCCGAGCACATGCTCACTAGTTGAGCTATTCTCCTCCATCTTGTAGGAAAAATACTAGTCAGAGGTCTCACACCTATCGACTTGGGCATGAGTCTGAAATACCAAGTTCAGCTCTTGGAACATCTTATATGCTCCTTGTCGTTCAAAACGTTTTTGAAGTCCCGATTCTAAGCCGTAAAGCATGGAGCACTAAACTATCAAGTAGTCATCATACCGATCTTGCCAAACATTCATAACGTCTGCATCTGCTCCTGTAATAGGTCCGTCACCTAGCGGTGCATCAAGGACATAATTCTTCTATACAGCAATGAGGATAATCCTCAGATCACGGACCCAGTCCGCATCATTGCTACTATCGTCTTTCAACTTATTTTTCTCTAGGAACATATCAAAAATAAAATAGGGGAGCTAGCAAGCTATTGATCTACAACATAGATATGCAAAAACTATCAGGATTAAGTTCATGAAAAATTAAATTTCAATTAACCATATAACTTAATAACTCCCACTTAGATAGACATCCCTCTAGTCATCTAAATGATCATGTGATCCATATCAACTAAACCATGTCCGATCATCACATGAGATGGAGTAGTTTTCAATGGTGAACATCTCTAAGTTGATCATATCTACTATATGATTCACGTTCGACCTTTCGGTCTCGGTGTCCGAGGCCATATCTGCATATGCTAGGCTCGTCAAGTTTAACCCGAGTATTCTCGCACGTGAAAACTGGCTTGCACCCGTTGTATGTGAACATAGAGCTTATCACAGTCGATCATCACGTGGTGTCTTGGCACGAAGAACTGTAGCAATGGTGCATAATCAGGGAGAACACTTACACCTTGAAATTTAGTGAGGGATCATGGTACCGCTTAGTGATGAAGTAAAGCAATTACATGGCCATTGCATTTCATACAATAAAGCGACAACCATAAGGCTCCATCCAGTCGCCGATAACTTTTACAAAACATGATCATCTCATACAACAATTTATATCTCATCACATCTTGACCATATCACATCACAACATTCCCGGAAAATACAAGTTAGACGTCCTCTACTTTATTGTTGCAAGTTTTACATGGCTGCTACGGGCTTCTAGCAAGAACCGTTCTTACCTATGCATCAAAACCATAACAGTTTTTCATCAAGTGTGCTGTTTTAACCTTAAACAAGGACCAGCCGTATTCAAACTTGATTCAACAAAAGTTGGAGAAACTGACACCCGCCAGCCACCTATGTGCAAAGCACGTCGGTAGAACCAGTGTCATGAACGCTGTCATGTAATGTCGATCTAGGCCACTTCATCCAACAATACCGTTGAATCAAAGTAAGACGTTGGTGGTAAGCAGTATTACTATTATCACCCACAACTCTTTGTGTTCTACTCGTGCATATAACATCTACCCATAGACCTGGCTCGGATGCCATTATTAGGGAATGCAGTATTTCAAAAAATTTACCTACGATCACGCAAGATCTATCTAGGAGATGCATAGCAATGATACGGGAGAGTGTGTCCACGTACCCTTGTAGACCAAAAGCGGAAGCGTTTAGTAACGTGGTTGATGTAGTCGAACGTCTTCAAGATCCAACCGATCCAAGCACCGAACGTACGACACCTCCGCGTTCAGCACACGTTCAGATCGATGACGTCCCTCGAGCTCTTGATCCAGTTGAGGACGAGGGAGAGTTCCATCAGCACGACGGCGTGGTGGCGGTGATGACGAAGTTACCGGCACAGGGCTTTGCCTAAGCACTACGACAATATGACCGAGGTGTGTAACTGTGGAGGGGGCACCGCACACGGCTAAGAGAAGACTTGGTGTGTCTTTGGGGTGCCCCCTCCCACGTATATAAAGGGGGGAGGAGGAGGAGGCCGGCCCTAGAGGGGGTGCGCCAAGGGGGGAGTCCTACTTGGACTCCTAGTCGAATTCGTCCCCCCCTCCTTCTTTCCACCGGTATGATAGAGAGTCTCCTATGTTGTCACTTTCATATACTAGTGGGAATTTTTCATTATAGAACTTGGCTTGTATATTCCCATAATGGGCTTCCTCAAGATGCCCTAGGTCTTCGTGAGGAAGCAAGTTGGATGCACACCCACTTTGTTTCTTTTGTTGAGCTTTCATACATTTATAGCTCTAGTGCATCCGCTGCATGGCAATCCCTACTCCTCGCATTGCGATCAATTGATGGGCATCTCCATAGCCGTTGATTAGCCGCATCAATGTGAGACATTCTACCTTTTTGTCTTCTCCACACAACCTCCATCATCATATTCTATTCCACCCATAGTGCTATGTCCATGGCTCACGCTCATATATTGCGTGAAAGTTAAAAAAGTTTGAGAATACTAAAGTATGAAACAATTGCTTGGCTTGTCATCGGGGTTGTCCATGACGAGAGCATTTTGTGTGATGAAAATGAAGCATGGCCAAACTATATGATTTTGTAGGGATGAGCTTTCTTTGGCTATGTTATTTTGAGAAGACATAATTGCTTAGTTAGTATGCTTGAAGTATTATTATTTTTATGTCAATATTAAACTTTGTCTTGAATCTTTCGGATCTGAACATTCATGCCACAATAAAGGAAATTACATTGAAAATTATGTAGGTAGCATTCCACGTCAAAAATTCTGTTTTTTATCATTTACCTACTCGAGGACGAGCAGGAATTAAGCTTGGGGATGCTGATACGTCTCCAATGTATCTATAATTTTTTATTGTTCCATGCTATTATATTATCCATCTAGGATGTTTTATATGCATTTATATGCTATTTTATATGATTTTGGGGACTAATCTATTAACCTAGAGCCCAGTGCCAGTTTCTGTTTTTTCCTTGTTTTTGTGTATCGCAGAAAAGGAAAAACCAAACGGAGTCCAATTGACCTGAAATTTCACGGAGATTGTTTTTGGACCAGAAGAAGCCCACGGAGTATCGGAGATGGACCAGAAGAGTCCCGAGGCACCCACGAGGGTGGGGGCATGCCCTACCTCCCTGGGCGCGCCCCCTACCTCGTGGCCACCCCGGAGAGCCCCCTAACTTGTTCCCGACGCCAAAAATCCCTATAAGTATAGAAACCCTAGAAAAGAAACCTAGATCGAGAGTTCCGCTGCCATAAGCCTCTGTAGCCACCAAAAACCAATCGGGACCCTGTTTCGGCACCCTACCGGAGGGGGGATCCCTCACTGGTGGCCATCTTCATCATCCCGGCGCTCTCCATGATGAGGACGGAGTAGTCCACCCTCAGGGCTGAGGGTATGTACCAGTAGCTATGTGTTTGATCTCTCTCTCTCATGTTCTTGATTTGTACGATCTTGATGTATCGCGAGCTTTGCTATTATAGTTGGATCTTATGATGTTTCTCCCCCTCTATGTCCTTGCGATGAATTGAGTTTTCCCTTTGAAGTTATCTTATCGGATTGAATCTTTAAGGATTTGAGAACACTTGATGTATATCTTGCATGTGCTTATTTGTGGTGACAATGGGATATTCACGTGATCTACTATGTATGTTTTGGTGATCAACTTGCGGGTTCAGTGACCTCGTGAACTTATGCATAGGGGATGGCAAACATTTTCGTCTTGACTCTCCGGTAGAAACTTTGGGGCACTCTTTGAAGTTCTTTGTGTTGGTTGAACAGATGAATCTGAGATTGTGTGATGCATATCATATAATCATACCCACGGATACTTGAGGTGACATTGGAGTATTTAGGTGGCATTAGAGTATTGGTTGATTTGCGTCTTAAGTTGTTATTCTAGTTCAAACTCTAGGATAGATCGAACTGAAAGAATAGCTTCATGTTATTTTACTACGGACTCTTGAATATATCGATCGGAAAGGATAACTTTGAGGTGGTTTCGTACCCTACCATAATCTCTTCGTTTGTTCTCCGCTATTAGTGACTTTGGAGTGACTCTTTGTTGCATGTTGAGGGATAGTTATATGATCCTATTGGGAATATGTTCTAGAGGCAATAATAAATTAGTTATTATTATATTTCCTTGTTCATGATAATCGTTTATTATCCATGCTATAATTCTATTGACCGGAAACCGCAATACATGTGTGGATACATAGACAACACCATGTCCCTAGTAAGCCTCTAGTTGACTAGCTCGTTGATCAATAGATGGTTACGGTTTCACGACCATGGACATTGGATGTCGTTGATAGCAGGATCACATCATTAGGAGAATGATGTGATGGACAAGACCCAATCCTAAGCCTAGCACAAAGATCGTGTAGTTCATATGCTAAAGCTTTTCTAATGTCAAGTATCATTTCCTTAGACCATGAGATTGTGCAACTCCGGATACCGTAGGAATGCTTTGGGTGTACCAAACGTCACAACATAACTAGGTGGCTATAAAGGTGCATTACGGTATCTCCGAAAGTGTCTGTTGGGTTGGCACGAATCTAAATCGATTTGTCACTCCGGTTGACGGAGAGGTATCTCTCGCCCACTCGGTAGGACATCATCATAATGTGCACAATGTGACCAAGGGGTTGATCACAGGATGATGTGTTATGGAACGAGTAAAGAGACTTGCCGGTAACGAGATTGAACAAGGTATCGGGATACCGACGATCGAATCTCGGGCAAGTACAATACCGCTAGACAAAGGGAATTGTATACGGGATTGAATGAGTCCTTGACATCGTGGTTCATCCAATGAGATCATCGTGGAACATGTGGGAGCCAACATGTGTATCCAGATCCCGCTGTTGGTTATTGACCGGAGAACGTGTCGGTCATGTCTGCATGGTTCCCGAACCCGTAGGGTCTACACACTTAAGGTTCGATGACGCTAGGGTTATAAAGGAAGTATGTATGTGGTTACCGAATGTTGTTCGGAGTCCCGGATGAGATCCCGGGCGTCACGAGGAGTTCCGGAATGGTCCGGAGGTAAAGAATAATATATGGGAAGTGAGGTTTTGGCCACCGGAAGTGTTTCGGGGGTCACCGGTAACGTACCGGGACCACCGGAAGGGTTCCGTGGGTCCACCGGGAGGGGCCACCAGCCCCGGAGGCTTGCATGGGCCTAGTGTGGAAAGGGACCAGCCCCAGAGTGGGCTGGTGCGCCTCCCACCAAGGCCCAAGGCGCAGCTAGGAGGGGAGAGGGGAAACCCTAGGCGCAGATGGGCCTAAAGGCCCACCCTAGGGCGCGCCCCCTCTCTCCCCCTCTTGGCCGCCCCCTCCAAGTCCCATCTAGGGCTGCCGCACCCCTTGGGTGGGAACCCTAGATGGGGGCGCAACCACCTCCCCTCCTCCTATAAATAGTGGGGGTTTTGGGGCTGCCCAACACATGAGAACCTCTCCCTCCCGGCGCAGCCCTACCTCTCTCCCTTCTCCTCTTTCGCGGTGCTTGGCGAAGCCCTGGAGGATTGCCACACTCCTCCATCACCACCACGCCGTTGTGCTGCTGCTGGACGGAGTCTTCCTCAACCTCTCCCTCTCTCCTTGCTGGATCAAGGCGTGGGAGACGTCACCGAGCTGCACGTGTGTTGAACACGGAGGTTCCGTCCGTTCGGCACTAGGATCTCCGGTGATTTGGATCACGACGAGTACGACTCCTTCAACCCCGTTCTCTTGAATGCTTCCGCTTAGCCATCTACAAGGGTATGTAGATGCACTCTCCTTCCCCTCGTTGCTAGTTTCTCCATAGATAGATCTTGGTGACACGTAGTAAAATTTTGAATTTCTGCTACGTTCCCAACAGTGGCATCATGAGCTAGGTCTATTGCATAGATTCTTTGCACGAGTAGAACACAAAGTAGTTGTGGGCGTTGATTTTGTTCAATATGCTTACCGTTACTAGTCCAATCTTGTTTCGACGGTATTGTGGGATGAAGCGGCCCGACCGACCTTACACGTACACTTACGTGAGACAGGTTCCACTGACCGACATGCACTTGGTGCATAAGGTGGCTAGCGGGTGCCGCCTCCCACTTTAGTCGGAACGGATTCGATGAAAAGGGTCCTTATGAAGGGTAAATAGCAATTGGCATATCACGTTGTGGTTTTGCGTGAGGTAAGAAAGCGTTCTTGCTAGAAACCCATAGCAGCCACGTAAAACATGCAAACAACAATTAGAGGGCGTCTAACTTGTTTTTGCGGGGTATGCTATGTGATGTGATATGGCCAAGATGAATGTGATGAATGATATGTGATGTATGAGATTGATCATGTTCTTGTAATAGGAATCACGACTTGCATGTCGATGAGTATGACAACGGTAGGAGCCATAGGAGTTGTCTTTATTTATTGTATGACCTGCGTGTCATTGAACAAACGCCATGTAATTATTTTACTTTATTGCTAGCTGGTAGCCATAGCAGTAGAAGTAATAAGTTGGCGAGACAACTTCATGGAGACACGATGATGGAGATCATGGTGTCATGCCGGTGACGATGATGATCATGGAGCCCGAAGATGGAGATCAAAAGGAGCAAAATGATATTGGCCATATCATGTCACTATTTGATTGCATGTGATGTTTATCATGTTTATGCATCTTATTTGCTTAGAACGACGGTAGTAAATAAGATGATCCCTCATGAAAATTTCTCAAGAAAGTGTTCCCCCTAACTGTGCACCGTTGCGAAAGTTCGTCGTTTCGAAGCACCACGTGATGATCGGGTGTGATAGATTCTTACGTTCACATACAACGGGTGTAAGCCAGATTTACACATGCAATACACTTAGGTTGACTTGACGAGCCTAGCATGTACAGACATGGCCTCGAACACAAGAGACCGAAAGGTCGAGCATGAGTCGTATAGTAGATACGATCAACATGAAGATGTTCACCGATGATGACTAGTCCGTCTCACGTGATGATCGGACACGGCCTAGTTGACTCGGATCATGTAATCACTTAGATGACTAGAGGGATGTCTGTCTGAGTGGGAGTTCATTAGATGAACTTAATTATCCTGAACATATTCAAAAGCCCTTTGCAAACTATGTCATAGCTCGCGCTTTAGTTCTACTGTTTAGATATGTTCCTAGAGAAAATATTGTTGAAAGTTAGCGAGTAGCAATTATGCGGTCGAGAGAAAGCTTATGTCCTTAATGCACCGCCGGTGTCTTCGGACCTCGAGCGTGGTCCGTGGATGTTCTGCGAACATCCGACACACGTTTTGATGACTACGTGATAGTTCGGTAATGTTAAACGGCTTAGAATTGAGGCACCAAAGACGTTTTGAAGCGTCATGAACATATGAGATGTTACGAGGGCTGAAATTGGGATTTCAGGCTCGTGCCCACGTCAAGAGGTATGAGACCTCCGACGAGTTTTCTAGCCTACAAACTAAGGGAGAAGATCTCAATCGTTGAGCTTGTACTCGAGAATGTCCGGGTACAACAATCACTTGAATCGAGTGGGAGTTAATCTTCCGGATGAGATAGTGATGTTTCTCCAAAGACATTGCCACCAAGCTACTAGAGCTTTGTGATGAACTATAACATATCGTGGATAGATATGATGATCCTTGAAGTGTTCGCGATGTTTGACACCACGAAAGTAGAAGTCAAGTAGGAGCATCAATTGTTGATGGTTGGTAAAACCACTAGTTTCAAGAAGGGCAAGGGAAACAAGGGATACTTTGTGAAACAGCAAAACTGTTGCTGCTCTAGTGAAGAAACCCAAGGTTTTACCCAAACCCGAGACTAAGTGCTTCTGTAATGAGAGGAACGGACACAGAAGCGGAACCACCCTAGATACTTGGTAGATGAGAAGGCTGGCAAGGTCAATAGAAGTATATTGGATATACATTATGTTAATGTGTACTTTACTAGTACTCCTAGTAGCACCAGGTTTTTAGATACCGGTTCGGTTGCTAAGTGTTAGTAACTCGAAATAAAAGGCTACGGAATAAACGGAGACTAGCTAAAGGTGAGCTGACGATATGTGTTGGAAGTGTTTCCAAGGTTGATGTAATCAAGCATCGCATGCTCCCTCTACCATCGAGATTGGGGCTAAACCTGAATATTGTTATTTGGTGTTTGCGTTGAGCATAGACATGATTGGATTATGTCTATCGCAATGCGGTTATTCATTTAAGGAGAATAATGGTTACTCTATTTATTTGAATAATACCTTCAATGGTCTTACACCTAAAAAGAATGGTTTATTGAATCTCGATCGTAGTGATACACATTTTCATGCCAAAAGATATAAGATAGTAACGATAGTACCACTTACTTGTGGCACTGCCATGTAAGTCATATTGGTGTAAAATGCATGAAGAAGCTCCATGTTGATGGATCTTTGGACTCACTCGTTTTTGAAAAGTTTGAGACATGCGAACCACGTCTATTGGTGTATACGCATGAAGAAACTCCATGGGGATGGATCGTTTGGACTCACTTGATTTTGAATCACTTGAGATATGCAAATCATACCACATGGGCAAGATGACTGAAAAGCCTCGTTTTCATTAAGATGGAACAAGATAGCAACTTGTTGGAAGCAACACATTTTGATGTGTGCAGTCCAATGAGTGCTGAGGCAGGCAGTGAATATCGTTATGTTCTTACTTCACAGATGATTTGAGTAGATGTTGAATATATTTACTTGATGAAACACAAATCTGAATTATTGAATGGTTCAAGTAATTTCAGAGTGAAGTTAAAGATCATCGTGAAAAGAGGATAAAATGTCTATGATATGATCATAGAGATGAGTATCTGAGGATTACGAGCTTTGGCACGCAATTAAGACATTGTGGAAATTGTTTCAATAGATACGCACAGAACACCATAGTGTGATGGTGTGTCCGAACATCATAGTTGCACCCTATTGAATATGGTGCGTACCATGATGTCTCTTATCGAATTACCACTATCGTTCATGGGTTAGGCATTAGAGACAACCGCACTCACTTTAATAGGGCACCACGTAATTCCGTTGAGACGACACTGTTTGCACTATGGTTTGGAGAAACCTAAGTTGTCGTTTCTTAAAAGTTTGGGGCTGCGACGCTTATGTGGAAAAGTTTCATCGTGATAAGCTCGAACCCAAAACGGATAAATACATCTTCATAGGACACCCAAAACAGTTGGGTAAACCTCCTATCTCAGATCCGGAAGCAAAAGTAATTGTTTCTAGAAACGGGTCCTTTCTCGAGGAAAAGTTTCTCTCAAAAGAATTGAGTGGGAGGATGGTGGAGACTTGATGAGGTTATTGAACCATCAGTTCAACTAGTGTGCAGCAGGGCACATGAAGTTGTTCCTGTGGCGCCTACACCAATTGAAGTAGAAGCTTATGATAGTGATCATGAAGTTTCGGATCAAGTCACTACCGCACCTCATAGGGTGACAAGGATGCGTACTACTGAGTGGTACAAGTAATCCTGTCTTGAAGGTCATATTGCTAGATGAACCTACGAGCTATGGAGAAGCGATGGTGGGCCCATATTCGACAAATGGTTAGAAGCCATGAAATCCGAGATAGGATCCATGTATCGAGAACAAAGCATGGACTTTGGTGGACTTGCCCGATAGGCAAGCCATTGAGATAAATGGATCTTTAAGAAGAAAAGCAGACGTGGAAGGTAATGTCACCGTCTATGAAGCTCGACTTGTATGAAGAGTTTTTCACAAGTTCAAGGAGTTGACTACGATGAGATTTTCTCATCCGTAGCGATGCTTAAGTCCGTCGGAATCATGTTAGCATTAGCTGCATTTATGAAATCTTGCAGATAGGATGTCAAAACATTGTTTCCTCGATGATATCCTTGAGGAAAGGTTGTATGTGATACAACCAAAAGTTTTTGTCAATCCTGAAAGACGCTAACAAGTATGCAAAGCTCCGGCAACCCTTCTAAGGACTGGAGTAAGCATCTCGGAGATGGAATATATGCTTTGATGAGATGATTAAAGATTTTGGGTTTATACAAAGTTTATGAGAAACTTGTATTTCCAAAGAAGTGAGTGGGAGCACTATAGAATTTCTGATGAGTATATGTTGTTGACATATTGTTGATCAGAAATGATGTAGAATTTCTGGAAAGCATATAGGGTTATTTGAAAAGTGTTTTCAATAGAAAACCTGGATTAAGCTGCTTGAACATTGAGCATCAAGATCTATGAGGATAGATAAAAAAAACGCTAAATGGTACTTTCAAATGAGCACATACCTTGACATGATCTTGAAGGTGTTCAAGATGGATCAGTCAAAGAAGGAGTTCTTTCCTGAGTTGTAAGGTATGAAGTTAAGAGTTAAAGCTCGACCACGGCGAAGAGAGAGAAAGGACGAAGGTCGTCCCCTATGCCTTGAACATAGGCTCTACAAAGATGCTATGCTGTGTACCGCACCTGATGTGTGTCTTGCTACATATCTGGCAAGAGGGTACAAAGGTGATCAAGGAGTGGATCACCAGATAGCGGTCAAAATTATCCTTAGAGGAATAAGGATATGTTTCTCGGTTATGGAGGTGATAAAGAGTTCGACGTAAAGAGTTGCCTCGATGCAAGCTTAACACCTATCCGGATAGCTCTGAGTAGAGATACCGGATACGTATGATGGAGCAACAATTTGTTATAGCTCCAAGTGGAACGTGGTAGCAGCATCTATGATATGACATAATGTTTTGCAAAATACATAGGGATCTGAAAATTGCAGACCCGTTGACTACAACCTCTCTCACAAGCATAAACATGATCAAACCCAGAACTCGTTGAGTGTTAATCACATAGTGATGTGAACTAGATTATTGATTCTAGTAAACTCTTAGGATGTTGGTCACATGGTGATGTGACCTGTGAGTTTTAATCACATGGCGATGTGAACTAGATTATTCACTCTAGTGCAAGTGGGAGACTGTTGGAAATATGCCCTAGAGGCAATAATAAATTAGTTATTATTATATTTCCTTGTTCATGATAATCGTTTATTATCCATGCTATAATTGTATTGACCGGAAACCGCAATACATGTGTGGATACATAGACAACACCATGTCCCTAGTAAGCCTCTAGTTGACTAGCTCGTTGATCAATAGATGGTTACGGTTTCCTGACCATGGACATTGGATGTCGTTGATAACGGGATCACATCATTAGGAGAATGATGTGATGGACAAGATCCAATCCTAAGCCTAGCACAAAGATCGTGTAGTTCATATGCTAAAGCTTTTCTAATGTCAAGTATCATTTCCTTAGACCATGAGATTGTGCAAATCCCGGATACCGTAGGAATGCTTTTGGTGTACCAAACGTCACAACGTAACTGGGTGGCTATAAAGGTGCATTACAGGTATCTCCGAAAGTGTCTGTTGGGTTGGCACGAATCGAGATCGGGATTTGTCCCTCCGGTTGACGGAGAGGTATCTCTGGGCCCACTCGGTAGGACATCATCATAATGTGCACAATGTGACCAAGGGGTTGATCACAGGATGATGTGTTATGGAACGAGTAAAGAGACTTGCCGGTAGCGAGATTGAACATGGTATCGGGATACCGACGATCGAATCTCGGGCAAGTACAATACCGCTAGACAAAGGGAATTGTATACGGGATTGATTGAGTCCTTGACATTGTGGTTCATCCGATGAGATCATCGTGGAACATGTGGGAGCCAACATGGGTATCCAGATCCCGCTGTTGGTTATTGACCGGAGAACGTCTCGGTCATGTCTGGATGGTTCCCGAACCCGTAGGGTCTACACACTTAAGGTTCGATGACGCTAGGGTTATAAAGGAAGTTTGTATGTGGTTACCGAATGTTGTTCGGAGTCCCGGATGAGATCCCGGACGTCACGAGGAGTTCCGGAATGGTCCGGAGGTAAAGAATAATATATAGGAAGTGAGGTTTTGGCCACCGGAAGTGTTTCGGGGGTCACCGGTAATGTACCGGGACCACCGGAAGGGTTCCCGGGGTCCACCGGGAGGGGCCACCAGCCCCGGAGGCTTGCATGGGCCTAGTGTGGAAAGGGACCAGCCCCAGAGTGGGCTGGTGCGCCTCCCACCAAGGCCCAAGGCGCAGCGAGGAGGGGAGAGGGGAAACCTTAGGCGCAGATGGGCCTAAAGGCCCACCCTAGGGGCGCCTCTCTCCCCCTCTTGGCCGCCTCCAAGTCCCATCTAGGGCTGCCGCACCCTTGGGTGAGAACCCTAGATGGGGCGCAACCACCTCCCTCCTCCAATAAATAGTGGGGGTTTGGGGCTGCCCAACACATGAGAACCTCTCCTCCCTGGCACAACCCTACCTCTCTCCCTTCTCCTCTCTCCTTGGTGCTTGGCGAAGCCCTGCAGGATTGCCACGCTCCTCCATCACCACCACGCCAGTGCTTCTGCTGGACGGAGTCTTCCTCAACCTCTCCCTCTCTCCTTGCTGGATCAAGGCGTGGGAGACATCACCAGCTGCACGTGTGTTGAACGCGGAGGTGCCGTCCGTTCGGCACTAGGATCTCCGGTGATTTGGATCACGGCAGTACGACTCCTTCAACCCCGTTCTCTTGAACGCTTCCGCTTAGCGATCTACAAGGGTATGTAGATGCACTCTCCTTCCCCTCGTTGCTAGTTTCTCCATAGATAGATCTTGGTGACACGTAGGAAAATTTTGAATTTCTGCTACGTTCCCCAACAGATCCAATTATATTATTATTGTTGAGAGAACTTACACTAGTGAAAGTATGAACCCTAGGCCTTGTTTCCTAGCATTGCAATACCGTTCATGCTTACTTTTGTTGCTTGTTACCTTGCTGTTTTTATAATTTCAGATTACAAAAACCTATATCTACCATCCATATTGCACTTGTATCACCATCTCTTCGCCGAACTAGTGCACCTATACAATTTACCATTGTATTTGGTGTGTTGGGATGCAAGAGACTCTTTGTTACTTGGTTGCAGGGTTGTTTGAGAGAGACCATCTTCATCCTACGCTTGCCATGGATTGATAAACCTTAGGTCATCCACTTGAGGGGAATTTGCTATTGTTCTACAAACCTCTGCACTTGGAGGCGCAGCAACGTCTACGAGAAGAAGGTTGTGTAGTAGACATCAATCACCTCCATGACTCTCTGTACTATTTATGTGTTTCTGGTGCGGCAGGAAGAGATCACAAGATGTGTACCACGGTATGGTCACTGAGGAGACACCCGCACTTGAGAGATTACTTGTAGTTGATTAAGAAGGTCCAACAAGAATCAATGTCATTTCTGCGCCGAAATTGACAGTGGTGGGCTACTCGTCTGACAAATACTCCGGACATGTCATTGGATCCACACCCGTTCAGGTACAACAGCCGCCTTCTAGCTGTCCTTCTACAAATTAAAATTGATTGTAATTTTGAAGATGTTTGTTCATCTGTCATTCAGAAAATGATTCCGACAAGCTTGACCTCAAATCAAGACAGTGAAGGTCTTGGCACTAGAATCTATCGGCCCCGACACGGAGCAAGTTGTCGGGCTTCTGAGATGCTTTCCGTGCCTGGAGAAGCTATATATCAAGGTGATGTTCCTTTCCTGTTAAATGTTAACCATAAGGGAGTTCAATTTGTGACACCTTTTTCCAATTTTACAATGACAATGTACTACGATTTCTGATGGTTCTTTTGGAGGATTTCAGTACATACATGTCACCCCCCCCCCCCATATTGGTTGCTTGATCCATATGGTTACAATCAATAAGCATTTCTCCTTTGGGTTCATCTTTACTAGTTTTCGTAGGGAACTTTTCATCCACTCCAACCTCTTGTGACGAAGGCTACATTATTCTAGAATGTAATCAAATGCCCATGTTAATCATGTCAGATCAAAGATGGCATGTTAGTACATTTTACAAATCCTGCAAACCAAGTAGCTAGGCCTGTAGTAATGTTCAAAACTGCATGTAGGCACTAACATGTTTTCTTCTTTTGCAGATACGATTAGGCCCAGTGGTGGATAATGTGATACAATATAACCGAGGGACCTTACTCGAGATTATATTTCCCAGGTTCTTTGTTCTCAAGGCAAGGGTGCTGAAGGAAATGAGGTTTGCCCTACATTTATTTCGCAAAAATGAATGGTTTGTTGATCAGCGCCGGCGCCTGCGGCAGAATGGAGTAGGCTCCAAAAATGCTGAATTTCATTTTGGAACTTCAGATGACAGAGTAATCGGAAGTCATCGTGTCAACCCCATACATGACTTCTCAGTGGCTGACCCCTTTGCAAAAATTGTGAGGGCTCGAAACCAGACTTAAAAGCGGTGATATTAGTTTGAACCTCTCTGATATCCATGTTCAGCAGATCAATGCGAGCGTTTGCAGCTGATGAGTTGAATTTCATTTCTAATATCAATTTGAACCTTGTAATCTTTGAAATCGAGCCATATAACTCTGGAATTTGAACCTTTTAACATTTCGAGCTTATGTGGTACAATCAATGAAATGGCATCATATGAGACTCGTATATTGCTAGCACTATTTTGACCTTAATATGCAATGGTCTTAGATTTTATTAACCATTCTCGAATCAGTTTACCTTGTTGATCTCACAGGACACGATCTGTATAGCTAACTCGACTGTGATCTTCGACAATATTGCACACAGTTGGTTTCTTCCAGCGTGTGCACTGTAAAGCGCATAATTAATTATCGCACTCAAGTGTCCATCATCACCCTTATATGTAACTTTGACCTCATCACCAAAGGGTAAACTTATGACCGAACTAATTCCACACACTTTGTTTTTACAAAGCTTTTTGCGAATAAACGCCCACAATTTGTGCCTATTCTAGCCGACGCGTGGCCACACTAGCCGGGCGGGAAGCTTGCACGGTAAATAGCGCGGTAGCGCGGGAACTGGCTCACCGACGATACATTCGGCGCATCTTCGAGCCCATGCGTGCAGTGTGGTGTTGTCAAGCGTGCACTGGAATCCTCCGCTATGAACGTCGTGACAAGACGTGACGATTGCAGGCGGGCCGGCCTCCATTTACTACAACGTCTGTTTAACCTACCCTTGTGTCTCTTCAACCTTTCGATCGTGCCCCACCAATGCAAGAAGCACACCCACCACAAGAAAATTCTTATAGGGTATCCTGCACGGCTCCATTGGCGCTCTGAGCGGCTGCCGACGATGAGCAGCAGTTCACCATGCGTGCCATGGTGGACACCCACAGAAGGTTCATGAACCTCTTGGTGGTGTACACCAACGACCCGGTCTGGGTGGAGCACTCCATCCACATCATGGAGCTGTTTCTTACCGCGGAGAAGTACAAGGTGGTTGGGTTCGACCTCGAGTACACCCGCGCTCGTGCAGGGTCTCATCCCAAGGTCGCCATCGCCCAGATGTGCGTGCGCCACCACATCCTCGTCTATCACTACGGCCTGGCCACAAGGCCTTGCGAGCATTTCGCCAGGTTTGTCAACAGCCCCCACTACATGTTCACTATGGTGGACATCACCACCAATGTAAAGGCGCTCGAGAATTCGGGCATCGCCTGCTAGAATGTTGTCGACATCCAGGGCCAATACAAGATCTGGGGCAGCAAGGAGCATGAGAAGGACTCACTGGTTCACCTCGCCGAGGCCATCATCGACCCATACTACAGAGACATGAAGGATTCGTGCAACAAGGACAAGCGTGCCTGGCACTCGGCCTGGATGGATAAACTCAAGAAAGCTCAGGTCGTGTACGTGGCCAAGGAGGCGTACACGAGCTACGACATGTACAGGCGGATCATTGACATGAGGAAGTGCCTCCTTCCCCAAAACTGCCCGGGATCCAGCCGAAAGCAGAGCAATGACAAGCATCATCGCAACAATAAGTAGATGATTCGATCCTCGTTTCTCCTACTTTAGTATGCATGTAATTGCTTTCTTTGGTGGAAATGTTATGTGTGTAGTCACTTGTGTAATTGTATGCTTAATTTGGTTATGCAATGCTGTCTTTTTAAGTATATATGTTGATGCTCTATGGACAGAGCATAGATGTTGTGCGTACAAAGAAAATCACATCGCACACGGACTAAACAATGGAACCCATCGGTGATGTTTTCATCAATCACTCACAATTGTATACGAGCATCGTTTGCTCACAACACACACGGCTTGTTAGCAGTAAACGTCTGTGTTGTTATCGGTCGTCGCACACGTTTTCGATTACAGACTTGTTTGCCTCGTATCACACACATATTGTTCAGTTGAACGTTTCTGTTCTCATGTCTCAACGCAAACAGTTCATCCGAGTGAACCGCATGCCGCATATCGCACAGACATTTGATCGGGCTGACCGTTTCTTTTGTGTTGCCTAATCACAAACAGTTCATTCAAGTGAACCGTATGTTGTACATCGCACACACCTTCATCTGGCTGCCCGTTTCTTTTGTTCCTCCTCATCGCAAACGGTTAATTGAGCTGAACCGAATGCACTGCATCGCACACGCAACTAAAATATGAATCGTGTTTGATGCATCCTCCATCGCAAATGTTTTGCACCTTTTTTGACAGTTTTTTACACCACCGTTTGCGATTATGGCATCGCACACAGTTTCGTCGAAGGGTCTCTGATCGTAGTGTCGCGTTAGCAGCATCCTGCAGTAGTGTATGCTTGAGATATGATTATACTTGTTAATTGCTCTAAGATTGAGGTTCCACACCTTCCCTATTCATGCGAATTTAATGATAATGAAACCTTGGCTTCTTATGCTAGAGGTATATATGATTATTATGATGTGGAACAAATAGAAGAATTGTTGCTTTTAAGGGTTCACATGAAATTGAATCTTTGTTTGAAAAGTTTGAAGATTTTGATGATTCAATTTATAGACCTAAAAATCTTGCTATCCTTAGATATTGCTATCATAATTATAAATACAATTATGATATTGATGTATTTATTGATAATAACTCCGCTGTCCAAGAAAAGACTAATATTTTGCAGGAGTCTATGGAAGAAGAAATTGATGAAACTGCGAGCTCATTGGATGAAAAAGATGAAGAGGAGAGCGAAGAACAAATGGAGGAAGAACAGATTGATCACCCATGCCTACCTTCTAATGAGAGCAACTCTTCAACTCATACATTGTTTAATTTCCCCTCGTTCTTACCGAAGGACGAATGCTATGATCCTGTTGATTCATTTGAAATATCCCTTTTTGATGAACTTGATGCTTGCTATGCTTGTGGCCAAGATGCCAATATGAGTTATGCTTATGGAGATGAACTTGCTATTGTTCCTTATATTCGGAATGAAATTGTTGATATTGCACCCACACATGATAGTCCTATTATCTTTTTGAATTCTCTCAACTACACTATATCGGAGAAGTTTGCTCTTGTTAAGGATTATATTGATGGGTTGCCTTTTACCGTTCACATGATGATTTTGATGAATATAATATGCATGTGCTTGCTGCTCCTACTTGCAATTCTTATGAGAGAGGAACTATATCTCCACCTCTCTATGTTTCCAACACGATAAAATTGCAAGAAACTGCTTATGCTATGTATTGGCCTTTACTTGATGTGCATGAATTTTTCTTGTATGACATGCTGATGCATATGAAGAGAGTTAGACTTTGTCATTGCTTGATATATGTTGCTTTGTGCTCACTACTAAATGCCAAATCTTATATCTTATATCTTATATTTACTAATTGGAGGCATCATACAAGCCTCCATGTTAATCCTCATAAAAAAAGAAAATTAGCCGTATGATCTTCGAATTAATTATCGTGCACCATCGGATGTGATGTCTCAAGAGTCCTCATCGGATGTCCCACCTTAAAGTATCTTCAGCAAAAAAAAAATAACCATCCTACGACAGTCTCCTTCCTCATCTGATCCAACCCCTCCAAGGCACCACTTCAATAAAAGAATACCCACGCATCCAGCCCTAGCGCTGCTCCTCATCTGGTCCTCCTCCCATCGAATCTGTTGTTTCTCATCTACCAATGAACCCACGGGCGCACCGAACCCTTGCGCTGCTCTTCCTCATCCCGTTCTGTACCTATGGCAGATTAATGGCGCCATGGCTTACCAACCATACATTAGAGTTCTTCGTCGGCCACTACTATCCTCACAAAGCAAGCAGGTAAGCCATGATTCTGTGATCTCTATAGCATGTTTAATTAATCAAAGAACTCCCCTACCCATATACTCTGATTAATCCATAACATACAATCAAGAAAAGTTGTTATTGTTGATGTCGATCTATCAGCACAGTTTGTGACTAGATCAGGAACTCTTGGGAACGAGGGGAACCAGCAGGGGTGGTCTCCATCTTCTCCGGAAGCACGCATAGGTCTAACTTACAAAGCTTGAAGTAGCTAGATTTCCTACTTTGACTCTCCCAACTTCCCAAGATCTGAACACGCATAAGTCTAATGCATTCAGTTGATGAATTCTCCCCTGATGGTTGATGCAGTTGATCAATCTCCATGCCATAATCAGCTTCAATATTACATCAAAATTGGATCTGATTGTGTAAAAGGTATGATCCACTCCAGCCTCTTCAGGTCTCTGTAATTCCCTTCCTCAATACATCAAAATTGGATCTGATTGTGTAAAAGGTATGATCCACTCCAGCCTCTTCAGGTCTCTGTAATTCCCTTCCTCAATAACCTTTGGATTCCCATGGCCATATATTTTTGTTCAGTAGATGAATATGATCTAACATGAGGAGCAGTGTACAAGGACAGTTTGAAGCACATCAGGCAGCAGCTGTTCATCGGCCGTCCATGAGGCCGCGAAGCAAAGGAGCTATTGTGTACCGATGGCGCAGCTATTCAGAAAAAAGTAAGAGATACACAACAGTGCACCTTGTTAGAAGGGAAAGAGAGGTTTGGTGGAATAATTGTTGTATTGCTTGAGCCTCGTGGGCATATATATATGAGTACATGATCAACTTGGAGTACAAGACAAGCCAGAATAATTCCTAGTCTATCTTATGTTTCCTAACTAATCACGATACTCAACATCCCCCCGCAGTCACAACGGTAGCGACGCAGACGGTGAGACTAGAGAAGAATCCGAAGGCAAGCCGACGGACACCCCCCCACAGTCGTAACGGTCGACGCATCGCGCAGTCGTGGCTGGAGTGGAAACCGACAAGGTTGCTCAAGCAGGCGGTAGCCCTTTGTGCCGTTTGTCAAGGTAGCCGAGAGCGGAGGGTGGTGTAGCCGTGGTCGAGGTAGCCGTGCGAAGAATGCCGTGGTCGATGTCGAGTCGGGGTAGCCGGTGTCGAGGAAGTCGCCGTGGAGCCGCGGGCGCAAGGAGGCGCCGAGTTAGCATGGGCGCATTGGTGTCGAAGTAGTGGTGCGCCGGGAAGAAGATGTTGTTGACGACGCGTCGCGGCAGGTTTGCCAAGCCCGGGGACACATCATAGACGAAGGCACGCACCGGTGTTGCCAGCACTAGGCAAGCGTAGACGGATGAAAACGAAGTTGACGAAGCGCCGACTAGGCTTGCCAGGCCTGGGGACACGTCGTGGATGAAGGCATGCATCGTTGTTGCCAGCACCGGGCATGCGTAGACGAGGGACCTGCACGAGCTGTACGCCATGTCGGAGAAGTCGGAGGGGCTAGCAGAGAAGAACTCGACGACGGTTGCGGCGTCCATTGACGCGGGGCCGATGTCACCAACGGTGGTCGGAGTGGACGAAGTGGTCGGGGTAGATGACGGCGACGCTGGCGACGGGCTGGTGCTTGGACGAAGACGAAGGGGGTGGACCGGCGGCCTGACGACGGCGGCGGCCAAAGAAGAGCGGCGGCGGCGGCCTGAAAGCGGCGGCGGCTAGGTTAGGAATGCGGCGGCGGTGCTCGAAATAGGCGAAGTACCCTGACAGCATGATGAAGACTGGCGCGGACGGTGGCGTTACCGCGCCAAGGAAGACGGTGCGACGCATACCACGGGAGGTCAATGCGGGGTGACGGCGGAGCGTACCGCGGGCCGCGGCGCTACGGCTCGAAGGGGCGACGCAGCGGCGGCAGGCGGTTCGGGGCGACGGCGGGAAGACCTTAGGGCGGCGGCGGGGACCGCGGGCCGCGACGCTGTTGCCCGAAGGGGCGACACAACGGCAGTTCGCGAGTCGGTGCAACCATGGGGACGGCCTCGGGACGGCCGCGTAGACTGCGTGCCACGCTCGCTATGGCCTGAGGGGGCAACGCAACGGCGGCGCGAGGGTCGATGCAGCCACGGGACGGCCTAGAGCAGACGCCCTCGGGGCGGCGGGGGACCGCGGGCCGCGGCACTACAGCCCGAAGGGGCGACGCAGTGGTGACGCGAGTCGGTGCAGCCGGGAGAAGAACCACAGGGCGGCGGCGCTGCGGCCCGACGGGGCGACGCAGCGGCAGCCCAATGCTCGATCGGTGGAGAGGCGCGCTGAACTCGGGGACGATCTTCATGGGACCTGCGGAGGCGCGCGTAACCGACGGGCCAGGTCGGTCGCGCGGCGTAGATGAGGCGGATCGCGGCGGCGAGCGGGTGATCAAGCCGATCACGCGCGAGGTCGGGGACGCCGCTCGGTGGAGGCGCGGTGGCAGCGGAGTCCGAGATGAAGCCGGCGACGGCGGGCGGCAGGGCGGCTATGATTGGCCGCCGCATGGCGCGAGGCCGCCGGGTCGGGGTGATGCAGGAGTCCCGGTCGGAGCAGGGCGGTGACGGCCGGCGTAGATCGACGGGCGGGCCGTCGCGCGAACGGCGGCGGTGAAGGGCCGCCGCATGACGCGAGGCCGCCGGGTCGGGGCGACCGGCGGGCCGACGCGCGAGGCCGCCGAGTCGGGGCGACCGACGGGCAGACGCGCGAGGCCGCCGGGTCGGTGAAGAAGCCAGCCAATCGCGCCGGTTTGGAGTAGAGGCGCACGGGGTCGACGGCGGCGATGGGCGACGCAAACCGGATCACATAGACCGGAAAACCAAAAAGTAGACGCCGATCAAAGCGACCGGCGAGAGAGAGAAAACCCGGATCAAAGGATCGGGAAAAAAAGACTCTAGGGCAGCCGGCCAACACGGCCGGCGGAGGAACCCTAGGTACGGGCGGCGCGGCCTCCGGCGGCGGTCATGGAGGCTGACCGTCCCGGGGGCGGCGCGCGGGTGCGGAAGCGGTGGCGGCTAGGGTTTAGAACCCGAAAACTGATACCATGTTAGAAGGGAGAGAGAGGTTTGGTGGAATAATTGTTGTATTGCTTGAACCTCGTGGGCATATATATGAGTACATGATCAACTTGGAGTACAAGACAAGCCAGAATAATTCCTAGTCTATCTTATGTTTCCTAACTAATCACGATACTCAACACTCCTGTCCTATGTAAGACAACTAGCTTTTCTGCCAAATTGAACTCAGGTTTTGTCTTCTATCTTCATGATTTTAGTACATATAGAGAACTGGTGTAATTTAATTGATTGTGCCGTGTTGCTAGAGGGACTAGAATTGTTAGCGACAATTTTGCAGCTATACAGAATTTCAATGATTTGTAGACATCTTCCCGAGTACTAATTAACTGCTATTTCATATGACAATTTCAATGATTTGTAGACAATTTATTTTACAAATCGTCCATTCAATCTTTGTTTTAGTTATTACAACAGTTGGATTAAATACATAGTGAGTTGTCTTCCACACAAAGTTCATAGACTTCTTTCATGCTACGTTGCAGGGATACGACGCAAAGGTGCCGTATCGGTGCAGAATACTGCACCAGAACGGGGATACACACACATACGCCTGGGATACGCGTATCACAAAGTATCCCATTTTTCGTATTAGAACAAGGAGAGAGCAAATTAGAAAACGGCTGGGACACGCATAGGATACACGAGGAGTATGTACGGGCCTGTTACAGCCCATAGGAAGGCCTGCTCGATGGATGACAAAACTTCCTAATCGCCTGGCAGTTGCCACATCGCGAGGAAATCGAAGTCTCGGCGACGCATCTAAGCTCCGTCTAGGCGCCGCCAGCAGCGCCTTGCCGCTCGTCTTTTCTTCGTCAATCGTCCATCTTATAAGAATCTTTACGCAAGTAAGCTTCAATCCCTTCCTCCAATCTCTCTGTTTTTTTTACCTCCATGCTTTGAATTAGGATTTAGGGAAGGACGAAGCGCATCAATTTTTCTATTTTTCTCAATTGTTAGGGAACGGCGTCTAGGTTGAAGTAACAACGCTGATGATTCGGATCACCATGAATGAAACCCTCAGGTTATTTCATTGACATTAATTTTCTCATCCTCAAAAGTATTGTTTAGGGGTGCTGATTTTCTATGCATTTATACATATACCCGCCGTATCCCCGTAAGTCTATTTTCAGAAAACGCCGTTCTCCCGTATCGCCGTATCCATATCCCCGTACCCGTATCCCTGTACCATGTAACATAGCTTTCATGTGTATACAGAAAAGAAACAGCTCCCTTGAAGATTTGTTGATTTCTCAAGAGAACCCTAGCATTGTAATTCTTGACGTTGTCCTGAATTTTGGAGTTCCGTCCACAGAACACGGTCCTTAGATGTCCTTAACACAGACGTGGGATTGGACACCAATCTTTCCTATCGCATGCATGCACTGCAGCTCTCAACGCAGACGTCGGAGTGGATGGAGTTGATATAACGCGGACATGCAACAGCAGGACTGCACGGGCTACTCAATGACTCTGGCCTCGGACATGGGCGTGCGGAGGGACGTGATGCGAGACTGCACTCCAGCGTCGCGTGCGGGCGTTCGGAGGACAAGGCGCCGTCTAGGATGCTAACGTCTGCCAGCGGCGCCTGGACTGACGAGACCCCAGGCTGCTTGCCGGCCTTGGGCTCGGATGATCTCCCTGGCCCATACAACAAAAGAGCTGTTCCCCATGGTCACCGAATCCTGCCTCCACCACCTATAATCTACTACTTATGAACACACATACACGCCATGTAATCTACTCATGAACGCACACACAGCTATGTGGACACATCATCCAATCACCTACATACTCCATGGTACGAGTATGACCTCTCCAATTAGCTTTCTCCTCCAGCCAAAGCTCCTTTTCTTATTCTCCAAAAAAGTTCTTAATTAGAAGATAATAATGATATGTCATCTTAGTTCACAAAAGCTTCTCTGAATTTAATATTTTTCATGTGAGACATTAATATATATAGGACAGAATATGACGTGATATCATGGTATTGCCTATCTATGGCCAATGAATACCTTTGGGTTAAGTAGATCAATGGACAAATATTTCAAAATGAATTTTCTCTCATTCGATGGCTCTAAGAAACATAAATAAGTTCAGTTATTTGTCTAATGTGATACATACAGTGCGTGACATAGGGCTTTTGGAATTTTGTTGGCATTTACAAACGAATGTTGACTCTATATATTGGAAATAAACAGGTTCATACAAAAAATATATGAAGAAATTGGAGCAACATGTTTATGTGTTATTACAAATGAATAGGTAGGTTTTGTGCATCCTGCTGGTGTAAAGGTCACATAGCAACTGATGTCTCCAACACTTTGAGGTTAGTAGTCTCTTCTTTTGAGAGAATGGTGTCATTAGTACTCGCTACTAGGAGGCTATACACACGCAAGAGGATTCATACGTACATAAACAATAAGGTCGTTGGTTTCTACTTTAACCATTTAATGCGTCTATTTTGGATAAGTAATATTTGCTCAATTATTTTTTCATATAGCCATGGTTTGTTCAATATTTGAATTTACAGTTTCTTATCCATATGTAAAATGAAAATCGAACTGCAGATTAATTAAAAAACGTGCATATATACATGAGTAAAACTCATATGCTTCGGTTCTCCCTTCAAGGTGTTACAACTATTAATTTATCCTTACTTTCTGTAATAATACTCACAAATCCCTCAGTTGTAATAGGATATGTATCTTATCTTATATATTTACTAATTCGAGGCACCTTTTGAGGTCTCACGTTAATCCTCATGAGAAAGGACAAGTAATCCATCGTATATACTTGAGAAATGTTATGAGCCCTTGGCTCAAGTGAAACAATTCCAATTGCATGCTGAAGTCCAAGTCAAGAGGCGACCGTGAGTAGCTCACGAGCACCTCCTATATGCCTACAGGCAACAGCTACAAACGATGTCCAAGATGCAAAGTAATAATCATGTATGTTTTGTTCATGCACCGACTAGACCAGTTTCTTTTATTTTTCTGCATGCAATTTTGATTTGTGTGGTATGATCTCTTCTATTCTCCTAATTGTCTCCAAGTGTGGAGTCCAAAATACCGCCCTTATAGTAAATGTAAAAAAAGCTCTACATTAACCTGGACATCATGAATCTGGAATTTTCATGATTAGGAAAAGAACTTAAAATCAATTTTACCAATAAGATGGAAGGATAGAACACTGTGCATGGACCTCTATTTCAAAAGCCTTTCATAATCAACCAAAATTAAATGCTCTTCTTTGTTCTCTATAGTGCACTTCTGGATATGAATATTGTAAGTCAGTATTAATTACCATTAAAAGTATGTTCATTGTAACTGCAAATTATAAGATCAAATGAACTCCAGCAAACTCTAACATGTTGCCGTGCCAAAAATTGACAACATATGCTACAACTGATCATGCCATTTCGGCAGCTTCTATAGAATTATGGTTTATGAGTAAATATGCATTTGAAGCTATTTTTTTCATGGATACACTGCCTTTTAACCCTAATAAAGGTCGCAGACTCATATTTTCAAATCCTTTGATAAACCTGAGGATGTACCATGCAACAGAATTGTCTATTTAGACGCAATGCATACATACAATCTAAATAATACTAGGTGAAGGTATCTAACTCATAACGTGTATGGTAAACAAAGGAAACCATTGTACATGCATATTTAATCACAAACAGTTAAACAATATATGTCTATTATTTTCTATCACAAACTTGATACTCCCTCCTTCCATCTATATAGGGCCTAATGCATTTTTTAAGACCGCCTTTGACTATTGACAAGATTAATAGTACATGATATGCACAATGTGAAAATTATATCATTGAAAGCTCCTTTCACACACGAATTTAACGGTGTGCTTTGTGTAAGTTGCATGTCATATATTATTGCTCTAATATTTGGTCAAAATTAGCCTCGAAAAACGCATTAGGCCCTATATAGATGGAAGGAGGGAGTACAAACTTTCTCAAGCAATAAATATTTAAAGCGCTAGCCCGTGCGGGTGCATGGGTTGATGACTAGTCATTGCTAATTAAAATTGTCTTTGATATACCTTGGGATCCGGGTGGATCCATTACTTGAGAACTTTATGCCTAGCTTAATGGCTTTAAAGAAAGCGCTGCCAGGGGGACAACCCGTAAGTTTTAGAGAGTCATTTATTTCTGGTATGAGATAGTCCATGGTTGATTTATAGAATGCTCATTTCACTTCACTTGTATCTTTTGAGTATGACTTTATAGAATGCTTCATGTGCTTCACTTACATCTTTTGAAGTTTGGATTGCCTGTTTCTCTTCACATAGAAAACCGTTGTTTGAAAAATGCTCTTTTGCTTCACTTGTATTTGTTAGAGCATGGTATTTTATAGAAAGAATTAAACTCTCATGCTTCACTTATATCTATTTAGAGAGTCAAAAGGAATTGGTCATTTGCATGGTTAGTCAAAAAATCCTACATAAAACTTATGGATCACTGAATATGATATGTTTGATTCCTTGCAATAGTTTTGCGATATAGAGATGGAATATGTCGGAGGTACTAGTAAATGGTTGTGTTTAGTAAGAATATTGATGTTAAGGTTTGTGATTCCCGAAGCATGCACATATAGTCTCTCGTTATGCTATGAAGTTTGAGCATGATTTATTATTGATTGTCTTCCTTATGAGTGGCGGTCAGGGACGAGCGATGGTCCTTTCCTACAAATCTATCCCCTTAGGTCCATGCGTAGTAGTACTTTGCTTCGAGGGATAATAAACTATTGCAATAAGTATATGAGTTCTTTATGACTAATGCGAGTCCATGGATTATACGCACTCTTACCTTTCTGCAATTTGCTAACATCTACGGTACTGTGCATTTCCCTTTCTCACCTCGAGACGTGGTGCAAATTTCGCAGGTGTATCCAAACCGCGTGATATATGATACGCTCTATCACACATAAGCCTTATTATATCTTCCTCAAAACAGCCACCGTACCTACCTATTATGGCTTTTCCATGGCATTCCGAGATATATTGCCATGCAACTTCCACCGCTTCCGTTTGATGACTCGAGCATTCATTGTCATATTGCTTTGCCACCGTTCATCATTTTTCATACATGTTACACTAGATCATTTCACATCCTGGTACATGCCAGAGGCATTCATATAGAGTCATACTTTGTCATAGGTATCGAGTTGTAATTTTTATTTCTTTTGAGTTATAAGTAAATAGAAGTGTGATGATCATCATTATTCATTTTTAGAGCAGTGCCCCAGTGAGGAAAGGATGATGGAGACTATGATTCCCCCACAAGTCGGGATGAGACTCCGGACAATGAGAGAAAAAAAAGGAAAAGAAAAGAAAAAACAAAAAAAGGAAAAGAAAGAAAAAGAAAGAAAGAAAAAAAATAAACAAAGAGGGAAGGGGCATTGTTAGTATCCTTTACCACACTTGTGCTTCAAAGTAGCACCATGCTTTTCATACGGAGAGTCTCCTATGTTGTCACTTTCATATACTAGTGGGAATTTTTCATTATATGATTAGATGCACACCCACTTAGTTTTCACACTGAGCTTTCATACAGTTATAGCTCTTAGTGCATCCGTTGCATGGCAATCCCTACTCGTCGCATTGATATCAACTGATGGGCATCTCCATAGCCCGTTGGTTAGCTGCATCGATGTCAGACTTTCTACTTTTTGTCTTCCTTATATTTACCCCTATCATCATATTGTATTCCACCCGTAGTGCTATATCCATTGCTTGCGCTCATGTATTGCGTGAGGGTTGAAAAAGCTGAAGCATGTTAAAAAGTATGATCCAATTGCTCGGCTCATCATCGGGGTTGTGCATGATAAATACTTTCTGTTAAGAAGACAGAGCATGACAAGACTATATGATTTTGTAGGGATAGCTTTCTTTAGCGTTGATATTTTGAAAGACATGATTGTTTGTTGGGATGCCCGAGTATTGATGTCTTTATGTAAAATTATAGACTATTTCTTTGAATCAGTTATGTCTTAATATTCATGCCATGATTAGATATATGACCATGTTTATGGTAGGTAGCATTCCACATCAAAAACTATCTTTTTTATCATTTACCTGCTCGAGGACGAGTTGGAATTAAGCTTGGGGATGCTGATACGTCTCCGTCGTATCTATAATTTTTGATTGTTTCATGCCAATATTGTACAACTTTTACATACTTTTGGTAAATTTTTATATGATTTATTGGACTAACCTATTGATCTAATGCCCAGTGCGAGTTCCTGTTTTCTGCATGTTTTTTCTATCGCAGAGTATCCATATCAAACGAAGTCCAAATGCAATAAATTTTCACAAAGAATTATTTCCGAATATACGTGATTTTTGGGAGTTGGAATCACCGCAAACGGATTCCCACACAACCCACAAGACACCAGGGCGCGCCAAAGGCCCCTGGCGTGTTGTGGTGGGTTGTGTCCTCCTGGAACGTCGGTTGGGGCTCTACTTCGGGTGCAAGGAAGCTTATATCCGAAAAAAAAATCATGTTCAAATCTCAGCGCAACCGGAGTTACGGATCTCCCAGAATATAAGAAACTGTTTTCGGCCAGATCTGGAAAACGCGAAACAAAAGAGAACAGAGAGGGAGATCCAATCTCGGAGGGGCTCCCGCCCCTCCACTATGATGGAGACCAAGGACAAGAGGGGGAACCGTCATCCCATCTAGGGGGAAGGCCAAGGAAGAAGAAGGAGGAGGGGGGCTCTCTCCCCATCGCTTCCGGTGGCGCCGGAGTGCCGCAGGGGCAATGATCGGGATGACGATCTACATCAACAACCTTGCTACCATCCACAACAACATTCTCCCCCCTTTATACAGCGGTGTAACACCTCTTCCCCCCGCTGTTATCTCCACTTAAACATGGTGCTCAACTCCATATATTATTTCCCAATGATCTATGGTTATCCAATGATGTTTGAGTAGATCCGTTTTGTCTTGTGGGTTAATCGTGATCTTGGTTGGTATGATTGTATATTTTATTTATGGTGCTGTCCTATAGTGCCCTCCGTCTCGTGCAAACTTGAGGGGCACTAGATGTAGGGTGTTGCAATGTTTTCATGGTTTGCTTATGTTGGGTTGAGAGAGTGACAGAAACTTAAACCCGAGTAGGTTGGGTTTCACGACCTTAATGATCTTTAGTAGTTGCGGATGCTTGCTAGAGTTCCAATCATAAGTGCATATGATCCAAGTAGAGAATGTATGTTATCTCATGCCTCTCCGTCATATAAAATTACAAGAATGATTACCAGTACTTGTTATCGATTGCCTAGGGACAAAGAACTTTCTTGTTGACAAAATCTCTCTACTAAAACTAACTTAGTTGTGTATTTATCTAAAGAGCCCCTAGATATTATTTATGTGCTCTTTATTATCGTGCAAACCTATCCTATCACACCTACAAAGTACTTCTAGTTTCATACTTGTTCTAGGTAAAGGGAACGTCAAGCGTGCGTAGAGTTGTATCGATGGTCGATAGAACTTGAGGAATTTGTCCTACCTTTAGCTCCTCGTTGGGTACGATACTCTTACTTATCGAAAGAGGCTACAATTGATCCCCTATACTTGTGGGTAATCAGATGACTTCTCTGTTTATGGGAAGTATTTTGATGACTGTTTCAGCAATCTTGATCAAGTTTTGCAGAGATGTGAACAAACAAATCTTTTCTTGAATTGGGAAAAGTGCCACTTTATGGTTAATGAAGGCATTGTCTTAGGTCATAAAATTTATGAAAGAGGTATTGAAGTGGATCAAGCTAAGGTTGATGCAATTGAGAAAATGCCATGTCCTAAAGATATCAAAGGTATTCGTAGTTTCCTAGGTCATGCTTGTTTCTATAGGAGATTTATCAAAGACTTTCCTAAAATCTCTAGGCCTCTTACGAATCTTTTGCAAAAGGATATTCCTTTTGTTTTTGATGATGATTGTTTAGAATCCTTTGAAACACTCAAGAAAGCCTTAATTTCTGCACTTATTGTTCAACCACCTGATTGAAACTTGCCTTTTGAAATTATGTGTGATACTAGTGATTATGCTGTTGGTGCTGTTCTAGGACAAAGAGTTGATAAGTAAATGAATGCTATTCATTATGCTATTAAAACTCTAGACAGTGCTTAACAAAACTATGCTACTACTGAAAAACAATTCTTAGCAGTGGTGTTTGCTTGTGATAAATTTAGACCTTACATTGTTGATTCAAAAGTTTGTGTTCACACTGATCATGCTGCTATTAAATATCTTATGGAAAAGAAAGATGCTAAACCTAGATTTATTTGATGGGTTCTCTTGCTACAAGAATTTGATTTACATATCACTGATAGAAAATGAGCTGAGAACCCCGTAGCTGATAACTTGTCTAGGCTTGAAAATGTGCCTGATGACCCACTACCTATTGATGATAGTTTTCCTGATGAGCAGTTAGCTGCAATAAATGTTGCTCATAACACTCCTTGGTATGCTGACTATGCTAATTACATTGTTGCTAAATATTTACCACCTAGCTTTACATACCAACAAACGAAGGAGTAGATGACCCACATCTTTATAAAGAAGGAGTAGATGGTATTATTAGACCTTGTGTACCTGAGCATGAACAGGGACAAATCCTACAGAAATGTCACTCCGAATCTTATGGAGGGCATCATGCTGGAGATAGAACTGGCCCCAAGGTATTGCAATCTGGGTTTTATTGGCCTACTCTCTTCAAGGATGCCCGTAAGTTCGTCTTATCTTGTGACGAATGCCAAATAATAGGTAATATCAGTAAGCGTCAAGAAATGCCTATGAATTAATTATTCACTTGCTGTTGAACCATTTGATGTTTGGGGATTTGATTACATGGGAACTTTTCCTTCCTCTAATGGGTATACACATATTTTGGTTGCTGTTGATTATGTTACTAAATGGGTAGAAGCTATTCCAACCAGTAGTGCTGATCACAACACCTCCATTAAAATGCTTAAGGAAGTTATTTTTTCCAAGGTTTGGAGTCCCTAGATATTTAATGATTGATGGTGGTTCCCACTTTATTCATGGTGCTTTATGTAAAATGCTTGCCAAGTATGATGTTAACCATAGAATTGCATCACCTTATCATCCTCAGTCTAGTGGTCAAGTTGAACTTAGCAATAGAGAAATAAAATTAATTTTGCAGAAGACTGTCAATAGGTCTAGGAAGAACTGGTCTAAGAAATTAGATGATGCACTTTGGGCTTACAGAAGAGCATACAAAAATCCTATGGGTATGTCTCCTTATAAAATGGTTTATGGAAAAGCTTGTCATTTGCCTCTAGAGTTAGAACATAAATCATATTGGGCAATCAAAGAGCTCAACTATGATTTCAAACTTGCTGGTGAAAAGAGGTTATTTGATATTAGATATTTAGGTGAATGGAGAACCCAAGCTTATGAAAATGCTAAGTTATTTAAAGAAAAAGTCAAAAGATGGCATGATAAAAAGAATCCAAAAGCATGAGTTTAAAGTCGGATAAAATTTTGTTTTTTACAACTCTCGTTTTAGAATCTTTGCAGGAAAACTCCTCTTAAAATGGGAAGGCCACTATGTCATCGAGGATGTTTATTGTTCTGGAGCTATCGAAATAAATAATGCCGAAGGTACTAACATGAACGTTGTTAACGGGCAACAAATAAAGCATTATATCTCAGGTACGCCAATTAGTGTTGAAAGTAATACTATTCAAACTCTGACACCAGAAGAACACATAAAAGAGTCCTTCCGGAACACTCCAGAATCATGAAAATAAGGAGGTATGTGATACGGTAAGTAAACGGACTCCAAAAAATCCGCAAAAATATTTTCTGTCAGTTTTGGAATAGTTAGAAAAATAGGAAAATAACAAACTTCCAGGAAGCGTACCCTGGTGGGCACAAGACACCATAGCGCGCCTGGCACCAGGTGGGTTGTGCCCACCTGGGGTACCTTCTGTACTCCGTTTTTCTACAGTTTGCCTGTTTCCCAAGATAAAAAAATCTTTATATACCCCCTAAACCTATTGATCACCATATTTCTATTGCCTTTTCTTGCTGTTTTCGGTCAGATCTGTAGAGCCAGACATCATGTCTTCTTCTTCCTCCAACAACATGGAAGAGGATGCTTGGTTGATGAAGATTGAGCTGAAGAGAGAAGAGACTGCAGAAGCCTTCAAGGGAGATGAGAGCAAGGAGGCTACCGTAGATCAATCCCCAGTGTTCGAGCAAGCACTGCCAACCGAGGAGGAAGAAGAAGATATCCTTAAACCTTACTATGCTCATCTTACTCCTACTGGGATTGAAGCCTTTCGCATCATTGAAACGGTCTATGTGCAAAATAAATATCTCACCCGTGAAAATATTCTGCATCAAGAGCGCATCATCCACCTCCGGGGCATCATCCATCGATTGGAGAATCTCTTGATCCTTCAGGACATGGTCGCTTCATCACCACCACCTTCTTCTTCATCAACAAAATAGAATTGAGTATCGGATATGGGCACTCCCTTTGGCTTCCGCCAAGCATGGGGAGCTGCCCCGGTATCGTATCATCCCCACTATCTTTTGCTTTTACTTATTTTAGGTTGATCCTTTTGCTTTAGATGAATAAAAATTTAGTTCGATCCCTTCTTTTCGAGAGTTTGCTTAGTGATCTATCATTGTAATAGTGTGCGAGATATATAATAAAGTTAGTTTGAGTTTTTGCTTTCTTTACTTTCATGTTGAAATCAAAAGAAAGAAAATAAATAAAAGAAAGGAAGTAAATAAAAGAAAGGAAACAAATGAAAAAGATCATATGCTAATCTCATGGTAGGTGATGACACCACAAAAGAAAAAGTATAAGTAATTTTTTTAAAGATTGACAAACATAGCATTAGTCCATGATGCAACTCATGAAAGAATTAATAAGGGAAGAGAAGATTCACATATAAATATACTATCATAGAAATCTTTTGTGATTGTGAGCCCTCATCAAAATATTATATGCCAAAATTGTTGACATGTGGTGCTTGACCCCTAACTTAATGGTTTATGTTTGTTTATATTCACATAGAAGTCATATTGTCATGGATTCTTTAACATGTGGTGCTTGCCCCCTATCTTTGGTAGCCAAAAATTCCGCACTAAGTAGAGATACTACTTGTGCATACAAAAACCGTTAAACACAAAACTTATTTTCCAGATTCCACCATACCTACCTAGGGACTGAGCAAGATCCCTCAAGTAAGTTGTCATCGGTGCAAAAAGGCAATAAAAATTTCTTCTAAAAGTGTGAGATCATTTAGTGTAAGAGAAAATTGAGCATTGTACGAACTTGTGATGGCGAAAAATAAAAGCGACAGACTGCATAATAAAGGTTGCTATCACAAGGGGCAATACAATGTGTCGTTCTTTTGCACTAAGGGGTTGAGGATACAAATAAACAAGTGCATGTCAACCTCTGTTCCCTCTGTGAAGGGCCTATCTTTTAGTTTTATGTATTTACTTTTATGCAAAGAGTCAAAAGGTTTCTCTCTATTCCTTTTTATTTTCTCCTTTGGCAAGCATCATGTGGTGAGGAAATATGTAGGCACATATGTCCAGTTGAATATAGATAGCATGAGTTATTATTCTTGACATCACCCTCGAGGTGAATACGTTGGGAGGCGAAACTACAAGCCCCTATCTTTCTATGTGTCCAGTTGAAACATTTTGCCAATGTGTACGCGGTGAGTGTTAGCAATCATGGAAGACTATATGATGGTTGAGTATGTGGACTTGCCTAAAGGCTCCGATACATGACCCTTCCTAAAAAATGATGAATTGTAGTTGCAAAGTTGACTGAGAACATATTTTGTTAGTTTCTAATAGAGTTTTTTCCTTTATACTTCAATAGTGCGATGAATTGTCACTTGTTCATGAGAAGTCTATGATAAAAGTTCTATGATAAGAGTCTTACGTTTAAGTTTGTTTCTGTAATAATAATCAAAATGATGCTTCTATGTCCGTATTTTGTTTTATCGACACCTCTCTCTCTAAGCATGTGGACATGTTTTTCAATTTTGGTTTTTGCTTGAGGACAAGCGAGGTCTAAGCTTGGGGGAGTTGATACGTCCATTTTGCATCATGTTTTCCTACTATTATTTATGATGTTTTTATCCGTAATAATGCTTTTTGGAGTAATTCTAATGCCTTTTCTCTCATAATATGCAAGGTATACACAAAGAGGGAGAATTCCCGCAGCTGGAAATCTGGACCTGGAAAAGCTACATCAGGCTACCTATTCTGCACAACTCCAAACAAGCTGAAACTTCACAGATAATTTTTATGGAATATATGAAGAATATTGGAGAAAATAAGTATCAGAGGGGGCCCACCAGGTGGGCACAACCAACCTGGGCGCGCCAGGGAGCCCATACGCGCCTTGGTGGGTTGTGCTCACCCAGGACCACCTACGGTGCCCATCTTCTGGTATATAAGTCATGTTGACCTAGAAAAAAATAAGGAGAGGACTTTCGGGACGGAGCACCGCCGTCTCGAGGCGGAACTTGGGTAGGAGCACTTTTGCCCTCCGGCATAGTGATTCCGCGGGGGAACTTCCCTCCCAAAGGGGGAAATCATTGTCATCATCATCACCAACAACTCACCCATCCTGGGGAGGGCCATCTCCATGAACATCTTCAACAACACCATCTCATCTCAAACCCTAGTTCATCTCTTGTGTTCAATCTTGTTACTGGAACTATAGATTGGTACTTGTGGATGACTAGTAGTGTTGATTACTTCTTGTAGTTGATTACTATATGGTTTATTTGGTGGAAGATTATATGTTCAGATCAAATATGCTGTTTAATACCACTCTGATCTTGAGCATGATTATCATTTGTGAGTAGTTACTTTTGTTCTTGAGGTCACGGGAGAAATCTTGTTGTAAGTAATCATGTGAATTTGATATGTGTTCGATATTTTGATAGTATGTATGTTGTGATTCCCTTAGTGGTGTCATGTGCACGTCGACTACATGACACTTCACCATATTTGTGCCTAAGGGAATGCATTGTGGAGTAGCAATTAGATGATGGGTTGCGAGAGTGACAGAAGCTGAAACCCCACTTTATGCGCTATTCCGTAGGGGACCGATTGGATCCAAAAGTTTAATGCTATTGTTAGAATTTATTATTAATACTTTTCTCGTAGTTGCGGATGCTTGCGGGAGGGTTAATCATAAGTAGAAGGTTTGTTCAAGTAGGAACATCACCTAACCACCGGTCCACCAACATATCAAATTATCAAAGTACCAAACACAAATCAAACCAACATGGTTAAAGTGACTAGATGAAAATCCCGTGTACCCTCAAGAACGCTTTGCTTATCATAAGAGACCATTTTGGCCTGTCCTTTAACTCAAAAGGATTGGGCTACCTTGCCGCACTTTTGTTACTACTATTGTTACTTGCTCGTTACAAATTATCTTGCTATCAAACTATGTGTTACTGACTATTTCAGTGCTTGCAGAAAATACCTTGCTGAAAACCACTTGTCATTTTCTTCTGCTCCTCGTTGGGTTCGACACTCTTACTTATTGAAAAGAACTACAATTTATCCCCTATACTTGTGGGTCATCTGTGTCATGCAAGCCATTATTTATTAAGATGTATACTCATTTTACCTTGGGATGTCTTATGTATAGTAACATTGTTGGTGCAACAATTTGCCTCCTTATGTTTTGAATATTGTTAACATAAACAGTAAGGGACTAATGTGTTTTCTAGTGCACACAGAGTAACAGGTCCTGAAGTCATGATGAGTTTGACATAAACTTCTAAGGTTATGAACCGCGTTGCAGCGAGCATTATCCACGAAGGTTATGCTGTAAAGAGTGACCCCTAAAAATTTATGACGTGAAGCAACTGGTTCGGTGGGGTGTAACACCCTGGATTTTGCCCTTCTCTTTTTCTGATGATTTTCTTGGATTTCTTGTTTTAATTGTTTTTCTGTGGCCATGTGGTTCTGAAACCCGGGAAGATCATGTCTTCCTAGGATTTATAGTGGTTTGTCATCCTCATCATCATCCAAAGATCATGTCATTTTCATCCTTAACCCAATTCCAATATGCTTTTTATTGGGAATATTCCTTTTTCTATTAAAGGAAGAACCCTATTTGACCTAGGTTGTGAAACAACCTATATTTTTGTCACTCCCAAAATTCCCAAATAATTCTCATAAATTGTTTGGGTCATATCTTCCACAAATATATCAAAATCCTTCCTTGGCATCATCGAAGTTAATTCACAAATATTCCTTTTCGGATTCTGCCCTAAGTGGGTTTTTGAGAAGGAAGTGTCATTTATCTTTGCTTAGTTGACCCCAAACTCTTTATACACCTTTTCATGTCCATATAATTGCCCCATGCAAAAATTCAACTCAATTTTCCTAGTAAATATTTTGAGCAATTTTTCAAAGTTCCTATCTGAGGGAAGCCTGTGTGAAGGAAGTACAAGCTAGGCATATCCATATGAGTTGAAACTTTGCAAGGTACTTCATTTGATGAAATCATCAATCTCCGCCAAATATGAGCTCAAGTAACTCACCTATGTGAGCCCATCACCAAATCTTGGTTTCTGGTTAGATTTTCAGTTTGCGAAACAAACGTATTTTATATTGCTTCATTTAAGATGAAAATTTACCAGGACATTATCCTATCTATATTCACTCTCTCCACCAAGTTTTGGCCCATTTAATTAATCCATTTGCCCTGTGCAATTTTTTCATGATTCTGTCTAGAGAGATGTTGTATGAAGCAAGTGCTAGTTTGGCTAATCCAAATGGCATGAAACATTTTGAACATCTTCATATCTTCAAATCATTGGGTCATACCCATTTTAAGATCATTTCATGCACCTATGCGAGTGCTACTTCATCATCTCTTAATCCGGCCCTTATGGTGGTTTGTACAGCAAGTACCCTCTAAACTCCTCCTCTTAAGGTTAATTTTGGTGATCACATCTACTTAGTATGTGATCATCACCAAACAAACCCATTCCTTCGTGGCTAAGTCTGGGCCCCCTCTGCTTAGCCCAAACACTTTGCTATTGAAATGTTTTGGAGCCTCCTGCCAATCTATTCTTTACCCCTAGCCCGAAATATTTCTTCTCTTGGACTGAGGATAGCAAGGTCCATCTACTAGACATGGTCGGCCAAGCCAGAACGCGCCGCTTGCACCAGTGCATGCGGTGATCACGCTTGTGTCATGCCAATAGCGAGATCTGGCTCGTTCCGGTCGTTGTGCTCGTCCGCTCCCTCCGTGTCTCGACGTACAACCTTGTCCAGGACCTCCCCCGTGCTCATTTACGTCATCTTGTGCCTCGGCCCCCTCCTGTTTCACCGTCGTCGAGCGCTGGCAGCCGTGCCCGTGACGTGTCCGGCTCTTGTCCTCCATTAGAGCCAGCTTGAGCTCGCCCGTGAGCTCGAGAACCCTCCTCCTCGTCTATATATAGCACCCCCGGGTCCTTCCGCACCTCAACCACTCCTCCCTTGCCTCATTTGCTTGCTGGAAGTGTCCAATCCCGTCGTTTCTTCATCGCTCCTCCTCGGCCATCACCGGAGTCCAGCTAGTCCGGCCACCCCGAGCCTCCTCTCCACCTCTAACCAGCTACCGAGTGCTCCTCTCACCTCCGCGAGCCATCCCACCCCATATTACCTCGCTGGAGTGCCCCTGGGTCGCCGCCCCCTTCTTCTACCGCCGCCAGAGCTCCTCTCTGTCGTCCTCCCTTCGCCATCGCCCCACTCCTCCCCGGCGGCCGCCCTTCACCTGAATGCCCTGCCACATCAGCATAATTGGAGAATTTTTTCTGGGAATACATTTTCCTAGTCGGAAAGCGTGTTCTGCTTCGGTTGCGTCCGAAAATACGCTTTCTTTGTGCAAAAAAGTAATCTTCCCGAAGGCACTTCCAATTTTTCCTCCAAGTGACTTTTTTGTAGTAACTTTTATTACAGATTGGTCTGTGATCTTCCAACTCTCATATCTCCGCAACCGTAACTCCATTTGATGTGAATCCAATGCCCACTTCGTCTCATCGTTATCTTTCTGTTGGTAACATTATTACTAGGTGGTCCCATAGTGAAAAAGATCATTTCCCCTTACTTCTATTCACCCCCCTCCGAGAGAGAACCGAACGGCATTTTGTTCCACAGCTTCACCGCACTTCTTCTCGGAGTCTCCGTCACCCCCAGGCAAGCCACAACATCCACTTGCATCATAGCCATGCAGTAGCCATGGATTCTACTTGAATATTTAATAAAAGTTTGCCCGTTATCTGCCTGATTGTTTGCTACTACTGCCGTTTGTTTCGGTTATGATCGTGGTTTCATGTTCACCTTCATGCTATGTTCCGATGCATCTTGTTATCTTGTAATACTTGCTAGTATCATGTTCACATGTTATGCTTGGTAGTAGTAGTACATGCAGGTAGTACTGATATTCAGTCTAATGCATGCATGTTGCCTGTTATCAAGTACCGTTGTGATGTGATAACCCACAAGTATAGGGGATTGTTTGTAGCCTTTTTCGATATATAAGAGTGTCGAACCCAACGAGGAGCTAAAGGTAGAACAAATGTTCCCTCAATTTCTCTCGACCACCGATACAACTCTACGCACACTTGCCGTTCACTTTACCGGAAACAAGTATGAAACTATTTTGTAGGAGTGATGCTAGAACTACTTTGCAAGAATAAAACTATAAGTACTTTGTAAGATAATAAAAGTTAGGTGTTTAGTAAAAGGGTTTGTGTCAACCAAAACGTTATTTGTCCCTAGGCAATCGATAACAAGTACTGGTAATCATTCTTGTAATTTTATATGAGGGAGAGGCATGAGCTAACATACTTTCTCTACTTGGATCATATGCACTTATGATTGGAACTCTAGCACCGTAGGACAACACCACAAATAAAATATACAATCATAACAACCAAGATCACGATTAACCCACAGGACAAAACGGATCTACTTAAACATCATAGGATAACCATAGATCATTGGGAAACAATATATGGAGTTGAGCACCATGTTTAAGTAGAGATTACAGTGGGGAGAAGAGGTGTTACACCACAGCATAGAGGGGGAGAAAGTTGGTGATGATGGTAGCAAGATTGTTGATGTAGATCGCCCTCACGATCCTTGCCCCGGCGGCACTCCGGCGCCACCCGGAGAGAGGGGGAGAGAGCCCCCTCCTTATTCTTCTTCATTGGCCTCCCCCTAGATGGGAGGAGAGTTGCCCATCCGGTCCATGGTCTCCATGGCGGCGGAGGGGCGGGAGCCCCTCCGAGATTGGATCTCTCTCTCTGTTCTGTTCTGCTTTGCGGTCCCCTGATCTGGCCGAAAACCGTATCTTATATTCCGAGAGATCCGTAACTCAGATTGCACTAAGATTTTAATATGATTGTTTTCCGGATATAAGCTTCCTTGCGCCCGAAGTAGAGGAGGGCACAACCCACCACCACGCGCCAGGGGCCTCTGGCGCGCCCTGGTGTCTTGTGGGCTGTGTGGGCCTCCGTTTGCGGTGATTCCAACTCCCAAAAATCACATATATTCCAAAATAATTCTCCGTGAAATTTTATTGCATTTGGACTTCATTTGATATGGATACTGTGCGATACAAAAAACATGCAGAAAACATGAACTGGCACTGGGCACTGGATCAATAGGTTAGTCCAATAAATCATATGAAAAGTTGCCAAAAGTATGCAAAAGTTGTATAATATTGGCATGAAACAATAAAAAATTATAGATACGACGGAGTCGTATCAATATCCCCAAGCTTAATTCTTGCTCGTCCTTGAGTAGGTAAATGATAAAAAAGATAATTTTTGATGTGGAATGCTACCTAGCATAAACTTGATCATATGTCTAGTCATGGCATGAATATTAAGACATAAGTGATTCAAAGCAATAGTCTATAATTTGACATAAAGACATCAATACTCGGGCATCCCAACAAACAATCATATCTTTCAAAATATCAATGCTAAAGAAAGCTATCCCTACAAAATCATATGGTCTTGTCATGCTCTGTCTTGTTAACACTAAGTATTTATCACACACAACCCCGATGACAAGACGAGCAATTGGTTCAAACTTTTGAACGCGCTTCAACTTACTCAACCCTCACGGAACACATGAGCGCAAGCCATGGATATAGCACTACGGGTGGAATAGAGTATGATGATAGGGGTAAATATAAGGAAGACAAAAAAGTAAGGAAGTCTCACACCGACGCGGCTAACCAACGGGCTATGGAGATGCCCATCAATTGACATCAACGTGAGGAGTAGGGATTTCCATGCAACGAATGCACTAAGAGCTATTAGTGTATGAAAACTCAATATGAAAACTAAGTGGGTGTGCATCTAATCCTATGATGAAAAATTCCCACTAGTATATGAAAGTGACAACATAGGAGACTCTCCATATGAAAGCATGGTGCTACTTTGAAGCACAAGTGTGGTAAAGGATACTAACAATGTCCCTTCTCTCTTTGTTTTTTTTTCTTTTTTCCTTTTCTTTTCTTTCTTTATTTAATTTTTTTCCTTTTTTCCTTTTCTTTTTCTCTCATTGTCCGGAGTCTCATCGTGAATTTTGGGGGAATCATAGTCTCCATCATCCTTTCCTCACTGGGGCACTGCTCTAGAAAAAATAATGATGATCGTCACACTGATCTATTTACTTATAACTCAAAAGAAAAATAAAAATTACAACTCGATACCTTTGGCAAAATATGACTCTATATGAATGCCTCTGGCAATGTACCAGGATGTGCAATGATCTAGCGTAACATGTATGAAAAATGATGAATGGTGGTTGAGCCACCACTACTATGTCAGCTATATGATCATGCAAAGCAATATGACAATGAATGCTCAAGTCATCAAACGAAAGCGGTGGAAGTTGCATGGCAATACATCTCGGAATGGCCATGGAAAAGCCATAATAGGTAGGTATGGTGGCTGTTTTGAGGAAGATATAATAAGGCTTATGTGTGATAGAGCGTATCATATAACGGGGTTTGGATGCACATGCGAAGTTTGCACCACGTCTCGAGGTGAGAAAGGGCAATGCATGGACCGTAGAGGCTAGCAAATTGCGGAAAGGTAAGATTGCATATAATCCATGGACTCACATTAGTCACAAAGAACTCATATACTTATTGCAAAAGTTTATTAGCCCTCGAAGCAAAGTACTACTACGCATGCCCTAGGGGGATAGATTGGTAGGAAAAGACCATCGCTCGTCCCCGACCGCCACTAAGAAGGAGGGCAATCAATAATAAATCATGCTCCAACTTCATAGCATAAAGAGAGACTATACGTGCATGCTTCGGGAATCACAAACCTTAACACCAATATTCTTACTAAACACAACCATTTACTAGTACCTCCCACATATTCCATCTCTATGTCGCAAAACTATTGCAAAGAATGAACACTACTAGGAAAAGGGCTATAGATGAAATGGACACTAATGGTGCACCTGTCATGTGGTGCGCCACTACTATATAGTGGCGCACCATGTGCAGGTGCGCCATTAGTGTGGAAGACAATAATGGCGCACCAAGCACATGGTGCGCCACTAGTAACAATTTTTTTTCCAAACATACTAATGGCGCATCATGGCACGGTGAGCCATTGCTAGTGCTAACTAGTAATGGCGCACCGGCCACACAGTGCGCCACTACTATTGTTTTTTTATTCTTTTTTTGCAAAACTACTAATGGCTCACCTTAGCATAGTGCGCCATTAGTAGTTTAACCTAGTAATGGCACACTATGCCATGGTGCGCCATTAGAATATATATATATATATATATATATTTTTTTTTTTGCAAAACTACTAATGGCGCACCAGCAGCAGGTGCGCCATTAGTAACCAGGGTTACTAATGGCGCATTTGCAGGTGGTGCGCCATTAGTAACCTGGGACCAACAAGATATTTTGGACAGCCCACCTACGCACTCACTTTCCCCACTTCATTCTCCACCTCCTCCTCCAAGCTTGTCTCGGCTGCCTCCTCCTCCTTACCTCATTTGCACCATAGATTCATCCAAATTAAGTGGTTAAATTACCTTTTTTGATAGGTAAGTAAGGGGGGAAGCTATCTTTATGTTGTTCTCCCTCTCCAACAACATGCACATGCACTTTTTGTGGCCTAGCTAGATCTATGTATGTTCGTGGTGTTGCATATGTTTGTGGTGTTGCATATATGTTTGTGCTTGCAGGTACCGGTATTTGAAATGTGATAGTTGCCAATATTTTGCCGGAATGTTGATTCATTTCCGTTTAGTAGAATTTTGGCACTATGCATTCTTTTGGTTCTATTTTTAGGGAAAGTCATGCCAAATTTTTCTTGGTTCTAAAATATCGCTTTTGCACTACCCTTGACGACCATATGGTCCGCATACGATGACCGGAGGCATCGTGAATAGGTTTTTGAGCTCCACGAAGGCTGAGATGCTTCAAAAGAACGAGACGGAGATAAGATGTCCGTGTCGAAGATGCAAGCTGAAGAGCCTTATTGCGGACCCGGATTCCGGGCAAGTGCGGGACCACCTACTCTTGCGTGGTTTCATGGATGGCTATTGGTGGCAAGGTGATGAAGATGACTATGAAGTCGTCCATGGGGGCCGGGAAAGAAATGAGGAAGGGCAGCAAGACAACCACCGCGGCTCGGGCGGGCGAGGAGACGAAGAATTTCCAGGACATGATCACGACGGTGTTGCTGTACACAGTCATCATGTAGAAGATGCCGGACATGATGATGAGGAAGATGCCGGAGCAGACGAAGGGCATGATCATGAAGATGAAGATGCCGTCGGAGCAGATGACGGTGGACCATCGATGGGCTGGGTGCAGGACGCTCATATTCAAGAGTTGCTTCTCAATCAGACGGATAAGGCAAGAGTTGCCGCCCGAGAGAAAGCCAAGCTGGATCAACTAGAGATAGACGCGGTTACTCCATTGTATGAAGGATGCAGGCCCGAGGATACCCGCCTGAAAGTAACGCTCATGGCTCTGGAGATGAAGGTAAAACACAAAATGACCGACGCATGCTTCAACGAGAACATGTCATTCTGGCACGAACGTCTTCCCAAGGGGAACAAGTGCCGACCTGTTTCAAGGAGGCGAAGAAAATCGTATGTCCTCTGGATTTACCGCACGTGAAATACCATGTGTGCATGAACAATTGCATCATTTATCGGGACGAGCACGCGGAGTCTACCATATGTCCGGTGTGCGGCGTCACTTGATACAAGAAGAGGAAGAAAGCTCCTCGAAAAGTGGTGTGGTACTTTCCGATCACTCCTCGTCTGCAGCGGTATTTCGTGGACCCTAAGGTAGCAAAGCTCCTGCGTTGGCACGCGGATAGGGAGGAGAAGAAGCGAGAAGATGACGCAAATGATCTGGAGATAAATAAAATAGACAAGATGCTGAGTCACCCAAAGGATGCGAGCCAGTGGCAAGCGTTGAACTTCGAACACCCAGAATTTTGGAAGGATCCAAGGAACATCGTGCTGGGCGCGAGCACCGATGGAGTCAATCCGTTTGGCAGCCAGAGAAGCACACATAGCACCTGGCCTATGTTTGTGTGGATGTACAACCTTCCCCCCTGGTTGTGCATGAAGAGGAAGTACATTCACATGAGTATGCTAATTGAAGGGCCGAAACAACCAGGGAACGACATCAATCTGTATCTGGGGCTGCTAAAAGAGCAGCTAGACACGCTATGGAAAACGCCAGCCAATACGTGGGACGCTGCAGAGAAAGAATATTTCCCTATGAGACCCGCACTGCTCACGACGGTGCACGACTATCTCGGTTACGGATATCCCGCGGGGCAGGTGGTCCACGGATTTTCTGGATGCGTTAGGAGCATGGATGACACAACCTATCGCCAGCTAGATAGAGATCCTGGGTCTTCGAAAACCGTGTTCATGGGACATCGAAGGTGGCTTCGCGACAATGACCCGTGGAGGAAATGCAAGGATCTGTTTGATGGTGAAACCGAACCCCGAAGACGCCCGCGTACGAGGAGCGGCGAGGAAATAGACCAGCTGTTGAAAAATTGGAAAGATGGCCCACTGCTAGGAAAGAAGCAAAAGGCACCAGAGCCGGGAAAGAAGCGAAAGGCGCCAGAGTCATTGAAGGTATGGAAAACGAGGTCTGTTTTCCGGGTCTTGCCGTACTGGAAGATCCACCGTGTGCCTCATAGCCTTGATGTCATGCATATCACGAAGAACATGTGCGAGAGTCTGCTTGGTACCCTGCTCAACATGCCAGAGAGGATCAAAGATGGGCCGAAAGCAAGGGCAGACTTGAAATCAATGGGCATCAGGGAGGAGATTCACGCTAATGATGATGATGATGATGAGGCGAAGCAGGACACGGGAAGTCGTCGCAAAGGCACAAAGGCCAAGAAGACCGGAAATGACTAACCTCCCGCATGCTTCACTCTAAGTCAGGAGGAGATTGAGCAGTTTTTCACCTGCCTCGTAGGAGTAAAACTTCCTTACGGTTACGCGGGCAAGATAAGCAGATACCTAGACCCAGCGAAGCAGAAGTTCAGTGGGATGAAGTCTCACGATCGTCACGCGTCTTGATGACGCAGATACTTCCAGTTGCAATCTGTGGGATCATGGACGCGCGCGTTCGTGAAACGCTATTTGGCATATGCAACTTTTTTGACGTCATCTCTCGGAAGTCGGTTGGCATGAGGCAACTCAGAAGGCTACAGGAAGAGATCATGGTGATACTATGCGAGCTTGAGATGTACATCCCTCCCGCATTCTTCGATGTTATGGTGCATCTGCTGGTCCATATCGTGGAGGATATCATCCAACTCGGGCCGACATTCCTGCATAGCATGATGCCGTTCGAAAGGATGAATGGTGTCATCAAAGGATACGTTCGCAACATGTCACGTCCAGAGGGAAGCATAGCCAGGGCTTTCGACCGAAGAGTGCATCTCCATCGCATTTAATTATCTAGGCATCAAGGACCCCGTTGGTCTGCCCGTCAACAGGCAACTCGGCAGGCCCGCTGGATGGGGTCACCATGAGGGTCGCCACGAAATGCATGTCGACTTCGAGGGTCGACTCGCCGACTTTGAAAGAGAAAACCTAGTCGCGCTACAACACATAGACATGGTCGATCCTTGGGTGGTACAATGACCGAGGCCAACAGAGAACGGACGGAGATATAATCAAAGAGCACAACTCATGTTTCACGCGTTGGTTCAAGCAGAAGCTTCTGTCATACCCTTTACATGAGGATTCTTCCATGGAAGAACAAGTCATATTCACCTTGTCACAGGGCACCGAGCACAACCTGATGACCTATCAGGCGTACGATATCAACAGCTACACATTCTACACCGAGGACAAGGACATGAAGAGCGATGGTTATCAGAACTCCGGGGTAACGATGGAATCCTACACCGGTAACGACAAGGACAGATACTACGGAAGGTTCGAGGAGATCTGGGAGCTGAGCTACGCTGGAGAGAAGGTCCCGATGTTCTGTGTCATATGGGCCAAGAGCATCCTAAAAGAAGACCGGTATTTCACCACCATGGTTATACCCGAAGCCAAATCCAAGACCGCGGGCGCAAACGTCACCGAGAAAAATGAGCCATGGGTGATGAAGTCATGTACCTTGGGTAGGGTCATGGACCTATCCAAGATACCCTCCCCAAGGACATCCTTAGAATAAACTGCCTTCCAGTCGACCTGGTAGGATCCCACTCGACAGATTCAAAGGCACTCGACCATGAAGACCCACTCGACCACCAGGAGTTCAAAAACCACCCGGTGTCCAAACGGTCTGTAATTAAGTAGTCTTTATGGTCATGATGACACTTTATGTAAGGCGTTACCATTAACGCCTGGCCTTAATGTACCTTTAACCCTTCGGTACGTGGGCTGGCCGGGGTCCTGGCGCACTCTATATAAGCCACCCCCTCCACAGGTAGAAGGGTTCACACCTCTGTAATTCATACGCATATAATCCAGTCGACCCCCTCCGGGCTCCGAGACGTAGGGTTGTTACTTCCTCGGAGAAGGGCCTGAACTCGTAAAACTCGTGCGTATACAACTACTCCATGGCTAGTACCTTGCCTCTCCATACATACCCCCATTCTACTGTCAGGCTTAGAACTACGATAGTTGGCGCCCACCGTGGGGCCGGTGTTCTAGCGATTTTTTGGAGAAGTTGGGATTCTTTTCGATCTGCTACATCATGGTTTCAGGCGGAGTTTTGGTCGAGGGCCGCGAGATCCGTCTCGGTGGGCTCACGTTCATCGCTGACGACTCCGCTTGGCTTCAGGAGGCTCCTCTTAGCGTCCGACGCTCCCGTCCACTGGCAACGCGCACTACAGACGTCCACAAGGCGTCCTCCAGCAAACCGTCGACCCAGTATGGGTCGGTTCCTGTCAGTCTCACTCCCGATCTCCGCCGCGCAAGCGCTCCGGTCGGTCGAGGCTTCAGCGGTGGGTGAGGCATGCGGTGGCTCGCCATGGCCATTTCCCAAGTTGCGGCAATCGAGTCCGACGAATCTCTACGGCCTGTTCGATCATCTGTCGACCGCTCCGCAGAGACTGCATCTGAGTGCGATAGCAGCGATCCGGCAGCAGAGGTTCTGATGGTCGACGGACCACGCAGTCCTCCTGGATTCCCCTGCAACAACGGATGTAACAGTGGAGGCGATCCGGCGCAAGCTCACGAAGAGTACCAACTAGAGCCCCTCACTTCGCTGCAGAGGGAGGAACTTCGCCGCCGAAACATGGATGCGCTTCACACTCCTATCGTTGGAGAAACCCCCGAGGCTCGTGCCTTGCAGGATGCGCGCTTGGCTAACCTGGCCGAGCGCACTCAACTGGAGAACCTCCAGCGAGTTCTTGACGAGCGCACGCGATCACGGGTTCCAGAATCCAGTCGACGTCAACTCTTTCCACAATCAACTCAGGTATATCGAACTCCGATTCAGAATTTAGCAGCTGCAACCCGCATAGTAGAATCGATTCATCCTTCCCAGTCGGAGGCGGGTAGAGGTTTGCAACAGATCAGAGATTTACTCCGGGCAGCAGGAGATCAAAATTCAGTCGTATCACAGTCACGGAATAGGATTCACAGCAGATCCGTCGCTGCGAATTCAGTCCAGTCGGCCCATAGTCCAAGATCGCCCCCGAGGCGTGAGGAACATGGAGGCCGGCGCGATGATCAGTACAGGAACCGCAAGCCATATGAGCACCGATTCGATCGCAATGATCGACGTCGAGTGCCCACCCCTCCCCCAAGGGGTGGATCATACGCTCCTCGGCAAGAAGATGACAGACGCCAAAGACAAGGTTGGCGAAGGTTTCCAATGACCCAGAGAGCCAGGCTTTGATGCGAGATCCATTATCGTTCAAGGCTTGGTCAACAGGAACAGAGCTCACCAAGAAGGCCATTACAGAGATGTTCCCTCCAGCGGCAGAGTTCATGTCTCAGGGCCAGAGTGTTTTAGCAGGGCCATCGAGCCTAAGATGATTCCTCCCAACTTCAGGTTGGCGATCGAGTTAGTAAGTTCACCGGTGAGTCCAAGCCCGACACTTGGCTTGAGGACTACCGAGTGGCTGTCCAGATTGGCGGCGGCAACGATGAGGTAGCTATGAAGCACTTGCCCCTTATGTTGGAGGGTTCGGCCAGAGCATGGTTGAATCAGTTAGCACCCAGCAGTATTTACACTTGGGAAGATCTTGCCCGAGTGTTTGTCAGGACATTTGAAGGGACTTGCAAGCGACCAGCAGGGTTGACAGAGCTGCAGTCGTGTGTACAGAAGTCGAATGAAACTTTGAGAGATTACATCCAGAGATGGATTACCTTACACCACACAGTTGAGAATGTGTCTGATCACCAGGCAGTCTGTGCTTTCAAGGAAGGTGTCAAGAACAGAGAGTTGAGTTTGAAATTCGGTCGGACAGGGGATATGACCCTGAGTCGGATGATGGAGATTGCTACCAAGTATGCTAATGGTGAAGAAGAAGATCGGCTCCGGAGTGGTAAGTACAAGTCAGCCGCTAATGAAGCCGGCGGAGGGAACTCCAGTCGGAAACAGAAGCGCAAAGCCGAGCCAGCCGCTCCTGGAGAAGCCTTGGCTGTGACCCCAGGAAAGTTCAAGGGGAAACCCAAGGGTCCGTGGAACCCCAAGAAGGTGAAAGACCAAGATGGGAATGATGTGTTGGACTTGCCATGTCACATTCACACGAAGAAAGATGAAGAGGGTAAACTCATTTACCCGAAGCATACCACTCGACAGTGTCGGCTCTTGATTCAGCAGTTCCAAGGGAAGCAGCCCAAGGATAAGGAAAAGGAGTCAGACAAAGTTGAGGACAAGGAAGATAGTGATGGTGGATACCCCCGGGTCTATTCCACCCTGATGATTTTTGCTGACGTTGAAAGCAAAAGTCGATTGAAAGTTATCAACCGAGAAGTGAACATGGTCGCTCCGGCAACGCCCAATTATCTGAAATGGTCCCAGACCGCCATCACATTCGACCAGTCTGATCATCCGACACACATTGCCACCCCTGGGAGGCAAGTTGGTGGTCGATCCAGTCGTCGAAGGTACTCGACTGACCAAAGTTTTGATGGATGGTGGCAGTGGTTTGAACAATTTGTATGCAGAGACGTTGAAAGGGATGGGCATTCCGATGTCCAGACTCAGCACCAGCAACATGAGCTTCCATGGAATCATTCCTGGAAAGAAGGCTGAGTCACTCGGCCAAATTGCTCTCGATGTGGTTCTTGGTGACAGCAAGAATTTTCGTAAGGAAAAGTTGACCTTTGAGGTCGTGGATTTCCAAAGCGCTTATAACGCTATTCTGGGGAGGCCATCATATGTGCGTTTCATGGCTCGACCATGTTATGTGTACCTCCAGCTAAAGATGCCAGGTCCCAAAGGTGTGATCACTGTCACTGGCAATCGGAAAAAGGCAGAAGAGTGTTTTGAGAAAGGCTCTAAGATCGCCGATGCTCAGATGACAGTGGTCAAGCTGCAAGAGTACCAGAAAACTACAGACCCGAGTGATTTGTTGCGAGCCAAGAAGCCCGCCACGGAGTCAGCATTTCAGTCGTCCGGGGAAAAGAAACCGATTCATATTCATCCGACTGATCCCAATGCTGCTCCGACTCACATCTCAACAACACTCGACTCCAAATAGGAAGAAGCGCCCATCCAGTTCCTCCGTGAGAACTGGGACATCTTTGCATGGAAGCCTGCTGACATGCCAGGTGTTCCCAGGGGACTGGCTGAGCATCGTCTGCGAGTCGACTCAAAAGTCAAACCTTTCAAAGAACATATTCGACGGTCCACCGTCCAGAAGAGAAAGGCCATAGGCGAGGAGGTGGCTCGGCTCTTAGCAGCAGAGTTTATCCGAGAAATTTACCACTCCGAGTGGCTCGCCAATGTTGTCATGGTCCCTAAGAAGGATAAGTCACTTCGCATGTGCATCGACTTCAAACATATCAATCGGGCCTGCCCGAAAGATCATTTTCCGCTCCCCAGCATCGACCAAATAGTCGACTCGACTTCGGGATGTGAGCGGTTGTCTTTTTTAGACGCATATTCCGGATACCATCAGATCCGTCTGTATGGACCCGACGAGACCAAAACAACTTTCATCACTCCATTCGGTGCTTCATTATGTCACCATGCCATTCAGCCTCAAGAACGCCGGAGCCACATTCATGAGGATGATTCAGAAGTGTTTACTCACTCAAATCAGTCGGAATGTGGAGGCGTACATGGATGACATTGTGGTCAAGTCATGGAAAGGTTCCGACATGTTGACTGACCTTGCTGAAACATTTGCCAATCTCAGGAGGTATGATATCAAGCTTAGTCCATCAAAGTGCACATTCGGAGTTCCTGGCGGAAAGTTACTCGATTTTGTCGTTTCTGAACGAGGAATCGATGCTAACCCAGAAAAAGTTGGCACTATACTCCGAATGAAACGCCCTGTGCGTGTGCCCGATGTCCAGAAGCTTACTGGATGCTTGGCCACTTTAAGTCGATTCATCTCTCGCCTCGGTGAAAAGGCATTGCCTCTTTACCGATTGATGAAGAAGTCAGACAAGTTCGAGTGGACTCCTGAAGCTGATGCAGCGTTTGCAGAGCTCAAAGCTCTGCTCTCCACCCAGCCGGTGCTTGCTGCCCCAATCAGCAAGGACAAGTCGTCAGTACAGTACTTACGGTCGAGCGGGAAGAGGAAGGAAAGGCCTTCAAAGTTCAGCGCCCAGTATATTATCTTTCTGAAGTATTAACCCCGTCAAAGCAAAGATACCCTCATTATCAGAAGCTTGTGTATGGGATTTATATGACCGCGAAGAAGGTTGCTCATTACTTCTCTGATCATTCCATTACAGTCGTCAGCGACGCCCCATTATCAGAGATTCTGCACAACAGAGACGCAACTGGTCGAGTGGCAAAATGGGCGATTGAACTTCTTCCCCTTGATATCAAGTTTGAGGCAAAGAAAGCCATCAAGTCCCAAGCAATAGCAGATTTCATCGCCGAGTGGATTGAACAACGGTTACCGACTCAAGTTCACTCGGAGCACTTGACTATGTTCTTTGATGGTTCCAAGATGCTGAATGGTTCCGGTGCTGGGGTAGTGTTGGTTTCCCCCCGGGGAGATAAGCTCAGATATGTGCTCCAGATTCACTTTGATTCTTCCAACAATGAAGCAGAATACGAAGCACTGTTGTATGGGTTGCGTATGGCCATTTCACTCGGCGTCCGTCGCCTCATGGTCTATGGCGACTCAGATCTGGTGGTTAATCAGGTGATGAAGGAGTGGGACGTCAGAAGTCCAGCCATGACTGGCTACTGTAATGCAGTGAGGAAGCTAGAGAAGAAGTTTGAGGGGTTAGAGCTCCATCATATACCCCGACTAAAAAATCAAGCTGCTGATGATTTGGCGAAAATAGGGTCCAAGAGGGAAGCCATTCCCAGTGATGTGTGTTTGGAGCACATCCGCACACCGTCGATTCAAGAGGATCCTTTCACTGAAGAAGCTCCACAGCCAAAAAGTGCCACTGATCCGACTGAAGTTGAGGTCCCAGCGGTGGTCGACCTGATCATGGAAGTCGTGGTCATCACTCCCGACTGGACAGTACCGTACATCGCGTATATCCTGAGGAAAGAGCTCCCGGAGAATGAAGAAGAGGCTAGATAGATCGTCCGCCGATCCAAGGCCTTCACTGTGATCAAGGGACAGTTATTCAGAGAAAGCGTGACTGGAGTCACCCAGAAGTGCATAACGCCAGAAGAAGGTCAGACAATTCTTGATGATATCCACTCGGGGACCTATGGTCACCATGCGTCCTCTCGGACCATCGTGGCTAAAGCATACCGGCGGGATTTCTTGGCCAAAGGCAAATGAAATGGCAAAGGAAATAGTCGACAAGTGTGAAGGATGCCAGTTCTACTCCAATATGTCACACAAACCCGCCTCAGCATTGAAAACCATTCCCCTCGTCTGGCCTTTCGCAGTTTGGGGGTTAGATATGATTGGACCGCTGAGAACTGGCAGGAGTGGTTTCACTCATCACTTGTTGCAGTCGACAAGTTTACGAAGTGGATCGAAGCTAAACCTATCAAGAACCTTGATGCGTGCACTGCTGTCAGTTTCATCAGAGAGTTGAGATTCAGATATGGAGTTCCGCACAGCATCATCTCTGACAATGGGTCAAATTTCGATTCCGACAAGTTCAAAGCCTTTTGTGCCTCTGAAGGCACGCGAGTCGACTATGCTTCAGTCGCTCACCCCCAGTCGAATGGACAAGTAGAACGAGTCAATGGTCTAATTCTCAAAGGACCGAAACCACGACTGATGCGCGGTCTCAAGCATGCAGCAGGAGCGTGGGTTGACAAACTTCTGTCGGTTCTTTGGGGATTGAGGACCACTCCTAATCAGTCGACTGGGAGAACTCCATTCTTTATGGTGTATGGAGCTGAAGCAGTTCTGCCGAGTGACCTGCTTCACAATGCGCCCCGAGTCGAACTCTACTCTGAAGCTGAAGCGGAGCAAGCCCGGCAAGATGCAGTCGACCTCCTTGAAGAGGAGAGAGATATGGCCCTGATCCGCTCGACCATCTATCGGCAGGACTTGCGTCAATTCCATGCTAGAAATATGAAGAGCCGAGCCTTTCTAGAAGGGGATCTGGTCCTCCGAGTGGATCAACAAAAACCACACAAGCTCGCTCCCACTTGGGAAAGTTCCTTCATCGTCACCAGAGTTCTCCACAATGGAGCTTACCATCTTTACAATGTCGAACGTCAGATCGATGATCCTCGAGCCTGGAATGCGGAGCTGCTCCGCCCCTTTTACACTTAAGAGCTTACTCGGGTGAGATGTAATTAAAGTACCTCTGTAGTTTGTTTATCTAAATCAAGAAGGTTATAATTTTCCCAGTGATTGTTATTACTTTTGTTAAAATCCCCCCCCCCCCAAGTGGGTGGCTTAGCTGCGAATCCGTTTCGCCTAAGTTTGTAAAAAGAATCCTTACCGAGTGGCGAGCCAGCCTCCCACTCGGGGGCTTAGCTGCGAATCCGTTTCGCCTAAGTGTTTTAAAATCCTACCGAGTGGTGAGCCAGCCTCCCACTCGGGGGCTTAGCTGCAGTCCAAGTACTCGCCTAAGTGTTTTAAAATCCTACCGAGTGGTGAGCCAGCCTCCCACTCAGGGGCTTAGCTGCAGTCCCAGTACTCGCCTAAGTATTGAAAAATCCTACCGAGTGGAGAGCAAACCTCCCACTCGGGGGCTTAGCTGCAGTCCCAGTACTCGCCTAAGTATTGAAAAATCCTACCGAGTGGAGAGCAAACCTCCCACTCGGGGGCTTAGCTGCAGTCCCAGTACTCGCCTAAGTATTTAATACAATGTGCGCTTCACAAGGACGACGAGGTGCAGGTCGACTGCTACCTTCTCCTTCGGAGCTACGCCATCAAAAATCCTACCGAGTCTAGAGCAAACCTCCCACTCGGGGGCTTAGCTGCAGTCCAAGTACTCGCCTAAGTGTTTTAAAATCCTACCGAGTGGTGAGCCAACCTCCCACTCGGAGGCTTAGCTGCAGTCCAGTACTCGCGTAAGTATTCAAAAATCCTACCGAGTGGAGAGCAAACCTCCCACTCGGGGGCTTAGCTGCAGTCCATTACTCGCATAAGTATTGAAAAATCCTACCGAGTGGAGAGCAAACCTCCCACTCAGGGGCTTAGCTGCAGTCCAGTACTTGCCTAAGTATTGAAAAATCCTACCGAGTGGAGAGAAAACCTCCCACTCGGGGGCTTAGATGCAGTCCAGTACTCGCCTAAGTAAGAAATCCATCCCAAATCCGCAAGGACGACGAGGTGCAGGTCGACTGCTACCTTCTCCTTCGGAGCTGCGCCACAAGTACAACATGCAGTCCATCCCAATCCGCAAGGATGACGAGGTGCAGGTCGACTGCTACCTTCTCCTTCGGAGCCGCGCCACAAGTACAACGTGCAGTCCATCCCAATCCGCAAGGACGACGAGGTGCAGGTCGACTGCTACCTTCTCCTTCGGAGCCGCACCACAAGTACCACATGCGGTCCATCCCGATCCGCAAGGACGACGAGGTCAGCCGCATCCTGTACTTCATCCCTACCTGCAAAATCGATGAAGTGCAAGTCGAGTGGATATTAATCTCAAGGATACTGCTCAAGCATTGAAGTATATTCCGAATGAAAAGCAAAGTTCGCCTCGAAGGCAAATAAAAGCACGCTCGGTGATAAATCAAGTTCGGATAAACGTCCTACGGATTCGAAAGTGGTCGGGCGTTAAGCCCGTTAAAGTTTATCGGTTACAAAACGACTCGGCATTCCGAGGTAAATTTAAGGTAGAGCATAGGAGTTTTTTACTCCTCAGGTGGAGGACTGGAAGGAGCTAAACACTGGTCAAGGTTGATCCCATCAGCAATCCGGGTGGCAGTAGCGATGAAAGTCTCCATGAAAGATCAGAAATCATACTTCTTGGTATTGGCAACTTTGAGGGACGCCAGCCTTTCCTCCCGCGCCTCCTTGCAGTGGACACGAACCAGAGACAGAGCAACTGTTGGGGAACGTTGCACAAAATAAAAATTTTCCTATGTTCACCAAGATCCATCTATGAGTTCATCTAGCAACGAGTGATAGGAGTGCATCTACATACCTTTGTAGATCGCGTGCGGAAGCGTTCAAGAGAACGGGGTTGAGGGAGTCGTTCTCGTCATGATCCCATTCACCGGAGATCCTAGCGCCGAACAGACGGCACCTCCGCGTTCAACACACGTACGGTCAGCGTGACGTCTCCTCCTTCTTGATCCAGCAAGGGGAAAGGAGAGGTTGATGAAGAGCCAACAGCACGACGGCGTGGTGGTGGATGCAGCAGGGCTCCAGCAGGGCTTCGCCAAGCAACTACAGGAGGGAGAGGTGTAGCAGGGAGGGGAGGGAGGCGCCAGCTGTTGGGTGCGGCTGCCTTCCCACCCCCCTCTTTATATAGGGACCCAAGGGGGGGCGCCGGCCCTAGGAGATGGGATCTCCTCGGGGGGGCGGCGGCCAAGGGGGGTGGAGTGCCCCCCAAGGCAAGTGGAGGCGCCCCCTCCCCGAGGGTTCCCATCCCTAGGCGCAGAGGGGGGCGCACCAGCCCACCAGGGGCTGGTTCCCCTCCCACTTCAGCCCATGGGGCCCTCCGGGATAGGTGGCCCCACCCGATGGACCCCCGGGACCCTTCCGATGGTCCTGGTAGAATACCGGTGGACCCCGAAACTTTCCCGATGGCCGAAACTCGACTTCCCATATATAATTCTTTACCTCTGGACCATTCCGGAACTCCTCATGACGTCCGGAATCTCATCCGGGACTCCGAACAACTTTCGGATTGCTGCATACTCATATTCATACAACCCTAGCGTCACCGAACCTTAAGTGTGTAGACCCTACGGGTTCGGAAGATATGTAGACATGACCGGGACGACTCTCGATCAATAACCAACAGCGGGATCTGGATACCCATGTTGGCTCCCACAAGCTCCTCGATGATCTCATCGGATGAACCACGATGTCGAGGATTCAAGCAACCCCGGTTACAATTCCCTTTGTCAATCGGTACGTTACTTGCCCGAGATTCTATCATCGGTATCCCAATACTTCGTTCAATCTCGTTACCGGCAAGTCACTTTACTCGTACCGTAATGCATGATCCCGTGACTAAACTGTTGGGGAACGTAGTAATTTCAAAAAATTTCCTACGCACACGCAAGATCATGGTGATGGCATAGCAACGAGAGGGAGAGTGTATGTCCACGCACCCTCGTGAGACCGTGGCGGAAGCGTTATAACAACGCTGTTGATGTAGTCGCGTCTTCACGATCCGACCGATCCAAGTACCGACGCACGACACCTCCGAAGTTCAGCACACGTTCAGCTCGATGGCGATCCCCGGGCTCGATCCAGACAAAGCGTCGGGGATGAGTTCCGTCGACCGACGGCGTGGTGAAGATGATGATGCTTCACCGGCGCGGGGCTTCGCCTAAGCTCCGCCGATATGACTCTACCGGCGCAGGGCTTCGCTCCAAGCTCCAGCGACAATATGACCGGAAGTGGAATATGGTGGAGGGGGCACCGCACTGCAGCTGAGGAACGATCCGTAGATCAACTTGTGTGTATTGGGGTGCCCCCCTGCCCCCGTATATAAAGGAGGGAGGGGGAGGTGCGGCCGGCCCGAGGAGGAGGCGCGCCGGAGGAGTCCTACTCCCCCCGGGAGTAGGACTCCCCCTTCCTAGTTGGATTAGGACTTGGGGGAGGGAAGAGAGGAAGGGGCGCCCCCTCTCCTTGTCCTATTCGAACTAGGGGGGGAGGGGGCGCGCGGCCTGCTCTGGCCGGCCCTCCTCTTCTCCCTTATGGCCCATTAAGGCCCAACATCCCCCGGGAGGGTTCCGGTAACCCCCCGGTTTTCCGGTAAAATTCCGATTTCACCCGGCACTATTCCGAAGTCCAAACATAGGCTTCCAATATATCAATCTTTATGTCTCGACCATTTCGAGACTCCTCGTCATGTCAGTGATCACATCCGGGACTCCGAACAAACTTCGGTACATCAAAACGTATAAACTCATAATAAAGCATCATCGTAGCGTTAAGCGTGCGGACCCTACGGGTTCGAGAACTATGTAGACATGACCTAGAACTATTCTCGGTCAATAACCAATAGCGGAAACTCGATGCCCATATTGGTTCCTACATATTCTTCGAAGATCTTTATCGGTCAAACCGCATAACGACATACGTTGTTCCCTTTGTCATCGGTATGTTACTTACGAGATTCGATCGTCGGTATCCAATACCTAGTTCAACCTCGTTACCGGCAAGTCTCTTTACTCGTTCCGTAATACATCATCTCACAACTAACTTATTAGTTGCAATGCTTGCAAGGCTTATGTGATGTGTATTACCGAGAAGGCCTAGAGATACCTCTCCGACAATCGGAGTGACAAAACCTAATCTCAAAATACGCCAACCCAACATGTACCTTTGGAGACACCTGTAGTACTCCTTTATAATCACCCGATTACGTTGTGGACGTTTGGTAGTACCCAAAGTGTTCCTCCGGTAAGCAGGAGTTGCATAATCTCATAGTTACAGGAACATGTATAGGTCATGAAGAAAGCAATAGCAAGATACTCACCGCTCTAGTGCTAAGCTAACGGAATGGGTCATGTCAATCACATCATTCTCCTCCTGATGTGATCCCATTAATCACATAACAACACATGTCTATGGTCAGGAAACATAACCATCTTTGATTAATGAGCTAGTCAGGTAGAGGCATACTAGTGACTGTATGTTTGTCTATGTATTCACACATGTATTATGTTTCCGGTTAATACAATTCTAGCATGAATAATAAACATTTATCATGATATGAGGAAATAAATAATAACTTTATTATTGCCTCTAGGGCATATTTCCTTCATAAACACTTGGTCACTTTGAGCTCATTATGATGATGCATTACCGAGTGGGCCAGGAGATACCTCTCCGTCATACGGAGTGACAAATCCCAGTCTCGATCCGTGTCAACCCAACAGACACTTTCGGAGGTACCTGTAGTGCACCTTTATAGTCACCTAGTTACGTTGTGACGTTTGGTACACCCAAAGCACTCCTACGATATCCGGGAGTTACACGATCTCATGGTCTAAGGAAAAGATACTTGACATTGGAAAAAGCTTTAGCAAACGAACTACACAATCTTGTGCTATGCTTAGGATTGGGTCTTGTACATCACATCATTCTCCTAATGATGTGATCCCGTTATCAATGACATCCAATGTCCATAGTCAGGAAACCATGACTATCTGTTGATCAATGAGCTAGTCAACTAGAGGCTCACTAGGGACATATTGTGGTCTATGTATTCACACGTGTATTACGATTTCCGGATAATACAATTATAGCATGAATAAAAGACAATTATCATGAACAAGGAAATATAATAATAATCCTTTTTATTATTGCCTCTAGGGCATATTTCCAACAATCTCCCACTTGCACTAGAGTCAATAATCTAGTTACATTGTGATGAATCGAACACCCATAGAGTTCTGGTGTTGATCATGTTTTGCTCATGGAAGAGGTTTAGTCAACGGATCTGCGACATTCAGATCCGTATGCACTTTGCTAATTTCTATGTCTCCATCTTGAACATTTTCACGAATGGAGTTGAAGCGGCGCTTGATGTGCCTGGTCTTCTTGTGAAACCTGGGCTCCTTGGCAAGTGCAATAGCTCAAGTGTTCTCACAGAAGAGTTTGATCGGCCCCGACGCATTGGGTATGACTCCTAGGTTGGTGATGAACTCCTTCACCCAGATTGCTTCATGCGCTGCCTCCGAGGCTGCCATGTACTCCGCTTCACATGTACATCCCGCCACGACGCTCTACTTGGAGCTGCACCAGCTTACTGCTCCACCATTGAACATATACACGTATCTGGTTTGTGACTTAGAGTCATCCAGATCTGTGTCGAAGCTGGCGTCGACGTAACCCTTTACGACGAGCTCTTCGTCACCTCCATAAACGAGAAACATGTCCTTAGTCATTTTCAGGTACTTCAGGATATTCTTGACCGCTGTCCAGTGTTCCTTGCCGGGATTACTTTGGTACCTTCCTACCAAACTTACGGCAAGGTTTACATCAGGTGTGGTACACAGCATGGCATACATAATAGATCCTATGGCTGAGGCATAGGGGATGACACTCATCTCTTCTATATCTTCTGCCGTGGTGGGATATTGAGCCGAGCTCAATTTCACACCTTGTAATACAGGCAAGAAACCTTTCTTGGACTGATCCATTTTAAACTTCTTCAATATCTTATCAAGGTATGTGCTTTGTGAAAGACCTATGAGGCGTCTCGATCTATCCCTATAGATCTTGATGCCTAATATGTAAGCAGCTTCTCCAAGGTCCTTCATTGAAAACCTCTTATTCAAGTAGGCCTTAATGTTGTCCAAAAGTTCTATATCATTTCCCATCAAAAGTATGCCATCTACATATAATATGAGAAATGCTACAGAGCTCCCACTCACTTTCTTGTAAACGCAGGTTCTTCATAAGTCTGCATAAACCCAAACGCTTTGATCATCTCATCAAAGCAAATGTTCCAACTCCGAGATGCTTGCACCAGCCCATAAATGGATCGCTGGAGCTTGCATACTTTGTTAGCATTCTTAGGATCGACAAAACCTTCCGGCTGCATCATATACAGTTCTTCCTTAAGATAGCCGTTAAGGAATGCCGTTTTGACGTCCGTTTGCCATATCTCATAATAATAGTATGCAGCAATTGCTAACATGATTCGGACGGACTTCAGCTTCGCTACAGGAGAGAAAGTCTCATCGTAGTCAACCCCTTGAACTTGCCGATAACCCTTAGCGACAAGTCGAGCTTTATAGATGGTAACATTACCATCCGCGTCATCTTCTTCTTAAAGATCCATTTGTTTTCTATCGCCGCCGATCATTGGGCAAGTCTGTCAAAGTCCATACTTTGTTTTCATACATGGATCCTATCTCGGATTGCATGGCTTCAAGCCATTTGTTGGAATCTGGGCCCGCCATCGCTTCTTCATAGTTCGAAGGTTCACCGTTGTCTAACAACATGATTTCCAGGACAGGGTTGCCATACCACTCTGGTGTGGAACATGTCCTTGTGGACCTACGAAGTTCAGTAGCAACTTGATCCGAAGTACCTTGATCATCATCATTAATTTCCTCTCCAGTCGGTGTAGGCACCACAGGAACATTTTCCTGAGCTGAACTACTTTCCGGTTCAAGAGGTAGTACTTCATCGAGTTCTACTTTCCTCCCACTTACTCCTTTCGTGAGAAACTCTTTTTCCAGAAAGGATCCGTTCTTGGCAACAAAGATCTTGCCTTCGGATCTAAGGTAGAAGGTATACCCAATGGTTTCCTTAGGGTATCCTATGAAGACGCATTTTTCCGACTTGGGTTCGAGCTTTTAAGGTTGAAGTTTCTTGACATAAGGATCGCATCCCCAAACTTTTAGAAATGACAGCTTAGGTTTCTTCCGAAACCATAATTCATACGGTGTCGTCTCAACGGATTTAGACGGTGTCCTATTTAAAGTGAATGTAGCTGTCTCTAGAGTGTATCCCCAAAATGATAGCGCTAAATCAGTAAGAGACATCATAGATCGCACCATATCCAATAGAGTGCGATTACGACGTTTGGACACACCGTTATGCTGAAGTGTTCCAGGCGGCGTGAGTTGTGAAACGATTCCACATTTCCTTAAGTCTGTACCAAATTCGTGACTTAAATATTCTCCTCCACGATCTGATCGTAAGAACTTTATTTTTCGGTCACGTTGATTCTCTACCTCATTTTGAAATTCCTTGAACTTTTCAAAGGTCTCAGACTTGTGTTTCATCAAGTAGACGTAACCATATCTAATTAAGTCGTCTGTGAGAGTGAGAACATAACGATATCCTCCGCGAGCCTCAACGCTCATTGGACCGCACAAATCAGTATGTATGATTTCCAATAAGTTAGTTGCTCGCTCCATTGTTCCGGAGAACGGAGTCTTGGTCATTTTTCCCATGAGGCATGGTTCGCATGTGTCAAATGATTCATAATCGAGAGACTCTAAAAGTCCATCAGCATGCGCTTGACACCAATGTGACCAAGGCGGCAGTGCCACAAGTATGTGGGACTATTGTCGGTGTCAAAACCGGCGGATCTCGGGTAGGGGGTCCCGAACTGTGCGTCCAGGCGGATGGTAACAGGAGACAAGGGACACGATGTTTTTACCCAGGTTCGGGCCCTCTCGATGGAGGTAAAACCCTACTCCTGCTTGATTAATATTGATGATATGGGTAGTTAATGAGTAGATCTACCACGAGATGTTGGAGGCTAAACCCTAGAAGCTAGCGTATGGTATGATTGTTGTTCGTCCTACGGACTAAAACCCTCCAGTTTATATAGACACCGTATAGGGTTAGGGTTACACAGAGTCGGTTACATTGGTAGGAGATCTACATATCCGTATTGCTAAGCTTGCCTTCCACGCCAAGGAAAGTCCAATCCGGACACGGGACAAAGTCTTCAATCTTGTATCTTCATAGTCCGTAAGTCCGCCACCGATGATAGTTCGCTATCCGGACACCCCTAGTCCAGACTCCCTCAAGAGCCCCGAACCAGGCTTCAACGATGATCAGTCCGGCGCGTAGATTGTCTTCGGCATTGCGAGGCGGGTTCTTTTCCAAATTCCATATACTTGTCGAATATTGTCCGGCTTCTGATAAGTGCTGCACTCCTTTGGCTTCTACGCCCAATAATGGCCATCTTCCATGTGTCGAACGAATGTGAGAAGTCAGGGTATCTTTACATTTACCCCCTTTGTTGTGAAAATGAGTCGTCTATAAAAGGGACGGGGATCCAGATCCGGATCGCACCATCCTCCCCCCATGAGCCGTCATTAGAGCGCCTTCGACAAAAAAAACCCATTCCACCATGGATAGTCATCACGGCTCCTCCTCTCGCGCTCCCAGCCCTCAGCCCGGAGATTGGGGGAGATGTTCAGTCCCGCACAGCGAATTAGTGGCACTTCAAACCAAGGGATTCCTTCCCCCGGCCTACCTGGTTCCGGTGCGTTCCGGACTCGCCACTTACAAGGGCGGGAAGCAGGCGGAGAGCGTCCCCGATCCCTCTATGGGAGAGCGGGTATGCTTCGTCTCTCATCTAATGAGAGGACTCAGATTTCAATCCATCCATTTCTCCGGGGCTTCGGAGTTCTACGGCATCCAACCGCACAACCTCACGCCAGCCTCCATCTTGCACATAGCGGGCTTTGTAGCCCTCTGCGAGCTGTTCCTGGGTGTTGAGGCCCATTTCGATTTGTGGAAGAGATTGTTCTGCCTTGTGCCCCGTTCTAGTGAGGGGTCAATATATCAAGTGGGCGGAGCCGAACTATGGTGCATCGCCGGGACCAGATATCTATCCGGAACCCCGAAGAAGGCGTCCGAAGACTGGCCTTCGGAATGGTTTTACATAGAAGACGTCCCACTGCCGGATCCTGTTCAGATCGGTCTCCCGGAGTTCAGCAATGCTCCTATGAAGAAACGCCTGAGTTGGCGCCCACGGAGCCCCCAGGGGGAAGTCAGCAGGGACGTCCTTTACCTGATGAGCCGAATAAGATTGTTGGCTCATTCCGGACTGACTATGATTGGCGTCATGGCCACATGCATAATGTGGGGAGTTCAGCCGCTCCAATATAGGGGCCACCCCATGTGGGATTTCAACGGGGAGGATGACGCCACCCGTCATGGCCGTAAAGGGTCGGCATCGGTCACCGAACTGGTGAAGACCTTGTCCGCTATGTACAAAGGAGAAGAGGAGGATTTTCTCCGCGTCAGTCCACTGAACGGGTTTTCTTCGAATAATCCTCGTAGTTTGGTAAGCGAATATCTTTGTGGCCTGTCCGATCCACGTTCCCGTGGTCACATATCTCATTTTATGGTTTCTACGCAGGAACTGCGCCGGGCCATGGCGAAGATACACAGCCCGCCTCCACAACCCGAGGATCCGGAAAGGTCCCTTGATCCGGCCTCTGAAGAGGACCCGCATATAAAGGTGGAGCTGATCGACGGGGTGTTCCATCAACTAAGCATCGACAATGCTTTGCTTGCCATCACGGCTGACTACCCCGGACTGTTTCCGGCCTCCCAGGTAACCGTGACCGAAGTCCGGATCCCATGACCCACCCGTGCTTTATTTCTAACCACCGCGTGTTTGATGGTGTTTCGCAGGGAGTTCCTTCGAGGCAGGAGGCCGAGCCCGCGGCGGCTAACCAACAAGGGGCAGCGCGGCCACGCAGGCTAAAAAGGAGTGCGGTTCGGATCGAAACGCCGCCGCAACGGTAAGGCGTGCCACCATATCCCTAGGATTGATTCCTGGAAGGCGTACTAACACCAGTGCTCTTTATGGAAAAGAGCGCCACGGACTATGTCCGGGGAGGTTGCCAATCGAGCCTCCGCCAGCCAGGCTCCAACGCCGGGTCCGGAAGCGGAGGTAAACACGAGGCGTGCGTCGGATGCTTCTCTGACAGAGGACGCCGACAGATTGTCCACCACAAACTCTGAGGTGGAGAGTGCCATGAATCACAGGCGCCGCCGGACAGTTCTTCGTGACGCATGTTTCTCCTAGGAGGCATTGAATGCCTTCAATTCGGGAGATGCGCACCTCCGTGCCGCTCAAGAAGGTCTAACCAGAGCCATGCAGCAGTAGGTAAAGGACATACGGGTAAGAAATTTTGACAGTTGTATATGCCAGTAGCCCCCGAGACTTAAAATAGGTAGGATAACTGATTTAAGGATCATTTGTTATGCAGGATCTTACGGAAAAGAATACCCGGCTGTCCCAGGAGCTTGAAGAGTGCAAGGCCCAGCTTGAGGCCACACCTAGCCGCCACATGGGGAGCCATAGGAACCCCCTCCGGTAATATATACTTTGAAAAATAAGTAGTTTGTGAAGTGCGGCATGTGTATAAGTCTGACAATGATATTGCAGATGGCGCCGGACTGGATCCGAACAAGCAACAGCTCCTACGCCAGCTAAGGGTCGGCGAGAGCGTGCTTACAAGGGTGCGGCAGGAGAAAAATAACCTCCAAGACGCCAACACCCAACTGGGAGAGGAACTAAAGGATGTTTGTGCCCAGTTGTCTGACTCCGTAAAGGAGAATCGACGTCTTCGTCGCGGCATTTTCAGTAAGTGCTTAAACAAACTGTGAAAGAGTTCGGCGAGGAAGGCGACTAACATAAACATGTATGCAGGTTTGCTCACAGGTCGTCCGGAGGAGGAGATGCCCAGTTCTTCAGGTGATCTTCTTCCCGAACTGCGTCAGCTGCACGAAACTGTTCGGCAGGTGATGAAAGGCGTCGCCCAAGCCTTGTGGCCATCTATCTCCCAGCCCGAAGCCATTGGGGAGCTGGCAGAGCGGCTTCAAGGAGCACGGCGGTGCTACCGGCTATGGAAGATATCAGCCTGCCGTCAAGGCGCCAGGGAGACATGGGCTATGGTGAAGATGCGGTACACGAAGGCTGACCCAAACCACATGGCCGAGGTCGGACCTGTGGGGCCTGATGGGAAGGAGATCCCTGTAAGCTTAGTGTACGACCAAGTAGAATTGGCCGCAAAGTATTCCCAGCAGGACTGTAAACTAGACAGCCTGTTAGATGGTATTGAAGAGGAATACAATTAGTCGAGTTGACTATGTAATTGAAAATTACATGTAAAATGCCTTCTAGCCGGATTGTAAATCGTTTGTCGTAGCGGACCTTTTCGCTTCAACCTCGGGACCCAATAGTCCGGAGTGTGTCCGAATACCCTCGAGGTTATGTAAGAACCGGGGCATGCATGGAGACAAGGCGTAGGGGTCATTATTGCTGTATCAGACAAGTGCCCAACTAGTTATGATATATTACATGGATAGTAAGAAACATCTTTCGGGGAGAATAGTTCCGTTAAGGGTTCCTTTCCCTGGGAGGCATGCCCTAAAGTGCATGTCCGAACTGCTAAGAAAGCAGAAAATCATCAGGGGGTAGACGCATAAATAGTTTAAAAATCAATCTTTTAGTTCACCGACCGAATATTCCCTTAAGAACGCTAGGTTTCGGCTTCACCCAGTCTGAGGTACACATCCGGCTGACCCGGCAGTAACAATCGCAGAGGTGCTCCCTTTACCGCCTAGCCGAACAATCTGGAACGTAGGGGTAAGCACAGGAGCCTGGCAACCCAGCTTGGCCAAAACATAAGTCATATCGATGCATATAATGGTGAATAAAAGGTACATGCAGAAGTTTGACACATGTGTTGGGCATAAAACCCGTATAAATAAGGTTCTATTAAAGAAGCCCCCAGGTAAAATGAGCGCGAGTGGCGCGTCAAGTGTGTGCGAACAAAGTGCAAATGAGCCTCTAAAGGCATCAAGAAAAAGGAAGAAGGAAGGAGAGAAATAAAAGACAGCTAAAGTATAAATTTTGGACGGAGGAAGGAGACGAACCCAGAGTCGGGCACTAGGCGTAGAATCTTCGTAGACGGGCTGCGTTCCATGGGTTTGGCTCGAGTCGGTCAGGACCTGGTCGATGATGAAGGGACCTTCCCATTTGGGCTTGAGTTTGTCCTTTTTCTTTTCCGGCAGTCGTAGAACTAGTTCGCCAACGTTGTAAGCTTTGGCCCGTACTTCTCTGCTTTGATATCTTCGAGCCTGCTGTTGATAAAATGCGAAACGAGCTTTGCCACGTCGCGCTCCTCCTCCAAGGCATCCAGACTATCCTGCCGATCGATTTCGGCTTCTCTTTCTACATACATGCGCACGCGAGGTGAGTCATGAATTATGTCGCAGCACAAAACTGCTTCTGCGCCATACACCATAAAAAATAGTGTGAATCCGGTAGTGCGGTTTGGCGTGGTCCGCAGCCCCTAGAGTACGGAGTCGAGCTCCTCTACCCAGTGCGTATTAGATTCCTTAAGGGACCGCACTAGTCTGGCTTTAATGCCGCTCATGATTAGACCGTTTGCCCGCTCGACTTGACCGTTAGTTTGAGGGTGATAGACTGAGGCGTAATCGAGCTCAATGCCCATGTTTTTGCACCATAATTTGACTTCATCAGCTGTGAAGTTTGTGTCGTTATCAGTGATGATACCGTGGGGGACACTGTACCGGTGCACTACCCCTGATATGAAGTCTATCACCGGTCCGGATTCGGCCGTTTTAACAGGCTTGGCCTCTATCCATTTGGTGAATTTATCCACCATGACCAATAGGTATTTTTGCTTGTGGGTTCCTCCGTAAAGGGGTCCAACCATGTCAAGCCCCTGCACCATGAACGGCAAGGTGATGGGTATAGTTTTGAGGGCGGTGGGTGGCATGTGGCTTTGGTTAGCAAAAAGCTGGCATCTGACGCATCGTTGGACTAAATCCTGCGCATCTGCTCGGGCTGTCGGCCAATAAAATCATGTACGGAAGGCCTTGCCTACCAGGGCCCAGGCTGCGGCGTGGTGCCCACCCAGTCCGGCATGAATGTCAGCCAGGAGGTTTCGCCCTTCCTCTTCGGAGATACACCTTTGAAGGACTCCTGTTCTGCTTTTCTTATAAAGCTCTCCCTCATAGACTTTATAGGCTTTGGATCACCGCACTATGCAGCGAGCCTCATTTTGGTCTTCGGGGAGTTCCTGCCTAGTTAGGTAGGCTAGGTAGGGATCCGTCCACGGGGCCATAACTGCCATTATTTCGTGGGCGGAGGGTGTTTTCTCGTTGGCAGAGCCTCCGATTATGTCAGAGTGTTCGATGTCAGGCAGTGCGGTTGGGTCCGGATTGTTATTTCCGGACTCCCCTTCCCATAGTACGGATGGCTTGAACAGCCGCTCTAGGAAGATGTTGGGAGGGACGGCATCGCGTTTTGCGCCGATGCGTGCCAATACGTCCGCCGCCTGGTTGTTATCCCGGGCTATATGATGAAATTCAAGCCCTTCGAATCTTGCTGACATTTTTAGGACCGCGTTGCGGTAGCTGCCATTTTTCGGATCTTTCGCGTCAAAGTCTCCGTTTATTTGAGATATCACGAGGTTTGAATCCCCGCGCACCTCTAGGCGTTTAATGCCCATGGAGACCGCCATCTGGAGGCCGTGCAGGAGGGCCTCATATTCGGCTGCATTGTTGGAGTCCGTGTACACTATCTGAAGGACGTATTGGACTGTGTCCCCGGTTGGGGACGTCAGAACGACGCCAGCCCCAGGCCGGCCAACATTTTGGAGCCGTCGAAGTGCATGATCCAATTGGAATATGCGCCGTACTCTTTAGGGAGTTCGGCTTCGGTCCATTCGGCGATGAAATCGGCCAACACTTGTGACTTAATAGCTCGTCGTGGCTTATAGGTTATGTCCAATGGGAGGAGCTCGATGGCCCATTTGGCAATCCGGCATGTCGCATCGCGGTTGTTTATAATGTCGTTAAGAGGTACTTCGGAGGCTACTGTAATCGAACACTCTTGAAAGTAGTGTCGCAGCTTCCGGGATACCATGAACACCGCATATGCTATCTTCTGATAATGTGGGTACCGGGACTTGCATGGGGTTAGGACAGTGGACACGTAATAAACTGGTTTTTGAAGAGGGAACCTGTGTCCATCCATTTCGCTCGACGACGAGCACCGCGCTTACAACTTGATGTGTTGCTGCAATATATAATAGCATTGGTTCGCCCATGTTGGGCGCGGCCAGGACCGGATTTGTTGCCAATATGGCTTTTATATCTTCGAGTCCGGCCGTGGCGGCATCCGTCCACTCGAAGTGTTCGGTGCGCCGGAGGAGGCTGTAAAGGGGTAATGCCTTTTCCCCCAAATGGGAAATAATGCGGCTTAGAGCCGCCACGCATCCCGTCAATTTTTGTATTTGTTTGAGGTCTTTTGGAATATCCAATTGCGACACGGCTCGGATCTTGGCTGGGTTTGCTTCAATTCCTCTACCGGACACAGTGAAGCCCAAGAGCTTTCCGGCTGGAACGCCGAAGACGCATTTTTCCAGATTGAGCTTGATGTCATATTTGCGAAGATTGTCGAATGTGAGCCTCAAGTCGGCTACTAGAGTTTCGACGTGCTTCGATTTGACGACCACGTCATCTACATATGCCTCCATTGTTTTGCCGATCTGGTTTGCAGACATGTCTGAATCATGCGCTGATATGTTGCGCCGGTGTTTTTGAGCCCGAAGGGCATAGTGTTGAAGCAAAATGGGCCGTATGGGGTGATGAATGCCGTTATGCTTGGTCTGGCTCTGCCATCTTAATTTGGTGGTAGCCGGAGTATGCGTAGAGGAAACACAATGAATCGTGTCCTGCTGTGGCGTCGATAATTTGATCAATGTGAGGGAGGGGGAAGGGATCCTTTGGGCAGGCCTTATTAAGGCCTTTGAAATCAACACATAGGCGCCAGGAGTTGTCCTTCTTTGGTACCATCACCAGGTTTGCTAGCCAGTCCGGATGTTTTATATCTGTGATGAATCCGGCTTCCAGAAGTTTGGCTAGCTCCTCTCCCATGGCCTGTCTCTTGGGTTCGGAAAAACGCCGAAGAGCTTGCTTGACTGGCTTAAATCCTTTTAGGATATTTAGGCTGTGCTCGGCCAGCCGACGTGGGATTCCTGGCATGTCTGAAGGGTGCCAGGCAAAAATGTCCCAGTTTTCTCATAGAAATTCTCGTAGTGCGGCGTCTACATCAGGGTTTAATTGTGCCCCAATGGAGGCCGTCTTTGCAGGGTCCGTTGGGTGGACTTGGAATTTGACTATTTCATCCGCTGGTTTAAAAGAGGTGGACTTGGATCTTTTATCAAGTATCACATCGTCTCTGTTCACAGTGGAGCGCATCGCAGTTAGTTCCTCGGCCGCTAGGGCTTCGGATAGTGCCTCGAGGGGTAGTGCGGCTGTCTTGTTTTCGGCGTGGAGTGCTATGTTCCGATCACTAGCGAGAGTGATGATTCTGTTAGGTCCGGGCATTTTAAGCTTCATGTACCCGTAATGGGGTATAGCTTGAAAAATTGTGAATGCCTCTCGGCCTAATATAGCGTGATATCCGCTGCTGAACGGGGCCACTTGAAAGGTGACCTCCTCGGACCTGTAATTGTCCGGTGAGCCGAACACTACGTCCAATGTGATTTTTCCTGTGCAGCATGCTTCCCGGCTAGGGATTATTCCTCTGAAGGTTGTGTTGCTTCGCTCAATTCGGTTACAGTCAATTTCCATTTTTCGGAGGGTTTCCTCATAGATGAGGTTTAATCCGCTGCCGCCATCCATGAGTACCTTAGTAAGGCGAAAGCTGTCCACAATCGGACTGAGGACCAGTGCAGCTGGTGCTCGGGTTGTTCGGAATTTCGGTTCGTCACTGGCATTAAAGGTGATAGCCGTGTCACTCCATGGATTTATTGTTGCTACTTGGTAGACTTCGGCAAGGTTATGGGTGTTCGCTCGCATGTTATTTGATGCGAAAGTCTCAAGACTGTTAATACCGTCTTTGGTATTGTTGGGCTGGGATTCTAAAGCAAGAAGCTCCTCGCCACTTTTGGCCACCTGCCGTAGTATCCAACATGCTCAAGGCTATGAGTTGGAGTGGCGTCCTCTGTATATGAATTTTATAGGGTCCGTTGAGCCATCCCTCCAAAGACGGTTCCATGCCCTTTAGGGGGTCTTTGTTTTTGGTATTTAACCCGGATGGTTGGTGATAATGCACCCTTTTATTCCGGACTAGGGCTGTGTTCGAGGCCGGATTGTCCCAAAATTTACTTTCGGTTTTCCAAGCACTCTCCATCGCACAGTACTTTTGTACTATGGTCACCAAGTCAGCAAGGCGTGTAATTTCACGACGACTTATGGCGTTTAGGATTCCTTCGTCCGTGCAATTATTGCAGAAGAGCGAGATTGCGTCCTCCTCTCGGCAGTCCTTTATCCTGTCCATAACCAGGAGGAATCTGGCCCAGTAATGATGTACTGTTTCAGCGGGCTCTTGCCGAATTTGGGATAGATCGCTAATGTTTGGGTGGGCGGGTGGAACTAAATCCGGAACCCCGTCTAATCTAAGACTCAGGGGCCGAGAAGTTTCCGAACTCGAAGTTTGGGTTTTTGGATGTTATCCACTGAATCGAACCCGCCGCCTGACTTCAAGTTCAGGATTTGATCGTCGTCCGTCCCCCCGCGGGAATCCAGCATGGAGGGGTTGGGAATCCGGACGCAGCTAGTCCTTAAGATAGAAGAAGAGTCGCCGCATTGTTCCTCTACCACAGCAACATGGTGGGTAGCCCGGCGAGAGTTAATCTCTCTCAGATCGGTTTTAGGCCCGAGCTGATCGTAGTCAGTGGCGACTCCTGTATGCATGGCGCGATCCAAGAGCTTGTTCACGGAGGAGAGCTCAATCGGATCTAGCTGCTCGGCAAGTTCGAGTTAACACGAAGATTGGTTTCGATGACCCGAGAAGTCATCGCTTGCCAAGAACGGCCGAACTGGTGGTCATAAGGAAACCACCTTGCCGAAGAGTCTAGCCGGCAGCCAAGGCTCCTCTGGCGATAATGTCGTCTTTAAAGACGGGATGAGGCATCCTTCATGGAAAGTGACGGCACAGAGGAACTCTCAATGAAAGCACCAATGTCGGTGTCAAAACCGGCGGATCTCGGGTAGGGGGTCACGAACTGTGCGTCCAGGCGGATGGTAACAGGAGACAAGGGACACAATGTTTTTACCCAGGTTCGGGCCCTCTCGATGGAGGTAAAACTCTACTCCTGCTTGATTAATATTGATGATATGGGTAGTACAAGAGTAGATCTACCACGAGATCAGAGAGGCTAAACCCTACAAGCTAGCCTATGGTACGATTGTTGTTCGTCCTACGGACTAAAACCCTCCAGTTTATATAGACACCGGATAGGGTTAGGGTTACACAGAGTCGGTTACATTGGTAGGAGATCTACATATCCGTATTGCCAAGCTTGCCTTCCACGCCAAGGAAAGTCCCATCCGGACACGGGACGAAGTCTTCAATCTTGTATCTTCATAGTCCAGGAGTCCGGCCACCGATGATAGTTCGGCTATCCGGACATCCCCTAGTCCAGGACTCCCTCAACTATCGTTATCAACTTTACATCTTTTGGTATGCACACTATGAATATGTGTAACATCATGTTCGAGATTCATTAAGAATAAACCATTGACCATCGGAGCATGACCATAAAACATATCTCTCATATAAATAGAACAACCATTATTCTCGGATTTCAATGAGTAGCCATCTCGTATTAAAAGAGATCCTGATACAATGTTCATGCTCAAACTTGGCACTAAATAACAATTATTGAGGTTTAAAACTAATCCTGTAGGTAAATGTAGAGGTAGCATGCCAACAGCGATCACATCGACCTTGGAACCATTCCCGACGCGCATCGTCACCTCGTCCTTCGCCAGTCTCCGCTTATTCCGTAGCTCCTGCTTTAGTGTTGCCGGCCTTCTTGTCTGCTAAGTATTTGGGGCAGTTCCGCTTCCAGTGACCCTTCCCTTTGCAATAAAAGCACTCAGTCTCAGGCTTGGGTCCATTCTTTGACTTCTTCCCGCAATCGACTTATCGGGCGGCAACATCCTTGCCATCCTTCTTGAAGTTCTTCTTACCCTTGCCCTTCTTGAACTTAGTGGTTTTATTGACCATCAACACTTGATGTTCCTTCTTGATTTCTACCTCTGCTGACTTCAGCATTGAAAATACTTTAGGAATAGTTTTCACCATCCCCTGCATATTGTAGTTCATCACAAAGCTCTTGTCGCTCGGTGGAGCGATCAAGGATTTTGTCAATGACCGCCTCGTCTGGAGGTTAATGTCCACTGGGACAAAGGTTGTGCAACCCGAATTTTGAGTATGTGCTCACCGACGTAACTATTTTCCTCCATCTTACAACTATAGAACTTGTCGGAGACTTCATACCTCTCGACCTGGGCATGAGCTTGGAAAAACAGTTTTAGCTCCTCGAACATCTCATATGCTCCGTGTTGCTCAGAACGCTTTTGGAGCCCCGGTTCTAAGCTGTAAAGCATGCCGCACTGAACGAGGGAGTAATCATCAGCACGAGAATGCCAAGCGTTCATAACGTCTTGGTTCTCTCGATGGGTGCTTCACCTAGCGGTGCTTCTAGGACATATTGTTTCTTGGCAGCTATGAGGATGATCCTCAGGTTCCAGACCCAGTCCGAATAGTTGCTGCCATCATCTTTCAGCTTGGTTTTCTCTAGGAACGCGTTGAAGTTCATGTTGACATGAGCGTTGGCCATTTGATCTACAAGACAATTTTGCAAAGATCTTAGACTAATGTTCATGATAATTTAGTTCATCTAATCAAATTATTTAATGAACTCCCACTCAGATTAGACATCCCTCTAGCCATCTAAGGGATACATGATCCGAGTCGACTAGGCCATGTCCGATCATCACGTGAGACAGACTAGTCATCGTCGGTGAACATCTCCATGTTGATCGTTTCTTCCATTCGACTCATGTTCAACCTTTCGGTCTCTTGTGTTCCGAGTCCATGTCTGTACATGCTAGGCTCGTCAAGTTAACCTAAGTGTTTTGCATGTGTAAAACTGTCTTACACCCGTTGTATGTGAACGTAGGAATCTATCACACCCGATCATCACGTGGTGCTTCAAACGATTTAACTTTAGCAACGGCGCACGCTAGGGAGAACACTTTCTTGAAATTATTATAAGGGATCATCTTATTTACTACCGTCGTTCTAAGTAAACAAGATGCATAAACATAATAAACATCACATGCAATTATATAGTAGTGACATGATATGGACAATATCATATAGCTCCTTTGATCTCCATCTTCGGGGCTCCATGATCATCTTGTCACCGGCATGACACCATGATCTCCATCATCGTGTCTCCATGAAGTTGCTCGCCAACTATTACTTCTACTACTATAGCTAACGGTTTAGGAATAAACTAAAGTAATTACATGGCGTTAAATCATTGACACGCAGGTCATACAATAATTAAGACAACTCCTATGGCTCCTGCCGGTTGTCATACTCATCGACATGCAATTCGTGATTCCTATTACAAGAACATGATCTCATGTATCACAATATATCATTCATCATTCATCACAACTTTTGGCCATATCACATCACAAGGCAATTGCTGCAAAAACAAGTTAGACGTCCTCTAATTGTTGTTGCATCTTTTATGTGGCTGCAATAGTGTTCTAGCAAGAACATTTTCTTACCTACGAATAACCAGAACGTGATTTGTCAACTTCTATTTACCGTTCATAAGAAACCTTTTCAGCGAATCCGCTCCAACTAAAGTGGGAGAGACAGACACCCGCTAGGCAGCTTATGCAACTAGTGCATGTCAGTCGGTGGAACCTATCTCACGTAAGCGTACGTGTAAGGTCGGTCCGGGCCGCTTCATTCCACAATACCGCTGAAGCAAAATAAGACTAGTAGCGGCAAGAAAGTTGACAACATCTACACCCACAACAGATTTGTGTTCTACTCGTGCAATAGAGAACTACGCATAGACCTAGCTCTGATACCACTGTTGGGGAACGTTGCATAAAATAAAAATTTTCCTATGTTCACCAAGATCCATCTATGAGTTCATCTAGCAACGAGTGATAGGAGTGCATCTACATACCTTTGTAGATCGCGTGCGAAAGCGTTCAAGGGAACGGGGTTTAGGGAGTCGTTCGTCAGTGATCCAAATCACCGGAGATCCTAGCGCCGAATCTAACGGCACCTCCGCTGTTCAACACACGCACGGTCAGCGTGGACGTCTCCTCCTTCTTGATCCAGCAAGGGAAAGGAGAGGTTGATGAAGATCCAAAGCAGCATGACGGGCGTGGTGGTGGATGCAGAGGGCTCCGGCAGGCTCCGTGAGGCTTCGCCAAGCAACTACGGGAGGGAGAGGTGTAGCAGGGAGGGGAGGGAGGCGCCAGGTGTTGGGTGCGGCTGCCCTCCCACCCCCCTCTTTATATAGGGACCCCAGGGGGGGCGCCGGCCCTAGGAGATGGGATCTCCTAGGGGGGCGCCGACCAAGGGGTGGAGTGCCCCCCAAGGCAAGTGGAGGCGCCCCCTCCCCTAGGGTTCCCAACCCTAGGCGCAGAGGGGGGCCCAGTGGGGGGGGCGCACCAGCCCACCAGGGGCTGGTTCCCCTCCCACTTTCACCCATGGGGCCCTCCGGGATAGGTGGCCCCACCCGGTGGACCCCCGGGACCCTTCCGGTGGTCCCGATACAATACCGGTGGACCTCGAAACTTTCCCGATGGTCAAATCGACTTCCCATATATAATTCTTTACCTCCGGACCATTCCGAACGACTCGTGACGTCCGGGATCTCATACGGACTCAACAACTTTCGGTTTGCTGCATACTCATATTCATACAACCCTAGCGTCACCGAACCTTAAGTGTGTAGACCCTACGGGTTCGGGAGACATGTAGACATGACCGGGATGGCTCTCGGTCAATAACCAACAGCGGGATCTGCATACCCATGTTGGCTCCCACAAGCTCCTCGATGATCTCATCGGATGAACCACGATGTCAAGGATTCAAGCAACCCCGTATACAATTCCCTTTGTCAATCGGTACGTTACTTGCCCGAGATTCGATCGTCGGTATCCCAATACTTCGTTCAATCACGTTACCGGCAAGTCACTTTACTCGTACCGTAATGCAAGATCCCGTGACTAAATACTTGGTCACTTTGAGCTCATTATGTTGATGCATTACCGAGTGCGCCCAGAGATACCGCTCCATCATACGGAGTGACAAATCCCAGTCTCGATTCGTGTCAACCCAACAAACACTTTCGGAGGTACCTGTAGTGCACCTTTATAGTCACCCAGTTACGTTGTGATGTTTGGTACACCCAAAGCACTCCTACGGTATCAGGGAGTTACACGATCTCATGGTCTAAGGAAAAGATACTTGACATTGGAAAAAGCTCTAGCAAATTAACTACACGATCTTGTGCTATGCTTAGGATTGTCTTGTCCATCACATCATTCTCCTAATGATGTGATCCCGTTATCAATGACATCCAATGTCCATAGTCAGGAAACCATGACTATCTTTTGATCAACGAGCTAGTCAACTAGAGGCTCACTAGGGACATATTGTGGTCTATGTATTCACACGTGTATTACGATTTCCAGATAATACAATTATAGCATGAATAAAAGACAATTATCATGAACAAGGAAATATAATAATAATCCTTTTTATTGTTGCCTCTAGGGCATATTTCCAACAGCAACATGAGCACCGCACCTGGCAGAAGACTTTTTCCATTCTTGCACTCGACTTGGGACCTCATTCAGTCGAGTCATTAAGGACTCGAGGTCATTCTGAAGCGTCTGGTCTGGCCAGAGTGTTGAGTCGATCCGCGAAACCGCAGCTTTCAGTCGAGTGAGATAGTCCACCACACCAGCAATGCGAGACTCCAGTCGGAGCATGTTCATAGCGGCTTCATCCTTCATGGGAGAGTTGATGGGGTCCAGGCTTGTCTCCACTAGACTGGTCTCTTCTTCGAAGTTCTCACAGAATTCTGTAAATGCAACTCTGGTTCAAGTTAACAGTTCTATGATCAGTCGGTGATAACTAGACAGTCGGGTAAAAGAGATTACCTTCGAGCATGAGGAATAACGTTTTGGCGAGCCCTCCCAGATAAGCCTCCAGATCATTCCTCTTCCCCTTGATTCGCCAGCCTTGTCAGTCAGAGCAACTTTGTCATTCTTCAGTCGGCTAACCTCCTTGTTGGCCGCATCGAGAGCAGCCTTTAGTTTGATATTCTCCTCTTCGAGTTTGCCGACTGAGACCAGTTTCTCTTCCGCGAGCTTTGTTTTCTCGAAAGCCGCCTTCTATGCCTCTGCAAGGTCGTGGTCTTTCTTTTTCAAAGTCTCCTCCAGTTTCTCTGCAAAATAACAATAAGCCCAGAGTTGAGAATGGGTAGAAAGACAAAGACAGTCGTCAAAAGCTCTCACCAGACACACCTTTGGCTTCGTCTCTTGCCTTTTGCATGTTCTCCTGAGCAAGCTTCAAGTCAAGGTTGAGCTGGATCTGTTTGTTCTCCAATTTGTTATAGCGGGCCACGAGCTCGCAAGATTTCTGCGAAGAGTCAATCGACAAAACATCAAAGGCAGGTCATTTCCGAGTGACTAAAGAAAAAATCGTAGCATTTCTAAGACTACAGTCTAATCAAAACATTCGACAGTAGTCTCGGGGACTACACCCAGTGGGTGCGCTCAGCGTGCCCCCACTAGTTTTACCAATTCGGTTCGACCAGTCGACCAAAAGAGGCAAAAAAAGAAAAAAAAACAGTTCCTACGACTATAGTCGACTGCCAGCAATCCACCATAGTCTCGGGGACTACACCCGGTGGGTGCACTCAGCGTGCCCCCACCGGTTCCAAAGATGCATTTGACATGGCCCGACCAGACCGAGTGAAGAAGTTTCCAAAGATCCATTCGACATGGCCCGACCAGACGGAGTGAAGAAGTTCAAAGTATAAAGACTATAGTCGACTGCCCGCAGTCCACCATAGCCTCGGGGACTACACCCAGTGGGTGCACTCAGCGTGCCCCCACCAGTACAAAAGTTATATCGACGCACACACCCAGTGGGTGTACAGATATAGATATGGAAATCTTCAGAAAGAAGAAATTTCAGGTAGCATATCCTAAGAGAATAAGCAGCGACCAACTTATTTGGACATTGCTCTGAAGAGCCGAGCTTGCATCATAAGCCGCCTGGCTGGCCCCCCGGACCACCTTCACTTGCTCCGTCATGATTCCTGCCTGGCGTATGATCTCCTTAGCAGCGCTCACTTGGTCTTCGGGGACGTGGTGTGTGGCAAAAAGGGAAGGCGGGTCAACAGTCGACGACGAAGGCCGGACACTCGTCAGCGGCACAGCAAAAGTCACAGAAGCCCGAGTGGTGTCGCCTCCCTCGTGAACCAGCGTCTCAGGCAGTGATACAACTTGAGTAGCCTTGCCAGCAGGCACCCTTTTGTCCTTCCTCTTCCTCAGCGGTGTTTCATCGTCGTCGTCAGGGAGATCAATGACATGAGGTGGAACTACAGGAAAGATTCAAAGGTAAAAACAGAAATCTAATCGACCATAAAGCGAAACTGCAGAGATCATACCAACGTTGGAGGTGGCGGCATCTTCCATGTCCTGATCTTCATGCCTGGCTGAGGTCTCGGAGGTGGCAGCATTGCAGGTTTCATAAATCAGTTGATCAGTCAAACGAGTCGACCAAAACTACTCCCTTGATAAACAAGAAAACACAAGTTCTGCTGATTACCCGGAAATGGTGGGAATGACCATCCTCATCTTGGCAGGGCCTTCGTCGGCTTTGATGACGTTGCTCAGGGTTGCTTTGGCGGTTTCTCAGTCGGCACAGGGGAAGTCGTCCGAGGGCGCTTCGTCGACCGCCCAGCGGGCGCGATAGCCTTACCGCGCTCGACCGCCGGATCATCCGTCAGCTTGGACCGCCTTTCCGAGTGGGGAGGGTCCACGTCTTCCTCCTCTTCCTCCTCCTCCTCCTCTTCATCAGAGTTGTCGTTTCCCTCGCCCTCCTCACCGTCGGACTCCCATTCCGCCTGGCTTTCGCCTCCGCTTCCTTCTTCTTCTTCGACTTGTTCTTGCACCCCGTTGGGCATCGAGTACATCTCAGTAGTGACCTAGAAGACAGCAAAACAAGACGAAAGTCAATCGGCCGATCCGCAGCGGAACAGAGCAAATGCAACAGGATGACAGTTAGAGATAAGTGGTCATACCTTGTCTGGTTCGCAAGATTGGTCGAGTGGTGGGATCCTCCTAGCTCCACGAGGGTTATCTTTGTTCCCTGTGATGGCAGTCATCCACCTCTCCAATGTGGCATCGTCGTCCTCCTCTGGGTGGACCCGGGTGGTGTCGTCGGCACCAGAATACAACCACATCGGGTGGCCTCGGTATTGGAGCGGTTGAATGCACCGTCGAAGGAAAACCTCCAGAAGATCCATGCCGGTCACTCCGTCACGAATGAGCTGGACTACACGCTCCGTCAATAATTTAACCTGGACCTTCTCCTCCGGAAGCACCTTCAGAGAGGACGGCTTGTTCACTCGATCCATGGAGAAAGGAGGGAGTCCAGTCGACTGGTCTTGGCAGTAGAACCAGGTCGACTGCCACCCTCTAACTGAATCGGGAAGAATCATGGCCGGAAACGCACTTTTACCCCTCATCTGGACCCCAAGACCCCCACACATCTGGATTACTTGGGTTCTTTCGTCATTCGGACTAGCCTTTTTCACCGTCTATGAGCGACAAGTGAATATGTGTTTGAAGAGGCCCCAGTGTGGCCGACAGCCCAAGAAGTTTTCGCACAAAGACATGAAAGCAGCGAGATAGGCAATGGAGTTGGGTGTGAAGTGATGGAGTTGTGCTCCAAAGAAGTTCACAAAACCCCGAAAGAAAAGATTCGGCGGTAGAGAAAATCCCCGATCAACATGGGTGGCTAAGAGGACGCACTCACCCTCCTGAGGCTGCGGCTGCCATTCCGTCCCCGGAAGCCGTGCTGACCCATGGGGGATCAATCCCTCGTTGGCCAGGTCGTCGAGGTCCTTCTGGGTGATGGTCGAGCGGATCCAGTCTCCCTGGATCCAACCTTGCGGCAGGCTGGACCGCGACGAGGATCCGCCCCGACTGGTCGCTCTCCCCTTCGCCTTTGCCGTCGCCTTCTTCGCCTACTCTAAGGCCGCCGTCTTCTCCTTCACCATTGTCGCCGACGAAGCAGGAACGGAGCAGCCGCGCTGAGCAGGTTACGGGCGTGGCAGATGAATCTGAGGACGGGGGAGGGGAAAATGAGGGCGCACTGTTCAAAAGACCCCCGCCCGGTGCCTTATATGAAGTCGCTTCCGAGTGGCTGACTGGTAGGCCCGGGCAATCCTGTCAAATCCCGCAACAGCCGCGCGCGCGATACGTGGCGAAAAAGGTGGCGCGGAGATCGAGGCATCCTTGCCTTATCCCATCCGAGTGTCGCGGCCTTCTCCGCTTCGCGCGCTTCCCGAAATTCGGATCCCACTAAATCCGCTAACAGCAGAGCAACTTGTCAGACGGCAGATTTCCTCCGATCCGTCGCTCGGAAATCTCCAAGTTCATAAAGTTCACTCGACAGATGTAAAGAATGGATCAAGGCGACTGAAAGAGAAGTTGACACCATCACTAAAAGGTCACTGATCCAGAGTAAGACACACTTGCAGCACGAAAAACAGGTCGAAAAGATTATCAACTCCTTCCTCACTCAAACCTCGATCCATTCGGGGGCTAATGATGAAGTCATGTACCTTGGGTAAGGTCATGGACCTGTCCAAGATACGCTCCCCAAGGACATCCTTAGAATAAACTGCCTTGCAGTCGACCTGGTAGGATCCCACTCGACAGATTCAAAGACACTCGACCATGAAGACCCACTCGACCACCAGGAGTTCAAAAACCACCCGATGTCCAAACGGTCTGTAATTAAGTAGTCTTTATGGTCATGATGACACTTTATGTAAGGCGTTACCAGTAACGCCTGGCATTAATGTACCTTTAACCCTTCACTACGTGGGCTGGCTGGGGTCCTGGCGCACTCTACATAAGTCACCCCCCTCCACAGGTAGAAGGGTTCGCACCTCTGTAATTCATACGCATATAATCCAGTCGACCGCCTCCGGGCTCCGAGAGGTAGGGCTGTTACTTCCTCCGAGAAGGGCCTGAACTCGTAAAACTCGTGCGTATACAACTACCCCATAGCTAGTACCTTGCCTCTCCATACCTACCCCCATTCTACTGTCAGGCTTAGAACAACGACAATGGGTACTAGCTTCCCAAGTGGACCAATGCTTCTTCATTACCGAGCAGGCTAAGCCTAGTCGTGTTGTCATGAGGAGAGGCAAAAGGAAGATCATCGGAATGGACAGAGTAGCCAATGAGCAAGACTTCGACAAGTACGGCGACCCGAAGATCGAACATGACGACGACGATGAAGTAGCAGCATACACCACAAGAAGAAGCAGGACCACCCTACCTAAAGGACGTCCGTTCAAGAGAAGAACTCGATTTACGAAAAATAAGGGCAAGAAGATTGTGAACAGACAGCTAGCAGCTCAGATCGATTGTATTTAAATTGTAGCCTTCATTTCTCGATTGTATTTCATGGGCACTTTTTGAACTCATGAATTCTTTTAAATTTCATGGACACTCGATCTCGATCCCCCTCCATCTCGATCGCTATCCCACCTCGCCAGATCCGGTCCCCCTCACCGCCGAGCACCCCCCGCACCATCTCCCCTCCATCCACCGGCCGCCGACCCCCCGCACCCTCCCCAACTCCACCGCGGCCGACGACCCACCGCACCCTCCCCCGCTCCACCGCCGCCGAGCACCCCCCGCACCCTCCCCGGCCCGCTCCACCGTCACAAATGAGTGCAACTAAAATTGCAAAAAAACAATTTGATTATATTTTCAAATAACAAATTTGATGATATTTTTAAAAAATTATTACTGTTTTTATAAAAAAATATTACTGTTATGATTTAAACAAGTTTGAACATATTTAAACACAAATAAATATCAAACAACGTTTTAAATGTTGTTAACATGGTAAAAAACTGCATATTATTTTTCTACATGAAATTCTGAGCATCTCGCATATGTGACATGTTATATTTGGATGCATGGATAAAAAGATATGTGCAAAGAAAAAAAATGCATAAAAAGAAAAGTTGGGGAGCCTGGGAATCGAACCCAGGACCTCCTAGTGTGTGTGCTGCGTGCTGACCAGTCGAGCTAGTGTGTGTGTTCTGATGGAGATACGGTTAGGTGGAATATAACCTGAGTGCTCGAACTGGAAACATTCTAATGGCGCACCTGCTGGGGGTGCACCATTGCTATCTAAAAAAAACATTCTAATGTCGCACCGCTGCGGGGTGTGCCATTAGAAAGCTTCCCCCCCACACTAAATCCCCAATCTCTCTAATCTCTCCGCTGCCTCATCGATCTCACCCGCTGCCCCCCGTGCTTGCCGTCCCCCTCCTCGTCCCCCTCGCCTCCTTTGCCGTTCCCGAGCCGAGCACCGCCTCCCACACCGCCTCCCTCGCCGTCCCCGAGCCAAGCGCCCTCGACGTCCTCCCGCCCAAGCGCCCCCTCCCCCCGCGGCCCCGCCTGCGCCCTCGACGTGCTCGCCGTCCAACACCGCGCGGCATTCCCAGGAGGACCGTCGATGTCTTCCTCTTCGACTACGAGGACCTGGACGAGTTCGAACGCCTAGGAGGACCGCCACCGCTCGACGCCCTCGACCGCGCAGCCTGCCCAGGAGGACCGCCACCGCTCGACGCCGAATTCGCGCCGCCCCGACTAGCTGCGGCTGCCCCAAGTCGTCCTCGACCTCCCCAGTGAGCACCCGAGCCGCTTCCCCCTCTTCCCCCTCTTGATTTCCTTCTGATGTGTTCTAGGGTTGGGGGTTGGAGAAATTTGGACAAGGAAAGGGGGTTGGATAATTAAGTATCTAGGGTTTGCCAAATGTTCAAATCTCTGAACTTGCTATAGTGCAACCAAGATGATATTTAGATGCATTTTAGAGGATACTAGTCTCAACTAAGCATCCACCTAGAGATTCTTTCTTTAAGTAGCTAGGCTCAATTAGTGAATTTTCCAGTGAGTTTGGATTCATGCAACAATATGAAACATTAATTACTATTCTTTCTGGCCACTAACGAAGTAGAAAGAAGGGATTGTCTCTTTCTTTGGTTGCCAGGTTGCGAAATCTACCCAAAACTCTGAGATTGCCCATGATAGATCTAACATGTAAGAAGTCCATAATTGATTAATGGATCTGTTAGTTTGATAGTTTTTTTTAATGTTGCACCTTTTCCTTCTACAGCTTGCAGATGTGCACACAGTTTTTTGTGTTCAGTTTAGGAGTTGGTCCTTGGGAAGCATAAATAAAACATTATTGGCAAGTGCAGTCTTGTTACTCCTAGGTATCTACAAATGAGTAGATGAATATTTGTTACCAGGAGGGGTTATAATATCTTTCAAACTGATGTTGTTCTCATGACCATGCTTTCTAATGGTTTGATATCACCCAAAGTTTGGCATGGAAACTACAGAGGTACTATGTAGTGTTGTATTACTTCTTCCGGATTCAGGGTGTTTAAATGTGCATTAGTTCTTCTGATAATTAATGGTTAAAGTCCTTTGACAAGGATGTGAACAATAAGAGATGTAACCAATCCCAGAAGTAGAACCATGTATCTTTCCTCTCTACAATTCTCATGCAACAATATGAAACTAATTCTTTAAGTAGTTAATGAGAGCACTTGGTCCATATTCATTTGCAGTGAACATACATTTTCACTGTTCTTATAATATTTGCTTGATGTCAGATTATGCCATGAGGATATTAGTCTAAGCGCAGTCTTGGATGCATTGTTTTATCCTCATGTGGTTAAACCGGTTCTGAAAATTATCTAGTTTGACCTGTACTTGTCCAGCTATCATAATCTATTCTTTGACCATGGCAGTAGCTGGCATTTTGTTATGATAATTTTAGTATATATCTTACTGTCCTTTGCTGATCTCGTTGTATTTTCAATTCACAGGCAACTCTCCGACGAAGTCTCCTCCAGGTAATATATGTCTCATGCTTTCTAAAGAGTACTAGTATACAGACTAAACTAGCCACTTGCTATGCTTAGCTGCTCTGTTGTCTGAATCGTGACACTTTGCTAGCTGAAACTTGCATGTCACACTGTCAGCTGTATTGCTCAACTAAAAACACAAATATTTGTAGTTTTTGCTGTCATAATGCAACTAAGCATACTAGTCTCAACTAAGCATACTAGTTTTTTGTAGTGAGACAAGAAGATAGTGAGACAAGAAGAAGGAAACTTCCCGTGTTATGTAGAAAGAAAATACTTGGTTTGACAGCAAGTACCATGACATGAATCAAAAACATATACGGTGGGAAAAATAAAATGGCAGAAACCTGGGAGGTTCAGAAATGCCATTACGAAGCGAGGTTGCTTGTTACTTTCCTAAGATGCGCATCTCATTTATTTGTGTTTTTATTTGTAGCTGTATTGCTCAACTAAGCATATTAGTGTCGCAATACACTATTTTGCAGGTAATAGTGTCGCAATATTTGCCTGTCATACCAGCTGAAACTTGAAAGTGTTTCCTAAAAACACTGTCACTGCCACTAAAAGCATGACAGTATAATTTCTAGTTTGTGTTTTTATTTGTTCACACTGTCGCTGTATTGCTCAACTAGACAATTAGTGTTTATGAATAAGAAGAATAAACCTATTGATGCTGCTGTTATGCATGTATTCACTGCTGCTGCTGCTGTACTTGTGACGATGTTGTACTTGAGGTGATGCTACTTGTGATCTTCTGAAATGACCCATTGGCGACTTCACTGCTGCTGCTGCTGTACTTGTGATGATTTTGTACTTGGGATAATGGTTTTGCAGGTACCCCGAGAGGCCCTTGAGTTTGCCGTAATGTCGATTAACTTCCGTTCCGGCAAATTCGGGTACTCCATATGTCCTATTTTCAGCAAAGGTCATGCTGAAGTTTTCCATGAATTTTAGCATAACTTTGCTAAAGTTAGGACATATGGGGTACCTGCGACTAATGCATGGGCCGGGGTATCTTAGTACTTAGTTAGGTAGGATCAACTGCCCCGCCATTCTTGCTGCATAGGTGGCAATAGAGCCAAGTGATTAGTGCCAAGTGATTAGGCCCAACCTAGGGTGCCTCGGCATCGATAAACCCTAAATGATGAAAACTTAACTTAGCATTTAGGGTGCCTCGGCGTCGACAAACCCTAAATGATGAAACCTTGGCTTCTATAGGGTGCCTCGGTGTCGATGAGAACCTGAATGATGTAAGCTTAGGCTTTTAGGGTGCCTCGGCGTCGACAAACCCTAAATGATAAAAACTTAGCTTTTAGGATGCCTCGGTGTCGACAAACCCTAAATGATGAGACCATGATCTTGTTCCTTGACAATAACCAACTTTTTGACCAAATTTTTTTCCTATTTAGAGCGAAACATGGCCCACAACGATGAGGCCAGTGGTTGAGCGGCAAGCTGGTCAGGAGCTGTCCCAGGAGATGGAGGAACAACCTCACCGCTACGAGGACACCGCTGGAAGACACCGATCCTGACTACACAACCCCTAGTGGCGCTGGGATGACACCACCGATGGTGCCGCCGAGGATGCCACCACCGATGGTGCAGCCGAGGATGCCACCACCGATGATGGCGGCGCATTTACGTATGGCAGCCAACCGAAGAAGCAACGGAAGGACCGGCGCCCGAACGCGCTCCGCACCGTCAAGGAGGAATTTACTCAAGTGGACTCCGACGGGCATCCAACGGAGCCCAAACATATAGTCAAGGGGTACTCGGTTCAGCTCGGGTGCATTCTTTGGAGGACCGTCTCGATCAACACCGAGAACCTTAGGCATAAGGACCGAGGGAATTTGCACAACCTCCTCTTCACAAAGCTGCACGAACAATACAAGTTCCCCACTGAATTTGAAAAACACACACCTCTCAGGGAATAAAGTGAACAGTGCCGCCCTCACGAGGATGAGCACGACCCTGTCTACTTGGAGAAGCGCGGTGAAGAGAATGATTGAGAAAGGTGATAGTTATGAGAAGATCAAGGCGAAAAATCCTTCGATCAGCGAAGATGACTACAAGGAGTTCAAGATCAAGTGGGTGAGCAGTGCAACCTCCGAATCAAGTCAGTGGGGGAAATAAATGCGGGAGTTGAACTTAGGGGAACACAAACTCGGTCCCGGCGGTTACAGAGTGGCGGAGCCTATATGGGACAAGGAGGACGCGGAGCGTGCCGAGCAAGGCCTACCGCCCTACTTCGAGAAATACAACAGTGACAAGCAGACCAGGAACTATGTCACGGCCCGTTACAAGGAGGACCCGATAACAAAGGAGCTTACCGCGGATCCGAAGACCAGGGCACTTGAGCTTGTTCTGGCGAAGGAGACTGAAAGTAGTAGCGCGGGGTCGTCTCAGAGCACCCCTACTTGGGACAGCACTCTAAATAGGGCGTTGAACGTAAAGAAAAACAAGGATAAGCTCAGTAAGCCGTCGTCAGCTCGTCGTGTGGCCGGCAAAGGCTTGTCCACAAAATGGTCGTCATACTATACCGTTAGTGGGCGAAAGGAGAAAAAGACCAGCTCGGAAAGCAAGTCGCGCGAGGTTCAAGAACTCAAGGCACAAGTGGCGGGGATTCCGGAGATTGTCCAAGAGCAAGTGCAACAACAACTGGGATCGACGCTCACCGGCATTATGCCTACCTTGATTCATGGGCTGACGACGTGGATTGCGGGTGGGCAACAGGGGCCGCCCCCGATTCCCACCTTCATGGCCAGCAACTCGCACAACGCGCATGTGGCGCCATTGGTGTCTCCGGCGGTGCCATTGGTCTCTCCGGCGGCGGCGGTATTGGTGTCTCCGACGCCGGCACGGCCGACATTGGAGCTTAATGCACTCGGGTGTACACCGGCCGGCACTGCGTCAGCAAGCGGCCCATCCGTGAGTTGCACGACCGCCGTTGGCGGTGCCTCGACATTAGCCGAGATCGACGCCATCATCACGGTAACTAATTAAGCCTCTCGTCCGAGGACTTCATCTCCTTTTGCCTTTGTTTGGGCATCCCTGACGACCTACATGTTTTCATAGGGCGCCGCCGATGTTCCGTGCACTCTCCTGCAGTTCGTGAACGACGAGTTGGTCGATGTCGCCAAGGGCAAAATCGTTCAACCTGGCAACCCCGTGTTCCACGGTAAACCGTTGCCACCCTCCGTGTATAGGGTTTAACTGGTTCGGGTGCTGCCAGGCTGCGACGAGTTGTTACCTCCGATTCGACCCGCCGGGGCCGACGAAGATGATCTCATGACCCTCGGGCCGCTTAAGCTGGCCCCTGCTTTGGCCGAAGAGCCAGATTCGTTTGGGGGCGGGGGACACCACCCCAAAGACAACACCGCCAGTCGTGCCGGCGCCAAGCCATGGCAAGACCGCCACAACGCTACCGGACATCCCTATGGAACAGGATCCGAACATGCATATGGCACAGGATCTGGACGAAGACGACAACGATGACGGCCGTACATTTAGCAACGTCGATAAGTACTTTGCCGAACATGGGTACGATGACGAATTCTGCTGGCCTTTTTCTCAAGAACCCAACCCTACAAAAGACGACCGCGGTCTAGCTGGTACAGCGGAGAAACCCAATTGCAACAGGCGTCGTCTGGCGTTCAGTTCTCAGGAGACACCTCCAGCTGCCGACTTCACCGAGCCTCAGATAGCCGAGGTGCCAAATATTATCAGCCCCAACACACTCAAGAATGCGGTCTGTGAGCAGAACTCGGTCCCATTACAACAGAAGAAGAAGGGAAGGAAAAGAAAGAGTAACAAGGGTGCGAGCCAGGCGGCACCGAGTACGATCCGTGCTCGGGACGGTCCACCTTCACCTAAGGATATCTTGAGGAGGGTGCATGTGGTGGGTAGGGCGATGCTACCGACAAATATGCTCAATGCTGCAACCGGTGCTATGTGGAGTCTGCATGACAGTGTTCTTTCTTTGAAGAAGCGGCATCTCAAAGAGAATGATTTGGCATACCCTGTTTTCGTGGCCAAGGTGCCAGAGGGCAAGGGCTTTGTGGATGGCACCATCGGGGGTACGATCGTCCTGCGGTTTGATGACATCTTTGCTATGTTTAACCTTCATCCGCTGCACTACACCTTCGTTCGGCTGTTTTCACTGAGTATGGAGATGCGGATCATTAGAGACAAGACCCCGGACATCGTGATAGTCGACCCCTTCTACATGCGTGCCAAGATCTTGGGCAGCGCTAGGGACCGGCAAGTCGCGAGTTCTTACCTCGAAGGCGTCATTCTGGCAAACCCAGATAAGGATAACTTCCTCGTGCCTTGCTTTCCCGAGTAAGTCATCCCCTCACCGCCCCGCAACATATGATTTCTTACATTTCGATCGTTCTTTTTTCTAACATTCCGTGTTCTGTGCAGTGACACACATTGCACACTCATCCTCTTAAGCCCGAAATATTCAGGCTCTACGTTCGGGTGTGATAGGCTCTACGTTCAAATACAACGGGTGCAAAACAGTTGCACACGCGGAATACTCAGGTTAAACTTGACGAGCCTAGCATATACAGATATGGCTTCGAAACACGGAGACCGAAAGGTCGAGCGTGAATCATATAGTAGATATGATCAACATAGTGATGTTCACCATTGAAAACTACTCCATCTCACGTGATGATCGGACATGTTTTAGTTGATTTGGATCACGTGATCACTTAGATGACTAGAGAGATGTCTGTCTAAGTGGGAGTTCTTAAGTAATATGATTAATTAAACTTAAATTTATCATGAACTTAGTCCTGGTAGTATTTTGCAAATTATGTTGTAGATCAATATCTCGCGTTGTTGCTTTCATATGTTTATTTTGATATGTTCCTAGAGAAAATTGTGTTGAAAGATGTTAGTAGCGATGATGCGGATTGGATCCGTGATCTGAGGTTTATCCTCATTGCTGCACAGAAGAATTATGTCCTTAATGCACCGCAAGGTGACAAACCTATTGCAGGAGCAGATGTCAGACGTTATGAACGTTTGGCTAGCTCAATATGATGACTACTTAATAGTTTAGTGCACCATGCTTAACGGCTTAGAATCGGGACTTCAAAGATGTTTTGAACATCATGGACCATATGAGATGTTCCAGGAATTGAAGTTAATATTTCAAGCAAATAACCGAGTTGAGAGATATGAAGTCTCCAACAAGTTCTATAGCTAAAAGATGGAGGAGAATCGCTCAACTAGTGAGCATGTGCTCAGATTGTCTGGGTACTTCAATCGCTTGAATCAAGTGGGAGTTAATCTTCCAGATAAGATAGTGATTGACAGAATTCTCTAGTCACCATCACCAAGTTACTAGAACTTCGTGATGAACTATAGTATGCAAGGGATGAAGAAAACGATTCCCGAGCTGTTCGTGATGTTGAAATCGACGAAGGTAGAAATCAAGAAAGAGTATCAAGTGTTGATGATTAACAAGACCACTAGTTTCAAGAAAAGGGCAAAGGGAAGAAGGGGAACTTCAAGAAGAACGGCAAGCAAGTTGCTGCTCAAGTGAAGAAGCCCAAGTCTAGACCTAAGCCTGAAACTGAGTGCTTACACTGCAAAGGAAATGGTCACTAGAAGCGGAAATACCCTGAATATTTGGTTGATAAGAAGGATGGCAAAGTGAACAAGGGTATATTTGATATACAGGTTATAGATGTGTGCCTTACTAGTGTTTATAGTAGCCCCTGAGTATTTGATACTTGTTCGGTTGCTAAGATTAGTAACTCGAAACGGGAGTTACAGAATAAACAGGGACTAGTTGAGGGTGAAGTAACGATGTGTGTTGGAAGTGGTTCCAAAATTGATATGATCATCATCGTACACTCCCTATATTTTCGAGATTAGTGTTGAACCTAAGTAATTGTTATTTGGTGTTTGCGTTGAGCATAAATATGATTAGATCATGTTTATTGTGATACGATTATTCATCTAAAACAGAGAATAAATTGTTATTCTGTTTACATGAATAAAACCTTCAAATGGTCATACACCCAATGAAAATAGTTTGTTGAATCTCGTTCGTAGTGATACACATATTCATAATATTGATGCCAAAAGATGCAAAGTTAATAATGTTAGTGTAACTTATTTGTGGCACTGCCAGTTGGGTCATATCAGTGTAAAGCGCATGAAGAAACTCCATAAAGATGGACTTTTGGAATCACTTGGTTATGAATCATTTGATGCTTGCGAACTGTGCCTTTTGGGCAAGATGACTAAAACTCCGTTCTCCGGAACAATGGAACGAGCTACTAACTTGTTGGAAATAATACATACCGATGTATGCGGTCCAATGAGTGTTGATGCTCGTGGCGGGTATCGTTATTTTCTGACCTTCACAGATGATTTAAGTAGATATGGGTATATCTACTTGATGAAACATAAGTTTGAAACATTTGAAAAGTTCAAAGAATTTCATAGTGAAGTGGAAAATCATCGTAACAAGAAAAATAAAGTTTCTAAGATCTGATCGTGGAGATGAATATTTGAGTTACGAGTTTGGTCTTTATTTGAAACAATGTGAAATAGTTTCGCAACTCACGCCACGTGGAACACCACAATGTAATGTTGTGTCCGAAAGTCGTAACCGCATTTTATTGGATATTGTGCAATCTATGATATCTCTTATCGGTTTACCACTATCGTTTTGGGGTTATGCATTAGAGACAGTTGCATTCACTTTAAATAGGGCACCATCGAAATTCGTTGAGACGACGCCTTATGAACTGTGCTTTGGCAAGAAACCAAAGTTGTCATTTCTTAAATTTTGGGGCTGCGATGCTTATGTGAAAAAGTTTCAACCTGGTAAGCTCGAACCCAAATCGGAGAAGTGCGTCTTCATAGAATACCCAAAGGAAACTGTTGGGTACACCTTCTATCACAGATCCGAAAGCAAGATTCGTTGCTAAGATGGATCCTTTCTAGAGAAGGAGTTTCTCTCGAAAGAAGTGAGTGGGAGGAAAGTAGAACTTAATGAGGTAACTGTACCTGCTCCCTTATTGGAAAGTAGTTCATCACAGAAATCTGTTCCTGTGACTACTACACTAATTAGTGAGGAAGCTAATGATGATGATCATGTAACTTCAGATCAAGTTACTACCGAACCTCGTAGGTAAACCAGAGTGAGATCCGCACTGTAGTGGTACGGTAATCCTGTTCTCGAGGTCATGTTACTTGACCATGACAAACCTACGAACTATGAGGAAGCGATGATGAGCCCAGATTCCGCAAAATGGTTTAAAGCCATGAAATCTGAGATGGGATCCATGTATGAGAAAAAAGTATGGACTTTGATTGACTTGCCCAATGACTGGCAAGCCATTGAGAATAAATGGATCTACAAGAGGAAGACGGACGCTGATAGTAGTGTTACTATCTACAAAGCTAGACTTGTCAAAAATGGTTTTGACCAAGTTCAAGATGTTGACTACAATGAGATTTTCTCAACTGTAGCGATGCTTAAATCTGTCCGAATCATGTTAGCAATTGCCACATTTTATGAAATCTGGCAAATGGATGTCAAAACTGCATTCCGTAATGGTTTTCTTAAAGAAGACTTGTATATGATGCAACCAGAAGGTTTTGTCAATCCTAAAGGTGCTAACAAAATGTACAAGCTCCAGCGATCCATCTATGGACTGGTGCAAGCATCTCAGAGTTGGAATATACGCTTTGATAAGTTGATCAAAGCATATAGTTTTATACAGACTTGCGGTGAAGCCTGTTGAGGGAGTCCTGGACTAGGGGGTGTCCGGATGGCCGAACCATAATTGTTGGCCGGACTCCTGGACTATGAAGATATAAGATTGAAGACTTCATCCCGTGTCCGGATGGGAATTTCCTTGGCATGGAAGTCAAGCTTGGCGATACGGATATGTAGATCTCCTACCATTGTAACCGACTCTGTGTAACCCTAACCCTATCCGGTGTCTATATAAACCGGAGGGTTTTAGTCCGTAGGACGAACAACAATCATACCATAGGCTAGCTTCTAGGGTTTAGCCTCCCTGATCTCGTGGTAGATCTACACTTGTACTACCCATATCATCAATATTAATCAAGCAGGAGTAGAGTTTTACCTCCATCGAGAGGGCCCGAACCTGGGTAAAAACATCGTGTCCCTTGTCTCCTGTTACCATCCGCCTAGAAGCATAGTTCGGGACCCCCTACCCGAGATCCGCCGGTTTTGACACCAACATTGGTGCTTTCATTGAGAGTTCTCTATGTCGTCACCTTTAGGCCCGATGGCTCCTTCGATCATCAACAACGACGCGGTCCAGAGTGAGACTTTTCTCCCCGGACAGATCTTCGTATTCGGCGGCTTTGCACTGCGGGCCAATTCACTTGGCCATCTGGAGCAGATCGAAAGCTACGCCCCTGGCCATCAGGTCAGATTTGGGAGTTTGAACTACACGGCCGACATCCACGGAGATTTGATCTTCGACGGATTCGAGCCACAGCCAAGCGCGCCGCACTGTCTCGATGGGTATGATCTAGCTCTGCCGCCGAACAGTGTCCTGGAGGCCGCACCAAAGATCCGCCTCGACCCTTAGTTCGAGCCGACTTCGCCGATCGAGGACGAGTGGCTGGACACCGCCTCAGGGGCTACGATCTCTACGGCGATTGAGCCGAACACCATCCCTATCCTTTGTAGAGCCCGTGACTCCGAGGTGCCGGACTCCTCTCTGGACTCCGAACCTCCCGCGCCCCTGCCAGTCGAATCCGATTGGGCGCCGGTTATGGAGTTCACCGCCGCGACATCTTTCAGCACTCGCCCTTTGGCGATATACTGAACTCACTAAAGTCTCTCTCTCTTTGTCAGGAGAGCCCTGGCCGGACTATGGTCAGGAAAGTTGGGATGCGGAAGACGAAGAAATTCGATGCCCACCCACCACCCACTTTGTAGCCACCGTCGAAAGTTTAAACGACGTGCTCAATTTCGACTCCGAAGACATCGACGGTATGGACGACGATGTAGGAGATAACCACGAACCAGCACCTATAGGATACTAGACAGCCACCTCATCTCACGATGTATATATGGTGGATACTCCTAAAGGAAGTGACGACGAGGAACAACGGGACGCTATGAAGGATAACTCCCTCGAAAAGCAGTCTAAACGGCAACATAAACGACGCACCAAGTCCCGCCTCGACAAAAACAACAGCCACACAGACCCAGCCATCAAGCAGGTCGAACTGGTGGACGACGAACACACCACTGAACAACCGTCCGAACAGGACAACTTGGATAAACAACCCGTCCCCGGCGAAGATAACAGTCCGGACGATCTCACACCGGACAAGCATGTTGGAGCGGAAGAACCTCCACAAAAGGCTCGTTGCCACTGCGCGTAGCCTGAAAAAGTAGAAGGGAAGCTCAAAACAGCGGAAGATGCACTCAGAATCAGATGGAGCAAAGTGCTCAACACCGCAGACAAATACGGCGACAGCCGCCAAACAAAGAGCTACCCGAAGTGCAAACTAACACCCGAATTCGATGAGTAGGCCTTAGAGCCCCCGCAATCAAAGAAAATTAAGGCCGCCCGGTCGGATAGATGACCACATGACAAGCATAGACCGGCAAGCGGCGCCGCACACAATCTGGCACGCGATCCGCATAAGGATTCGAATCAAAAGGATGACCCAGTTAGGTCCATCTACGGGCCAAGAAAGCAAGCTCTTCTAAGCAATGCAACACGCCAAACATCCAGACGTTACGGCACACCCAAATATAGGGGTGCCGCACACCCCCTATGTTTCACCAATGAGGTGTTGCATCAGGAATTTCCAGCGGGATTTAAACCCGTAAACATAGAGGCATACGACAGAACAACAGACCCGGGAGTCTGGATTGAGGATTACATCCTCCACATTCACATGGCTAGAGGAGATGATCTCCACGCCATAAAATATTTACCCCTCAAGCTGAAAGGGCCAGCAGGGCACTGGCTTAAAAGCCTCCCTGAAAATACCATTGGAAGTTGGGAAGAGCTCGAGGATGCTTTTTGGGCAAATTTTCAAGGGACTTATGTCCGCCCTCCGGATGCGCATTTATTTAAGTCACATAACTCAACAACCCGGAGAGTCAGCCCACAAATTCTGGAACAGGTTCCTCAACAAAAAGAACCAAATAGTCGACTGTCCGGACGCCGAAGCCTTAGCAGCTTTCAAACACAACGTCCGAGACGAATGGGTAGCCAGGCACCTTGGCCAGGAAAAGCCAAGAACAATGGCCGCACTAACAAGCCTCATGACCCGCTTTTGCGCGGGAGAGGATAGCTGGCTGGCAAGATGCAGTACCAGCGACCCAAGTACATCCGAAGTCAGAGATGTAAACGGGAAACCACGACGCAGCAAGGACCAGCGCCGGATTAAGGGGAACAGTCCAAAGAGCGCGGCAGTCAACGCCGGATTCAAAAGCTCACGGCAGAACAACAAAAAACTGCCCCCTAAGGATAACAGCGAGGAGATATCCAACTTAAACAAAATCCTGGACAGGATATGCCAAATCCACAGTACCCCCGGGAAGCCGGCAAACCATACCTACAGAGATTGTTGGATCTTCAAGCAGTCCTGCAGACCTGCAGATTCAACGCCGAACACAAGGGGCTCGACACACCAAGTGAGGATGATGACGAGCAGAGCCCCGGAAAACAAAAGAATTTCCCACAAGAGGTCAAAACAGTAAACTTACTTCAAGTAACCAAAAGGGAACATAGAGCGGCGCCCATTGAATTACGCGCCACACAGTCTACCCCAGCGGAGTCCCAACACTACTTGTCAAAACCAATAACCTTCGACCATCAGGACTACTCCGAAAGTATCCGGAACACAGGATGGACTGCCTTGATACTAGAACCTATAATCGACGGTCTTCAATTTACGCACGTCCTAATGGACAGCGGCAGTGATTTAAACCTGCTATATCTGGACACAATCCGCAATATGGGGATAGACCCGAACAGGATTAGCCATAGCAACACTTCCTTCCAAGGAATAATGCCAGGCACATACGCCCATTGTACGGGCTCCCTACTATTGGAAGTTATGTTCGCTCACCCGACAACTTCCGCCGTGAAAAGTTGGTCTTCCACATCGCCCGCTTAAAAGTAGCCATCAAGCACTCTTTGGGGCCAAGCTTTCGCCCGCTTTAACGCAATACCGCATTATGCATCTCTTAAACTTAAAATACCCGGTCCACGAGGCATCATTTCATTAAGGGGAAGCTGCGTGTGTCCCTCAAGGAAAAAATGTGAGACTGCCTTAACAACCTCACACTAACACGGCCTTACTAGCCACAAGCGTCTAAAACAGGTCGTTCAGACCTCGGACACGGTTAGGCGAGTCCGGCATAAATATGACGCTTACTAGCCGCTGCACCCGCCTTACAAAGGGCTCCACGCATGTACAACAAGAGACAATAAAGCTCAATTTTATTCATTTTTGAATCGTACTATGATTATTTCCAATTACATTTCCGCACGATCTTTTTTCCAAACTAAGTTCTTCTTTTTTACAGATGAACACTGTGCTACACCCGTCCAGGATACGGCACAACGGAGACACAGGCGCAGACGTGCAGTAGGGACCCGTTGCAAGGATTCTTTTCAGATTAAGACCCTGCGTAAACCTTTTTTACTGTCTCTTGTTGATACACATCCCGGTTTCTTGCTATAACCGAGGAGGAGGCTGGCGTTTTGGCATCGGGCCGCCAGAATTTTTTATGCGCTGCACTGGACACCAGGGCTTAGGGCATTGTTCTGCCCATTTTCATAAAGACCGAATACCTTAGGGAGTGTTCGCATCTCGAGTTAGGCCTTATATGCATCAGTTCGAATCATGTCTTTGGTCAAATGTTGGGTTTGCCCGGCTCCTGTGTTTTGCTGCCTTACGCCCGCTTTATTGGCTAACACGGCACCAGGAGAACTATCGCGACAGTGCCCCGGTTCGGCCTGGTGAGCACCTCAGTAGAGAAAGCCGAAAACTGACTGTCATGATGTAGCGTGAGACTGGTCAACCACTGGATGACCCACAGGAATGTTTAGAATTCTTGCGCATAGACGAAGGACCGTTTCCCGGTCAGGCACATACGCACCCCGCATTCGGGAGAGTGCGGTGCCCCTAGGGGCTATATCGTAGGCCCACCATCGAACCCCTATGGCTAAGTGAAAGTGATAAAGCATTATAGTCCGGTTGCCTAGTTTGCTACGCTATCACCTCCTTTACAGGACCAAGACGTCGGATTAAGTGTGAAAATGCGCCTTTTTGCAAACACCCCCGCACTATGTGCATGGGGGCTGAAGCCAAGGACTGCCATCTTTCAGGTTATATACACATATACATTAACGGCCGCACACGAGGTAGTTTTCTATAAAAAGCTCTTACATTAAATCGAAACGATGTTTCATAAAATTACACATGTCATTCAAACATAACATCCTTCGAGCACTGCGTCTCTATTAAACGAGCGCCCTGCAGGACTTCCTCAAAATAGTGCTCGACAGGTACTCGGCTTCGTCCGAATCTCGGATGCAACGTCGGTGGCCTTCATTTCCGCCCAGTATGTCTTGACACGGGCAAGAGCCATCCGCGCACCCTCAATACACGCCGACCGCTTCATTGCGTCGATAAGCGGTACCGCACAGAGGAACTGCTGCACTAAGCCAAAATAACTCTTCGGCTGGGGTCCGCCTGGCCACAAATGAGTCATGACATGGTTCATGGCAAGTCCGGATAATCGGTTCAGCTCGGCCCATTCGGCCAACCGATCGGCTAACGGAAGAGGACGCTCCGGACTATGGAATTGTGACCAAAATAGCTCTTCCCTTCTGTGCTCCTTCTGGCCTCGGAAGTAATCGCGTCCGCAGCGCTCGCCGCTAAGTCCAGATAAGCATCCTCCGAACTCCACAGCTTGTCCAACTGAGCATACTTCGGATACGTATATCTCCTCCGCATCAGAAACGGCTTTCCAGCCGCAATATCCCCGGCCTGACTCAGCTCCTCCTTGGCAGCTCTCGTAGCGGAACAGGCATCCTTGGCTTCGACGGTGGCCTTTTTCAGGCCCTCTTGTTCCGCTTGACGTTCTTTTTCAAGAACCCCGCAGTGATCGGTAGCATCCTTCAGCTTTAGGGCCATATTGGCCATTTCCTCTTTGCTTCGGCACTGAGCAGCCCGTTCGGCTTTCAGCTCTTCGGCCGCCTTTAAAGCAGCCACATTACTCTTTCGGGCTTGCTCTTTAGCTCGGGCGAGTTCCGCCCGCAGCCTCTCCACGGCAGCGGCGCCATTTGCATCATAGCATACAAGTAGTAAGGCATGGGCGTCAAGCTCCCTTACCAGGTGCCCGTGGAGGAGTCGCATACCTTGTGACTCGTCAAACCGCTTATTGACCAGCGCGATGTCCGCGTCCGCCTCGTCAAGTCGCCGCCTAGTTCGGCAAATTAAATCGATCCGGCCTGGGCACCGGACGCCCGCCACCTACATAGGAACGGCGACATGTTAGTATCGAGATTATGATCCTCGCACGCTGTCGCTTTGACAACATACCGAGTCTCGTGGGCTACTATCTATACAGGCGCATTCTATATGCATAACTGCCGGAAAGGTACATCATCTTTTTCTCGTACCTCAAACCCCGCCAAGAACTTCTGGCGGCCGTAAAACCGCTTTCAGCGGATGCAATTCTTTCAACCGTAGCCATTAGCGCACGGTGATCTTCTGAGATAGACACTCGCCCGAGCAGGTCCTTCAGCTCCTCCGACCGCTCGCCAGTTGGCGCCGGACCTTCCGGCCCCGCCGGACTTGGGGAAACTCTCCGTGACGACACCTCAGGGTCCCCCGCCACACATGAAAGCGCGATAGGTGGAGGAGTTTCGCTCTCCATCATTTCCGGACGAAGATCCCCCGAAGACGATCTCTTCTGAGAAGGGCTGAGATCCGAACTACAAGGTACAATTTCGGTTATCTTCAGAAATAAATACAGGGATATCCTTTATTCACAAGACCCCTTCTTTTTACTTACGGCTCGCTGGAGGTCTGATCCCTCGTGGAAACAAAGGCGGCCGGGGTATTTCCCAGACCGGACTGTCTCGACGAAGACTTCTTTCCCTGCTTTGAGGCCTTGGCTTGTGGTCTTGAGGCGGTCCTCTTCTCCCCTTGGAGGATAGGATCCTTGATCCCTCCTTCCTTGAAAGCCTTCTTCGTGGAGGCAGTTGTTTCCCTGCTCCCCCCCTTCGCCTTCTTCAAAAGGCGCGGCCTTCAACATCTTGGTCAGCATAGGATCCTGCGTGGTCTCTGGGAGGGGAGCCGGACACCTTATCTACTTTGCCTTGGCTATCCACTCCTGTTCAAGAAACGGCTCCCTTAAAAGGCATATATATGATAAAAGAATGAACAGAGTCCAGTTACGGGACTACTTACTTGAGTATCTGGGCGATTGCAGCTTAGTCCTGCATCCTCAGTCAAGTCCGGACACTTCTCTTGTGATCCGAAGAACAGTTTATACATCTCCACGGGCGTCGCGCCCATAAAATGTTGGAGAGCTCGTGGTCCCTCCGGATTAAACTCCCACAGACGGAGGGGGCGACGTTTGCAGGGTAGAAGGCGCCGAATTAGCATAACCTGCGCCGCCACGACCAGATTGATCTCTCTTTTCTGGAGGTCTCGAATACGGCCCTGCAACAGAGGAACGTCCTTGGACGGTCCCCAGTCGAGCCCCCGGTTAACCCATGATGCCAGCCGCTGTGGTGGACCTGAGCGGAAGGCGGGTAGCGCCACCCATTTGGTGCCCCTGGGAGCGGTGATATAAAACCACTCCCGTTGCCACAAACCAAGCTCCTCCTGAAAAGAGCCCTCGGGCCACGGAGCATCAGCACACTTGCTTATGACCGCCACTCCGCACTCTGCCTATTGCCCCTCGATCATCTCCGGCTCCACCTTGAAGGTCTTGAGCCACAACCGAAGTGAGGGGTAATATGGAGGAAGGCTTCACATACGACAATGAATGACGAGATGTGGAGGATGGACTCCGGATTCAAGTCATGGAATTCCAGCCCATAATAAAACATGACCCCCCGCACAAAGGGATCCGTCAGGAAACCTAAACCCCGAAGGAAGCGAGACACGAACACCATGCTCTCGCCGGGCTCGGGAGTGGGAATGACCTGCCCTGGAACAGGCAGCCTATGCGAAATCTCGCCGGTTAGGTACCTGGCGTCTCTCAGCCTTAGCACGTCTTCTTCCGTAATGGAGGAAGGCATCCACCGGCCATCACGGAGCCGGACATCCTCGGAGGTCCGAAGCGCCTAAATCTGCAGCTTTGGGTGTTGGAACTCGAAGCGAGGGGCGGATTCGATTGAGATTGAAAGAAAGGAGCGGGCCTTGGTCTCGTTATAAAGAGGTTGAATACCAAGAGCCCTCCCCGTGACCGTTCGGGACTCGCCTTCGATAGAGGAGGCGTGCCAACGTGCACGATTGGGTTACCCACGTCCGTATTGATGAGAATCCCGGAATAAGGGGACACGATCTCTGCTTTGACAAGACGTGCCAAGGAAACCGCCTCGCTAAATGCGCTGAGGCGGCACAGTAAAAATGATTCAAACGAAGACTTGGCCGTGGCGTGATGGCACGCTGCAGAATACGTCAGCAGATTGACTTTGTGTGAATATTATTCTCTCTACGGTGTTATGTGGAAATTATTTTGCAGAGCCGGACACTGTCCTTGTGTTCAAAATCTTCTATGAAGTATTCGGAGGAGGAACCCGCCTTGCAATGCCGAAGACAATATGCGCGCCAGAGTCGTCGTCATTGAAGCCTGGTTCAGGGGCTACTGAGGGAGTCCTGGACTAGGGGGTGTCCGGATAGCCGAACTATCATTGTTGGCCGGACTCCTGGACTATGAAGATACAAGATTGAATACTTCGTCCCGTGTCTAGATGGGACTTTCCTTGGCGTGGAAGGCAAGCTTGGTGACACGGATATGTAGATCTCCTACCATTGTAATCGACTCAGGTAACCCTAACCCTATCCGTGTCTATATAAACCGGAGGGTTTTAGTCCGTAGGATCTAACAACAATCATACCATAGGCTAGCTTCTAGGGTTTAGCCTCTCTGATCTCGTGGTAGATCTAGTCTTGTACTACCCATATCATCAATATTAATCAAGCAGGAGTAGGGTTTTACCTCCATCGAGAGGACCCGAACGTGGGTAAAAACATCGTGTCCCTTGTCTCCTGTTACCATCCGCCTAGACGCACAGTTCGGGACCCCCTACCCGAGATCCGCCAGTTTTGACACCGACACCTGTATTTACAATAAATTGAGTGGGAGCACTACCGCCTTTCCGATAAATATATTTGAGTAACATATTGTTGATCAGACATGATGTAGAATTTTTCTGGAAAGCATAAAGGAGTATTTGAAAGGAGTTCTTTAAAAAAAGACCTCAGTAAAGCTACTTACATATTGAGCATCAAGATCTATTGAGATAGATCAAGACGCTTGATAAGTTTTTCAATAAGTACATACCTTGTCAAGATTTTGAAGTAGTTCAAAATGGAACAGTCAAAGAAAAAGTTCTGGCCTGTGTTGCAAAGGTGTGAAATTGAGTAAGACTCAAATCCCGACCACGGCAGAAAAAAATAAAGAGAATGAAAAGTCATTCCCTATGCCTCAGTCATAGGTTCTATAAAGTATGCTATGTTGTGTACCAGACCTATTGTATACCTTGCTCTGAGTTTGGCAAGGGAGTACAATTTTGATCTAGGAGAAGATCATTGGACAGCGGTCAAGAATATCCTTAGTAAGGATTAAGGAAATATTTCTCGATTATGGAGGTAATAAAAGAGCTGGTCGTAAAAGTTACATCGATGCAAGCTTTTTACACCGATCCAGATGACTCTAAGTCTCAATCTGGATACATATTGAAAGTGGGAGCAATTAGCTAGAGTAGCTCCGTGCAGAGCATTGTAGACATAGAATATTTGCAAAATACATACGGCTCTGAATGTGACAGACCCGTTGACTAAGCTTCTCTCACGAGCAAAACATGATCATAGCGATGTGAACTAGATTATTGACTCTAGTAAACCTTTTGGGTATTGGTCACATGACGATGTGAACTATGGATGTTAATCACATACAGATGTGAATATTGGTGTTAAATCACATGATGATGTGAACTAGATTATTGACTCTAGTGCAAGTGGGAGACTGAAGGAAATATGCCCTAGAGGCAATAATTAAGTTACTATTTATTTCCTTATTTCATGATAAATGTTTTATTATTCATGCTAGAATTGTATTAACCGGAAACTTGATACATGTGTGAATACATAGACAAACAAAGTGTCACTAGTATGCCTCTACTTGACTAGCTCGTTGAATCAAAGATGGTTAAGTTTCCTAGCCATAGACATGAGTTGTCATTTGATTAACGGGATCACATCATTAGGAGAATGATGTGATTGACTTGACCCATTCCGTTAGCATAGCACTCGATCGTTTAGTATATTGCTATTGCTTTCTTCATGACTTATACAAAGTTCCTACAACTATGAGATTATGCAACTCCTGCCTGGGAGGAACACTTTGTGTGCTACCAAACGTCACAACGTAACTTGGTGATTATAAAGGAGCTCTACAGGTGTCTCCAAAGGTACATGTTGAGTTGGCGTATTTCGAGATTAGGTTTTGTCACTCCGATTGTCGGAGAGGTATCTCTGCGCCCTCTCGGTAATGCACATCACTATAATCCTTGCAAGCAATGTGACTAATGAGTTAGTGGCGGGATGATGCATTACATAACGAGTCAAGAGACTTGCCGGTAACGAGATTGAACTAGGTATTGAGATACCGACGATCGAATCTCGGGTAAGTAACATACCGATGACAAAAGGAACAACGTATGTTGTTATGCGGTTTGACAGATAAAGATCTTCATAGAATATGTGGGAGCCAATATGAGCATCCAGGGGCCGCTATTGGTTATTGACCGGAAACGTGTCTCGGTCATGTCTACATAGTTCTCGAACCCGTAGGGTCTGCACGCTTAACGTTTCGATGACAGTTTTATTATGAGTTTATGAGTTTTGATGTACCGAAGGTTGTTCGGAGTCCCGGATGTGATCACGGACATGACGAGGAGTCTCGAAATGGTCGAGAAATAAAGATTGATATATTTGACGACTATATTCGGACACCGGAATTGTTCCGGGTGATTTCGGAGAAAACCGGAGTGCCGGAGGGGTTACCGGAACCCCCCGGGGAAGTATTGGGCCTTAGTGGGCCTGAGTGGAGAGAGAGGGCAGCAGCCCTGGTGGTGGCGCCCCCCCCCCCCCCATGGGGAGTCCGAATTGGACTAGGGAGGGGGGGCGCGGCCCCTCTTTCCCTCTCCCTCTCTTTCCTTCCCCCTTCCTCCTTCCTAGTGGGACTAGGAAAGGGGAGTCCTACTCCCACTAGGAGGAGGACTCCTCCCTCCTTGGCGCGCCCCCTAGGGCCGGCCGGCCTCCCCCCTTGCTCCTTTATATACGGGGGCAGGGGGACACCCCAAGAAACAACAATTGATCCTTGAGATCTCTTAGCCGTGTGCGGTGCCCCCCTCCACCATAGTCCACCTCGAGAATATTGTAGCGGTGCTTAGGCGAAGCCCTGCGACGGTAGAACATCAACATCTTCACCACGCCATCGTGCTGACGGAACTCATCCCCGACACTTTGCTGGATCGGAGTCTGGGGATCGTCATCGAGCTAAACGTGTGCTGAACTCGAAGGTGCCGTACGTTCGGTACTTGGATCGGTCGGATCGTGAAGACGTACGACTACATCAACCGCGTTGTTATAACGCTTCCGCTTTCGGTCTACGAGGGTACGTGGACAACACTCTCCCCTCTCGTTGGATGCATCACCATGATCTTGCGTGTGCATAGGAATTTTTTTAAAATTACTATGTTCCCCAACAGAGATCGCCTCGAGCAATTTCACAGGTACCAATGACCGCCCCCAAGGGTTGCCATTTGTACGGGTTTGGTGACTGCCCTCAAGGGTCCCTTAGTGGAATCACGACATCTTGCATTGTGCGTGTTGGAGCACGCGGTACGCTACGCAAGCGCCAAGTAAAATTTTCTATGTAGCGGAAGTAGAGTTGGTGATGCGTGTAGCCGATCTGCCGCGAACAGCGAAGACCCGTGAACGGTTATCTCCCGCGAACAGCGAAGACCCGTGAATGGTGATCTCTCGCGAACGGTTCGTCCAAGCACCGCAGATATGATGCCTCCTGATGACCCACAATTATAGGGGATCGCAACAGTTTTCGAGGGTAGAGTATGCAACCCAAATTTATTGATTCGACACAAGGGGAGCCAAAGAATATTCTCAAGTATTAGCAGCTGAGTTGTCCATTCAACCACACCTGGAAACTTAGTATCTGCAGCAAAGTGTTTAGTAGCAAAGTAATATGATAGTGGTGGTAACGGTAACAAAAGTAAAGACAGCAAAAGTAATGTTTTTGGTATTTTGTAGTGATTGTAACAGCAGCAACGAAAAAGTAAATAAGCGAGAACCAGTATATGGAAAACTCGTAGGCACCGGATCAATGATGGATAATTATGCTGGATGTGGTTCGTCATGTAACAGTCATAACATAGGGTGACACAGAACTAGCTCCAGTTCATCAATATAATGTAGGCATGTATTCCGTATATAGTCATACGTGCTTATGGAAAAGAACTTGCATGACATCTTTTGTCCTACCCTCCCGTGGCAGCGGGGTCCTATTGGAAACTAAGGGATATTAAAGCCTCCTTTTAACAGAGAACCGGAACAAAGCATTAGCGCATAGTAAATACATGAACTCCTCAAACTATGGTCATCACCGGGAGTGTTCCCGATTATTGTCATTTCGGGGTTGCCGGATCATAACACATAGTAGGTGACTATAGACTTGCAAGATAGGATCTAGAACACACATATTCATGAAAACATAATAGGTTCAGATCTGAAATCATGGCACTCGGGCCCTAGTGACAAGCATTAAGCATAGCAAAGTCATAGCAACATCAATCTCATAACATAATGGATACTAGGGATCAAACCCAAACAAAACTAACTCGATTACATGATAAATCTCATCCAACCCATCACCGTCCAGCAAGCCTACGATGGAATTACTCACGCACGGCGGTGAGCATCATCAAATTGGTGATGGAGGATGGTTGATGATGACGACAGCCCTCCCGAGAGAGATTAGGGCTTGGCGGCGGCTCCGTATCGTAAAACGCGATGATTTCTTCTCTTTGATTTTTTTCTCCCCGAAAGCCAATATATGGCGTTGGAGTTGGCGCCGGAGGGTCTCCAGGGGCCCACGAGGTAGGGGGGCGCGCCTTGGGGGGCAGGGCGCGCCCCCCACCCTCGTGGACAGGGTGTGGGCCCCCTGGTCTTCATCTTTGGCGAGGATTTTTTATTGTTTTTTCTAAGGTGTTCCGTGGAGTTTCAGGACATTCCGAGATTCTTTATTTTCTGCACAAAAAACAACACCATGGCAGCTTTGCTGAAAACAGCATCAGTCCGGGTTAGTTCCATTCAAATCATACAAGTTAGAGTCCAAAACAAGGGCAAAAGTGTTTGGAAAAGTAGATACGACGGAGACGTATCAACTCCCCCAAGCTTAAACCCTTGCTTATCCTCAAGCAATTCAGTTGACAAACTGAAAGAGAAAAAGAAAAACTTTTACAAACTCTGTTTGCTCTTGTTGTTGTAAACATGAAAAGCGAGCATTCAAGTTTCAGCAATTATTATGAAGTAACCATTCTCACCATAACACGTAGGTCTCACAATTACTCATATCAATAGCGTAATCAGCTAGCGGGCCATAATAGCAAAACTCGGATGACAACACTTTCTCAAAATAATCATAACATGGTATAACAAAAATGGTATCTCGCTAGCCCTTTCTGAGACCGCAAAACATAAATGCACAGCACCTTTAAAGATCAAGGACTGACTAAACATTGTAATTCATGGTAAAAGAGATCCACCAAGTCATACCCGAAATAAACCAATAATAATGAATGCAAACGACAGTGTGCTCTCCAGCGGGTGCTTTTTAATAAGAAGGGTGATGTCTCAACATAAAAGTAAATAGATAGGCCCTTCGAAGAGGGAAGCAGAGATTTGTAGAGGTGCTAGAGCTCAGTTTTGAAATAGAGATAAATTATATTTTGACCGGCATACTTTCGCTGTCAACGTAACAACTATGAGATGGCTTTATCTTCCATACTACATGCATTATAGGCAGTTCCCAAACAGAATGGTAAAGGTTTATACTCCCCCTCCTCCACAAGCATCAATCCTTGGCTTGCTCGAAACAACGAGTGCCTCCAACATTCAACGGGTCCCGGGGGAGTTTTGTTTGCAGTTATTTTGATTTAGTTTTGATCTTTTTGGATCATGGGACTGGGCCTCCCTGTTACCAGCCCTTTCTCGTGAATGAGGAGCGGAGTCCACTCCTCTTGAGAATAACCCACCTAGCATGGAAGATATAGGCAGCCCTAGTTGTACATGAGCTGCTCGAGCATACAACACAGAATGTTTATTTGAAGGTTTAGAGTCTGGCACATACAAATTTACTTGGAACGGCAGGTAAATACCGCATATAGGTAGGTATAGTGGACTCATATGGAATAACTTTGGGGTTTACGGAGTTTGGATGCACAAGAAGTATTCCCGCTTAGTACAGGTGAAGGCTAGCAAAAGACTGGGAAGCGACCAACTGAGAGAGCGACAACAGTCGTAAACATGCATTAAAATTAATTCACACCGATTACAAGCATGAGTAGAATATAATCCACCATGAACATAAATGTCATGAAGACTATGTTGATTGGATTCAACTACATGCGTGAACATGTGCCAAGTCTAGTCACTCAATTCATTTAAAGGAGGATACCATCCCATCATACCACATCATAATCATTCTAATAGCATGTTGGCACGCAAGGTAAACCATTATAACTCATAGCTAATAAAGCATGGCACAAGCAACTATAATCTCTAAATGTCATTGCAAATATGTTTAGTTCATAATAGCTGAATCAAGAACGATGAATCATCATATTTACAAAAACAAGAGAGGTCGAGTTCATACCAGCTTTCCTCCCCTCAATAAGTCCATCATATCTCATCCTTATTGCCTTTCACTTGCACGACTGAACGATGTGGATAATAATAAGAGTGCACATGCATTGGACTAAGATGGAATCTGCAAGCATTCAACTCAAGAGAGAAGACAAGTAATATGGTCTCTGAGTTTAAATAATCAATCATGCATATAAGAGCCACTAAGCATTTTCAATAAAGTCTTCTCGACCCCCAAAGAAAGGAAAAGAAATAAAAAACTATTTACACGGGAAAGCTCCCAACAAGTAAAAAGAAGAACGTGAAATATTTTTGGGTTTTTCTTTTTAATTACTACAGCAAAGAAATAAACTACTACTATTATTTTGTTTTTCTTAAAGTTTATTAAACACACAAGAAGAAAGCAGGAAAAAGAAAATAAACTAGCATGGATATACAGTGAAAGAGTATGAGCACCGACATCTAGCAATGAGTGTGTGTGAATATGAATGTAATGTCGGTGGGAAATACGTACTCCCCCAAGCTTAGGCTTTTGGCCTAAGTTGGTCTATTGCCAGGGATGGCCTGGTGGATATCCGTAAGTGAAGATGGGGTCATACTGTGACGCAGCGGCTATCACCTCCTGAGCTGCAGCGTGGCGTCGAGCAGCCTCCGCTCTCCTTTCGTACTCATCTGCCTCCTCTCTGGTAATAATATATCTCCCTTTTGTCTGAAAATCAAAGAAGGCAGGAGCAGGAAGAGCAATATGGACTACATGACGTTTGTTAAGGATTAGTCGATACTGGAGAGGTGGCTCTGCCCTCTCAACAAACCGGTGAGAAACCATAGAATCAAAATCTAAATAAGAAGGGGGTCACTCCGTATCACCCTCACGAATGTCTATCTCAAGAAAATTAGCTAAGCGGGTTGCATAAATTCCTCCAAATAAGTCACCGCTATGTCTATTCTGATGCAACCTACGAGCTACGATGGCTCCCATATGATCAGATTGGTCCCCTAACACAGCACTCCTGAGAATGCTGAGGTCAAGGACACACATGTGACATGCTTCACCTTTAGCATTTATGCATCTACCTATAAAGAGAGCAAAATAATGTATAGGAGGAAAGTGAATGCTCCCTATAGTGGCTTGTGTTATATCTCTAAATTCCCCCACAGTTATTCTAGCAAGAAAGTCTCTATATTCGGATTTAGGGGGATCCCTGACATTACCCCAAGATGGAAGTTTGCAAGCAAAAGTAAAATCATCTAAGTCCATGGTATAAGATTTATCATAAAGGTCAAACATGACTGAAGGAGAATTACGCGAAGATGAAAACTCAAACCTCCTCACAAATGAACTTGTGAGATCATGATACTGGGGGCATTTATCAGCTTCAAAGTCCTCAAGACCGGTGTTACTCAAATATGCACTAAATTCTTCTTTGATTCCCACTTGATTCATAAAATTTTCCAAAGGCCATTCATAGGGCCTCACAAGATCGTCTCTTGGTGGTTCCTCGTCAGCATCACGTATTGCAAGTCTGGGACCTTGCTTCCTTGAAGAACCACCTTGGAACATCTTCCTAAACATATTGTTTTCTCTGAAAAATAATTCTGAAATTTTTAGTAACTTCTAATAAAAGTGAAGTAACTTCAATAAAATTGATAGTAACAACTCCCACAAGCGCCTAGAGCCTATATAAAGCATTAGAACTACTTGGAACCATATAAATTTGACATGCAAGCTCAAGAACATGGTCACCTATGCAGCACAAATTTGCAATGAATAAAGCACTAGAACAAAAACTAATTGGACCAATGGAGGAGTCACATACCAAGGAACAATCTCCCCAAGCAGTTTTACGAGAGGTGCTTTGAGCAAGGAGATCGAAAATCACAGCAACGGGGGCTGGAACTGGTGCTTGAGTTGGTTTTTCGTGTTTGTGTGAGACAGAGGAAGAGATGGGTGCAGGAATAAGTGGAGGAGGGCCACCGTGGGCCCACGAGGCAGGGGGCGCGCCCTCCACCCTCGTGGCCAGGTGGCAGCTCCCCCCGCGGTAATTTTTGCATAGTAAATTCTTAAATATTCCCGAAAAAATCATATTAAATTGGCATAGCATTCTCAGGACTTCTATTTTTGGGATATTTTTATATTGAGCGGATAAGTCAGGAGACAGACAGAAAAATACTATTTTACTTTATTTCTACTAAATAACAGAAAGTATAAAGAGAGTACAGGAAGTTGTGCTTCTAGTTTCATCCATCTCGTGATCATCAAAATGAATCCACTAACAAGGTTGATCAAGTCTTGTTAACGAGCCCATTCCGATTAACACGGAACCGGAGAAATTTCGAATAGCACTAAGTTACCTCAACGGGGATATGAAAATCCCCAACAATGAGTATATCATACTTTTTCTTGACGGTAGGGAGAGGAAATTCAAAACCTCCAAATATAATCGATGGAATTTTTCCAATAGAGTTGATACTATAGACTTGAGGTTGTTTCCTCGGAAAGTGTACTGTGTGCTCATTGCCATTAACATGAAAAGTGACATTGCCTTTGTTGCAATCAATAACAGCCCCTGCAGTATTAAGGAAAGGTCTTCCAAGAATAATAGACATACTATCATCCTCAGGAATATCAAGAATAACAAAGTCTGTTAAAATAGTAACGTTTGCAACCACAACAGGCACATCCTCACAAATACCGACAGGTATAGCAGTTGATTTATCAGCCATTTGAAAAGATATTTCAGTAGGCGTCAACTTATTCAAGTCATGTCTACGATATAAAGAGAAAGGCATAACACTAACACCGGCTCCAAGATCACATAAAGCAGTTTTAACATAATTTCTCTTAATGGAGCATGGTATAGTAGGTACTCTGGGATATCCTAGTTTCTTTGGTACTCCACCCTTAAAAGTATAATTAGCAAGCATGGTGGAAATTTCAGCTTCAGGTATCTTTCTTCTATTAGTAATAATATCCTTCATATACTTAGAGTAAGTATTTGTTTTGAGCACGTCCGTTAATCGCATACGCAAAAAGATAGGTCTAATCATTTCAGCAAAGCGCTCAAAATCCTCATCATCCTTTTTCTTGGATGGTTTTGGGGGAAAAGGCATGGGTTTTTGGACCCATGGTTCCCTTTCTTTACCATGTTTCCTAGCAACGAAGTCTCTTTTATCGTAGCGTTGATTCCTTGATTGTGGGTTATCAAGTTCAACAGCAGGTTCAACTTCTACATCATTATCATTACTAGGTTGAGCATCGGCATGAACATTATCATTAGCATTATCACTAGGTTCATGTTCCTCACCTGATTGTGTTTCAGCATCAGAAATAGAAATATCATTTCGATTATCAGGTGGTTCAGCAATAGGTTCACTAGAAGTTTGCAAAGTCCTATCATTTTTCTTTTTCTTCCTCTTAGAAGAACTAGGTACATCAATATCATTTCTCTGAGAATCTTGCTCAATTCTCTTAGGGTGGCCTTCAGGATACAAAGGTTCCAGAGTCATTCTACCAGTTCTAGTAGCCACTCTAACAGCATAATCATTTTTCTTACTATTTATTTCATCAAGCACTTCTTTCTAAGCTTTAAGTACTAGTTTTACTTGAGTGGTAACCATAGAAGCATGCTTGCTAACAAGTTTAAGTTCACCTCTAATATCAGCCATATAATCACCCAAGCGTTTAATCATAAAAGTACTCTGTTTTAATTGTCTACCAAAATAAGCATTAAAGTCATCTTGCTTAAACATAAAGTACTCTGTTTTAATTTTAGTAGGAGGGACTTCAGCTTTATCATATCTATAGAGAGAATTTACCTTTACTACCTGTGTCGGGATATCGGGAGGTTCGTCATTAAATAAGTAATTGAGATCATATACTTCTTCAACAGGCAGTAAATTAAGACCATGTATTTCTTCAATAGGAGATAAATTCTTAACATCTTTAGCTTTAATACCTTTTTCTTTCATAGATTTGTTTGCCTCTTGCATATCTTCAGGACTGAGAAACAGAACACCTCTCTTCGTTGGAGTTGGTTTAGGAATAGGCTCAGTAATTGGCTCAGGAACTGGCTTAGGAGGTAGCTCGGGAGGTGCCCAATTATTTTCATTAGCCAACATATTATTCAATAGAATTTCAGCGTCATCCGGTGTTCTTTCCCTGAAAAGAGAACCAGCACAACTATCCAGATAATCTCTGGAAGCATTAGTTAGTCCATTATAAAAGATATCAAATATTTCAGGTTTCTTAAGAGGATGATCAGGCAAAGCATTAAGTAACTTGAGAAGCCTCCCCCAAGCTTGTGGGAGACTCTCTTCTTCAATTTGCACAAAATTGTATATTTCCCTCAAAGCAGCTTGTTTCTTATGAGCAGGGAAATATTTAGCAGAGAAGTAATAAATCATGTCCTGGGGACTTTGCACACAACCAGGATCAAGAGAATTGTACCATATCTTAGCATCACCCTTTAACGAGAACGGAAATATCTTAAGTAAATAAAGGTTGTGCAATCTCTCATTATTAGTAAACAGGGCAGCTATATCATTTAACTTAGTAAGATGTGCCACAACAGTTTCAGATTCATAGCCATAAAAAGGATCAGATTCAACCAAAGTAATTATATCTGGATCAACAGAAAAATCATAATAATCCTTATCAGGAACACAAATGGGTGAAGTAGCAAAAGCAGGGTCGGGTCTCATTCTATCTCTGAGAGATTCTTTACTCCATTTAATTAGCAACCTCTTAAGTTCATATCTATCCCGGCAAGCAAAAATAGCGGCAGAAGATTCTGCATCAAAAAGATAACCTTCGTGAATAGAAGGCGAGGTTCATCGTCACTAACATCATTGTGTTCAGGTTCAATAATTTCTCTTTCTCTAGACCTAGCAATTTTCTCATCAAGATATTCACCAAGTGGCACAGTAGTATCAAGCATAGAAGTAGTTTCATCATAAGTATCATGCATAGCAGAAGTGGCATCATCAATAACATGTGACATATCAGAATCAATAGCAGTAGTAGGTTTAGGTGTCGCAAACTTACTCAAAATAGAAGGTGAATCAAGTGCAGAGCTAGATGGTAGTTCCTTACCTCCCCTCGTAGTTGAGGGATAAATAGTTGTCTTAGCGTCTTTCAAGTTCTTCATAGTGTCCAGCAGATATAAATCCCAAGTGACTCAAAGAATAGAGCTATGCTCCCCGGCAACGGTGCCAGAAAATAGTTGTCGGTGTCAAAACCGGCGGATCTCGGGTAGGGGGTCCCGAACAATGCTTCTAGGCGGATGGTAATAGGAGACAAGGGACACGATGTTTTTACCCAGGTTCGGGCCCTCTCGATGGAGGTAATACCCTACTCCTGCTTGATTAATATTGATGATATGGGTAGTACAAGAGTAGATCTACCACGAGATCGTAGAGGCTAAACCCTAGAAGCTAGCTTATTGTATGATTGTTGTTCGTCTCACGGACTAAAACCCTTCGGTTTATATAGACACCGAATAGGGTTATGGTTACACAGAGTCGGTTACAATGGTAGGAAATCTACATATCCGTATCGCCAAGCTTGCCTTCCACGCCAAGGAAAGTCCTATCCGACACGGGACGGAGTCTTCAATCTTGTATCTTCATAGTCCAGGAGTCCGGCCAAAGATGATAGTTAGGCTATCCGAACACCCCCTAGTCCAGGACTCCCTCAATAGTCTTGATGACCCACAAGTATAGGGGATCGCAACAGTTTTCGAGGGTAGAGTATTCAACCAAAATTTATTGATTCGACACAACACTACTAGGAAAAGGGCTATAGATGGAATTGACACTAATGGCGCACCAGACATGTGGTGCGCCATTAGTATATACTAATGGCGCACCACCATATGATGCGCCATTAGTGTTGAAACTACTAATGGCGCACCCTGCCCACGGTGCGCCATTAGTACCAAATTTTTTTTTGAACTAGTGCGCCTGTCCAAACATACGAATGGCGCATCCGCTGGTGGTGCGCCATTACTAGTTGTAACTAGTAATGGCGCACCAGCCAGAAGGTGCGCCACTAATACTTTTTTTTATTATTGTTTTTATTCCTTTTTTTGGAAAAGTACTAATGGCGCACCACAAGGGGTTGCGCCATTAGTAACCTGGATTACTAATGGCGCATTTGTTGCTGGTGCGCCATTAGTAAGTGGGCAGCAACAAGATATTTTGGACAGCCTCTCCTCCCACACTCACTTTCTCCCCACTTCATTCTCTCCACCGCCTCCTCCTTGTCTCGGTGCCTCCTCTTTTTCACCTCATTTCCACCATAGATTCATTCAAATTAAGTGGTTAAGTTAGCTTGTTTTGCTAGGTAAGTAAGGGGGGAAGCTATATTTATGTTGTTCTCCCTACAACAATGTGCACATGCACTTTTTATGGCCTAGCTAGATCTATGTATGTTCGTGGTGTTGCATATGTTTGTCGTGTTGCATATGTGTTTGTGTTTGGAGGTGTACCGGTATTTGAAATGCGATAGTTGGCAATATTTTGCCGGAATGTTGATTCATTTCCTTTTCGGCGAGAATTTTGGCATTAAGCATTCTTTTTGGTCCTATTTTTAGGAAAGTCATGCCAAATTTTTCTTGGTTCTAAAATATCATTTTGCTCTACCTCGCAGCGACCATGGTTCGCACGATGACCGAAGGCATCGTGAATAGGTTTTTGAGGTCCGCGAAGGCCGAGATGCTTCAAAAGAACGAGACAGAGATAAGATGTCCGTGTCGAAGATGCAAGCTGAATAGCCTTATTGCGGAACCGGATTCCGGGCAGGTGCGGGACCACCTGCTCTTGCGTGGTTTCATGGATGGCTATTGGTGGCAAGGTGATGAAGATGACTACGAAGTCGTCCATGGGGGCCGGGCAAGAAATGAGGAAGGGCAGCAAGACAACCACCGCTGCTCGGGGCGAGAAGACGAAGAATCCTGGAGATGATCACGACGGTGATGCTGCATACAGTCATCATGTAGAAGATGCAGGAAATGATGATGATGCCGGGCGGAGCGACGGCTGGACCATCGATGGGCTGGGTGCAGGACCCTCATATTCAAGAGCTGCTTCTCAAGCGACGGATAACGCAAGAGCTGCCGCCCGAGAGAAAGCCAAGATGGATCAACTTGAGTTAGACGCGGTTACTCCATTGTATGAAGGATGCAGGCCGAGGATACCCGCCTGAAAGTAACGCTGATGGCTCACGGAGATGAAGGTAAAACACAAAATGACCGACGATGCTTCGACGAGAACATGTCATTCGCACGAACGTCTTCCAAAGGGGAACAAGTGCCCGACCAGTTTGGAGGAGGCGAAGAAAATCGTGTGTCCTCTGGATTTACCGCACGTGAAATACCATGTGTGCATGAACAATTGCATCATTTATCGTGACGAGCACGCTGAGTCTACCATATGTCCGGTGCGGTGTCACTCGATACAAGAAGAGGAAGAAAGCTCCTCGAAAAGTGGTGTGGTACTTTCCGATCACTCCTCGTCTGCAGCGGTATTTCGCGGATCCTAAGGTAGCAAAGGTCCTGCGTTGGCACGCGGATAGGGAGGAGAAGAAGCGAGAAGATGACGCAAATGATCCGGAGATAGATAAAAAAGACAAGATGCTGAGTCACCCTAAGGATGCGAGCCAGTGGCAAGCGTTCAACTTCGAATACCCAGAATTTGGGAACGATCCATGGAACATCGTGCTGGGCGTGAGCACCGATGGAGTCAATCCGTTTGGCAGCCAGAGAAGCACACATAGCAACTGGCCTGTGTTTGTGTGGATGTACAACCTTCCCCCCTGGTTGTGCATGAAGAGGAAGTACATTCACATGAGTATGCTAAGTGAAGGGCCGAAACAACCAGGGAACAACATCAATCTGTATCTTGGGCTGCTGAAAGAGGAGCTTGACACGCTGTGGAAAACGCCAGCCAATACGTGGGACGCCACAGAGAAAGAATATTTCCCTATGAGAGCCGCACTGCTCACGACGGTGCACGACTATCTCGATTCACGGATATCTTGCGGGGCAGGTAGTCCACGGATTTTCTGGATGCGTAAGGTGCATGGATGACACAACATATCGCCAGCTAGATAGAGATCCCGGGTCTTCGAAAACCGTGTTCATGGGACATCGAAGGTGGCTTCGCGACGATGACCCGTGGAGGAAATGCAAGGATCTGCTCGATGGTGAAACCGAACTCCCAAAACGCCTGTACGAGGAGCGGCGAGGAAATAGACAAGTTGTTGAAAAATTGGAAAGACTGCCCACCGCCGAAAGAAGCAAAAGGCGCCAGAGCCGAAAGAAGCGAAAGGCGCCAGAGTCATTGCTGAAGGTATGGAAAACGAGGTCTGTTTTCCGGGACTTGCCGTCTTGGAAGATCCACCATGTGCCTCACAGCCTTGATGTCATGCATATCACGAAGAACGTGTAGAGTCTGCTTGGTACCCTGCTCAACATGCCAGAGAGGACCAAAGATGGGCCCAAAGCAAGGGCAGACTTGAAATCAATGGGCATCAGGCAGGAGCTTCACGCTATATATGATGATGATGATGATGATGATGATGATGATGATGGAGGAACCGGATGAAGACGACTTTCATCGTGATGATGCTCATCGTGATGACCGCAGCTCTCTTCTATGTGATGGTAGTTTAGATGATCGATATCGACTTCTAATGTGAAGACAAACTCGCTACTCGCGGTCTCGAGACTTGTAATATAATGTTCTATCTTTGTTCGGTCTTTTCAATTCGGAGACTAATATGATGAATTGTATTCGGAGAATAATATGATGAATTGTATTCAAAGACTAATCTTCTATTGTATTTGATGAATCTGTTGTTGATGTGTGCTGTCTATATTTTGTCAAATTATACATTTTGTAACCTGTGCAAAAACAGAAAAAACCTAATATTCATACTAATGACGATCACATGAAAGTGCGCCATTAGTATGACAGGCATACTAATGGCGCATCATCAGTAGTGCGCCATTAGTATGCCGCGTTACTAATGGCGCATCCAGAGGTGGTGCGCCATTAGTATGCCAAAGCACTGGGTATACATGGCCCTGGGAGGCATACTAATGGCGCACTGGCCTATACTAATGGCGCACCAGTCGCCATTAGTATACCAGATACTAATGGCACACCAGGTGGTGCGCCATTAGTAAAAATTACTAATGGCGTGCTGTTAATGGCGCACCACAGATGCGCCATTAATAGCCATACTAGGTGCGCCATTAGTAGGGGTTTTTCTAGTAGTGCAAGGGGAGCCAAAGAATATTCTCAACTATTAGCAGCTGAGTTGTCAATTCAACCACAACTGGAAACTTAGTATCTGCAGCAAAGTGTTTAGTAGCAAAGTAATATGATAGTGGTGGTAACGGTAACAAAAGTAAAGACATCAAAAGTAATGTTTTTGGTATTTTGTAGTGATTGTAACAGCAGCAACGAAAAAGTAAATAAGCGAGAACCAGTATATGGAAAACTCGTAGGCACCGGATCAATCATGGATAATTATGCCGGATGTGGTTCGTCATGTAACAGTCATAACATAGGGTGACACAGAACTAGCTCCAGTTCAACAATATAATGTAGGCATGTATTCCGTATATAGTCATACGGGCTTAAGGAAAAGAACTTGCATGACATCTTTTGTCCTACCCTCCCGTGGCAGCGGGGTCCTATTGGAAACTAAGGGATATTAAGGCCTCCTTTTAATAGAGAACCGGAACAAAGCATTCGCACATAGTGAATACATGAACTCCTCAAACTATGGTCATCACCGGGAGTGGTCCCGATTATTGTGACTTCGGGGTTGCCGGATCATAACACATAGTAGCTGACTATAGACATGCAAGATAGGATCTAGAACACACATATATTCATGCAAACATAATAGATTCAAATCTGAAATCATGGCACTCGGGCCCTAGTGACAAGCATTAAGCATAGCAAAGTCATAGCAACATCAATCTCAGAACATAATGGATACTAGGGATCAAACCCTAATAAAACTAACTCAATTACATGATAAATCTCATCCAACCCATCACCGTCCAGCAAGCCTACAACGGAATTACTCACGCACGGCGGTGAGCATCGTGAAATTGGTGATGGAGGATGGTTGATGATGACGACAGCGACGAATCCCCCTCTCCGGAGCCCCGAACGGACTCCAGATCAGCCCTCCCGAGAGAGATTAGGGCTCGCGGCTCCGTATCATAAAACGCGATGATTTCTTCTCTCTGATTTTTTTCTCCCCGGAAGCCAATATATGGAGTTGGAGTTGGCGTCGGAGGGTCTCCAGGGGGCCCACGACCACCCTCATGGACAGGGTGTGGGCCCCCTGGTCTTCATCTTTGGCGAGGATTTTTTATTGTTTTTTCTAAGGTGTTCCGTGGAGTTTCGGGACATTCCGAGAATTTTTATTTTCCGCACAAAAAACAACACCATGGCAGTTCTGCTGAAAACAGCGTCAGTCCGGGTTAGTTCCATTCAAATCATACAAGTTAGAGTCCAAAACAAGGGCAAAAGTGTTTGGAAAAGTAGATACGATGGAGACGTATCACCTCCAAGGTATCCACACGTACGGGGAGCAGCGTCGAGCGGCGTACGGCTAGGTCCGGTCGCACGGCATGGGCGTGGGGAGTGGCGGTGGCTAACCAGGGTTCAATTGGATCAACCCTAAGTGGTGTGCCCACTCCCCTTTATATAGACCTCCGAGGTGGGCTCAACACTTGAGCCCACTAGGAGTCCACATCTATTTTCCACTCGGATCCAATCCGAATGGGCTGCAGCCCCTTAAGTGTGCGACCCTATAGGTTCACGTACACATTGACACGACAAGAGTCGATAGTTGGTAGCGGCTCCTAGCAGAACGTGCCAACTCCCATGTGGGCGTAAAGTCGTTTGACGAACCTCAACAATGTGGAATATGCAACATTCCTTTTGCCTCACGGTATTTGTTGTCGAGCTCAAGGCGAGTACTTGTCACCCTTGTGATAGCTCGACCTCTCTTCTCGAAACCGTGATACAGATTCCTGAACTAGGTTAACGCTTAACCCAAGTCGCATGGCCATGCTTTCTGAATCTGACCACTCGACAGGGCCCAGGGAATATCTCTCCAAATAGGAGGGGAAAATCCCATCTTTGTCAACCATGTCTCGCGGCATGTCTCACAACTCACCCGAAAGCTACCTTTATAACTACCCAGTTATGGAGTAGCGTTTGATAGACCCTAAGTGAGTCGATCCTCATCCCGAGAACATGCGAGGACCTCAGGTCTAGGACATGGCATAGACATTGCACTTGAGACTAACAGATGACTATATCTCGCTGTGTCTCAAAGTGGGTCTGTCCGGCTCGGTGATCTCCATCCCCGAGCCCATACTATCGGTTTAGCAGCTCCATGCACATGACTTGTGAAACATAGTCATCAACTGAGTCGTATACTAGTCAAGGATATGTGTCCGCACAACCTTATCAACTAGGGACCATTAGAACAATCATCATACATTACATAGTTCCACAAACAAGTCACATACTTATTGATACATATCATTGATGATATTCAAGGACAATACAAAGGACTGATGAATACATATGGAAATGTCATCATCACATGATTGCCTCTAGGGAATATCACCAACAGTCTCCCACTTGCACTAGAGTCAATCATTTAGGCATCGTATGCCCATGGAGCTCATGTGCGCCTCATGCTTCGCCCGTCGGAGAGGCTTCGTCAATGGATCGGCAACATTTGCATTTGTGTGTACCTTGCATATGTTTACACCACCTCTTTCGACAATGTCACGAATAAGGTTAAAACGCCTGAGTATGTGCTGTGTTTTATGATGGTTTCGTGGTTCCTTGACTTGCGCAATGGCACCACTATTATCACAATAGAGGTCCAATGGCTTAGGCGCGCCCTCAACCACACCATGATCAGAAATGAAATTCTTCACCCAAACACCCTCTTTTGTCGCTTCAGAAGCCACAATGTACTTAGCCTTTGTTGTAGAATCAGCTACCGTGTCTTGCTTGGAGCTCCTCCAGCTCACTGCTCCTCCGTTCAGAATGAACACAAACCCAGATTGCGATCGACTATCATCCCTATCTGTTTGGAAACTAGCATCGGTGTAACCCTTTACAACGAGCTCATCCTCACCTCCATAAACCAGGAACATATCCTTAGTCCTTCTCAAGTACTTAAGGATATTCTTAACCGCTGTCCAGTGACTCTCACCTGGATCAGCCTGGTATCTTCCCACCACACTAAGAGCAAAGCTAACATCGGGATGAGTGCATACCATAGCGTACATGTTGGACCCAACAGCCGAAGCATACGGAATCCCATCCATACGTCTTCGCTCATCAGGAGTCGAAGGACTCTGAGTCTTGCTAATACTAATGCCATGTGACATGGGCAAGAAACCCTTCTTGGCATCTTGCATGTTGAACCGCTTCAACACCTTGTCAATATATGCACTCTGGCTTAATCCAATAATCCTTCTCGATCTATCTCTATAGATCTTGATTCCCAAAATATAAGCGGCTTCTCAAGACCTTCATCAAAAAACTATTTTTCAATGAGTCCTGGACAGATTCAAGCATTTGAACATCATTTCCAATCAATAATATGTCATCCACATATAAGATCAGAAATGCAACTGAGCTCCCACTGACCTTCTTGAATACACAATGATCACAGTCGTTCTTGATGAAGCCAAACTCTTTGACCGCTTCATTAAAACGAATGTTCCAATTCCGAGATGCTTGCCTTAATCCATAAATGGATCTCTGAACCTTGCACACCATGCTTGACTTCTTTGGATTGACAAAACCCTCGGGTTGTGTCATATACACATCCTCGGTTAAATTTCCATTAAGGAAAGCCGTTTTGACATGCATCTGCCATATCTCATAGTCGAAATATGCTTCTATAGCAAGAATGATCCGAATTGATTTAGGCATCGCTACCGGTGAGTAAGTCTCATCGTAGTCAACTCCTTGAACTTGTGGATAACCTTTAGCGACAAGTCGAGCCTTATGGACTGTGACATTTCCGTCCATATCAGTTTTCTTCTTAAAGATCCACTTGCACTCAATGGCTCGAACGCCATCTGGCTGATCAACCAAGTTCCAAACTTGATTGTCATCCATGGACTCTAATTCGGATCTCATGGCCTCAAGCCATAACTCGGAATCAGGGCTCTCCATCGCTTCCGCATACGTAGTCGGCTCGTTGTTCTCCAAGAACAACACATTGCAGTCATGCAAATTGCGTAACCTTTCCGACCTCCGTGGAACGGGTGTCGACTGCAGTATGGGTTCCCTGACTAAATCTGGTGTGATAGTATCACCTACGGGAATGTCCCCGTGTAGTTCTCGAATTTCTTCTAGTCGGACCGTCCTCCCATTAGCCTTCCGATTGAGAAACTCCTTCTCAAGGAAAACTCCATGTCGAGCGACAAACACTTTGCCCTCTTCACGGTTGTAGAAGTAATATCCCAAGGTTTCTCTTGGATATCCCATGAATATGCACTTGTCCGATTTGGGTGTGAGCTTATTCGACTGTAGTTGCTTGACATGTGCTTCACATCCCCAAATTTTCAGAAAAGACAAACTGTCACTCTTCAGAGTCCATATCTCATATGGTGTCTTATCTACAGACTTAGATGGTACCCTGTTTAGTGTGAAAGCTGCAGTTTCTAGAGCGTATCCCCAAAATAACAAGGGTAAATCCGACTGACTCATCATCGATCGGACCATGTCCAACAGGGTCCGATTCCTCCGTTCCGACACACCATTTCTCTGTGGCATGCCCGGAGGAGTGAGTTGTGGAACTATCCCGCGACTCTTTAGATGATCATCAAACTCCTAGGTCATATACTCACCGCCATGATCAGATCGTAGAAGTTTGATTTTCTTGCCGACTTGATTTTCCACTTCATTCTGAAACTCCTTGAACTTTTCAAAAGTTTGTGACTTGTGCCTCATCAAGTAGACATATCCATACCTACTCAAGTCGCCGGTAAAAGTCATGAAGTATCGGAAACCACCTCTGGCTGTCGTGCTCATTAGTCCACATACATCACTATGTATAAGTTCCAACAGCTCGGACGCCCTCTCGCAACTCTTTGCAAAAGGAGCCTTAGTCATCTTACCGAGTAGGCAAGACTCGCATGTCTCGAATGATTCAAACTCAAACGAAGTTAGAATTCCATCATTATGGAGCTTCTTCATGCTCTTTTGACTAATGTGTCCTAGTCGACAACGCCAGATGTAAGTCGGATTTATCTCATTAGGCTTATGCCTCTTGATATTTATGTTATAGACTGATTCACCTTCAAGATCTATGATAAATAACCCATTCACAATGGGTGCAAAGCCGTGAAACATATTATTCAAGTAAATAGAACAACCATTGTCCTTAATACTGAATTCATAACCTTGTCTCACCAAACATGAGGAAGAAATAATGTTTGGACTCAAAGGAGGAACATAATAACAATTATCAAGTTCCATTACAAATCCTGAAGGTAAATTAAGTTGCATAGTGCCGACGGCCAATGCAGCAACTCTTGCTTTATTCCCGACGCGAATGTCAACTTCTCCTCTTGCGACATTCCTAGTTATGCTCTGCCCCTGCATCGACTTGCATATGTGAACAACCGATCCTGTATCATATACCCAAGAGCTAATAGAAACATCAGCAAGATAAATGTCTATAACATATACAACAAGTGTACCTAAAGAAGAAGTCATACTTCCAGTCTTCTTGCCCTTCTCGGCAAGCCACTTGCTGCAGTTACTTTTCCAGTGTACGGGTTCCTTGCAATGAAAGCCAATACTCCCCGAAGTCGTCCCTGACTTAGGCACAGCGACTGCAGTTGGAGTTGCCTCCTTCTCTTTGCCCTTTGCCTTAGCCTTTTTCTTGGACCAGCTCTCCTTGAACTTAGCCGAGTTCTGCACCATCAACACTTGATGATGCGTACCTTTCTTGATATCGTGCTCTGCCACTTGAGCATCCCATGCAATTCAGTGATCTTCTTTTCCATCCCATGTATATGGTAGTTTGAGATGAACAACCCATAGCTATCCGGAAGAGAACCCAAAATTGTATCTGTGGACAACTCATCCCCAAGTGGGAAACCCAGCCTATCTAGAGCTTGCATGTACCCGATCATCTTGATCACATGCGGGCTCACCCTCTTTCATCTTACAATCCATCAAGGATCATCAGACGTTGAACCTTTCGGTCCTAGCCTGCATTTGAAACATGCTCTTAAGGTTCTCGATCATATCGAAAGCCTCAATATTTTCGAACTACCTGCTGTAGATAGGGCTCCATAAAAGCCAGCATGAGACAGCTGATCTCGTTTGATTCACCAACGAGTTTCTCGTAGGCATTTCTGGCTGTGGCATTAGCATTATCGGCAGGTTCCTCTGGAAGCGGATTCTCTAGAACTTGTTCCTTTTTCTCATGCCTAGGAACAATTCTCAGGTTTCTATACCAGGTGGTAAAGTTTGTTCCATTCAATTTATCTTTTTCCAGGATTGATTTCAACGCAAAACGGGTAACTTGAGCAGGTGGTGCCATTGATCTACAACATAAATATGCAAAACACGAAGACATGTATTCATGAAGAGTAATTCATATTAAACATTTTAATAAGATCATTACTCACACTAAAATCAACATCCCTTGGTTGATACTTAGTGATTCAAGATACAAGATCAACATGTCAACTAGTGAGCTTTTGCATCACCGCTAGAGGACAAGATCACTCAGTAAGCAACTCTTGCTAATCGTATCTCCATACAACTCTTGTTGTTGGGGACATCTCATGCCTCGCCAACTTCTACGCCTCGTAGCCCAAAACTGTTTTGATAGCCACGACAAGTCAACCAATGCTTCGCGTGTAAGTGTCTAACACAAACCCATCACTTCAAGGAGATCTTGTGGCACCCTTGTCGGTGTCAAAACCGGCGGATCTCGGGTAGGGGGTCCCGAACTTTGCGTCTACGCGGATGGTAATAGGAGACAAGGGACACGATGTTTTTACCCAGGTTTGGGCCCTCTCGATGGAGGTAAAACCCTACTCCTGCTTGATTAATATTGATGATATGGGTAGTACAAGAGTAGATCTACCACAAGATCGGAGAGGCTAAACCCTACACTACAAGAAATATGTCAACTAGTGACCTTCTGTCAGTGACCCTGGAAGAATTGGTCATAAATTTATGACCATTTTAGACCAATAGGTCAAAAGCTGTTGGGGGGTGCTCCGGACCTAACCTATAACGACCATTCAGTCGAAGGTAATAATGTCATTACAGGAAATGGTCATAAAGCGGGAAGCACTGTCCACTGCCTCACGCCTAGCTGATAACGACCAATATAACACGGTCACTACACTTGATTTTGAATGAATTAGGATAATAATGACCAATATAACATGGTCACAACACTTTATTTTGAATGAATTAGGATGATTAGGCAGCCACCTCAGCAACCTCACTTATGTGTCACTGTCTAGGTGTCATTTTTGGTTAAATATTAATATTCAACAACAGACGGGGCACACACTGACATGCAGGACCCATCTGACAGGAGTGGCCGAGTGCTTAATTCGCCCAAAAAATGTGCTCTTGCGGGGACTCGAACCCACGACCTCGCGCTCTCTTCGCTCGTTCGGTACCACTGGGCTAGAGAGGGATTGTTGCTCTGGTATGGGAACTAATCTATACATTATATAATACCACGGCTCTCTCCTATCAGTGACAAGTGGGGCCTTCCGACCAGGTGGCATCGAACAGAGGAACACTGACAGGCGGGAACCATTTGATAGGTGGGTGAGCCACTAACAGGTGGGTAAGCGAGCGTTTAATTCCCTACAAAATGTGCGCTTTAATTCCTAAAAAATATGCGCTAGCGGGGACTAGAACACACGACCTCGCGCTGTTTAACTTGTTCGCTACCACTGGCCTAGAGAGGGATTGCTGCCCATCTAGCGGAATGGCACTGTATATTATATTATAGCGCCAAATCTAAGTCATTGACAAGTGGGACCAGGTCGGGCTGCGGGCAGAGCCAACACTTAGCCAAAAATTTCTAGGTCTTCCGAAGCAGGGTGGCGGCGGGCTGCGGGCGGCGGACGAGGGCGGGGCCGGCGGCCGAAGCGACCGGGGCAGGGGCAGGGGCGACCGGCGGTGGTGGGGGCGGGGGCAGGAATGGCCTCACCGCAGGTGACCTCGCCCACGGCCTCGCCGCAGGTGACCTCGCCCACGGCCTCACTGCTCTCCTTGTCCCCGGCGGGGGCAGCAGTGGAAGCGACTAGCAGGGGCGTGGGCCACCTGCAGTGGTGGGGGCGGGCGCAGGAACGACGGCCACGCAAGGAGAGGCTCGCCGAGCATGGGGGACTCGCCGCCGCCGCAAGCACACCTCCCGGTATGCACTCCTCTCCTCTCTCACTATCTGCACCTCGTCGCCGAGCATAGATGAATTTTGTTGATGCACTGTTAGGAATTAGGAGATATTGCATAGATATTGCATAGATGAATTTTCTTGATGTACTATTGGGAGTTCTTTAGCTTGTTTGTTAAGAATTGTTCAGGCCTTGTTCGGTTAAGATTTGGGGGGAATTTCAGCTAGATGGGATTTATTCCCTGCCAGAAACAAGGCCTTGGTCTTCAATTGTTTGTCTACAGATTGTTAGGATAATTGTAATTGTAATTGATAGAAACAGCATAGTATTTGTTAGGAGCTAGCTGGCTAGTTTGGTTTAATTTGAATTAGCCTTCTCTGCAACATAAATTCATGCCAATTTCAGTGTTGGTTTGATTTATAGTTTGGTTTGTTTCAATGTTGTGGTTAGGCAATTAGCATATAAAATTTTCTGGAATTTTAGCTTCCATTACTTCCATCCATTTTCATTAATTAATGTTGATGCACATAGATTGATTTGCTAAGTTGCAACAATTTGTTGTCTTTGGCAGATGGACAGAAGCTGGATTAGAAAAGGAGTTAGAAAGTTTTCGAAAGAACATATGAAAGGAGTTGATGATTTCATGGCATTTGTTCGGGCAAATTTTGCCAATGATGCTCACATTCTTTGCCCATGCTGCGAATGCCTCAACCGTCCAAGAATGGCTCAAGGAAGAGTGGAAGATCATCTGCTTCTTAATGGGATGTCCAGCACATATGATAGATGGATATATCATGGAGAACCTTTGGACAGTCAACCTCAACATTTTGAAGCTGATACAGAGGCCCCTCATATGATGGGTGGTGGTGATGCTGGCATTGATTTCATGGAAAAGGTTTTGCGAGATAATGCTATTTTGGAGGAAGAGGATGGGCATGAAGATGATAGGATTGCTGACCTATTGAAGGATTTGTATGATGCTGAAGATCGTGCTGATGGACAAAAGTCGTTGTTTGCTGAGGTGTTAGAGGAGGCGAAGCGCGCAGCTCATGAAGGGCGTAAATTTTGAAGATTTACCTTCACCGTGAAGTTACTCCACATCAAGTCTTTCTACCGGATTAGCAATGCCGCATTCAACGCAATACTCCGTCTTTTGAGCTTGCAATTCCCTGATAGTTGTGTTCCCAGATCATATGATGAAGCATTGAGCATAATCCGCAGCTGGGTTAGGTTATGTGTCAATACATGTGTGCCCAAATAATTGTGTCTTGTTTCGAAGGATTTAGCAAAGCATGACAACTGTCCAAAATGCAATGCATCTAGGTGGAAAGATGCCTGATGGGAAGAAGTCAATACCGGAGAAGGTACTGAGGCACTTTCCCTTGATACCAAGGCTGCAGCGGATGTTCATCTCGAAGGAATCATCGCGTGAGGTACAGTGGCACAAGCTGAAGCGGCAACCTATGGACAATGAGTTGAGTCATCCAGCGGATGGAGAGGCATGGAAAGAGTCTGACATTATACATTTAGATTTTTCTGCAGATCCATGGAACATAAAACTTGGCATTGCCACAGATGGATTTAATCCGTTTGGGAACATGAGCACGTCTTATAGCATGTGGCCAGTTTTTGTGGTGCCGTACAACCTGCCACCATGGGCATGCATGGATCAGTCCAACTTCATGATGTCATTGCTTATCCCGGGTCCAGAGTCTCCAGGAAAGGATTTTGATGTATTTATGGAGCCCCTCGTAGAAGAACTGCTCCAGCTCTGGACTGGCGTACCGACATACGATGCCTTGAGTCCGGAAGAAAAGTTCAATCTACATGCTGCAATCATATGGTCCATCCATGATTTCCCAGCTCTGCACACTCTGTCTGGGAGGATCACAGCGGGTTATCAGGCTTGTGTCCATTGTGACAAAGACCCTTGCTCAAAGAGAATAAGGAGCAAGATCTGCTATATTGGGCACCGCCGCTTTCTTCCCCGAAACCATCGCTGGCGAAGAAGCAAAGATTTTAATGGTGAGAATGAAACCGGTGACAAGCCAGCTGAATTCACTAAAGAAGAGCTGGAGCAGCAACTTGAAAAGGGGAAAGATGTGAGACCAGGAAAGCTGGCGAAGAAAAGAAAGCGTGAGGAAGGTCAATGTTGGGACCGGAGGTCTTGTTTGTGGGACCTGCCATACTGGGCTGATATGAAATTAAGGCATAATCTCGATGTAATGCACATTGAGAAAAACATATGCGAGAATCTGCTAGGGACGTTTCTGAACATTGAAGGGAAGACAAAGGACACGGTTAGTTCTAGGCTTAATTTGGAGGACATGGGCATAAGAGAAGATTTGCATCTACAACACAATGAAGATGAAGATTCATTTGAAATGCCACGAGCATGGTATACAATGAGTAAAGAACAAAAGCTGGCATTCTGTGAATTCCTAAGAGCGGTGAAATTTCCAGATGGTTATGCCGCTAACCTAGCAAAGTGTGTTACTTCTGATGGATTCAAGCTTTCAGTACTGAAAACCCATGATTGTCACATCCTCCTCCAAAGGATTTTACCGGCGGGCCTCCGAGGAATCATGGACAAGGGGATATATGAAGCGGTTGCTGAGCTGAGAAATTTCTTTAGAGAACTGTGCTGCAAAACACTCAAGTTAACTGTCCTGGAAAGACTTGAAAAAGAAATCCCAATTATTCTTTGCAAGCTCGAGAAGATTTTCCCTCCATCTTTCTTCACCGTGATGGTCCATTTGGCGGTGCACTTACCAAAAGAGGCAATGCTTAGAGGCCCTGTGCAATACGGTTGGATGTACCCAGTCGAAAGAAGGCTGCTTACTTATAAGCGTTATGTGCGAAACACGGCAAGACCTGAAGGTTCTATTGCTGAAGCATATGTCGTTGACGAGTGCTTGACTTTTTGCTCTAGATACTTTGGCGATGTGGAAACAAGATGGAACCGGCCGGGCAGAAATAGAGAGCGGTCTGATTCGCAAAGTGGTGATGTCTCTGTTTTCAACCATGGTGTGAACTTTCTTGGAGCCTCACAATACTTGGAGGCTGGTGATGAGTATGACAAGATGGTTTGGTTTGTGCTCAGCAATTGCGCCGAGGTTCTACCATATATCGAGTACGTTATATCTTGTGCACTCATTATATATATATTTTTTGCTTGGGTTGGCACCAGCCTAATGTTTTAATTCACATGTTTTATTGGCATTGCAGGAAATGCAAGGAAGAGTTAAATGAGGAAGAAAGCAATATCCATGTTGATAAAAGGGTTGCCAAGGGGTTTGCTAAGTGGTTTAAGAATCATGTGAGATATTTAGCCACATGTTTTATGTTTTCTGTGTTATTCACCAATTGTTAAATACCATTGTTTGCTAAATGGTTTATTTGTGCAGATTGGAAAGTTGCATGAGCAGAAGAAGGTGAGTGATGGTCTATTTGCTTTCGCATGTTTACCGGATAAGTGAGTGCGAGTGTATTCAGCATGCATTGCTGACGGTGTCCGGTACCACACCGTTGACCGCGAGGAAAAAAGGAAGACACAGATAGTGGAATCGTCACTGAGGGGTCACATGATGGTGAGATCATTGACTTCTATGGTCAGTTGAGAAGCATCGTAGAGTTGCAGTACAACTCAAGTGGAGGCATCCATCGCTCGGTAGTCTTATTTCGCTGTGACTGGTTTGAGCTTGGTAGCAAGAAGAAGAGAGACTCTTTTGTCAAATATGATGGCCACTTCAAAAGCATCAACACTGCAAGGTGCTGGTATAAGAGTGATCCCTTTATTCTAACAACACAAGCAACAATGGTGTTTTATCTGCCAGACACTCTTTTTCACGGAAAATGGCGAGTTGTGCAAAACTTTCAGCACAGACACTTGTGGAGTGTGACTGAAACTGAAGTGGAAAAGGGCCCCGGTGATGGTGGACTAACATACCAAGATGATGACTCTACGGAAGTTCCATTGCAAGCTGATGATGACTCTATGGAAGTTCCGGTGCAAAGCAGAAAGTGAAGGGACCGGGAACGTGTGATCGTTGGTGCTGCAACAGTTGAAGGCATCAAGAAAAGAAGAAAGGTGGTAGCGGATGGACATGAGAGCGAGGATGAGGAAGACCGGACTGATCATACTATGCTACAATATTGTAGTGATGATGAAGAAAACAGGAGTGGGCATAGAGTTCCTTGATTTCGTATCGACGACGATGAGTAGCGAATGGACATGAAGCTTATACTATTACTGCATGTTCCTTGTTTTGATTGGTGATCAACCTTCTCTGTAGTTTTTGTTGATGTGATCCTAATGTAGTTTTTCTACTACTATTCTCTCGAGGTAGCAAAATGCATGAGACTTTGGTGATGAAGAGGCTGATGGTGAAGATACAATGCATTAAAACTCTGGTGCCATTTTGGCTGATACTTTGGTGCCATTTTGGTGGCATTTTTTGCTGTTTTGGCTGATGTTGTTTTGGTGTTGTTTTGGTGCCATACTTTGGTGCTGTTTTGATCTGTTAATATGGTTGGAGTGATCATTAATTTTAGAGCAAAATATGGCTTTTTTTGTTTTGTTTCAGAAACAGGAGAAACCACGTCTCCCCTCCTGGACGTTTCAGAAACAGGAGGGCCCACGTCTCCCCTCCAGAGTTTTCAGGGGCCCACGTCTCCCCTCCAAAGGGCAGGACGTTTGAGTTTTCGAGGCAACTCCCCACGTCTCCCCTCCACTAGCAACTCCCCACGACGCAGAGGGGGTTTTCTTCCCACGTCCAGGTAACTCCCCTCCTATTCCATTGCCACTCCATCTTCCTCCCTCTGCCTCCCTCCTCATTCCATTGCCGCTCCATCTTCCTCCCTCTACCTCCCTCTACCTCCGAGATCAAGCAACTCCCCTCTGCCTCCACCATCGCTGGCCAGAGGGCAATGGCGGAGGAATCGTGGAGCAACTCCCCTCCGTCTGCCAAGAGAATGGCGGAGGCATCGTGGAGCAACTCCCCTCCGTCTGCCAAGCATCACCGTGGTGAGGCGTCTGGCAAGGAGCCGCTGGTGGTTGACGACGACGTTCCGGTCCCCGAGCAGAAGCGGGACTACACCGTGCTGCTCAAGGTTGATATCCACCTGAAGGAGCCGCTGGATGTCGTATGCACCGGAATCCGAATGAAGCCGACAAGATGATCCGCAAGATGAGGAGGAGGTTCACGGCATGCTTTCTCGGAATATCGGCATTGATGTCGAGTATACCATGGAAGATGAACCTCCGCAAATGGCTGCAGTTCTGCAGTTATGCGTGGAGGATCTCGTCCTGGTATACCACATCACCGCGGCAACCAAATGGTAAAAACATCCAGTTCTGAAGTTTCTGTCTAATTAGTAGTTTCTGAAGTAGATGCAATAGTTATGAAGTTCTGAAGTAGATGCAATACTAGTTCTGAAGTTCTGAAGTTTCGTTTTAATTAGTAGTTTCTGAAGTTTTTGAAGTTTCTGAAGTTTCTGAAGTAGATGCAATAGTTCTGAAGTTCTGAAGTAGATGCAATACTAGTTCTGAAGTTATGAAGTTTCTGACTAATTAGTAGTTTTTTGGTGATCATACAGAATGTTGTCTACAAGTTTTTGTGATCATTTAGTAGCTGTTATGAATGTTGTCTTGTAATGCAAAAGATTGCAAAAAAATACATCATTGAGATGTTATGCTTGCTGTTTTGATCATACAAAATGTTGTCTTGTAGTTATTGTGATCATTTAGTAGTTGTTGTGATCATACTGTTTTAACTGAATTTTGGTCAGAACTGAAGATGCTATTTTAACTGAATTTTGCTTCAACTAAACCCATTTTAATTCTATAGTTTCTGAAGTTTTTGAAGTAGATGAATTCGATGCACCAGATTAATTTGATGCAGGCCCAAGGAACTCCGCCTGGCCTCGCAGGAGAAGAAGCTGTACACCTTTGTTGGCTTCTGCATTGGAGGCGACAAGGAGAAGTTGAAGTTGTCTGGTTTGGAGATCAACCCCGACAAGTACGTCGACCTGCAGCGCAAATGGAGAGTTCCAAACAATGGAAAGAAGTGGCAGTCTTTGGCTGAGTTTGCAGCCAGCCTCATCCACCCATCCTACTCAAAAATGAAGCAGAAGATCGACAGGAATTCGGACCACCTACTATGGGGGGACAGCCCACTGCCAAACAAGCTCATCGAGTACGCCGCGAAAGATTCGTACGTCACCTACGAGGCATGGAAGAAAATCGAAATCACCAAAGAAGGTTTGGAGCTCTGGCAAGAGGCGGAGGATCATTGGGATGGCCCCTACTACTAGGGATATTGAGTTGTTTGTGGTATTGGGATGACCCCTACTACTGTGTCTCAGTTTGTAGTCACTACTAAAAACTTGATGTTTAACGACCAGCCATGAACAATACCCGGTCGTTGTGAGTACCGCGGGCTAATCCTGCATTAAACTTTGGCACGGGACCAGGACGAGTACTACTGGTGGTTGTCATTAATTGTCTACAGTACTACTAGCTACTATTTATCGCTTTTATATCGAGAAAGAATGATAAGGCGTCAACTTTAGGTATCGTAACCTAATTGAGATTCACTTATACGATCTATAGAACCAGAGCGGCGGAACCCCCGATCGAAGGCAGCCATCGGAGGGTGGTCACGATTTGTTGAAAGGCGCTGATGCGCCGAACCTGTCGTTGGACGACGTTCGCGACAACCTCGAATTCCCCGTCGCCTCCAGCGCCACCAAGATCCGCCGCTTGGTAACGCAGCCCGACTCACTCCTCATTCTCTCCTTCTCGATTTGCTAAACGGTGGCAGTCTTTGTGTTCGATCTCCGGTGTGCGCTGGATGCAGATGTGTGCATCTCGTGGCCGACGTCGTCCTGCCGTCGCCGCCATCGGGGACACAGCAGGTGGCGAGCTTCGACCGTGGAGGGCACCGATGTGCAGGGACGCGTGTGCCGGTGGACCTGGCACCGGCGGCTGCCAGCAAGGAGAGGGCAATCATCTTGTATAGGCCGGAGGCTGAGCACAATCTCCTACTCGGCCCGCTCCGGCTGAGTGTCCCTCTCCGCGTCAGCGCCGACTGATCGATTGGCTCAATGGTACGCGCAGATCGGCAGATGTGCTTTCCGATGTTACGCATACCTCCACAATCACTTGACAGATTCCTGCGTAAGGAGATTTTTTCACATCGGGTTTGGTTCATGTCAATTGTTGCTGCAGACATCCCTGGGCAGAATCTGAGCCTGGCCGCCTCGCCGATCCGTCGTCGCCGGCTTCGAGCGATTCGACTTCACCAAGGTCTACAATTCTTGAGAGCTCACTCCTCTCATCATGGTAAAGAATTTCTACTTAATCCTAACCAGAATGAATCCAGCTCTTTTCCGTGTCATCTACCTTTTTTTTTGCGGGATGTGTCACTCTACCTTGAACTTGACAATAACAACTTCATGAAAGTATAGTCACACGGAGGTCACAAATTGTTGCACCGCCTCAGAGAGGATTCCTTCCTCTGATCTGAGTACAACAATGCTGGATGCTATTCAGATTCCAATACATCATTGATTAGCGATTCGCAGGTCGCATGGAGGTTTTTGGCTGAAGTGGAGAATGCTCGGCCCGATCTCAACATGCCCCTTTTCATAAGCCAAGTGTATTATTTTATTAATTAGTCAAACAAGAGTACAATTATCAGCACCAGTTGCTTAAGAAACACGAAATTAGGGATAAAGGGTTTGATTTCTGTACACCACAAAGTACGAGTTCACTTATTTGACACACACCATAATTTCTATGCCCTATAAATATATGTAGAGTTGTAGACATATATCAAACACATATCAGCCAAGTGTGTGTTACACTAGCATTAAATATTAATATTATGTAGCAATGGACTGAACTGATGGCTTTGAAAAAAAAAACTAAGCTGATGCTAATTAAAGTGAGATTACCACAGTGAGATGCTTCATGTATGCATGGCGTTACTTTGTAGCTACAATACACTGCTCCTCCTATTCATGCCAGCTTCATATATGATGTTATCCTTTATGCTAATTCATTAATATGTACTGACTTATAAGTAATTTATATTTTTTAGAACGGATGGTCCACCGTGATAGAAGTATCGTAAGGCATTGTAGTTGGTGGTGAAGAATGACACGAAGTAACAAATATTTTGGGACATGGTAGACACTTTAACTTCTCTTGTTTTTTCATTTCCAATAATATAAGAGCAGTGTGACTTGTCTTGCCGTTTTATTTCAACTAATAATAGCCACTTCGCTTTGGCGGTGGAAATAAAGCAAGAGATCTGTCAGGACTAGCATTAACTAAGGCTGAATTGGTTTCTAAACTTCAAGCTTTTGAGCAAGTGAAACAAGTACTCGAGGAAAAGTTCAGAGGCGTGGTGCAAGAAGTGTCCGAAATTAAGCGTCTTATGTCTGGTTGATCTCTAAGTGATAGTTCTCCTGAAAACTAGTGATCAAGTAAGTTGTTGTCATATGTTGATATTTTATTCTATTATACTTTGTGCCAATTTATTTACAAGGGCTGACTTTCATAAACTACACAACACTTCGTAGGACTGATGGTTCTACATGCTATATAGAAGCATCAAGGTTCTTTGTAATTGCCGATGAAGAATGATATCCATTCAAACAACGATGGTGTCCCTCGATTGAAGATTAATAATTATTATCCTTTCTAGTTTCCTGTTTTCCAGTTAGATATGAGCAAGTACATTGTTCATATAAGGAGTGCTTTTGACTCAATTTCTTAAATGATACTGTAATTTCAGAATTGTATGTCGGCATTTTGGTATTTGTATCAATAAACGACGCTATCATCCTTTCAATTCAGATTCTTTCGTTTCTGTATTAATGTGGATGTTAATATTTGAATGTTGGATGCTGCATAAGTGATTGATGAATGGAAAGTTATACTAAATATATGTGGTTTTGAAGGATATCAAAGTGATAAACAAAATGGTCACCATCATAGCATTATTAGCGATGAAAAAACGGGTCGTTAATACTACAATTGTGGTCGTTATTGCCTCGGGATTTACGACGACACACCACCCCGTCGTTACAAGAATAACGACCACAAAAGGTATGTGGTCGTTATACTTTTAACGACGGAGCCTACAAGGACCAGCAGATTGTGGTCGTTAAAGGTGTTTAACGACCACATTCTGACTTTTAACGACCACATATATCATCGTTAAAACCATTTTCCTAGTAGTGAGTTATGTGGTTGAACAAGTTTGCTTTTGTTATGTTGAGCTGGAGTAGCTAATTTTGGGCGCCTAGCTTGGTTTCCACGTAGTACTGTACTAGGTTGTGTAGGTTTGACTTGCCATGAGGAATTTTTGTTATTTTTGGTTGGGGTTGGATGCACTAGGTTGTGTTTAATTAAAGTATCAGGAATGCTCAGTGACTGATTTGATGATGCTCAGTGACAGATTTGATGAGTGGGGCTACATTTTTGGTTGGGTTTAGATAGGGATATTTTCTGCCATTTATAGATATGTTCATTTATAGATATGCAACAATGTCCATTTATAGTAGATATGCTTCTAGTTGTGTTCTGGTCCCTTTATAGTACATTTTAGTGTTGTTGCTATTGCTGTTGATGTTTTTGCCACATGTAGTAATTATTCTACTATTTTGAAGTGCTTGTTTCCTATTTCTGTCCAGACCTGTTGTTTAATTTACAATGCTGCTTTTCAGAGAAGTGAGATGGCTCGCTTTGAAGGTTTCGAGTTCTTCGAGATCGTAATTGAGAAATCTTGCAGTAGGAAGGTATGTTTATCGTTACTCATTTCTTTTCAGATATGTTTTTGCCACAATTAACCACTGCTTGACCCTCGCTCAGAGGCTGCCTGACACGTTTGCGAAGATGCTCGCCGGCCGTGAGCCCCACAAAGTGAAGCTGCGGGAGGCCGGTAGCAGGCTTCACAGGCTGTGGGACGTGTCGGTGGTGTTCGATGGTGAAGGCCACATGTACCTAGGGCCCGGCTGGGAGCATTTCGCCCGCGCCCATGAGCTATAGCTCGGGTACTTCCTTGTCTACCGCTACGACGGCGACGCCATGTTCACCGTGAAGATGTTCGACAACACCATGTGCCGCATGTACTACCAGCACGACGATGACGAGGAGCAGAGTGGGCAAGAAGACGAGCAGAGCGGGGATGACGACCTTGCTATGGTGGTGGCTGACGACGACCCTGCTATGGTGGTGGCTGACGACGACCTCGCGATTGTGGTGCCTGACGCTGACCTCGCGATGGCGGTGCCTAACGATGACCTCGCGATGGTAGTGGCGCCGGCGATTCCACAGCTGGGCGACAGGACCATGCCAATTGTGGTAGAGGAGTGCATCCATGTTGGGATTCGCCACTCTGAGCGCATCAGGTTGATGAATGAGAAGAAGGAGGAGTGAAGATGCTAAGAAAATGAAGTGGCAATGTTAAGCATGTTGGGTTTAAGCTTGTCAATGTTAAGTATGTCAGGTTTAATTTTGTGCATGCTCATGGATGCTGTATGACAGTGTCATCTAAACATGTCAATTTCTTAACAATGAATATTTAGTTTGGTAATTGATGGGAATTGAAATTTTTTATGCATGCTCATGGATGAGAGATAAAATTATGGGTTTTTGTGCATGCTCATGTATGAAACAATATACATTTCATTTTTTGAATGCTACAAACATGACTCAAACCCTAGCCACGGAAGACCGCCGTGATGAAATCCGACGGTTTTTGAAAACACCGTAAAAAATTCAAAACCCGTTTTTCATTTTTTGAATGCCAAAGACATGCGTTTTTTCATGAAGCGGCTACAAGGTAGGCATTTCATCACAGAATCGACAACAGATTGGCACGGATCAAACCCTAGCCACGGACGGCCGCCGCGACGAAATCGGCCGGTTTTTGAAAACACCATAAAAAATTAAAAAAAAATCAAAAAAATGGGAGACCTCTGCGTCACATCATCAAATGTGGCCTACCAACTAGCAAAAATACTAAACTTGCAATACGGATGTTGTCTTGAAAAAGTGTTCTAAAAAACGACCTACCATGAACGAAGATTCATGGCTTTCAAGGCAAACTAGCAATGATATGGCCTCATCCGCTGAATAGTTTCTGATAATATGCCCAAATTTGGTGCATGCCTCCGTCTTGTGATGGCAAACAATGTTGCCAAAGCGAGGTTCCAACTTGTTTAACAAGAAAAACCGTTTTTCATTATTTGAATGCTAAAGACATGCGTTTTTCGTGAAGCGGCTACAAGGAGGGTCACCCCTAACGGCGGAATTCCATGTCTATCTCAAAGTAGATCCTATTTTACGGACGGTCGCCAAAAAGCATGCATTTCCGACCCTCGTAGCTACTCCCGGCAATTCAGACCACCTTCAGCCGATTCAATTTCACCGAACCGGCTGGAATTTGAACTGCGGGTCCTCCATAGCTTGCCCGTTATTTTTGCCAAAAATGCTTTTTAGCTTCACAGGTAGGTATTTCATCTTAGAATCGACAACAGATTGGCAGGGATCAAACCCTAGCCACGGACGGCCGCCGTGACGAAATCGGCCGGTTTTTGAAAACACCGTAAAAAATTCAAAAAAATCAAAAAATGGGAGACCTCCGCGTCACATCATCAAATGTGGCCTACCAACTAGCAAAAATACTAAACTTGCAATACGGATGTTTTCTTGAAAAAGTGTTCTAAAAAACGACCTACCATGAACGAAGATTCATGGCTTTCAAGCCAAACTAGCAATGATATGGCCGCATCCGATGAATAGTTTCCGATAATATGCCCAAATTTGGTGCATGCCTCCGTCTTCTGATGGCAAGCAATGTTGCCAAAGCGAGGTTCCAACTTGTTTAACAAGAAAAACCGTTTTTCATTTTTTGAATGCTAAAGACATGCGTTTTTCGTGAAGCGGCTACAAGGAGGGTCACCCCTAACGGCGGCATTCCATGTCTATCTCAAAGTAGACCCCATTTTACGGACGGTCGCCAAAAAGCATGCATTTCCGACCCTCGTAGCTACTCCCGACAATTCAGACCACCTTCGGCCGATTCAAATTGAACCGCTGGAATTTGAACTCATGGGTCCTCCATAGCTTACCCGTTATTTTTGCCAAAAATGCTTTTTAGCTTCACAGGTAGGCATTTCATCACAGAATCGACAACAGATTGGCACGAAATCGGGCGGTTTTTGAAAACACCGTAAAAAATTCAAAAAAATCAAAAAAATGGGAGACCTCCGTATCACATCATCAAATGTGGCCTACCAACTAGCAAAAATACTAAACTTGCAATACAGATGTTTTCTTGAGCTACTCGGTATGATTTTAACCATGATTTCTACAAAGTTTACAAAAAAAACCCTATTTTTTCTGCGTCAAAACCTCTAAAAACTGGTGAAAATTACCCTCCAAAATTTCCCTCCTAGCACCAAATTTTCTCTCCCACCCCACGAAAATTTCCCACCACTTCTCTCCCACTACCATTCGGGACCCACCACCCCTCTCCCACTAAACACGCGGGATCCTCCCCTCCCACTCCCCAAAATTTCCCCATTCCATTCCCCTCCGCGCCGCCTCGCCGCCCCACTCCCTCCCCTGCTCCGCGCTGCCCGGCCGCCCCACTCCCTCTGTCGTCGTTTTGTCACGGCAGATGTCCTAGTGTCAGGACTTAGTCGCGAGGCCAACGCATCTATGTGGTAGCTTGAGAGGGGTTGAGTGGGACGAGAGACGCAGGGCGGATCAACACACAAGACAAGGATTTAGACAGTTTCGGGCCTCGGGAAACATCATCCGTAATAGCCCTACATGCTGTTTGTGGCTAGGTCTCATTATCATCACGAGGGAGTCGCCAGAACCGGCTCTTTGTGTCTAGCCCTAGAGATTGTTTCTTGTTGCTCGTAGCTTCTCTCTCTTAGAGCCCTGCCCCTCCTTATATAAGTTGAAGGCGGGTTACATGTGGAGTCCTACTAGGATTAGGACAAAACTATCTCTAATACAAACCGGATACAAGTCCGTGTCTTAACTCCTTGTAAGACAAATATTCCTTATGCCTTTCTTATAAACCGCCCACCGTAGTTGAACTGCCTTCATGAACCGCCAGTCGGGCCACCGGGTCTTGTCGCTCCTCTGACCCCCCTGCCGGATTACCAATGAACCGTAAACCGCCGGGTCGCCAGTGAACCGCCAAGTGTCAGCAGGTTCTTCAGGTAAACCGCCAAGTCCGGCCGGGTTATACTTCCGGCCGGTTTACGCCGCGGGGTATATCCCCGACACCCTTCCCTCCTCCGCGCCGCCCCGCCGCCCCACTCCCTCCCCGACGACGAATCCCCTCCCCGCCGCCCTGCCGCCCCACTCCTCCGTGCCGCCACGCCGCGTCGCACCGCCCTCCCCGACGACGAATCCCCTCCCCTCGGCTACATCGACTACATCAACGACGAAGGCGGCTACATCGACTAAATCGACTACATCGACGACGACGGCGGCTACATCGAGTACATCGATGATGGCGGCGGCTACATCGACGACGACAACCGCTGCATCATGAACATCATCCGACCCTAGGTACTTCTCCATCTCCCCTCGATATTCGGTGGATCCATCTCCCTTCCTCTGCTGGATCCATCTCCCCTCTGGTTCGGGGGATCTTCTAGGGTTAGGATCTTCTAGGGTTCATGGGGTTAGGGTTAGGGTTCATGGGGTCAGGGTTAGGTTTCATGGGGTTCGTCGGGATGATCTCCCTCTGGTTCATGGCTAGAACATGATGGGGTTAGGGTTCTTGTTGCACGCCCATCCTGATTGTTCATGGGGTTTATAGCAGTGTTCTTCTTTTATGATATGTGCATGAAGCTTGTGTTCTTCTTTCCAGTGAAAAAGAGAATGCTTAGTACTTACTGTGGTATTGGAATTCTGGTGTGTTAAGGCAGTATGACTAGTTTTAATATATACCATATTGGTGCTAGATAATTTTTGGTGTTTTAATATACTCTTCTAAATTGCCTGCATAAGCATGATTTCAAGGCCTACTATTATTGTTAACACTGCTTGCTTCTTTATTCATCAACTGTTGGGCAATCAGTTGCTCTGAATGCATAAGCTTGCCTCCATTAGGGAAAACAATTGAGTAATTCTTTTGCTTATAGATGATTGCAGGTACATGGATAAAATTAAAGTTAATACATAAAAGTAATTGTTGTAAATAGTTGTTTTTGCTAATCCACATTACTGAAGTATAATTCGTGTGCACTGTATTTGTATCCAACTATATATAATTGTAATACATGTGAGTTATGTTCTTGTCTCTGGTACCACAACCTTAATTCACTTAGCTTGATGTAGTTTGCTTCACATATACTACTGCTAATGCATTGCTTCACATATATAGTTTGCTTCAATTTGCTTGCTAGCATACATATGGTTAGGGTTTGCATCAAGATTACTACTAGCACTTTGCTTGCTTGTTGTGTACTTTATATGAGGCACTAGGAAGATTTCTTGATGTACATTACTACCTCCTCGCTTGATGTAGTGAAGATATTAAGAGATGCTTCATATCTTTCCAAAGTGTACATGCATGCTTGTTTAGTGCACTTACATGTTTGCTTAATTAATAACACTAGATCACTGTATTGTTGATCCATCAAGTTTGTTTCACATGTATTACATGTATGTGCATGATGGTCAAAATGCTTTCCTTTATTGATACAAGTGCATCATTTTACTTTATCCCTATTGTATCTGATTGTTGTTTATTCTATTTTGCAAGCACCACCTCAAGATCATCCATGGCAAGGATGACAAGGTCAAACGTGAGGCCAACCGTTGCTATGCAACTTGCTCCTTGTGGTTATACGGTCAGTTTCATAAAATATGTGTCTTAATATGCTAAGTGAAATGTATTGCTGCAATCTGAATAAGATGGCTTAATTGTGCCTGTGTGCTGTTAGTCTTCCTTACCTGAATAACTAGGATTAAATGATAATAAAATTTCATAAGATATGTATTCCAAACATTCATGCATTCCAAACATTCCAAACATTCACCTAATAGTTACGTTTCCTTTATCATGCAAAGAAGAGCCTCTCACCGAGTACGAGAAGGTTAGGGCTAGAAATATCATGAGGAACAATCGGATGTTCCAGACCCTTGGCATTGGTGCAATAGCGTCGATGATTAGGAAAACAAATTATGTACGAGAAGGTAGAAGTGATGATGTTCAAGAAGGTAGTGGAGTTATCAATGATGACCCAGAGTACAATCCTAAGGAGGATGAAGTTATTGATGGAGAGGAAGTGGATGATGTTGTAGTGAGAAAGACTGTTGACGTGCAAACTCTGTCTTGCTTGGAGGGCTGGGGTTCTTTTATGCTATGTTATTCCTTGTGCTCACATATTTCTCTTGTGATCTAATGCTTTTTCTGTGCTGTTTATACGAGGCACTGAAGGAATCTAGGACGAAGAGGCCTGGTGTTAAGAAGACAGTCAGCAAGAAGAAGAGCTCAGAAACATCTGCTGCAATGTCTCTAGGAAGGGTGATGGCCCCAGCTCCAGGACAAAAAAAGAGGATCCTAGAACCTGATGAACCTACCCTTGATAGAGTCACAAGGCAGAAAGCAAAGATGGCGACTGCGCCGGACCATCAGGAAAGTCTGCTGCGCATGGACTCTGAGACCTCGGTGCAAATGGGTGATGAGTTGCCGCCCATGGATGAAGGAACCACTCTCAGCATGGATGGAAGTGGCACTGTCTCCCTAGATGAAGGAGGAACCATCTGCATTGATGAAGCAAACACTGTCCACACAGAGCTCAGCCCTGTTGCACCTTCTATTGACAGGAATGCTGTCATCAATGAAGAAGAACAACAGCTTGTGCTTCAATCAGGCAAGTTGACCTTTGCAATGCTATCTTTTACTAGTGCATTTTCCAAATGGAATGATTATGTATGCTTTTGTCGATTCCTGCATTTGTCGATTTCTATTCTAATTTATGAGTTCAATTTCATTTTCATATGCAATGACTACCAAGACTAGTCATAGAAAGGGCAAAGGGCTAGAGAGGATCACCAAGTCGCTTGGTAGCAAGGTGCATACCCAAATTGCCGAAGGGTTGAAGCGTCCAGAGAAGCCTCTGCAGTCAGCAAAGCATGCTTCTGAGTGTGGACTCGTTGCAAGAAGCCATCTTTCGGTTCTTCCTCACTTCGAGCTATACAAAAAAATGCTAGTCTATTGGAGAACTACATTGGGAAAGTTGTTGTGAGCTACTTGTTTCATAGTTAATGTGCTATCTATTTTCTGTTACACCTATGCATGATCACTAATATTGTTCCTACCTTGTTTGCTGTCTTGGTAGGCAAATTTTGAGATGAACACGGACTCAGAGACCATCAAGACCGCGTGCAAAGATATTCTGCAGAAAAGTTCAAAGAACAGACGCCATCAGCTAAAGAAGAAGTATTTTGATACCGTAGCCGGAAATAAAGTCAGCATCAAGTCTCCGGTACCTGATCTGACGGAGATGTGGTCTACCCCAAGGCACAAGGTTTGTCTCTGCTTTGTTTGATGCTTTATGTTCTACACATGATATGCTAGTGCTAGATCATGCTGACAGTATGCTTTTTTGTAGGGAACCTGTGTGTCGAACAAGATGAATCGAGGAAAAGTCGTGTACAATCAGAGAACTGGTTCCAGGCACTACACAACACACATTTTTGCCACTGTGAGAACTTTTATCTAGAGGCCTTACCGTTTGATCCTCGTTGGATAACATTTCTGATTCTTGCTGAATAACATTTTGATTTTTGTTGAAAAACATTTCAGAAAGAAGAGCGTAAGGGTGAGGAGCTGTCTGCGATTGACTTGTTTAAGGCCACCCACAACAGCAAGAAGCACGGGTTTTCGGAGCCAGTCAAGGCTGCTATAGTAAGTCACTCCATGCTTTGTCCATGCCCTGTTTGATTCTGTTTTGATGCTGTTTGATGCTTTGATGCTGTTTGATGCTTTGATGATTTGATGCTGTTTGATTCGGAGCCAGTTCCATGCTTTGATGTTGTTTGATAGTTCCATGCTTATAGTTCCATGCTAGGCTTAATGAAGATATTAGAACAGCTTAATGAAGATAGTTCCATGCCGTTTGATTCACACACGCTCTGTTCCATGCTTTGATGCTATTTGTTGCATTTTTTATGACATTATGAAATTTGATCTGAATGTTAGTCAGGAAGCCATCTTAAATAGAACCACCATTCTAGGCTTAATGAAGCGATCATATTGTTCCAATTGCATGTCTCCAGATCACTAGTCACCATCTTGTATAGATTTTGTGTGCTGGTTTGGTTACTTCAAATAATCCTTTTGTGTGTTGGTTTGGTTTCTCCACTAATGCCTATCATTTTCCTCCAAATGCTAGCTTGAGATGGAAGAAATGAAGGACGCGCCGGTACCAGAAGGTGAAGAGCCAAAGTCTACTGTTCAAACTGTCGAGGAAGTGCTGTTGAAATCTGTCAAGCAAAGCACATTCCTCACGAATGTTGGGCTCCAGTCATCTAGGAACAACTCCCGCAAAGCAACTGCTGAAGTGTTTGCTCATGTTCGTGACCTTGAGCAGAAGCTGGAGAGGTCCGAGCTTCAAGCTGAACTGGTGCAAGAAGAATTGACGGCAATCAAGATGAAGGCGGAAGAATCTGAAGCTGCACGCGACAAGGAACTTGAGCTGCTGTGCAAGAAGTCTCAAGAATAGGAAGAGAAGTTAGCCCACTTGATGGCTCTCTTTGGAGCTAAGGCAGTTTGATGGCTGTGCAATTTGAGCAGGTAGTTGCATTGCTGCCTAGTTTGATGGCTGTGAACCTCTTGTGCAGTTTGTCTTTGTGCATTTTGTTGCATTGCTGCCTAGTTTGAACCTGTGAAGTTATGTGAACCTATGAAGTTATGTGAACCTGTGAAGTTATGTGGTCTTATGAACCTGTGAAGTTATGTGAACCTGTGAAGTTATGATCTTGTGAACCTGTGTTTATTTTCTGTGAAGTTATGTGGATCACTTGTGCACCTGGGCCTTGCTGTTTGAACCTGGGCTTGTGGATCACTTGTGCACCTGGGCCTTTCTGTTTATAGTTATCCAAAATGAGAACTTGGGCTCTAAAAAGGCCAAGGCCCACACAAGAATTAGACCAAAAAGGCTTGGGCATAAAAAAAGATATGACTGTACGAAAAAAATTTATAAAAGGCTGCATAGCAGAAAATAAAAAGGCCAAGGCCCAAATTCGAACTAGACCAAAAAGGCTGTGGCCCAAAACAACAGTGGACTATAAAAAAAGAATTCATCTGAAAAAGGCTCCATTCCTAGAAAATAAAAGGCCAAATTACTGGGCCAGGCCCATACACATAAGCAAAATAAAGAGGAAAAAATAAATTAAACGGGCCGAATTATTGGGCTTGGCCCATGTAGACGGCTGAAATGGACCGGGCTGATTCTATTTTACGACCTTTTCATTTGGTCGTAATTCTGCCACGTCAGCTTGCCACGGTGGATCTGACGTGGTGTGGTCGGATTGCTAGTGACCAAAATAATTGGTCGTAAAATCTACGACCTTTTTTTTTGGCTTTAAACGTCTACGACCATTCCAGAAGAAAGGTCGCTATAGTCAATTAACGACCCCCAGCTTTTGACGTTATGTTTTTGGTCACAAAAAGGTCACAAATTGAAAACTATGACCTTTCAGTGACCAATAGTGGAGGTCACTAGTTGACATATTTCTTGTAGTGCTAGAAGCTAGCCTATGGTATGATTGTTGTTCGTCCTACGGACTAAAACCATCCGGTTTATATAGACACCGGAGAGGGCTAGGGTTACACAGAGTCGGTTACAATGGGAGGAGATCTACATATCCGTATCGCCAAGCTTGCCTTCCACGCCAAGGAAAGACCCATCCGGACACGGGACAAAGTCTTCAATCTTGTATCTTCATAGTCCAGGAGACCGGCCAAAGGTTATAGTCCGGCTATCCGGACACCCCCTAATCCAGACTCCTCAAGAGCCTCTCGAACCAGGCTTCAATGATGACGAGTCCGGCCACAGATTGTCTTCGGCATTGCAAGGCGGGTTCCTCCTTGAATACTTCATAGAATATTTTGAACACAAGGGTAGTGTCCGCTCGCAAAATAAGTTCCACATACCACCGTAGAGAGAATAATATTTACACAAATCCAATCACTGACGTGATTCTGCAGTCGTGACATCACACCACGACCAAGCCTTTATTCGAATCGCTTTTATCGTCTCACCTCGCCGCACTTAGCGAGGCGGTTTCCTTTGGCACGCCTTGTCGGAAGCAGATATCGTGTCCCCTTATTCCGGGATTCTCATCAATACGCGTGGGTAACCCAACCGTGCCATTAATTACGGCGCTTGGGAGATAAGCGAGTTTTACCAGCCGGTGGGGGCACATAGTTTCGTCGCCCATATAAGGGGATAAGGATCCACCTTTTCATCTACGCCTTCTTCCTCCTTCGCTTATCCATTTCCAAGACCCGAGCTCCAGCGCCCAAGTCCACACTTCCCACCTCAACCTTCTCCAGCCATTTCCGGAGCGGGAGGCAGGTGGATGGCCTCCTCCGTCACGGAGGGGCACATCAAAAAGTTAAGGAAAGTCGGATACTTGTCTAAAGACATTGCGTACCGGATTCCAAGCGAGGGGAAGCTCATTCCCACCCCTAGGCCCCATGAGAGGGTGGTGTTCCTCCCCCATTTCCTCCGCGGACTGGGCTTCCCACTCCACCCATTTGTCCGGGGGCTCATGTTCTACTATGGCCTGGATTTCCACGATCTGGCCCCGAACTTCATCCTCAACATCTCGACGTTTATCGTCGTGTGCGAGGCCTTCCTCCGCATCAAGCCCCACTTCGGCTCCAGCATCAAGCCCCACTTCGGCCCCAGCAAGCGGAGTGCGGAGGTGCCATGGTGGGCAAGATGCCCAACGTTACATGGCTCGAGGGCTCCTTCATGGAAACCATCAAAGGGTGGCAATCGGGGTGGTTCTACATCACCGAGCCGCGTGACCCTGCATGGGCAGCGGCCCCCGAATTCGAATCTGGCATCCCCACCCGGCTCACCTCCTGGGAAGAGACGGGCCTGTCATGGGGTAATTCGGAAGAGCTGACCGGACTCCAAACCTGCGTCCAAACCCTGGTGGACAAGAAGGTTAAACTTGTCAACGTAGTCCAGGTCATGCTCATCCGCCTGATCCTCCCGTGTCAACGACGGGCTTTTAACTTGTGGGAGTTCGACCCGGCCTAGCACCAAACTCTGACCAGGCCCTTGGACACAACACACGAGGATGCCTGGAAGGTGCTATTCAAGGGCGCCAAGGTTCCCCCTCCCATTACCGAGGATCGCAGATTCTGCGCAAAGCGCCAAGCCAGCGTGGTAAGCTTGTTCTACCCTCTACGGGATTCTTGTTTTTCATAGTTTGACTCTATGCGGGATCTAAGCTCCCGTTCCTTTGACAGGCTTGGCAGAAGAAGACCGGACAGATCGACTGTCCGGCTCCTTTGCCCGAAGGCCCAGCAGATGCCCTCTGGCGAAAGTTGGTTCCCAAGACCTTACGTGGTGCCGGAGAAGAAGGCCAAGAAGAAAGCCACGGGGACTCGAAAGAGTTCCCAGCGCCCGGTGGTGTCGGACTCGTCGTCCGATGACTCCGAGGCGGACTCCTCCCACGAAAACGAGTAGGAGGAAAGAGAGGTCTCTCCCCCAGCGGGGGGAGAGAAGAAAAGGAAAGCCGCCCCACTGGAGGGGCCGGAGGGTCCAAGAAGGGAAGGACCCTTCCTCCGGACTACTCCACCAACGCCGACGACGGCGAAGAGGAGTGGCCAACCAGGGCCAAGCCCCTGGCAAAATCGTAAGTATCCGGATACCAGAATAACTCATGGCGTTCCTTTATTGCACAATATCTTCTAACGCCGAATATGATCACGTAGTCCGCCCCGAGCCCAGGTCGGCGTGTCGTCGAGCGGCTCCTTGAGATCGTCGGATGTGAATAGCACTTCACTTCCGGCCGCCTCCTCCCCCCGCCCTGCGGATGGTGCCGAGGTGGAGTCCCAAAAGGGTCCAAGCCAGGAGGAGGTGGTCCTGGAGGCGCCGCAAGGCGACCTCCCGGACTCCCGGCGCAAAGGGGACAAAACCCCCAAGGGCTCCAAGTCCGGCCCTGGGCCGGACACCGCCCCGGAACCTTCAGCGGTTCCGGAGTCCGGCAGGCGGCCCCCTAGTAAGAAGGGCAAGCCTACGACGCCGGTGACCTCCGTCCAACCGGAGGCACCGGATAATTTGCTGGAGGTGCTTAACGGTGCCTCCATCGACGAGGAGCACCGCACTATTATGAGTGCGGTGATCCAGAAGGTTCAGTCCGCCAAGAGCGGGTTGACTGAAGCCTGTGCCAGCCTTCCAACAGGCTTTGAGGTATGTATTTAAGATATGTAAAAATATTACCGCATAGAAAGTAGCCCCTGATGCTCAGTTTGGTCTTCGGAAAGAAAAGTCGAACTGAGGATCTAAAAGATATACGCAGGACTCTAACATAAGTATGTCAATATGGGAATGCAGGCTGCGCTGCTGACATCTGCCGCACTGACTGCGAAGGTCGCTGCATTGAAGCAGAGCCTCGAGCGGTCCGAGGACGAGCTCGGCCTTGCCAAGAAGTAGCTTGAGGACAAGGAAGGTAAGTACTACCTTATGTAAAAATATAAAAAAGATGTGATTGCAAAAAATGACAGGACTAACGTGAGTATTACAGGGGCCACAACCGAGGTGGCGACCCTGAAGAAAGCGCTGTCCATGGCCGAAGACAATGCGGCCATGGAGCGCACCGAGCGAGAAAAGCAGGAGGCGCGGGTGGTGGAGGTACAGCGAGAACTCCAGGCTCTCGTGGAAAAACACGAGAGTTTGGAGCTTGAATCAAAGACTCGAGAGTCCGAGCTCGCCTCGTCCCTTGAGAGCGCCAAATCTGCCAAGGCCGAAGCCCAAAAAGCCCTCCAGGAAATTGAGGCGATGAGGAAGATAGTGGCGGGTAAGGCATTCTTTATGCAAAGCAAGCATGCGAAAGTGAATTACGTGTTACTTACCTGAGTCCGGAGCTCTCTAGGAGCATTTGCAGATCTTCCCCGCAGTGTGTCCGACGCTACCGCATTCTACCGAGCCGAGGAGGGGAGCTCGACGGAGAAGGTGTTCTGGTCCTAGTATGTCGAGGCCGGACACCAGGTGCCCTTGAGCGACCAGCTAAAGCAGCTGGTCGAGCTCCATAAGGTGGCCGAACAGGCCATGAAGGGCCTTATAGTCCGGCTATGGCCTGGGGAGGTCATGCCTGGGAGCTACTTTGGGCTGGTGAGGCGGCTAGCGGATGCCTGTCCATGGCTTGAAGTCATCAAGCGCTCCGTATGCATCGCAGGCGCCCGTAGGGCCCTTGCCCGTGCGAAAGTGCACTGGGGCAAGATGGATGCTGAGAAGCTTGTGACAGATGGGCCACCGCCGGGCAAGGAGCATCGTAAGCCCAAAATGTACTATGAGGGCGTCCTGAAGGGTGCCCGCCGTATGGCGGATGAATGTTCCAAGGATGTAATTTTTTAGTAAACTCGCTCGTGTTATCCTGTGCGCTCAAAACTTGTTCATATGCGCTAAGCAACGCTTTTTGAATTTAAAATGTTACCTTCTGTGCGGCCGTTTATTAAATCTAAGAGATGGCGAGTCGTCGGCTTCTGCCCCCATGCCACGAGTGCTAGGGTGTTCTAGATAAACCTGAGCGCTCTTGTTCCCATTCTTGGGTCCTTCGAGGGAGGCTCTCAGCACAAAGAACAAGGCAATCAGACTATAATGCTTTATCACTCTCACTTAGCCATAGAATTCTATAATTTTCAATTTCGGTGAAGCCCCTAGTATTCAGAAGACCGAGTTCGGGGCGCTATCCACGCCTAGGCCGGACAAAACTGGCTCCTCGCTCTAAGCGGCATAAGTCTTTAGGGACTCGAAACCTCTCGAACAGCAACCAGCTCTCGCCCTATCATGACAGTCAGTTTTAGCTTTCCTTACTAAGGTGCTTAACCCAGCTCAACAGGGGCACAATCGCAGTAGTTCTACCAGCGCTACCTTAGCCGATATAACGGAATGTAAGGTACCAAAACATGGGAGCCGGGCAAACCCAACTATTGACCCAAAACATGATTCGGAGCCGATGCATATAATGCTATAAGTTCGGCGTGCCGCACTCATGAGAGTGTTCGGACTTCTCACACCATATTCTGGGGTACTCAAGCCCCTGGTGTATTGGCCGTACCAAAGTGTACGGTTGCATAATGTCATAACTCAACATATTTACATAAAAAAGGAATGCAATAATAGATGAAAGCTATGTATTGTTTATTTGAAAAGGCTGCGGTAAAAGAAGAGCGATACAAATAGTGCGATAAGCAAGAGATGGGACTATTGGACATGTCCCCCTCCAGGGGCGAGCTGCAGGATGGTATGTAAGACAGGTATTTAGCTCGTTATAGAGACCACCTGGACATTCGACGTAGCTTTCTGCCTCCCGCATCAATGTTCGCCTTCGGGCCTTCCGGAGAGTGGAGTCTTGAAAGTAAGAAAAAAAATGACAAAATCGGGAGCCCCTAGTGCGGTTGAGCCGCCTTTTGGGCATGCCGTGGTCGTGCCCCTCCCCCTGTGCGCACGGTATTTCCAGAGCGTAATTATGTACGCGTAGTACTGCTTTCGCAATTTCGCGAGGGCTGGGGTTGGGGCCGCATTGCTATGCTTGCTCGGAACGTGCCAGACGGTCTTGTTGTAGGTTACTCCGGCGCTTTGACGGTGTCCGGACGTTTAATAGCCGGATCGAGAATTGCCTTGAGAGGCTACTTTGTACTTCCGCCGCGAGGGCCGCCGTATGCTCCTCCGTTCGGAGAGAGCGTTCAGTGTTTCCATTGACCGTAATGACTCCTCGAGGGCCTGGCATCTTGAGCTTGAGATATGCGTAGTGCGGCACCGCATTGAACTTTGCAAATGCGGTTCGTCCGAGCAGTGCGTGATAGCCATTGAACTATGTCGAAGATTAACTCCTCGCTTCAGAAATTATCCGGGGATCCAAAGACCACCTCAAGTGTAACTGAGCCTGTCCAGTTGGCCTCTACACCTGGTATGACGCGTTTGAAGGTCGTCTGTGTGGGTTTAATCCTTGAGGGATCTATGCCCATTTTTTGCATTGTATCCTGATAAAGCAGGTTCAGGCTGCTGCCAACGTCAATAAGTACTCTAGTGAGGTGAAATCCGTCAATGATTGGGTCTAGAACCAATGCGGCGAATCCGCCATGGCAGATGCTAGTGGGGTGGTCCCTTCGATCAGAAGTGATCGGGCAGGAGGACCACGGGTTAAACTTTGGGGCGACTGGCTCCAACGCATATACGTCCCTGAGTGCAGGCTTCCGCTCCCTTTTGGGGATGTGGGTTGCGTATATCATGTTCACCGTCCGCACTTGTGGGGGGAAGCCCTTTTGTCCCCTATTGTTTGGCGGTCGGGGCTCCTCCTCATCATCGCTATGCAGCCCCTTGTCGCTGTTTTCAGCATTTTACTTGCCTGCCTGCTTGAACACCCAACAATCCCTATTGGTGTGATTGGCTGGTTTTTCGGGGGTGCCGTGTATCTGGCACGAGCGATCGCGTATTCGGTCCAAACCGGACGGGCCCGAGTATTTCTTTTCAATGGCTTTTTCACGACCGGGGTTAGAGCCTCTAAATCCGGCATTAACTGCCGTATCCTCAGCATTGTCGCCGTTAATGCGGCGCTTGTGCTTGTTGCGACGCGACCTGCCATTGCTGTCCTTGGTATCCGAATTACCAGGGCTCTTGGTCATGTTATTACTATGAGCTAGCCAGCTGTCTTCTCCCGTGCAAAAGCGAGTCATGAGTGTTGTGAGGGCTGCCATGGATTTCGGCTTTTCCTGTCCTAGGTGCCGGGCAAGCCACTCGTTGCAGATGTTATGTTTGAAGGCTGCAAGGGCCTCTGCGTCCGGACAGTCGGCTATTTGATTTTTCTTGGTTAGGAACCGTGTCCAGAATTGTCTGGCCTATTCCTCTAGCTGCTGAATTATGTGGCTTAGGTCATCGGTGTCTGGTGGTCGCACATAGGTGCCCTGGAAGTTGTCGAGGAATGCGGCTTCCAGGTCCTCCCAACAACCAATTGACTCTGCTGGCAAGCTGTTAAGCCAATGTCGAGCTGGTCCTTTAAGCTTGAGTGGGAGGTATTTGATGGCGTGTAGATCATCACCGCGGGCCATGTGGATATGAAGGAGATAATCCTCGATCCATACCGCATGATCTATTGTGCCATAGTATGATTCGATGTTTACGGGTTTGAAACCCTCGCGGATTTGACGATCCATTACTTTATCTGTGAAGCATAGTGGGTGTGCGGCGCCTCTGTACTGGGCTATATAACGACGTAGCTCAAATGAGCTTTGCCTGTTGTGTTCGGCAAGGCCGGATTTGCCATATCCGGCATGACGGTTATCGTCACGTGTCGTGGGGCACCCACACAATTCGTAGATTGATCTTGTCTGCCTTGCCTTTTCCTCCAATATATCTCGCAGGTCTGGCGCATCTCCCCCTGCCTTGGTATTTTTTGAGCGACGCCGTGGTGCGGCTTGAGCGGAGGCCCGACAGGCCTCTCTGTCGCGGCCACGAGGTGGCCGGTCGGCCGCGTCATGCGCTGGTGATGTAGGTTTAAGTGCTTCCTCCTCTAATCGGGGTAGCAGCATGCGCTTTGGGTAGCTCTTGGAGGGGCGTTCGAGTCCACACTCTTCGGCCGCAAGGACTTCAGTCCATCTGTCGGCTAGCGAGTCTTGGTCAGCTCTAAGCTGTTGCTGTTTTTTCTAGAGGCTGCTCGCCGTGGCCATAAGCCTGCGTTTGAAACGCTCTTGTTCGACGGGATCCTCAGGCACGACAAATTCATCGTCGTCGAGGGTTGCCTCGTCTTCGGAGGGAGGCATGTAGTTATCGTCCTCTACCTCTTTGTATGCCGCTCTCTCATGAGGGCTGGCTTCTCCATCCTCCTATGTTGAATTCTGCTGGAGGGGGTTGTCTTCGGCATTGTCCGGGGTGTTATTATCTCCCGTGCCGGAATCGCTGTTTTTTCTTTGGCGGGATTTAGAGCGGCGCTGCTGACGCCGGCGCTTAGGCTGTTTCTTGGATGGCTCATCCTCCTTTGTTCCATCGCCGTTCCCTTCTTTTGGGGTGTCCCCCATGTATATGCCATACGACGAGGTGGCCTTCCAGTGCCCTATAGGCGCTGGTTCTTGGTCGTCTCCTGCATCGGCGTCCATACCGTCGATGTCTTCGGAGTCGAAGTCGAGCAGGTCGGTTAAATCATCGACAGTGGCTACGAAGTGGGTGGTGGGTGAGCTTTGAATTTCTTCGTCGTCCACATCCCAACCTTACTGACCATAGTCCGGCCAGGGCTCTCCTGATAAAGAGAGAGACTTTAATGAATTCAGAATGTCACCGAAGGGCGAGTGCTGAAAGATGTCCGCGGCGGTGAACTCCATGATCGGCGCCCAATCAGATTCGATTGGCAGGGGCGCGGAGGGTTCGGAGTCCGAAGAGGAGTCCGGCACCTTGGAGTCGCGGGCCTCGCAGGGGACAAGGCTCGCAGGGGACAAGGCTAGTGTTCGGCTCGATCACCGTAGAGATTGAGGCCCTCGAGGAGGTGTCCAGCCACCCGTCCTCGATCGGCGCAGTCGGCTCCGAGCTAAGGGTTGGAGCGGACATGGGTGCGGCCTCCAGGGCACTGTTCGGCGACAGAGCTAGTTCATGCCCATCGTAATAAAGGCGGCGCTGGCCGTAGGCTCGAACCCGTCAAGATTAAGTCTCCCGCGGACGTCGGTAGTGTAGTTCAAACTTCCAAATCTGACCTGATGGCCAGGGGCCTAGCTTTCGATCTGCTCCAGATGGCTGCTTAATTGGCCCACAAAGGTAAAGCCGCCGAATACGAAGATCTGTCCGGGGAGAAAAGTCTCACCCTGGACTGCATCGTTGTTGATGTCAAAACCGGGCCTCAATCGGGCCTAAAGATGATGACACAGAGGAACTCTCAATGAAAGCACCAATTTCGGTGTCAAAACAGGCGGATCTCGGGTAGGGGGTCCCGAACTGTGCGTCTAGGCGGATGGTAACAGGAGACAAGGGACACGATGTTTTTACCTAGGTTCGAGCCCTCTCGATGGAGGTAAAACCCTACTCCTGCTTGATTAATATTGATGATATCGGTAGTACAAGAGTAGATCTACCAAGAGATCGGAGAGGCTAAACCCTAGAAGCTAGCCTATGGTATGATTGTTGTTCGTCCTACGGATTAAAACCATCCGGTTTATATAGACATCGGAGAGGGCTAGGGTTACACAGAGTCGGTTACAATGGGAGGAGATCTACATATCCGTATCGCCAAGCTTGCCTTCCACGCCAAGGAAAGTCCCATCCGGACACAGGACGAAGTCTTCAATCTTGTATCCTCATAGTCCAGGAGTCCGGCCAAATGTTATAGTCCGGTTATCCGGACACCCCCTAATCGAGGACTCCCTCAACCCTAATTTCATAGGCCCGTCATTAAATATACTTGACATGTGAAGGTGCAGCAATTGGGGAGGCATTTGTACTTTACATTCTTTGAGGGATCACCCTTCTTAAAACATCTACCATGCAAAAAGAAGGGTTCATAAAAGGGATAAATTTTCACAGGCAGTTTATGTATGTGTGATATGGTATAGCCCCATTTCACACGCGTGGTGATCTCCATCTCCACGTGCGCGGTCTGCCCATGCCTGGTTGTCCTCGTGGTGATCTCCATCTCCACACCATGGTGTCAACCGCCAAGTGTTACATAAGATTCTATGCTATTAAAAACTAATAGCTACTGAAAGTAAATTACATTACATGGCCTCTCATGTTGACACGCAGGTCATAAATACAATAATGGGACAACCATATGGCTCCTGCCGGTTGCCGCAATCATGAGACACAGGTCATGAAACAATAATATACAAGCAACATACATAGGCTATACCAAATCACAGTCATTTCCTGCAAAAACGAGTCAGACGTTCTACCGCCGAAGATAAAACCTCCTGAAACTCTATCTTCCCAGTGGATTTTGGCCTAGCCAGAAGCGCCGAAATCCTTTTGCAGATTTCTCCGCGAACCCAACTTTTCGTTAGCTTCAGTTTGACAGGTCGTGGAGAAAAATCGGAGTTCGTATGCAAAAGTTATAGCCGTTTTACCGAGACCGCTCCAACAGATTTCAGCACCGCGGAAATCACATTTCCAAGGTGTTGATCTATGTTCCGATTCGATGAATCTCATTGATCTACGCGTGCTGCATCGGGATTTACGTTCCACTGTCTACCCCGATGGCGGACAACAGACCGGTAGGGGTATGTCGTTTCACGACCTCTGCATCATGATCACGGAAACAAGATCACGAAACCAACCTTCAACACTGACATGCGCGACCGATCACATCGACCCGCACCTGAACCGATCTACATATCTCATATGCATATCATCGAATCTATCACCACACAGCGGATGCTCTGATACCACTGTTGGAACACGCGGTACGCTACGCTAGCGCCAAATAACATTTTCTACCGCGCACCCAAGATCACGCTGCTGAAAATAGATCATGGGATCGGGTTTACCACTAGACGCGCAGTCACCGCAGCGGAAGTAGAGTTGGTGATGCGTATAGCCGATCTCCCGCGAACAGCGAAGAACCGTGAACGTTGATCTCCCGCGAACAGCGAAGACCCGTGAACGGTGATCTCCCGCGAACGGCACCTCGCTGTTCCCTCGAACTGTTCGTCCAAGCACCGCTGATGCGATGCCTCCAAGGTATCCACACGTACGGGGAGCAGCGTCGAGCGGCGGACTGCTAGGTCCGGTCACGTGGCATGGGCGTGGGGAGTGGTGGTGGCTAACTAGGGTTCAACTGGATCAACCCTAAGTGGTGTGCCCACTCCCCTTTATATAGACCTCCGAGGTGAGCTCAACACTTAAGCCCACTAGGAGTCCACATCTATTTTCCACTCGGATCCAATCCGAATGGGCTGCAGCCCCTTAAGTGTGCGACCCTATAGGCTCACGTATAGATGGACAGGACCAGAGTCGATAGTTAGGAGCAGCTCCTAGCAGAACGTGCCAACACCCATGTGGGAGTAAAGTCGTTTGACGAACCTCAACAATGTGGCATATGCAACATTCCTTTTGCCTCACGATATTTGTTGTCGAGCTCAAGGCGAGTACTTGTCACCCTTGTGATAGCTCGACCACTCTTCTCGAAACCGTGATACAGATTCCCGAACTAGGTTAACGCTTAACCCAAGTCGCATGGCCATGCTTTCGGAATCTGATCACTCGAGAGGGCCCAAAGAATATCTCTCCAAATACGAGGGGCAAATCCCATCTTGGTCAACCATGTCTCGCGGCATGTCTGACAACTCACCCAAAAGCTACCTTTATAACTACCTAGTTACGGAGTAGCGTTTGATAGACCCTAAGTGAGTCTATCCTCATCCCGCGAACATGCGAGGATCTCAGGTCTAGGACATGGCATAGACATTGCACTTGAGACTAATAGATGACTATATCTCGTTGTGTCTCAAAGTGGGTCTGTCCGGCTCGGTGATCTCCATCCCCGAGCCCATACTATCGGTTTAGCATCTCCATGCACATGACTTGTGAAAGATAGTCATCAAACGAGTCGTATACTAGTCAAGGATATGTGTCTGCACAACCTTATCAACTAGGGACCATTAGAACAATCATCATACAATACATAGTTCAACAAACAAGTCACATACTTATTGATGCATATCATTGATGATGTTCAAGGACAATACAGAGGACTCATGAATACATATGGAAATGACATCATCACGCCGCGCCAAGAGCTCCATGGCAGTGGACGACGGCGAGGCCTAGGAAGGGGATGTCGCGGAGCCGGGGAAGTCACGACAGTGGAAGGCCGCACGGAGAGGAGTACGAGGGTTCACTGGTTCGACCGTGGTGTGAGGCTGTCGTCGCCGCAGGGCCTGGCCAGCGGTGGGAATAGTAGGGGCGATGAGGCCTCCACGGCATCACAGCCGGCCACGGGAGGCAGGAGCATGCGGCCTGACCGGTGCTGCTTTGGGCGGCTGCACCAAGAACACCAGAGCTTGAAGAAGCACTACGGCCGTTGGATGGACATCGTACGGTCACTGGAGCTAGAATCGTTCATATTGACTAAGTTGACAAAGCACTCCGTCCCCGTCAACTTAGTAGGCCCACAAGTCAGCCTCCCACCAAGGTGGGTCCCAACTAGCAGGGGGAGTATTCATTTTTTTCTGCGTAATAAGGAGGCACTTCCGATGGGTCCGAGCTGACAGCGGGGGGAACGTCTTTTTCATGAAATACGGTGGCCCGTTCGGTGGGTCCCAGCAGTTAGGGGGGGAACATTTTTATTGTCGCCAAATACGGTGGCCCATCCTGTGGGTCCCTGCTGCCAGGTGGAGGAATAATTATTTTCCGCGTAATAAGGAGGCACTTCCTTGTGGCTGCCGTGGACCCAGCTGTCAGCTTCTCCATGATAGTACTCTTCCGATGGAAGTCGTTCCTTGAAAATGTTGACCACACCGCGCCGAGAGCACCAGGGTAGTGGACGACAGCGAGGCCTAGGAAGGGGACGACCCGGAGCCGGGGAAGACACGGCAGTGGATGCCCACGCGGAGAGGAGTACGAGGGTTCACTAGTTCGGCTGCGGTGTGAGGCTGCCGTCAGCGCAGAATAGCAGGGGGTGTGGGTGAGTAGAGGGATGCTCTGGCCAGCGGTGGGAGTAGTAGGGGGTGGTGAGGCCTGCACGAGAGGCGGGAGCAGGCGGTCCCACCGGCGCTGGATTTGGCGGCTGGAGCAAGAACATCAGAGATTGAAGAAACACGACGGCCGTTGGATTGACATCCAACGGCGACGTCTGCTAGAATCGTTTGTTGACATATATAATAACTAAAAAAATCTTGCATACGCGTCAACTTAATAGGCCCATGAGTCAGACCATTCCCTCTTTTTTTTAATAATTTATATATAGCTCATTGCGACTTCTTATGCAATTTATGGCAGTCCATTTTTTTGGTTCGCCAGGGCTAATTTCGCATATTTCTGTGGGTTCCAAATTATTTTTAATACCGAAATGTTTAGCCAGATTTAAAGTACTTTGAAGATATATTTAAATTAGGTTAATGCCCAGTGAAATAGGAATCTGAAAATGTGAAAAAATTGAGAAATTATAAAGTAATTGCCAATTTGTCATCTGTTTTTATATTTACAACCCATTTCATAGTACTTTCAAGATTTGCAGGCGTCTTGAAAGAGTTGCAGCCCATCTGGGCGTAGAAAAATAAATAGGCCCGGATTTGGTATTCTTCAGAAAAAATAAACTGGGCTCATTTTCACAAGAAAAAATAGCTGGGTTGGTCACATGGTGAACATAAAATATAAGCCTGGGCTAGACGGGCCAGAGCCCAGTGCAAACCCTGCTCCATTTCAACAATAACAAAAAAAATACTACTCGAGCAGCTATGTCCCAGGTGTCAGCCGATCTTGTGTTGTTCTCTTGACTATCGACTATATACGCTCACAATGTCGTGGGTCCCAGATTTCAGGAAAACAATAGGAGGAAGCATTTTATTTTTCCATACGCTGACATGGTGGGCCCGTACTATCATCCTCTCCACGTACTTCTGCCGATTCCTGTTGTTTGATGACCATGTTGACAACGCGAGAGGGCGGCGCTGCGGCGAGCGCACCAAAGCGCGCAGAGGACGACGTCGAGGCCTCAGACGTCGGTGTTAACGATTTAGGAGACGGTGGGGCGGCGATGCGTGTGCTGAGGTGCAGCCAGCCGTGGGAGTCTGAAGCAGGCGGCCCCGCTGGCGCTGATTTGGTTTTGACGGCTGGAGGAAGACAGGACTGAAGAAACACGACAGACTGTACAAGCAGTAGGAGTACTTAACAACCTTAACTGAAACCAGCAGGGGCACTTAACAACCATAGCTGAAAGCAGTATGAGTACTTATACAGGTTCGACCATACAAAGCACGCCTCGAACAGTCCTACTTTGCCTACAGTTAACCAAGGGTGAGGCTGCCAAGCCCCAGGACAAGGCCCAGGCGCCACCCCGCGCGCCCACAACCTTCTGAAAGCGGCTTCATCTCGCAATGTGGTCAATAAACATGATATTCGCTTTAGAGCCATGGAAAAGCAGGAACATAATCTTCTGTCCTATTCTCCAAGATGGACGGTCCTTCATTATTTGAGACCACCCATGAATAAGTATCTTTTCACCTCCAAGGGGAATGGAGTAGGTTGACTCAAACATCATGTTGTGACCAAGCGCAAGTTTGACCCGACCATGGTCAGGCATCTGTATAGGAACAATAGAACTGGGCAGTTTCTGTTTCAAGGAGATCATAGTTGTAAAACTGTGTATAAGCAATAGTTTATGAACAACATATATAACAGAAAACAGCTCGTACCATAAGTTTCTCGACATAGTTGGATCTGTTCAACGAGTGCAGCAGTGGCACACATATCCCACATGGCCTTCCACCATTGAAACGCTCCACAAGGACCTCAAGACGATCAATAAAGTGTAGGAACTTGTGGATGTCATCCTAGTCAACTTCAGTGCTATCAGTAAAAGCCTAGTTGTTACACAAAAACAAACGAGCAGCTTGCTTAACTCTGAAAAAAACTACACATGCCACCAATTATAAGAAAATATTAGTTTGAAGTAGCATCTTCGTGAGAGATTTGTTGCTACTTCTAAAGTTAAATTGTGATTAGTTAGACAGAATATGTGGATTAAGAAGTAATCGAGGAAACAAGCAAGAACCAGATACAAAACGAACATGGATGAACAATTGGAACGACGTCGGGGTGGAAGATCGCAGTGAAGATGAGACCAGACTCTGGTATTTCTATCAACATCCGTGCGCCAACTTTCAGTCTGTAACACTTGAGAAAGTTTATCCAAGTTCGGCCATAAAAATAGCAGCGATCTTCTTGGTTCATGAATCCAACTCGGAACTTATATCCATGGCTTGTCTTCACTGTGACCATTAAACTGGTGTATTCAGTTATGGCAAGGCCGGGCATCTTGAGTACACGTGTTCCGCCAGAGCAAATAATGCACTTCAGGAAAAATAATATGAGAACACAATGTATTCCCTGTCCAAATCTAGAAATAACTTCCTCCTTCATGTCAGTGTTGACCATCATACTGGTAGTACCTTTTATCCAATTATAGCAATCCAAATTTCCAAATTAGTCGACAGCATGTTCAAAAAAACCCCACCCTCCCGGATAGAAAAGAGGATTCTAGGAACATATTGTGCGCGTTTCAAAACCCTGTGTTAGGATGAGATGGAACAAGTGTGGCGTTACGAGGCGCGAGAAACCTATAGGGTCCTCGCACTTTGGGCAATCGCAAATGAAACACACTAGATTCGATGGGAAGAAAAATGCATCAACGGCGGCGGCTGCCATCCTAGGATTACCCGCGACCAAGGGACTTGAATTTATCGGGGATGGATGAAGAATTCGTACCTCGTTCTCCATGAGAAAACCCTATGCAATCGCCGAGAGGGGGTTTCTCTGAACAAGCAGACAAGGGAGAAGGGGATTCAGGCCCAGTGAAATATTGCCGGTTCGTCCGTCCAGCTTACTGCTAAAGCTGGAAAGGGGGGGGGGTTGTGATTTGACGGCTCATTGGGAATTACTGCGGCGCTACGACCGGGGTGTGTCTACCGTGCAGTTGTGCACTCTAATTTGTGCATGGCACGTGGACCCCGTTGTCGGATGACCCACATATCAGTGAAAGGAATTAGAAAGACAGGAGTAACTAGTTACACAAAAATATATTTTCTACAGAGAGATACTCCCTCTGTAAAGAAATATACGAATCTTTTATATCACAACTTTATACATAAGAAAAATCAAGGTGAATATATATAACATATATAATTATAAAAAGAGTTGTTTTTAACACAGTATAGACGAGTTGGTGATGATGGTGTACCTACCATCCTGCAATATAGGCCGTCCGATTTATATCTGACGGATAGGAAGGAAACTATGGCAATTCTGCAAAAAGGTACCCACACACCTCTCCACATTTGCAAATAAGGCCTTCCCTCATTCATCCATTTCTCTCACAAGATAAAATACTCATACAAATGCATCTTTATGTTACGTGCAATGCACGGGCATTATGGGGGTTCAGCTGAGAATATAATACTCAAACAGGTTCATGGTTCTGGACTTTGGGCCGCAGGCCCACTCTGCATATTTGGGGGCCCATGTGTTCTACCTCAGCGCTTTTCATATTGCAAGCGATCGGTACGGCACTGGTTTTAGATGCTGTCGCAAGGCGAATACACAAAATTGAATACAGCACGGTAGCTGTTGGAATGAAATCGAATGACAGTTCCTAACCAGCAATGAGAGTTGCAATTCTATCAACGATATACCATGTGATAAATAGTACTGTCGTATTACTTATACACACAGGACACTTGTTTCACCATGCCAGATTATTACATCAAAATCTCTCGTAGGGTAGATCAGTTCGGCAGTTGCGTGCTGCTACTGAAGAATTTCAAAGTTGATTTGGACTAGCTCTCCTTGCTGAGAAAGTTCGATTTTGAGATCATCCCCTACTGCAAGATATGATTTAGATTTGAACCTTGACCATCCTTTAGCATCAATCATCATGCGAGCATCCTTTATACTTACGGTATATTGAGTAGGTTCATTCACACCAAGGTTGCGCATGGTAAGAGAAACTTGGCTGTTGTCGCCCGGATTGTTGAACGACTGCCTCGTTGCTCTAGGAATTCTCTTTTTGCAAAAAAGAAGACATACCCAAACAGTTAGATCAACACAGTGAATCATGCGAAACAACATGAAAAAAAAAGGACGAAACACTTGGGCGGCCAATGCTTGCCAAGAAGGTGGACATGTCGGTTTTTGTAAGGACTTTGGTATATGAAGTGCGAACTGCAGCCCGATCATTGCCGTGCAACTGCTCGTTCGGTTGCCGCTGCACGGGCCGGAGCAGATGCAAGTGCAAGTGTTGGTGCAGGTGCCGAAGCCGCTGCTGCTGCCGGAGATGGTGCTCCTTGTAGAGCTGGTGCCGGTGTCGGAGCAGGTGCCGGTGTCGATGCCCGATCCTCCGGTAGATCAGCCTGATCCGCTGACGCGGTCGGTGCACAATCCTCAGCTGGATCAGACTGTGCTGCTGCCGTTGTCAGAGCTAGAGCAACTGCCGGTGCTCGATCCGTTGCTGAAGGTGGTACCGATGTGCGAGACAGCGGCGATCGTGTCTGGTCTGCTATGATCAGCTTTCTAACTTGACTAGGCTTCGTGACCGTGATCCAGTTTTCTTCTTCATTTCTTTTAAATGCGAGAAGGACTAATTGTGAAGTTTTTGTTAAACCAAACTGCAGTTCATCATAGGGATTCAACTTGTACTCAGACAACAGACTGATCCAATTTTTTCCAGTAATATAAGTGATGGACAGTGCCTTCGTTACTGACATCACATAAGAAGTGAAAACTGCAAAAAGAGCTATTGTAGAGCAGACAAAACGGTTTATTCTGTGATGAATTTCACATGGCAAAACCTGCATCGTAAAATTGCAAGAAAAGAAAGAAAACATGACATTAGATCAATAAGATTTAGACAGTTAATCAATAAGACTTACTTGATGTTGTTAGCGTTCCGGGAACGGGGGTCCCCAGACTTGCCTGCCTGCGGCCCACGGCGTGGCTGTGCTAGCGGGCCTGTACGGCCCATCTTCATCAACAAAGCATTCAAGACCCTCGCGAGGGGCCAAGCCTCGTGAGGCGGAAGATGCAAGACCTCCTCAGGAGCGGCCTCTCCCGGCTGCCTCACGAGGAGCGGAGATATCAAGGCGGGGCAAACCTCGCGAGGCTCTCGTGACATGATCCATGACGATCGACACCAGGCGGGCGCCAGCGCGCGCAGTTTCCTGGTTTCCACTTTGGTGCTAAGGAAGCAGGCGCAGGCGCGGAGTAACGAGGCATCGGGCAAAGGTTTCCATATCGGCGCAAAGAGACCGAAGACCAGCAGGACGGCAGGACGGAGGTCACCATGGAGCCCAAGACGGCATCACCACCAGAGCCTTTTGCAGGCGAAGACCACTTTTGTCAGGATAGCTTGTACTAGTTGTCCCCTTTCAAATTAGCCCGCCTTTTGTTGGCTCCCTTCCCGCTCAATATTTGGGGAGAGGACCAGGGCCTATATAAGTAGAACTAGCCACTACAGTAGGGGGCATGGAGTCCTCACCCCCTCAAGTTCAACAAGCACAAGAACATCTCAAGCTCAGGAGGCTGTTCTTCCCGTTGTACTGTTCTTCATCAGCCCAAGAGGCAATCAACCACCACACACTAGAGTAGGGTATTACACCACAATGGTGGCCCGAACTAGTATAAATCTCGTGTCTTCCTGTGTTCGGAGTACGTCGAGTTCATCCGCGAGATCTTAGCGAGCTAGGGCGTAGATCGGTAGGAAGAAAAGAACTTCACTCGCACCCCAGAGTTCGAACCTTAAGTGTTTGCCGGAACCCCACATCCTACATTTGGCGCGCCAGGTAGGGGTGCGCCTTAGGTTCCCTTCCGTTTATCGGCGCTCCGTCGTCTCCATGGCGGACGCACGCCGCGCCCGTGCTGAGCGTCGAGCTGCCCTCACTGCCCATGTTGCTCAGACGGTTCCCGTCAGTGGGCCACCTAGTTGTTCCCCGTCTCCTGCCGCCAACGCCGCCACCGGCCCGGCGGGGAACGAGTAGCAAGCGCCCTCGCTGCACCCCTCGGTGCGGCAGGACGGCCGCACCGCCACTCCTTCGCTGACCCCAGGCGGTTCTTCGTCCCACGCATGTCGCGCACCTATGGACGCGCAAGCCACGCTCCTCATGGCGAACGAGCTCCTGCGTTACCGCCCGGTCGATGACCTCTACGAGGACTGGCTCGACCGCGTCGCCGAGCTCGTCCGCGCCACAGGGGGCTCCACAGCACCGTCCCTTTCTCTGCCCTGCCCTCCGCCAGCCATGGGCGACATGGCACACGGAGCGCCTCCTCCACCTCTGCCCCAAGACGGTGCCTTGGCGCCAAGGTGCACGGCCCCGCGGCGTGACCCACCACGCCCGGTCCCCGCGCACGAAGAGAGAAGCTGCCAAGAAATTCCTCGGTCGCGAGAAGCTGCACCTGCGCTCCCCACGCCACCTCGCCAAGACCGCGCGCCACCCGCGGTGGCGGCGCACGGGCCTCACCAAGACCAAGATCCACCTTCGAGGCGGGCCCCGGCAACCACGGCCGGCTGCCGCGCCTTCAGCCCCGAGCTGCGTAGCGTCGCCTGGCCGGGCAAGTTCAAGCCAGATCTGCCTCCTCGCTATGACGGTACCCTCCACCCCGCGGAGTTCCTGCAGCTCTACGAGCTGAGCATCAAAGAAGCCAACGGCGACGAGAAAGTCATGGCGAACTGGTTTCCTATGGCTCTCAAGGATAACGCCCGCTCCTGGCTCCTGAACCTGCTGCAAGGCTCGATCTCCTCCTGGGACGAGATGCGTGACCGCTTCGTCACCAACTTCCAGGGCACTCGCGACCGCCCGACAGCCGCGGGTGACCTGCGCCGCATCAAGCAACAACCAGGAGGGACCCTAAAGAAGTACATCCAGTGCTTCAACAACACTCGCCTGAAGATCCCCAAGGTGACGGACGAGGCCATCATCTCCGCGTTCTCTGACAGCGTCCGTGACATCAAGATGAAGGAGGAGCTCGCTATCCACAAGGTGTTGTGCACATCTCAGGAGCTGTTCAACTTGGCAACCAAGTGCGCAATAGCTGAGGAGGGGCGCCTTTCCCTTCTCGAGCTGCCGTCTGCGGGTGCAGAGGAGAAGGAGGCCAAGGCCAAGGACGTGAAGCGCAAGGAAGCACTCGTGCTCACAGTGGAGCCGGACACCAAGCGAGGTAGAGACAAGCCCGAGTCGTCCAAGAACAGCCGACCATTCTGCGCCTTCCACAACCTGAATGCCCACAACACCAGTGACTGTCAAGAGCTCAAAGCCATTCATCAAGCGACCTGGGCTACAGCCGAAGGGGAGGGCGTGGTGGCGGACTCTGGGACGACCGCTGCCCGTGCCAGGAATGGCGCGATGGGCCTCGTGAGGAACGCTAGCAGGATTATCCTCGCGAGGGCGCCTGGAGAGACCAGCCTCGCGAGGACCATCCTTTGGGCAACGCCGGTCTTCCCCGCTGCTGCCACCGCCAAGAAGGAACGACCACCACCATCAGGACGAGGGGGCTGGGGGCTTCCAGGAGCCGCGTGCATCGCCTGCATCTTAGGCGGAGCCTAGGCCCCAGCCTCGCAGCGCATCTTCAAACAATTTTCTCATGAAGTGAATGCAGTCCTCCCCAAGCTCGAGCCCACGCGCCCGCTCAGGTGGTCCCAGTGCGCCATCACCTTCAACTAGGCAGACCGGCTCAAGTGCGTAGCCACCGCTGGTGCCCTCCCGATGCTTTGCTCACCAGTCATCAGCAACGTACAAGTCAACAAGACCCTCATCGACGGCGGCGCGGGGCTCAACGTCCTGTCCGTCGACACGTTCGACAACCTCCAAGTCGCATATGACTAGCTTCAGCCTACCAAGCCTTTCTCAGGAGTGACCGACGGTTCCACCACACTGATAGGGCAGGTCCGCCTCCCTATCACCTTCGGGGAACGCAAGAACTACCGCACCAAACTCATCGACTTCGACGTCGCGCACATCCGCCTACCATACAATGCCATCCTTGGGTATCTAGCCCTAGCCAAGTTCATGGTCGTCACACACCACGGCTACAACGTCCTCAAGATGCCGAAAAGCGGCGGAATCATCACGGTCCCATGTGAAGATAGAGATGCGCTGTGCTCCCTCGAGCGCGCCTTCCAAGCTGCGGCAATCGACGATCCCGACAGCAAAAGTGAGGGCCCTCCTGAGGCCCTCCCCAAGAAGAAGAAGCAGTTGCGCCGTGCAGCATCTCAGGAGGGTGGCGACGCAGCTAGAGCTTCGTCAGGATGAGCGCCCGCTCCAGGGGCGCCTCCCTCCATCGCATAGGAAGGCGCGCCCGGCGCCCTCCTCGGGCAGGGCTCGGGGGCTCTCTTCTGGAGGGCCTCAGACCTTGCCAACATCACGAGGGAGGCGCTTGGGCACCGCTTGGAGGCGTGCTTCGTGGCACGTTTCCCTCAGGAGAATACAGGGAAGGGAGCGCCCACAACTCAGGAGTTCATCGCCAAGACCACTCAGGAACTACAAGACGCAAGGGCCATGCGCGGCGACCACCGCTCACCAGGCGCAGCTTCCCATCCATGCGAGGATGTCGGGCTGCGCGTCTGCATCGACGTTCCAGGGCTCAATAGCGCCGCATCTCAGGAGCTTTTCTGGCCTTCGCGAGTGGGCCGTTGCGAGGGTCCACCACACATCTATGTTCGCATGCCCTTCGGCTTGCCGAGCGTGTTGTCAGCCTATCAGCGCAACAAGCGGCGCGTCCTAGCGGCTCAGGAGGCCAGGCACCACGCCGTCCTGGCAGAGATGGAAATGGTCCTCAGGGAACCACGAGAGCCCCAGAGCCTCCCGAGGCTCAGGGCCCCGGTGGCTCGTGAGGAGCCATTCCTTCGCCGCGTACCTTCAGCTGCCCCAACTCTCCTTCGTCAACAGAACCAGGTGACATTTTCCAAGTTCGTTTAGCTGGGAGCGCCCCTCGGGCTGCATTATTCCCAGGCCGCGTGGGTCCATCCCGGTGTCATGTGTCCTTTTCTTATGTCTTCAGCTTACCTTGCTGGGGGCGCCCCTCGGGCTGCATCATCCCCAAGCCACTTGGGCCTGACCCATTGGCATATATCTTTCCGAATTTACCCAAGTTGATTTGCCTCCCATGCTTAATCTGCATATGATTGTCACCTGCCCGGTTACCACCTGCTCGATCGTCGCCTCCTCACACAGGCACGGCGCTGGTGCATGGGTCCGTCCCTGCCACGTCAACAAACCTGAGCGGTCGAGCTCTGGCTCGCGGCACGCCCTGCGCATGCCACCTCACCAGGCCCTCAGTGCCTTCATCTCCTCACAGAGCAACCAGTGGCAGACTGGCAACCATAACGGCAAAACTGTGTTTCTCCTTGTGCTGGCTTGCAGGAATATCATGAGGATAGCACCAGCCGACACCGTGAGTTCCCACCTCTTCCGCGTAATCCGCTTGCACGTTAAAAGGGGGGCTCCTGAGCATCGTGACTCAGGAGCTCTTACTGGCTCTCCAGCCCTCACCTCCTGGCCTTGTCCACGGCATCACGACCTGGCATACCAGCGGCAGCTGAGCTCACTCGAGGGCCGGGACCTGAGGACGTAGAGCACGAACGAAAGCGTTGGAAGGGGGAGGACCCGCACGGGCCTAACCTAGCTATGCTGCGGATGAATGCTCACAGACAAGGCACATCGCGAGGAATAGACCTCGAACTGCCAAGATAAGTCGCGAGCTCAGAACAACGAAGTTGTTTGGAACCTAGGCGTTACGCTCGCCGCATTCCTTTTGCGGCCACGTCGCATCCCTTTCTTACCTTACCATAGCCGCTTGGGCGCTAAGGGGGACCTCATGAGCATCGCGACTCAGGGGCTCTTACTGGACCTCGGGCCGCTCACCTCCTGGCCTTGACCACGGCACACGACCTGGCATACCAGCGACTGTTGTAGCCTACCTGGGGACCGGGACCTGTCAGCGTAGAGCAACAAGCTATCGCGAGGTTGGAAAGGGGAGACCGAGCCTTAACAGGACATGCATGTCGCAGATTTTCATAACCAGGAATACATACGCAAAAAACATTACAGACCCTTTGCGCACACCCAGGGCGTACTTCATGATTCTTTGCAGGAAACAAAAGCAAGAACTAAGAGGAATGCTATCTACACCCTCCCGCGGCGGACGCCATCATCAAAAGTGGGCCACGGGAGGCCGGCGCCAACCCCAACCAGATCGGCGGCGGCGGCTGGATGCTGCGGCCCTGCTACGAGCCCGGCGAAAGCTCGGGGGCTCGTAGCTATCGTTCCTCGTCTCTGGAGTCTCGTAAAGCTCAGGAGAATTGCTAGACTCCTAGGGGCTGCTGCTGTTGGAGTAGCCACGAGCGAAGTGCACGTTAGCATGGCACTCCCCTCCAGGGCAACACTCCAGGCGGCGGCCCTCCGCGTCTGAGACCTTGAAGAAGAGTGTATAGGCGCCGTCGTACTCAAAGTGGATCGCGAGGGCGCTTTCCGCACGGCATACCCGCGCAACCTCACCCCAGCCGCTGGTCATGAAGATCTTGCCGGTGGGGACCGCTTCGATCTCTGCTCCAGTCGCCGGAGCGTTGCAGTCGGCATGCTGCAGCCAGAGCTCGAGAGGCCCCCTCGGCGACATCACGTCGGAGAAGAACCGCGGGAAGCGGATCCAGGAGCTTGGAGACATCGGCGCCCATAGCATGAGCTCGCACGAGGAATCCGAGGCGTGGATTCCAGGGGCGACAGCGTGTGTCTCCGTGGCGCGGAGACCACGGGAGCGGCGCGGGTGGCGCCTCTCGTCGCTCCGCCCTCCTGAGCCGTCGGCTCAGGCGTACAAGGGTACCAGATACCCTGGAGGAAGCCGCTCGCACCAAGGCCTCGTCACCACCTGCATCGCTGCTTCGTCGCGGCGGTGAACCAACTTCTTCTTCGGCGGGAGCGGCCCTGGATCATCGCGGGGGGCCTTTCATTTCTCTTCAGCGGAGAACCTTAGGATGGGCACCATTGCTGCTAGCAGTGCAGCAAAGAGGAACAAGCAAGTGAACCAAGGAAGAGATGGGCGATGGGGGCTCCGCCCCCCTCCCATTTATAGCGAAAGAAGGCCAACTGGCGCCTCCCATGATCACAGGTAATGATCGTTTTCCTTGCATGTCGCAGGGACCTGTCAAATCGAGCAGTTGCCCAGGCAGCGTGGGGAAGTGGAGACACCCACGTCCAATCAACCGCCACGCGTCGACCAAGGCCGCATGCTTTTGGGTCCCGCGGTGCTCCGTACTTGACCTTTGGCTTCACCTCGAAGCCAAGCCCGAGCGCACCTTGGGCCCCAGGGCTACTGTCGGTGTTCTAGGAATGGGGGTCCCCACACTTGCCTGCCTGCGGCCCACGGCGTGGCTGTGCTAGCGGGCCTGTACGGCCCTTCTTCATAAACAAAGCATTCAAGACCCTCGCGAGGGGCCAAGCCTCGCGAGGTGGACGACGCAAGACCTCCTCAGGAGCGGCCTCTCTCGGCTGCCTCACGAGGAGCGGAGATATCAAGGCGGGGCAAACCTCGCGAGGCTCTCATGAAGTGGGCCATGACGATCGACACCAGGCGGGCGCTAGCGCGTGAAGTGTCTTGGTTTCCTCTTTGGTGCTAAGGAAGCAGGCGCAGGCGCAGAGTACCGAGGCATCAGGCAAATGTTTCCATATCGGTGCAATGAGACCGAAGACCAGCAGGACGGCAGGACGGAGATCACCATGGAGCCCAAGATGGCGTCACCACCAGAGCCTTTTGCAGGCGAAGACCACTTTTGTCAGGATAGCTTGTACTTGCTGTCCCCTTTCAAATTAGCCCGCCGTTGTTGGCTCCCTTCCCGCTCAATATTTGGGGAGAGGACCAGGGCCTATATAAGTAGAACTAGCCACCACAGTAGGGGGCATCGAGTCCTCACCCCTGCAAGTTCGACAAGCACAAGAACACCTCAACCTCAGGAGGCTGTTCTTCCCCTTGTACTGTTCTTCCATGAGGAGTAGGTTATTACACCACAACGGTGGCCCGAACTAGTATAAATCTCGTGTCTTTCTGTGTTCCAAGTTCGTCGAGTTCATCCGTGAGATCTTAATGAGCTAGGGGGTAGATCGGTAGGAAGGAAATGACTTCGCACGCACCCCAGACTTCGAACCTTAAGGGTTTGCCGGAACCCCACATCCAACAGATGTGACACAAGTGAACCCTACCAGGAAACCACTATGTTGAAGTACTAAACAGAAGATTGATCGTCCAACTACGAGTGGCATGCAGGGGCCCCACCTACTCCCACAAGCAGGATAGTCCAACGGTCATGACAAATTGTATGGGCCGAACATCCATGGGACTGGAAATCCTGGTGGGTGCGATAAACCCTACAATGCATACAGATATTGGAGTGTAACCATAATTGATAAACCTGTTGGAAATATGCCCTAGAGGCAATAATGAAAGTATTATTATTATTTCCTTGTTCATGATAATTGTCTTTTATTCATGCTATAATTGTATTATCCGGAAATCGTAATACACGCAGAATACATAGACCACAATATGTCCCTAGTGAGCCTCTAGTTGACTAGCTCGTTGATCAACAGGATAGTCATGGTTTCCTCGACTATGGACATTGGATGTCGTTGATAATGGGATCACATCATTAGGAGAATGATGTGATGGACAAGACCCAATCCTAAGCATAGCACAAGATCGTAGTTCGTTATGCTGGAGCTTTTCCAATGTCAAGTATCTCTTCCTTAGACCATGAGATCGTGTAACTCCCGGATACCGTAGGAGTGCTTTGGTGTACCAAACGTCACAACGAATCGGGTGACTATAAAGGTGCATTACAGGTATCTCCGAAAAGTGTCTGTTCGCGGTTGACGGATCGAGATCGGGATTTGTCACTCCGTATGACGCGAGAGGTATCACCGGGCCCACTCGGTAGTGCATCATTATAATGAGCTCAAAGTGACCAAGTGTCCGGTCACCGGATCATGCATTACTGATGAGTAAAGTGACTTTGCAACGAGATTGAACGAGGTATTGGGATACCGACGATCGAATCTCTCGGGCAAGTAAAATACCATTGACAAAGGGAATTGTATATGGTTGTTTGAATCACATCGTGGTTCATCCGATGAAATCATCGAGGAGCATGTGGGGAGCCAACATGGGTATCAGATCCCGTTGTTGGTTATTGCCCGAGAGCCGCCTTCGGTCATGTTCAAGATGTCTCCCGAACCCGTAGGGCCTACACACTTAAGGTTCAAGACGCTTAGGTTGTATGAATATGAGTATGCAGCAAACCGAATAAAGAAATTGAGTCCCGGATGAGATCCTGGACGTCATGAGGAGTTCCTAATGGTCCGGAGGTAAAGATTTATATATAGGAAGTCTTATTTGGTGGTTTTAAAAGTTTCGGGCATTATCGGTGCATTGCACCGGATCACGAAAGGGGTCCTGGTCCACTGGGGGTCCACCTGCCCTGTGGGAAATACATGGCCAGGGTGCCCCTTGGCCTATATGGGCCAAGGGCACCAGCCCCAAAAGGGCCCATGCCCAAGGAGACTTGGGAGGAGAGTCCTGAAGGGGGAAGGCACCTCAGGGTGCCTTGGGAGATGGACTCCTCCCCCTCTGGTCACACTCCCTTCCTTGGAGGAAGGGGCAAGGGCTCCCCTCTTTTGCACCTATATAAAGGGAGGAGGGAGGGGTGGCACTTTTTATAAGCCTGGCGCCTCCTCCCTCCACCTTCTCCTCCCCTCCACCACCACGTCGTCGTGCGTCAGTGGATCATCATCAACCTCTCCTTCCCCTTGCTGGATCAAGAAGCGAGGACGCCATCCGCTCCCGTGTGTTGAATGCGGAGGTGTCTGTCCGTTCGGCACTAGGTCATCGGTGATCTCGAATCAAGGCGAGTACGACTCCATCAACCCCGTTCCATTGAACGCTTCCGCACGCGATCTACAAGTGGTATGTAGATGCAATCACTCTCCTTGACCGTTGCTAGATGAACTCATAGATGGATCTTGGTGAAACCAGAAAATTTTAATTTTCTCGCAACGCTTCTCCAACAAAGGGTATCACCAGGTCTATGCGTAGTCTCTCATTGCACGAGTAGAACACGATTTGTTGTGGGCGTAGATGTTGTCAACTTTCTTGCCGCTACTAGTCTTATCTTTGCTTCAGCGGTATTGTGGGATGAATGACGGCCGGACCGACCTTGCAAGACGCCACGTGAGACCGTTCCACCGACTCATGCACTAGTTGCATAAGGTGGTCAAGGGTGTCTGTCTCTCCCACTTTAGTTGGAGCGGATTCAATGAAAAGGTTCCTTATGAAGGGTAAATAGAAGTTGACAAATCACGTTGTGGCTTTCACGTAGGTAAGAAAACGTTCTTGCTAGAACCCTATTGCAGCCATCAGAAAAACTTGCAACAACAATTAGAGGACGCCTAACTTGTTTTGCAAAGAAGTGTTTTGTGATATGATATGGCCAAAGTTGTGATGAATGATGAATGATATATGTGATGTATGAGATCATGTTCTTGTAATAGGAATCACGACTTGCATGTCGATGAGTATGACAATGACCGGGCAGGAGCTATAGGAGTTGTCTTTATTTTTGTATGACCTGCGGTCATTGAAGAACGCCATGTAAATTACTTTACTTTATTGCTAAACGCTTAGCCATAGAAGTAGAAGTAGTCGTTGGCGTGACAACTTCATGAAGACACGATGATGGAGATCATGATGATGGAGATCATGGTGTCATGCCGGTGACAGGATGATAATGGAGCCCCGAAGATGGAGATCAATGGAGCTACATGATATTTTCCATATCATGTCACTACTATATATAATTGCATGTGATGTTTATTATGTTTATGCATCTTGTTTACTTAGAACGACGGTAGTAAATAAGATGATCCCTCATAACAATTTCAAGAAAGTTTTCTCCCTAACTGTGCACCGTTGCTATAAAGTCTTGATGGTTTGAAGCACCATGTGATGATCGGGTGATAGATCCTTAGGGTTCACATACAATGGTGTAAGACAATTTTACACATGCAATACACTTAGGTTAACTTGATTCGAGCCTAGCATGTACAAACATGGCCTTGGAACACAAGAGACCAGAAAGGTCGAATATGAGTCGTGATGGAAGATACGATCAACATGGAGATGTTCACCGACGATGACTAGTCCGTCTCACGGATGATCGGACACGGCCTAGTCGATTTGGATGATGTATCACTTAGATGACTAGAGGGATGTCAAATCTGAAGCGGAGTTCATTAAATAATTTGATTAGATGAACATTATTATCATGAACAATAGTCTAAAATCTTTGCAAAATGTCTGTAGATCAAATGTCCAACGCTAATGTCACCATGAATTTCAACGCGTTCCTAGAGAAAACCAAGTCGAAGATGATGGCGAACTATTCGGATCGGGTCCGGAACCTCGAGGATTATCCTCATAGCTGCCAGGAAACAATATGTCCTAGAAGCACCGCTAGGTGAGGCACCATCCTGCAGAACCAAGACGTTATGAACGCTGGCAGTCTCGTGCTGATGATTACTCCCCTGCTAGTGCATGCTTTACAGCTTAGAACCGGGCTCCAAAAGCGTTTTGAGCGACACGGAGCATATGAGATGTTCGAGGAGCTGAAACTAGTTTTTCCAAGCTCATGCCCGGTCGAGAGATATGAAGTCTCCGACAAGTTCTACAGTTGTAAGATGGAGGAAAATAGTTCTGTCAAGGAGCACATACTCAAAATGTCCGGGTTGCTTAACCGCCCTGTCCCAGCTGGACATTAACCTCCTGACGAGGGTCATTGACAGAATCCTTCCAGCCGCTACCAAGATACAAGAGCTTTGTGATGAACTAACAATATGCAGGGGATGGTGAAAACTATTCCTGAAGTATTTTCAATGCTGAAGTCAGCAGAGGTAGAAATCAAGAAGGAACATCAAGTGTTGATGGTCAATAAAACCACTAAGTTCAAGAAGGCAAGGGAAAGAAGAACTTCAAGAAGGATTCGGCAAGGATGTTGCCTGCCGAAGCCGGGGTTGCCGTGAAGAAGTCAAAGAATAGACCCAAGCACGAGACTGAGTGCTTTTATTGCAAAGGGAAGGGTCAGTTTTAGGCGGAACTGCCCCAAATACTTAGCGCATAAGAAGGCCGCAACACTAAAGGTATATTTGATATACATGTAATTGATGTGTACCTTACCAGCATCAGTAGTAACTCCGGTATTTGATACCGGTGCCATGTTCATATATGTAACTCACAGGAGCTGCGAATAAACGGAGACCCGCGAAGGGCAGGTGACGATACGTCGGGGAATGGTTCCAAGGTCGATGTGATCGTCATTGCACGCTACTCTACATTTGCCTCTTGGATTAGTTTTAAACCTCAATAATTGTTATTTAGTGCCAAGTTTGAGCATGAACATTGTATCGTGATCTCGTTTAATGCGAGATGGCTACTCATTTAAATCCGAGAATAATGGTTGTTCTATTTATATGAGAGAAATGTTTTATGGTCATGCTCCGATGGTCAATGGTTTATTCTTAATGAATCTCGAACGTAATGTTACACATGTTCATAGTGTGAATACCAAAGATGTAAAGTTGATAACGATAGTCCCACATACTTGTGGCACTGCCGCCTTTGGTCACATTAAGTGTCAAGCGCATGAAGAAGCTCCATGCTACGGACTTTAGAGTCTCTTTGATTATGAATCATTTGACACATGCGAAACCATGCCTCATGGGCAAGATGACCAAGACTCCGTTCTCCTGAACGGAGCAAGCAACCAACTTATTGGAAATCATACGATCGATGTGCGGTCCAATGAGTGTTGAGGCTCATGGAGGATATCAAGAAATTCTCACTCTCAACCGATGAGTTGAGTAGATATGGGTATGTCTACTTGATGAAACACAAGTCTGAGACCTTTGAAAGTTCAAGGAATTTCGAATGAAGTAGAGAATCAACGTGACCGAAAGATAAAATTCTTGATCGATCATGGAGGAGAATATTTAAGTCACGAATTTGGTACACACTCTACGGAAATGTGGAATCGTTTCACAACTCACGCCGCTTCGGAACACCTCAGCGTAACGGTTCGAACGTCCGTAATCGCACTCTATTGGATATATGGTGCATCTATGATGTCTCTTCTTGATGCATCATATCATTTTGGGGATACGCTCTAGAGACAACAACATTCACTTTAAAATGCGTCTTCATAGGATACCCTAAGGAAACCATTGGGTATACCTTCTACCTTAGATCCGAAGGCAAGATCTGTGTTGCCAAGAACGGATCCTTTCTCGGAAAAGAGTTTCTCTCGAAGGAGTAAGTGGGAGGAAAGTAGAACTCGATGAAGTACTACCTTCTTGAACCGGAAAGTAGTAGCTCAGGAAAATGTTCCTGTGGTGCCTAATCGGACCGGAGAGGAAATTAATGATGATGATCAATGTACTGGATCAAGTTGCTCATCAACTTCAGAGGGTCCACTAGGACACGCTCGCACCGAGTGCAGTACGGCAACCCGTCTCGAAATCATGTTGTTAGACAACGGTGAACTTCGAACTATGAAGAAGCCGGCGATGGCCCAGATACCAACAAATGGCTTGAAGCCATGCAATCCGAGATAGGATCCATGTATGAAAACAAAGTATGGACTTTTAGACTTCTTGATCGGCGAAATGATAGAAAAACAAATGGATCTTTAAGAAGAAGACGGACGCGGATGGTAATGTTACCATCTATAGCTCAACTTGTCGCTAAGGGTTATCGACAAGTTCAAGGGATTGACTACGATGAGACTTTCTCTCCCGTAGCGAAGCTTAAGTCCGTCCAATCATGTTAGCAATTGCCGTGATACTATGATTATGAGATATGGCAGATGGACGTCAAAACGGCATTCCATAACGGTTACCTTAAGGAAGAGCTGTATATGATGCAGCCAAGGTTTTGTCGATCCTAAGAATGCTAACAAGGTATGCAAGCTCCAGCGATCCATTTATGGGCTGGTGCAAGCATCTCGAGTTAGAACATTCATGATGAGATGATCAAAGCGCTTGGGTTTATGCAAACCTATGGAGAAGCCTGCGTTTACAAGAAAGTGAGTGGGAGCTCTCAGAAAGCATTTCTCATATTATATGTAAATGACATACTTTTTGATGGGAAATGATATAGAACTTTTGGACAAAGATTAAGGCCTACTTGAATAAGATTTTGTCAATGAAGGACCTTGGAGAAGCTCACATATTAGGCATCAAAATCTATAGGGATAGATCGAGACGCCTCATAGGTCTTTCACAAAGCACATACCTTGATTAGATTTTGAAGAAGTTCAAAATGGATCAGTCCAAGAAAGGGTTCTTGCCTGCTTAGCAAGGTGAAATTGAGCTCCTACCAATGCCCGACCGACAAAGATAAAGAAGAGATGAGTGTCATCCCTCATGCCTCGGCCATAGGGTCTATTATGTATGCCATGCTATGCGGTACCAGACCTGATGTAAACCTTGGCCGTAAGTTTGGTAGGAAGGTACCAAAGTAATCCCGACAAGGAACACCGGACAGCGGTCAAGAATATCCTGAAGTACCGAAGGACAAAGGACATGTTTCTTCGTTTATGGAGGTGACGAAGAGCTCGTCAGAAGGGTTACGCCGACGCTTAGCTTGACACAGATCCTCGATGACTCAAAGTCACAAACCGGATACATGTATATGTTGAATGGTGGAGCAAGAAGCTGGCAGCTGCAAGCAGAAGCGTCGTGGCGGGATCTACATGTGAAGCGGAGTACATGGCAGCCTCGAGGCAGCGCATGAAGCAATTTGGGTGAAGGAGTTCATCACCGACCTAGGAGTCATACGCAATGCGCGTCGAGCCGATCAAACTCTTCCTGTGACAACACTGGAGCTATTGTACTTGCAAAGGAGCCCAGGTTTCACAAGAAGACAGTGCACATCAAGCCGCCTTCAACTCCATTCGTGAAACTGTTCAAGATGGGGACATAGAAATTTACAAAGTGCATACGGATCTGAATATCGCAGATCCGTTGACCTAAACCTCTTCCGCAGCAAAACATGATCAACACCGTAACTCTATGGGTGTTCGATTCATCACAATGTAACTAGATTATTGGCTCTAGTGCAAGTGGGAGATCATGTTGGAAATATGCCCTAGAGGCAATAATGAAAGTATTATTATTATTTCCTTGTTCATGATAATTGTCTTTTATTCATGCTATAATTGTATTATCCGGAAATCGTAATACACGGTGAATACAGACCACAATATGTCCCTAGTGAGCCTCTAGTTGACTAGCTCGTTGATCAACAAATAGTCATGGTTTCCTCGACTATGGACATTGGATGTCGTTGATAACGGGATCACATCATTAGGAGAATGATGTGATGGACAAGACCCAATCCTAAGCATAGCACAAGATCAGGTAGTTCGCTTTGCTAGAGCTTTTCCAATGTCAAGTATCTCTTCCTTAGACCATGAGATCGTAACTCCTTGATATCGAGAGTGCTTTTGGGTGTACCAAACGCCACAACGTGAATCGGGTGACTATAAAGGTGCATTAAGGTGTATCTCCCGAAAGTGTTCTGTTGGGTTGACGGATCGTGACTGGATTTGTCACCCGTATGACGGAGAGGTATCATCACCGGGCCCACTCGTAGTGCATCATCATAATGAGCTCAAAGTGACCAAGTGTCCGTCACGGATCATGCATTACGGTCAGAGTAAAGTGATTGCCGTAACGAGATTGAACGAGGTATTGGGATACCGACGATCGAATCTCGGGCAAGTAAAAATGCCGATTGACAAAGGGAATTGTATACAGGTTGTTTGAATCTCGACATCGTGGTTCATCCGGATGAAATCATCGAGGAGCATGTGGGAGCCAACATGGGTATCCGTATCCCGCTGTTGGTTATTGCCCGGAGCCGCCTCTGTCATGTTCGATGTCTCCCGAACCCGTAGGGTCTACACACTTAAGGTTCGGTGACGCTAGGGTTGTATGAATATGAGTATGCAGCAAACCGAATGTTGTTCGGAGTCCCGAATGAGATCCCGACGTCAGGAGTTCCGGAATGGTCCTGAGGTAAAGATTTATATATAGGAAGTCTTATTTTGGTCGCGGAAAAGTTTCTGAGCATTATCGGTATTGTACCGGGATGCCGAAAGGGGTCCGGGGTCCACTGGGGGTCCACTCTGCTCTGGGGCCACATGGGTCGGGTGCGCCTTGGCCTATATGGGCCAAGGGCACCAGCCCCAAAGGGCCCATGCGCCAAGGAGACTTGGGAGGAGAGTCCTAAAGGGAAGGCACCTCCGAGGTGCCTTGGGAGATGGACTCTCCCCTGGCCGCACTCACCCTTCCTGGAGGAAGGGGCAAGGCTGCGCCCTCCCCCTGTTTGCACCTATATAAATGGAGGGAGGGAGGTGGCCGCACCTATGCGTTCCCCGGGCGCCCCTCCCTCCTCGCAACACTTCCTCCTCCTCCCGTAGTTGCTTAGCTAGCCCTGGAGTTCTCTCACAGATCCACCACCACTGGCCGCGGTCATTGGATCATCATCAACCTCCTTCCCTTGCTAGATCAAGAAGGAGGAGACGCCATCCGCTTCCGCACGCAGGCCGAACGCGGAGGTGCATCCGTTCAAGCACTAGGTCATCGGTGATCTCAATCACGGCGAGTACGACTCCATCAACCCTGTTCCATTGAACGCTTCGCACGCGATCTACAAGTGGTATGTAGATGCAATCACTCTCCCTTGACTCGTTGCTAGATGAACTCATAGATGGATCTTGGTGAAACCGTAGGAAAAATTTTAATTTTCTGCAACGTTCTCCAACAAAACCGTCCTCACAAAAAAGATGATCTGGATACTTCAAAATATACAGACTGAATTGAGTGGACAAACACTAACATAGACCGTTCTCAGGACTGACCACACAGCAAAAGCGGCAGTACTAATAAACAATACAGGGTTCACAAATACAAATCAAGTACTGAACAATAGTACTTACTAGAGACAAGCAAAGTTGCACTAATTAAACTCTGCAGATTATTTCTTGCCACCGACCTACGGGCTAAACCCCACATAACTGACTAGTCCATGGACTTCGTGAGAGATATCTACATGCACCATCACCATCTCATCAACCTTGGAGAACCTAACAGAGTGGTCTTTCCACTCATAAACATGATCATGAAGACATGCCGCATCAGATTTGTTGTGAAGCTTTACAAGAACCACACCCTTCATAATCGAAGGCACAGCCAGGAAATTGTTGTGGTCAAGTACAACCTCGAGAACACGCCTGACAACAATGCTACAGGAAAACACTAGTTCAGGACACGTGGCGACAAGGACACGGCAGTTGGATAGTTTAGCAGTAGAACTCATCCTCAGGTCTTCCAGTTCACACGGCATGACTTTGAGAACTTCATCTCCACCTTGGACCTGGTTCTAATTCAAACTGAAACCATATTTTATTACTACCTTCGTTCAGAAATATAAGATGATTTTCGATATTATACTCCATATATGACTACATATACGCACAAAAAATGAGTGAAGAAAGACAATAGAACATGTCTTCAAATGCATGAGAGCAGAGGGATAACTTGCAATATCCATAACACAAGTTACTGAGGAAAATATACCCTCTTCAAAGGTAGCATTGATGTTCATAAAGTACTCCCTCTGTCCCAAAATTCTTGTCTTAGATTTGTCTAGGTACGGATGTATCAAGTCAGATTTTAGTATTAGATACATCCGTATATAGACAAATCTAAGACAAGAAATTTGGAACAGAGGCCGTAGTTGAAAGTAACCTATAAAAAATCTGTGTCAACCTCTCACATGTTTTGGTCAAAAGAGGAATTTAGAACCGTCATTTGGCACACAAAAATCACATGCAAGATCGCCCAGAAACTGGTACTACTAGTACTAGTACTGCGTGTTAGATGAAAAAACACGATCAAGATCGAGAAAAAGATCGTCAAGAAGAGATATTACCTGGACTTGCTTAATGAGGGATCCCAGAGAGGGGGGCTTGGATAGGGCGATGGCTTTGAGCTTATCTGCGGTAGTCTCGGCGGGGTGCTTGCGCTTCTTCATACCATGAGCCTCGACAGTTTTGGCCAGAGCCATAGACATCACTTCGGCCGGTGCTCCAGAGTCCATCAAGATACTATTAAATAGAAATAAAAGAAAAGAAACCATAATCACAAACCCAAAAGAAGAAAATAGAGGGAGTTATAGGATCAGTATTGGGGTTGCAAGACCGGGCCTTGGCCAGAATCAACACCATTGATGCGCTCACCTTTCCTTCTTTGGGAGAGAAGAACAATGGCGTAAGGTGTCGGGGTTTTCTTGAAGAAATGAGGAACAAGATGAGGGAGAAGTGAGTTGGGTAGAGAGGAAGCTGAGAGAGAAGAGTGAAATGATGGTTGCTTCGTCCGTCCAACTTACTGCTGGAAAGGAGGGGGTTTTGTGATTTGACGGCTCATTGGGCATTACTGCGGCGCTTCGATCGGGGTAGTCTACCGTCACTCTACTACGGAGTAATTTAGTGCATGGCTGGTGGACCCCGATGTTGGCTGTCCCACACGTCGCCAAAAGTGAGTAATCTAGTGCATGGCTAGAGGAGGATCCGCTTGGTAGAGCGTGTCCATTGTTTTTCTGAAGAAAAAAATGATTACAGCAAGCGTTTCCACTCTTACGACGGAAGTGCGCGAAACACGGCAGCCATTTGAACATATACAGTGCTCTACTACTAGGCATGTGCAGTGGTTCATACGTCAGAACTACATAATCTTGTTGCTATTGTAGTAATATATGACGACAACAAATGATGTTGTGCGCATGTCAACTATATGAACAGTAATGTAGTAACATAGTACCGCTTTCTTGACTATCCGGTCGAGAATGAACGGTGATATCAATGTTAACAGAACTAGGTCTACAGCGCACGGAGAGTACGGTGCTACAGTACTCAACGAAACATGAACCATATGAAGCACAAATAGTGTTAGGCAGGGTGTATGAAGGGTGCACGGGATGGGAGCAAAAGTTCCCTTCTCGACTCACTTTTGGGTGTTTGGCAGAGTGCATGAAGGGTGCATGAGTCCACACTAGTAGGTTAACACAAATACACGAAGAGGAAACAACTACTCCCTCCGTCTTGGTGTGTAAGTCATCTTACGTTGTGCACTACGACCAAGGCGGAGAGGAAAAAGAGAAAACTTAATGTCTTTTTGCTAATTAATAGCATTGCATGCAATGAACTAACCACTGCATGTCATGTTTATTAGTCTCAAGTCATTGAAAGCATGCACGGACCACGTCTCTTATTGGTTGATATGTCACAAAACAAGAAATGGGGAGGGAGTTAATGTACCGTGCCTATGTTTTTCGGGATTGTTTGGTTTTTGTAAGGTGACTTACACACCTAGACAGAGGGAGTATATTGAGATGCGAATGCAACCAAACACACTCACACGCTTTGTGCTGCAGTGAATGATCTGCACTGTCTGAGTTTGATCCAATGGTCATGTTGCGCCGAGACATGGACATGCCCATGTAGAGGGCGCCTAAACACCACCGAAGTCCCTCTGCTTCTCGAGGCGCACGACGTTGGTGATGCAGGGGCAAAACGGCTGAAAGGCAATGCAATCTACGGGAAGGCGGAGGGAGCCAGCCGAGGAGCGGGGAATCTTTTGGTTTTCACCATGGTAAAACACCAGTCGACGACTTCTCACATCAGGGAGCAGTGGGTTTTAGAGGCGGAGTCATCGTGACTAATTGTTGCCGCGCCTGCTCACATCAATCAAAAAATTAAAAATCCTGCTGCGCCTGCTCCCGTCAATCAAAAAATTAAAAATCCTACCGCACTCAAACACCAGAGCAATGCCGCGGTGGATATTTAAATTTACCCTCCGAAAAGTAGATAAAAAAAGGGGTGGAAAAACAAATGTGGCAGCGGCCTAGCTAATCGGTCGAACTAGCCCAACTAGCTAGCCACTGTGCTTCACTGATGTACTCGGCGGGAAAAGTGGTCTTTCGTGATTTGACGACTCATTTACTTGCTTCAGCGAAAACGCGCGGTAGGGCGTCCCACATTAGGAAGAATATATGCATGAACCACCCGGGAGGACCCCGAAACCTCGTAGTAGGGTGTGCCATGTCTCGGCACGGAGGAAAACTGTGCGTGTAAAAATTTACTGTATCAGACGTAGTACCTATGGTTTGACCTCGGGAGCCAGCCAGTGGGTCGAAAACACCCCACTAGCCACATAGCTTCATCATGCTAACGTGGCACGGAGGATAGGTGTGGTTAGCTCCGTCTCGACCAGCCACAACGTCTCTTGTTCTAGGCAATTCTTCTATTTTCCAAGCTTTTTTTAGTTGTAATAACACCACGGCAAGCTAGCGCTGTTCTTCGTGTGTGCCCATGCAAAGGTTAGACGATGGAGAGAAGAGAGAGATCGCAGAACTGGGACCCACCAGTAAGTGAGTCAACGGTCATGCACGTGTTGACGAGGCACTCCTCTACTCTACTCAACGTAATACTGTATAAAACCAAGTTATGGGACAAAGCCAACAACCGTTGTTGTTTCAGGCTATCGGCTTACGCTTTGTAGTCCAGGTTGCCGCCTCAATCTCGTCTTTCAGATTTGTTAGTTTTATGTCCAAATTTGATTAATGAGAAGTGGGAACCCCGTGTGTTGTTCCGATATTTCAGTGCAGGATGGTTTTTTTGTACAAACACTTTGTGCAGTTAGACAAGTAACGGCACAAGTTACACGTATTTTGCAGGTTTACAAACAAAAATGAAAGCGGAATAGAATATCACATCCGCCCGTAGCTTAGATGCTATGGTGATACGAAGCTTTACACCGTTGGAAGTGAGATCCAATGGCTTGGGAGTAGTCTTTGTAATTATGTGCAATTTCCAAACTCTCCAAAGGTTTTTTTGCAAATAAAACATTCAGGCCTCGTGTCTGCCACTACATCTTGGATCCCACGGCTCCCTGTTGGTCATATTAGGTGCTCCCCGTAGCTTAATTACTCGCTATGGTGATGTGAGCATCTAGGTCGTATGATCAGTGATCAGATGGCACAAGCGTAGTACTTGTACTTTCTGCGCGATTCCCAAACTCTCTCCGCCGTATATCGCAAAAACATTCAAACCTCCTACTGTGGGCCATTAGATATCCGTGAACTCGTATCACCATAGAATCTACGGTGCGGGGGCACCTCATATTCTCCCGTGCGAGAAAACATAAGCTGCTCTCGTAGCTTGGATGCTACGGTGATACGAGCTTCAAGGTCGTTTGATATGAGATCCAATGGAATCTGAGCAGTCTTTGTGCTTGTCGGTGTCAAAACCGGCGGATCTCGGGTAGGGGGTCCCGAACTGTGCGTCTAGGCGGATGGTAACAGGAGACAAGGGACATGATGTTTTTACCCAGGTTCGGGCCCTCTCGATGGAGGTAAAATCCTACTCCTGGTTGATTAATATTGATGACATGGGTAGTACAAGAGTAGATCTACCACGAGATCAGAGAGGCTAAACCCTAGAAGCTAGCCTATGGTATGATTGTTGTTTTTTCTACGGAATAAAACCCTCCAGTTTATATAGACACCGGATAGGGTTAGGGTTACACAGAGTCGGTTACATTGGTAGGAGATCTACATATCCGTATTGCCAAGCTTGCCTTCCACGCTAAGGAAAGTCCCATCCGGACACGGGACTAAGTCTTCAATCTTGTATCTTCATAGTCCAGGATTCCGGCCACCGATGATAGTTCGGCTATCCGGAAACCCCCTAGTCCAGGACTCCCTCAGTAGCCCCTGACGCAGGCTTCAATGACGATTTAGTCCGGGCGAATATTGTCTTCGGCATTGCAAGGCGGGTTCCTCCTCCGAATACTTCATAGAAGATCTTGAACACAAGGACAGTGTCCGGCTCTGCAAAATAATTCCCACACAACACCGTAGGGAGAATAATATCTACACAAAATTACTCTGCTGACGTACTCCGTGGCGTGCACCAAGAGGAGAAGTTCTCATGTGTTGGGCAGCCCCAAAACCTCAAGTATATATAGGGGGGAAGGGGGCTGCGCCCCCTTTAGGGTTTCCCACCCCAAGGGGTGCGGCCAGCCCTAGATACCATCTAGGGGCGGCCAAGGGGAGGAGTGCCTCCCAAGTCAAGTGGAGGCCTCCCCTTTAGGGTTTTCCCTTCCTATGCGCATGGGCCTTGGGGGCTGATGCCCTGGCCCATTAAGGCTAGGGCGCCCCCACAGCCCATGCTACTGTATTGGACGTGGTGGAACAATTTCCGACGTCCGACCCTCCGTAATCCTCCGAACCTTCGAAGCTTCCTTACATAACAATTTAAAAAACCCGAACTTTTTCCTAACCCGAACAACAACTTTCCATATATAAATCTTTACCTCCGGACCATTCCGAACTCCTCGTGACGTCCGGGATCTCATCCGGACTCAACAACATTCGGTAACCACATACAAACTTCCTTTATAACCCTAGCGTCGCCATCGAACCTTAAGTGTGTAGACCCTACGGGTTCGGGAGACATGTAGACATGACCGAGACGTTCTCCGGTCAATAACCAACAGTGGGATCTAGATACCCATGTTGGCTCCCACATGTTCCACGATGATCTCATCGGATGAACCATGATGTCAAGGACTCAATCGATCCCGTATACAATTCCCTTTGTCTAGCGGTATTAGTACTTGCCCGAGATTCGATCGTCGGTATCCCGATACCTTGTTCAATCTCGCTATCGCAAGTCTCTTTACTCGTTCCGTAACACATCATCCCGTGATCAACCCCTTGGTCACATTGTGCACATTATGATGATGTCCTACCGAGTAGGCCCAGAGATACCTCTCCGCTTACACGGAGTGACAAATCCAGCCTCGATTCGTACAACCCAATGTACACTTTCGGAGATACCGTAGTGCACCTTTTATAGCCACCCGATTACGTTGTGACGTTTGGTATACCCAAAGCATTCTTACGGTATCCGGGAGTTGCACAATCTCATGGTCTAAGGAAATGATACTTGACATTAGAAAAGCTTTAGCATACGAACTACGCATCTTTGTGCTAGGCTTAGGATTGTCTTGTCCATCACATCATTCTCCTAATGATGTGATCCCGTTATCAACGACATCCAATGTCCATGGTCGTGAAACCGTAACCATCTATTGATCAACGAGCTAGTCAACAAGAGGCTTACCAGGACATGGTGTTGTCTATGTACCCACACATGTATCTCGAAGTTTCCTATCAATACAATTATAGCATGGGTAATAAACGATTATCATGAACAAGGAAATATAATAATAACTAATTTATTATTGCCTCTAGGCATATTTCCAACAGTCTCCCACTTGCACTAGAGTCAATAATCTACTTCACATCGTCATGTGATTAACACCGATAGGTAACATCGCCATGTGACCAACATCCAAAGAGTTTACTAGTGTTCAGAACTAGTTCACATCATCATGTGATTAAGACTCAATGAGTTCTGAGGTTTGATCATGTTTTGCTTGTGAGAGAGGTTTTAGTCAACAGGTCTGAACCTTTCAGATCCGTGTGTGCTTTGCAAATTTCTAGGTCATATTGTAAACCTGCTTCCACGCCTCCACTTGGATCTATTCCAAATGGTTGCTCCACTATACGTATCCGGTTTGCTACTCAGAGTCACTCGGATAGGTGTTAAAGCTTGCATCGACGTAACCCTTACAATCGAACTCTTTATTACCTCCATAATCGAGAAACATGTCCTTATTTACTCCAAGGACAATTATTGATCACTGTCCAATGATCCATTCCTGGATCACTCTTGTACCCCTTTGGATCGACTCATGGCAAGGCACACTTCCGGTGCGGTACACAACATAGCATACTATAGAGCCTATGTCTCAAGCATAGGGGACGCACCTTCGCCCTTTCTCTCTTTTCTGTCGTGGTCGAGCTTTAACTCTTAACTTCATACCTTACATCTCGTGCAAGAACTCCTTCTTTGACTGATCCATCTTGGAACACCTTCAAGATCATGTCAAGGTATGTGCTCATTTGAAAGTATTATTAAGCATTTTGATCTATCCTTATATATCTCGATGCTCAATGTCCAGGTAGCTTAATCCAGGTTTTCTATTGAAAACATCTTTCAAATAACCCTATATGCTTTCCAGAAATTCTACATCATTTCTGATCATCAATATGTCAACAACATATACTCATCAGAAATTCTATAGTGCTCCCACTCACTTCTTTGGAAATACAAGTTTCTCATAAACTTTGTATAAAACCAAAATCTTTGATAATCCTATCAAAGTGCATATTCCAACACCGATATGCTTATTCCTGTCATTAGAAGGATTGCTGGAGCTAGCATACCTTTTAGCATCCTTAGGATTGACAAAACTTTTCTGATTGTATCACATACAACCTTTCCTTACGAAAACTGGTAAGGAAACTCGTTTTGACATCCATCTGCCAGATTTCATAAATGCAGCTTGTGCTAACATGATTCCGACGGACTTAAGCATCACTACGGATGAGAAAATCTCATCGTAGTCAACTCCTTGAACTTGTGAAAAACTCTTCGCCACAAGTCTAGCTTCATAGACGGTGACAATACCGCTCACGTCGTCTTCTTCTTAAAGATCCATTTATCTCAATGGCTCGCCGATCATCGGGCAAGTCCGCCAAAGTCCATGCTTTGTTCTGATACATGGATCCTATCTCGGATTTCATGGCTTCTAACCATTTGTCGGAATTTGGCCCACCATTGCTTCTCCATAGCTCGTAGGTTCATTGTTGTCTAGCAACATGACCTTCAATCTGAGGATTACGTACCACTCAAGTAGTACGATCCTTGTCACCCCACGAGGCACGCCAAGGACTTGATCCGAAACTTCATGATCACTATCATAAGCTTCTACTTCAATTGGTGTAGGTGCCACGGAACAACTTCCTGTGCCCTGCTACACACTAGTTGAAGTGATGGTTCAATAACCTCATCAAGTCTCCACCATCCTCCCACTCAACTTTTCGAGACGAACTTTTCCTCGAGAAAGGACCCGATTCAAGAAAGAATTACTTTTGCTTCCGGATCTGAATTAGGAGGTATACCCAACTATTTTGGGTGTCCTATGAAGATGCATTTTGTCCGCTTTGGGTTCGAGCTTATCAACCTGAAACTTTTCCACATAAGCGTCGCAGCCCCAAACTTTTAAGAAACGACAACTTAGGGTTTCTCCAAACGGTGTCGTCTCAACGGAATTACGTGGTGCCCCATTAAAGTGAGTGCAGTTGTCTCTAATGCCTAACCCATGAACGATAGTGGTAATTCGATAAGATATATCATGGTACGCACCATATCCAATAGATTGCAACTATGATGTTCGGACACACCATCACACTATGGTGTTCCAGGCGGTATTAGTTGTGAAACAATTTGCACAATGTCTTAATTGTGTGCCAAAACTCGTAACTCAGATATTCATCTCTATGATCATATCATAGACATTCTATCCTCTTGTCAACGAAGATCTTAAACTTCACTCTGAAATTACTTGAACCATTCAATAATTCAGACTTGTGTTTCATCAAGTAAATATACTCAACATCTACTCGAATCATCTATGAAGTAAGAACATAACGATATTCATCGCATGCCTCAAGCACTCATTGACTGCACATATCAAAATGTGTTACTTCCAACAAGTTGCTATCTTGTTCCATCTTCATCAAACCGAGGCTTTTCACTATCTTGCCCATGTGGTATGTTTTGCATATCTCAAGTGATTCAAAATCAAGTGAGTCCAAACGATCCATCTGCATGGAGTTTCTTCATGCGTACACACCAATAGACATGGTTCGTGACAAGTCTCAAATTTTTCAAAACGAGTGAGTCCAAAGATCCATCAACATGGAGCTTCTTCATGCTTTACACCAATATGACTTACATGGCAGTGCCACAAGTAAGTGGTACTATCATTACTATCTTATACTTTTGGCATGAAAATGTGTATCACTACGATCGAGATTCAATAAACCATTTATTTAGGTGCAAGACCATCGAAGGTATTATTCAAATAAATAGAGTAACCATTATTCTCCTTAAATGAATAACCGTATTGCGATAGACATAATCCAATCATGTCTATGCTCAACGCAAACACCAAATGATAATTATTCTGGTTTAATACTAATCTTGATGGTAGAGGGAGCGTATGATGTTTGATCACATCAAAATTGGAAACACTTCCAACACATATCGTCAGCCTCCTTTAGCTAGTATTCCGTAGCTTTTTATTTCGAAGTTACTAACACTTAGCAACCGAACCGTATCTAATACCTCGTGCTACTAGGAGTACTTAGTAAAATACACAATAACTTAATGTATATCCAATATACTTCTATCGACCTTGCCAGCCTTCTTATCTACCAAGTATCTAGGGTAATTTTGCTCCAGTGGCTGTTCCCCTTATTGCAGAACCACTTAGTCTCGGGTTTGGGTTCAACCTTGGGTTTCTTCACTGGAGCAGCAACTGATTTGCCGTTTCATGAAGTGTCCCTTCTTGCCCTTGCCCTTCTTGATTTTTACTTTCGCGATGTCAAACAACGCGAATACCTCAAGGATCATCATCTCTATCCTTGATATGTTATAGTTCATCACGAAGCTCTAGCAGCTTGGTGGCAATGACTTTGGAGAAACATCACTATCTCATCCGGAAGATCAACTCCCACTGATTCAAGTGATTGTTGTACTCGGACAATCTGAGCACAACCTCAACGATTGAGCTTTTCTCCCTTAGTTTGTAGGCTAAGAAAATCGCTTGAGGTCTCATACCTCTTGACGCTGGCACGAGCTCGAAATCCCAATTTCAGCCCTCAAACATCTCATATGTTCCGCGACGCTTGAAAAACGCCTTTGGTGCCTCAACTCTAAACCGCTTAACTAAACTATCACGTAGTTATCAAAACGTGTATGTCCGATGTTCGCAACATCCATGCATTTACGATTGGGGTTCAAAGACACTAAGCGGTGCATTAAGGACATAAGCTTTCTTTTGTCCGCATAATCGCCATCATCAACTTTCAACTATATTTTCTCTAGGAACATATCTAAACAGTGGAACTAAAGCGTGAGCTTACGACATAATTTGCAAAGATCTTTTGACTATGTTCAGGACAATTAAGTTCATCTTATGAACTCCCACTCAGATAGACATCCCTCTGGTCATCTAAGTGATTACATGATCCGAGTCAACTAGGTCGTGTCCGATCATCACGTGAGACGGACTAGTCATCATCGGTGAACATCTTCATGTTGATCGTATCTACTATACGACTCATGCTCGACCTTTCGGTCTCGTGTTCCGAGGCCATGTCTGCATACATGCTAGGCTCGTCAAGTTAACCCTAAGTGTTTCGCGTGTGTAAATCTGTCTTACACCCGCTGTATGTGAACGTAAGAATCCATCACACCCGATCATCACGTGGTGCTTAGAAGCGACGAACTTTAGCAACGGTGCACAGTTAGGGGAGAACACTTCTTGAAATTGTTGTAAGGGATCATCTTATTTACTACCGTCGTTCTAAGTAAACAAGATGCATAAACATAATAAACATCACATGCAATTATATAGTAGTGACATGATATGGCCAATATCATATAGCTCCATTGATCTCCATCTTCGGGCCCGTGATCATCATCGTCACCGCATGACACCATGATCTCCACCATCATGATCTCCATCATCGTGTCTTCATGAAGTTGTCTCGCCAACTATTACTTCTACTACTATGGCTACCGGTTAGCAATAAAGTAAAGTAATTACATGGCATTGTTTAATGACACGCAGGTCATACAATAAATAAAGACAACTCCTATGGCTCCTGCCGGTTGTCATACTCATCGACATGCAAGTCGTGAATCCTATTACAAGAACATGATCAATCTCATACATCACATATCATTCATCACATTCTTCTTGGCCATATCACATCACATGGCATACCCTGCAAAAACAAGTTAGACGTCCTCTAATTGTTGTTGCATGTTTTACGTGGCTGCTATGGGTTTGTAGCAAGAACGCTTTCTTACCCACGCATAACCACAACATGATATGACAATTGCTATTTACCCTTCATAAGGACCCTTTTCATCGAATCCGTTCGACTAAAGTGGGAGAGACTGGCACCCGCTTAGCCACCTTATGCACCAAGTGCATGTCACCGGTGGAACTGTCTCACGTAAGTGTAATGCGTGTAAGGTCGGTCCGGCCGCTTCATCCCACAATACCGTCGAAACAAGATTGGACTAGTAACGGTAAGCATATTGAACATCATCAACGCCCACAACTACTTTGTGTTCTACTGCGTGCAAAGAATCTACGCACAGACCTAGCTCATGATGCCACTGTTGGGGAAACGTGGCAGAAATTCAAAATTTTCCCACGTGTCACCAAGATCTATCTATGGAGAAACTAGCAACGAGGGAAGGAGAGTGCATCTACATACCCTTGTAGATCGCTAAGCGGAAGCGTTCATGAGAACGGGGTTGAAGGAGTCGTACTGGTCGTGATCCAAATCAATGGAGATCCTAGTGCGAACGGACGGCACCTACGCTGCTCAACACACGACAGCCCGGTGACGTCTCCCACGCCTTGATCCAGCAAGGAGAGAGGGAGAGGTTGAGGAAGACTCCGTCCAGCAGCAGCACAACGGCGTGGTGGTGGTGGAGGAGCGTGGCAATCCTCCAGGGCTTCGCCAAGCACCGCGGGAGAGGAGAAGGGAGAGAGATAGGGCTGCACCAAGAGGAGAAGTTCTCATGTGTTGGGCAGCCCCAAAACCTCAAGTATATATAGGGAAGGGGCTGCGCCCCTTTAGGGTTTCCACCCCAAGGCGCGGCCAGCCCTAGATCCCATCTAGGGGGCGGCCACAGGGGGAGGCGTGCCTCCCAAGTCAAGTGGAGGCCTCCCCCTTTAGGGTTTTCCCCTTCCCATGCGCATGGGCCTTGGGGGGGCTGGTGCCCCTAGCCCATTAAGGCTAGGGCGCCCCCCCCCCTACACCCCATGCGACTGTATTGGGCGTGGTGGAACACTTTCCGGACCTCCGGACCCCTCCGTAATCCTCCGAACCTTCCGAAGCTTCCCTGTACAATATCGAAAAAACTCGAACTTTTTCCGGAACCCGAACAACAACTTTCCATATATAAATCTTTACCTCCTGACCATTCCTAACTCCTCGTGACGTCCGGGATCTCATCCGGACTCGAACAACATTCGTAACCACATACAAACTTCCTTTATAACCCTAGCGTCATCGAACCTTATGTGTAGACCCTACGGTTCGGGAGACATGTAGACATGACCGAGACGTTCTCCCGTCAATAACCAACAGCGGGATCTGGATACCCATGTTGGCTCCCACATGTTCCACGATGATCTCATTGGATGAACCATGATGTCAAGGACTCAATCGATCCCGTGATACAATTCCCTTTGTCTAGCGGTATTGCACTTGCCCGAGATTCGATCGCCGGTATCCCGATACCTTGTTCAATCTCGTTACCGGCAAGTCTCTTTACTCGTTCCGTAACACATCATCCCGTGATCAACCCCTTGGTCACATTGTGCACATTATGATGATGTCCTACCGAGTGGGCCCAGAGATACCTCTCCGCTTACACGGGTGACAAATCCCAGTCTCGATTCGTACAACCCAATGTACACTTTCAGAGATACCGTAGTGCACCTTTATAGCCACCCAGTTACACGTTGTGACGCTTTGGTATACCCAAAGCATTCCTACGGTATCCGGGAGTTGCACAATCTCATGGTCTAAGGAAATGATACTTGACATTAGAAAAGCTTTAGCATACGAACTACGATCTTTGTGCTAGGCTTAGGATTGGGTCTTGTCCATCACATCATTCTCCTAATGATGTGATCCCGTTATCAACGACATCCAATGTCCATGGTCGTGAAACCGTAACCATCTATTGATCAACGAGCTAGTCAACTAGAGGCTTACCAGGACATGGTGTTGTCTATGTACCCACACATGTATCTGAGTTTCCTATCAATACAATTATAGCATGGGTAATAAACGATTATCATGAACAAGGAAATATAATAATAACTAATTTATTATTGCCTCTAGGGCATATTTCCAACAAGCTCCGTCTCGACCAGCCACAACGTCTCTTGTTCTAGGCAATTCTTCTATTTTCCAAGATTATTTTAGTTGTAATAACACCACGGCAAGCTAGCGCTGTTCTTTGTGTGTGCCCACGCAAAGGTTAGATGATGGAGAGAAGAGAGAGATCGCAGACCTGGGACCCACTAGTAAGTGAGTCAACGGTCATGCACGTGTTGACGAGGCACTCCTCTACTCTACTCAACGTAATACTGTATAAAACCAAGTTATGGGACAAAGCCAACAACCGTTGTTGTTTCAGGCTATCGACTTACGCTTTGTAGTCCAGGTTGCCAGTTCGAATCTCGTCTTTCAGATTTGTTAGTTTTATGTCCAAATTTGATTAATGAGAAGTGGGAACCCCGTGTGTTGTTCCGATATTTCAGTGCAGGATGGTTTTTTTGTACAAACACTTTGTGCAGTTAGACAAGTAACGGCACAAGTTACACGTATTTTGCAGGTTTACAAACAAAAATGAAAGCGGAATAGAATATCACATCCGCCCCGCAGCTTAGATGCTATGGTGATACGAGTTTTTACACCGTTGGAAGTGAGATCCAATGGCTTGGGAGTAGTCTTTGTAATTATGTGCAATTTCCAAACTCTCCAAAGGTTTTTTTGCAAATAAAACATTCAGGCCTCGTGTGTGCCACTACATCTTGGATCCCACGGCTCCCTGTTGCTCATATTAGGTGCTCCCCGTAGCTTAATTACTCGCTATGGTGATGTGAGCATCTAGGTCGTATGATCAGTGATCAGATGATACATGCGTAGTACTTGTACTTTCTGCGAGATTCCCAAACTCTCTCCGCCGTATATTGCAAAAATATTCAAACCTCCTACTGTGGGCCATTAGATATCCGTGAACTCGTATCACCATAGAATCTACGGTGCGGTAGCACCTCATATTCTCCCGTGCGAGAAAACATAAGCTGCTCTCGCAGCTTGGAGGCTACGGTGATACGAGCTTCAAGGTCGTTTGATCTGAGATCCAATGGCATCTGAGCAGTCTTTGTGCTTGTCGGTGTCAAAACCGGCGGATCTCGGGTAGGGGTCCCGAACTGTGCGTCTAGGCGGATGGTAACAGGAGACAAGGGACACGATGTTTTTACCCAGGTTCGGGCCCTCTCGATGGAGGTAAAACCCTACTCCTGCTTGATTAATATTGATGATATCGGTAGTACAAGAGTAGATCTACCACGAGATCGGAGAGGCTAAACCCTCGACGCTAGCCTATGGTAAGATTGTTGTTTTTTCTACGGAATAAAACCCTCCAGTTTATATAGACACCGGATAGGGTTAGGGTTACACAGAGTCGGTTACATTGGTCGGAGATCTACATATCCGTATTGCCAAGCTTGCCTTCCACGCTAAGGAAAGTCACATCCGGACACGGGACTAAGTCTTCAATCTTGTATCTTCATAGTCCAGGAGTCCGGCCACCGATGATAGTTCGGCTATCCGGAAACCCCCTAGTCCAGGACTCCCTCAGTAGCCCCTGAACCAGGCTTCAATGACGACGAGTCCGGCGCGCATATTGTCTTCGGCATTGCAAGGCGGGTTCCTCCTCCGAATACTTCATGGAAGATCTTGAACACAAGGACAGTGTCCGGCTCTGCAAAACAATTCCCACACAACACCGTAGAGAGAATAATATCTACAAAAAATTACTCTGCTGACGTACTCCGTGGCATGCCATCACGCCACAGCCAAGTCTTCGTTCAAATCGTTTTTACTGTACCGCCTCAGCGTGTTTAGCGAGGCGGTTTCCTTGGCACGCCTTGTCAAAGCAGAGATCGTGTCCCCTTATTCCGGGATTCTCATCAATACGGACGTGGGTAACCCACGCGCCATTGATTACGGCGCTTGGAAGATAAGAGAGTTTTACCAGGCCGACGGGGGCGCTTAGTTGCGTCTGTCCATATAAGGGGATAAGGATCCACCTTTTCACCTACGCCTTCTTCCTCCTTTGCTCATCCATTTCACAAGACTCAAGCTCCAACGCCCGAGTCCGCACATCTCTCCTCAACCTTCTCCAGCCATGTCCGGAGCGGGAGGCAAGTGGATGGTCTCCTCCGCCACGGAGGGGCACATCACAAGATTGCGGGAGGCCGGATACTTGTCCGGCGACATCGCGTGTCGGCTCCCCACCAAGGGGCAGCTCATCCCCACCCCCAGGCCCCATGAGAGGGTGGTGTTCCTCACCCACTTCCTCCACGGACTAGGTTTTCCACTTAACCCATTTGTCCAGGGGCTCATGTTCTACTACGGCCTGGATTTCCACGATCTGGCCCCAAACTTCATCCTCAATATCTCGACGTTTAACGTCGTGTGCGAGGCCTTCCTCTGCATCCAGCCCCACTTCGGCTTATGGTTGAAGACCTTTAGAGTAAAGCCGAAGATAGTGGGCGGCCGACAAGCGGAGTGCGGAGGTGCCATGGCGGGCAGGATGCCCAACGTCACATGGCTTGAGGGCTCCTTCGTGGAGACCATAAAGGGGTGGTAATCGGGGTGGTTCTACATCACCGAGCCGCGCGACTCCAAATGGGCGGCGGCCCCCGAATTCAGATCTGGCTCCCCCACGCGGCTCACATCATGGAAAGAGACGGGCCTGATGTGGGGTGATTCGGAAGAGCTGGCCGGACTCCAAACCTGTGTCCGGAACCTGGTGGACAAGAACCTAAAGCTTGTCAACGTAGTCCAGGTTATGCTCATCCGCCGGATTCTCCCATGCCAGCAACGGGCCTTCAATTTGTGGGAGTTCGATCCGGCACAGCACCGGACCTTGAGCCGGCTCTTCGACACTACGTACGAAGATGCCTGGAAGGTGCTGTCCAAGGGCGCCGAAGCTCCCGCATCCGCCATCAAGATCATGATTCCGCCGCAGCCAAGCCAGCGAGGTAAATTATTTTGCCCTTTATGGGACTCTTTGTTCATAGTTTGACTCTATGCGGATCTAAAACTCCCTAACCTTTGACAGATCGGGTCGAAGACGTCCGTACAGATTAACTGTCCGGCTCCCTTGCCAGAAGACCCAGCGGACGCCCGCTTGATGGGGCTGCTGGTTCCGGCACCTCACGTGGTGTCGGAGAAGAATGCCAAGAAGGAGGCCATGGGAACTCGAAGGAGCTCCCGGCACCAAGTGGTGTCAGATTCTGAAGCCGAATCCTCTCTTGAGGAGGAGGAAAAAGAAGCCTCTCCCCCAGCGGGGGAAGAGAAGAAAAGGAAGGCCGCCCCGACTAGGGAGGCCGGAGGGTCCAAGAAGGGAAGAACCCTTCCTCCGGATGTCTCCACCAACGCCAACGACGGCGAGGACGAGTGGCCCTCGAGGGCCAAGCCCCTGGCGAGATCGTAAGTGTCCGGATACCCATGGTTTTTTTTTCTTATTTACTGCATAGTGTCCTCTAATGTCGAACAATCATGCAGGCCCCCCAAGGGCGAGCTTGCCGCTTCGTCAAGCGGGCCCCTGAATTCGTCTGAAGTGGAGAGCACTTCTCTTCCGGCCGCCTCCTCGCCTCGCGCCGCCGACGACGCCGAGGTGGGGCCCCAAGGGGGGCCTGGTCAAGAGGAGGTGGTGCAGGAGGCGCCACAAGGCAGCCTCCCGGACTGCAGGTGTGAGGGGAGCAAGGCCCCCAGGGGCTCTAAGCCCGACCCTTGTCCGGACTCCATGCTGGAACCTTCAGTGGTTCCGAAGTCCGGCAAGCGGCCCCTTCGTAAGAAGGGTAAGACTCCGGTGTCCTTCGTCCAACCGGAGGCACCGGACAGCATCGGAGGCGCTTAACAGCGCCTCCATCGAGGAGGAGCACCGCACTGTCATGAGTGCGGTGATCCAGAAAGTTCAGTCCGCCAAGAGCGGGCTGACTGAAGCCTGCAGCAGCCTTCTAACAGGCTTTGACGTAAGTTGTCAATATTTGCAAGAAGATTACCGCGTAGACAGTAGCCCCTGATGCTTAGTTCGGTGTTCGGAAAGAAAAGTCGGACTAAGGATCCAAAAAGATATACGCAGGAGTCTAACATAATTATGTCAATATGGGAATGCGGAGGTCAATGTATTAAAGGAGAACCTCGAGCGGTCCGAGAACGAGCTCGGCCAAGCCAAGAAGCAGCTCGAGGATAAAGAAGGTAAAAAAATACCTTATTAAAGTAATACCTTATAGAAAGGAGTTGGTTGCAAAAAAGACGGGAATAACATGGGTATTGTAGGGGCCACGAACGAGGTGGCGACCCTAAAGGAAGCGGTGATCATGCGGCGAAACAAAGCGGCCACAGCGCACCGAGCGAGAGAAGGGGAGGCGCAAATGGCGGAGGTACGGCAAGAGCTCCAGCTCTCGTGAAAAACACGAGGGTTCGGAGCGACTCGAAGACCCGAGAGTCCGAGCTTGCCTCGGCTCTTGAGAGTGCAAAGCCGCTAAGGCGAAGCCCAAAAAGCCCTCCAGGAAATCGAGGCGATGAAGAAGATAGCGGCGGGTAAGGCATTCTTTATGCAAAGCAAGAATGTAAAAGTCAATTATCTGTTACTTACCCGAATCCGGAGCTCTCCAGGAGCCTTCGCAGATCTGCCCCGTAGTGTATCCGATGCCGCCGCTTTCTACCAGGCCGAAGAGGGGAGCTCGGTGGAGAAGGTGTTTTGGTCTCAGTATGCTGAGGCCGAACATCCGGTGCCCTTGAGCGACCAACTGAAGCAATTGGTCGAGCTCCACAAGGTCGCCGAACAGGCCATGAAGGGCCTTATAGCTCGGTTGTGGCCAAATGAGGCCATGCCTGGAGCTACTTGGGCTAGTGCGCGGTGGTGGACGCCTTTGTCTGTGGATCAAGTAATCAAGCGCTCTGTCTACATCAAGGTGCTCAGAGGGCCCTTGCCCGTGCTAAGGTGCACTGGGGCAAGCTGGATGGCGAGAAGCTTGTGAAGGACGGACCACCAGTGGGCAAGGAGCATCGCAAGCCCGAAATGTATTATGAGGGCGTCCTGGAGGGTGCCCGCCTGATAGCAGGTGAATGTTCCAAATATGTAATTTTTGAATAGACTCGCATTTGTTATCCTATACGCCGAAAACTTGTTCATATGCGCTAAGCAACGCTTGTGAATTTAAAATATTACCTTCTGTGCGGCTGTTTATCAAATCTGAGAGATGGCAAGTCGTTGGCTTCAGCCCGCATGCCACGAGTGCTGGGGTGTTCGGGATGAACTTGAGCGCTCTTGTTCCCATTCTTGGGTCCTACGAGGGAGGTGCTCAACGCAACGAACCAGGCAACCGGACTTATAGTGCTTGAACACTCACTTAGCCATAGAATTCTATAATTTTAAATTTCGGCAAAGCCCCTAGTATTCTGAAGACCGAGTTCGGGGCGCTATCCACGCCTTGGCCGGACAGAGCCGGCTCCTCGCTCTAAGCGGCATAAGTCTTTAGGGTCCCGAAAAAACCTCTCGAACAGCGACCAGCTCTCGCCTTATCATGACGGTCAGTTTTAGCTTTCTCCACTGAGGTGCTCAACCCAGCTCAACCGGGGCACAATCGCAGTGGTTCTCCCAAAGTGCTACCTTAGCCGATATAACGGAACGTAAGGTACCAAAACATCGGAGCCGGGCAAACCCAACTATTGACCCAAGACATGATTCAAGCCGATGCATATAATGCTATAAGTTCGGGTGCCGCACTTGTGAAAGTGTTCGACTTATCACACCATTCTGTGGGTACTCAAGCCCTGGTGTATTGGCCGTACCAAAGTGTACGGGTGCAACGTGTCATAGATGAACATATATGGAAAAAAGGGAATGCAATAATAAGCATAAGCTATGTATTGTTTATTCAAAAAGGTACTGCAATGAAAGCAGAACGATACAAATAGTGCGGTAAGCAAGGGATGGGACTATTTAGCATGTCCCCTCCGTGGGTATGCTGCGGGGTGGTATGTAAAACAGGTATAATGCTCGTAGTAGAGACCACCGACACTCGACGTAGCCGCTTCCTGGTTGTTGCATCGTGAGTTCGGCAATCCTAGTGCGGACAGGCTTCGGAAAACGGAGTCCCCGAAAGTAAGAGAAAAAGAAAAAAGAATGACACAATCGGAGCCCCTGTGCGGTTGAGCCGCACTCTGGGCGCAGCCGTGGTTGTGCCCCTCCTTATGCCCATGGTATCTCCAGAGCGTAGTTATGTACGCATGGTACTAGCTTCGCGATTTCGCGAGGGCTGGGGTTGGGGCCGCATTGCTACGCTTGCTTGGATCGTGCCAGGCGGTCTTGCTGTAGGTTACTCCGGGCGCGCTTGACGGTGTCCGGACGTTTAATGGACGGACTCGAGAATTGCCTTAAGAGGCTGCTTGGCACTTCCGCCACTAGGGCCGCCGTATGCTCCTCCGTTCGGAGAGAGCGTTTGGTGTTTCCGTTGACCGTGATTACTCCTCGAGGGCCTGGCATCTTGAGCTTGAGATATGCGTAGTGCGGCACCGCATTGAACTTTGCAAATGTGGTGCGCCCAAGCGGTATGATAGCCGCTATGAACGGGACTATGTCGAAGATTAACTCTTCGCCGGAAGTTATCCGGGGATCCAAGACCACTTCAAGTGTAACGGAGCCTGTCTGATTGGCCTCTACACGGAATGATGCCTTTAAAGGTCGTCTTTGTGGGTTTAATCATTGAGGGTCTATGCCCATTTTGCGCCGTATCCCGGGTAAGCAGGTTCAGGTTCTGCCGCCATTCCATCGTGACTCTAGTGAGGTGGAATCCGTCAATGATTGGGTCAAGAACCAATGCGGCGAATCCGCCGTGTCGGATGCTAGTGGGGTGGTCCCTTGATCAAAAGTGATCGGGCAGGAGGACCACGGGTTGAACTTTTGGGGCGTGGCTCCATCACATATACGTCCCTTTAGTGCACGCTTCCGCTCCCTTTTGGGTATGTGGGTTGCGTATATCATGTTCACCGTCCGCACTTGTGGGGAAAGCCCTTCTGTCCTCTATTGTTCGGGCGGGGCTCCTCCTCGTTATCGCTATGCAGCCCTTGTCGTTGAGTTCGGCATTTAACTTGCTCGCTCGCTTCAACACCCAACAATCTCTCGTTGGTGTGGTTGGCTGGTTTTTCGGGGTGCCATGTATCCGCACAAGCGATCAGTATTCGGTCCAAGTTGGACGGCCCTGGGTATTTCTTTTGAATGGCTTCTTCCATGACCGGGTTTGAGCCTCTGAATCCGCATTTACCGTCGTATCTTCGTAATTGTCACCGTTAATCTGGCGTTTATTCTTGTTGCGATGCGACCTGCCATTGCTGTCCTTGGTATCCGAACTACCAGGGTGTTTTTCCAAGTTTTTGCTTCGAGCTAGCCAGCTGTCCTCTCCTGCGTAGATGCAGGTCATGAGTGATGTGAGGGCTGCCATGGATTTCAGCTTTTCCTGTTCGAGGTGCCGAGCAAGCCACTCGTCGCAGATGTTATGTTTGAAGGCTGCAAGGGCCTCTGCATCCGGACAGTCAACGATTTGATTTTTCTTGGTTAAGAACCGTGTCCAGAATTGTCTGGCCGATTCATCTGGCTGCTGAATTATATGGCTAAGGTCATCAGCGTCTGGTGGTCGCACATATGTGCCCTGGAAGTTATCGAGGAATGCGGCTTCCAGGTCTTCCCAACGACCAATTGATTCTGCTGGCAAGCTCTTGAGCCAATGCCGAGCTGGTCCTTTAAGCTTGAGTGGGCGGTACACTACAAGAAATCTGTTAATACGTGACGGTACTAGTCCGTCACAAATGAGTGGAAAACTGTCATGGGTGCCCATGCATGACGGACTTGAAATCTGTCATGTATATCGCGTCATATTTTGACATCGTGCCTTCCTTGACGGTTCTTGACCGTCATGGATCTGCCCCAAGCCCGCCCAGGCCCAAACCATTGTGACGGAACAAGCCGTCATACCCTGGCACCACGTTGGATTTTCAATTCGCCAATTGGAATGATGTGCCTGCCTACGTGGATACTACTTTCCGTCACAGAAATCGTCACGAATATAGGTACAATTTAAATATGGTCCTTTCAAATTATTTCGGCCCAATTTTGACACAGTATATTTTTTAGCCAATTTTGGCCCAAAGAGAAGGTAATTTCAAACCGTTCACGCAATATGCGGCCATCTGCACGTATATTTTTCTCAAAAAAAAATCTGTGTATATACAACATAGCAGTTTACAAATCCTTCATGTAATGATAATTTACAACATAGATTCCCTAAATATATCACACACATGGTTCAGAAGCAGTACAATCGAGTTTACATCAACAAAACATATAAACTTTCAAGGCTGCTGTTCAGGTTCTTCGTCGACTCTCCTCATAGCTAACTTCATGTCATGGCGCGGGTTATGATGGGTAGCACTATGTAGCCCAGTACCCAATCATACCTAGCATATTTAAAAGAACATTAGATTTCTGCAGATTCATATATAGTAGAGACAAGAGTACGACAATAAGTGTAAAACCAGTATTCCATGTCCACTTGGCCAGTATTGAGAGTACTATTACTTATAACAGGAAAAATAATTAAATGAAACAAACCAGTATATTTGTATAGGTGACAAGAACTACAAATATAATATATTACATGTACATGGCTTACAAAGTACTTCATGGTTATTAAGGTACAAGCTAAATCATAAAACATGAACACCAACTGAACATAATACTAGTACTAAGTCACCTTAGTTTATGCAAGCTAGAATACTTCATGCACCCAATTAATTAAGTAGGACGTGGGATCTCAGGGGACTTACATGTATGTCATGTAGTAACAATCACTAAGCTGTTTTGATGGAATTGTACAAGGCAAGATCTTTTTGGTGTGATGTGATCAAACATCTCAGCAACACATGTGAAAGACACAGCAAGTTTTCGAACTAGCACAATCCAATTTATATCAACAGAACATGTAAACGATTAAGGTTGTTATTCTGGTTCTTGGCGTCGGCCCTCCTGATGGTAGCCCGCTACCTAATAATACCTAGCATATTTATACCAACAAACTATTTGAGGTTGTTATTCAGGTTCTTGTCGTCGGGCCTCCTGATTGTAGCCCGCTACCTAACATTCCTAGCATATTTTACAACAAAATTAGACATTAGATAGTAGAAATAAGAGATTAGAACTAACATAAAAATAAATGACATGCTTTCCAAAATTCCTAAAACATACCAAGGCTACAAATGAGAATAACATTATATACAATAAAACAATAATAATCATGTTGTTGCTTAACATTAATCCAAACAGAAGTGTGCCAAATGAAAGTCTATTCAAGTTGACCTATAAGTGACAACGTAACAGAAGATACATTGCAGAACTCCTAGTACTCAGCAGCATTGAGGCCATATAAATCCACGGGAAAATGGCATCACTAATAAGCAATATCAATGGGCGAGCTGCTCGTCGACCCGGGCGTAAACTTCAAATGTTCATGTGTCAACAAGTTCACTCATGAAACTAAATATTTTTCAAGGATCTGAAAATAGCAACCAACACTTGCTAGACACGTAAACTTCAATTGGCATGAAAAATACCTAACTCTGAACTAGATCAGCAAAATAGGCCTAGTTCAGTGGTAGTTTAGCTGGGGAATGGAAATAATGAAGAAATAATAGGAGTGGCAGTAGAGAACCAACCCCTTGTTGATCACGGAGCAGCTCCATCACGGCCATCGTGGCTGCCCGCCCTCTCAAGCTCTATTCTGCACCATGCAGCAGTGCCATCAAGACCTGCATCCTAAAAAACATCGATCATAATCAGGGAAATTAGAGTGTTAAGTTATCAAAATAAAAAAGAAGGAATAGCGTCAACAATATTTAGATAAAGCAGTAGGCAGCAATCCCCACTTGCTGGGGGAACTATTGCTGAGGTCGACCTAGATATGGAGGTAGGGAGCAGAGGAGTTGAATAAGAAATGTGTGTGTCATTGTGTTGGAAAGTTCTAGCTCGGTGTGTCTCCAGGTTTAGAGAGTGAGCTAACACATACGTTGTCTTGGTACAAGTACTAGTAAGTGCAGAACTAATAGTAGTAGTACTACTATAAATTGACTCGCTAATATATGTGTTTAGTACACAAATTGATGGGTTTAAACTTGTATTATTACTGTAGGACTGCCACACTGTAAATGTAATTTTCTTCTTAGATTCAGATTAAACTAATTCTGGTATATATATTCACCAAGCTGCAGGAGACAATAAGGACAGAAAATATGCCTTGTAGAAAACACTAAACAGAACCAGTCACGATGTTAATACATTAACAGAAATCATGTCTCCAAGACCTATTTGATGAAATTATTGACCACACTTGAGTACATTTATTCATACTGAATTATATTTTGATAGAAAATAAATTGAATGCATATTGAACACTCGATTATGTTGATTTAGAGAACAGAGATACACCAAACTATTGGAAAAATCTAAAATGAATTAGATTTGTTAGAGAACTAACTAAAATAGATATTGATAGAAGGTCGCATCTGCAGCCGGTTGACGAACATGTGTGGTTATCTCTACTTGGTATCATGCAGTGTACAAGATGGAGAGAAAATTCAGTGTTAAAAGATTCAGAGAGAAAGTACGACACACATAAACATACCGGCTGTTGCACACACGTACATCTCACTAGTAGACACGCCGGAGCCACCGATTGCCGCTGCTGCCACCATGTCATCACGCACACACAACGCACCCTACAAGTTGGAGAAATCAGTTGCCACACTTAGGAAATCGACTGTAGAGGGAGGCCATGCACCAGCCATAGCCTTCCCAGCTTGCCCACGAATGGCTGGGACGGCTACCAGTGTTGGAAAATGAACCAGCGGTCGCAGCAGCAACACAATAGGAAGGCAAAAGGAGTGGCAAGTGCAGAAACACTAACCAGTGGGGACTAGGTGCGGCCTCCACGGAGCAATTGTGGTAACCGGCCACCCGACGGTCTCTCCGGTCTGAAAAGACCTATGTCGAGGTTCAGCTTCGTCCCAGATTTGCGTGCGCCGGATCTATAACAGCACCCCGAGGCCATGGTATTGAGGACGGGAGAGGTCGGGGAAGAAAGAGGCCGCAGCCGTGGAGGTGGGGATGGGTGGAGGAAGGAGAACCGTCAGAGCGGTCGGGGTGTGGGGGCGGCGTAAAGGAGAGGATCAGAGAGAAGGGAGAAGATGTTGGGGCGGCGGCGGAGGGAGGAAGAGATGAGGGCAAGAAGAGGCCTAGGGTTAGGTTTTATACGGGGAAGGGGTCAGGTGGGATTCGGCGGGCTTCAGCTGGCTCGGGGGTTGAACTAGGCCGGTTCACGACGGTTTGTCAAAACGTCAAGGGAAATCTGTCAAGTATTAACATATTTCTTGTAGTGGTATTTGATGACGTGTAGATCATCACCGCGAGCCATGTGGATATGGAGGAGATAGTCCTCGATCCAGACCGCAGGATCTGTGGTACCATCGTATGATTCAATGTTTACGGGTTTGAAACCCTCAGAGATTTGATGATCCATTACTTCATCTGTGAAGCATAGTGGGTGTCGCGCCTCAGATTGGGCAATATCAAGACGTAGCTCATATGAGCTTTGTCTGCTGTGTTCGGCCCGGACGGGGTTGCTGTATCCGGCGTGACGGTAATCATCCCGAGTCGTTGGGCGCCCACGCGATCTGTAGATCGATCTTGTTTGCTTTGCCTTATCCTCCAGTAAATCTCGCAAGTCCGGCGCGTTCTCCCGTGCCTTGGTACTTTTTGAGCGGCGTCGGGGCGTGGCTTGAGCGGAGGGTCGAGAGGCCTCTCTGTCGCGGCCACGGGGTGGCCGGTCTGCCATGTCGTGCGCTGGTGATGCGGGTGCTTCCTCCTCTGATCGAGGCAACGGCCTACGTTTGGGGTAGCTTTTGGAGGGGCGTTCGAGTTCGTACTCCTCGGCTGCAAGGACTTCAGTCCATCCGCCGACTAGCAAGTCTTGGTCAGCTCTAAGCTGCTGCTGCTTTTCTTGAGGCTGCTTGTCGTGGCCATAAGCCTGCGTTTGAAACGCTCCTGTTCGGCGGGATCCTCCGCACGACAAATTAAATCGTTGTCGAGGCTTGCCTCATCTTCGGAGGGAGGCATATAATTATCGCCCTCTACCTCTCATGCGCCGCTCTATCATGAGGGCTGGCTTCTCCCTCCTCCTGTCTGAATCCTGCTAGAGGGGATGTCTTCGCACCTTTGTCGTGGTGTTATTATCTCCCGTGCGGATTAAATCGTTTTCTTTGTGGCGGGATTTAGAGCGGCGCCACCGACGCCGTCGGCGCTTGGGTTGTTTCTTGGAGGGTCATCCTCCGCTGTTCCATCGCCATTCCCATCTTTTGGGATGTCCACCATGTATATGTCATATGACGAGGTGGCCTTCCAAAGCGCCCCGTGGGCGCTGCATCTTGATCGTCTCCGTTACCGTCGTCCATACCGTCGATGTCTTCGGAGTCGAAGTCGAGCATGTCGGTTAAATAATCGACAGTGGCTACAAAGGGGGTGGTGGGTGGGCGTTGAATTTCTTTGTCGTCCGAATCCCAACCTCTCTGACCATAGTTCGGCCAGGCTCCCGACAAAGAGAGACTTTAATGAAGTTCAGGATATCGCCAAAGGGCGAGTCTTTGAAAGATGTTCCGCGGCGGTGAACTCCATAACCGCGCCCGGTCAGACCGACTCGTGGCGCGGGAGGTTCGGAGTCCGGCGCCTCGGAGTCACAGGCTCTTCAAAGGACAGGGATTGTGTTCGGCTCAATCGCCGTAGATATCGTAGCCCCCGAGGCGGTGTCCAACCACTCGTCCTCGATCGGCAAAATCGGCTCCGAAATAAGGGTCGGAGCGGACGCTGGTGCGGCCTCTAGGACACTGTTCGGCGGCAGAGCTAGATCATACCCATCGAGACAGTGCGGCGCGCATGGCTGTGGCTCGAACCTGTCGAAGATCAAGTCTCCGCGGATGTCAGCCGTGTAGTTCAAACCTCCAAACCTGACCTGATGGCCAGGGGCGTAGCTTTCGATCTGCTCGAGATGGCCAAGCGAATTGGCCCGCAGTGCAAAGCCGCTGAATACGAAGATTTGTCCAGGGAGAAAAGTCTCACCCTGGACCACGTCGTTGTTGATGATCGAAGGAGCCATCGGGCCTAAAGGCGACGACTAGTAGGAACTCTCAATGAAAGCACCAATGTCGGTGTCAAAACCGGCGGATCTCGGGTAGGGGGTCCCGAACTGTGCGTCTAGGAGGATGGTAACAGGAGACAAGGGACACGATGTTTTTACCCAGGTTCGGGCCCTCTCGATGGAGGTAAAACCCTACTCCTGCTTGATTAATATTGATGATATGGGTAGTACCAGAGTAGATCTACCACGAGATCAGAGAGGCTAAACCCTAGAAGCTAGCCTATGGTATGGTAGTTGTTTTTTCTACGGACTAAAACCCTCCAGTTTATATAGACACCGGATAGGGTTAGGGTTACACAGAGTCGGTTACATTGGTAGGAGATCTACATATCCGTATTGCCAAGCTTGCCTTCCACGCCAAGGAAAGTCCCATCCGGACACGGGACTAAGTCTTCAATCTTGTATCTTCATAGTCCAGGAGTCCGGCCACCGATGATAGTTCGGCTATCCGGACACCCCCTAGTCCAGGACTCCCTCAGTGCTTGTAAGAGTGGCCGAACTCTTTGGCGGCTTTTCTGCAAAAAGCCATTCGAACCACTGAGGAGGTTTTGGGTCACAAATCCAACGGCTCCGAAGATCTTGTATCACCAAAGCATCTAAGGTGTGGTAGCACATGATATTCTTACATACAGGAGACTATGATGTCCTCCTTCATCTTAGATGCTATGGTGATACGAGCTTCGAGGTCAATGGATATGGGATCCAAGGGCATCTGAGTAGTTTTTGTACAAATTGTGTGCAATTCTCAAACTCATCAAGGTTTCCTATAAAAATATTAAGACATCTTGTGAGCTGCTATATCTCAGATCTACAAGCTCCAAGCAACTCGTATCGGCATATAGCATCTAAGGTATGGAGGCACATGATATTCTCCCGGGGAGGAGGGGTGGGGGTGCGCAACCAATCGGTTGTTGGGAGGGTGGGGACAAATATAATCTAAACAACCCAAAATAGAGCTTCACAATTTTATCTAAGGTCGAGGGGGTGACCCCCGACAATCATAGCTCTGCCTAATTAAACACAACATTTGCATGTAATGTAGTACTAGACTTAATATTCATGTTTCAATTTCATGTTCGTTTTAAATATTGAATTGAGGACCATGCATGTCTTACATTTTACTCCCTTCGTTCCTAAATATTAGACGTTTTAGAGATTTCAAGTGGGCTGGCACATATGGATGTATATAGACATATTTTAGAGTGTAGATTCAATCATTTTGCTCTGTATGTAGTCGCTTGTTGAAATCTCTAAAAGACTAATATTTAGGAACAGAAGGAGTATTTTTGAATTTGTGTCATACATGCATGGTTTGGAAAAATAGATGCACTATACTTATTGGATTGTTGTTGTGTTCATGTGTGGGTGTCTCTGTGTGTGTGTGTGTGGTCATATGCTTGATACATACAAAGTTTTCTCACCTCCATATTGTTCATCTTTGAAATTTGAATTTGCATTGAAAAACATACCAGGGATACCATGAAATGTGAAATCCATGTTGAGATCACTATATCACACACTCACTCTAATTCAACAACTCGTCATAAATCAATTACCACGTTGAGATTAGTATTTGCAAGGAAAATATGGCCATTGTAATACACATAGATTAGTTCGGCAATTTAAAAGGTTCCTTTCGTATTCTCGAATGGTAGTACCCAACGGCGTACCAGCGAGACCTTGGCTCGTGCTGATCCTAAAAAAATAGAAAATAAAAAAACGGGCCTGGTGTCCTTCTGGTGGCGTGCGTGATACGCACATTAGGCAACCCCAACCAGTCGAGCCTCCGCGTTTCGAGTCGAAATATCTGGCGGCCAGAATTCCAGTCCTAGGAAATTCCCCTCATGTCCCCGGTCTATAATGACTACCGATGAACAATGGAGGGATGCTTTAGTAACTACACAACGTTACCTACCGTGCCGAGCACGGTTCAATTCCCTCGGTCGCCACTCGCCAATGTCACCCGTCAACTGCATTGCCTAGTACTACTACTACTACACCAGGATGAGCACAGAATTGATCCCATTTGTTTGTGCCTACTACTTGAGTTAATATACCAGGCAATGCACTGGTACGGAGGGATTATCCTTTTGCTCTGCATATATAACTTGTCTGAAGTCTAACTAAGCAAAATGTTTGACCAAATCCTTTCTTAAGAAATACAACAGGACAGATGTATGGCTTGAAAATTTATTGCATGATGCAGGTTATGATATTGTTTCGAATCCTGGATCTTAAATTTCAGAAAATCCAAAGGTGACCATAAATTCTTCAAACTGAGCATGGTCACGTGATATGGCACAAATATTACTTCGTAATTTTTTCTTCAATTTGAGACAAGCTTCTTATGACAAGTTGCACAAATGAAGACCCAAGGTATTTTGGAACAAAGACCTGTCACGTTAAGGCGAACACTTTCACTATTGAAACCGTCGGCGTTTACATGCTGCCACAAGTCCCGCTTCTCATCGGCAGGTGTCGTCCGAGCATGCATGTGAGTCGACGGGAGGCGTGCGAGCAGACCACGACGCAGGCTCACCGTGAGGCGAGCCCTTTGACTAGGCTCCACCGCCCACCTTCGTCCCAACTGCTCCCACTTTTAATGCCATCGGCGCCGCAGTTTAAAATCAGCCCTGCACTACCTGGTATCGCTACAATTTTCGCTCTTCCTCTCTGATTCTCCTGTCGTCTACCTCCAACCAGCCTTACCTAAACGTACGCCATGCCGCATCACGATGGTCTGCCCTTAGTCTTACAGTTTCCTGAGGAAGACACCCAGCCGGAGTCTCAAGAACATAAGGCGCTTTGGGATGAGCTTGAACTGGCCTTGAAAGGAAGACGTTGCGCCTGTCCCCACTCCCGTTCTGGCTCCCGTCGCCCCGACTGCGCTAGCGCCCATCCCCGTGGCATTGATGGGCTGGGAGCTGCACATTGTCGTCGAGCTTGATGCCATGGGGTTCCACGAGGTCCCTGCCGACTTTCACGCGCACATGCACCTGCCAGCGCATGCGCCTGCGCGTGCACTGACGCGCACGCCCATGCCAGTGCCCGTGCACCTACCAGCGTATGCGCCTGCGCGTGCACTGACGTGCGCGCCCGTGCCGGTGCCCGTGCACACGAATGTCTCTGCCGCACCGTTGACAACGCATGTGCCCGTGCGGGTGCCAGTTCCCCCCTCAGCGGCATGGATGGCGGTCGTCGACCGCTTCCTTGCACCAACGTCAGTCGCCTCCTCCCGCCAGTTGACTCGCTCTGAAGTCCAGAACATTTTTGTCTTCCTTGAAGCTAGGCCTACGTCTAGGAGTACACCAACAACGGCGCAAGGTGCCGCCGTCGCCGTTGGTCAGTGGCCCGACGACACACAGAGCACGACAGAGCAGCCACTTCCCACCGCAAGACGCCCCCTCCGGTGCTGTGTAATCTAAATTTGCCATGAAAAACGTTCACATTGCCATGCTTAAAATCTGAACGTTTATCATTTCTGTTTATTTTAGATCGATCGTTGTATAATTTAAAGTCGGAGTCAGACTGAACGAAATCTATGGTTTGATCGACTGAATGTTCTGCTAGAGCCGTATCAAATTAAATATAAAACGTCATCAAGCCACATGTATTCCTTGTCATCCAACGACCAAGATTGCTTCAATGTCGAGCACTCAACACGTTTAGCGTGCAGTTAATTTCATGCCAAAAATAATGCTAATCACATAATAACACACAAATAATATCCTACTTAATATCCGCATGCAATAAATATACTTCCAAATTAACGTGCAACGCACGTACACACTGACTAGTGCTGCTAGCACGTGAAACTGGTGCCGTAACTTGTGAACACGTCCAGATATGGTCAACGGCAACATCGCCCGCGAGTTCGTCGTGTTTGCCCGTGCATCTAAATGCAGAAGGGGAGGAGAGAGCGAGAGCACACATGGAACCCACCAGTAAGTGAAGCCGAATAGTACTAAAAATAATATTACATGTTATCAATTAAATAGGCTGTGGTAATATAAAAACATTATGTGAACAAAGGGAGTTACAACAAACATTGTTGTTCTACGTATGTTGCCTATTGACGTGCGGCTTGAAGGCCCTGGTCGCATGTTCGATCCCCGTCCTTTATTTTTTAATTTGTATATGGGTCCAAATTTGTTTCATGACATGTGGGCCCCTCGGTGTGTAGTTTGTAGCACTTTAATTTGTGGGTCGAAATTTGTTCCATTCCAAGTGGACTATCGGTATGTAGTTTTCTAGCTTATTTATAATAATTAAAGAGAGCAACAAAGTTTTTTCAATAATACCATGGTGCGACGTTGAAAGCAAGAAAGGACGTGCGAGAGAGCGATGACCGAGCCAGAGGGAAATCAACTAGGGGAGTTGCGGGGGTAACGGTGTTTCGGGTAGTTGTGGGCCGAATGCTACAAGAATATAATCTAAACCGACCGGAATAAATGCCTACACAAATTAATCCAAGGTTGGAGTGCCCCTCGCAATGTAAATTGCTCCGGCTTTGCGAGGGATGGAGAGGTAGCTTCAATGTGTGGAAGATACGGCGTGAGAAAGCGAGGTCAATCGAGAGACATATAGATAGAGAGACAAAGTGAGTGTGGTCCGACATTCATTGAACAAATATATATGCTCTGGAGAAATATTGTCCGATTGAGCTTTGACAAGGGTGAGGGCTGCAAGATAGAGCTTGAGAGATGATCCAGTCACAGACGTGTAGATATATTTTGTGCGTGGGAGGAAGCATGGTCAATCGATCACATAGGATCATCGTGCGATCGAAAGTGAGACGGGTTGGAGAGAGTGACCTAGATAGACGATGTGCGTGAGAGAGTATATAATGTGAATAAGTCGAATTGGGCTCAAACATGGTGATATATCGTTTTTGGCCGAGAAAGAGCGAGGTCAATCGAGACATACAGAGAGAGAGAGGGAGAGAGAGAGAGCGAGCGTGGCCCGCCATGAGGTCGAAAGAGTGGGGGCGGTCCGATGGACTAACCTAGATAGACAATCTGCGTGAGCGAGTATATAGAGTGTGTCGATCGAGGCCCGAACAGGGAGATATATCATTTGTGAGTGAAAGAAAACGAGGTTAAACGAGACTAAGATAAAGAGAGCGAGATTGAGAGAGTGTGGCCCGCCGTGCGGAAGAAAGAGTGAGAATAGATAGACAACATGCGTGCATACATGCACACGAGAGGTTGGGGGGCTAGATAGGCAATGCATGTATTTAGTGCGAGGGGGTGAGAGGGAGAGGGAGAGAGAGACATAGCTCGGCATGGGGTGCAATGGCGGGTGTGTGAGGTAAATACATTTCGTAACATAGTCGAAAACGGGGCTTGTGTAGTTGAGAGAGTTAGAGATCGAAACATGGAGAGAGAGAATGGATGTGTGTTGGAAACCGATAGCTTCCTAAGGTGGTTAGGAGAGGAAGATTGACCGATACAGGAAGTATGTAGCGTGTGTGTGGGGGGGCTAAAAACAACATTTGAATGGAGATAGTACGAGACTTAATATCGATGTTTCAATTCGGTGTACATTGTAAGATTTCAACTGAGGACCATGCATATGGGTAATTATTTTGATACTAGAAGTCGAAAAGTTGACATTGACTCGATTTGTTGTGCTATTTTGTAGGTCATATTTTTGAATCCATCCAAAAGTTTTCCCACTACCATGGTGTTCATCATATACGTATGAATTTGTATTAAAAAAAGTAGCGTGGATACAGTGAAATGCGAAATCCACGTTAGAATTGGAGATCGCTATGTGACACACACTCTAATTCAAATAACTAATTATGTGACACACACTCTAAACCACGTTAGCGTGGATACCGTGGATACCGTTTCGATTTTTTTCAAATAACTCCTCATTAATTAATTTATAATATCTCGTTTCGAATGACTAATTATTGCAAGGAAAACACGGGCATGGTAATACATAAAGATTCGTTTGCAAATGAAAGAAGATTCATTTGCATTCTCAAATGTAGGCGCACCAGGCAGACCAGGGTGGTCTCGTGGTGGTCGCGTGTGTCGGACGGACGCGTAGCACCCAGCCACCCACCCCCTCCCTCCCTCCCCCCTCCCTCCCCCAAAAAAGGACGACGATAAAATAAGTTCGCGCTTCCATGTTCGGATTGAAATATCTGGCGGCCCCAATTCCAGCCCTGCAAAATCTCCCTGCTCCACCGTCCCCTTCCGCGCCCAGATTGCTCAAATCCTTAATTCGCCACCAGCCCAAGCAAAGTTCGAATCGCCCCTCATCTCGTCTCTTTCCCCACCTCTGTTTCGGATGATGACGACGAAGACGACGGTCGCGCTTCACCACCGCACCGGAGCTACCTCATCTACGCCCTCATCCACCGCACCGGGTGGTCCACCGACAACGTCGGCTGCCACAACCGACGTGCCTCACATACACCGACTTCCACCGCATCAGGTGCGCTTCACCAACGCCGTCTCCGAGCTCGTCGGGGATACTTCACCTAGCACATCGTCGCACCTCCGCCCCCTGAGGCCGCTGGGGCTTCACAACGGTCTCGTCCACTGCATTGTAGCGCTCCGCTGCCACTCAAGGATCTGCATATGTGCGCGGCCAGCCAACGCCAGCGCATCACCCTCAACGGCTCTGAAGTGACCCGCACTCTAGCTAGGCGAGCATGCCCAAACGCCGGCCCGAACTAGGTATCCACACATCACTCCCATGTGCACTGTTCCGACGATGTTTGGATATCACTGCTCTCTTGGCTTATACACCTATCCAACTCTGACTTTAACTCTTATTTCTTCTGGAGATATCATCTGAAGCAAACAAATCCATTTTTAGCGAAGCATGACGGCGCTACGGGATCTGGTACACATCCTGCACACCCGTATAACCTTGTAAGTATCTGTCCTTGATAACCCAAAAGTATAGGGGATCGCAACAGGTTTTGAGGGTAGAGTATTCAACCTAAATTTATTGATTCGACACAAGGGGAGCCAAAGAATATTCTCAAGTATTAGCAGTTGAGTTGTCAATTCAACCACACCTGGATAACTTGATCTGCAGCAAAGTGTTTAGTAGCAAAGTAATATGGAAGTAACGGTAACGATAGCAAAAGTAATATTTTTTGATTTCGTAGTGATTGTAACAATAGCAACGGTAAAGTAAATAAGCGAAGAACAATATGTGAAAAGCTCGTAGGCATTGGATCGGTGATGGAGAATTATGCCGGATGCGGTTCATCATGTAACAATCATAACATAAGGTGACACAGAACTAGCTCCAATTCATCAATGTAATGTAGGCATGTATTCCGAATATAGTCTTACGTGCTTATCGAAAAGAGCTTGCATGACATCTTTTGTCCTACCCTCCCGTGGCAGCGGGGTCCTATTGAAAACTAAGGGATATTAAGGCCTCCTTTTAATAGAGTACCGGACCAAAGCATTAACACATAGTGAATAAATGAACTCCTCAAACTACGGTCATCACCGGGAGTGATCCCGATTATTGTCACTCCGGGGTTGCCGGATCATAACACATAGTAGGTGACTATAGACTTGCAAGATAGGATCAAGAACTCACATATATTCATGAAAACATAATAGGTTCAGATCTGAAATCATGGCACTCGGGCCCTAGTGACAAGCATTAAGCATAGCAAAGTCATAACAACATCAATCTCAGAACATAGTGGAAACTAGGGATCAAACCCTAACAAAACTAACTCGATTAAATGGTAAATGTCATCCAACCCATCACCGTCCAGCAAGCCTACGAAGGAATTACTCACGCACGGCGGTGAGCATCATGAAATTGGTGATGGAGGATGGCTGATGATGACGATGGCAACGGATTCCCCTCTCCGGAGCCCCGGACGGACTATAGATCAGCCCTCCTGAGAGAGTTTAGGGCTTGGCAGCGGCTCCGTATCGTAAAACGAGATGAATCATTTTCTCTGATTTGTTTCTCCCTGAACACGAATATATGGAGTTGGAGTTGAGGTCGGTGGAGCTCTAGGGGGCCCGCAAGGCAGGGGGCGCGACAAGGGGGGCAGGCTCGCCCCCCACCCTCGTGGAAAGGGTGTGGACCCCCTGGCCTTGATTCTTTCACCAGTATTTTTTATTATTTCCAAAAATAATCTCCGTGAAGTTTCTGGTCATTCCGAGAACTTTTGTTTCTGCACGTAAATAACACCATGGCAATTCTGCTGAAAACATCGTCTGTCCGGGTTAGTTCCATTCAAATCATGCAAGTTAGAGTCCAAAACAAGGGCAAAAGTATTTGGAAAAGTAGATACGATGGAGACGTATCAACTCCCCCAAGCTTAAACCTTTGCTTGTCTTCAAGCAATTCAGTTGATAAACTGAAAATGATAAAGAAAAACTTTTATGAACTCGGTTTGCTCTTGTTGTTGTAAATATGTAAAGCCAGCATTCAAGTTTTCAGCAAAGATTATGACTAACCATATTCACAATAACTCTTAGGTCTCATGTTTACTGAAGTCAATGGCATAATCAATTAGCGAGCAATAATAATAAATCTCGGATGACAACACTTTCTCAAAACAATCATAATATGATATAACAAGATGGTATCTCGCTAGCCCTTTCTGAGACCGCAAAATATAAATGCAGAGCACCTTTAAAGATCAAGGACTGACTAAATATTATAATTCACTAGTCATCAACCCGTGCCACTGCACAGGCTAGAAAGAAGTACATAGATTACATGAGGATCCGTGTAGCAATTTTCCTGTATGAATTCTTTTCCTATTGGATTATAAGGAAAGTAGAAAACTATGTTCTCAGTTTAATAGTTTGGTACGATTCCATGTAGAGTATGTATGTGTGAAGTCCTATGTATCGATGTAAATCAGACATTCATAACCCAGATATGAGAATCGATTAAGTAATCATGACCATGGAATTTGTTGGTTAAACAAAGAAAATATTTCTTAGACTAATGGGGGAGCTTTTGTCACACATGCATCTCCGGGTTGTGTCCTTGCAGCAACCTCGTTAACCTTACATAAACCATATGTTAGAATTGTAGGTGTAGAATTGTGGTCCTTCATAGGGAACACTTCAAGATTTTCAAGATATTCCAAAATGCTTCAATAAAAGTCATAGTTGAAACAATTAAGTCAATGAATGATTTCGTCATGGAAGATGCTCAATTACTGCACGGAAAAACTGCAATCAAATAATTCAGCTAGCTATATACGGAAATCCACTTGGCAAGCATTAGGGAACACATGGTTTTATTGTTGCGGGTTGGTTCTTTAATTAACACCTCTGTGGCTGGGCACATTGTTTACCGATTCCTCTTCTATACTTTGAAGAATCTCTTCCCGTGGAGGAAAGGCTAAGTTATATAGATACATGTTGAACCAATCGATCTATCTGCAATGTGGATCTTACCATTACTTGACATGTCTAAATCCGCATACATGAATCGATGCAGATGCCGTTTTTCCCTCTTTTTATAAAAATAAAAACGTTATTTTACATGTGCAAGTATATCTTCATTTGACGGAATAAATCACAATCTTTATGTCTGGTCCAATGATCTAACTATTTTTCTTTTGATTATTTGGCCTATTGTTGTAGTGGAAGCTGAACCGATAAGCGAAATACAAAAAGTCATAAAGCCTACACACAGTTACAATCTAAATTATATTGGTATGACCCTTTAGTATAATTAGTTGTACTATGATAATATGGAGAAAATGGAATGCTCTTCGGAGGAAATCGTCTCGTTCATGTGATAAATCCTTTTGTCAAAATATATATAGTAAACAATTCAATAGATCATACCAAACTCCTCCAATCCTTTTAGTTTGGTTATCTCAGTATAATTAACTGACCACGTCAATATAAACTAATGGTACTTGTCAGCCAACACCAATGGGTAGAATGAACTGAACAACAATAAACAGTAGTGCACCCGCAAAAGAAAAATTACAATAAATAGTAGTGGATGTTAAAGATACATAAAGTAGTACGTTCACATGATAAAGTAAATTTAGATATAACAATAGTACCTAGGTTTTACCCATACTCCTGGCCTATCATAGTAATGTTAATGCGATGCACATGGACCTCTATTAGCTGTTGCTATTGACATAAAACGCTTGACTGAACGCACATGTTATTTAGCAGACTGCATATGTATAAGAGTCAACTGGAAGTGGAAAATCTATAAAAGTATTCTTAAAGAGAATTAGAAAATAAATCCGTACTGTATCTCTGCTATCATCCTTGAGAATACAAACCTGAGTTAGAGGAATCATACTGAATACAAAAAACTTATGACACCTGCTGAGAACCGAAAACAACACATCACACTTTTTTACTAACTAAACTGTATCTGCAACTAAAAAGGCCCAAAGCAACACGGCAGGATTAGATAGATAGCTCAAAAAGTAAGAGTTCTAAAAGTCAAATAAGCCACTAAATATATGAATATTTTCAGTCAGAATTTGAGGGATCATGCAAACTCCACTATGTGGACTGGCCGATCAATATTCTTGCTTGGAACGCACAAATATAGCGCTAGATTCTTCTGTAAGTTTTCCTGAGTTCACATGGAAACAAAGAGAAACTGAAGATATTCATGGAGAAGTACCTGAATATAGGGAGAACTACTAAGGGGTGTAGAAACAGATCGAATCTGTTATTGATAGTGCGATGCAATGTTGATTCTTTCTTACATGGGAGATGCATCACCCACGCTGGAGAAACCTTCATGGATTATGCGGTATGGGTCTGCCAAGGTGTAGACCAAGATCAATTTAACAGTAGTGATCGGCTCAATCTGTGATGGGCGTTGGCAGGTGGATTGATTCATGGTGATGGCTAGGCATTGTTAAAAGCAATCCACCTGCAAACTGCTGACGCTTGCATGGTCCGTGCAAACATCCGTTTAGAGTAGTGACATGTACAGGATACTTGGGAGACCTGGACGTGAGTGCATGCCTTGTCAAACCACCAGCCACCGCATGTATGTCTATGAACTGCTCTTGACTGATGACGTGGATAGATTTCTGAAATTCCTATTCCAATTGCTATTGCAGAATAGGGACTGCGGATACTTGAGGGCCATGAGCACTGGGAGACTACATCGGCGGCGACTTCTCCCCACCTGCACCGGCCAATATTGCAGGCTGTTCCTACTGGATCGCCCGCCACCTGCCAGATTTTCTTATCGAAAGGCCATGACAAGAAAAAACATCTGCTTCTCTGGTATGGGATCCCTTTTTCTTTTCTTTTCGCGATACATGACAATTGGATTTCCTGCTTTTTTTTTCTTGAGGCAGAAGATGACGATGAGATTAAAATACCACATGAATCACCAGTGATGGAATCATCCAAGTATATTCAGAAACAAAAAAAATTCTAGCCACTTCTTGCCCAATCACGTGCTCTAGGAAGAGATATTGATGAATATGTTATTGATATTGACAGATGGACCTGTAAAACAATACAGCGGTTAGAGCAATTTGAGTGATTAGGGCATGAATACCTGAGATTGGCGAAGGGAACATCAAAAAAAAGATTAGAGATCCTGAAAAGAAGATGTTGCGTGTAGGAAGATGGGGGAGAGCATCTTGGTATGACATATCGATTGGCTAGGAGGAGCCATGGGAAAGAGCTTGCGTGTGGGTTTTCTTTCTTGGTGGCCAATGTTTTTTTGTTGATGAAAAATCCAGCCTGTACATCAGTCCTGTATAAGGATTCCTGGCCTTTTCTTTTTTTGAGAAATCATAGCATGTACATGAGTCCCGTATAAGGAAGAGGCTTTAAGTGGGACAAATTGAGAGGACTTCTTTGGATACTTCATCCAACCGTTATAGATGACTAATAGGTAGATCTGATGGTTAGTTTTGCTGCTTTTCAAGGATTAACGTGGAGCCTCGATTAGTGCCTCCGATTAGTAAATATAAGATGGTAAAAGAGATCCAGTCATAGTCATACCCAATATAAATTAATAGTAATGGATGCAAATGACAGCAGTGCTCTCCAGCTGGTGCTTTTTAATAAGAGGGTGATGACTCAACATAAAAGTAAATAGATAGGCCCTTCGCAGAGGGAAGCAGGGATTTGTAGAGGTGCCAGAGCTCGATTTTGAAATAGAGATAAATAATATTTTGAGCGGCATACTTTCATTGTCAACATAACAACCGAGAGATGGCTATATCTTCCATGCTACACACATTATAGGCGGTTCCCAAACAGAATGGTAAAGTTTATACTCCCCTCCACCAATGAGCATCAATCCATGGCTTGCTCGAAACAGCGAGTGCCTCCCACTAACAATAGTCCCGGGGGAGTTTTGTTTGCAATTATTTTGATTTGATTTGCTTAAAGCATGGGACTGGGCATCCCGGTGACCAGCCATTTTCTCGTGGGTGAGGAGCGGAGTCCACTCCTCTTGAGAATAATCCGCCTAGCATGGAAGATACAATCAACCCTAGTTGATACATGAGATATTCGAGCATACAAAACAAAATTTCATTTGATGGTTTAGAGTTTGGCACATACAAACTTACTTGGAATGGCAGGTAGATACCGCATATAGGAAGGTATAGTGGACTCATATGGCATAACTTTGGGGTTTAAGGGATTGAATGCACAAGTAGTATTCCCGCTTAGTACAAGTGAAGGCTAGCAAAAGACTGGGAAGCGACCAACTAGAGAGCGATAACAGTCATGAACATGCATTAAAATTAATAAACATTGAGTGCAAGCATGAGTAGGATATAATCCACCATGAACATAAATATCGTGAAGGCTATGTTGATTTGTTTCAACTACATCGTGAACATGTGCCAAGTCGAGTCACTTAAATCAGTCAAAGGAGGATACCACCCAACTATACGACATCACAACCATTTTAATAGCATGTTCGCACGCAAGGTAAACCATTATAAACTCCTAGCTAATTAAGCATGGCATAAGCAACTATAATCCCTAATTGTCATTGCAAACATGTTTATTCATAATAAGCTGAATCAGAAATGATGAACTAATCATATTTACAAAAACAAGAGAGGTCGAGTTCACACCAGCTTCTTCCATCTCAATTAGTCCATCATATATCGTCATAATTGCCTTTCACTTGCACGACCGAACGATGTGAATAATAATAATAGTGCACGTGCATTGGCCTAAGCTGGAATCTCTGAGCATTTAATAAACAAGAGAAGACAAGGCAATATGCGCTCTTGGTTAAATCAACAATAATGCATATAAGAGCCACTTCAACAATTTCATCATGGTCTTCTCCTATCGACCCCCAAAGAAAAGAAAGGAAACTATTTAGACGGGAAAGCTCCCAACAAGCAAAAGAAGAACGGGAAATCTTTTCGTGTTTTATTTTTAATTATTACTACTACAGCAAGAAAGTAAACTAGCTAAAAGCTACTACTATTTTTTTTGTTTTTTCTTAAGGTTTATCAAACACACAAGAAGAAAGCATGAAAAGGAAAATAAACTAGCATGAATATTACACTGAAAGAGTATGAGCACCGACATCTAGCATGAGTGTGTGAACATAAATGTAATGTCGGTGGGAAATACGTACTCCCCCAACCTTAGGCTTTTGGCCTAAGTTGGTCTATTGCCACGGATGGCATGGTGGATATCCAAAGTTGTAGTTGGGGTCGTACTGAGATGCAGTAGTCATTGCATCGTGGCCTGCAGCTTGGAGGCGAGCTGTCTGAGCCCTCCTCTTATACTCATACGCCTCCTCTCTGGTTATAAAATATCTCCCTTTTGTCTGAAAGTCAAAGAAGGTCGAAGCAGGGAGAGCGACGTGATAGGTGCGTCGTCTGTCAAAGATTAGTCGGTACTGGAGGAACTGATCATTCCTCTCAACAAAACGATGACGAACCATAGCCTCATAATCTAAATAAGCCGAAGGCAACTCAATATCATCCTCACGTATGGTTACACCAAGAAAATTAGCTAAACGGGTTGCATAAATTCCACCAAAGAAATCTCCATTAAATTTGTTATGAAGCAACCTACGTGCAACAATGTCTCCCAAATTATAATGTTTATCTCCTAACACAGCACTCCTGAGAACACTAAGGTTAGGGACACACATGTGACATGCTTCATCATTACCATTTCTGCACCTACCTATGAAGAGAGCAAAATAATATATAGAAGGAAGATGAATGCTCCCTATGGTAGCTTGTGCTATGTCTCTAGATTCCACCACACTTATACTAGCAAGAAAATCTCTAAATTTAGATTTGCGAGGTTCACTAGTACTACCCCATTGTGAAAGTTTGCAAGCAGTGGTAAAATCCTCTAAGTCCATAGTGTAAGAATTTTCATAAAGATCAAACAGGACAGTTTGAGAATTGCGTGAAGATGAAAATTCAAACCTCCTCACAAAGGAACTAGTGAGATAGTGATACTGACAGCACTTGTCTGCCTTGAAGCTCACAAGATCGGCGTTACGCACATATGCGTTAAATTCTTCCTTAATTCCTGCCGATCCATGAAGTCCTCGGAAGGCCATTCGCAAGCCCACACTGAAGCGTCCCTTGGTGGTTCATCATCAACATCGTGCATTGCAAGCCTGGGTCCTTGCTTCCTTGAAGGACCACCTTGGTACATTTTCCTAAACATATTTCTTCCTCTGAAAAAGTTTATGTAAATTTTAGTAACTTCAAATAAAAGTGAACCAAGCTCAACAAAATTGATAGCAACTACTCCTACAAGAGCCTAGAGACTATATCATGCATTAGAACTACTTGGAACCATATAAATTTGACATGCAAGCTCAAGAACAGGGTCACCTAGGCAGCACAAATTTTCAATGAATAAAGCACTAGAGCAAAATCTAATTGGACCATTGGAGGAATCACATACCAAGGAACAATCCCCCAAAGCAGTTTTCTGGGAGGTGCTTTGAGCAAGGAGATCGAAAATCACAGCAAAATGAATTAGAACTCGTGCTTGAGCTGGTTGGTGATTTTTTTTGGGAGGAAGAAGAAGTGTGTGGGTGCAGGAATAAGTGGAGGGGAGCCACCATGGGCCTGAGGCAGTGGCGCTACTGGACCCTCGTGCCCAAGTGCTTGCTCCCCCTGCTGTGTTCTCAGTGCGAAATATTCTCAAATATTCCAGAAAAAATATTTTAAATTGGCAGGGCATTTGGAGGATTTTATTTTCGGGGTATTTTTATATTGCACGGATAAATCAGAAAACTGACAGAAAATACTATTTTACTTTATTTCAACTAAATAACAGAAAGTAAAAGGAGGGTACAGAAGGTTGTGCCTTCTAACTTCATCCATCTCATGCTCATCAAAAGGAATCCACTAAAAAGGTTGATCAAGTCTTGTTAATAAACTCATTCCGAATAACATGAAACCGGAGAAATTTCGAATAACACTATGTTACCTCAACGGGGATATGCACATCCCCAACAATAAGAATATCATATCTCTTTTTGACAGTAGGAAGAGGAAATTCAAAACCTCCAATAATAATTGATGGAATTTTTCCAATAGAATTGATATTGTGGACTTGAGGTTGTTTCCTCGGAAAGTGTACCGTATGCTCATTACCATTAACATGAAAAGTGACATTGCCTTTGTTGCAATCAATAACAGCCCCTGCAGTATTCAAAAAGGGTCTTCCAAGAATAATAGACATACTATCGTCCTCGGGAATATCAAGAATAACAAAGTCTATTAAAATAGTAACGTTTGCAAGAACAACAGGCACATCCTCACAAATACCGGCAGGTATAGCAGTTGATTTATCAGCCATTTGCAAAGATATTTCAGTAGGTGTCAGCTTATTCAAATCAAGTCTATGATATAAAGAGAGAGGCATAACACTAATACCGGCTCCAAGATCACATAAAGCAGTTTTAACTTAATTTCTTTTAATGGAGCATGGTATAGTGGGTACTCCTGGATCTCCAAGTTTCTTAGGTATTCCACCTTTAAAAGTGTAATTAGCAAGCATGGTGGAAATTTCAGCTTCCGGTATCTTTCATTTATTTGTAACAATTTCTTTCATATACTTAGCATAAGGATTCATTTTGAGCATATCAGTCAAACGCATACGCAAAAAGATAGGTCTAATCATTTCAGCAAAAAGCGCTCAAAATCCTCATCATCATTTTCTTGGATGGTTTGGGAGGAAAAGGCATGGGTTTCTAAAACCATGGTTCTCTTTCTTTACCATGATTCTTATCATAACATTGATTCTTTGATTGTGGGTTATCAACATCAACAGCAGGTTCAATTTCTACATCATTGTCATTGCTAGGTTGAGCATCAACATGAACTTCATCTTTAATTAACATTATCACTAGGTTTTTTTTTTGACTATGTACTGCAAGGCAACAGCCTCACAGTCCTTTACATTATCACTAGGTTCATGTTCATTACCATATTATGTTTCAGCATCAGAGATAGATATATCATTTGGATTCTCAGGTGGTTCAACAATAGGTTCACTAGAAGAATGCAAAGTCCTATCATTTTTCTTTTTCTTCTTTTTGGAAGGACTGGGTGCATTTATATTATTTCACTGAGAATCTTGCTCAATTCTCTTAGGATGGCCTTCAGGATACAAAGGTTCCTGAGTCATTTTACCAGTTCTAATAGCCACTCTAACAGCAAAATCATTATTCTTACTATTTAATTTATTGAGCAAATCATTCTGAGTTTTAAGTACTTGTTCTACTTGAGTGGTAACCATAGAACCATGTTTACTAATGAGTTTAAGTTCACCTTTAACTCTGGACATATAATCCCCCAAGTGTTCAATCATATAAGCATTGTGTTTTAATTGTCTACCAAAATAAGCATTGAAGTTTTCTTGTTTGACAATAAAATTATCAAACTCATCCAAGCATTGTCTAGCAGACTTATAGTGAGGAATATCGCCTTCATCAAATATATAGAGAGAATTTACCTTTACTACCTATGTTGGGTTATCAAGACCATGTGTTTCTTCAATAGCTGGTAAATTAAGACCATGTATTTCTTCAACAGGTGGTAAATTAAGACCATGTATTTCTTCAATATTAGTTAAATTCTTAACGTCTTCAGCTTTTATACATTTTTCTTTCATATATTTCTTTGCCTCTTGCATATCTTGAGGACTGAGAAATAGAACACCCCTTTTCTTTGGAGTTGGCTTAGGAGTTGGTTCAGGGAGTGTCCAATTATTTTCATTTGTCAACATATTATTCAATAGAATTTCAGCTTCATCTGGTGTTCTTTCCTTGAAAACAGAACCAGCACAACTATCCAGGTGCTCTCTGGAAGCATCGGTTAGTCCATTATAAAAGATATCAAGTATTTCATTTTTCTTAAGAGGATGATCAGGCAAAGAATTAAGTAATTGGAGAAGCCTCCCCCAAGCTTGTGGGAGACTCTCTTCTTAAATTTTCACAAAATTACATATTTCCCTTAAGGCAGCTTTTTTCCTATGAGCAGGGAAATAATTAGCAGAGAAGTAATAAATCATATCCTGGGGACTACGCACACAACCAGGATCAAGAGAATTAAACCATATCTTAGCGTCACCCTTTAATGTGAACAGAAATATCTTAAGGATATAATAGTAGCGAGATTTCTCATCATTAGTGAACAGGGTGGCTATATCATTTAATTTAGTAAGATGTACCACAACAGTTTCAGATTCATAGCCATAGAAAGGGTCATATTCAACCAAAGTAATTATATCAGGATCAATAGAGAATTCAGAATCCTTATCAGTAACAACGATAGGTGAAGTAGCATAAGCAGGATAATATTTCATTCTAACATTCAGTGGTTTTGTTTAAGCTTAGCTAATAATTTCTTAAGATCACTTCTATCATTGCAAGCAAGAAAGTCCCTAGCAGTTTCTTCATCCATAACATAGCCCTCAGGCACAACAGGCAATTCATATTTAGGGTGAGAATCTTCATCATCACTTTCATCAATATTCTCAGTTTCAATAATTTGATTCTTTCTAGCCCTAGCAAGTTGTTCATCAAGAAATTCACCAAGTGGCACAGTAGTATCAATCATAGAAGTAGTTTCATCATAAGTATCATGCATAGCAGAAGTGGCATCATCAATAACATGAGACATATCAGAATTAATAGCAGAAGCAGGTTTAGGTGTCGCAAGCTTACTCAAAACAGAAGGTGAATCAAATGCAGAGCTAGATGGCAGTTCCTTACCTCCCCTCGTAGTTGATGGATAAATTTTTGTTTTCGCGTCTTTCAAGTTCTTCATAGTGACCAGCAGATATAAATCTCAAGTGACTCAAAGAATAGATATATGCTCCCCGGCAACGGCGCCAAAAAATAGACTTGATAACCCACGAGTATAGGGGATCGCAACAGTTTTCGAGGGTAGAGTATTCAACCCAAATTTATTGATTTGACACAAGGGGAGCCAAAGAATATTCTCAAGTATTAGCAGTTCAGTTGTCAATTCAACCACAACTGGATAACTTAGTATCTGCAGCAAAATATTTAGTAGCAAATTAATATGGAAGTAACAGTAACGATAGCAAAAGTAAAAAATTTTGATTTCGTAGTGATTGTAACAATAGCAACGGTAAAGTAAATAAGCGAAGAACAATATGTGAAAAGCTCGTAGGCATTGGATCGGTGATGGAGAATTATGCCGGATGCGGTTCATCAAGTAACAATCATAACATAGGGTGACACATAACTAACTCCAATTCATCAATGTAACATAGGCATGTATTCGGAATATAGTCAGACGTGCTTATGGAAATGAACTTGCATGACATATTTTGTCCTACCCTCCCGTGGCAGCGGGGTCCTATTGGAAACTAAAGTATATGAAGACCTCCTTTTAATAGAGTACTAGACCAAAGCATTAACACATAGCGAATACATGAACTTCTCAAACTACGGTCATCACCGGGAGTGATCCCGATTATTGTCACTTCGGGGTTGCCGGATCATAACACATAGTAGGTGACTATAGACTTGCAACATAGGATCAAGAACTCACATATATTCATGAAAACATAATAGGTTCAGATCTGAAATCATGGCACTCGGGCCCTAATGACAAGCATTAAGCACAGCAAAGTCATAGCAACATCAATCTCAGAACATAGTGGATGCTAGGGATCAAACCCTAACAAAACTAACTCGATTACATGATAAATCTCATCCAACCCATCACCATCCAGCAAGCCTACGATGGAATTACTCACGCACGGTGGTGAGCATCATGAAATTGGTGATGGAGGATGGTTGATGATGACGATGGTGATGGATTCCCCTCTCAGGAGCCCTGACGATGTCCTGGACTAGGGGGTACTCACCACGTCGTCCCCCGATCAGTTAGATTGGGCCGAGGACCCCCAGGGCCGCATACTCATGGGCCATTCCATACAGTTTCTGCATACAAGGAAGATTCCACAAGACTTGGCGATCAAGACAAGGACTCCTCCCCCACCGGCGTATTCGGCTAGGACTCTTGTTATCCGAGGCCTCTGGTGCATCATATAAACCGAGGCCAGGCTAGTCGATAGACAATCTCATATACAACAATCATACCATAGGCTAGCTTCTAGGGTTTAGCCTCTTTGATCTCCTGGTAGATCTACTCTTGTACTACCCATATCATCAATATTAATCAAGCAGGAGTAGGGTTTTACCTCCATCGAGAGGGCCCGAACCTGGGTAAAAACATCTTGTCCCTTGTCTCCTGTTACCATCCGCCTAGACGCACAGTTCGGGACACCCTACCCGAGACCCGCCGGTTTTGACACCGACATTGGTGCTTTCACTGAGAGTTCCGCTGTGTCTTCGGCAAAAGGTCGATGGCTCGCATGCAGATCAACTGCGACTTCGGCATCTTTGTCAGCAGCTCAACTGGTCACCTTGGTTCGACCAAGGGCTTCGCCCTACCTTGAATCGTCATGTTCGGATGAGGGCCTTCATCAACATCAACTCCGATCCCTATCAAGATCATGGAGGAATCATCCAGGGAGCCCGGGGGCTCAACGTCAACATTGCCCTCGGGCGACCGTACTGTTTTTCTGGACAGCGGACTTGTGTCCGCCGCCACCGCCTCCTCAAGTGTCGTTTTAATGATCGCTTCGGTGGAATTGTGCGGAATTGAGTCTACAACAACCCTGGAAAATTTTGTCGAGTTCCGATGGAGGAATCTCCGGCAATCTCTGATATACCGGAGCCGCATTGAATCTGGACGAGAATCCGGATGAGTTTAGGGCGTGGTGTCCAGCTTCTAGCTTGGACCTCCTTTGGAAGATCCAACCATTTATCGGCTGCGGAATTCCTACATCTACCACCCGTCAAAATGTCAGCTCGATCCGACCGTCCAAACTCCGGGAACCTTCCGATTAGTGCATCACTTTTCGGATCTGTTTTCTGCGCGAAAACGAATCCGACCCGAGTTCGCCTTTTTATGAACGGGATTTCGGACATCCTTTTTGAAGGAAGTTTTATATGGGGTGTTGTGTTTTGTTTCCGGACACATCCCACTAACTTTAAATTCTTTTGAATATGATCTTCAATATCATGCTGGTGTCAAACCAGTCCGGCAATATTGCTCCACGGCTGCCGACCTGCTAGACACGTCGTCACTTTGTTGAGCCGAGCTCAACTTCTTCGGATCATCATCTCGGCAAGCCGAACAAGAGTCCGGCATCGCGAAGGATAAATCATCACCAACATCGCCGCCCCACGGATTACACGGAGCAGGCATACCGGCATCGCCGCACGGTCGCTTCATCAAGCCGGCGTCGACCACGTGACGGCCTGCATCGGCAGGGCCGCACTATTGCTTGTTCAAACTGGTGTCCATCACGCCGACCTACTTCGAATCATCGGATGACACCGAGGCTTCATCACGATAGCTGGACCGGGGGCTTCATCATCTCTTCATCAACCTACTCCGGAGACTTCGGCGTCACTAACCGACCAGCTTCATCACGTTAGCTGGACCGAGGGCTTTGCCTCGGCGAGCCAACCCTAGTCGACATCGTCATGCCGTCACCCGTCGAGCAATGGGTGTCGGATCGATTCCCAATTTTGGGAATCACCGTTCTTCAGATTGCTACAACAAATAAACCAGGTGCTATTAATCCTAGTATTTTTTGCTTGTTTGGGTTTATTTTTTCCAAAGAATTATTACTCTGGTTTGTCCATCACATGTACGCAGGTCTATCAAATGGTGGCCGCATTAACGACGGTCGCATGGTGGTTCGGTCAGTTTCCGTACATAGTCCGTGACGCCGATCCGGAACTCGAACCGACCTGTGAATTCACGCCTTGCCATGCCTTTACCGCATCACGCCGCCGCCTTGCATCGACATTGACTTCGGCGCCAGGCCATATTTCTTTTATTACTCACTTTGCATAAATTCTTTATTATGCAACGATTATTATTATTATTATTACTATTATCTCTGGTTTGCACTATTTTTTGTGCACAGGAAAATGATCCAGCCGGACTATATCCTTTGGCGTCACCTCGGCTGGACGGGGGGCTTCGTCAACACTTCATTACCCCATGCAGGACTTCGGCATCACTCTGCCGTCCTGCATTGACCGTGCTATGTCACCACTTCGGAGTGCTGAGCTCTTTGCTCCGCCACCTCGGGACCGGCTTGCGGGATGGAACCTTGTCCCGCATCAAGCTCAGACCGTGTCGCAATACCGAACACATTAACCAGCTAAGTTGCCTTCATGCTCAAAGTTTTAAATTTCTAACTTGTGTTCAGCTCGACCAAGCATTATACTTTTTTGGACAAAAGTTGCTTGTAAAAATTTTCCTTGTCCAAACTTTGTTTGTGACGCATAAATTCAAATACCCGTTTACTTGGGGGCTTCCTTCATGAAGCTTTTTCCTCTTGCATATGATTATACTTGTACGGCTTCGTTCCTTTTTCATGTGTTACGCCACAATATGCACCATATTGACTTAAGCGATTTGCAAGCTGGGTTTCCTGGCTCCTGTGCTTACCCCTACATTCCTGATTGTTCGGCTAGGGAGTAAAGGGAGCACCTCTGCGATTGTCACGACCGGGTCCTCCGAGCTCTGACCTCAGACTGGGGGAAGCCGAAAGCTAGCACTCTTATTGTTTTCAATCATGGTCGGCACACAACGGAACTCATGAGTACAAAAATCTATTGCACAACTCTCATAGTAATAATGAGCACCGAAGAAAGGTATCGGTGGGGGTACTATTTTCTTCGAAGATGCTTCTTACACTCTGTTCGTAATATAGCATAAGTTCCTTGAGCGCGCTTTGTCTGTTACAGCCTTATGGCCTGATTGCCTGGTTATCGGAAACACCGTCGATATTCTCGACAGGTGAAGTACATAACACTTTTCGGCCCTTGCCGAAGAGGGAGAAGCCGACGGTCGGTTAAGACGCGTATAAAGTTCGGGTGAACATAGATATGATATAAGTACTTCGGTACATACAATAATTCTTTTACCCAAGTCACTTGGGGGCTCTTATGTTTATTTGAGTCGTTTTATAATAAGTGTTTTTCTTCTTAGTCGTTGCAAAGTTTTTATTATTATTTATCACTCCTTTTTTCGACACGAGTGTGCGGTCACTAGCCGGGGAGCCTAATTTCTCTCTCAAAACCGCTAGAGTTTAGTTTTCTAAACTGGCCTAATGAGAAGTACTCCGCCTTGGGATGGGAGGCCCGAAGCCGTAGGCTGACCCGCAAGTCTTGAGATAGGATGTGTCATGTTAAAGCACGGCAGAAGCACTTTTTTTCTAAAGTCCAATTTTGGATTGGCACGAACACTTGATCTTGTTCGGACGTCATGTTTTTTACCGACGTTTTTTGTTTTCCAAGCTTTTGGCACTTTTAAACTATTTGTGTGTTTTCAGCACAAGTCTCATGATCTGCAACGCCGGACACCTTTAGAGATTCGGCAAAAACATTCTCGGATATTGCTATATATGCATCGACTTGAATTGTGTCTTCGGTCAATAGTTGGGTTGCGGCTCCTGCGCTTGCCCCCTACGTTCCGCTTTGTTCGGCTAGGTGTGCAAAAGGAGAACCACTGCGATTGTGCTTCCAGCTCGCATGGTCAAGCACCTCAGTGGAGAAAGCCGAAAACTGACTGTCACAATAGGTGTAAACTTGTCAGCGATCTGATGACTATATTAAATGACGGGCCATTCATAACAATGGCCGAAGTGTTTACGGCTTTACCTCGACTGTCGCCGAACACTACCGGGGGCTAGTAACTGGCCTCCCAAACTAAATCCTCAATATTTTGCTCTTACATTGGAGTTGAGGTTTCATGATCATGCTTAGCATGACAACCCAAAGAAAGGAACCGATAGCGGGACTATTTTCTTTGGAAGACATTTCTTCTGTTAAACAGTAATATAACATATCTCTCTGTGTACCTTTGTTTATAAAACTGTATGGCCGGACTGCCTTGTTTGTTGTAAATCTTTGGCCTCACATAGGCTTTATAAAGTAGGACAAACACTCCTCGGCTATTGGCCGAGGAGGTGGAAGCCGATGGTCGGTCAACAAAGTTTTGTACAATGCGGATCCGAGCATTAATGACGTAAAGTACTTGGATACATAGAGTCATTACACATAATTTGTGATTTTACTATGGATATCCATCCTTAATTCGGCCACCCGTGCCTGCATTAAGGCTCGGGGCTCTTGGGCTTCGGGCTTATTATTTACAAATATTAAAGGGGCACATCGATCCCCTGATCTGGTGTTGCCACCCGACCAGTGTCTCGGGGGCTACTGCATTGCCTGTCCAATGCAAAAAAAATTAAGTGTAATACAGTCTCCGAGGAGATTTTGATCCTCAGGTTGGTCGGCCGCACCCAACCTGAGTCTTGAGGACTGAGCACGCCGCTTTTTGTGTCCCGAAGTATTCTGCCGAGCTAGGACTTGATCCTCAGACCGATTTTGCAAATCAACCTGAGTCTCAGCGGCTACGGCGATCGGCGGTCTTATGTCATCCTTCATGTGCATCTCGGGTTTTAGACCGATACAAACCTTGAGGGCTACTGGCCATGTATCTCGGCAGAGAATAAATTGCATCAATAAAAAATATTGACAAAAATCGGCCCACATTCGGGGTGGTGCACCACCTCGGAAGCAGTCCGGCATAAAGCTCGGGCGCTAGTGGATGGCTCCATAGAGGGCATTTCCAGCATTAAGCTCGGCTAAAATCCTTCAAACTTCTTTGAACCAAGGTGATTTACGACACCTCGGATACAGTCCGGCGTTGGAGCTCGGATACATAGTCCGGCGTTGGAGCTCGGATACATTCCGGTGTTAGAGCTGGGAAGCAGTCCGGCGTTGGTGCTCGGCAGCAAAAGGTACCTCGAATGCAGTCTGGCGTTGGAGCTCGGACGCAAGAGGACGCTGCGGCCCGGGAACAACTTCAAACCCGAGGTGTGGCATAAAAATAATAAGGCATTGATAAAGGCCGGAAACTTAAAGGGGCTCCTCGGATACCCGACGTGTAAACTCGTCGAATGCATTTCGGCGATCCTCAAGATAGAAGATGAGAAGATTTGTTGAACAAGTTTTCAAGACCGTCAACCGAAGATGAAGAACAGTTCGGAAGAATCGAGGAGCGTCCCTAACTTGAAGACCGGTTCAGGGGCTCTTGGCGGTGTCTGGACTAGGGAGTACTCACCACGTCGTCCCCGATCAGTTAGATTGGGCCGAGGACCCCAGGGCCGCATACTCATGGGCAGTCACGGACGGTTACCGCATACAAGGAAGATTCCACAAGACTTGGCGATCAAGACAAGGACTCCTCCCCACCGGCGTGTTCGGGCTAGGACTCTTGTTATCCTAGGCCTGCGGTGCATCATATAAACCGAGGCCGTGCTAGTCGATAGACAATCTCATATACAACAATCATACCATAGGCTAGCTTCTAGGGTTTAGCCTCTTTGATCTCGTGGTAGATCTACTCTTGTACTACCCATATCATCAATATTAATCAAGCGAGAGTAGGGTTTTACCTCCATCGAGAGGGCCCGAACCTGGGTAAAAACATTGTGTCCCTTGTCTCCTGTTACCATCCGCCTAGACGCACAGTTCGGGACCCCCTACCCGAGATCCGCTGGGTTTGACACCGACAAGCCCCGAACGGACTCCAGATCAGCCCTCCCGAGAGAGTTTAGGGCTTGGCGGCGGCTCCGTATCGTAAAACGCGATGAATCTTTTTCTCTGATTTTTTCTCCCCGAACACGAATATATGGAGTTGGAGTTGAGGTCGGTGGAGCTCCAGGGGGCCCACGAGGCAGGGGGCGCGCCCAGGGGGGCAGGCGCGCCCCCCACCCTCGTGGAAAGGGTGTGGGCCCCTGGCCTTGATTCTTTCGCCAGTATTTTTTATTATTTCCAAAAATAATCTCCGTGAAGTTTCAGGTCATTCCGAGAACTTTTGTTTCTACACAAAAATAACACCATGGCAATTCTGCTGAAAACAACATCAGTCCGGGTTAGTTCCATTCAAATCATGAAAGTTAGAGTCCAAAACAAGGGTAAAAGTGTTTGGAAAAGTAGATACGATGGAGACATATCAGTCCTCCGGTAGAACAGCAAGGTTGATTCCTCTTATTTGATCAGCCATTCGCCGTGTCAATATGCAGAGGGGGATGCAAGGAGCACAAGGCCTGCACATCCAAGCAAGTGGTAACATGGACTTGTACATGGAACATCCCAAGCGCAAGCAGAGCTGCAGTGAGCCTGTACAACGAGCTAGCGTAAGTCCCTGCATTTCATCTAATTCATACTGGCGTTCGTGTATGATTTGTGTGCAATGGCGGATCAACGAATTCAAGTTACCAGGGGCGAAGATTAAACTTAAAGAATATGAAGTCACTTGTGTTGGAAATATGCCCTAGAGGCAATAATAAAAGCATTATTATTATATTTCCTTGTTCATGATAATTGTATTTTATTCATGCTATAACTGTATTATCCGGAAATCGTAATACACGTGTGAATACATAGACTACCATACGTCCCTAGTAAGCCTCTAGTTGACTAGCTCGTTGGTCAACAGATAGTCATGGTTTCCTGACTATGGACATCGATGTCATTGACAAGCGGGATCAAGTCATTAGGAGAATGACGTGATGGACAAGACCCAATCCTAAGCATAGCACAAGATCGTGTAGTTCGTTTTGCTAGAGCTTTCCAATGTCAAGTATCTCTTCCTTAGACCATGAGATCGTGTAACTCCCGGATACCGTAGGAGTGCTTTGGGTGTACCAAACGTCACAACGTGGCGGGTGACTATAAAGGTGCATTACGGTACCTCCGAAAGTATCTGTTAGGGTTGACACGGATCGAGATCGGATTTGTCACTCCGTGTTACGGAGAGGTATCACTTAGGCCCACTCGGTAGTGCATCATCATAATGAGCTCAAAGTGACCAAGTGTCCGGTCACGGGATCATGCATTACGGCATGCAGTAAAGTGACTTGCTTTAACGAGATTGAACGAGGTATTGGGATACCGACGATCGAATCTCGGGCAAGTAAATACCGATTGACAAAGGGAATTGTATACGGGGTTGTTTGAATCCTCGACATCGTGGTTCATCCGATGAAATCATCGAGGAGCATGTGGGAGCCAACATGGGTATCCAGATCCCGCTGTTGGTTATTGACCTGAGGTCGTCCCGGTCATGTCTGCATGTCTCCCGAACCCGTAGGGTCTACACACTTAAGGTTCTTGGCGCTAGGGTTGTATGAATATGAGTATGCAAGAAACCGAATGTTGTTCTGAGTCCGGATGAGATCCCGGACGTCACGAGGAGTTCCGGAATGGTCCGGAGGTAAAGATTTATATATAGGAACTCTTATTTTGGTCACCGGAAAAGTTTCTGCATTATCGGTATTGTAACGGAGTGCCTAAGGGGTCCGAGGTCCACCGGGGGTCCACCTGGCGGGGGGGGCCCACATGGGCTGTAGGTGCGCCTTGGCCCATATGGGCCAAGGGCACCAGCCCCAAGAGGCCCATGCGCCTAAGGATAAGAAAAAGGGGAGAGTTCAAAGGGGAAGGCACCTCCGAGGTGCCTTCGGAGGATGGACTCCTCCCCTCTTGGCCGCACCCTTCCTTGGAGGAAGGGGCAAGGCTGCGCCTCCCCTCTTTTGCACCTATATAAAGGGAGGGGAGGGAGGGGTGGCCGCACCCATAAGCCTTGGAGCCTCCCTCCTCCCTGAAACACCTCCTCCTCCTCCCGTAGTTGCTTAGCGAAGCCCTGCTGGAGTTCTGCTGCATCCACCACCACGCCGTCGTGCTGGATCATCATCAACCTCTCCTTCCCCCTTGCTGGATCAAGAAGGAGGAGACGTCATCCGCTCCGTACGTGTGTTGAGCGCGGAGGTCTTTGTCCGCTCGACACTAGGCCATCGGTGATCTGAATCACGGCAAGTGCGACTCCATCAACCCCGTTCCATTGAACGCTTCATCGCACGCGATCTACAAGTGGTATGTAGATGAAATCACTCTCCATGACTCGTTTCTAGATGAACTCATAGATGGATCTTGGTGAAACCGTAGGAAAATTTTAATTTTCTCGCAACGTTCCCAACAGTGGCATCATGAGCTAGGTCTATCGTAGTTCTCTTTGCACGAGTAGAACACAATTTTATAGTGGGCGTGGATCTTGTCAACTTACTTGCCGTTACTAGTCGTATCTTGCTTCCGCGGTATTGTGGGATGAAGCGGCCGGACCAACCTTACACGTGACGCTTACGTGAGACCGGTTCCACCGACTAACATGCACTAGTTGCATAAGGTGGTCTGGCGGGTGTCCGTCTCTCCCACTTTAGTTGGAGCGGATTCGATGAACAGGGTCCTTATGAAGGGTAAATAGAAGTTGACAAGATCACGTTGTGGTTATTCATAGGTAAGAAAACGTTCTTGCTAGAACCCAATTGCAGCCACGTAAAGATGCAACAACAATTAGAGGACGTCTAACTTGTTTTTTGCAGCAATTGTTATGTGATGTGATATGGCCAAGTTGTGATGAATGATGATATATTGTGATGTATGAGATCATGTTCTTGTAATAGGAATCACGACTTGCATGTCGATGAGTATGACAACCGGCAGGAGCCATAGGAGTTGTCTTTATTTTTGTATGACCTGCGTGTCATTGAAGAACGCCATGTAACTTACTTTACTTTATCGCTAAACGCGTTAGCCGTAGTAGTAGAAGTAGTCATTGGTGTGACAACTTCATGAAGACACGATGATGGAGATCATGATGATGGAGATCATGGTGTCGTCTTGCGGTGACGGGATGATCATGGAGCCTCAAGATGAAGATCAAAGGAGCTATATGATATTGGCCATATCATGTCACTACTTTATAATTGCATGTGATGTTTATTATGTTTATGCATCTTGTTTACTTAGAACGACGGTAGTAAATAAGATGATCCCTTAGAACAATTTCAAGAAGTGTTCTCCCCTAACTGTTCACCGTTGCTATAGTTCGTCGCTTCTAAGCACCACGTGATGATCGGGTGTGATGGATTCTTACGTTCACATACAACGGGTGTAAGATGATTTACACACGCAGTAAACACTTAGGGTTAACTTGACGAGCCTAGCATGTACGGACATGGCCTCGGAACACGGAGACCGAAAGGTCGAACACGAGTCATATGGAAGATACGATCAACATGAGAATGTTCACCGACGATGACTAGTCCGTCTCACGTGATGATCGGACACGGCCTAGTCGACTCGGATCGTGTAACACTTAGATGACTAGAGGGATGTCTTATCTGAGTGGGAGTTCATTTTAATTTGATTAGATGAACTTAATTATCATGAACTTAGTCTAAAACTTTTACATAATATGTCTTGTAGATCAAATGGCCAGCGCTCATGTCACCATGAACTTCAACGCGTTCTAGAGAAAACCAAGTCGAAAGATGATGGCAGCAACTATAATGGACCGGGTCCTAACACGAGGATCATCCTCATAGCTGCCAAGAAACAATATGTCCTAGAAGCACCGCTAGGTGAAGCACCTATCCTGCAGAACCAAGACGTTATGAACGCTTGGCAGTCTCGTCTTGATGATTACTCCCTCGTTCAAGGTCGGCATGCTTTACAGCCTAGAACCGGGGCTCCAAAAGCGTTTTGAGCAACACGGAGCATATGAGATGTTCGAGGAGCTGAAACTGGTTTTTCAAGCTCATGCCCGTCGAGAGATATGAAGTCTCCGACAAATTCTATAGTTGTAAGATGGAGGAAAACAGTTACAAGGAGCACATACTCAAAATGTCTGGTTGCATCACCGCTTTGTCCCAGCTGGACATAAACCTCCGGACGAGGCGGTCATTGACAGAATCCTTGATCGGCCCCACCAAGGTACAAGAGCTTTGTGATGAACTACAATATGCGGGGATGGAGAAGACCATTCGAAGTATTCTCAATGCTGAAGTCGGCAGAGGTTGAAATCAAGAAAGAACATCAAGTGTTGATGGTCAATAAAACCACTAAGTTCAAGAAGGGCAAGGGCAAGAAGAACTTCAAGAAGGACGGCAAAGAGATTGCCGCGCCGGTAAGCAAGTTGCCGGAAGAAGAAGTCAAAGAATGGACCCAAGCACGAGATGAGTGCTTTTATTGCAAGGGAAGGGTCCTTTGAGCGGAACTGCCCCAAATACTTAGCGGATAAGAAGGCCGCAACACTAAAGGTATATTTGATATACATGTAATTGATGTGTACCTTACCGATTACTCGTAGTAACTCCTGGGTATTTGATACGGTGCCGTTGCTCATATTTGTAACTCACAACAGAGCTGCGGAATAAGCGGAGATGGCGAAGGGCGAGGTCACGATGCGGCGTCGGGAATGGTTCCAGAGTCGATGTGATCGCCGTCGACACGCTACCTCTACATTTACCTACGGATTAGTTATAAACCTTAATAATTGCTATTTGGTGCCAAGTTTGAGCATGAACGTTGTATCCGGATCTCGCTTAATACGAGATGGCTACTCATTTAAATCCGAGAATAATGGTTGTTCTATTTATATGAGAGAAATGTTTTATGGTCATGCTCTGATAGTCAATGGTTTATTCTTAGTGAATCTCGAGCGCAATGTTACACATGTTCATAGTGTGAATACCAAAAGATGTAAAGTTGATAACGATAGTCCCACATACTTGTGGCACCGCCGCCTTGGTCACATTGGTGTGAAGCGCATGAAGAAGCTCCATGCCGATGGACTTCGAGTCTACGGATTATGAATCATTTGACACATGCGAACCATGCCTCATGGGAAAGATGACCAAGACTCCATTCTCCGGAACAATGGAGCGAGCAACCAACTTATTGGAAATCATACATACCGATGTATGCGGTCCAATGAGTGTTGAGGCTCATGGAGGATATCGTTATGTTCTCACTCTCACAGATGACTTGAGTAGATATGGGTATGTCTACTTGATGAAACACAAGTCTGAGACCTTTGAAAAGTTCAAGGAATTTCAGAATGAGGTAGAGAATCAACGTGACCGAAAGATAAAATTCTTCTGATCAGATCGTGGAGGAGAATATTTAAGTCACGCAATTTGGCACACACTTAAGAAAATGTGGAATGGTTTCACAACTCACGCCGCTGGAACACCTCGGCATAACGGTGTGTCCGAACGTCAGAATCGCACTCTATTGGATATGGTGCGATCTATGATGTCTCTTACCGATTTACCACTATCATTTTGGGGATACGCTCTAGAGACAGCTACATTCACTTTAAATCGGGCACCGTCTAAATCCGTTGAGACGACACCGTATGAATTATGGTTTGGAAAGAAACCTAGTATGTCGTTTCTAAAAGTTTGGGGATGCGATGCTTATGTCAAGAAACTTCAACCGAAAAGCTCGAACCCAAGTCGGAAAAATGCGTCTTCATAGGATACCCTAAGGAAACCATTGGGTATACCTTCTACCTTAGATCCGAAGGCAAGATCTTTGTTGCCAAGAACGGATCCTTTCTCGGAAAAAGAGTTTCTCTCGAAAGGAGTAAGTGGGAGGAAAGTAGAACTCGATGAAGTACTACCTCTTGAACCGGAAAGTAGTGCAGCTCAGAAAATGTTCCTGTGGTACCTACACCGACCGGCAGAGGAAATTAATGATGATGATCAAGGTACTTGGATCAAGTTGCTCACGAACTTCAGGTCCACTAGGACACGCCCGCACTGCAGTGGTACGCAACCCCGTCACGGAAATCATGTTATTAGACAACGATGAACCTTCAACTATGAAGAAGCGATGGCGGGCGGATTCCAACAAATGGCTCGAAGCCATGAAATCCGAGATAGGATCCATGTATGAAAACAAAGTATGGACTTTGACAGACTTGCCCGATGATCGGTGGCGATAGAAAATAAATGGATCTTTAAGAGGAAGGCAGACGCGGATGGTAATGTTACCATCTATAAAGCTCTACTTGTCGCTAATTGTTATCGTCAAGTTCAAGGGATTGACTTCGATGAGAGTTTCTCACCCGTAGCTAAGCTTTAGTCCGTCCGATTAATGTTAGCAATTGCCGCATTCTTTGATTATTAGATATGGCAGATGGGCGTCAAAACAGCGTTCCTTAATGGATATCTTAAGGAAGAGCTGTATATGATGCAACTGAAGGTTTTGTCGATCCTAAGAATCTTTGACAAAGTATGCAAGCTCCGGCGTTCCATCTATGGGCTGGTGCAAGCATCTCGGAGTTGGAACATTCGCTTTGATGAGATGATCAAAGCGTTTGGGTTTATCTTGAGACTTATGGAGAAGCCTGCGTTTACAAGAAAGTGAGTGGGAGCTCAGTAGCATTTCTCATATTATATGTAGATGACATACTTTTGATGGGAAATGATATAGAACTCTTGGACAGCATTAAGGCCTACTTGAATAAAAGTTTTTCAATGAAGGATCTTGGAGAAGCTGCTTATATATTAGGCATCAAGATCTATAGAGATAGATCGAGACGCCTCATAGGTCTTTCACAAAGCACATACCTTGATAAGATTTTGAAGAAGTTCAAAATGGATCAGTCCAAGAAAGGGTTCTTGCCTATCTTTGCAAGGTGTGAGATTGAGCTCAGCTCAATGCCCGACCACGGCAAAAGATAAAGAAGAGATGAGTGTCATCCCTATGCCTCAGCCATAGGATCTATTATGTATGCCATGTGTGTACCGGACCTGATGTAAACCTTGCCGTAAGTTTGGTAGGTAGGTACCAAAGTAATCCCGACAAGGAACAACCGACAATGATCAAGAATATCCTGAAGTACCGAAAAGGACAAAGGACATGTTTCTCGTTTATGGAGGTGATGAAGAGCTCGTCGTAAAGGGTTACGTCGGCGCTTAGCTTCGACACGCAGATCTGGATGACTCAAAGTCACAAACCGGATCGTGTTTATGTTGAATGGTGGAGCGATGGTAGTGCGGTTTGCAAGCGAAGCGTCGTGGCGGGATCTACATGTGAAGTGGAGTACATGGCAGCCTCGGAGGCGGCGCATGAAGCAATTTGGGTGAAGGAGTTCATCACCGACCTAGGAGTCATACCCAATGCGTCGGGGCCGATCAAACTCTTCTGTGACAACACCGGAGCTATTGCCCTTGCCAAGGAGCCCGGGTTTCACAAGAAGACCGAGCAAATCAAGCGTCGCTTCAAATCCATCCGTGAAAATGTTCAAGATGGAGACATAGAAATTTGTAAAGTGCATACGGATCTGAATGTCGCAGATCCATTGACTAAACCTCTTCCACGGGCAAAACATGATCAACACCGAGAACTCTCTATGGGTGTACGATTTATCACAATGTAACTAGATTCTTGACTCTAGTGCAAGTGGGAGACTGTTGGAAATATGCCCTAGAGGCAATAATAAAAGCATTATTATTATATTTCCTTGTTCATGATAATTGTCTTTTATTCATGCTATAAGCTGTATTATCCGGAAATCGTAATACTGCGTGTGAATACATAGACTACCATACGTCCCTAGTAAGCCTCTAGTTGACTAGCTCGTTGGTCAACAGATAGTCATGGTTTCGACTATGGACATCGATGTCATTGACAACGGGATCACGCCATTAGGAGAATGGCGTGATGGACAAGACCCAATCCTAAGCATAGCACAAGATCGTGTAGTTCGTTTTGCTAGAGCTTTCCAATGTCAAGTATCTCTTCCTTAGACCATGAGATCGTGTAACTCCCGGATACCGTAGGAGTGCTTTGGGTGTACCAAACGTCACAACGTAATCGGGTGACTATAAAGGTGCATTACAGTACCTCCGGAAGTATCCATTGGGTTGACACGGATCGAGGCTGGGATTTGTCACTCCGTGTTACGGAGAGGTATCCTTGGGCCCACTTTCGGTAGTGCATCATCATAATGAGCTCAAAGTGACCAAGTGTCCGGTCACGGGATCATGCATTACTGATGCAGTAAAGTGACTTGCGATAGCGAGATTGAGCGAGGTATTGGGATACCGACGATCGAATCTCGGGCAAGTAAAATACCGATTGACAAAGGGAATTGTATCACGGGTTGTTTGAATCCTCGACATCGTGGTTCATCCGATGAAATCATCGAGGAGCATGTAGAGCCAACATGGGTATCCAGATCCCGCTGTTGGTTATTGACCGAGGTCGTCGGTCATGTCTGCATGTCTCCCGAACCCGTGAGGGTCTACACACTTAAGGTTGGTGGCGCTAGGGTTGTATGAATATGAGTATGCAGTAAACCGAATGTTGTTGAGTCCCAGATGAGATCCCGGACGTCACGAGGAGTTCGGAATGGTCCGGAGGTAAAGATTTATATATAGGAAGTCTTATTTTGGTCACCGGAAAAGTTTCGGGCATTATCGGTATTGTACCGGAGTGCCTTAGGGGTCCGGGGTCCACCGGGGTCCACCTGCCTAGGGGCCACATGGGCTGTAGGGGTGCGCCTTGGCCCATATGGGCCAAGGGCACCAGCCCCAAGAGGCCCATGCACCTAAGGATTAGAAAAAGGGGAGAGTTCAAAGGGGAAGGCACCTCAGGGGTGCCTTCGGAGGATGGACTCCTCCCCTCTTAACCGCACCCCTTCCTTGGAGGAAGGGGCAAGGCTGCGCCTCCCCTCTTTTGCACCTATATAAAGGGAGGGGAGGGAGGGTGGCCGCACCCATAAGCCTTGGAGCCTCCCTCCTCCTGAAACACCTCCTCCTCCTCCCGTAGTTGCTTAGCGAAGCCCTGCTTTGGAGTTCTGCTGCATCCACCACCACGCCGTCGTCTGGATCATCATCAACCTCTCCTTCCCCCTTGCTGGATCAAGAAGGAGGAGACGTCATCCGCTCCGTACGTGTGTTGAACGCGGAGGTGCTGTCCATTCGGCACTAGGCCATCGGTGATCTGAATCACGGCAAGTACGACTCCATCAACCCCGTTCCATTGAATTACCCACAGAATGGTTGAATTGCTTGTTTCTATGGACTGAGGTCGCCAATAATGTGAAGGACGCCAGTCTTTTCATACTATTGTAGATTGCTTACATCTCATTATGCCAAAAGTAATCGCATGAATTATATAGTAAAAGCCAGTGTGATGTGTGTGGCTACAACTAGTCTGACTAACGTCCTCATATAACATATCAAGGACGCACCATCTTACCATATTAACCATTCGACTTACCAATGCAGTGTGGGAAGAAAGAAGTATTGGGATCAACGTACCCAAGCAATTGATGCCATGGACTCCTTCGTACAACCTTGTAAGCGAAAAAGAAGTTGCAGTGTGCCTGCACAAAGAACTAGTGTAGGTTCAGTTACCTGCTTCTCAAAATTTTAGTTAACAACTTATTGCAAAATTCTTCAATTACCTTGCTTGGCTTAATTTAGTTTGCTACTGATTACATAATGCCACATCCTGTTAATCCTATTATAGACCGCGCCTATTTATGTGTTTGATACTTACTGTTATGAATGACCTGAACTTAAATAGCTACTTGTTTGTTCAACTGCTTTGCTACTGCGACAACGGGTTACAATGATGTTAATAACTACTTTTCAGCATCGAATTGAAACTCTTTAATTCCTTGTTTGTTTAAGCGGTTTGTCGTTATAACTCCCAGTTGATATGTTTTGCTAACTTCAACTTTTACGAATCCAATCGAACTTTAATGGCAAAACAGGTTAGCCCAAGATCAAAGAGCGAGGTCCCCATGGACGTTGTATCATCCCACAATGATGTGGCACCGCCCAATCATGCATTATGAATTGCCAACTGCTGATGCTCTAGAGGCTAAACTAGTGGTAGAAAGAGATCCTGCTTCTGCACTTAGAGATGAAGTTGACATGTTGAGGAAGCAAACAGCACAATCAGTAGCAGTACTCAAGACAACCATTAAATATTTGGTGGATTTCAAAACGAAGCGAGCTGAGACTGGTCTTAAAGGAAAATAGGAAATTAAATTCCCACTTTGTAAATCATAGGTGAAATTTCTTTCCATCGTTGAATAACCTTTGTGTTGATTGTTCATGTAATCAATCAAACCATTTGTTTTATAGATCATGTAATAATTGTTTCTTGTTTTTTTGTTTTTTGGTTTGTAATTTTATTTGAGCACAAGTCTGTATTAATTGATAAGACTCGGAGACATTTCATTTTGATTGATGTGCCAGACCTACAAATATGCCAAGCGGGCTGAATGTGCATTCAACAATAATAGTAGTATAGATGGACCATAAGTGGCATGCATCAGAAAGGGCCAAGATGGTGTAGTAGCATGGCTAATAAAAGTATGATGTTGTAGCAAAGAAAAGTACAGCGGCCTGGCTTATGTATGTTAGTTGATATTATTGATCCATATACTCTATAAGTGTTTATATGCCGGTTAGTTCTGTACATTCTTGGTTGATTGACTCGGTATTTGAATCTTGATACATCGCTTGTGTACATATCTAAATGGGAGTACACATTATGCTAAGTGTGATGTCTGAGTTGGACATGAAGTGTTCCAAATATTCGAGTTCACCTTCAACTGGATTCTAGCTTCTGATTTTGAGTATCGGCATTTGTGAACCATATTCGTATATGACAGTGGAATACCTCTTTGTCGTCCTTTTGAAGATATATAAAAACACATAGAATGACTTATAAAGATTCGTATGGGAATACAAAATGGATTCGAATTTAGTTGCCAGGGTAAACGTGGATGCTTATTGTCCCAAAATTCGAAAAAAGCGGCAAAATGTCCACTCCCTCATCGGCTGCCTAACGCCAATTGTTTGGGAGATGGAAATTACTATCTACCCATTACACGGACAATCCATCGGCCCGATTTCCACTGCTCTAAATAGGGGTAGGATAGTAACTTCAATTAGACGTGACACAACCGCCTCTGAGCCAATTCCGACATGGTGGGCACCAAACATGGGCGGCAAAACACATTTGATTCAAGATCGTCCGAAAGACCTCTATTTCTCGCTCCATTTCCTCATTCATACACGGTGGGCGGCCAAACAAACTCGACTCGGCCGAAATCGATGTAGGCAAATATTTTCAATAGGGGCAGGTTTGTAACTTCACTCGGGCGAGACACAACCGCCCTACCTATCAGCCCGTTCATACACCATGGGCGTAACCACCTTCTCCTGCTTAGAAATCGCTCTCGGCAAATATTGGCGAGATGCGAGATTACCGTCGTATCCCCAACCGACGAGACGTCCAAATTTTAAACGGGGGCTAAGTTCGTAACTTCCTCGTATTTCAAACAGGCGTGTCCCAAAAACATGGTTCCCCGTACCTCTCCATCCATTTTTCCATTCATACACCGTCCACGCTAGAACACCATCCCCACACCAGCCTCCGTCCGCCACCCAATCCATCGCCGCCGTCCTCCACCACATCCATCGCCGCCGTCCTCCACCACATCCATCGCCACCGTCCTCCACCATGCCTGAGCGCCTACCAAGACCGCGTCCTCCACTGCTAGAGATGGACGTTTCTCATCCATGGCGACGGACCAAGAGCTTTGCATCACATCCTCTCGCTTCATCGGCGCCGCTGTCCTCTTTGTCGGGGCCTCTCAGACGACCTTCTCTTCCACCGCAACGGGACTTATTCCCCGATGCACCCTTCTACGTCACAGATCTGCTTCAACATCACCGACAGCCATCGCTCCCCCGATGCCTACATGGCGCCGCAAGAGAGGTAGTACTTCATATCTCCTCAACTTTTTGATCTCAACCAGAAAATAGATCTTAGCTCTTAGAATTTAGTTCTTAGTTAAACAATGGCAGCTAAATATCATTTCTCCGGTTTCCCCCTTTTATGATCACTATACAATCAGAATACGTGCTTCGTGTCATAATAGCACTGCTCGACCCATCAAGCTAAACAAGCTTAGTTGTTCAAATACGAATATGATATTATTAAAACAAATACATTTAATTGGTAAGCTAAATGTTCCTAAATTAGTTTCCTAAATGCATGTTACTTGGCTCGGGTGTGTATCTCTGAGGGTGCCCACGGTGGGCCACCCAGGATTTTGGGTCATCCAGACCCGATTCCCCTCTATTACATTGGCGCTTCGATCTCTACTACTTCAAGCCGCTTTGCCTCGCCGGCGACTTGCCATCCTTTGGAGGCATGACTCTCGGAGGAGACGCCGGACTAACAGCACACCAGGAGCCGCTCGCCCAACAGCGTCACCGCTGCCCAGGCGCGCCGCCGTGCCTACCTTCCCAGTCCATTCAGTGCTTAGGCGTGCAACACCCACTAAGCCAACCCGATTTATCCTGAGATAAGTCCTCAACACTCAGCAGACACTCCTCATCACCCATTTTCTAATTGATTCATTACTCATTAGGTAGGACTGTCATTAGGGTTTGTTGTGTGCTCAGTGCTACCTACACTTAATGGTTCAGATGTATTTCGGTAATCTTTAGTACCCGATAAAAGTTCACATGGTTTTCAAAAATTCGGCCCTAGGAAATGTATACTAGTCATTTAGGATTGTTGGTCGTAGTGACATTGACCCAGATTACTCCTGCAATCCACGTTTGTTGACAATTTTACTTATCTTTCTTACTCATTCGATATAATATCGAATTATTCACGTCGATTAGTTGCAAACAATAAGTGATAGACAAACTTCTTGATTCAGATTTTGGACGTTCTCTTACTGCAGTTACAATTCTGCATACTTGTCCTAGTGAGTTCACAAGTAAATGATTGATTCACTACATCTATGCCATCCTTGTCATATTTGTTGTCAATATTCTTTTAGGGTGTGACCACCCTGTTTCTAAATACTGCAACCGTAGACATGAGTGAATAGTCTTTCTCTATGTGATCTCTTCCATCATGTGTGGGCAACGAACACTACATTGTATAGAAAGAAAGTGTTCTTTCCAGCTTTTACATAGGCTTCGATCTTTTACATGGAATACAATCTGCCTACTTGCTTTGTGTCGCTTTTACCAACACTCCACCCTTGAAGCTAAACATTATGCCACTCATAATTCCTTAGTTTATTTGTTCAAATACAAAGTTCATATAATTCTAATGTTCCTACTTCAGTTTTGAAATGTGTATGCACTTTGTTATAGAGACATAAGGGGTTTGTATTTACGTGTGTGGTGCAGTCGATGCAGTTGGGGGTGAACTTTGCATATGGAGGGTTTATAGAGGAGACACTCTTGAGTTGAATCCATAATGCATTCCATAGATAATCTGACTACTTTTTATGTTTTCATGAATCTCAGATTACGAGCGACATCATAATGATTATGAGCTTCTTGCCGCATGAAAAGAATAAAGCGAGAACAATGCCATGGTCACAAACTTGGCATTAAGGGACTGAAATCAAGTCTGGATGCAATGCAATGCAAATGCTCTCCACCTACAGATTCATGCTCAGATATGATCCTAACAGAGATTCTGAGCTAGAGGGAGACCGAAGTTAATGTAGCTCCCTAGTGAGGAGTAATAGGAAGATGCCCTATATTATTCACCCATCAAGGTGCTTGCTCTAACTTTCCAAGGTTATATTTGTCGCACATATCTTGCAACTGATGCTTTGCATTGCTTCTACTTTGTTGAATTGCCATTAGCTTAGTTTACACATCGTGTATGTGAATACGACCTGCCTATCCATTTTCAGTACATATTCCATCTGTCATCGTACCATATTTATCCATTCAAATGCTGTTCTTGTGTATCAGACGTTCAAAAGGAAGAGGGCGATTGCTGATCGTGGAGGAGTACAAGCAAAGTATTTGGAAAAGGTAATGGCACCTGATAAATCAAATAGCCCATTAGGTGTAGTTGCAATATCACCTGAGCCACAAAACACCCCAACTCTAGCATACTCTAGCCCTAATACACTGGTCATTTAAATTGCCCCAACTCAGCAGACCCCAAGCTGCAGCAAACATTATGATTATGCCGATTGACATAGCACCGACTCTCTGACGAAAACCCCATGCCCGAAGAGTACACCAAATCCAGTTGCCAAATCCCGTTTCGAACCAAAGAGAGCCCCAATTGCAGCAAATAGGACCCCTGTTCCATTTCTTCCCAGTTTAGAAGACAAAGCTTATATTGTTGTTAGGAACTTTGTGCGCATCTTTCCTTCATGGAAAGATTATACCGCAGACACAGAACAATTTCCAGTCTTCCTCCGCAACTTCACAGCGTAAGTAATGTACTAATGTTATTCATGGTCATTATTGCATATGTTTCTGCTGACAGAAGACACAAGATTTCATTCTTGTAAATAGGCGAGGACCAAACTGGATTGTGAAGACGAGCAAGGGTTGGTTGCACTTTTCAAGCACTTCGATGGCAAGCCTCTAAACGAAATTTCTGTAAAGTCTCCGGTGCTACATTTATCCGACGGTGACTGGAATAATCTTGTTACACATTGGTCTCAATTCTTTGTAACACCCGGTGTAATGATGCTACAAGAATCCACGAGATCAAGCTAATCATTTTGCTATAATAGTGCTTAGTCACTTTGATCAATATTCCATTTCAAATTCCAATTGAATTCAATTTCAAATTCTGAGTGAAATTTTAATTGCTCAAACATGAAACTAAAAATGTTCACCTTTTACAAAATAATGCATAATTAATATTGGTTGTGAACCAACATTTTTTTGCAAATTGTTTAACTGGCCTAAACTATTTGAAACAGAAGTTTTAAAAGAAAAGAAAAACTGTTTAAAGTAAAAGAAAAAGGAAAAAGGCCCCCCCCCCTCAACTGGGCCGATTGGCCCAGCCGGCCACCGCGCCCCCCTTGGGCCTCAGCCCACCTGGCTGAGCCAGGCGTCCCAGCTCCCCCTCCCACGCTGTCTTCACTATGTGGGCGACCGAGCGGCCATGCCCGCGGTCGCCGCCCCACGCCGCGGCAACGCCGGAGATAAGGACGAGCCCTCCCCCCTCGACCTCGTCCTCATCAGCCCCCGCCCGGCGCCAAAATTTTCCCTCTCCCCACCAGTTCCCCGCTCACGTTCTCTCCCCATCGTTCCCCATCAGCGCCCTTGGCCGCCGCCAAATCCTCCCGTCGTTGCCAGCGGCCACGCGGCCCCGCGCCGTGACCCTATCGGTGAGCTCAGCGAGTCGACTCCTTCGACCGGTGGCCTCAGCTGGAGCTCGGAGGCGCTGCAGCACCAGATCCCCTTCATCCCCATCTCCGGCTGTCATCATTCTTCTTCATCTCTGGCGTCGTCCTCTGCTGCTACTAATCCTTCCACTGCCACCTTGAGCCGTTGCGGTGAGCTCCGTCTCTCCTCCCCTCCTTTCTGCTCCTCTACGAACTCGGGGTGGCTGGTTCCGCCATGGCCGAGCCCAGCTCCGCCGATCAGCTCGTCGCCATTACGTGAGCCACTGACACGGCCGCCGAGTCCCTTTCTGCGCTTACGACCTCGAGAAGGCGCCGTAGGAGTAGCGCGCTGCCCGTTTTGGCATTCGCTTCTTCACGTGCGAGTTTGCCGTGCTTCGGTTCTCCGCCGTCCCTGTCGCCGGCGACGGCTCCGTCCGTCCCAGCTCACGTGGCCACCCACGTTGGATGCGGCGTTGCTTACTCGCTCGAACGCGCCAACGTGCGGGCCAAATGGCCCTTGTATGTGGATTTCGGCGAGGTCCCGAGCGCCTCCGCCGTGTTTTTTGTCGCCGACGTTCAGCCGCCGGCCATAGCCAATGTGGCACACCTGGTGCCACCCCTGGGTCACTGCCAGCGGGCCCCACGGGCCCAGTTGACCGGGTTGACCCAGTCAACTGCTGACTGGACACCCCAGTTCCACTGGCGTGCAGGCCCCACCACATAATTAAGCTAATTAAAATGTTTTATAATTAAAAATAATTAGTTAAGCTAAATAGTCACTAACATGTGGGGCCCAGCTGCTAATTAACCTTGTTTAATTAAAATAACCCACTATTAGCCCTTTGTGTATGACATGTGGGACCCACTGGTTAGGTTTGACCTTGTGAGCCGCCTTTGGCATTTCGATGTCCTTTGTGGCGTCATCTTGACGCAATAAACCTTTCTGTTAATTTGAATAATTCCAGAAAATACTTTAATCTTTAAAAATGCATAGAAATTAAACCGTAACTCGGATGAAAATGTTTTCTACATGAAAGTTGCTCAGAAAAACGAGACGAATCTGAATATGTGGTCCGTTCATCTGTCACATGCCCCTAGCATGTTGAAAATAGAATTTTCCTTCTCGTTTCCTCTCTCCGGAATCCGCCTAACGCCGGGATTTCATCCTCGTATGTTTATCCCCTCCGTCTGCAATGTATAGTACCGCGTTAGTTCACCCCTAGCACCGCGTATTGTCATGTTATGCTTTGTGATGCTATGTTTGCTTTATATTTGTTGTTTCTTCCCCCTCTTCTCTCCAGTAGACCCCGAGACCGATGCCGCCTCTGTGATCGACTACGTCGACGACGACACTTCTTCCTTTTCAACAGAGCTTCCAGGCAAGACCCCCCTTTGATCATCCCGATATCTCCCATTCCATTCTATCATGCTTGCATTAGATTTTTCTATTGTTATTGTTTGCTCCTATTACGATGCATAGCCTGCTTTTGTAACTTTGCTCATTGTTACCTACCTGCTTATCCTAAACTGCTTAGTATAGGTTGGTTAGTGATCCATCAGTGGCCCCCACCTTGTCCTTGTTTCACCTGCTTCATCATCGAAGACCCGATCAATGGGATCGAAGACTAGGCCCCGGGACCGCACATCACTTTCCCCTTAGTTGCTCGACACTACTGGGTTACTATCGAGTGCCGAGGGTGAGACCTCTTCAGCACTTCAGATGTTAAACCTGTAGTGTCACTACTAGGAAAAGGGCTATAGATAATATGGACATTAATGGCGCACCAGACATGTGGTGCGCAACTCCTATATAGCACTGGCGCACCATGTGTTGGTGCGCCATTAGTGTGATGGACACTAATGGCGCACCTCACCTATGGTGCGCCACTACTAACAAATTTGTTTTTTCCAAAAATACTGACGGCGCACCATGGCACAGTGCACCATTACTAGTTTTAACTAGTAATAGTGCACCACTCACCCCGTGCGCCACTACTAACAATTTTTTTTGCAAAACTACTAATGGCGCACCACCAGATGGTGCACCATTAGTAACCATGGTTACTAATGGCGCACTACCAAGACCAGCTAGATATTTTGGACAGCCACCTACCACACTCACTTTCCTCATTTCATTCTCTCCACCTCCTCCTCCAAGGTTGTCTCGGCTGCCTCCTCCTCCTCACCTCATTGGCACCATAGATTCATCCAAAATAAGTGGTTAAAATACCTTTTTTTGATAGGTAAGTAATGGGAAATCTTTCTTTATGTTGTAGATCTACTTTTTTCTCCCTCCAACAACGTGCACATGCACTTTTTATGGCCTAGCTAGATCTATGTATGTTTGTGGTGTTGCATATATGTTTGTTTTTGTAGGTACCGGTAGTTGAAATGCGATAGTTGCCAATATTTTGCCGGAATGTTGATTCATTTCCGTTTGGTAGAATTTGGCATGCATTCTTTTGGCCCTATTTTATGCAAAGTCATGCCAAATTTTTTTCTTGGTTCTAAAATATCGCTTTTGTTTCTACCCATGACGACCATGGTCCATACGATGGTAGAAGGCATCGTGAATAGGTTTTTGAGCTCCGCGAAGGCCGAGATGCTTCAAAAGAACGAGACGGAGATAAGATGTCCGTGTCGAAGATGCAAGCTAAAGAGCCTCATTGCGGACCCGGATTCCGGGCAGGTGCGGGACCACCTGCTATTGCGTGGTTTCATGGATGCCTATTGCTGGCAAGGTGATGAAGATGACTATGAAGTCATCCATGGGGGCCGGGCAAGAAATGAGGAAGGGCAGCAAGACAATCACCGCGACGAGGGCGGGCGAGAAGACGAAGAATCTCCAGGACATGATCACGACGGTGATGTTGTTCACAGTCATCATGTAGAAGATGCCGGACATGATGATGAGGCAGATCAAGACGAAGGGCATTATCATGAAGATGAAGATGCCGGAGCAGACGACGATGGACCATCGATGGGTTGGGTGCAGAACCCTCATATTCAAGAGCTGCTTCTCAAGCAGACGGATAATGCAAGAGCTGCCGCCCGAGAGAAAGCCAAGCTGGATCAACTGGAGATAGACGCGGTTACTCCATTATATGAAGGATGCAGGCCCGAGGATACCCGCCTGGAAGTAACGCTCATGGCTCTGGAGATGAAGGTAAAACACAAAATGATTGACGCATGCTTCGGCGAGAACATGTCATTACGGCACGAACGTCTTCCCAAGGGGAACAAGTGCCCACCAGTTTCGAGGAGGCGTGAAAATCGTGTGTCCTCTGGATTTACCGCACATGAAATACCATGTGTGCATGAACAATTGCATCATTTATCGGGGCGAGCATGCGGAGTCTACCATATGTCCGGTGTGCGGCGTCACTCGATACAAGAAGAGGAAGAAAGATCCTCGAAAAGTGGTGTGTACTTTCCGATCACTCCTCGTCTGCAACGGTATATCGCGGACCCTAAGCTTGCAAAGCTCCTGCGTTGGCGCACAGATAGGGAGGAGAAGAAGCGAGAAGATGACAGAAATGATCCGGAGATAAATAAAAAAGACAAGATGCTGAGTCACCCAAAGGATGCCAGCCAGTGGCAAGCGTTGAACTTCGAATACCCATAATTTGGGAACGATCCAAGGAACATTGTGCTAGGCGCGAGCACCAATGGTGTCAATCCGTTTGGCAACCAGAGAAGCACACATAGCACCTGGCTTGTGTTTGTGTGGATGTACAACCTTCCCCCCTGGTTGTGCATCAAGAGGAAGTACATTCACATGACTATGCTAATTGAAGGGCCAAAACAACCAGGGAACGACATCAATCTGTATTTGGGGCTGCTGAAAGAGGAGCTAGACACGCTGTGGAAACGCCACCAATGTCGTGGGGCGCCTTGAGAAAGAATATTTCCCTATGAGACCCTTGCTGCTCTCACGGCGGTGCGAGGACTATCTCGATTATATGGATATGTCGCAGGCAGGTGGTCCACGGATTTTGGATCGTCACGTGCATGGATGACACAACGTATCGCCAGCTAGATAGAGATCCCGGGTCTTTGAAAACCGTGTTCATGGGACATCGAAGGTGGCTTCGCGACGATGACCCATGAAGGAAACGCAAGGATCTGTTCGATGGTGTCGGTGGGAACGACACCTATGGGATCACAAGAATCCCTACTACGGTCGGCGAGTGCGGGGAATTACGTGAGAAGAAGCGGATCAAACAGATAGCACACGGTTTCCCTATCCAGGTTCGGGCCGCGAGGATGCATAAAATCGTACTCCTGCTTTGGTGGTTTGTTTATCTGCGTTCTTGAACTAGCAATGGGGCGTGAGGAGCTCCAAAAAGCTGAATCCTCCTCCTGGTCGCCTTGGGCCTCCTTTTATAGCGAAAGGGGTTGCCACAGTGGCACACAGGAGGTGGAAATGGTACAGTGGTGCGAGTGTATCCCTCGCATTACATGACAAGGCCCCTTTTAATGTGTCTTGCTTAGGTGTCCTTGCTTTATCGGGGGCGAGGGAGAGCCCTGTCTTGTCCGTCGCCGCTCCCTTTCGCGTCGACCACTGGCATACAAGCGGTGCCAGCGGTGCCATGTAGGTAAGCAGGCAGCCGAGGTGGTAGCGATGGTGGGTCTCCACGAAGATCCGCATGCCGCCACGCAGTGCCTCCCCAACTGGTTGGGTCGGCAGCTGCATGCGAGCGGTGGTGGAGGTTTGATTGGCGTGGGCCTGATGGTGGCCCTACGGGTGTTCTTGGCAAGGGCCTCGCCGTAGCCCCGGCAAGGGTCTTGCCGTGGCGCCTGCTGTCATCCCCGGCAAGGCTCTTGCCGGGGGCCTTGTAGTCCTCCTTGGCTGGGATCCCGCCAAGGGTCGTCATCTTCTATAGTGTGTATCTGATCTTGAATGTCTTCACAAAGATCTGCATGCCACCATGGGGATGTCTCCCGAATCCTTGCCCTATGGAGGCAGTGGACTCAAGGGTGATTCGCTCTGTAGGTGTGGGGCGAGCTGCCACGGCAAGGGTCTTGCCGGGTTTGCTAAAACCGCCTCCCGGCAAGGATCTTGCTGGGGGAGTCCGCTTCGTCCCCTTTGCTCTTTGTGGTATTGGTCTTGGCGTCGTTCTGCTCCTTTCGAGCTTCGGCCTTACCTTGGCTCACCTCCCTTGTCTTGCTTTCGGTCTGCGGTGGTGCCCGCATATTTCAGGCTGCCGATGCACGATTATAGGGGTACAAAAAGTGTACCCCTCTTTTTGTACACCGCAGGAGCCCCCGGGCCTGGGCCACACGTAAGCCCAATCGCGTCATTGGGCTAGGCCCAAAAACGGTGTCTTGGGGCGTGAGGGTGGTTTTTATCGGTAAGTCTCTTGGCGCCTTAGGCTTCCTTGCCTCCCGCGTGGCTCGGCGTGGGAGGCGTGCGTGATAACGTCAGGCGGCATGCGTGGGGCTGAGCTCTGCGCGCATGCGTCACGTCGCAATTAATGTGAAAGGAGGCGGCCCGCGTTTTCCCCCATAAGAAGGAGTAACCGTGGGCGCGCTGCTCACTTTCTCCTCTTCTCTCGTACCTTCTCCAATCTCAGAGCCGCCGTTTCCTCTCTTCCTTCCTTCCTAAGCTTTCGCCGTCGCCCGCCGTCGCTGCTTCGCCACCCCTCTTCCTCAATCCTCTAGACCTCTCGGCCGCAATGGAGCCCAAATCCGCCAAGGGCAAGGGGGTGGCTAAAGGCTCTGGGACCGTGGAGCCGCCGGAGAGCGCGCTGTCGGGGGACCGGACGAAGTCCGCCTTCTTCTTCCCCTCGTCGATTCGATGTTCATGAGCTCGGGCCTCCTTAAAGCCCTTATGGGGAGTGATGATGGGGGAGAATTGAGGGCACCCGGCGACAGCGTCATTCACGCCGCTGCGCCGATCCTGCTCAAATCGTTATCCCTTTTTGTCGATTACCTTTCTTGCGGGTTATGCCCCCTTTTTCCGATTTCTTCTGCGACATCATGTACACCTTGGCTTTTCGCCTCTTGGATTTCACTCTGAATGCGGTGGCGTGCACAGCTCTCTTCAGCGCATCTTTGCAAAGGCTTTGCCGGAGTGCAGCCCAACCACGGCACTCTTTTCGCCATTATTTCTCCCCTCGAATCCAGCCACAGGCGCCGTCTTCGGATCGTCGCTGGATCCCAAGATCCAAGGGGGCGTGCAGACGGTGCCATGAAGGAAGAGGTGGGAGGAATGGCGTGGCGATGGTGCTGGATTGAAGGCGAAGACCACGGAATTCTGCAAGGTCCGCCGGCGCCCGCCGGTCCGCGGCAGCGATTGGAGTGATGTCGATGCTGCCGACGGGAGGCTTCTGTCGCCACCACCGGGATCATCCGGTGGCGGGCTGAGCTCACCACAGAGATGATCGGGCGGACTTCATTCGCCACGGATATCCCCATTGCATAATAAGGGGAGGCCAGCGGCTTTTTCACGAACCCGGTGACATTATGCGGCTCATACGGCCTCGACCACAACTTCACGGTGATGGCGCATGCCCACTTCTGTGAGCGGCTTTTCCAGCTTGATGTGGGTCGTGAAGGCGAGGTCGAACGGACCGGCAAGGCCGCGAGGGCTGCCGCAAAGGTCGGCAAGGCCGTCAAGGGGCCTTTCTTCAAGTTGCCAGCGGGGGTGGTCCCGTTGTGCAATAACTCACGCCGGTCCGGAGATCATTGCTATGATCTTAGGACTGCAACGCTGCACGCCCTGTCCCGAGCCGAAGGAGCCGGCGGACGCAGATGTGCAGCAATTCTTTGACTCCTTGATCGAGGTATACGTCAATGCTGACGTCGAGCAGTGGCTTGTCATGGACACCACCCAGGCGGAGCTGGACTACATCGCCACCAGGGAGAGGGAGGCATAGCTTGCCATGGAGGGCCGGCAGCGCCCGGGCGTGATGACAAGGCGCGGCGGCCTGCGGAGGAGGAGCAGTTCATCCGTGGGCGGCGGCCACCGAGGAGGCCAGCAGCGTCGACACCGGAGCTCCGCTTATCGAGGACGCGCCGACGAGTCGTCGGAGGAGGAGGGCGATGGCGGCGGGCTCGATGCCGGCCGTGGGAAGAGGGCGAGTCTTGCGGCGGTTCAGCTCCGTGCCAGCAGTCCGGCCCGGCAGGGCTACGCGGCCTCGATTGACCACGGAGGGTCCGGGCGCCACACGAGGCCTGATAGCGAAGGGGGTGACGAAGGCGGCTGAGAAGAATAAAGCGTGACCCTTCCTCATCCGCACGCACAAACCCCGCCGCCTTCTTCGCCTCCTCGTGACGTCGACTCGGATGATGATGTGGAGCTCCTTTTGATCTCGGGCCTCTCGGGCCAGGAGAGGAAAAGGAAACTGTGGAAGAGGAGGAGGCGGATGGCCAGTAAGTATCTGCGTTCCGTCTTGTCAATTCCATTTCCCGAATCGGGTCACTTGTCTTGATCCATTTTTGCTTTGCAGGGAGGCAGAGCGTTGGCCCATTGGGTGAAGAGGTGAGGACCTCACGAACGGTCAGGTCCCAGTGGGGCTTCAAGGACACTGCTTGGTGGTCTTTGAGCAAACCCGGCCCGGCAGCCCGACAGCCCCCAGTAAGTTCGTCACCCTCTTCTTACTCGACATGTGGTAGGCGCTTGATGCTCGATCTTGACCTTGCCGGGTTTGCGGGAGGGGCGGCAGCAGGAGGAACCACTGAGGGCTACTCCTAACACACCACGCCCATCGACCACGCCCGCCCTGGCGGGCGTCCCGGCAAGGGCATCAGGCACGGAACCCACACCCATGGAGGAAGAGGGGAACTTGGGCGCTGGTGACTCTGCCACGGCGCCAAATGCTGGCGGAGAGGGTACTTCGGCTTCATAGCCTGCCATGTCTGTTGAAGGAGGGCCTGGGCAGCAATGGGAGCAATGAAGCCAAGAAAAGAATAAGGGAAAAACAGAGACAAAGGACAGGCGACTCACCAGTGTCGGTGGGAACGACACCTATGGGATCACAAGAATCCCTACTACGATTACATGGTAGCGGGAATTCGTGAGAAGAGCGGATCAAACAGATAGCACACGGTTTCCTTACACCTGCTTTGGTAGTTTGTTTATCTGTGTTCTTCAACTAGCAATGGGGCGTGAGGAGCTCCAAAAAGCCGAATCCTCCTCCTGGTTGCCCTGGGCCTCCTTTTATAGGGAGAGGGGTTGCCACAGTGGCACGTGAGGTGGAAAGGCTACAGTGATGCGAAGTTTATCCCTCGCATTACATGACAAAGGCGACTTTAATGCGTCTTGCTTAGGTGTCCTTGCTTTATAGGGGCGGGAGAGCCTGTCTCGTCTGTCGCCCGCTCCTTTACATCGACACGCATACAGCCAGCGTTGCCCATGCGGTGCCATGTAGGCGAGGCAGGCGCTGAGGTGGCGCGGTGGTGGGTCTCCACGAAGATCCGCTTGCCGCCAGCAGTGCCTGCCCAACTGGTTGGGTCGGCATTTGCATCACGAGCAGTGGTGGAGGTTTGATTGGTGTGGGCTCGATGGTGGCCCTCACGGTGTTCTTGGCAAGGGCCTCGCCATAGCCACAGCAAGGGTCTTGTCGGGGCCCGGCAAGGAGTCTTGCCGTGGCGCCTGATGTCATCCCCGGCAAGGCTCTTGCCGGGGGCCTTGTGGTCCTCATTGGCTGGGATCCCGCCAAGGGTCGTCATGTTCTATAGTGTGTATGTGATCTTGAATGTCTTCACAAAGATTTGCATGCCACCACGGGGATGTCTCCCGAATCCTTGCCCCATGGGGGCAGTGGACTCAAGGGTGTTTCGCTCCGTAGGTGTGGGGCGAGCTGCCACGGCAAGGGTCTTGCCGGGTTTCCTAAATCCGCCTCCCGGCAAGGATCTTGCCGAGGGAGTCCGCTTCGTCCCCTTTGCTCTTTCTGGCCTTGGTCTTGGCGTCGTTCTGCTCCTTTCGAGCTTCGGCCTTACCTTGGCTCACCTCCCTTGCCTTGCTCTGTGTGGTGGTGCCCGCGGCTCAGACTGCCCGTGGACGGTTATAGGGGTACAAAAAGTGTACCCCTCTTTTGTCTACTGGCAGCAGGAGCCCCCGGGCTGGGCCACACGTAAGCGCAATCTCGTCGTTAGGCTAGGCCCAAAAGCGGTCTTGGCGGGCAGGCGGGGTGGTTTTTACATGATAAGTCTCTTCACGCGATCAAGCGGCTTCCCATGCCTCCCATACGTGGCTCGGCGTGGGAGGCGTGCGTGGCGATGGGCTGACATGCGTGGGGCTGAGCTCTGCGCGCATTCGTCTCGTCGCAGTTAATGTGAAAGGAGGCGGCCCATGTTTTCCCCCATAAGAAGGAATAACCGTGGGCGCGCTGCTCACTTTCTCCTCTTCTCTCGTACCTTTTCCAATCTCAGAGCCGCTGTTTCCTCTTTTCCTTCCTTCCTAAGCTTTCGCCGTCGCCCGCCGTCGCTGCTTCGCCACCCCTCTTCCTCAATCCTCTATACCTCTCGGCCGCCATGGCGCCCAAATCCGCCAAGGGCAAGGGGGTGGCTAAGGGCTCTCTGGGACCGTGGAGCACGCCGGAGGCCAGCTGTTGTCGAGGACGGGCGAAGTCCGCCTTCTTCTTCGCCTCGTCGGTTGATGTTCATGAGCTCCGGACCTCCTTCAAGCCCTTATGGGGAGTGAAGACGGGGGGAGAGCATTCGGGGCACCCGGCAACGCGCGTCATTCCTGCCGCTTGCGCCGATCCTGCTCCAAATCGGTATCCCTTTTTTTCCGATTACCTTTCTTGCGGGTTATGCCCCCCTTTTTTCCGATTTCTTCCACGACATCATGCACACCTTCGGCTTTCCCCTCTTGGATTTCACTCCGAATGCAGTGGCGTGCACAGCTCTCTTCAGCGCATCTTTGCGAAGGCTTTGCGGAGTGCAGCCCAACACGGCACTCTTTCGCCATTATTTCTCCCCTCGAATCCAGCCCGGGCGCCGTCTCTCGGATGCATCGCCTAGATCCCAAGATCCAAGGGCGTGCGGGCCGGTGCCATGAAGGAGAGGTGGGAGGAATGGCGTGGCCGGTGGTCTTGGATTGAAGACGAAGACCGCCGGAATTCTGCAAAAGGTCCGCCCGGCGCCGCCGGTCGCGGCAGCGATTGGAGTGATGTCGATGCTGCCGGCGGGAGGCTTATCGTCGCCACCACCGGGATCCTCCGGTGACCAGGCTGGGCTCACCACAGAGATGATCGGGCGGACTTCATTCGCCACGGATAGCCCGTTGCATAATAAGGGGAGGCCAGCCTGGCTTTTTACGAACCCGGTGACATTATGCGGCTCCATACGGCCTCGACCACAACTTCAAGGTGATGGCGCATGCCCACTTTCGCCAGCGGCTTTTCCAAATTTTGATGTTGAGTCGCGACCGCGAGGTCAAACAATTTGGCAAGGCGCGAGGGCTGCCGCAAAGGTCGGCAAAGGCCGTCAAGGGCCGTTCTTCAAGTTGCCAGCGAAGGTGGTCCCGTTGTGCAATAACTCACGCCCGGTCCGAGATCATTGCTATGATGCCGGACTGCAACGCGCACGGCCCTGTCCCGAGATGAAACGAGCCGATGGACGCAGACGGGCAGCAATTCTTCGACTCCTTGATCGAGGTATACGTCAATGCTGACGTCGAGCGGTGGCTTGTCATGGACACCGCCCAGGCGGAGCTGGGCTACATCGCCACCAGGGCGAGGGAGGCCTGACTTGCCATCAAGGCCAACAGCGCCAGGGGCGTGGAGGACAAGGCCACAACGGCTGCGGAGGAGGAGCAGTTCATCCTGTAGGCGGCGGCCACCGAGGAGGTCAGCAGCGTTGACGTTGGAGCTCCGCTTGTCGAGGACGCGGCCGACGAGTCGTCGGAGGAGGAGGACGTGGCGGCGGGCTCGGCGCCACCCGGGGAAGATGGCGAGTCTCTGGCGGATGCAGCTCCGTGAGCCGGGCCCGACCCGGGCAGGCTCTGGCTGACCTCAATTGACCACTGGAGGGGTCCGGGCGCCTACACGAGGGCCACGGCAGCGAAGGGCTGTGAAGGCGGCCAGAAGAAGAAGGCGACAGCCCCTTCCTCATCCGGACGCGCACAAACCCCCGCCTTCTTCGCCTCCTCCCGTGACGTCCGAATCGGATGATGATGTGGAGCACCCTGTTGATCTCGGGCCTCTCAGCCCAGAGAGGAAAAGGAAACTGGTGGAAGAGGAGGAGATGGACGACGAGAAAGTACTCCGTTCCTTACTGTCATTTCCATTTCCCCTAATCGGGTCGCTTGTCTTGATCCATTTTAGCTTTTGGGGGAGGCGTAGACGTTGGCCTAGAGGGTGAAGAGGCGAGGACCTCGGCGGTCGATCCCAGTGAGGCTTCAAAGACACCTGCTTGGTGGTGCTGAGCAAGCCGTCTTGGCAGCAGCACCGGCGCAGCCCCAGCAGAAGTTCGTCACCCTCTTCTTACTCGACATGTGGTAGGCGCTCGATGCTATGATGCCGACCTTGAGGGGTTTGCAGGAGGGAGGCGGCAGGAGGAGCCACAGAGGGCTACTCCTAACAAACCACCCCATCGACCACGCTGGCCACGGGCGCCCCCGACAAGGGCATCGTGCACCTGAGCCCACACCCATGGAGGAAGAGGGGAACTTGGGCGCCGTGACATCGCCACGGCGCCAAATGTCAAGTGAGAGGGGACTTACCTTCCATGACCCTAGCACTTGGTGAGTCGCTTTGTCCTTCGTCTCTGTTTTTCCCTTATTCTTTTCTTGGCTTCACTGCTCCCATTGCTGCCCAGGCCCTCCTTCAGCAGACATGGAGGACGTGGACACTGTTGTTGGAGACATTGCTGAGGAGGCAGCGGAGGCCAGCATGATTCCCGCCGAGGAGGCCGCCAAAGATCTTGATGAGGTCGCCACGTGAAGCCGCCAAAGGGTCTTTGCCGCAGGACGCCATTGTGGGGCCGCCACGGCGACAGCGAGGCTTCCGACGAGGTGCAGCGGTGGACCTGCCGGTGAGGCGGCAAGGCCTCCGCCGAGGAAGAGGTGGCGGGTGACCAGCCTCCCTCCTCCTCAACCTCGGGCCCGGAGATACGAAGGTGGGCGACGATCTTTTCGTCCATCTTCCAGGGGCGTCAAGCCGAGCGCCCGCCGAAGGGGGAGCCTTTGACGGCGAGGTGCTTGCTGCCACCGGGCTTGAGGTGGTTGATGAGCCGGGCGTTGGCGGTGAAGATTCTCCAGAAGAGCAGCTTTTCCGCGCCATGGGGGCCGATTTCCGGAAGCTCCAAGTGCTCTACCGTGCCCGCCTGGACAAGGTCAAGTCCAGGATGGCAACGGTGGACAACGCGGAGGTGGACTTCAAAGCGCGCGTCGCTGAGACGCAGACCTGGTTCCACCAGACTCGCGAGGAAGCGAGAGGGCCTTCGGGAGGAATTGGCCAAGCACGATGTGGAGCTCACCATGAAGAGGGCCGACATCGAGAAGGCCCAGGAAAAGGCGGCGAACTTGGCTGCCGCGGCCGAAGCCGCCCGGAACCAGCATCAAGCCGCCTTGGATTCCCAGGAAGAGGACCTCTCCGCGCGTGAAGCGAAGCTTATCGCAACGCTCTGCGGCAAGGATGAGGAGCTCGAGGCCCTTGTCGCGCGACGGACTCGTGAGCTGGAGCAGAGGCACAAAGAGGCACTCGATGCCCAAGCTCTGGCCCATGCCGGCAAGGTGAAGGAGCTGGAAGCAGAGCGGGACGAGCTGAAGGAGCAGGCCCTCAAGCTGTCCGGCGAGAAGAGAAACCGCCAACCGCGCCTTGGTAGAGGCGCAAGGAGCGATCATCAGCCGGGACTAGGGAGCTCTCCGCTGCAGAACTCCATCGAGACCTCAAGCTGAAGCCGAGGATCTCGAGAAGATGTTGTCGGAGAGCAGGGCTCGGGAGGAGACCTTGACCAGGAGCCTCGAGGAGGAGAAGCAGCTGCGGGCAAACGAGGCTGCCTCCCACGAAGAATATGTGGTGGGTGAGAACAGGTGGATCAGCAATCTGGAGGTCGTTGCCGGCAGGGTCACCTCTCAATTGGCCACCATGGGGATGCCAAACGTGACGTACGCCCCCGAGTGCAGCAGGACCGTCAACGCCAAGCTGACCCAGTTCTTCGAGGGCATCCTCGGAGCCTTGGCCTATCTTCACTCCAACAGGACGGCCACGCTGGCCGAGGAGGCCCGGCGACTTTGCCGGAGGTTCGTGACCAAGGTCCTCACCAAGATGGCGCATTGGAATCCCGACCTTGACTTCGCGGCCGCGATGAAGAGCTTGCCGGATGGTGTTGACCTCACGGTGCTCAAGGAGCGCATCAAGCCCATCACCGACTGCATCGACGAAATCAAGAGGGTGGAAGGCCAGCGCCGGGATTAGGCATCCCGTTCTTCTTCGCCGCTGGTTCCCGACCAAGACAAATTTTATCGTTAGTTAGAACCGCAGCTATGACGTGATGTAATATAACTTTGAAGTACTCTTAATTTTCATGCATGCTATTTCCCCGTTCAATTCCTCTTTGTATGTGTGCCCCACGTCGATCGGGTAGGCTTGCCGGCGCGGAAGCCTCTAGCGGCGTTTGGGGAACGGATCCTGTGGCCTGCCGGGTACGCGTGCTGCCTGACGAGCCACCTTTCCGTTCCGAACGCGGCCGCTCGAACTGTCGAGCTTGACTCGAGTCAGAATCGAGGGCGTTGTTGATCGCAGAAGGTTACTCTACCATTCTCGACGCAGCCGCTTGAGCTGTTGAGCGGACTCGAAACAGGGCAAGGGCATTGCCGATCGTGGGAGAGCCCCCTGGCGTGCAGGTTTCTCATACAAAGGCGTGACATCTCCGGGGGGGAATAACCTCAAATAAGAAGGGTAGCACAAATAAGGGTTCAAAGGTAACTTAGCTTCTGTTTGCGATCGCTCGAGTGTCGATCTTCTGGCCTCCTTTCTTCTTCAAGGGTCACGAAGATGAAGGAGTGCTGGGCTAACTGCTAAAGCCGATTCTCACAACTGCGCCCCCCTACCTGGCGCGCCAAAGATGTCTGTGGGAATGACACCTATGGGATCACAAGAATCCCTACTATGGTCGCGGGGCGCGGGGTCGTGAGAAGAGCGGATCAAAAACATAGCATACGGTTTCCTTATCCAGGTTCGGGCCGCGAGGATGCGTAAAACCCTATTCCTGCTTTGGTGGTTGTTTATCTGTGTTCTTGAACTAGCAATGGGGCGTGAGGAGCTTGCTGTCATCCCCGGCAAGGCTCTTGGCGGGGGCCTTGTGGTCCTCCTTGGCTGGGATCCCGCCAAGGGTCGTCATCTTCTATAGTGTGTATCTGATCTAGAATGTCTTCAAAAAGATATGCATGCCACCACGGGATGTCTCGAATCCTTGCCCCATGGGGGCAGTGGACTCAAGGGTGATTCGCTCCGTAGGTGTGGGCGAGCTGCCACGGCAAGGGTCTTGCCGGGTTTGCTAAAACCGCCTCCCGGCAAGGATCTTGTCGGGGGAGTCCGCTTCGTCCCCTTTGCTCTTTGTGGTCTTGGTCTTGGCATCGTTTCGCTCCTTTCGAAGCTTCGCCTTACCTTGGCTCACCTCCCTTGCCTTGCTCAAGGTGGTGGTGCCGCTGCTCAGATCGCCTGCACGGTTATAGGGGTATATAAAGTGTACCCCTCTTTTTGTACACCAACAGCTGGTGAAACCGAACCCCGAAGACGCCCACGTACGAGGAGCGGCGAGGAAATAGACGAGCTGTTGAAAAATTGGAAAGATTGCCGCTGTCGGGAAAGAAGCAAAAGGCGCCAGAGCCGGTAAAGAAGCGAAAGGCGCCACAGCCGCTGAAGGTATGGAAAACGAGGTCTGTTTTCCGGGACTTGCCGTCTTGGAAGATCCACCGTGTGCCTCACAGCCTTGATGTCATGCATATCACGAAGAACGTGTGCGACAGTCTGCTTGGTACCCTGCTCAACATGTCAGAGATGACCAAAGATGGGCCGAAAGTAAGGGCAGACTTGAAATCAATGGGCATCAGGGAGGAGCTTCACGCTAATGATGATGATGATGAGGCGAAGCAGGACACGGAAAGTCGTCGCAAAGGCAAAAAGGCCAAGAAGACCGGGAATGACTTCCCTTCCGCGTGCTTCACTCTAAGTCAGGAGGAGATCGATCAGTTTTTCACCTGCCTCGTAGGAGTAAAACTTCCTTACGGTTGAGCGGGGAAGATAAACATATACCTAGACTCAGCGAAGCAGAAGTTCAGCGGGATGAAGTCTCATGACTGTGACATGCTGATGGCGCAGATACTTCCAGTTGCAATCCGTGGGATCATGGACGCGCACGTCCGTGAAATGCTATTCGGCCTATGCAACTTTTTCGAAGTCATCTCTCGGAAGTTGGTTGGCGTGAGGCAACTCAGAAGGCTACAGGAAGAGATCATGGTGATACTATGCGAGCTTGAGATGTACTTCCCGCCCGCATTCTTCGACGTTAATTATGGTGCATCTGCTGGTCCATATCGTGGAGGATATCATCCAACTCGGGCCGATGTTCCTGCACAACATGATGCCGTTCGAAAGGATGAATGGTGTCATCTAAGGATACGTTCACAACATGTCACGTCGTAGGGAAGCATAGCCGGGGCTTTTCGATCAAGAGTGCATCTCCTACTGCACGAATTATCTAGGCATCGATAACCCCGTTGGTCTGCCCGTCAACAGGCACCTCGGCACGCTCGCTGGATGGGGTCACCGTGAGGGTCGCCGCGAAATGCATGTCGACTTCGAGGGTCGCCTCGCCGACTTTGAAAGAGCAAACCTAGTCGCGCTACAACACATAGACGTTGTCGATCCTTGGGTGGTAGAGCACAAAACCTTTATCTAGAAGACGTACAATGAACGAGGCCAACAGAGGACGGACAGAGATATAATCAAAGAGCACAACTCATGTTTCACGCGTTGGTTCAAGCAGAAGCTTCTGTCGTACCCTTTACATGAGGATTCTTCCGCGGAAGAACAACTCATATTCGCCTTGTCACAGGGTGCCGAGCACAACCTGATGACCTATGAGGCATGTGATATCAACAGCTACACATTCTACACCGAGGGAAAGGACATGAAGAGCGATGGTTATCAGAACTCCGGGGTAACGATGGAATCCTACACCGGTAACGACAAGGACAGATACTACGGAAGGATCGACGAGATCTGGGAGCTGAGCTACGCTGGAGAGAAGGTCCCGATGTTCCGTCTCAGATGGGCCAAGAGCGTCCTAAAAGAAGACTGGTATTTCACCACCATGGTTATACCCGAAGCCAAATCCAAGACCATGGGCGCAAACGTCACCGTGAAAATGAACCATGGGTACTGGCTTCCCAAGTGGACCAATGCTTCTTCATTACCGACCCTTCAAAGCCCAGTCGTGTTGTCGTGAGGAAAGGCAAAAGGAAGATCATCGGAATGGATGGAGTCGCCAATGAGCAAGACTTCGACAAGTACGGCGACCCGAAGATGGAACATGACGACGACGATGAAGTACCAGCATACACCACAAGAAGAAGCAGGACCACCCTACCTAAAGGACGTCCGTTCAAGAGAAGAACTCCATTTACGAAAAATAAGGGCAAGAAGATTGTGAACAGATTGCTAGTTAAGATCGATTGTATTTAAATTGTAGCCTTCATTTCTCGATTGTATTTCGACATATTGAAATGATATTTCTTCTGTTCTAGTGTCCTCATGAATATTTATTTATGTTTATTATGGTATTGAATTTCTAACTCACAAAAAGTATTGAATTTGTTAATATTTTTTGAACTCATGAATATTTTTAAATTTCATGGCAACTTTTCAAATTCATGAATATTTTTTCAAATTTGATGAATATTTGTAACCCTCCCCCGCTCCACCACCGCCGATTGACGACCCCCCGCACCCTCCCCCGCTCCACCGCCGTCGCCGACCCCCCACACCCTCCCCTGTCTCCTCGCTCGGTTCCCCCGAACGGAATCGGCCGAGCGCACCACCCACCCCCTCCCTCCCCCCGAGCGGGACCTAGGGTTCAAGACGCTGCTACCGGCCCTCCGCTAGGCAACAAAAAATCCTAAAAGAAAATTACTAACGGCGCACCGCTAGGGGGTGCGCCATTGCTATCCAAAAAAAAGATTACTAATGGCGCACCTCTAGGGGGTGCACCATTGCTATCCAAAAAAAGATTACTAATGGCGCACCTCTAGGGGGTGTGCCATTACTATCCAAAAAAAAGATTTCTAATGGCGCACCGCCTGGAGGTGCGCCATTGCTAAAATCCCCACTAAAATCCCGAGTCCCCTTTCTATCTTCCCCAATCAATCACATCTCACCCGCCCACTGCCCCGACCCGTACTGCGCCGCCGTCGCCCCCACACCCCCGCCGCCTCCCCCGCACCCGACGACCCCCGCGCCCGCTCTACCGTCGGAGTCGCCGTCGGAGCACTATGAGGAGGAGGCCCGTGTCCACCAGGAGGAGGAGGCCCGCTGGAGCACGTCTTCTTCCTCCGACCGACCCCATCTCCCCGTTGCCACCGCTGCTCTGGTCAGTGCCCTGCTCCTTCTGCTCCTTCCGACACATAGTCAGTCCCCTGCTCCTTCTCGCCACCATCCCTAACCCGTTGCCGGCAACAGAGGATCCGTCTCGCCGCCGAACGCCCGAGGCCCCAACGCCTCAGTCAGCGCCTTCTGTTTCGCCGAGCGGCTTCGCCTCCGACGTTCGTCGCCCGTGCAACCTCGCTGCCGGCGAGCTTCTCCCGCCGACTACAGGACAGGTAGCTAACCGCCTCATGTTCTGCTCTGTGAACTACCATGTGGTGCTGCTCATGGATGATGGTAGGAATTTACGCAAATATTCAGAGACACAAAATATTGAAGTTGCTGTAACTGATTACTTTCCCAAGTGAGAAAAATACATTCTATTCTACCTGTTTCATACTCAGTGATTGTTGCGGCCAGGAAATGCATAGCCGATGTTAAATGGTCCCAGAAATGACAGTACCCTAACAACTGTTCTGCTCATGATCTTATTTTTATTTCTTTGATGAAAGTTGGTTCTTTTCTTCCCAAGTCAGGACCAGGACAAACATAAACTTTGAGGCTGAAAGGAAATCAAGTAATGAACCACATAATAGGATAGTTGGTTCTGCTCACAATTTTTTTTTATGAAGATATGCCAAACTCCTCAATAGTTGGTTAGTCTCATTAGGGTAAAATAATACGATACTTTGTTAAATTAGAAGTCGTCAACATGCTGCTGATGAACTTCTTCCGTATCCTGTATGATGTATGTGATGCTGCTGATGTATGGTTTTTTATCAAGAGGCCAAACATTCATCTAGTTTTTCTATGAACTGCTGCTAATGTGTAATGTAGTTGCTTCACCTGCTATCTTGCTTACCATTGTGCACTGTGCCGTTTAAGAGTTTTTAGATGAACGTCTATAGTGCCTTTTCTTATCTGCTAACTCCGTTCTGGAGTTGTTGTTGGCCGGTAACAGCATGCTTGAAGTACAATTGTTACAAATGTGGGCTTGTGGAATCCCATGACAAAAGTCTTGAGTTGTATTCAGTCGTAGGATTTTGTGCTATTTCACATTTCCATCGGTACTTGGTCATCGCTGGTATCTCTTAACTGTTAACAAATGGCCAAATTGCAGCAATTTGCTTTTATTACCTTATTTACACAAAGTTTTAGTTAAACAATGATAATTGAATAATTTTGTGCTACTTCTGTTATGGTTTTGTGGACAGTAGTTGACCTTATGGTAACTAGTTGGTGTCACGTTTTGGGGTTTTGATTATTGGTATGAAGTACTGGCAGAAGATCTTATTCACACCAAGTTTTAGTTAAACAATGGTACTTGAATGCTTTTGTGCTACTTCTGTTGTGGTTTTGTGGATAGTATTTGAACTTAATGGTAACTAGTTGGTTATGAAAGCATGATACTGCTATAACTTTAGTAGTAAGCAGAATAGATCGTGCTGCAGTAGCTCTAGGCAGAGCATGGCATGTTACTACCATAGAGGTACCCAAATATGTAGGTGTAGTTTGTGTTTCTATTTGTTCACACTGTCGCTATATTGCTCAATTAGACAATTAGTGTTTATGAAGAAAAAGAATAAACCTGCTGCTCTTCCTGTCATGCATGTATTCACTGCTGCTGCTGTTGTACTTGTGATGATGCTACTTGTGATCTTCTGAAATGACCCATTGGCGACTTCATTACGCGCGGATAATGATTTTGCAGGTACCCCCAGAGGCCCTTGAGTTTGCCGGAATGTCGATTAACTTCCGTTTCGGCAAATTCGGGTACTCCATATGTCCTATTTTCAGCAAAGGTCATGCTGAAATTTTTCGTAAATTTTAGCATGACTTTGCTAAAAATAGGACATATGGGATACTTGTGACTAATGCATGGGCCAGGGTATCTTAGTACTTAATTAAGTAGGATCAACTGCCTCTTGTGTTATACATATAGAAGTGTGATATGTTTACTGTCTCTTGGTGTATTCTCCTTCCCTTTTCTTGATAGGGTATATTATTAGAAGATACTCATATATATCAGTCAACCTATGGTGCCTCGGCATCGATAAACCCTAAATGATGAAAACTAATCTATCTATCTATCTTCTATTATTATATAATTAAGACAATAGGCAAACAAGCCATTATGTTTGTCCACACAGATTAAATTATCTTGACCACTAATTTTAGATATCAAGGGCTGAGATTAAAGAGATAAATGTTACATAGAAATATTGTTACGTAGAGACAACTGAGCCTGTCACGTACAAACATGGTTGTGTACAGATGGCATGCACGCACTAGCAGATCAGATCGTAGGCAAACAAGGAAGCATATTTTTACAAAAAAAAAAAAAAAACTTAGCAATATGATGCAGCACGTGCGCAAGTAAACCACGTTCTATCCTTTTCCTTGGAAGAAGAAAAAAGGCAATATCGTATACTATTAGGACAACTACTGTATGGCCGATCGGATTGGAGGAATCAAGCACCTGCAATTTTGTCTCCGAATAGGAAGTTTCCTATCGGACGTGTACCTGCTTTGTTCTCCCGCACCAGTCGTCCGCTGCAGCCTCTGCGTCCCTACAACTCCAAGCACGACTCACCCTACCTGGATCACACTGGTGCAGCTACGTGAGGGCTGACCTGGCTGTTATTCGCCAAACGCTCAAAGAGAGAAAATATACCTAACCTAGGCGCATCAAATAACGCTAGACATGAGCACTATGACAAGCAGCAGCCGCCGACGGCCGGCGGCTAATCCGCACGCAGCAGCTGTCGGCAGTTGCCATCGGCCACCGGCACACATCAGCCACCGCCAGACCCGGACAGCAGCACGACGAGTTGGCCGGCCCACCTGGGACGCGCCACTGCACGCAGCTAACAGCGGCGTCCCAGCAGCAATCGGCCAGCTCCACTTCTTCTGTCCCGGACAGCAGTGGCGGAGCTACACTTGAAACATTTATATTTTTTAATTTCCGTACTATCTAAAGATATATATTTATCTACAGTCATGCTTGGAGTTATAGGTTTCCCATGCACGATGCAAGCCGAGATGGTCTAACCCCCCGTCCTATTATATGTTAGAAGACACTGTGGTGGTGCATGACATTTGCAAGTTTTCGTACTTTTTAAAGATATATATTCGTGCTTGGAGTTATAGGTTTCCCATGCACGATGCAAGCTGAGATGGTCTAACCCCCCGTCCTATTATATGTTAGAAGACACTATGGTGGTGCATGGCATTTGCAAGTTTTTATACTTTTTAAAGATATATATTTAGCATATATTTTTTTGCAGCAAATTAACCTATATATATTACTGTACTTTGAATCATTATTTTTGCAGGAATATAAATAACATCATTCTGTCAACAAGCATAGCTGCTGATATGACATCTGGTAGCTGAGACATACCCTTGATGGTTGCTTTCATGGCCTATTATTATCAAGGAGGAATAAAGTTCTTCATCCTGGTAAATTACATTTGTAGGTAATGACTTAATCTATCTCCACGTATGTTTTTGTCATTCTTCTATAATAGAAAGATATCCGTACGTTAATGGCAATTATAAGTGAACATCATTTGGGCTTATGTATGAGATATAGATAAATCATGTTTGGTTTTAAGAAGAGTGTTGATTAAACTGAATTGGGGTATTGTTTCCTATCTGCAAATGGACATGTTTTCAAATGTGTTGTAATCATTCTTCTCCATACTAGATATGGATAACTAGAGTACTGGAATATTGAATTCTCCACTTCTATCACATAAATAGGAGGTTCTTGATTGGTCACTACGTATAACACATAGTATGTCAATGTTGTCACATAAACTTATTTTTTAAATGAATGTTGTTTTGGTTATAATATTGTCCAACTAAAAAAATATATCTGACCAAAATTCTATTTCTTATATAATTTTGACTTAATAACTAAAAAGCAAATTCCAATATTTTCAATCTCCATAGAACACTGTACTAATGTGTGAAAATAAATGTGCATGCTTGATGTCACGATTTCTTGATGTTCAATTACATAAAAAAACACTCGGCAAAGTTCAACATATGATGAGGTAGCCAACAACGGATTTGAATAGCCACTCGGCAAAGGACCTATACGGCAGCCGTAGGCATAGATCTATGCCGACGGCAAAGGACCTAAGCCGATGGCCCTGGGCCGTAGGCATAGCCTGCGAGTCTGGTAGTGGAGCCGGTGTTTGGACCGGCCGCCGGCGGCCCAGACCGGTCTGGATTGAGCATCTTGACGGTCCTGTTTTCAGGGACTGGACCAGCAGCGGCAAAGCTTGGGCCGTATCGAGATAATCGCCCGTGGTCGTCGCAGGCAAGTGCAGAGCGTGTACTGGATGATGGGAGGCCATTGAAGGACACGGGTGATGGAGGTAGGATGACAGCGAACTCACATAGACGCCGATGGCATTGTTAGCGAGGCTTGGGCAGGACATGAGCATGGTGACGGAGCTCCGGTGATGGCTGCTCCTAGAGAAAAACCTAGCAGTAGCGCGGGTTTTTGGCCTACCAGTAGCGCGGATGGTAGCGCTATTAGTAAGGCGCTACAGCTAAAGGTTAGCGGTAGCATGGGTTTACCCGCGCTACTGCTATATCCACTTAGTAGTAGCGCTTTTTGGAAAGGGTGCTACTGGTAATTACTAATAGCGTTTCTTGCAGGCCGCGCTACTACTATTATTCCGTATTATATTTCTTTTTTATTTCATGTTGTATTCATACACCTTTATACAAATTTTCATACAACAACAATTTAGCGATTGTTTTTACATGAGAATGAGTTATTACATCACTGGGTGAAAGAACCGTGGACTAGTTTAAAGTGGATGGACATCCACCTGAAACTAATATGCGGTTCTTTCACCCAATGATATAATAAATATCATCATCATCATATCATTAACAACTTATCATCATAATACATAATTGTCATATAACACCTACTCATGATCATCATTTTCACCAATGAGACATGCGTCATATAGCAAGTTGGTCACTAGTCATAATCACAACTCCTCCTCCTCACCATCAACTCTTACACATTGTACCATATAATAACACATTGTACCTAGGACCTACTTCTCTCTCAGAGGACCTACTACCTTCTCTTAGATAAAATAACATAAAACAAGATAGGCGCTGAATCGCCATTATGGAGTATGGAGATAATCTTGTCTCTTATTCTTGCCCTTCTCACAATGTTGCTTCCAAGTAGCTCCCTACGATTGACCATACATTTTTTCCAATCTGTGGTTGTCATGTCTTCATCGGTTTTAGAAATCCGATATGGACATGAGTGATTCGTAGGATGACCTGGCCGTATGTTCAAAACATCAAGGCGACCTTTCTGAAACACCAGATGAGGCACACAATCCTTTTGGAATTTTCTTTGAAAAACATAGTAATAACTTCGTAGTTAGCAATGTAGTTCAGTTTTAGAAGAATTTATGCAAAAGATGCACGAATGTCGTAATAATAAAATATCTTACCATGGCATCTCCATGGATGTTACCGCAGTTCAACACGTGCACTAGTGGCACATATAGACCATAATGTGGAGGAATTTGATAATAGATATTATAATTCTCAAGATCAGTAATAAATGAGATCAGATGATTTTTTTCCTGATAAGTTAATTCTGAGCCATCGGTGTAGTAGGTTCTGTCTAGCATCTTTCGCACATTCTTCGAAGAATGAAAATAAGATGTCAACTATTTTGAAATAATGAATATAAATTAATTAATAACTATGTTTGAGAAACTCACACAACGGTAGAATTGGAAGCGTATCAACAAGGACCCAAATGTCCATATTTTCTTGGGCGATGTCAGGATCACCAAGATCCATGGTGACAAGCATACACTACAAGAAATATGTCAACCAGTGACCTTCTGTCAGTTACCCTGGAAGAATTGGTCATAGATCTATGACCTTTTCAGACCAATTGGTCAAAAGCTGTTCGGGGGGGGCTCCAAACCCTAAACTATAACGACCATTTTGGTCAGAAAGGTCGTAATTTCCTTACACGAAATGGTCATAAAGCAGATAGCACTGCTCCGCTGCCTTATTTCTAGCTGATCATGACCAATATAGATGGTCATAATCTTGTAAACTGTGGTGGGTTGCTAGACTAGGCGCCACCTCATCAGTTTTGCCTATGTGTCATGTCCATGTGGCAGTTTTTGCCCTAGGTTGTGAAGCAACCTATATTTCTGTCATTCCCAAAATTCCCAAAAAAATCTAATAATTTCTTTAGGTCATATCTTCGTCAAATATGTAAAAAACCTTCCTTTCCTAGTTCAGAAATAATTCAAAAATATTCATTTTCCTATTACATTCGTAAAACACTTTGTGAAGGAAGTACCACTTTGGCATGTCCAAATGGTATCCATTTTCTCTGATGCTTTCCTATGCCCAAATAACCATCCTCCACCAAATGCCAGCTCAATCCATTCATTATTTTGAGCCCAGCTTCAACATTCGTATTTATGTCCAGTGTGGTACTTTGCAAAGCAAGTACCACCTACGCTCCTCCTTTTGAGCTGAAAATTTGTGAAGACGGTGTTCTTAGTAACTGATCATCCTTGGCCAAAACTCACTCCGATTAGCCATGTGCATTTTCCGTACCGCTAATCAAACACCTGGCTGCTTATTCATGTTTGAGCATCGATCGGTCTCCTCGTGAGAATATTATGTTGTGATTTTCTTTCTAGCACCTACCTGGGGAGTGCCCAACCCACTAGACATTCCTAGGCCGCCCAAAACATATGGCAACACCACAGTCACGCGGTGACCATACGGCAGGCATGCGAGTTTACGCGCTCTAGAGTTGGGGCCCTCGACAACCGTTTGAACCTCGACGTATCGCCACCAAACCATGTATTTATGATTAAATAGGTACTTATGTAACTAGAAGTGATTTTTGGAAAAAATAATAGCAAACTATGAGGCAGCTGCAGTTCAAATTTGACCCGCTTGCTGCTGAATCGACGGGAATTTGTCTTTTTCACCAGAGGTGTATCAAAACTTTTGACACCCAACCATTTTGTCAATTGTGCATTAAATATGTCCTAGCATTTTATAAAATTTATTTGGTCCATTTTTGCAACAAATATATGGTAGGTCCTTCACAAAAAAACTCATTTGGGGCACTCGGAAAATGGAAAATGAATTTTCCGTGCACAGAAAAAGAAAACTTCCTTAGGCAACATTGTTTGCCAGTCCAAGATTCACCCTTGTGCACAATATGAGATCATTTGAACAAACTATGCCATGAATGTGGCCATAAGATTGATCATTTGGCTTGAAAGCCATGAATCTTCCCGCATGATAGCTCATTTTTTAGAACAATTTTTTAAAATAATTTCGGTATTACAAGTTTATTATTTTTCCTGGAAACTTGGTCACATATAATGACACAATGCAGAGGTATTTCCATTTTTTGATTTTTTTTGAAATTTTTATGCCCATTTCAAAATGCGGGCAAAACGGCGGGCTTGACCGTTCCTAGCTACTGGTTGAATCTTGGAAAACTTTTGATGTTTCTCTAATGAAATAGATACTTATTTACCTAGAAATGGTTTTTGGAAAAAATAAAGAGCAAACTATGAGGCAACTGCAGTTCAAATTTGACTCGCTTCCACCTGAATCGGCGGAAATTTGTCTTTTTCACCAGAGGTGGATCAAAACTTTTTACACCCAACCATTTGGTAAATTGTGCATTAAATATGGCCTAGTATTTTAGAAAAATGATTTGGTCCAATTTTGCAAGAATTATTTGGTAGGTCCTTCACAAAAAAACCTCATTCGGGGCACTCGGAAAATGGAAAATGAATTTTCCATGCACAAAAAATGAAAAATTCCTTAGGAAACATTGTTTGCCATTCCAAGATGCACCCTTGTGCACAATATGAGATCATTTGAACAAACTATGCCATGAATGTGGCCATAAGATTGATCATTTACTTGAAAGCCATCAATCTTCACGCATGATAGCTCATTTTTTAGAACACTTTTTTAAAATAATTTCCGCATTACATGTTTATTATTTGTCCTGGAAACTTGGTCACATATAATGACACAATGCGAAGGTTTTCCAATTTTTTGATTTTTTTTGAATTTTTTATGCCCGTTTCAAAATGGGTCAAAACGGCGGGCTTAACCGTTCCTAGCTAGTGGTTGAATCTTGGAAAAAATTTGATGTTTCTCTAATTAAATAGATACTTATGTACCTAGAAATGATTTTTGGAAAAAATAAAGAGCAAACTATGAGGCAGCGGCAGTTCAAATTTGACCCGCTTCCAGCTGAATCGGCGGAAATTTGTCTTTTTCACCAGAGGTGGATCAAAACTTTTTACACCCAACCATTTGGTCAATTGTGCATTAAATATGGCCTAGTAGTTTAGAAAAATGATTTGGTCCAATTTTGCAAGAATTATTTGGTAGGTCCTTCACAAAAAACCTCATTTGGGGCACTCGAAAAAAATGGAAAATGATTTTTTTTTTTGCCAAAAAAACTCATTTCTAATGGCACCATTTAAAGATATTTATCTCATTTCATGTTTATTATTTTAATGGAAACTTGTCCACATTTGGTGACAAAGTGAGATGGTTTTACATTTTCTTGTTGAATTTCTCTGGTCATAAAATAGCAAACATGATTTTAACACATTATTTGTACTCAACTACGACCAATTTAGATGGTCATAATGTCTTACTGCACTCTGATTGGTCCGTGGACGTCTCACGCGAATCATGCATCGCACACCGTCGGATGCTCGCGGATCCAACGGCAGTCCTTGACCCTTTCACACAAACCCCGAAACCCTAGCTATGTCCTCGTGCTCATTTTCCATCCACCCCCCACTACTAGGGAAAAGCTTATACACAGACGCTTACTAGTAGCGAGGGTTACTAGTAGCGCAGGTTTTTAAACCTCGCTACTACTAAGTTGATAGCAGTAGCGCGGGTTTTTAACCCTCGCTACTACTAAGCGGTCTTTACCGTGCCCCCCGGGACATGCCATAGTAGTAGCGGGTTTTTAACCCTCGCTACTACTAAGTTGATAGCAGATGGCGTTGGTTTTAACCCTCGCTACTACTAAGTGGTCTCTACCGTGCCCCTGGACCATGCCATAGTAGTAGCGATGGTTATAAACCCGCGCTACTACTAAGTTGATATTAGTAGCGCGGGTTTTTACCCCTCGCTACTACTAATCGGCCTCAACCCGCGCTACTACTAAATACTGGGTTTTTTAAACTCTACCCCCTGTGGATCATCTTTTCAGTTTTGTAAAAAGCAAAAGAAAATGATAAAAACTTCAAAAATTAAAATCCTTCGAGATGTAGTTATGTTACTACATGTACTACTTAGGGAAATTTAAAAACTTAAATTTCGACATGTTTTGCAAAAAGTGTAGGGAAAATATAAAACAGCTAAAACTTTTGCATACGATGTCAGAAAAAACGTATAATATATCAAAATGTTCAGCACGAAAATCCACATCTGATTTTGGAAGCCTATGGCATGTTTGCAAATTTTTAGAATCCTCAAATTCTAAAAGGAAAAAAAGTTATGCTCAAATTTCAGTTTTTTTTCAATTTTGGTCAAATCTGGTCAAACTATGGTGAAATTACTTATTCAAGAAGTATTAGTGTTACTAAATAATTATTCAAGAATATTAGTGTTACTAAATATTAGTACTAAAGGTTAGACCTTTAGTCCCGCTTTGAGCCACCAACCGGTACTAAAGGTCCCATTTTCAAACTCTACCCCCCCTGGATCGCCTTTTCAGTTTTAAAAAAATAAAAGAAAATGATGAAAATGTCAAAAAAATAAAAGAAAATAAGTTTCCCATGTGATATGTGGTCTAGTTGTTGGGAAAATTTACAAATATGAATTTTGACTTTATTTGCAAAATCTCTCGAGAATTTGTAAAAATAGGCATAACTTTTGCATCCTAACTCGGATGAAAAAGTTTTTTATATGAAAAATCATCTACTCAAAAAGTTACATCCAAATTTAACGGGAGAACCTCGTTAAACATTTTCAAAATCCTCAAAAACCTAACAGAAAAAAAGTTACGGGGCTTTTAAGATCTGGAGGCAAAAAATTTCATCAAATTTCAGTTTTTTTAATTTTTGTTAAATCTGGTCAAACTATGGTCAAACTAATTATTCAAGAATATTAGTGTTACTAAATAATTATTTCAGTTTTTTTGAATTTTGGTCAAATCTGGTCAAACTATGGTCAAACTGTGGTGGTCAAACAATGGTCAAACTAATTATTCAAGAAATATTAGTGTTACTAAATATTAGTGTTATTTTTAGAACAATAGTTTCAAACTCAAACAGTGAAATGTGTGACTTCATGCTCAAGCTAAATTCCCGAGGTTAATAGGATTGACACCTAACTATTGTCAGGAAAACAACAAGTGCAGACTTGGAAACGAGGGAGAATAGAACCCGGAAGTTAAGCGTGCTCAGGCTGGAGTAGTGAGAGGATGGGTGACTGTCCGGGAAGTTAGATGATTTGGAATGATGAGGGGTGATTAGAGATTAAATTGAGCAGCGATGAGGGGTGATTAGAGATTAAATTCAGAAATTTGAAAATTAGAGAAAAAAATTGAATTTTTTTCGAAAAAATTCACCCGCGCTACTGCTATACGTTAGTTGTAGCGCCTTATTAGTAGCGACGGCCCCGCGCTACTAATAGGCCCAAACCCGCGCTGCTGCTAGGCTTTTCCTTAGTAGTGCCCCCGCCTCCTTTCTTTCCCTCTCCTCCTCTCCCCTTCCAGATCCGGCGGAGCTCCTCTCCATCCTCACCGCATCGCCACCCCGACCCCCTCCCCTTCCTCTCCCGATGCATCCACCGCATCCGTCGTCTTCTCTCTCCCGACGCTGCACCATCCCCTTCCTTCTCCACACAAACCGATCCAAGACTCGAAACAATCGTCCTCTCCCCCATCATTCGATCGACCCCGACCGGCCGCGGCGGCAATGGATCTCTTCGGCGGGGCTGGCGGCGGTGCGATGCTGTCGGAGATGCACCAGAGCGCGGGGCTGCTGCAGGGCAGGGGAGAAGCAAAGCAGGGCAGGGGAGCCGCCGCGACCTCCCGCTAAAAAATCCCCCACACCCCACGCCCGACGCCACTCCACCCCCTCCGCCGCGCCCGAGCCCGCATGAGCCGGGCCGGCCAGTCGCATCCAGATCCCTCCGCCGCCGCCCCATCCTCCTCTCCCCTCGCCTCCGCCACCCACCTCTCCCCTCGCCTCCGCCACCCACCTCCCCATGGCGTGCTTCTTCCCCATCCCAGATCAGATCCAGCACGCCCCCAACCGCATCCACAGCCCACGCCGCCGCGGCTCCCAATACCTCCCACGCAGCCGCCGCCGATGCCTCCTGGACAGCCACCTTGTAGGGACGACGACGGCGACTAGGATATCTTCCTCCCCTAGCGAGGGTGACGTTCTTCTCCACCGTTGTGGTCGGGCTGCGGCGACCAGCAGAGGAACTCCTCCGGGAGAGGGGGAGTCCTCCCTTGCTTCCTTGGCCACCACGAACCACACATAGGTAGGGGAGGAGCCGCGGCGTCCAACCTCCACCGCCGCCGGCCAAGCAACTCATCGGCAGCGTGAGTGCCTTCTCTCCTTCTCCCTCCTCTGCTTCTTCCTTCTTCCCCCGAACTGATGTATGATGTGCACACAGAGGCAGTTGAAGGGGCCAGGCCATGGAGAGGCTGCAGGGCCTTGGACATGCCAGAGAGGAGGACATTCTTGGCCGATGTAGAAGCTGCGGGAGAGGAGGGTTCTGACCTTGACGGATGCCATGCAATGGAAGGTAGCTCTCTCTCTGTCCCCTCTTCTTCCTCTTTGTGCAAGTGAGCAACCCTGAAGATCGATCTACCCAGTTGGATTACATCTGCAACCTATCATTTACTACTCCTAAAGAATAGCAGGAATGCATGATTCGTCTCACGCTTATAATATATCTCATTTTGTTTGATATTTGGTTTTTCATGTGGTGCTTATGAAACATTTATGCTGATAATGCAAATGCTAACTAGTTGCCATCCGGTTGATTGCTTATTTTATTCAGGTCGGCAAGGCAGCCAGTGGGACGGAGAGGACGAACTCTCCTGCAGCCACTGTCGGCTGTGCTTCTGCCTTTGTGGTGGCCTAGGACTTGTGATTGTGGTGTTGTGCTTTGACCAGTGGCATGATTTACACACTATGGCAATGTTAGGTTTAGGGAAATATGTATTGTTGCTCTTGATTGAACCAGTTGACCAGTACATTACAGCTAGAACAAGAATATAACTATTTCTTTGCTGCCTCCCAGCCTTTCAATTGATATTTTCAACACGATTTTCTGATAATTGGAAACCAGCAACAATTGCACTAAAAAGATTATAGTGAAACCATATTATATCTGAAATAGTAAACAGATTGACACATCCGGAAGCTTAAAGCTAGTCATGCTTTTTCATTCAACTTTTTCCCTTGCAACTTGCAAGATAGTAAAATTTATCCTGATGTGTCTTGATATTGTTCAGCAATTTACAATAGCTTGTATTTATTTAGTTATTGTCAGAAGATAGTATTAGTTTATTAAATTCGAAAAATAGTAAGTAATGCTCAGTTTCTTGCTTCTCAATCTTAATTTGTGTAATTTGTTCTGGCCAATAACTAGAGACATGACTTGTCTAAGGATTAGTTTATTAACTAAAGACATCAGGTCGGCGGATAACTAGATACTTGATAGTATTAGATCTTAAGGTTGTATCTAGTTATCTAGTTATTCCTTACTCCTTTTTAACTAGTTTATTAAAAAGCTGACTTTTCAATTGACTTTCAATTTGTGTATCTAGATTTTATATGTCGTCAAGTGGGAGGTATTCTTTCGAGCTGATAGTAGTGCAGTCCTTGCAGTGCGTGGATCGATTGCACGACAACACCACAGGAACAGTTTTTTGAGTCCTCTTTTTATCTTCTAAGTGTTTATTTGATTAGACAGTGTCACTTTTTGTTCTTCGTCTGTTTCCAGTGGCTTAGCATTCATTCAGTTGTCGTCCCTTATTTCATGTAATTTAGTAGATTTATTTCAACCATGCGCATTTCTTTTACTGTAGAACTGAACAGTGTATGGTCTAAGAGTTTCAGTTCTTGTTTGCCATGCATGTAGTTGTGGTCCTATCATGGTTTCAGTGGACAATTGCATGGAATGGTTCCTCTAGTTAGAGCAATCCTTTCTTTTGGCTGATAGTGCCTTTTCAATAAACTAGTTAAAAAGGAGTAAGAAATAACTTGATAACTAGATACAACCTTAAGATCTGATTTATGTAATACTATCTAATACACAAATATCTAGATAGTGCCTTTTCAATCTGATTTATGTAATACTATCTAATACACAAATATCTAATGCACAAATACCAAAAAGTCAATTTGTGTATTAGATAGTGCCTTTTCAATTTGTGTAATTTGTTCTGGCCCATAACTAGAGACATGACTTCTCGACCTTAATTGCATGGACTAGTTTTTGTGTAATTTGTGTAATTTGTGTATTTCCAAGCAAGTATTAGTTTATTAACTTGAGACGTAACTCTTTCTTGGTGTTCCAAATGTGTTGATATGTATCACTTGTCTAAGATCTGATCTAGAACTGAATTGCTCCCCGGTTTTGTTGTGGGCGTATGCTCCGTGGTCAATGATTGCGTGTTGTGTACATATTAAAACCAAAAATAGGAGCAGTTTCAGTCATGCAGATTAGAAATGAATTCTGCTCTTCTTCGCTGTAGGTGTATGCTCTTATTGCTGAATAGTTTGGTGGTATTGTATGTCACATTACACCTGGCATAACGTGACAGAGAGCTCATGAGTTACAACAAAGTAATCTTAGTTCTTAGTCTGTGTTATTTAAATATAAGTAATCTGCTGTACAATCAAAAATTGATGCACGTGCTACTACCGGTAGTGTTTGTCATTTTGTTTTCCTCTACCAACTGCCAATTAAGTCCCTGGTTACTAATATTTAGGGGATGTTACTGTTTTAAGTTTCTATACTACTGTTTGTGCTTCTGCTGTTTTGTCGGTGTTATGCATATAGGCATGGGAGATGCTATCCTAGAATTATGCACTGCTTGAGCTCATATATCTCCATTTAACTACTGTGGTTTATGTTTCTGGCTTGGTGATATAGGAATCGGTGCTTGCTATGTCTTGTGTAGTGGTCTGATTACTTTCTAGTAGATACACAAGTACTGGCTATTTATAGTGCTTCATTTGCTACCGCTCCTCCAGGCTCTGCGCCGTGCCGAGATATACGCGTCCCACTCTCCCTCTTCCCTGACGGGCTCTCATCCAATTTTTTTGATTTTTTTGAATTTTTTATGCCCGTTTCAAAATGCGGTCAAAGCGGCGGGCTTGACCGTTCCTAGCTACTGGTTGAATCTTGGAAAACTTTTGATGTTTCTCTAATTAAATAGATACTTATGTACCTAGAAATGATTTTTGGAAAAAATAAAGAGCAAACTTTGAGGCAGCTGCAGTTCAAATTTGACCCGCTTCCAGCTGAATCGGCGGAAATTTGTCTTTTTCACCAGAGGTGGATCAAAACTTTTTACACCCAACCATTTTGTCAATTGTGCATTGAATATGGCCTAGTATTTTAGAAAAATAATTTGGTCCAATTTTGCAAGAATTATTTGGTAGGTCCTTCACAAAAAACCTCATTTGGGGCACTCGGAAGATGGAAAATGAAATTTCCGTGCACAGAAAATGAAAACTTCTTTAAGCAACATTGTTTGCTATTCCAAGATGCACCCTAGTGCACAATATGAGATCATTTGAACAAACTATGCCATGAATGTGGCCATAAGATTGATCATTTGCTTGAAAGCCATGAATCTTCACGCATGATAGCTCATTTTTTAGAACACTTTTTAAAAATAATTCCTGCATTACAAGTTTATTATTTTTCGTGGAAGCTTGGTCACATATAATGACACAATGCGAAGGTTTTCCAATTTTTTATCTTTTTTTGAATTTTTTATGCCCGTTTCAAAATGGGTCAAAACGGCGGGCTTGACCGTTCCTAGCTAGTGGTTGAATCTTGGAAAAGTTTTGATGTTTCTCTAATTAAATAGATAGTTATGTACCTAGAAATGATTTTTTGAAAAAATAAAGAGCAAACTATGAGGCAGCGGCAGTTCAAATTTGACCTGCTTCCAGCTGAATCAACGGAAATTTGTCTTTTTCACCAGACGTGGATCAAAACTTTTTACACCCAACCATTTGGTCAATTGTGCATTAAATATGGCCTAGTAATTTAGAAAAATGATTTGGTCCAATTTTGCAAGAATTATTTGGTAGGTCCTTCACAAAAAAACCTCATTTGGGGCACTCGAAAAAAATGGAAAATGATTTTTTTTTGCCAAAAAAACTCATTTCTCATGGCACCTTTTTAAAGATATTTATCTCATTTCATGTTTATTATTTTTCCTGGAAACTTGTCCACATTTGGTGACAAAGTGAGAAGGTTTTACATTTTCTTGTTGAATTTCTCGGGTCATAAAATAGCAAACATGATTTTAACACATTATTTGTACTCAACTACGACCAATTTAGATGGTCACAATGTCTTACTGCACTCTGATTGGTCCGTGGACGTCTCATGCGGATCATGCATCGCACACCGTCGGATGCTCGCGGATCCAACGACAGTCCTTGACCCTTTCACACAAACCCCGAAACCCTAGCTATGTCCTCGTGCTCATTTTCCATCCACCCCCCCCCCCCGCCTCCTTTCTTTCCCTCTCCTCCTCTCCCCTTCCAGATCCGGCGGAGCTCCTCTCCATCCTCACCGCATCGCCACCCCGACCCCCTCCCCTTCCTCTCGCGACGCATCCACCGCATCTGTCGTCTTCTCTCTCGCGACGTTGCACCCTCCCCTTCCTTCTCCACACAAACCGATCCAAGACTCCAAACAATCGTCCTCTCCCCCATCATTCGATCGACCCCGACCGGCCGCGGCGGCAATGGATCTCTTCGTCAGGGCTGGCGGCGGTGCGATGCTGTCGGAGATGCACCAGAGCGTGGGGCCTCTGCAGGGCAGGGTAGAAGTAAAGCAGGGCAGGGGAGCTGCCGCGGCCCAGCCGCCGCGACCTCCCGCTAAAAAATCCCCCACACCCCACCCCCGACGCCACTCCACCCCCTCCGCCGCGCCCGAGCCCGCATGAGCCGGGCCGTCCTGTCGCATCCAAATCCCTCCGCCGCTGCCCCGTCCTCCTCTCCCCTCGCCTCCTCCACCCACCTCTCCCCTCGCCTCCGCCACCCACCTCCCCATGGCGCGCCTCTTCCCCATCCCAGATCAGATCCAGCACGCCGCCAACCGCATCCACAGCCCATGCCGCCGCGGCTCCCAATCCCTCCCACGCAGCCGCTGCCGATGCCTCCTGGATAGGCACCTTGAAGGGACGACGGCGGCGACTAGGATATCTTCCTCCCCCAGCGACGGCGATGTTCTACGCCACTGTTATGGTCGGGCTGCGGCGACCAACAGAGGAACTCCTCCGGCAGAGGGGGAGTCCTCCCTTGCTTCCTTGTCCACCACGAACCACACACAGGTAGGGGAGGAGCCGCGGCGTCCAACCTCCACTGCCGCCCGAAGCCGGCAAATCATCTGACGCGTGAGTGCCTTCTCTCCTTCTCCCTCCTCTGCTTCTTCCTTCTTCCCCCGAACTGATGTATGATGTGCACACAGAGGAAATTGAAGGGGCCAGTCCATGGAGAGGCTGCAGGGCCATGGACATGCCAGAGAGGAGGACATTGTTGGTCGATGTAGAAGCTGCGAGAGAGGAGGGCTCTGACCTTGACGGGTGCCATGCGATGGAAGGTAGCTCTCTCTCTGTCCCCTCTTCTTCCTCTTTGTGCAAGTGAGCAACCCTTAAGATCGATCTACCCAGTTGGATTACATCTGCAACCTATCATTTACTACTTCTAAAGAATAGCAGGAATGCATGATTCGTCTCACGCTTATAATATATCTCATTTTGTTTGATATTTGGTTTTTCATGTGGTGCTTATGAAACATTTATGCTGATAATGCAAATGCTAACTAGTTGCCATCCGGTTGATTGCTTATTTTTTTCAGGTCGGCAAGGCAGCCAGTGGGACGGAGGCGACGAACTCTGCTGCAGCCACGGTCGGCTGTGCTTCTGCCTTTGTGGTGGCCTAGGACTTGTGATTGTGGTGTTGTGCTTTGACCAGTGGCATGATTTACACACTATGGCAATGTTAGGTTTGGGTAAATATGTATTGTTGCTCCTGATTGAACCAGTTGACCAGTACATTGCAGCTAGAACAAGAATATAACTATTTCTTTGCTGCCTCCCAGCCTTTCTGTTGATATTTTCAACACGATTTTCTGATAATTGGAAACCAGCAACAATTGCACTAAAAAGATTATAGTGAAACCATATTATATCTGAAATAGTAAACAGATTGACACATTCGGAAGCTTAAAGCTAGTCATGCTTTTTCATTCAACTTTTTCCCTTGCAACTTACAAGATAGTAAAATGTATCCTGATGTGTCTTGATATTGTTCAGCAATTTACAATAGCTTGTATTTATTTAGTTATTGTCAGAAGATAGTATTAGTTTATTAAATTCGAAAATAGTAAGTAATGCCCAGTTTCTTGCATCTCAATCTTAATTTGTGTAATTTGTTCTGGCCAATAACTAGAGACATGACTTGTCTAAGGATTAGTTTACTAACTAAGGACATCAGGTCGGCGGATGACTAGATACTTGATAGTATTAGATCTTAAGGTTGTTTCTAGTTATCTAGTTATTTCTTACTCCTTTTTAACTAGTTTATTAAAAAGCTGACTTTTCAATTGACTTTCAATTTGTGTATCTAGATTAATATGTCGTCAAGTGGGAGGTCTTCTTTCGAGCTGATAGTAGTGCAGTCCTTGCAGTGCGTGGATCGATGACACGACAACACCACAGGAACAGTTTTTTGAGTCCTCTTTTTATCTTCTAAGTGTTTATTTGATTAGATAGTGTCACTTTTTGTTCTTCGTCTGTTTCCAGTGGCTTAGCATTCATTCAGTGGCCGTCCCGTGTTTCATGTAATTTAGTAGATTTATTTCAGCCATGCGCATTTCTTTTACTGCAGAACTGAACAGTGTATGGTCTAAGAGTTTCAGTTCTTGTTTGCCATGCATGTAGCTGTGGTCCTATCATGGTTTCAGTGGACAATTGCATGGAATGGTTCCTCTAGTTAGAGCAATCCTTTCTTTTGGCTGATAGTGCCTTTTTAATAAACTAGTTAAAAAGGAGTAAGAAATAACTAGATAACTAGATACAACCTTAAGATCTGATTTATGTAATACTATCTAATACACAAATATCTAGATAGTGCCTTTTCAATCTGATTTATGTAATACTATCTAATACAGAAATATCTAATAAACAAATACCAAAAGGTCAATTTGTGTATTAGATAGTGCCTTTTCAATTTGTGTAATTTGTTCTGGCCCATAACTAGAGACATGACTTCTCAACCTTAATTGCATGGACTAGTTTTTGTGTATTTGTGTAATTTGTGTATTTCAGAGCAAGTATTAGTTTATTAACTTGAGACGTAACTCTTTCTTGGTGTTCCAAATGTGTTGATATGTATCACTTGTCTAAGATCTGATCTAGAACTGAATTGCTCCCCGGTTTTGTTGTGGGCGTATGCTCCGTGGTCAATGATTGCGTGTTGTATACATATTAAAACCAAAAATAGGAGCAGTTTCAGTCATGCAGATTAGAAATGAATTCTGCTCTTCTTCGCTTGTAGGTGTATGCTCTTATTGCTGAATAGTTTGGTGGTATTGTATGTCACATTACACCTGGCATAACGTGATAGAGAGCTCATGAGTTACAACAAAGTAATCTTAGTTCTTAGTCTGTGTTATTTCAATATAAGTAATCTTCTGTACAATCAAAAATTGATGCACATGCTACTACCAGTAGTGTTTGTCATTTTGTTTTCCTCTACCTACTGCCAATTAATTCCCTGGTTACTAATATTTAGGGGATGTTACTGTTTTAAGTTTCTATACTACTGTTTGTCTTTGCTTTGTTTTGTCGGTGTTATGCATATAGGCATGGGAGATGCTATCCTAGAATTATGCACTGCTTGAGCTCATATATCTCCATTTAACTACTGTGGTTTATGCTTCTGGCTTGGTTATATAGGAATCGGTGCTTGCTATGTCTTGTGTAGTGGTCTGATTACTTTCTAGTAGATACACATGTACTGGCTATTTATAGTGCTTCATTTGCTACCGCTCCTCCAGGCTCTGCACCGTGCCGAGACATACGCGTCCCACTCTCCCTCCTCCCTGACGGGCTCTCATCCAAGCTGGAGATAGCCGCGTCCCCGACGACTGCTGCTGGACCCGACCCCTCCTCGTTGCTTGGATGTATCTCAACACCCTCATTGTCGACGACGTCCGCATCGACAGCTACCTCACCAGGTCCCTCAATCTGCCTGTGGCAAGTACTGTTGCTTACATTTTTCATCTACCCATAGTGTACAATCTTCAACTGTACTGGATTGTTGCAGATTCGTGTTGGACGAGGGCAAGTACCCTGTTAATGCCCCACTCAAGGAGACCGTCGCCAGCATCCAGTCCCAGGTCGCCAAGATTGAGGACGGCATGAAGGTCTGCTTCTGTGTGTCTTCATTAGTCCTGTTATTCTTCATACTGACCAAATTAATATGAAGATAGCATTGAGTTTAATCCAGTAAGAGTTCATTCTATATGTATGAGAGTCCTTGTATAACAACTGGATAGCACAAACCTCGTCTATTTTTACGTCTAGTCCTTTCATGTCTTCTCGCTCTCACATTTGTTGAAATGTACTTAATGGCTCACCACACCCCCAGATTACATGGTGCTTTTTCTGGCAGCAACAATGTAGGGGTGATGGCAACACCTTTCTCCCTCAAAGGATGGCAAGATTGCAACCAACCATGTCAGTATGGCTACAAACTCACATCTACCTTTTACTAGCTGATGATGAACCATTTACATACCCTGATTACATCTCTTCAACAGGGAGATAGATAAATCCTTCACTTGTTATTGTGTCATCTGCTTATTACTTATTCTATTAATCGCCTAGTGCTCTTGTTAGTGAGATTCATCTAGTATTTTTTTTGCAAAGCACGGAATGGTTTTGAGTAGTTGATCATTGCCTGATGGAACCTTCATGTCATTAGCTTGCACTACAGTAACCAGATGCAATTCATTTTTATTAAATGCATTCTGGTTAGGATTTTGTCGTGGCTGTTCTGTTTCCTATAGATCTAGATCTGGTCACTACTGAAATTTCATTCTAGGACTTCAGCATGTGATTATTAGTTATTTTTAACCAATGCTAGTCCTAGCATGTGTACACTCTAATCTCTAATGATGTTTGTCTTTGTGTTCAGGAGCTCGAGGTCTACAAAATTTGAAGTTCGAAACCATATAGCTCTACTCAGCAAAGAGCTGTCTCTTCTGTTTGATTGTAATAGAATGTAAATATTGCAATATTGTAATAGTAGGCATATCTGGGTTGTAATAACTATGCACAGATTGTAGTAGACTTAGTGTTATTTGACATACTACATCTGTAGACTTAGTGTTATTTGACGTACTACATCTGTATTGTTCAGTTTGAAATATTGATTATGTATGTGATTTGAAAATGTGTGGAATGGAAACCTGACTTGTGGGATCCACTTATGAAAATAATCTAAGCATTTTTGAATTTTCTGTCAAGTGGGCCCAATGTGTGAGAAGATGACAAGTGGGACCAGCTCCAAAATATAATGGCCCAAACAAGGTTAAAAGGCCCAATGTGTGAGAAGATGACAAGTGGGACTAGCTGCAAATATAATGGCCCAAACAATGTTAAAAGGCCCTGGCCCAGAAATAAATAAAATGCTGAAATGGGCTTGGCCCGTGTAACTTACAGGAAAAAAAATATATTAAAAAGACTGAATTAATGGTCTCGGCCCATCTAAAGCATCGAAATGGATCGGGCTGATTCTAAGTAACGACCTTTAGAATTGATCGCAATTGTGCCACATTAGATTGCCACGTGAGATCCGACGTGGCCTGGGCAGACCGCCAGTGACCAAAGCAAAAGGTCATGGGTTCAACGACCTTCTGTTTTGGTCGTAAACGTCTACGACCTTCTCACAGAGAAGGTCGTTAATTTCAGTTCTGACCGCCAGCTTTTGACCTTCTGTTTTTGGTCACAAAAAGGCCGCAAATGAAAAACAATGACCTTTCAGTGACCAATAGTCAAGGTCACAAGTTGACATATTTCTTGTAGTGACACCCTCATAAAAACCATACATCTTGCAATGTGCTTCCCGATTCGTGCAACCAAAATGGGTTACGCTCTCAGAATTGTATAGATTTACTTCAAAATCCATACCTCTCCAAGACATAGCGTCTTGCATGGCATGGGATAAGCTAGTCGGATTGTAAAAGACGAAACTTACACATTGAAGTAGTTGAAGTCGTGCTTAATTACGAAAAAAAAAACTTGTAGTTGTTGCGTACCGTTTCAACATCAAAGGTCTCCTGGAGCTTAATGCTGAAGCGCCGACCTTCGTCCAGGTGAGGCCTATCGCACAGTCCTCCGTCGTCGTTGCATCAGTCGCGCTCCCCCGGGAGACTTTTGTCGTCCGATGATGACATTTTCTATGTTCATAATTCAAATATTAAACTTGTACAATTAAATATATGTACTATAATACTAAATTAGATCATTATTATTCATCATGAGTTTACTACATATTCTAGCACAAGTCATGCCAAAATTCACGAAAAAACCCAGCATGACCTTTGCTAAAAAAGGACATATCGAGCGTCTGAAATTTGTCGGAACGGAAATTAATCAACACTCCGGCAAAACATAGGCCACACGGAGGTGTAACCTACAAACATGGCCGGCCACTTGGGCAAGCACATATCCTATTTGAGCAACACAAGATATACATGTTTATGTCTACATCATATGAGCATTCAAACTTGATGGTCATTGCATTTCAATGGTTGAAAATATGAACAAAAACATTTCAAAATATCTTATAGGACTCATATTGACATGGAGATTTGGCCGGCCTCACTTCGAGGTTGTAGGGGGTCGGTGACGGGGACGACGGCTGCCCTAATTAACATCTAGTTTACCCTAGGAATTTGTCCTAAAAACTACTTAAGCATCTACAACTACTTCCCTAATTAATATCTAGTTTACAATTATATTTACTTAACTACATTGAGTGCACAACAACTATATAACTACTTAAACATCTACAAGTAGTAGCTAATTTGTTGAACCCTAAATAATTAGATGAACTCTAAAATTTGATGAACCCTAGGAACCCTAGCTAGGCAGAGGTACGGGAGGAGGAGGAGGAGGTGTGGGCGTGCTTACCTCAGGCGCCGGCGGAGTTAGGAAGCAGCCGAGGGAGGGGCACGCGGCGTTGAGGTCGGGGTCGGGGCTCGGGCGCGCAGCGGAGGGCGGCGATGTAGGGCGATGGTAACGACGGCCACCGAGGGGCAGCAGAAGGCGTGCGGAGGGTGACAGGAGAGCGCGTGGCGGCCGACGGCGATGTAGGGCGACAACGGCGGCGACAGCAGATCGAGGGGGGATTTGGGGGAAGTGGTTGGGGGAAGAAGAACCGCACGGTTAAGTCAAAAATAGCAGTAGCGCCGGCCCAGGAACGCGCTACTGCTACATTAGCTATAGCTAACTTAGCTATAGCGCTCGATAACAAAACGCACTATTGCTACCTTAGCTAAAGCTCTTGTCCTGAAAGCACGCTGCTGCTACGCCTTTCTCCTTTATTTTTCTTTTCTTTTATTTTCCTTCACATTTTCTTTTTTTCCTTTCCCCTTTTCTATTTCTTTCATTTTTATTTTCATTCATATATGTTTTTCATTTTATTTTATTTTCGGTAGCAGTAGCGCTTTCCGCGAAAAACACGCTGCTACAACCGTCTTACCAGCAGCACGCTCTTCGTAAGCCCGCTACTACTATTTCTAGCCTGTGTGGGAGTTGTAGTAGTAGCGCTTGTTACCTCCGAGGTGCTACTTCTCCAAACTTAGCTGCAATGCGTTTCATTGCCCGACGCTAGTGGTAAGTAGTAGTAGCGCTTCTTTTTGTCCCGCGCTACTGGTACATTTCTGTGTATAAGGTTTTCCCTAGTAGTGTCATTTGAGAGACGTCACTTGAGGAAGTGCAGCTAATCTGGGGATGTCGAGAAGCTTCAGGAGCACCATATGGAGCTCAGGGAACCATGGAGATATGCCGGAGCGTGGCGATTGATGAGGTCACTACTGCGGGTAGGGTCAAGGAACTGTCATATGGGGCCCACATGGGAACCAACACAATCATGGACAGGTCCCTGCACCGTACCAGCATTCAGATGCGTATATCAGGAAGTCCACTTGAACGCCTCGTCGGCACTCAGACGACCACCTCTCACCTGGCTAGACAACAACCACTCGGACTAAAGTGATGAAGGGATGTCCTGGGAGCTGCAACGGTCGAGGAATCCTATGTCGCCCTTAGGCCCTGTTTGGTTCATAAGTACTAGGACTTTTTCTAGTCCCAACTAAAAAGTCCCTAGTCCCTAAAACGTCACTCCCTGTTTGTTTCCAGGGACTAAAAAGTCCCTAGTCCATTCCTAGAGGTTACTAAATGACATGTAAAAGACCATGTTACCCCTAGTATACAGAAAAATAACAACCAAACAACACCATGGGGCAGCGGGGCAATGGGTGCAGCGAGGGGCATTGTTGGAAAAGTCCCAAAAGTCCCAAAAAAGACTCTCCTTGAGAGTCTTCTTCATTTAGTCCCAAATGCAACTTTTAGTCCCTAGTAGTCCCTCTTTCTAGTCCTGATACGTCTCCAACGTATCTACTTTTACAAACACTTTTGCCCTTGTTTTGGACTCTAACTTGCATGATTCGAATGGAACTAACCCGGACTGACGCTGTTTTCAGCAGAATTGCCATGGTGTTACTTTTGTTCAGAAATAAAAGTTCTCGGAATGACCTGAAACTTCACGGAGAATACTTTTGGAATTAATAAAAAATATTGGAGAAAGAATCAACACCAAGGGGCCCACACCCTGTCCATGAGGGTGGAGAGCGCGCGCCCCCCTGCCTCGTGGGCCCCCTAAGGCTCCACCGACCTCAACTCCAACTCTATATATTCACGTTCGGCGAGAAAAAAAATCAGAGAGAAGGATTCATCGCGTTTCACGATACGGAGCCGCCGCCAAACCCTAATCTCCCTCGGGAGGGCTGATCTGGAGTCTGCTCGGGGCTCCGGGGAGGGGAATCCGTCGCCAACGTCATCATCAACCTTCCTCCATCACCAATTTCATGATGCTCACCGTCGTGCGTGAGTAATTCCATCGTAGGCTTGCTGGACGGTGATGGGTTGGATGAGATTTACCATGTAATCGAGTTAGTTTTGTTAGGGTTTGATCCCTAGTATCCATTATGTTATGAGATTGATGTTGCTATGACTTTGCTATGCTTAATGCTTGTCACTAGGGCCCGAGTGCCATGATTTCAGATCTGAACCTATTATGTTTTCATGAATATATATGAGTTCTTGATCCTATCTTGCAAGTCAATAGTCACCTACTATGTGTTATGATCCGGTAACCCCGAAGTGACAATAATTGGGACCACTCCCGGTGATGACCATATTTTGAGGAGTTCATGTATTCACTAAGTGTTAATGCTTTGGTCCGGTACTCTAGTAAAAGGAGGCCTTAATATCCCTTAGTTTCCAATAGGACCCCGCTGCCACGGGAGGGTAGGACAAAAGATGTCATGCAAGTTCTTTTCCATTAGCATGTTTGACTATATTCGGAATACAAGACTACATTACATTGATGAACTGGAGCTAGTTCTGTGTCACCCTATGTTATAACTGTTGCATGAGGAATCGCATCCGACATAATTATCTATCACTAATCCATTGCCTACGAGCTTTTCACATATTGATATTTGCTTAGTTACTTTTCCGTTGCCACTGTTGCAATTACTACAAACCTACTATTGTTACTTTTACCACCGTTACCATTACTTACTTTGCTACTAAATATTTTGCTGCAGATATTATTTCTTACAGGTGTGGTTGAATTGACAACTCAACTGCTAATACTTGAGAATATTCTTTGGCTCCCCTTGTGTTGAATCAATAAATTTGGGTTGAATACTCTATCCTTGAAACTGTTGGGATCCCCTATAGTTGTGGGTTATCAAGACTATTTTCTGGCACTGTTGCCGGGGAGCATAGCTCTATTCTTTGAGTCACTGGGATTTATATCTGTTGATCACTATGAGGAACTTGAAAGACGAAAAAACAAAAATTTATCCCTCAACTACGAGGGGAGGTAAGGAACTGCCATCTAGCTCTACACTTGATTCACCTTCTGTTATGAGTAAATTTGCGACACCTACTCCTGCTATTGATTCTGATATGTCGCATGTTATTGATGATGCCACTTCTACTATGCATGATTCTTATGACGAAACTACTTCTATACTTGATAATACTGTGCCACTAGTTGAATTTCTTGATGAACAACTTGCTAGGGTCAGAGAGAATGAAATTATTGAAACTGATAATATTGATGAAAGTGATGATGAAGATTCTCCCCCTAGATATGAATTGCCTGATGTGCCTGAGGGTTATGTTATGGATAAAGAAACTGCTAGAGACTTTTTTGCGTGCAAAGATAGATATAATCTTAAAAAACTGTTAGTTAAGCTGAAAAAAAGTCTTTGAATGCTAGAATGAAATATGACCCTGCTTTTGCTATTTCACCTATCTGTATTTCTGATAAGGAATATGGTTTCTTTGTCGATCCTGAGTTAATTACTTTCGTTGAATCTAATCCTTTTTATGGCTATGAATCTGAAACTCTTGTGTCACATCTTACTAAATTAAATGATATAGCCACCCTGTTCACTAATGAGGAAAAAATTCGTTACTACTATATCCTTAAGTTATTTCCATTCTCATTAAGGGTGATTCTAAAACATTGTTTAATTCTCTTACTCCTAGTTGTGTGCGTAGTCCCCAAGATATGATTTATTACTTCTCTGCGAAATATTTCCCCCCTCATAAGAAACAAGCGGCCTTAAGGGAAATATATAATTTTGTGCAAATTGAAGAAGAGAGTCTCCCACAAGCTTGGGGGAGGCTTCTCCAATTACTTAATGCTTTGCCTGATCATCCTCTCAAGAAAAATGAAAATACTTGATATCTTTTGTAATGGACTAACCGATGCTTCCAGAGACCACCTGGATAGTTGTGCTGGTTGTGTTTTCAGGGAAAGAACTGTTGATCAAGCTGAATTGCTATTGAATAATATGTTCAGTAATGATAATAATTGGACGCTTCCTGAACCTACTCCTAAGCCAACTCCGAAGAAAAGGGGTACTCTATTTCTCAGTCCTGAAGATATGCAAGAGGCAAACAAATCTATGAAAGAAAAGGGTATTAAAGTTGAAGATGTGAAGAATTTACCACCTATTGAAGAAATACATGGTCTTGATAACCCGAGACAGGTAGTAAAGGTAAATTCCCTCTATAGATTTGATGAAGGTGATATTCCTCGTAATAATTCTGCTAGCCAATGCTTAGATGAGTTTGATAATCTTATTGTTAAACAAGAAAACTTCAAGACCACCCTAAGTAGAACAAGTAAACTTATTAGTAAACTTATTAGTAAACATGCTTCTATGGTTACCACTCAAGTAGAACAAGTGCTTAAAGCACAAGATGATTTTCTCAATGAATTAAATAATAAGACAAAGGATAATGCAGTTACAGTTGTGACTAGAGGGGGTAGAATGGCTCAGGAACCTTTGTGTCCTGAGGGCCACCCAAAGAGAATTGAGCAAGATTCTCGGAGAACTAATATTGATGCACCTAGTCATTCTAAGAAGAAGAAAAAGAAAAATGATAGTTCTTTGCATGCTTCTAGTGAACCTGTTGTTGACACACCTGAGAATCCCATTGATATTTCTATTTCTGATGCTGAAACACAATCTGGTAATGAACATGCACCTGGTGATAATGTTAATGATGATGTTCATGTTGATGCTCAACCTAGCAATAAAAATGATGTAGATATTGAACCTGCTGTTGATCTTGATAACCCACAATCAAAGAATCAACGTTATGATAAAAGAGACTTCGTTGCTAGGAAGCATGGTAAAGAAAGAGAACCATGGGTTCAAAAACCCATGCCCTTTCCTCCTAAACCATCCAAGAAAAAGGATGATGAGGATTTAGAGCACTTTGCTGAAATGATTAGACCGATCTTTTTGCGTATGCGTTTGACTGATATGCTTAAAATGAATCCTTATGCTAAGTATATGAAAGATATTGTTACAAATAAAACAAAGATACCGGAAGCTGAAATTTCCACCATGGTTGCCAATTATACTTTTAAAGGTGGAATACCAAAGAAACTAGGAGATCCTGGAGTACTAACTATACCATGCTCCATTAAGAGAAACTATGTTAAAACTGCTTTATGTGATCTTGGAGCCGGTGTTAGTGTTATGCCTCTCTCTTTATATCGTAGACTTGATTTCAATAATTTGAGACCTACTGAGATATATTTGCAAATGACCGATAAATCAACTGCTATACATGTCGGTATTTGTTAGAATGTGCCTGTTGTGGTTGCAAACGTTACTATTTTAACGGACTTTGTTATTCTTGATATTCCCGAGGGTGATAGTATGTCAAATATCCTTGGTAGATCCTTTTTTAATACTACAGGGGCTGTTATTGATTGCAACAAAGGCAATGCCACTTTTCATGTTAATGGTAATGAGCATACGGTACACATTCTGAGAAAACAACCTCAAGTCCACAATATCAATTCTATTGGAAAAATTTCAATAATTATTATTGGTGGTTTTGAATTTCCTCTTCCTACTGTGAAGAAGAAATATGATATTCTTATTGTTGGGGATGTGCATATCCCCGTTGAGGTAACCTAGTGTTATTTGAAAATTCTCCGGTTCCATGTTATTCGGAAAGAGTTTGTTAACAAGACTTGATCAACCTTGTTAATGGATTCCTTTTGATGAGTATGAGATGGATGAAGTTAGAAAGCACAACTTTCTGTACCCTCCTTTTACTTTCTGTTATTTAGATTAATTAAAGCAAAAATAGTATTTTCTGTCTGTTTTCTGAATTATCCTTGCAATAAAAAATACCCCGAAAATAAAAGTTCTCCAAATGTCCTGAAAATTATATATGATTTTTTGTTGAATATTTAAGAATATCTGGCACTGAGAACACACCAGGGGAGCCACCACCTAGCCAAGAGGGTCCAGGGTACGCCACCCTGCCTCGTGGGCTCCACGTGGCCCGCCTCCAGTTATTCCAGCACCCACTCACTTCTTCTTCCTCCAGAACAAATCCTCCCATAGCTCAAACCCGTGTTCCAGCTCATCTTGCTGTCATTTTCGATCTCCTTGCTCAAAGCTCCATTCACAAAACTGTTTTGGGGATTGTTCTTTGGTATGTGACTCCTCCAATGGTCTAATTAGTTTTTGTTCTAGTGCTTTATTCATTGTAAATTTTTGCTGTTTAGGTGACACTGTTCTTGAGCTTGCATGTCAAATTTATATGGTCCCAAGTAGTTCTAATGCATGATATAGCCTCTAGGCACTTGTGGGAGTAGTTGCTATTAGTCTTGTTGAGTTTGATTCACTTTTATTTTGAGTCACTAAAAATTTCAGAAATTTTTCAGAGGAAGAAACATGTTTATGAAATTGTACAAGGTGGTTCCTCAAGGAAGCAGGGACCAAGGCTCGCGATACGTGAGCCGGACGGTGAACCACCAAGGGAAGCGCAAGTGCGGCCTTGCGAATGGTCGTCAGAGGATTTTATGGTCCGGGCTGGCATCAAGGAAGAATTTGACGCGTATGTGCGTAATGCTGATCTTGAGGGTTTCGTGTTAGATAAGTGCCTGCAATACCACTACGTAACTAATTCCTTTATGAGAAGATTTAAATTTACATCCTCGTGCAATTCTCACACTGTTTTATTTGATCTATATGATAAATCATATACCATGGACCTAGAAGATTTTAATATTGCTTGTAAACTCCCGCAGTGGGGTAATGTTAGTGAACCTCGCAAATCTGAATATAAAGATTTTCTTGCTAGTATCACTGTGGGGGAATCTAGAGAAATCACACAAGCTACCATAGGGAGCATTCATTTCCCGGCCATACATTATTTTGCTCTCTTTATAGGTAGATGCATTAACGGTAAAGATGAGGCCTGTCACATGTGTGTTCTAGATCTATATGTCCTCAAAAGTGCGGTATTAGGTGATAAATAATACAACTTGGAGGCTATTTTTGCACGAAGGTTATGCTTTAATTGGAGATTTGTTTGGTGGAATTTATGCAACTCGTGTAGCTAATTATCTTGATGTACCCATACATGAAAATGGTATTAGGTTGCCTTCTGCTTATAATGCTATGGTTCGCCATCAGTTTGTTGAGAGGAATGAACAATTCCTCCAGTACCGACTAATCTTTGACAGATGTCGAACTGTCCATATTGCTCTCCCTGCTCCTACTTTCTTTGACTTTTAGGTAAAAAGGAGATATGTTATAACCAGAGAGGAGGCTAATGAGTATGAGAGGACGACGGAGGCAGCTCTCCTTCAAGTTGCAGCTCTTGAGGCAGTAGTTGCTGCATCTCAGTACGACCCCAACTATGACTTTGGATATCCACCAGGCCAGCCGTGGTCATAGACCAACTTAGGCCAAAAGCCTAAGCTTGGGGAAGTACGTATTTCTCACCGACATTGCATTCATGTTTACACACTCATTCTAGTTGTCGGTGCTCATACTTTTTCATTGTACCAACCATGCTAGTTTATTTTATTTTCTAAGTCTTTTTCTTGTGTGTTTGTAAAACCTTAAGAAAAACAAAAAAAATTAGTTGTAGCTTTTACCTAGTTTACATTCCATGCATGTAGTAGTAGTAACTAAAAGAAAACCCAGAAATATTTCTCGTTCTTCTTTTGTTTGTTAGGAGCTTTCCCGTGTAAATAGTTTTTATTCTTTGGGGTCGAGAGGAGAAAACCATGATGAAAATGTAGAAGTGGCTTTTATATGCATTATTGTTGATTTAACAAAGATCCATACTACCTTGTTTTCTCCCATGTATTAAATGCTTGCAGATTCCAGCTTAGTCCAATGCACGTGCACTGTTATTATTATCCACACCATTCGGTCGTGCGAGTGAAAGGCAATAATGACGATATATGATGGACTGATTGGGATGAGAGAAGCTGGTATGAACTCGACCTATCTTGTTTTTGTAAATATGATTAGTTCATCGTTCCTGATTCAGCATATTATGAATGAGACATATTTGCAATGACAATTAGAGATTATAGTTCCTCACGCCATGCTTAATTAGCTAGGAGTTTATAATTGTCTACCTTGCGTGCCAACATGCTATTAAAATGGTTATGATGTGATATGATAGGGTGGTATCCTCCTTTGAATGATTCGAGTGGCTTGACTTGGCACATGTTCACGCATGTATTTAAAACAAAATCAACATAGCCTCCACGATATTTATGTTCATGGTTAATTATAGCCTACTCATGCTTGCACTTAGTGTTATTTAATTTTAATGCATGTTCATGACTGTTGTCTCTCTCTAGTTGGTTGCTTCCCAGTCCCTTTCTAGCCTTCACTTGTACTAAGCGGGAATACTGTTTGTGCATCCATTTCCATAAACCCCAAAGTTATTCCATATGAGTCCACCATACCTTCCTATATATGCGGTAATTACCTGCCGTTCCAAGTAAATTTGTTTGTGCCAAACTCTAAATCTTCAAATGAAATTATGTTTTGTATGCTCGAATAGCTCATGTATCAACTAGGGTTGTCTATATCTTCCATGCTAGGTGGTATATTCTCACGAGGAGTGGACTCCGCTCCTCATTCACGAGAAAATGGCTGGTACTGGGATGCCCAGTCCCATGCTTAAATCAAAATAATTGCAAACAAAAATCCCTCAGAACTGTTGTTAGTTGGAGGCACCCGTTGTTTCGGGCCAGCCATGGATTGATGCTTGTTGGTGGGGGGGGGGAGTATAAACTTTACCATTCCGTTTGGGAACCGCCTATAATGTGTGTATCATGGAAGATATCGAGATATCTTGGTTGTTATGTTGACAATGAAAGTATGCCACTCAAAATATTATTTATCTCTGTTTCAAAACTCGAGCTCTGTCACCTCTACAAATCCCTGCTTTCCTCTGCGAAGGGCCTATCTATTTACTTTTATGTTGAGTCATCACCCTCTTATTAAAAAGCACCAGCTGGAGAGCACCGCTGTCATTTGCATGCATTACTATTAGATTACATTGAGTATGACTGTGACTGGATCTCTTTTACCATGAATTACAATGTTTAGTCATTCTTTGTTCTTCAGGGGTGCTCTGCATTTATGTTTTGCGGTCTCAGAAAGGGCTAGCGAGATACCATCTTGTTATATCATATTACGATTGTTTTGAGAAAGTGTTGTCATCCGAGATTTATTATTATTGCTCGCTAGTTGATTATGCCATTGATATGAGTAAACATGAGACCTAAGTGTTATTGTGAATATGGTTAGTTCATCATCTTTGCTGAAAACTTGAATGCTGGCTTTACATATTTACAACAACAAGAGCAAATAGAGTTTGTAAAAGTTTTTCTTTATCACTTTTAGTTTATCAACTGAATTGCTTGAGGACAAGCAAATGTTTAAGCTTAGGGGAGTTGATACGTCTCCAATGTATCTACTTTTCCAAACACTTTTGCCCTTGTTTTGGACTCCAACTTGCATGATTTGAATGGAACTAACCCCGACTGACGTTGTTTTCTGCAGAATTGCGATGGTGTTATTTTTATGCAGAAATAAAAGTTCTCGGAATGACCTGAAAATTCACGGAGAATATTTTTGGAATTAATAAAAAATATTGGCGAAAGAATCAACACCAGGGGGCCCACACCCTGTCCACAAGGGTGGAGGGCGCCCCCCTGCCTCGTGGGCCCCCTGAGGCTCCACCGACCTCAACTCCAACTATATATGTTCACGTTCGCGGAAAAAAATTAGAGAGAATGATTAATCACGTTTTACGATACGGAGCTGCCGCCAAGCCCTAATCTCTCTCAGAAGGGCTGATTTGGAGTCCGCTCGGGGCTCCGTAGAGGGGAATCCGTCGCCATCGTCATCATTAACATTCCCCCATCACCAATTTCATGATGCTCACCGTCGTGCATGAGTAATTCCATCGTAGGCTTGTTGGACGGTGATGGGTTGGATGAGATTTACTATGTAATCGAGTTAGTTTTGTTAGGGTTTGATCCCTAGTATCCATTATGTTCTAAGATTGATGTTGCTATGACTTTGTTATGCTTAATGCATGTCACTAGGGCCCGAGTGCCATGATTTCAGATCTGAACCTATTATGTTTTTATGAATATATGTGAATTCTTTATTCTATCTTGCAAGTCAATAGTCACCTACTATGTGTTATGATCCGGTAACTCCGAAGTGACAATAATTGGGACCACTCCCGGTGATGACCATAGTTTGAGGAGTTCATGTATTCACTAAGTGTTAATGCTTTGGTCCGGTACTCTATTAAAAGGTGGCCCTAATATCCCTTAGTTTTCAATAGGACCCCGCTGCCACGGGAGGGTAGGACAAAAGATGTCATGCAAGTTATTTTCCATAAGCACATATGACTATATTTGGAATACATGCCTACATTATATTGATGAACTGAAGCTAGTTCTGTGTCACCCTACGTTATAACTGTTGCATGAGGAATCACATCCGACATAATTATCCATCACTGATTCATTGCCTACGAGCTTTTCACATATTGATCTTTGCTTAGTTACTTTTCCATTGCCACTGTTATAATTACTACAAAAACTACTATTGTTACTTTTATCACCGTTACTGTTACTTCCATACTATTTTGCTACTAAATATTTTACTGCAGATATTAAGTCTTACAGGTGTGATTGAATTGACAACTCAACTGCTAATACTTGAGAATATTTTTTGGCTCCCCTTGTGTTGAATCAATAAATTTGGGTTGAATCCTCTATCCTCGAAAACTATTGCGATCACCTATACTTGTGGGCTATCAAGTCCCTACACCAAAAAGTCCTTGAAAAAAAACACCCCCTTTAAGCGAACTCAAGACTACCGTTACATCTAACTACTGTAGTAGAGGCTCTTTACACCTGTAACTTGGTGGAATTTTGACTATTTTGGGCCTAGCCAATTAGCAATTTCAGAAATTCCTAATAAATCCTAGAGGCCCACGCAGCCCATTTGTGCAAGGCAAGAGGTGGAACTAAAGTTTAGTCCCACATTGCTAGTTTAGAGGGAGTTGGACCTCTTTATAAGGGAGGCTCTTTCTCCACTTGTATGAGCATGAGAACAAGAGGGACATCCACGCGCGCTCCTCCTCCGCCTCCCGCCTCGCCACTCCACGCCACGCCGCGCCGCGGGTTGCGGGAATGAGCCGAGCCGATGTCTAAATTTTTGCCATGCACTACGGGTATACGAAAGGTCACGCGGAGAGATTGAATACGAACGACGCACCTCTTCGCATGCTGCCTGTTCGTTTCGTCTCCCTCGTTCTCTTCAGCTCCCGGCGCAGCCTCTCGCCTCCTTCTCTTGCGCCTATAAAAGGGAGGTCACTCCTCTCAGAGAGACGCACCAGAATCTCTTCCTCCTCTCGCCACAAGTTCTCGAGCACTGTTGCTGCTACGATCTTCCTCATCCCGGCTTGCGGCGTGCACCGTAGGTCGGGACAGTAGGCCTCCGAAACCGCCCCTTTTGAGTCCTGTATGGGAGAAGGGTGATAAGGTTTTTGGGGAGCGCTCAACGCGACTACTTGCTGCTTCATCACGGACGATCCGGTCGCCGGCGACTTCTTCCCCGACGTCCACGACCTCCTCGACCACATGGCAGGCGAGGACACCGACCCCAAGTCCAGCGCTTCGCCATTGTTGCTGTCAGACGTATTCTTCTCCTTTCTCATTAGAAGTCCTCCTACAGTTCTTGGCTCTACTTTCATCCTACGTATGTTAGGTTCTATTTCGTATAAGCAACTACATCTAGTGTCTGTTCTAGATGTGTTTACCTCAAGTTCATATATGCAGACAATGTTTACCTTCTCTCTGTCAGATTGCATGACTTGCTTTATATTTGCTACTTTAGTCATGCTTTATCTAGTATTTTTGTTAATAAAATCATTCGGTAAATTGCTCATATTTCCAACAATCCAAAAACCTTATTATAGGCAATTTACCCCGAGTGGTTTTGCTGCTTCCATGAGACCTCCTATGTGTGAGGGTATCCACTATAAGAGGTGGCGTGTGAGAGCAGTCTTATGGTTTCGCACCATGAGCTGCTATGACGCCACTCTTGGCAAACCTGAAGGAGAGCAAGATGCCCAACAGGCACAAGCTTTTCAGAAAATGGATACCTTGTTTAAGGCTGCTCTCTTGAGTGTTCTTGGTGAGAACATAGTTGATGCTTATGCGTCAATTGACAATGGAAAAGATATGTGGGGCCTTTTCGAGGCCAAGTTTGGGGTCTCGGATGCCGGCACTGAGTTGTACATCATGGAGCAATTATATGATTACAGGATGACTGAAGAGCGCTCCGTGGTTGAGCAGGCTCATGAGATACAGTCATTTGCTAGAGAACTTGAGCACTTCAATTGCATGCTACCGGACAAGTTTGTTGCTGGGGGTATCATCACTAAGCTTCCTCCTTCATGGAGGAACTTTGCTACCTTACTGAAGCATAAGAGACAGGAGTTTTCCGTTAGGATCTCATTGGTACTCTTGATGTGGAAGAAAAGGAGAGCAAAGGACACACGTGCTCGAGGTATTGAGGGAGGATCTAGTGCCAATCTGCATGTAAGAAAAACTTCCAGTCCCACAAGTTCAAGAACAAGGGCAAGCTTGATGGTAAAGCAAAGTTTGATGGGAAGAACAAGGCTGTTCAACACACGAACTTCAAGAAGAAGAGTGACGAGAAGAAAGGTGCTTGTCATGTGTGTGGAGATCCTGATCATTGGGCTCCTAGTTGCCCTAATCGCTATGACAAGCGTCATCCTGGGAAAGGCGGCAAGACTGCTAATGTTGTCATTGGAGACACTGACATGAAGGATGCTGGGTATGGTATATTCCCACTATTCTTTCAAGATGTCATTCTCCTGATTGGTTGATTGACACGGGTGCTAATGTGCATGTATGCGGTGATATTTCCATGTTTTCGTCTTTATCGGATCATAGGGACTTCAACCGTCTTGATGGGCAACGGTTCAAGTGCTTCTGCTCGTGGTGTTGCCACGGTCGATCTGAAGTTTACTTCGGGAAGATCGTATGGTGAAGAACGTGCATTATGTCCCCTCCGTCAATAAAAATCTTGTTAGCGGATCTCTTACGTGCGTAGATGGCTACAAGCTTGTCTTTGAGTCGAATAAATTTTTAATCTCCAAGTATGGAACCTTTGTTGGTAAAGGCTATGAGTCAGGAGGCCTGTTTCGTTTATCCTTATCAGATGTTTGCAATAAAGTTGTTAATCATATTTGCAACAATAGTGAATCAAATGTGTGGCATTCACGTCTTTGTCATGTTAACTTTGGTTGCATGTCGCGACTAGCGAAGTTGAACTTAATCCCTAGTTTCACCACCGTCAAGGGATCTAAGTGTCAAGTGTGTGTGCAAGCTAAGAAACCTCGTAAGTCTCACGTGATCAAGGAGACGAGAAATCTTGCACCATTAGAACTAATACATTCAGATCTATGTGAAATGAATGGTGTTTTGACAAAAGGTGGAAAGAAATATTTCATGACGTTAATTGACGACTCCACTAGATACTGTCATGTGTATCTTCTGAAATCTAAGGATGAGGTTTTGAACTTTTTCAAGATCTACAAAGCTGAAGTGGAAAACCAACTTGATCGAAAAATCAAGAGGCTTAGGTCCGACCTGGTGGATAGTATTTTCCAATGAATTTGATGCTTTTTGTGCGGAACATGGTATAATCCATGAGAGGACGCCTCCCTACTCACCTCACCAAATGGGGTGGCCGAAAGAAAGAACCGTACTCTAACTGATTTGGTTAACGCCATGTTTGACACTTCGGGTCTCTCCAAGGCATGGTGGGGGGAGGCGATATTGACTGCATGTCATGTCCTAAACCGAGTCCCCACAAAGAACAAAGAGATAACTCCATTCGAGGAATGGGAGAAGAAAAGGTTAAAACTCTCTTATCTGCGAACATGGGGTTGTTTGGCGAAAGTCAATGTTCCAATCCCAAAGAAGCGGAAGCTGGGACCAAATACTGTGGATTGTGTTTTCACAGGATATGCTTTTCATAGCATTGGCTATAGATTCTTGGTTGTAAAATCTGAGGTACCGACATGCATGTCGGTACGATCATGGAGTCGAATGATGCGACTTTCTTTGAAGATATCTTTCCCATGAAGGATATGGCTACCTCATCTAATCGAGATGCCTAGTTCATCGAATCAGAACCGATTACAATTACTGAACCTGCCATTTCGATGGAACACTTTGAAAGTCCTGTGGAGGAAAACAATGAAGTTCCTACTAGGAGCAAGAGACAGAGGACTGCAAAGTCCTTTGGTGATGATTTTCTTGTGTATCTCATAGATGACACTCCCAGTTCTATTTCGGAGGCCTATGCATCGGAAGATGCTGACTACTGGAAGGAAGCGGTTCAGAAGTAGATGGATTCCATCTTGGCGAATGAAACTTGGGAGATAACTGATCGTCCTTATGGGTGCAAACCTATAGGATGCAAATGGGTATTCAAGAAGAAGCTTAGGCCTGATGGTACTATCAAAAAGTACAAGGCTCGGCTCGTGGCTAAGGGTTATACCCAAAAGGAAGGTGAAGACTTCATTGATACTTACTCACCTGTGGCTCGACTGACCACTATTCGAGTTCTACTTTCACTAGCTGCCTCACATGGTCTTCTCATTCATCAAATGGATGTTAAGACTGCTTTCCTAAATGGAGAGTTGGATGAGGAAATTTATATGGAACAACCAGATGGGTTTGTAATAGATGGTCGTGAAGGGAAAGTGTGCAAGTTGTCAAGTCTTTGTATGGACTCAAGCAAGCACCCAAACAAGGGCATGAGAAGTTCGAAAGAACTTGAACAGGTGCAGGCTTTGTCGTGAACGGTCGACAAATGTGTGTACTATCGCCATGGTGGGGGCGAGGTAGTTATGCTTTGCTTGTATGTTGATGACATACTGATTTTCGGAACAAATCTGAATGTTATTAAGGAGGTCAAGATTTCCTATCTCGTTGTTTTGAGATGAAGGATTTAGGAGTGGCTGATGTCATTCTGAACATTAAGTTGTTGAGAGACGATGATGGTGGGATTACACTGCTTCAATCTCACTATGTGGAAAAGATCTTGAGTCGCTTTGGCTATAGTGACTGCAAGCCCTCTCCAACACCATATGATGCTAGTGTGTTGCTTCGAAAGAATCGGAGAATTGCTAGAGACCAATTGAAATGTTCTCGCATTATTGGCTCGCTTATGTACTTAGCCGTGCTACAAGACTCGACATCTCTTTTGCTGTTAGCAAACCGAGTTGGTTTGTTTCAAAACCAGGAGATGTGCATTGGAAAGCTCTAGAGAGAGTTTTGCGTTATTTGAAAACCTTTGCGAATTATGGAATTCACTACAGTGGGCACCCAAAGGTGCTTGAAGGGTATAGTGACTCAAACTGGATCTCAGATGCTGATGAGATAAAGGCCACGAGCGGATATGTATTAACTAATGGAGGTGGCGCTGTTTCTTGGAAGTCTTGCAAGCAGACCATCTTAACGAGGTCAACAATGGAAGCAGAACTCACAGCACTAGATACAGCTACGGTCGAAGCAGATTGGCTTCGTCGGCTCTTGAATGACTTGCCGGTTGTTGAGAAACCTGTACCGGGTATCCTTATGAATTGTGATAATCAAACTGTGATCACGAAAGTCAACAGTTCAAAGGATAACATGAAGCCATCAAGACACGTTCAGAGAAGGTTAAAGTCTGTCAGGAAAATGAAAAACTCCGGAGTTATTGCATTGGATTATATCCAAACGTCTAAAAATCTGGCAGATCATTTTACTAAGGGTCTATCACGTAATGTGATAGATAATGCATCGAGGGAGATGGGTATGAGAAACACAATATGAGTTGTTCACAGTGGTAACCTATTCTTTGTGATCGGAGATCCCGTGAATTAGATGTGGAAGACAAGCTGTTGGTCAACTGAGAGGAGAGTATCCCTACTATTCACTATACCACTCCATGAAGATGCAATACTCTCCTAATCTGCATGGCAGGTTGATGTATATCTTAATGTGTTCTAAGTGGCTTTTTGAAGCAGAGATGTCGTCCTGCAGAACATCTTTTGAAGAACGCACATGTATGAGTCTGATTGTTAAACATCGCAATCTATGAGAGTAGGGTTCTCTCTAGTAAACTCATGAAAGGTCACGGAGTATGACGCATAAGCTCCACACGCGGGGAAGACCCACTGTAGCCACGTATCGGTCAAGGCTTTATGTGAAGCTAGATTCGCAGAAAACTTGCAGTTCAAGGCCCAGTCCAATGTTCAAGTTGCTTACTAGTGTAGCATAGGGTTCTAGATGGAAGTTCAACTTAACAGTCTTCACTGCAGTACCGGTATATAAAACAGTGTTTTGGAACCAAAGTCAAATTTTGTGTGCCTCTCGATCCGTGGGGATTGCTGGAATTTTGACTATTTTGGACCTAGCCCAATAGCAATTTTAGAAATTCCTAATAAATCCTATAGGCACACGCAGCCCATTTGTGCAAGGCAAGAGGTGTAACTAAAGTTTAGTCCCACATTGCTAGTTTAGAGGGAGTTGGACCTCTTTATAAGGGAGGCTCTTTCTCCACTTGTATGAGCATGAGAACAAGAGGGACATCCACGCGCGCTCCTCCTCCGCCTCCCGCCTCGCCACTCCACGGGTTGCGGGAATGAGCCGAGCCGATGTCTAAATTTTTGCCACGCACTACGGGTATACGAAAGGTCACGCGGAGAGATTGAATACGAAAGGCGCACCTCTTCGCCTGTTGCCTGTTCGTTTCGTCTCCCTCGTTCTCTTCAGCTCCCGGCGCAGCCTCTCGCCTCCTTCTCTTGCGTCTATAAAAGGGAGGTCGCTCCTCTCAGAGAGACGCACCAGAATCTCTTCCTCCTCTCGCCACAAGTTCCTGAGCACTGCGCTGCTGCTACGATCTTCCTCATCCCGGCTTGCGGCGTGCACCGTAGGTCGGGACAGTAGGCCTCCGAAATCGCACCTTTTGAGTCCTGTACGGGAGAAGGGTGATAAGGTTTTTGGGGAGCGCTCAGCGCGACTACTGGCTGCTTCATCACGGACGATCCGGTCGCCGACGACTTCTTCCCCGACGACGACTTCTTCCCCGACGTCCACGACCTCCTCGACCACATGGCAGGCGAGGACACCGACCCCAAGTCCGGTAACCACGCTTTCTCTTTGTGTCGTCGTATTCTTCTCCTTTTACATTAGAAGTCTTCCTACAGTTCTTGGCTCTACTTTCTTTCCCTACGTATGTTAGGTTCATTTCAGATAAGCAACTACATCTAGTGTCTGTTCTAGATGTGTTTACCTCAAGTTCATATATGCAGACAATGTTTACCTTCTCTCTGTCAGATTGCATGACTTGCTTTATATTTGCTACTTTAGTCATGTTTTATCTAGTATTTTTGTTAATAAAATCATTCGGTAAATTGCTCATATTTCCAACATAACTGACGCAATCATCGTCATTTAGTGCCCTGGCGACGTGGAGGGCATAGGGCTGCAGCGCACTCTACATAAGCTGCACTCTACCTCCTGAGCAGGGGTCGATCAATGTCTGTAACTATACCCATCAAATCAAATTCAATCCTCATGGCACGAGATGTAGGGCTATTACCTCCGTCGAGAAAGGTCTGAACTCGTAAAACACCAAGTGTCACACATGCACCATAGCTTGACTCTGCCCCTTGTTTGTAACCCTAGTACTTATTTTCAGGATTGTGACCCCGAAAGCGATGGCGATGCTGAATTTCGCACAACGGCCGGTGGACAAAGATGAAAAGGTGGATGGCCGATCTGGAGATGTAGGGCCTCACACGTCAACTCGTTCGGCGGAGAGGACGAATCCGAGTGGGGCGCGTCACCAGACATAATTGTCAGAGTCAGAAAGGTGAGTGGCCGCTTGGGCGAGCCATGGTGGACGACGTCAGCAATTCCTATGGCTAGCGACTGAGCGGCAGGTCATGAAGTAATCCACTTTGGGTTGCCCAGGGTGCTTTGATGGGCTGGGCTTCCTCATTTTCTTTGTCCGACTGAGGACCGAGCTTTAACTGAACCGGACCAAAGTTTCTTCGGTCCGTTTTGCACAAATCGGATCGTTCATTTCTTTAGCGGGCCAGGACCAAGGTAGCAAAGACCAAATGGGCCACAGGCCGGGCCAAAAGACCGCTTGTTTCATCCACCCTGCACTGGGAGTGACTAAACTTGTGCTCATGGTCACTTTGGTCTCTAAATTGTTGTAAAATACATGAACCTGGTGCTCAAATTTGCCTCACCCTGCAAATACGGTGCATCATTCCATACGCGGCGGTATGTGACGTTCATGTGGCAAGCCAGCGTGGTGGTGACCCAGTGTTAGGCTGATGTGTTAGGCACACTCCCTCTCTTTCTATCTATCTCTCTATGACAGGCAGGCCCAAGGGGGCCAACTATGACAAACTAAACAGGGCACACCGGTAGACGAATTGAGTTGCCTTTGTATGCTGCTGCTACTCGCCAACGCCTTAGGCCGAGAGAACTGAGCACAAATCGAGAAAAAAAAGTACTGAATTGATCTTGGTTGCAGACACACTAGATCACAAATCAGATTATTTTTCTCTTTTATATTACATAAATAGATGCAGATTACGGGACTCGTACACGGACAGCAAACTGACTCCGGATCAACAACTAGTACTGGCTTTGCTTGTACTCCGTATCTGACTTGGATGGAAACCACGTGTGCTAGGCACACTCCCTCTCTTTCTATCTATGTCTCTTTGCCAGGGGTGCGAAGTTTGGGGTTAACAACGGGCGCTCCACGCGTTTCTGGCTTGATCTTTGGATTGGCCAGCGGCCTTTATGGTCGGAGTTTCGCCAACTCTACTCCATAGCAGTCGAGCCCGACCAACGGGTTGCTTCGGCTCTTAGCGCCTCCCCTCCCTGCATTAATTTCAGGCGCGAACTAACGGGGCCGGAGTTGGCGGATTGGGATCGCCTTCGGGCTTTGCTTGCGGACGTCCGCTTGTCGGATTCCGCGGACACGATCTCGTGGAGGCTTTCGGGCTCTGGCAAATTCTCTGTCAACTCCCTATACAGAGAACTTTCCCGCGGCCAGATCCCGTCGGCAGCCACGAGGCTTTGGAAGGCTAAAATTCCCCTCAAGATCAAAGTCTTCCTCTGGCAACTTTGCCTAGATCGCCTTCCTACCTCTATTAACCTAGCTAAACGCAATGGCCCCGCCTCCCCCTGTCTTGTGTGTGGGGCCCCGGAAGATCTTGACCATGCCTTCTTCCAAAGGTCTTTGGCTGCGTTTGCACGGAGCGCGGTCCGTGCGGCCGCGGGAGTGGATTGGGATCCACGCACCCGATCTGAGCTAGTGTCTTCCTTGTCTCAGGTTCAAGGCACGTCTCGTAGGGTCTTGTGGACTTGTGCGGCGGCTATGCTATGGGCTATTTGGAATATCCATAACAAGTTTACTATTGAGGGTGTGTTTCCCTCGCATCCAGCTGACGTTATCTTCAAATGCATCGTGTTCTTGCAGCAATGGGCTCCGTTGGGAAGACAGCAGGGTTTATGTTCTGCTCAGGAAGTCGAGACGGCGGCGGCTCCCTGAAGATGGAATAAAGGTCTCCCCGCCTAGCCCCCGTTCTGGTGATGCGTCTATCATCATTGGTGGGTGTGTGAATGTGTATCTCCGGCAGATCTGTCTTTGGTGGATTTGCTCGGGTCTGTTCGTCGTTCGTCTTCGTTTGTATGTTTCCAGGTTGGCTCCTTTTGATCTATACACTTCATCCGCGGCGATTGCTGTTCTGGTGCGTTGGTTCTATGGGACCTTAGCACGACAATTTCCCGACTGTCTACTACAACAAGGTTTGCCTGGCTTCGGCGAGGGAGAGGCGATGACAGTGGCGCGCCTTCGGCTTGCTTCAGTGCTTGTAGTCGTCACTAGGTGGGTCTACGATCTGGATATATTTTTTATTATTTCTAGTGTTCGTTGTACTACCATGATTAAAAATTAGTAGATTGAAAGTTTTTCTCGCAAAAAAAGCTCACCTGCGCAGATGCCCTGCTGATTTCATGACCTTCTACTTGTCACCGTTGCAAATGCTGGCTGAATGAGCATGAGGAACAATAGAGTAGGAGTTTCTAAGCTATGACGGGCTCTGTTTCGCTTTTTGAAAATAACAAGATTAGTGGAGACAGACGTGTACATGAGAAAATGCAAATAATATACGAGTCCTTTGCATCGACCAAAATTACCCACCAGTTCATTGACAAAAGCGTTCATGTGGCAGATGTTATATGGTATGTACAAGGTAGCCACAGCGAATTTATTTCCTCCTCCGTAGGAACATCTTTACTTGAAAAGTTGCCCATATAATATTGTCCTCCAGCTGCAGGCTTCCATTCGTAGTTTCTTCAAATGGTTCTGCCTTACAAAGAACGAGTGCTCATCCCTAAGGCACTCCTACTAGCCTGGGTGCACCTATCATCGTCAACCAAACTCAATCAAATCCGGCTGCGTGCAATGGGCTCTTCTATTATGTTCTGTAGTCCAATGTGTAGGTCAAGGCTATTGCCTTTGTAGTGTACTTTGACAACACTGTGATGGGGAAAAGTCATCAGAAACCAAACCAAAAACGAAGAACTTAGAGAAGCTACATATAAGGGATAGAAAGTATTACAAACATGAAGCAAGAAGGAAAAGCATAACTCCTCTAATGGAACGAAAACTGATTTTTTTTATCCCGGTCTAAAAAACTGTTCTCAGTTGCTAAAAATGTTCAGACTTATAAAAAAAATGTTTTCATGTTTAAAAATGTTCAGAAATTCAACATAGCATTTTAAAAAAATATTCAAAATTTTCAAAAAACATGAACATATTCAGAAATTTTGGATAAAATTACTAAAAACCGGCTGATACAGTAACATGAGTCGCTATAGAGGCCGATCTACAGTGTCGCTACTGTGACTCATTAAAAAAAACGGATAGAAACACACAACACGGAAATGCTTTACATGGGCCGGCCGCTCGAACTCGCATATGCAAATGGTCGACAACTATTTGCCGTACTGAGAGGCAAGTAGAAGATCTCGTTTGCCTAAGCTTGTTGTTTTGTCTCAGACCACGGTTTCAGGATTTGCCTGCACTCACTCTGGCATTCAAAGCTGTATTTTGAATATAAGGTAGAGATTGTTAGAGCTCCTATTCGGCGCTTCAAGCGCAACGGAAGCTTCCTTGCACCACGCGTAGACGCTGGTGTGAGAAAATAATCGCACGAAATAAAAAAAAACCGAATTCAAAAAAGTTCACGGATTTTGAAAGAAAAATAAAAGATTTGAAGAAAATTTGATCGATTTGAAAAAAAGTTCATCAATCCTTTTTAAAAAGAAAACATCGTTGATATGAAAAAAGTTCATCATTTTGAAAAAAAATTCACTGAATTTTAAAAAAATTCACCGATTTTGAAGAAAAGTTCATCAAATTTGAAAAAAGTTCATTTGATTTGAAACAAATTCATCAAATTTGAAAAAATAACCATCAAATGTGAGAAGAAGTTTATTCATTTTTCCGAAACCAAATTCCTAAAGAAAGAGTTTCACAAATTTGAAAAAGGAAAAAAAAGAACAGAAAAAGGAAAACAAGGAAAGAAGAAAAGATAAAAAAATGTAAGTAAGCAACAAGTGGTGTGGTTGGGTGTTTGTCGTTTTTACACATGGGCCGGCCCAACATGACGACGGGGTGTGCGCCCGTTAGTAAAATGACTAGTATCGGGCCCCGAATAGGATTTTCCCATTGTTATTGGGTCATATTATTCAATCATGCATGACTACTAATCAATCGAAATAATATGTTTCATTTTAGCGGGTAAAATGTGCATGTTAATAATTCACGAATCATTTCATTGAGGCTATCACCAGAAAGCCTCAACTTTCCCAGTATGTATATTAGCTCTCACAATTTTTACGTTTCCTGGTTCATTAGTTTCAAATATTGTACATCTAAAAAAATTAAATGCAACCTAAACTAATTTATTCAGTGAAAATGAGACCGGTGCAACAACAAGTAGATTAGATGAAGAGCTTCAAATGTGAATTGAATGTTAGGCTAGTCATAGTGGGAGTAACTTAGGTAGTAACATAGCATACTCCAATTTTTTTTTGCTTATGTGACATGTAGTTAGTGAGGAGAGAGGTGTTTAGAGTAACATAATATGTCACTGTAACATAGCGCTTCCTGAAAAAGGATGAGTCTACAAGCTAATAAATGAAGCCATCTATGACACTAGTACTACGTTACTTTGCACTATGGAGGTGGTAACTTAGACTAGTGTCATATGCATGACACTAGTATAATTTACTCCCCACTATGACCAGCCTTATAGTGTCGATCTACTCAGAGTGTAGGTAGAACTTGGACGAACACAACAACCTAGGATAGATAGCAACCACCTGTTGTGGGAGCGACTATGCAAAAATAGAAAAACGAGTATGAGCCGTCAGATCCAACGTGGATGGTACAGATTCAAGTGGGGGATCCTAGGCCACTTACTGTTTATTTTATGAATACCCCCCTGCTAGTAGTTGGATGTAAAAAGAGACTTTTGCAGTAACTACCTCCACTTTTTTCATGTCCAAACTATCTTCACATCGCTCATTCGTGCCCCCTCCCTTCATATCTATTGCATGTCTATTAAGCACAATAGTCGGTTCTACCATATAAACTAATTATGCAAGAAACTTGAACATGACCATCACATACCAATATGTGAGTACGTGTAAACTGGACCATATCAGGCACAAGAAATTGGGTACATGTTAAAATGGAACATTCCAGAAACAAATACTTGAGTACATGTCAAGCTGTACATGTCAATCTGCTCAGCCTCAAATCGAGCCGCCGGCGACACAGCTGGCAAGAGCCATCGGTAAGATGGAAAATCACCTCCACCCAGCGTACTTGGCTAACTTGGATGAGGGATCTGGCCGCCGCCGCCGCGCTTGGGGTGAGGGGAGGAGGGGTTAGGCCGCCACAACTGCGTACCGCTGGGTTTCAACGACAAGGATATAGGGAACAAATTAACTTTCAGCAAGGGAGCCTTTTGCAAATTTTGGGCGCAGATCGCTTCCTCCGAATCTGGGCCATGAATCTCCCATCCGATGGCCCAGATTCGTTTTTTCTATTTTTGCATCACAAGCTGCTCTTCTATTGTAGTCGCTCGTGGAGGACGGAACATAGGGAGTTGAGCAAGCTAGCGCCTGGTTGGCTCCAAGTCTCCTTCCGGCTGTCATGAGGCGTCCATGTTGTTCTTTCTGTACTGTACTAGAAAAGATACAACTTACAAGTGTAGAAGTGCATAGAGGAATATATGGCATCGTCCAGCCCAACATAACAGAACAATAGAAGTAGCTGAGACGTTAGCTGAGGATGACAAATGGAACCTGGTTAGATGATACTCCCTCCGTTTGGAATTACTTGTCTCGGAAATGGATGTATCTAGAACTAAAATACGTCTAGATACATCCATTTCTGCGACAAGTAATTCCGAACGGAGGAAGTACTATATATATCATGTGCATGTGCGGGAACTCAGCAAATATGCATACCCAATGCATTTGCAACGCTCGCCTCCATCGTCCACCATTCTTGATACCCTCCTACCAAGGTGATATCCCTCACACCTTCATATATAAATACTTCCTACATGCCCGCTAGTTCCCTCATCTAATCCTATTCTTGTATAATGATACAAATGTGAGTGGGAAAGGAGAACGCACAGGGAAAAGGGAGGGAACATGGCCATGGAGATTGCCATCGTGCATTAGGCACCCTCCTTTCCAATTTTGGGAACTTGCTCTTGGAGGAGTGCAACCTGACGAAGCGTGTGAACAAGGCGATCAAGGACCTCCGGGATGAGTCAATGCTTCAAGAAACGGAGAATCCTTTTGAACAACTAGGCATAGGAGGCACAGGGGGAATTAGAGTCATATGTTACGTCTGATGTTCTACAGTGAATCCTTGGACATCTACTGATGTGGAACTTACACGGTTCGTCCAATCTCGTAGGTACAAGTATACGGTTGTTCAAACAAGCGTGAGAGAGATAAAAGGGATAGATAGGAGAAGATATAAAAGTTAAGCAGGTCCTAACTAGTCCTATTACATGACATGGCTCGGCTCCGTGGAGGGGGACGGGGCGGCGGGTGAAATCGCCGGCGGTGACGCTCCTCTCGCTCAGTCACACACAGGTGTCCGAGTGCAGTGGAGTGGAGACTGGAGAGGAGGAAGTCGACACTGAATTTGGGCCATCCAACTATAGCCCAATCTGTCAACTAAAAAGCCCACTGCTTTGCTATTTGTTGCTGTGCCGTGCTGGGAGCCTTTTCTTTTTAGGCTCTGATTAATATAGCACATCACTTTGATAGTTGTCAAATTATGCTCTTTCAATTAATTAACATGCAGCAAAGTAATTGAAAATTATTATAAAAAAACAATCGACAGTTTTATCTGCTGAGATAAATGGGTCTGACCGATCATTTTTGTAGGTAGTAGTGCCCCTGGGCAAAAGAAAGCTTTGTAGCAGTAGCAGCAGCGACAAAACGGCAAATATGGTAGGCAGCAGCAGTTGAACAGCACTGAAAAATCAGTGCTTGAAATCAGTAGCAGAAACCGAAGCGAGCACGCTATACCAGAAGGACAGACAGTACAATGCGTTAAGCTAATTGGCAAACTAAAATACAACTACTATTTTAGCAATTATTGTTAATGTTATTATATCCAAGGAGACGCACTTTCAATTTACAACCTGAACAACAAAAACAAACCCTGGCATGGAGGATAAAAGTCACCTAAGTTCCATTATGATATTTGTCATCCAGAATTAGAAGACAGGGTCAAACAAAAATGAGTGAGTGAATTGCAAAAAATCACCACATTTAAGTTCATGAACAGATTTGCTACCACATTCCTTGGCCGCCCTAAAAATCGACCAGTTTCTTTACTAATTTTCTCAATAAACTCTTATGGCTGGTTTGAACCATTTAATTAGATTTCTGACCGGTTAGGCCCACATGTCAGCGTTGACTTGGCACTGAAAGTCAAATCCGTTTGTTTGACCGTTATATTTGACGTAGGGTCCACATGTCAGTGTTAGCATTCCTCTGTCACAAAATACTATTCTGTTTTGCGGCATTTTCTCAAACACGTTCCGTGCATGTGTTTGCATGTCAGCACTCTCTAGGCTGCCACGGCGCTTGCGAACGCCGAGGGCATCGCCGTCGGACAGGTCGCTGTCGTTCCCGCAAGTGGATGGACGGCGAACCCGACGGACAGTCACCCTGCACATCCCGCCATTTCCCCGAAGACGGCGTCGTCCGTTCCAGCCGGCTGCCATGGCCGCCATCGTGCGCATGGACCCGCATAGATGGGCATCTAGGAAGACGGAACGGAGCACAAGGAGGGGTGGCGCTCTCCGGTGGCAACGCAGGTTTTTTTAGTTGAACTCAGTCACACACAGGTGTCCGTGTGCAGTGGAGTGGAGATTGGAGAGGAGGAAGTCGACACTGACTTTGGGCCCAGTCTGGCAACTAAAAAGCCCACCGCTTTGCTATTTGCTGATGTGCTCTGCTGAGAGCCTTTTCTTTTTATTAGGGTTGTGATCAATAAAGGACATTACTTTGATATTTGTCAAATTATGCTCCTTCAATTAATTAACATGGAGATATTTGTCAAATGTGGTAGGGAGCAGCAGTTGAACAGCATTGAAAATTCAGTGCTTGAATCAGCAGCAGAAACCCAAGCGAGCAACCAATACCAGAAGGACACACGGTACAATGCGAGCAGGGTTCTTTTCTTCCTTCTTCATTTTCCAATCTATTAACATAACTGGCAGAGTAAAAATAATACGTACTCATGCCAAAAAACGTCTTACATTGTTGGACTGACGGATGGTGTACTATTTTAGCAATTACTGTCAATGTGTGCAGGCCTTTTATTTTTTTGATTAGAGTTAATATTAATTGCTAAATTAGTATAGAGCATGCCCGCCTCCTCCCCAAACAAATCTAGGGTTCTTCTGCCTCACGATCGGTGCCGCCTCCAGACCGCCCCGTCTCCAGTGGCATTAGGGCCATGGCGGCACCGTTGATCCCGGCCCTTGCGGGCGGGAGGATTATGTTTTAAGATGTTTCTTCGAGTTTTGTTAGGGTATGCTTTCTTGCTCAGAAAGACGAGACGGTGGTGACTCCTTGAAGATGGAATAGGCTTCTCCCCGCTTAGCCCCCTGTCCCGGTGGTGCGTCTAGCATCGGTAATACTAGAAACATAACCTACTTTGACATGCCATGAACGATGTAAACTCATTATATTATGAGGTAAATACACCTAAAGTCATAGAACTTGGGCACAACGGCCAGTTTGGTCCCCCCATTCATGTACGGTGCTTTCTATAGTATCCGGCTGTATCCGTGCATGCGTGGCATGCCAACATGGCAGGAGGCCACTATCAGTGGGTAATCCGCGTGCACTTTTTTAGAAAGCCCCCATGCCTTTTATTTATTAACGATGAAACTCCTCCAATAATAAAATGACAAATACAGGAGCGGTGCCTAGGATTTGAACCCACTACCTGCTGGGTTTCGCCACGCATAGATAGCAACCTTAACTGCTGACAGTTGACGTTTAATGAGCATAGTTTTCTTTATATAAGACAGAGTATACGAATTAAAGTAGAAATCAAAACCGAAAAAGGTGTGAAAAAAGGGGAAGCCCCATTTCGAACCTACGACCTCATAAGCTCGTTGCGTGTGCGAGCGCCAACCAATTATATAGACTTAAACAGATAAACACAATTTACCTTATGTATTCTTCTTTATTTTTTTCTATGTAAGAAGATAACTAATATTCTATGTAAGAAGACTTTTGTTTGAAGTCGGATAATTTTAATAAATTTTCAAGAATAGATAAAACGAAATATCGTGCAGAACGAATCTACGTACATTTTTCGGATAAATCAACCAAATTTTGTTCAAATTCGAATAATCTACATAAAATAAAATATAGTTCATAATGTATGTACATAAATATCTTTTTGGACGAATCAACATATTTTTTGAATTCAAATAATTCTAAATTCAAAAATCTAGATAAATAAAATATAGTTCAGAATGAATCTACGTAATTTTCTTGGACAAATAAACTAAATTTTATTTGAATTTGCATAAGTTGAAATTTCAAAATCTAGATAAAAGGAGATATTAGTGAACAATGAATGTACGTATTTTGTTGGACAAATAAACGAAAAATTTCTATTAATTCAAATAGTTCTAAATTTGAAAAATTAGATAAAAGAAAATATATGTCAGAATGAATGTACATAAATTTTTCTGAAAAATCAACTAAATTTTGTCTGAATTCCAATAAATTTTACCTAAATAATCTAGAAAAAAGAAAATATAGTGCAGAATGAATACACGCAAAAAAATTAGAAAAATCAACGGAAATTTTGTTTGAATCCAAATAATTTCAAATTTTAAAATCTAGAGAAAATGAAATATAGTTCAGAATGTGTCCTTTTATTCAAAAGAATATATACGTAGTAGTCCGTATTTAACATCAAGCAGATCTGGTGGGTTGGTTTGGAGGCATGCACTAATGTGACATGGCGCCGGTTCGATCCCACACCTACTCATTCGTTTAAACAATACATCCACTTGTACGAACATAAAACAACCGAGGGTGTTTCGCAAAAAGAAAAAAAGTGCACTGCACTTCAGCCGCTCCTGAAAAAACACGTGCACTACACTTCAGCCCCTCATAGCCATTGACAATGGGCCCTGTCCATGCTGACATGCCAGAGAATACTCCCGCGTACAAAAAATGTAATCGTATTTGCGCGGAACACGTCCGCACAAGTTTGATGACCAGAAGCACGTATTTTGCAATTTTGTGTACCAAGCTGACCGCCGCACGTAAGTTCTAAGACTTCCAATGTATTTACCTCTTTTTTTTATTATGGTTCCATGGCAATGCCATTGCTTTCTTGTGAAACTGGATGTAACATTTTCAGATGATATGGACTAAATATATATTCCGGCAGCGCTTGTTGGTTTTCTTTCTTCTTTTCTTTATCCATGTGCTTGAGCGACAGTGTTGCACACCACCCTTCTCACTTTTACTAAGCAGTAGTCGACGTTGTCTTGACCGATATGGTAGAGTGTCGGTGCAACAAGCAACCACAATAACTCTAAACGCTTTCCACTATAACCAATGACGTATCTGATCAACCCAGTGGAATCATGTTCCTCCAAATTCGAAGCGTGTCATCCTTGTGCTGAGAGTGGCTTGCTGGCTCCTCAAGTTTTTTAGATGGTCATCATCCTTAGGCAGAACCGCATGATATACATACAGGTCGTTTACTGAAGTACACACAAATTTACTTTAGATGAAGCACCCAAGAAGCATATATAAATCGAGAAGGAGCTTTACTGTGAAGAATAATCTAGCCTTCGCCGTTTTAGGTTTCTTCACAGTGTGGTTCTGAAACGAGCGAGGGAAAATTTGAATGGAATTAGCCCACACGAGGAGAGAAACACAAACTTTTATCAAATAATTAAACATGACGTCAACCTTTTATTTCCGGTCCTCTCTTTCCAATTGTTCTTACATAATTTAATAGGTCAGGTCCCAACATCTTTTCCTGAAAGTAGTTCAAAAGTAATATGGGGAATAGTAAACTAGAGTAGGTTTATCAGTCACAGCAATTCAATATGCACATAAAACTCATAAAAATACATACCATGTATTTCTTTTATTGCTACAGTGAAGTATGTAGGGTTTGAAAAAACTCAGGAAAAAACATTTTGTCAAATAGCCATAAAAATGCAGGTCAGTTTTCTATATAAGAAACAATAGAACAAGTCATATTGATACATATAACTCAGAATATTGGGTCTGTCATAATCTTGTTAGAGATTATGTCCAATGACCATAATTTCTAAGATTGACTAAGGATCTGATTCGTAGGAGGTACTGGTTTGCAAATCTGAATTGTGAATAGAACCAAATGTGTAGGAGGATAAATTATGGTGGTACTCTAGGCCCAACAACACCCCAGACCTGCAAAAGTTCAATTCGTACTTTGTCAATCTTAACTAGAGTTTTTCCCATTTGTTGGATGGGTGGATTGAACAAACGGAAAGTTGTAGTGTAGGACAAGCTCCTCGGTACCCACTATCTCTACCGTCCATGCTCCTTTCTGTTCCTGGAGATTCGCACAATTGCAGGCTAGTGTCACTGTACGCTAGAGTGATTATGGTCTTTCAACTCTGATGGGATACCTGCTGCGTCTAAACTCCGGTGGACGCATATGCACTGTTCATTGATTGAGACAGCATGGCTTTGCAGACCTGGCAGCCCAAGAATTGATGTGAACCTCGTCACATGACCACCAGCTCCTCACACCCAATTATTTTTACCCCTTTTTCTTCACCTTTTCAGTCCGGTACCCATGTGAAAGGAGAGAGAGCATTTATTTTTCTATTTTTATTTCAGCACAAGCGTTTCTTTATAATGTCATGTGAGAAAGGGCAAACGGCAGCAGGACAGAGAAAACATTTTTTCGTAAGATAGAGGCCGGGAGAGAGGAGAGAGAGAAAAGAAAAGTCACAGCAGCCTTAGATATTTGAGATTTGACTTCTGCATGTCATGTTGTTTGTAAAGAGAGTGAGCATGCGGAGAGAGAACGCGTGAGACTGTGGGCAGTCAGGTAAGAGAACTGTGTTATGCATGCATGGGAGAAAGAGCGCTCTGCAAATGGTGTCGTTTCTTCTGCTACATTCTGCAAACTATTTAGGCTGTGCACATATTCCTAAATGGTTGGACGGCATTGATAGGAGGTGCCGTGGAGCTCCGCCTTTAAAAAACCACACTCACACTTGAACAAATGGATGTGTACATTACTAATTCTATAGTTGGAAGGTTGGAATATTCATATCCTTGGATTGATGATCTTATGTGCCCTGAATAGAAGTATATGGAAATATGATTAACCGTAAAAGCAATAGATACACATTCAGGTTTCTTAAGAACATGCATGTGCCATCTCCTATAATTTCTTTCTTCATGCAGCTGTTTCAAGAATAGAAAACTCATAAAATGGACTCATGTAACGGTTACCTGCTACTGAATGGCACCAAAAAGAAAATTGATCCAAAGTATGTCTTCATTGTTTTTAGCTGAATATTAAGTTGTGTCACACTTTTTAACACCATATTGGTCCTTACTACTTTGGACCCCGTCATCATCACGTTGGATGGCAACACTATGCATTTAATGTATACTTTTCATTTTGATTTTTGTGCACAACTCTATGGTAAGAATATTCGTGCATTGGTATATGGTGCATGTCATCAAAATTTTGGGAGGAAAGCCAGTGCATAATTTCTCCCTAGAAATGATATTATCACAATTACACACTATGGTGGTGGTTGGTTTGGGATTTTAGCTCATTATCAAATTACACTTGGACCTCAGACACGTTACTCATAGCAATGCCCCATTACAAAAATGCCATGTAAACGAATCACAACCTTGTTTCGAACTGGATTACCCCAACCCCCACCGTGATCCCATTAAGATACTAGAATGAACAATTCCTCCCCTGACGCGTTAGGTCAATTACCCCCTCCCACAATCTGCGCTGCCTCCTCCCCCTCTCCCAGATCTCCTCCACCCCCCACGATCTTCTCAGCCTCCTCCTCTCGTTCAGTCCCCTCGACCATCCACGATCCCCTTTTACTACTCCTCTCCCCCGCCCCGCAACCCCCATCACCCAGATCAACACTACAGAGGTGAACTTCCTCCGCCTCCCTACGACCCCAAGGCCCCAAACCCCGCCACCAACATCTTCTCTCAAACAAAGATCTTCCTCCCCCCTAATCCCCGCCCCTCCCACGATCCGCTTTGTCTCCTCCCCCATCCCAAAAAACCCCCCTCCACCTAGATCTACTGTGGCATTGAGATCTTCCTCCTCCTCCCCCCAATCTCCTCCAACTAGATCTACTATATCTCCGAGTTCTCGCCCCTTCTCCGCATCCGCCAATCCCCTCTACCGCCACGATCCCCTCGGTCTCCTCCTCCCTCGCCCCTCCAATCCATTGCACCTAGATCTACACTGCAATCGAGATCGTCTAGTGGGTGGTAGGTCTTTCCGTCATCTGACCTCTTAATCGGCATACTTTTGGAGCTACCACGCCATGGAGTAGCACTTACCCTAATCCACTGCGCCACCCGTGGAGCACCCAGGTTATTTTTCTCCACAATTTGATCCTCTCATCACTATCACACCTCCCCTGATTTATTTTATAAATTGCTTGGTTTGTTCCCCCACATCACTATCACCTCCCACCAATTTGTTTGCAGAATGGGTGATATAAACAAGAGGAAGAAATTAGCGCAAGAGAGTTGTAATTTTGGAATCTCAGACCTCTCGGATGATATGCTTGAGCACATAGTATCCTTCTTATCATCGAATGAGGCCGTGAGGACTTGTGTTCTTTCCAAGAATTGGAGCTACATATGGAAATTTGTGCCTACCCTACGTATTTCTGATACAGTCGATAAATGTAACAGCTTAATAGACAAATTTTTGCGTGGCCGTGGAAACACCGCAATCATTGTTTGTGATATCGAGTTGACTAATCTTGAGAAGGTAGAAATGCATGACATGATAGACACATGGATCATTCATATCGTGAATCTGTGCCATGTTCAGGAGCTCAGAGTCATTAGCTGTATAGAGGATGATTTCCTACAGTTCACGGATCAAGCTCTCATCTCCAAGCACTTGAAGAGGTTAGAGCTTGATAAGGTTCGCTTACAAGCTAGCACTGTTGATTTCTCAAGCTGCCCTGCATTGGAAGAAATAGATCTGATGTTTTGTTGGATTGAAGCAAATTACATTACATCAAAGTCATTAAAGCGCCTGATTGCAGTGGAATGTGAATTTGATAGTGTTGGTGCACGCACTCACATTTCTGTCCCCAACCTCATCTTTCTTAGGTTAACTGATATTTGGCATTATACTCCTTTATTTGAAGCCATGCCTTCACTTGAAGCTGGATATGTCAGTCTAGGCGAGGACTGTTTGGACTATTGTAACAATAATAAATCTTGGGGGTGTGATAATGTGGACTGCGGTTTTGGTTGTACTGATGGTTACAAATATGATAGCATTCTTCTGGAAGGTTTATCAAATGCCAGTTACTTGGAGTTGCTAAGTGAACCAAGCATGGTATGTTTGCACTTTTTGGTCATCCCTATTGCTGATATTGCCTTGCTCTTGCAATCTATGGTAGATTATCCACCAATTGAATTACTTATATTGTTTTGTAACCTTTTCTATTGAAGTAACATGCAATCAAAATGTATATATGAATTACTCTAACACCAGAAGCAACATACATGTCAATTTCTACTATTATGTTCTAGTGGACTGTTATTTTGGATTTGTTGGAACACCATACAAGAATATTAATCTATAGAGCCCTGAACACCATGTAACTTGAAACCATATATTAGAGTTATTATATTTTAAAAATTAGGACTTCTTTGCATATTGCCAACATTGGTATGTCTAATTATCTATTAGAGATACGAAATGCATATTCTTTTTATCGCTTTCACCAATTTACTATAATCAACTTTGGCTATTACATGTTTCAATACTAGAACATATGGCTTTCCACACTTGCATATACTTAATACACCTAAAAATACATCATTCTTATTCTCTTTTATCTAGTTCATTTTTGATAGGGATTTGCGGCGATGCCCTACATTTCGAAACTTGAGGACACTGATACTCAACGAATGGTTTTTGGTTGCTAACCTCCATGGACTTGCACGCGTTCTTCACAACTCACCTATTCTAGAGGAGCTGAACTCCTACTTTTAGAGGTATGGCCACTATGACTATATCTTTTCTGAAAATTGATTGTTGGTCAATAAAATTTATGAATTTATTTGTCTACTCTAGGAGCCTAAAGAGGTGGTCGAATATAACAGAGACCATTATCAAGTGGAACATCCCTTATTAATGGAGACCCTTAAGGAAGTCAAAGTCAATTGTGAAAGACAATATATGTGGGTTCAGGAAATAATAAGTATTTTGATTACTTTTGGAATATCCCCTGAGATAATTATTTTTCAAAGAGAGCCAAATGCATCCAGATGTCATTTAGCTATTGGTATGTACCCTGAATTCTAATTTATCTCCATAGTTTACCTTGTTCACAAATAATATTATGTGGGAACTAAATGTAAGATTTATATTTAATCACAATAGCAATCTTAATGTTGATCCAAACAAAAATAAATATGTTTCCACATTTGGCGAACCAGAATGGAGGATGATATTACAAGTGGTGTACAATATGGTTTTTTAGAAATCATGTCAGAATGTGCCCATGATACTTTCCTGGTCATAAGTTGAAGTGTTCTTCTTGCATGCATTCCTTCTATTACCTTTATAGATAGAACTTGACATGACACTGCTACAAGTTTGGAAAAATTATTAGCTATCATGGGTCTAAACATCTTTATAGCGCTTCTTCATGCACCATATTTATAAATCGATGTCTTTATGATCTTATGCACCAACCAGCATATAAATAACACCATGTATATTTGTTTCGATCAAAACCTTCCTTGGTTTAAATATTTCCCTTTAGGTTGTGTGTGTTGCCCCAATCCATAACAAGAAATAGTTTAAGAAAGAAAATGAAGTGGTATAAAACACCTTACATATGTATTTGGGAACAAATTACTATGTATAATTACATGCATTGAACACACAAAATTTACAAAAAACTGATTGAAGCTAAATATACAAGCCGCCACACCATACTTAAGTGCTTATATTATTTTGCTTTCTATGCATACCGCAAAGATAATTATAGTTTCATAATGTTCCAAGAAATCACATGAATATTTAAAATATCTTAAAATAATTCTAAGCCATTTGAGTTCACATCCTAAGATATACACAATTCTATTATTACTGAAGTGAATCATAATGTCTTTACTCATATAATTGTTAAGTATAGTCAAGCAGTTCACATAATGACTATCTTTTAGCGAAGAGCACGACCATAAACATGCATATCATATACTGTTTAGAAACCACAGCAAAGATGGGTTGCGAACCATATGTTGTTAGATAGTTATAGGTCCTTGTATTTAGGACTCACCACAAATGATACTTTAATTAACTGTGATACACAGATGTCAAAGATTGTTGGATCTAGGAGATGCATCTGATTTCTCTTGCATAATACATGATTCGATCTTGGATTTGTCATCTCTTAACTTGTCATCAACCCATCATGACACATATCATTCATCACATAACATGTCCATGACACAAGATAATTTGGGAACACACGTAGTACACAGATGATACACAAAGCATTCATCACACATAGCGTAATGGCATTTGTAGTCAAAGATCGAAGAAGGGAGAGGGTCCATGTTAGCGATTAGTACACATTCGATCTTATGCCATTTTTAGTTGAAGATGAAATGAAGGCGACACTAATAGAAAACAGGGCTTTGGTTGGGGCCTGGCCAGCCCATTAGTCCCGGTTCTATCACGAACCGGGACCCATGGGGGGCATACGTCCCGGTTCGTGCGCCCATGGGGCCGGCCGGGCCTCGGGAGGCATTTGTCCAGGTTCGTGTGGAGCCATTTGTCCCGGTCCTAGGCACGAACCGGGACCAATGGTCCTCGCTCCTGGCCCACAGCCATTGGTCCCGGTTCATGCCTAGAACCGGGATAGAAGGGGGGCCTTTTAGTCCCGGTTCCATCCACAAACCGGGACCAATGAGGTGGCTATATATACCCCTCGCCTGCGAGCAGAGCACTCCATTGCGTGGGGAGAGCTTTGTGGTGCTCTAGCTCACCTCCTATGCACATGAGGTGTTCGATGAAATTCCCGAGCCACACTAGTTAAGCTTTCTCCTCTCGAAGCTCGACCTCCAAGCTCAATTTTCCCCGAGATTTGTCTAGGTTTAGCGGCCCGTCACGTCCCATCCCCGTCTTCACCGCCGTCGATCGCCCGCGCCGATCTCGACGCCGACACCACCGTGGTGAGCCTCTTGGTCAAATTAGACGTGGCAGATGCGGGATGAACTCCTACCACAAGATCGCATGAAAGGAATTCAAGATGAATTGGCGGGATTCTTTCTTGATCACGTCAGCAATAAAGCCGGAGAATACCATGTGGAAGTTGAGTTCAGATATTAGGGGATTGTAAGAGATCTTATATTGTATATATGTAACCAGTAGTAGCGTCGGATAGATATACGAAAACTTGTTGTTCGACCAGTCTCTCGGAGAAGGAGAGGTCCATATCACTTCTCTCTGTATGCATATGTTCATGACGATCTTCTGTACTTAATGGTTTCCTTCATTTGCTTACTAGCCAGCGTGTCGAGTCCTCTCTATACGTATAGTACGTAGCGTCGACCAAGCACGGAGATAAGAGAGGACACTTCTCTCTATTAGCTAGCTAACACAATATATGAAACACCTAAATTAACCCTACAAACCGCCTAAAACCACCACCCGCCCCCCCCCCCTTTCAAAAAAAATAAAGATCCTAGCCCCCTGAAATGCTGACGCGTGGTAGCTTATTGGTCCCGGTTGGTGCCACCAACCGGGACAAAAGGCCCCCCTGCCAGGGCAAGCCGCAGCGTCCACTTGGAGCCCCATCTGTCCCTGTTCGTATAAGAACCAGCACTAAAGGTATTGAGCTTTAGTACCGACCCTTTAGTCCCGGTTCTCGAACCGGGACAAATGGGCCTCATGAACCGGGACAAATGGGCCTTTTTCTACTAGTGAGAGGGTCCATGTCAGATATTAGTACACCAACGATCTTATGATCCACTAGAAGGTTGTTGACGACAATAGAGAGAAGGGTAGTGCACGGGTGTATAGGTCTATAATCAGGGAGGTATATCGTACCAACATGAACAAACATAGTCCACATATGAGTGTCTAGACACATTCCTCTAGTAACATACATTCAAGAGGTCTGGAAGATGAAAAGGGGGTTTGTTGCCTTGTATTTCAAATATATATCTGGAAGGGGAATAAAAGGAACGAATAATTTCCTAGCTAGCTTCCTCTGGATCTCCATGAATTTTTTGGTCTTTGTTGACAAACTCCCCAACTTCCAGTGGTGTAGATGAGGAGGTGGGAGTCATTATGATCCATAAATGACCTAAGTTTTCACCGGGGATTGCATGTAAAGGGTTGTGACTTTATCCAAGAATTGGGATAATGACTTACAAACCAAGTCAACATATCTTTGACAAAAATCATCACTTGTTTCCTTAAAAACATGCAAGCACCTAGTGGGGATCTTGGTTGCGAGCACCTAGTGGTCTAATCTAACTGCTCAGGTAGTCATCGGAGGTGTAACAGTTGATGATACCTTCGTTGGTGATGATTATAATATGTTTAACTATCAAGTGAGTCTCTCCTGAAAGTGGTGGGAAGGATCAGTAGTCATCTAAAGCAAAAAATCATCTTCTCCTATGCTGGACCACCGTGGGGGTTTTGCAGTAGCGGTAAGTAAATTTTGGGTCTTGAGCTAACCAAGATTTCTCAGCCTACATTAGGATGCAACACATCTACTTTTTTGAGTAGAGACGAGATGGCTAGCTTCGCCCACTACCTCCACCCTATCGCTACTTCTTGTAGTTCTTATGCATTAAGTAAGGTAGTCGAACACCTCCAACGAGGGATGCATTTCTACCCATAACTCACCAGGATGTGCAAATACCAACTATTATGAGATGTATTTGGGGTTCAAATTCACTAACTCTAAATATTTCTACTTTAAGAAGTCCAATTGGGCCATGATGCAGTCCTCGGTGGGGTTGGGGAGCCAGTCCTTCTTGGCCAAAAGACACCGCATCTAGCTTGTCGACGAGGAACCCTTAGTATACTGGCACATTTGTAAGCAGAGAGCACTGCATCCTCTCAGTTTATTACTAGACCAAAGTTTAAAACCGAATTCCTCTTCATCCACTTTTTGTTTTTATACATCCACGTAAAAGCCTACACATATGTACATAGTGGTGATGGTTGTCTCTCCTTGTGTAAACACAAGGTATGCATCCTAGAGAACATAAATATAAAGAACTACTAGCAGACGGAAAGATATTATAGTAGCCAAGAAATTTGCCTAACTTCTTTAAAATCTCAAAATAAGTCCTCTTTGGGGTGCACCATTAAAAATTATGATAAAATTATTTAAAAGCCTTCAAACATGATACTAAGACGTCAAATAATGTAGCCACACATTTCTACAAGGTCCAATTGCACCATTGCCCCATTTCACTCGAATTGTACATTTGCACCTTTCTTGACGCACTTAACGCTTTCAAATCTGACCACTCGTCATGCAACTGCTCAAATTAGGGGACTCAAGAGTGTATGCCAAGTCAACAATTAAAATACCAACCTTTTTACCCTTGCACAATTTCCCGACATCTTTCTTCTAGTTTGCATATATGGACTCGTTTGACATCATGATTTGTATTCTTAAATTTTATTGAAATTGTATTGATAAACTGTGATATCAAAACATATGATTTAAATTTTATTGAATTGTATTAAATCTGCAACATATTAACATTCCACAAAGCCGCAAAGAATTGTACCACCTAAGCATTATAAGTCCGGTCCCCAAAAGTTAAATAAAAGCAGCAAGGATGCCCTGTTTATAAGTATGCACTATTGGTATCCTTCAATTTCCCTGATTTTTTAAAATCTTTATCTATCTTTTTTGAGATTTCTAAACCATAGGGAAACTCATTGCTTGTTCCCTACAAATTTATTGCTTCCCTTGGGATGAATTGGTCCCACCACCTGTAACATTTTCCTCTAGTGGCATGCATGTAAACCTGGGACATAGGTACCATTGGTTTTATAACTGATTTATTTAAAACAAATCAGAGGATCCAAGTTTCCCAAAAGATGAACACCTACCAAAGGTTATCCACGGTACTAAAATAGGACTGGTAGGAGTCGTAGTCGCAAAAAGGTCTTCATAATCTCCAAAAAAACATGGTAGTGGAACTAAAATAGGAGTCATGACCTTCTAGGCCTAATATCATTCAATGAGAATTTTTTTCTATCCATCAAGCATGTAACTAAGACAACAAGCAATGTGGCTTTATGTTTTTATATGGGACAATTGCACCATTACTCATGTTTTGAACTCGCAGCTCATTGCCTTTCCTTTTTTGCATTTTGCAAGGCTTTTAAAACTCCTAGATTTATTACTCCCCTACTTTTCTTAGTGGACTGAATCATGTATGTCAACTCAGCAATGGAGTTATATTACCCCTGCACAAGTGCACCTATTTTCTTATTGTAGTTTGCATACATATACATAGACCATGAGTTGTATTCTTAAAGTTGCATGAAAATATACAAGGCGACATATTGACAGATCTTGACAACAAAATGTATGTTTTAAATTTGATTGTATTCTGAATTTATTTTGAGATCATTTTGCTGGCCAACCAAATCACCAAATGGTTTCCATAAAAGCATAAATGCATGTTTGGTCCATGATGGTCCAACATAAGCAACAATACAGGCCTCGTTTATAAGTGTTTCACAATAAGATCCTCTTATTTGCCTAATGCTTTTCCCTTTATCTAAAAAATAGATTTCAAAACAATAGGTTGTGAAAAGGCTTGTGTCATTCACGAGCTTATAGGTGGCATGGTCGATCAGAGTTAGGGCCCGTTCGGAACCACTCCAACTTCCAGCTTCGTCAACTCTCGCAAAAAGCTGAGCCGAACGCGCTATCTCCATGGAGATGAAATCGAGAAGCTGGCGGCCTCGTAGTGCAAAAACTGAGGAGAAGGAGAAGCTAGCCTTTCCCAGATCCCAGAAAACAGAGGAGATGGAGTTGAGTGAAATTACAAAGCAATGCCATCGCCAAGTGAGTCGGATCGGAGCGGTACCAGGGAAACTGTGACGAGCGACATAACATTCACCAGCGAACCTGCCCCATGGGCTGAGAATAAATTCCACACCCACCAATCCGACTAGGCCTATAGCCCATGCTTCTTTCAGAACTACTTGGGCTCTCAGCCCGCTCCAAACCTCAGGCCAAATTGGCCTAATATATGGGTTATACGCTGGAAACTGGTACGACCAAGAAGCTGGCTTGCCGAACGAATTGCTGCTCCCGTCGGTAGCTTGCTACGGCTGGCTTCACGGGATGCTGGAGAAGATCCGAACGGGGCGTTAGATTGCCATTTCTCCGACCAGATGAAAAAATCACTATTAGCCAAACTTAAATTTCGCTCGATGCATATTAGCCACTCCCAGAACAATTAACGATGAAATTAAGGTGGTTTAATCCTCTTAAATGAAGTCGATTCCAATTATATGTTAATTCACCGATATCTTGCGGCACCATTTTTGAACAATGTGGCAGGCTGGGTGCGAAAAAGGACAATATAAACTTACACCGTCATGTAGTGTGTCATGGTCTTCTAAGGCCATAGCTTCGCCTGTTTTGGGCGCGACCACACCGTCCCGCCCCGTGTTGTGGACTTCTGGCGCCACTTCTTCGATCGCCTGGTTCTAGCGTGATCACACCATCACGTCATGTGTCATGGTCTTCTGGCGCTACGACTTCGCCTGGGTTTATTGGCGCGGATGCACTCACCGGACCCGTGTCCAGCTGACCAAGATCATCTGAATCCTACTCATCCACTAGCTCGCACATCAGCATCATATCTCCATCATCTCCTTCCTTAGCCATGAGCGCCTTCAGCTTCGGTGCTTCCTCACAGTTAGCGGCCGAGGAGGGCACACTTATAACACCTTACTTTTCTGATGTCAAACTTCCTGCTTGGTGGTGCCGGCGCATCCTCGCCTCCGCGTCGCCGAAACTGAGACGAATTCTCTCGTCGTGGGGCTAGAACCTTCCGACGAGATCCTCAACCGTGAAAGTTTTCAGGTCGAGACATTGCTCGATCGACGTGACGATCTGGATATAGGGTGCCGGCGCGATGCGCAAAAATCGTCGGACGATCGCAACTTCTTCTAGAGTTGAACCTTAGCTGTGTATGCCGTTGACGAGAGTCTTGAGACGGGAGGCAAACTGATCAACCGTCCTACTTTCATTCATCTTCAGGCACTCGTAGCATCTCATCAGGGACTGAAGGTGTGCTTCCTTGACACGGTCATGATCCTGGTGCAGGATCTTGATGATCTCCCATGCCTCCTTCGATGATTTCTTTCTGACGAGGTGCTGCAGCACATCCTTCGTCATTGTGGAGTAGATAGCCGTTAACGCCTGACGATCAATCTGATACTTCACCGCGCCCTTCCCATACTCAGGGTAGCCGGGGTCGACGGCTTCCCAGAACTCAACTCCCTCCATCGCGACCTCCATGTTCATCGCCCATAGTGCGTAGTCGTCTCGATCCAGACGGGAGAATTGCGACACCCCACCATCGGCATCGGTACTCCCGCTGCTACCGCCACGATCTCCTTGCCTGTGTTCGACATGATCCTTCGAGTGCTTTCCGAAGATCACGAACGACAAACCAAGCTCTGATACCAATTGTTTGCACTGGTCTCGTACGATTTGACATAGACGAGTACTTTCTGTCGAGGTGGCACGCATGCACAACCGGCTGCTTGATGCGTTCTAGCCGGCCGATTCTTTTGGCCAACACATGCATGTACAACACAACCAAGCAGGTACTCAGGCAGGTGGATCGATTCTAGCTACGGCAGCTAGCTAGCTTGAACGAGTCGCGGGTTAGCTGGACAAGATGCACTTACAAAGTACTACTTGCCGTGGACACACACGAGATACACGAGACGCCGAGATTGATGGCTACGGGAGCGTGTTGCTCCCATTGAATATCTTTCAATTGAACTGGGTTTGGTACAATTACAGGGGCAGGTTATAAAGTATATAAATAGCACCTAGGCTAGCTAATACCAAAACATACACGGTGACGGTTCCAAGCCCGAGCCGGACTGGACAACGTGGTTAATCCCAACACTGAACACGCTGCAAGTTATGTTAAATGCATCTTACTCAATTAGCAAATAACTCAATAGGAGTCGTTAGATAGACTTATTAAAGGAAATGCAATTGTGATTCAATCTCGCAGTAGTAATTGATGACCGGTGTTTTTATTGAAAGGACAAAGTGAAAGTACAGTTGATTTTCCGAGCTGACAGTTGTGAACTGAAGCACAAGAAGATGTTGTAAGATTGCGTTTGTACGTAGGATGCCATGATTGAATCACATTCCCAGCTGCAGCCAGGCTTTTCGTGTTGCTCATCTTGATATTAAGGCTTTTCTTGCGTAGACTGAATAGACCAAGGCACCGATACGGCACCAGCATCAGCACTGGTTCTGAAGCTGTGTTGTCGTGCCATGCAAGTAGTGTTGGTGTTGAAGCTGAATGAAAAACGAAAGATGCAGAGTCCTGGGTGTTGTCGTTCCCTGCAACTGCAAGCAAGGTGAGCAGGTGTCAAAGATTCTGCACCATAAAATGGAAGCTTCAGATAAGTAATGCACAAAGAACATCAGTAATACTCGCTCGATAAGGTGCAGATTCGGGCAATTGATCGGAAGGGATTCAGAAAACTTTGGAGAACATAGGGATGGAACTATGAATGAAAGGATCGATGTGGGGGTACTCACATTATTCTAAGCCATGACCCAAACGAAAATCTCTTTGGTTGCAGAGTTTTTTATGTGTCACTCCCTGCAAGTGACAAGGAATTCATGCTTCACACAAAATGACCAAAAAGAAATATAGTGCACTAGTAGATTGGATTATTGAAATTGTGAAGACTAAAGAGCAGGGCATCTGTAAGAAAGATGCATGCATGACCGGACCTCTAGTTTCAGTTCCTGCAGCTTCTCCACTTTCTGAAACTCCACTCATCTCTTTGCAACCAACAAGCGTGCTGCCATTTCCCTTGCTCGCTGATGTAACAAAGCATTTGTTGTTAGTCTCATCATCGTCACCACATGCAAAGAACACACCAGATATTCCCTACAGCAACAAAAGTTCTGTCTAAAAATAAATTTATTCTTTGCATTAATGAATTTCAAATTTGCTTTCACTTGACACTACTAAAATGTACTGACTGAGCTATTTGATACTCTGCATTACAAAGTAAGCATTGGAGGAATACACATATAACATACCACTACATATTGTACATGGTTGTACGGCCTTAGCAAAACAAGGAGAAATGAGAGAATTCCCATGTCACAACAAGGAAAAAACTTATTGTGAAGAAGTCTGCATACTGTTTAAACAGGGTGTCTGTACCCCCCACAAAAAAATTGAAGAGGGTATCTGTACACTACCATGTAGTCATGTGAAACAATTGTATACAAGCTCAAAAACAAAATCCAAAATATAGAATGTGTTAGAAGGGAGAGAGAGGAATTGTTACGGAATACTTGTATTGCTTGAGCCTCGTGGGCATATATATAGGAGTACATGATCTACTTGGAGTACAAGGCAAGCTAGAATATTTCCTAGTCTAACCTATGGTTCCTAATACAATCACGTTACTCAACATACCCCGCAGTCACAACGGTAGCGATGCAGACGGTGAGATTGGAGAAGAATCCGAAGGCAAGCCGATGGACACCCCCTATCGTGGGAACGACTCGAACAGTAAGAGAGGGGTAGGATAACGGAGCATGATCTATCGAGATGCATATGGGTGACACGGTGGTTTTAGCGAGTTCGGGTCTCTCACGATGGAGATAACAACCCTATGTCTCGTGCTCCGGAGAGGCTTTGTTTTATCTTAGTATGTATCCGGAGATTACAATGTGTGTGTGTGAGCGAGGAACGGATCCCCATGCCTGAGCTAAGTCCTGAGACTAATGGTGAAAAGAGAGAGAGGTGGAAGAAAAGAACCCCCTAGTCTAGTGGTGGGGGGTGGCTTATATAGAGTGCGCCACCCCCTCGCCTCCTATGTTACAACCATAATGCCAGCCCACTACCAAGCCCTCACTATTAGAATGATGCCGACTGCTTTGCTGCCTGCTGGTCTTCGTATATCCGAGTGAGTCATACGGTCGAGTGGTGAACTGTCATCCGAGTGGATGGTATGCTGCTTGGTCGAGTGGATAGTATGCTGCTTGTCCGAGTGGACAGTATGTCTGTATGAGATTTACATGGACCCACATGTTGTGTGGACCCCATGCTTCATGATATTTCGACCCTTCGTGGGCCTACCTGTTATGTATATCCCCAACATTAGCCCCCGAATCGATTGCGATTTTGCAGAACGAGTTGGTGCAAGACACAGTTTGGTCCGAGTGATTACAGAAATACTCGGTACATGTCGTCGCGCTTTCAGACAACCAAGGTTTGAACAAAATCTCAATGGATTCCGGCACCATGCTTCCCGACTGATCGGGGTAAGTGCCTGTGAGGAGCAACTTGGTGACATTCGTTCATCTCTCGGAAGAGGTTAACTCGTGATCTGAGTATGGGTGTGTCATTAAATCTGTGCAACAAGATTGACGCATGGACTGCTCTCTTAGAGAGATGCCGTTCTTATCCCGGAGGAACGTCAATACGAGTCGGTTTTAGATCCACACTTGTGAGTTTCACGCTTTGAGTCCTAGAAGAAGGCTCAAAACAGGTCCACGGAGGAGCGTTAAACTCACCTTATAGAAAAAAATTTGAGTGATTTGGAGCTGGGCCTGCATCGAGTAACTGATTACTCGGAATTTCTTCACGCCTGGAACGTGTCTTTTTTTGTTGTTTGGCCGTCACTCGGACCGGGCGGACCGTTCCGAGTGGATACCATTCCAGTGGGGGCACGCTGAGTGCACCCACTGGGTGTAGTCCCCGAGACTGCCGTCGACTGCGGGCAGTCGGCGGGAGTCTTAGAGCCTGTCTTTTTTGTTGTTGTTCATCACTCAGGCTGGTCAGGCCGTACCGAGTGGAGATTACTCCAGTGGGGGCACGCTGAGTGCACCTGCTAGGTATAGTCCCCGAGACCGCCGTCGACTGCGGGCAGTCGGAGGGGGTCTGAGAGAACTAAAAATCTTCGTAGCTGGTACTGATCGAACTTGTTCTTCTCTAACTCGGAGGTCGAGTAATTCTGGAGCTAGTTTTGCATCGAGCAAAATGTTTCTTTCTGAGTTCTCTTCCAGTGGGGGCACGCTGAGTGCACCCACTGGGTGTAGTCCCCGAGCCTCTGTCGGACTAGATGAGTCTGGCAGAGGGTTTAAGTTTCCCAGTGAACCTCCATGCAGTCGGCACGGTAAATATCTTTGTTTGAAATTGAGTCAATCGGATGGATCTTCAAGCGCTTGGCATGGTAAATAAGCTCAGCTTGGAGCTAAGTCAGTGGGACTGATCTTCGTGCACTTGGCACTGTAAATAAATTCAATCTGGAACTGGATCAATCAAGTGATCTTTGTGCACTCGGCAAGATGAATGAATTCGGCCTTGAAACTGCCGACTGTAGAAAAAAGCTCGACACTCCAGGGAGTAATCGTTCTAGTAGTGCTTCTTATATTGACCGTTAGATTTTGCGTGAAAGGGGTATTTGCAAGAGTATATTGTATCCGTAGAGGAGCTTCGTTTTCACCCTTTGGCGTGAAAGGGGTATTTGTCCGAGTGGACGTGCTTCACTTATAGATCTTCGGCGAACCGAGCATGTATGGTCAGAAGAATATTCCTGATGTGATCAATAGGTTGACCAAATGGGCGTAACCCCTGAGGGTGACATGGCCAACTGTCGTGCGTAGCCCCCGAGTGATGCTCGAAGGAGGTAAGCTTGCTACAGAGTGTGATATGAGGTTTGACCATATGAGTAACTTAGTCGTTCCCGTGCTGGGGGTGTAGAGGTAAAGACATGTCCAACTGATGGTGACGCGCGAGGCGGCAGAGGGGCGATGATGTGTACAACCGAGTGGCGATGCGTGGGGCGGTCGAGTGGTGAAGACGCGCGCAACCGAGTGGCGAGGCGCAGGGCGGCTAAGGCGAAGTCGTGTGCCACCGGACGGCGAAAATGGTCCTCGGAGGACTTAGTCGAATGCTTTCGAAGCTTATGTAGTGACGAGGTCAGTGTAACGTGGTTGCGGCGCGAGAAGACCGGTGTGCCAACTGATTCTGAGTAGGAATGAAGATGGCGTGCAGAGCGTCTGGGTGATTACTAAACTTGTCAAAGTGGCGGATCGAATGCACTTGTTGAAGTGAAGGATCTGACTGGTGATGAAGTACTCGACCACTCAGGAGAGTGTCATTCCAAATGAGATGCAGCCCCCGGGTGCGGCGTAGCCCCCGAGCGTACTACAGGCTTCGACAACGGACATGTCGGAATACGAGAAATATAGTTTTGAATGGATGATTTGCGATTCATTGAGTCGGACTCGGGAAAAGATGAGGAGAAGCTTCCGAGTGATGCTCAAAAGAGGCAAACTCCCAAAAGAGTGAAGTCTGAAGTTTAATTATAAAAGGGACTTATTTGTCTCATGTCTGACGAGGTCTGTATCATTGACACGATGAAGAGGATTCCACAGAAGAGTTGGCCAGATGTGTTTGAAGTCAACAGAGCGACAAGGTCGGTGTTGTGGTGCGCTGGGACCGGTATGGAGACCGAGTCCGAGCAGCGATGAAGTTGGCGCATAGGGCCGTCGAGTGATCGCGTAACTTGTGTAAAAAAAATGACACAAGCCAACGAAATAACTTCTCGAGGAAATTTGATGTGTGCTGAAATGATTTGTGTGAATAGCACCCATAGACACCCGCTGGGAGTGTAAGGGGCTTGCTGGTTAACCAGCAAGAGTCTGAAAGAGCGAAGGATCCATTCGAACTTGTGGAAGCGACGGATCCGACCGAACTCATTGAAATACTGTCTCAAATAAAATGGAAGTGTAGTGTTTCGACTGAGTAGCAGCCCCGGAGGACCGATGCAAATTCGAAATGAAGAATGAAACATGGTGTTCGTGAATGATGTATGCGAAAAAATGGAAGTTGGACTCGGGAGTCACATAACCAGTACTAAGAAAGTATGTGAAAATAAACAACCGAGCGTAGAGGTATACTCGGTGGCGTGGCCTCCGAGTGAACGTGATGTGTGAATTACGGGACACTCGGAAAGACGGAAATAACAGAATGTAAAATGACTTAGCTGCCTGAAGGCAAGCGAGTGGTCGAGTGATGACGAGGCGATGGTGACAGTCGACCTTCGTCTCATTGTCCTTGCGGATATGGATGGAGCGCACATTATACTTGTGATGCAGCTCCTTGAATTAGAGGTTTGCTCTTGTCTCAGTCGGATTTTGGCTACTTAGTCGACTTCTTGGACTGCAGCTAAGCCTCTGAGTGGGAGGCTTGCTCTCCACTCGGTAGGATTTCAAACACTTAGGCGAGTACTGGACTGCAGCTAAGCCCCCGAGTGGGAGGTTTGCTCTCCACTCGGTAGGATTTTTCAAACTTAGGCGAGTACTGGACTGCAGCTAAGCCCCCGAGTGGGAGGTTTGCTCTCCACTCGGTAGGATTTTTCAAACTTAGGCGAGTATTGGACTGCAGCTAAGCCCCCGAGTGGGAGGTTTGCTCTCCACTCGGTAGGATTTTTCAAACTTAGGCGAGTACTGGACTGCAGCTAAGCCCCCGAGTGGGAGGTTTGCTCTCCACTCGGTAGGATTTTCAAACTTAGGCGAGTACTGGACTGCAGCTAAGCCCCCGAGTGGGAGGTTTGCTCTCCACTCAGTAGGATTTTTTCAAACTTTGGCGAGTACAGGACTGCAGCTAAGCCCCCAAATGGGAGGTTTGCTCTCCACTCTGTAGGATTTCTTGAACTCAGGTGAAACAGATTCGCAGCTAAGTCACCCACTGGGGGATTTTGGCGATGGCGACGCGCGGGGCGGCCGAGTGGTGATGAGGTGACCAACCGATGGCGAAGCGCGGGGCGGCCGAATGGTTATGAGATGACCAACCGAGTGGCGACGCGCGGGGCGGCCGAGTGGTTATGAGGTGACCAACCGAGTGGCGACGCCCGAAACGGCCGAGTGGTTATGAGGTGACCAACCGAGTGGCGACGCGCGGAGCGGCCGAGTGGTTATGAGGTGACCAACCGAGTGGCGACGCGCGGGGCGGCCGAGTGGTTATGAGGTGACCACCCGAGTGGCGACGCGCGCTGCTGCCGTGTGGTTATGAGGTGACCAACCGAGTGGCGACTCGCGGAGCGGCCGAGTGGTTATAAGGTGACCAACCGAGTGGCGACGCGCGGAGCGGCCGAGTGGTTATGAGGTGACCAACCGAGTGGCGACGCGCGGGGCGGCCGAGTGGTTATGAGGTGACCAACCGAGTGGCGACGCACGGGGCGGCCGAGTGGTTATGAGGTGACCAACCGATGGCGACGCGTGGGGCGGCCGAGTGGTTATGAGGTGACCAACCGAGTGGCGACGCTCGGGGCGGCCGAGTGGTTATGAGGTGACCAACCGAGTGGCGACGCGCGGGGCGGCCGAGTGGTTATGAGGTGACCAACCGAGTGGCGACGCACGGGGCGGCCGAGTGGTGATGAGGTGACCAAGCGATGGCGACGCGCGGGGCGGCCGAGTGGTTATGAGGTGACTAACCGAATGGCGATGCACGGGGCGGCCGAGTGGTTATGAGATGACCAACCGAGTGGCGACGCGCGGGGCGTCCGAGTGGTTATGAGGTGACCAACCGGCGACGCACGGGGCGGCCGAGTGGTTATGAGGTGACCAACCGAGTGGCGACGCGCGGGGAGGCCGAGTGGTTATGAGGTGACCAACCGAGTGGCGACGCGCGGGGCGGCCGAATGGTTATGAGGTGACCAACCGAGTGGCGACGCACGGGGCGGCCGAGTGGTGATGGCTTGTCGAGCAGTTGATTACGGTGCTTCACCGTTCGAGGGCCGAGCCGTTCATTGGAACAAAGGTGATGCGGACCGGCCGCCGTAACTGCCGCTGTTGTTGTCGATGATGTTCTGGATGTTAGCCGACCAAGTAGTACCAGGCGAACCGGCCGAGTGAACCCATGGGCTTCACAGTCGAGTGAGTGCAGTCCGAGTGGACTCCTCATCCGAGTGCACCCGCTGGTCCGAGGGAATCACAACTGTGCTGCGATCTGGTCGGTGTGGAGCTGGCTGGGCAGGCCGACGCGGAGTGCTGAGCTTGGAGGCCTCGGTGAGGTTCGGCATGGATGTGCCCACAAGCACTATCCCATTTGATGGAGGCGGGCGGCTTGATCGCTTGCAGGCAGACCGGATCCAAAGCGCGTGGGGGAAGTTGTCCACGCCTAGTGCCGAATTAATCTGCATGCAAATGGTTTAACGCTAATTAAGTGAGAGTCAAAGCCATTCGTGCATGCAATGGACGTTTCCCACGGCCATTTATCTCCTGCATGCATGAGATAAATGGGATGGAATTAAGATTAGAAGGAAAGTGGAAGGCAGGGCGCAGAGCTCCCTGATCAGCCATGGCGGCGGCAGTTTTTGGCGCGGATCCATCGCAAGGTGAGGCGGCTGAGATGAATCCGAGTGCGGGACGGCGTTCTCGTGCGAGGCTGCGTGCGGGCGGAGACCCGGTGGCTCCCGTCATGTTGTGATCAGAGACGTGGGCAGCCTCGACGTCGGTGCTGCGTCCGGTCCGTGCACCCACCGCCGCGGTCGTCGCCGCGCGGTTGACGAGGGACACCGCAGAATGGCGATGCGCGGGCCGCTGAGTGATGAAGACGCGTCCAGCTGAGCAACGGTGCACGGGCAGCTGAGCGATGAAGACGCGTCCAGCGACGACGCGTAGGCGGCCGAGTGAACTAGGGTCCATGGCCTAGTGAACTTGAGTCTGCATCCGATTGGATTCATCTGTGTGAACTCTGGACGAATCGGGTTCGCAGCTGTCTGAGTGGAAGATTCATCGGGTGACCCTGCAAGTTACTAGCAAGCACGGCCAGGAAGTTCAAGGCCTGATGGTCAGTCATACATGCATGCATGCACGAATTAACTAGGGTCCGTGGCCTAGCAATCAGATAAGTGGCGTTAGTAATCCATCAATTGGCCGCTTAATGAGGCAGCCAATTAATTTGACGTTGGAGATCACCACGCCCTTCCGTTGCCTGTACTCCGCATTAACCTGCATGCAGGTAATCAAGGAGGAGATGGCCCACTCACCTTGCGTGGTTAAAGGAGAAAGGAAAACCATGGCCAGCAAACGGCGATGGAGCGAAGAACCGCGCACCCGGAGGAGCGACGGGCGGATCCGCGCGCGTGCCACAGCGACCACGCTGGAGAAGCTGACGAGGGAGGATGAGCAGCTGGCCGCAGTCCAGGCGCGGGAGTCGCGGGTCGGCGCAGCCAAGGGCGAGGCTGATGCGAGCGCTGGTGATCGTGCTTCACTGCTCGGGGAGCCGGAGCCGTGCGCCGGTCGGAGTCGCGCTTCGACACCCGCGGAATTTGGCGGATTGCCGGCAGCAGCGCCTTGTCGCCCGAGGAACTGGGTCGACCGCCGGCCGTCGTGCTCAACCGGTCGGGGAACCAGGCCGAGCTTTAGCGGCTGTGCGTGTGCGGGCACTCGGCGACGGCGTCACAGATGAGTTCGCAGATGATGATGGGCGGACGACGACGCTTTATCGTCCAGGAGCCGAGCCACCAATCGAAACAAAAGGAGGCGTCCTTTTGTATAAGCTCGTGTGCATACATAAGAAGAATAAACCATTGTTAGATCATTGTAATGTTTGATTGTAAAGAGGATAAGTTGAGATGAGCAACTCCCTGATCCTTTTGTATGATTAGGAGTATTTTATCCTCCTGTAAATGGAGTGATGTCCGGAACATCCTGGATCAAACCCTCCATTGATGATTGTTGATCGACGGACGAAGATCGAAGAAATAAAACCATTTGCATCATGGCTCGATAGATGCCATGCCCCACGGTGGGCGCCAACTGTCGTGGGAACGACTCTGACAGTAAGAGAGGGGTAGGATAACGGAGCATGATCTATCGAGATGCATATGGGTGACACGGTGGTTTTAGCGAGTTCGGGTCTCTCACGATGGAGATAACAACCCTACGTCTCGTGCTCCGGAGAGGCTTTGTTTTATCTTAGTATGTATCCAGAGATTACAATGTGTGTGTGTGTGAGCGAGGAACGGATCTCCATGCCTGAGCTAAGTCCTGAGACTAATGGTGAAAAGAGAGAGAGGTGGAAGAAAAGAACCTCCTAGTCTAGTGGTGGGGGGTGGCTTATATAGAGTGCGCCACCCCCTCGCCTCCTATATTACAACCATAATGCCAGCCCACTATCAAGCCCTCACTATTAGAATGATGCCGACTGCTTTGCTGCCTGCTGGTCTTCGTATATCCGAGTGAGTCATACGGTCGAGTGGTGAACTGTCATCCGAGTGGATGGTATGCTGCTTGGTCGAGTGGATAGTATGCTGCTTGTCCGAGTGGACAGTATGTCTGTATGAAATTTACCTGGACCCACATGTTGTGTGGACCCCATGCTTCATGATATTTCGATCCTTCGTGGGCCTACCTATTATGTATATCCCCAACACCCCCCACAGTCGTAACGGTCGACGCTTTCGCGGAGTCGTGGCTGGAGTGGAAACCGACGAGGTTGCTCAAGCAGACGGTAACCCTTTGTGCCGTTTGTCGAGGTAGCCGAGAGCGTGGGTGGTGGAGCCGTGGTCGAGGTAGCCGTGCGAAGAATGCAATGGTCGATGTCGAGTCGGGGTAGCCGGTGTCGATGAAGTCGCAGTGGAGCCGCGGGGGCAAGGAGGCGCCGAGTCAGCATGGGCGCAGTGATGTCGAAGTAGGGGTGCGCCAGAGTGAAGATGGTGTTAATGAGGCATCGCGGCGGGTTTGCCAAGCCCGGGGACACGTCGTGGACGAAGGCACGCACAGCTGTTGCTAGCACCGGACATGCGTAGACAAGGGACCTGCACGAGCTGTACGCCATGTCGAGGAAGTCGGAGGAGCCAGCAGAGAAGAACTCGACGACGGTTGCGGCGCCAATCGGCGCGGGGCCGATGTCGCACGCGGTTGTCGGAGTAGATGAAGTGGTCGGGGTAGATGATGGCGACGCTGGCGACGGGCTGGTGCTGGACGAAGACGAAGGAGGTGGACGAGCCGCGGCGGCGGCCAAAGTAGAGCGGCGGTGGCGGCCTGATGGCGGCGGCAGCTAGGTTAGGAGCGCGGTGGCGGTGCGCGAAGTAGGCGAAGAACCCTGACAGCATGACGAAGACCGGTACGGACGGTAGCGTTCCCGCGCCAAAGGAGGCGGCGCGGGGCATGCCACGGGAAGTCGGGACGGCAGTGGACCACGGCCCGCGACGCTACGGCCCGAAGCGGCGACGCAGTGGCGACGGGCAGATCTGGGCGACGAAACTCGGGTCGGTGCAACCGCGGGAATGGTCGGTGTGGACCGCGTGCCACGCTCGCTATGGCCCGACGGGGCGATGCAGCGGCGGCGCGAGGGACGGTGCAGCCACAGGACGACCTAGAGCGGACGGCCTCAGGGCGGCGGAGGACCGCGGGTCGCGGCACCACGGCCCGAAGGGGTAACATAGCGGTGACGCGGGTCAGTGTAGCCGAAAGAAAAACCACGGGGCGGCGGCGCTATGACCCGATGAGACGACGCAGTGGCTGCCCGTTGCTCTATCGATGGAAGGGCGCGTTGTACTGGGGACAGTCTTTACGGAACTTGCGGAGGCGCACGCAAGTAACTGGCCAGATCGTTCACGCGGCGCGGATGAGAAAAGGATCGCGTAAGCTCGGGTGATCAGTCCAAACGACCGCAAAGTTGAAGTGTCCGCTCGTCGTAGTGCATCATTGTCCGATGTAGCAGCCGACGGGGACTGGCCAGCGGCCACACGTTGTGCAGACCACGCGCCCAAGCATCAAGTGTGACCTGACCAAGACGCCCGCATGCCTTGACGTTGAACTGAAGACGCGTATTGGGCACCGCGGCACTCATGTGCGGCCGAGGTTGCTGCATCCAACGCGCGCGTGGGACACGGGGTGACGTGCGGTTACACGGTGGCCACAGGTCGGCAGGAATACGCATGATGCTGCTGAGGTAGATGAACGTGGAGTTGATGAAGTAGTCCCGATCAGAGCGGTGCGGCGACGGTCGGCGTAGATCGACGGGCGGGCCGGCGCGTGGACGACAGTCGTGAGCGACTGCTTGTCGTGCGAGGCCGCCGGGTCGGTGAAGAAGCCGTCCAGTTGCGCCGGTGTCGGAGTAGAGGTGCACGGGAGTCGACGGCGGCGGCGGGCGATGCAAATCGATCAGGCATAGATCGGAAAAGAAAAAAACGCCGATCAAAATGACCGGTGAGAGAGGAAACTAGGATCAAAAGATCGGGAAAAAGACTCTCTAGAGCAGCCGGTCAACACGACCGGCGGACAAACCCTAGATACGGGAGGCGGGGCCACCGGCGGTGGTCATGGAGGCCGACCGCCCCGGAGGCGGCGCGCGGATGCGGAAGCGACAGGCGGCTAGGATTTAGAACCCGGAAACTGATACCATGTTAGAAGGGAGAGAAAGGAATTGTTGCGGAATAGTGTTGTGTTGCTTGAGCTTCGTAGGCATATATATATATAGTAGTACATGATCTACTTAGAGTACAAGGCAAGATAAAATATTTCCTAATCTAACCTATGTTTCCTAATATAATCAGGTTACTCAACAGAATGCATTCATCTCCTCACGAGTAAAGTAATAAGGGTATGTACAAATGTTTGTACCAAACAAACCAATGGTAGCTAATTAATGTCTGGGTCACTTCCATGTTCCATAAGCCAATTTAATGCAGATTGAAGACCGGTAGTACTTGATAAGATCATTGGATTATTTCTCCGGTTCATTCAGCTGGATACAGCTAGTTTCTCAGTAGTGCGTTGAACTCGCTTCCCTCCCTTCCCGTCTCCTGTTATCTTTGTAAGACTGGTGTATTTCTGTTCTGTGCAATGGAAAGGCTGTTAGCCCAGTTCAAATAAAAAATAATATTTACTTTGCAACTTTCAAGAAACACAAATGATCGGTTCAATAGTCAGTATTGAAAGAAAGAGAGTTGTGGAAGCATATGTTGTTCGGCAGGGACGCGTTCAAGATAGGTTGCGCAGGTTGTTACTAAGCTTGGCCTCTACTTCAAGCTATAAAAAGATAAACCTATCCTAGCTAACAACCTGCCGCGCCCAAGATTACATGTATGTGTACGTACCAATACGTGACAACATGTCATATAATACTAGCCTATACATTCTCTACAAGCCTATCATTTAACATCCTTCCTTAATCTTAACTCATCAAGGTTTAGATTGTTCTTGAAGGCTCGAAACTGTCGAATTTGTGAAGGTTTGGTGAAACCATCAGCAACTTGATCTCCTGTTGTAAATGAACTGTATCTCTAATAGCTTCTGTGCTACTCTTTCACGAACAAAGTGATAGTCAATTTCTATATGCTTTGTTCTAGCATGAAATACATGATTTGCAGAGAGATATGTTGCACCCAAGTTGTCACACCACAGTTGTGACACATGTGACCTTCCGGTTCCTAGTTCATTAAGTAAAGTTTCAATCCACATTACCTCAGCAGTTGCATTTGCGAGAGACATATATTCTACTTCAGTATTGGAACGTGACATTGTTGCTTGTTTCTTAGTAGTCCAAGATATAAGATTAGACCCAAGAAAAATAGCAAAACCTCCAGTAGACCTTTGATGACCCACAAGTATAGGGATCTATCGTAGTCCTTTCGATAAGTAAGAGTGTCGAACCCAACGAGGAGCAAAAGGAAATGATAAGCGGTTTTCAGCAAGGTATTCTCTGCAAATACTAAAATAAGTGGTAACAGATAGTTTTGTGATAAGATAATTTGTAACGAGCAACAAGTAACAAAAATAAATAAAGTGCAGCAAGGTGGCCCAATCGTTTTTGTAGCAGAGGACAAGCCTGGACAAACTCTTATATAAGGAAAAGCGCTCCCGAGGACACATGGGAATATCGTCAAGCTAGTTTTCATCACGTTCATATGATTCGCGTTGGGTACTTTAATAATTTGATATGTGGGTGGACCGGTACTTGGGTGCTGTTCTTACTTGAACAAGCATCCCACTTAGGATTAACCTCTATTGCAAGCATCCGCAACTACAACAAAAGTATTAAGGTAAACGTAACCATAGCATGAAACATATGGATCCAAATCAGCCCCTTATGAAGCAACGCATAAACTAGAGTTTAAGCTTCTGTCACTCTAGCAACCCATCATCTACTTATTACTTCCCAATGCCTTCCTCTAGGCCCAAATAATGGTGAAGTGTTATGTAGTCGATGTTCACATAACACCACTAGAGGCTAGACAACATACATCTCATCAAACTATCGAATCTAATACCAAATTCACATGACTACTAATAGCAAGACTTCTCCCATGTCCTCAGGAACAAACGTAACTACTCACAAAGCATATTCATGTTCATAATCAGAGGGGTACTAATATGCATAAAGGATCCGAACATATGATCTGCCGCCAAATAAATCAACTAGCATCAACTACAAGGAGCATTCAACAATACTAGCAACCTACTACTACCAATCCCGGACTTGGAGACAAGAATTAGATATAAGAGATGAACTAGGGTTTTGAGAGGAGATGGTGCTGGTGAAGATGGTGATGGAGATTGCCCTCTCCCGATGAGAGGGGCGTTGGTGATGACGATGGCGATGATTTCCCCCTCCCGGAGGGAAGTGTCCCCGACAGAACAGCTCTGCCGGAGCCCTAGATTGGTTCCGCCAAGGTTTCTCCTCGTGGCGGCGGAGTTTCGTCCCGAAAGGTTGCTTATGATTTTTTCCTCGACGAAAAACCTCATATAGCAGAAGATGGCAATCGGATAGCCAACAGGGGCCCACGAGGCAGGGGGCGCGCCCGGGGGGTAGGGCTCGCCCCCCACCCTCGTGGCCAGGTGGGTCCCCCTCTGGTGAACTTCTTCCGCTCAATATTTTTATATTTTCCAAAAATGACTTTCGTGGAGTTTCAGGACTTTTGGAGTTGTGCAGAATAGGTCTCTAATATTTGCTCCTTTTCCAGCCCAGAATTCCAGCTGCCTGCATTCTCCCTCCTTATGTGAACCTTGTGAAATAAGAGAGAATAGGCATAAGTATTCTGACATAACGTGTAATAACAGCCCATAATGCAATAAATAACAATATAAAAGCATGATGCAAAACGAACGTATCAACTCCCCCAAGCTTAGACCTCGCTTGTCCTCAAGCAGAAGCCGATAACGATAAATATGTCCCCATGTTTAGAGGTAGAGGTGTCGATAAAAATAAAATACGGACATGAAGGCATCATGATTATTCTCATAATAGCAACATATATAGGTATTGTCATATGATTTCTTATGCTCAAGTAATAATCCATTCACAGTGCAGAGTACGAATCATGAACATTATTGAGAACCAACAAACTATAATCTCAGTCATTGAAGCAATTGCAATTTATCATAACATCAGAAAGAGTCTACGTCAGAGCTTAATAGCAATTCCACATACACAACTATCATTTAGTCTTTCATAATTGCTAACACTCACGCGATACTTGTCGTTACGGAGTTTTAATCGGACACAGAGAAAGACAGGGGCTTATAGTTTTGCCTCCCAACCTTTTACCTCAAGGGTAATGTCAACAATAATAACTCATGCTCCCCTACATTCAATTAGATATATCTATCAGGATCTTTCCACCACACTGTGCTTGCCAAAGGATAAAATGTAAAAAGGAAAGATGAAGATCACCATGACTCTAGCATAAGTTAGAAGATAATAGTAAAATATAGGCCCTTCGCAGAGGGAAGCAGAGGTTGCCATGCGCTTTTATGGTTGGATGCATAAAATCTTAATGCGAAAGAACGTCACTTTATATTGCCCCTTGTGATATGAAACTTTATTATGCAGTCCGTCGCTTTTATTTCTTCCACATCACAAGATCGTATAAAGCTTATTGCCCCCACACCAATCAATCATACATATTTAGAGAGCAATTTTTATTGCTTTGCACCGATGACAACTTACTTGAAGGATCTTACTCAATCCATAGGTAGGTATGGTGGACTCTCATGGCAAAACTGATTTAAGGGTTATTTGGAAGCACAAGTAGTATCTCTACATGGTGCTGAGAATTTGGCTAGCATGAGGGGGAAAGGCAAGCTCAACATGTTGGACGATCCATGACAATATACTTTATCTCAGATATAAGAAAACATAACTCATTACGTTGTCTTCCTTGTCCAACATCAACTCTTTAGCATGTAATATTTTAATGAGTGCTCCCAATCATAAAAGATGTCAGTAATAGTATATTTATATGTGAAACCTCTCTTTCCTTATTACTTCCTACTAATTGCAACAATGACTAAAGCTATGTTTGTCAACTCCCAACTGTTGGAGATATGCCCTAGAGGCAATCATGTATGATGATATTTCCTATGTGTTTATGAATAAAGATAGTCCTTGGACATTATCAATGATGTGTATCTGCAAGTACGTGACTTGTTTGTGGGACTATGCATTGTATGATGACTGTCCTAAAAGGTCCCAAGTCCAAAGGGCTGTGTGGACGCGTAGCTGACTAGACTAGCATATGACACGGTCGATGGCTTGGTCTCACTAGCCATGGAGCATTGGATGCTAACCGGATAATATGGACTTGGAAAGGTCTGGTCGGATTCGACGTAGTCGGATACGAGTCGAGATAAGGTCCGACTCGGACAGACCCAACTATAAGACGCAGCGATATGTCATCTGTGAGTCTCTAGTACAACATACGTTCTATGTCCTAAGACCTGAGCTGACGCATGTACTCGGGATGGTGACAGACTTGCTTTGGGCCGACCAAACGCTACTCCGTGGATCGGTAGTTACAATGGTAGGTTTCGGTTTTGTCCAGTCCCATGCTGCGAGACATGGTCGAGCAAGATGGGATTTGCCCCTCTGATCAAGAGAGATATACTCTAGGCCCCTCGTGTGATCCGACCAGGATAAGCATGGCCATGCGACAAGGATTATGAGATAATCCGGTTTGTGGTCGGTATCACTGGAACGAGAAAGAGGTCGGGCTAGCACAAGGATGACAGTCTCGCCTTGATCCCGACAACATATATAGTGTGGCAAAAGGAACAGAAGTGTGACATGTTGTACAGGTTCGCCTAACCAGCTTCATAGTCTGCTTGATGGTCGGCACGCCTTGCTAGAGGCCGCTACCAACCGTGCAGGTCAGAGGTGATCCAAACTATGACCAAGCCGACTTGAACCTAAGGGGTCACACGCTTAAGGGAAGGAACCTACGAGGTCGGTTCGTAGGACATTGGTCGGATGTGATCCGAACTGGACTAGGAACGTGACCGAGTAGACTTTGGGCTTTAGGGTCCGTGCAAGGCCCAAGTGTTGAGCCTGCGACGTACGCCTATATAAAGTGGAGGTGCGGCACACTCATGCGGTTGATCGGTTCGGCTATGACTAGGGTTTGCATGAGTTGCGAATAGCCACATGCACTCGCCGCCGACTGTGTGATCAGACCTAGCAGTCCGCCGCACGGTGTTCCTCCTGCACGCGCGGATACCGTTAGAGGCGGTGCACTTGCGCCGCTCCGGCGAACTCGTACGTGGGATCGGACGACCGACTGTTCAAGGGAGCTCGGACAAGGAGGAGACGATCCACGTGGACGCGCTGCCCCAACTCTTCTTCCGCTACACGGCACTGTGCGTCTAGTGGTAACAAACTATGATCCATCTCCCGCAGCATGTTCCTGGATGTTCTACGCGTAGGAAATTTTTAATTTGCAGTCGACGCACCCTACCGTAGATCCCAACAGTGGTATCAGAGCCTCTGCTATAGGATTTGGATCCAGATCGTACGCATATTAGATATGCGGAGGCGACAGATGAGATCTGTTGTCCTTGAAGAGATCGGCTATGTGCACGGTTGATGTGATCAACTGCACATGGGTATCGTTGAGGCTATGTTTTCTGTCAAACAGGATCGATGAGGTCGTGACACGATCTACCCCTACCGGTTGGTCATCCGCCATCGGGGTCAACAGTGAAACGTAAATCCGAATCGGATTCTCGATGATCGATAAGATCGGTCAGATCAGAAAATTCGGCGTGAACGGAGTTCAGATGTGATCTGTGATTTCCGAAAATTCGGCGTGAACGGAATTCGGCATGTGTGTAGCGCCGTGTATTTCGTACCCGACACACTAACCGGTAGAATGCGATTCTATGCATAACTTTGTTTTGCAGGTTTGATGTGAATAGTATGGCTCATGTGTATGTGATGCATGTGTGTAATTTATACGTGGCCTGGGTGTCATGTTTGTCAGCCGGTAGGAGCCAAAGTGCTGTCATTATATTGTATAACGACCAGCGTGTCGACTTGTGACTCTACGTAAAATTCATTACTAGTTGTAGTAGTTGGATAATAGAGATCAGGTTGGTGGCTTGGCGTCCCGGCGTGACAAACAAGATGGAGTTCGTAGATGGTCATCGGAGTCGGAGCCGACCTGGAAGAACGTCCATGAAGGAGCCATACTATTTCACAATATGTGTTATATTTGTGATTGTTATGCTTCTTTGTTTCTATGCATGTTATAATGATAGAATGACCCCTCATGAATATCAAGCGAATTGCCATCCCCGATGTTGCACCTTCGCACGTCAAGTACGTCTAGTAGTGGGCTCATAAAATTGGGGTGCTGCTGGGTGTCCTTGAACTGAAGGGTTCATGTCGGACACGGACATGCACTGCATCAGGTTAACTTGACAAGGCTATCAAAACGGTTTTGGGCCTTGTGGCAAAGGTTGGGAGCCGGGGTATGAGATACCTTCCCGACCGACAGGAGTCATATAGAGATACGATTAACAAGGAGTTGCTTACTGGATAGGTATGTTGGCTAGCAGTGATGGTAAAGCTCACTAGTCGCATGCACTAGTCGGATCCTGAATCACTGAGAGTTTGCGGAGGGATGCTGACTTCAGTGGGAGTATTTCTGTTTAGGCTAGAATTACTCTACATAAACACATGGCTTAGTGATTGCATATTTTCTGTTGTAGATCAATGGCACCACCTGCTCAACCCAACTTTGCATTGAAATCAATTCGAAAAGGATAAACTGAATGGAACAAACTTTACCACCTGGTATAGAAATCTGAGAATTGTTCTCAAGCATGATAAAGAGGAACATGTTCTAGAGGATCCACTTCGTGAGGAACCTGCTGATAATGCTAGTGCCATAGCTAAGAAAGCCTACCAACAACTCGTTGATGAATCAACGGAGATTAGCTGTCTGATGCTGGCTTGTATGGAGCCCGATTTGCAACAGCATTTCGAAAATGTTGAGGCTTACGATATGATCGAGAGTCTCAAGAGCATGTTTCAGACACATGCTAGGACCGAAAGGTTCAACGTCTGGCGATCCTTCATGGATTTGCAAGCTGAAGGAAGGTGATCCACTGAGCCCACAAGTAATCAAGATGATCGGATATGTGCAAGCTTTGGATCGTTTGGGCTTCCCGCTCTTGGATGAGATGGCTACAGATGCAGTTCCGGGTTCTCTTCCGCCCAGCTATGAGACGTTCATCTCCAAATATCATATGCATGGCATGGATAAGAAGCTCACTGAATTGCATGGGATGCTCAAGGTGGCAGAGTAGGATATTAAGAAAGGCACGCATCCAGTGTCGATGGTGCAGAAATCGGCTAAGTTCAAGAAGAGTTGGTCCAAGAAAAAGGCTAAGGCAAAGGGCACGGAGATGGTAACCTCCGCCGTTGCGCCAAAGTATGGACCGGACTCGAAGACCGTTTGCTATCACTGCAAGGAGACCGGTCACTGGAAGAGGAACTGTAGCAAGTGGCTTGCAGAGCATGGCAAGAAGGCCGGGAATGCTGCTTTAAGGAAAGGTACACTTGTTGCATATGTTATAGACATTTACCTTGTTGACATACCTAGTAGATCTTGGGTATTTGATACCGGATCGATTGTTCATATTTGCAACTCGATGCAGGGGCTGGTGAGAACTAGGCGTGTGGCACAAGGGGAGATTGACATCAGGGTCGGCAACAAGGCAAGAGTTGCTGCGTTGGAGGTCGGCACGATGCAGCTCCAGCTTCCTTCCGGATTCATTATGGAATTGAATAATTGTTATTACATTCCTACACTAAGTCGGCACATTATTTCTGCCTCATGTTTGATGAGTCAAGGTTACGAATTCAATTTAAAGGACAATGGTTGTTCGATATTTTTGAATGGAATGTTCCACGGCTATGCACCCATTGTTGATGGGCTATTTATATTGAATCTAGAACAGGAACCGGTCTATAACGTGAATGTCAAGAGGCATAAGCCTAATGAGATAAATTCGACATACTTCTGGCATTGCCGGCTTGGACACATTAGTCTGAAACGCATGAAGAAGCTCCATGATGATGGGCTCCTAACTTCGTCCGACTTCGGGTCGTTCGAGACATGTGAATCATGCTTGCTCGGCAAGATGACTAAGTCTCCTTTCGCAAAGAGTTGCGAGAGGGTGTCCAAGCTGTTGGAGCTTATACACAATGTTGTGTGGGGTCCAATGAGCACAACTGCCAGAGGTGGCTATCAGTACTTTGTGACTTTTACCAACGACTTGAGTAGATATGGATATATCTATTTGATGAGGCACAAGTTAGAGACTTTTGAAAAGTTCAAAGAGTTTCAGAACGAGGTTGAGAATCAGCTCGGCAAGACTATAAAGCTTCTGCGATCTGATCGTGGAGGTGAGTACATGAGCCAGGAGTTTGATGATCATCTGAAAAGTCGAGGTATAGTACCTCAGCTCACACCCCCGGGTACGCCACAGAGAAACGGCATGTCGGAATGGAGGAATAGGACCTTGTTGGACATGGTCCGGTCTATGATGAGCAAATCGGATTTACCCTTGTCATTTTGGGGATACACTCTAGAAACTGCAGCTTTCACACTTAATAGGGCACCATCAAAATCCGTAGACAAGGCACCACATGAGATGTGGACCGGGAAGAGTCCCAGTTTGTCTTCTCTAAAGATTTGGGGTTGTGAAGCATTTGTCAAGTGACTTATGTCAGACAAGCTTACACCTAAGTCGGATAAATGCATATTCGTGGGATATCCGAGGGAAACCTTGGGATATAGCTTCACTAGTGCAGAACGGGGCAATAGCACCGGTTCGTAAGGCCCTTTAGTGTCTGTTCGGTAACCGACACTAAAGTGTGGGCACTAAAGCCCCCCCCCTTTAGTACCGGTTCAGCATGAACCGGTGCTAAGGGGCAACCACATGGCACGAGCCAGGTCCGGGGGCAGGGAGCCCTTTCGTACCGGTTGGTGACACCAACCGGTATTAAAAGGTTGGGGGGTTTTGGGTTTATGATTTATTTTTCATTTAATTTTGTGTTTTCCATTTAATTCTATTTCGTTTGCTGGTATTTTACGATACTACATATTGTACACGTTATGCATATATATAAATAGAATTTCTAGTAGAACCGATCATATATATATATATATATATATATATATATATATATATATATATATATATATATCATCGAATGTCTCACAACAACCATTAATTCACACATATATACACACATGTATATATATATACAATTAGCTAGCTATATACAATTTCTCCTAATTGGTGCCTTCGGAGCCAGTGGCATTAGCCTAATTGGTGTCTTCGGCGCACGATGACAATCGGAAGTGGTTCATGGGGGCGGTAGCGGGTAATAGTATTCTCCTTTGGGATCTATGACCTGGTCGAGGAAAAATCCCGCTATTTCCTCTTTAATTACTTCTATGCGCTCCTCTGCTAGGAGCTGCTCCCGCACATCTCTGAACTGTTAAGAAGGAGATCAATATGCATGTGTATTAGTGGTGTGACTAGATATCGATAATGTTGTAAAAATTGTGAATAGTGTTCTGATAAACGTACCCAGTCCTGCCTTTGAGATCTGCTCCTTTCGGACGCCATCATGCGAATGTTCTCGCAAACGTAGTATGCACACAGATTATTCCCCGGCGCCTGCTTCAGGGCCTTTACGAGAATGGAATTTGATCAGATAATAATTAATCAAGAATGATAATTAAAGAGATGGCAGCTAGCTAGCTAGTACTACTTAATTACTTACCTTGGGTCGACACCATTTCAGCTTTCGTTTCCATTGGCCTGGAGTGACGCTGATGAACTTTGCCCAAGCCCTGCCCACCGACAAAGAAAATGAATAAAGGGGTTATTAAATAGTTCATATGAGGAAATGACGAACTAAATAGGCCGAGATATAGTTAATAATGATTGAAATTACCTGTTGACTATCCCAAACAAGATGGTGTAGTCACTTTCTTTTTTAAGTAGTGAGTCCAGTACTTCAACTGTTCCTTCATCAACTTTAATGATTAACAAGATCTAGTGAAATCTGCATGCACATACGTTTGCATGTCTTAGTTAAGCGGGCATATGTAAGCAAAAACATGTAGCTAGCTAGTAGGCAAAAACAGAATTTGTAGTACAAGACAGTGTGACTCACTCGAAGTTGTAAGGAAGTAGTATATCTTCATTGGTATTGAGGCGCTTGAAAAACTCTAGCATGCTTTCCTCTACACTTTTTTCATAATATGCATCTAATTTCCATGTGTATTCGTTAATGGTATTTGGGTCAATGAACCCAATGCCATAGCGTCCACCTTTTTTCATTTCATACATCTTCATCCTGCATAACACCACAGAAAAGAATATAGTGAGGATAATTACAGGTAATGATTGATCAAAATGATCACTACAGCTAGCTTGAGACTTAAATTACAGAAAGAAATCACTTACAGACAATAGCAACTGACGATAGATTTGTCGAGTGCGTCTTGATTGTATAACTGAAATAGTTCTGAATACTCAACGGACATAGCTTTCTCATGGAAGTAATGCTCCTCCTTGACATTCACCATGAGGGACTCTCGATTGGAAATCTTGGTAATGTTCATGTACCATTGATACAATTCATACATTCTCATTGGGAGGTTCTTGACCTTGTCTGGCTCGACCAAAGGTTGGCCTCGGACATATTTCCGTTTTATTTCCTCCTCTCTAAGCGGAGACATGGACTCGATCTCGAGGAGTTATCCAACAGTGATCTTGAGGATTTCAGCTTGTCTTATATGCTCCTCGGTTATTACCAGATCGCCCAACTAGGGAACGTTAACGGTTTGCCCACAATAATATTGGGTGCACGTACTCTCATGTGTTGTTGGCACAACAAGCGGGGGGATTGATTGCGCGCTGTTCTCCCCGGTGAGGGAACGGTTTTACCGCATTTGTGCCAGCTGATTTGCTCGAGCTCGAGCTCGCCTCTTTTTGTAGACATGCTCGATTTAACTTCCTGAGGTGGCGCTCATAGTCTGTGTCAACAGGCTTGGGAGCTGGTGGTCTAGCCATACGAATGAAGTGGTCAACCTTTTCCTCAGGCACTTTCTCCCTCGGCGGTGGTGGCAGTTTTCGGTGCAAAATGGGCGTCCACTTGGGCCTGCACTATGGCTGTGTTTTGCTCCTTGGTTATGTCGTAAGGCCTCTGAGGAAGAGGAGCGAGGCTTGGACCATATTTATATCGCTTGTCTCCGCCTGTACTTCCTGAACTACCTCGACTCGTACCGCTACGCACCATAGCTGCGGCGTGTCTCTTCTGCGATTGCTGAGACGGCGGAGACGGCTGACGTGGCTGAGTTGGAGCAGGAGAAGTGGCCTGACGCTGTGCCGGACTTGAAGCAGGAGGTGTGGCCTGACACGGTGCCGGACTTGAAACCGGAGAAGTAGCTCGACGCCAGCCGGACTTGAAACCGGAGGAGTCAGCTCACGCGTTCGGGGACTTGGAGGAGGTGGCGGACTTCGAGGAGGAGTCGGCTCACGCGTTCATGGACTTGGAGGAGCGAGAGTCTGCTGACTCAGTGGCGGACTTCGAGGAGGAGTCCGCAGACGACGCGGTGTCGGTGGACTTCGAAAGATGATGCAATCCTTTCTCCATAGGATGATACGATGTATGGCCTCTCCCAGTGTGCGCTCGTCTTCACCTCCAGGAATGTCAAGCTGTAGCCCCGAATATGGGTCCACCACTTCATCAACTAAGACACGAGCATAGCCCTCTGGAATCGGGGTGCAATGGAAGGTTTCTTCGGGGGTAATTATAAAAGCAACGCCGTCCGCCACCTTCATGGATATGTTCTTCATTTTGGAGTGTAGCTCATAGTTAGTGTTCTCTATGATGTCATCCACGGGGTATCTATCCAGCTTTGCGTCGCCCGGGGCGGAACCCACGCTGCTTCTCGGCATGGATGGGACGGTGCTATCCAATGCTGGATCATCGGCTAGGTGCTGCAGCTGCTGAGACGCCCTTTGCTGGCTAAGTGAGTCAATCTGTTCCTGCTGCCACTGGAATTTAACTGCCAAGTCCGCGTGCGCTGATTCTAGGCCTTGAAGGCGTTCATAGTCCAGCTTCCTCTGCTCCTCCTCCATCTTCCTCTTCTCCTCCGCAATCTTGTTTCTCGCACGGGTTCTGTAGTCGGTGTTCCATTCTGAAAACCCCTCATACCACGGAATAGCGCCCTTGCCTCGTGTTCTTCCCGGGTGTTCAGGATTTCCCAGGGCACGTGTAAGCTCGTCGTTCTCTCTGTTGGGCTGGAACACACCCGATCGAGCCTCTTCTATTGTAACAAGTAGCTTATCTTCGGCTCCGTTCAGACATGCCTTCTTTGAAACTTTGCCTGTCTTCGGGTCCAACTCCCCCCATGCGCATAGAACCAAGTCCTGCACCTGGGGGGCTAGCTCCTAGTAACCGGAGTGACACCTGCATCCTCCATCTCTTTCTCAGACTTATCCCACTTAGGCATTGCCACCGCGTAGCCACCTGGCCCCAGCTTATGGAACTTATCCTTTTTTTCGGCATTGGCCTTGTTTATTCTCGACCGTTCCTTTGCTAATTCCGAATCCTTGAATTTCACGAAATCGTCCCAATCAGCACTTTGCTTCTCTAGTGTTCCCTCGAATACTGGAGTCTTCCTTCCTCCCTTGACGTACTTGTCCCATACACGATTCTTGTGGTTGTTGAATGCAACCGCCATCTTCCTAAGAGCAGCGTCCTTGACTTTCTCCACATCTGCATCTGTGAAATGATCTGGTAGGGTGAAATGTTCCATGAGAGTTTCCCAAAGCAGAACTTTTTGTCCGTCAATCGACAAAAGTAAGATCTAGACGTGGCTTTGCTGGCTCTCTCCATTCTTGAAGGGAGATCGGGAGTTGGTCCTTCACAAGAACTCCGCACTGACGAACGAACTTGTCCGCAATCTTCTTAGGCGCTAATGGTTCGCCATTAGGTTTGATGGCCTCAATATTGTACTTTACGCCCTCCTTCAGCTTTTAGTTCGAGCCTCGTTTCCTGCTGCCTGAAGATTTGCTCGATCCGGATGGCTGAAAGAAGAAAGATCGATCCGTTAATATATCTTCAAGTCATTTAAAACATGTGATGATCACCAGATGCCCGCTTATATAAATATACCTCGCCGGTCTTTGTTGTTTCAAGATCAACATTCTCTTCGTCATCATCATAATCATAGTTCATGACTTCATCAATTCGGTCCTCGCGATCGAATATCATATCACCCTCCCCGGTGTTGTTTAGATATTCATAGCCGTCATAATCTTCTTCATTCTGATCATCATCTGGCCCGCAAGGATGGCATATGATATCAAACAGGGTCTCTTCTCCCTCTCTGCCAGTATTCTGCGCCATAGCTTTTATTTAACTAATCCAAAAGAAATATAAAACAATTTAGTATTCAAATTACAATGCATGGATGCAATAAATTAATAAGGAAAAACTGAATCAATCATAGTACATAATAAGCATCATCGAATATAATCTCGAATACATCGTCTCGAGTAATAGATATAATCTCGAATACATCGTCTCGAATAATATATATAATCTCGAATAAATCATCTCGAATATTATATATCGAATACATCACTAGCTAGCTAGCTAATAAAGATCGAATACTAAAGAGTAATCTAGGCCACTCGCGGTTCCTGAGGCACGGGCGGTGGACAACCAAAGTGAAGGAACCATCACTGGATCATAGCTCGGGTGATCTCCCCAAAGAACCTGCCAGGTATTGGAGAACCTGACGTCCATAGCAGCCATGTAGCGATGGACGTGCTCGTCCTCCTCCCTGACACGGCGACGTACCACCTCCGGCGGGGCCGGCTCCCTCCGCACCGAAAGTGGCCCAAGCAAACGCCACCAAAGGAGATCAGGGTCGATGACGGGACCCGGGGCAGGGTTCCTCACCAAGCGTCGCGCCCCTGAAGGTAGCACCTCCCAGTGCCAGCCCGGCGGAGCCCAGTCCCGGACATGGGTCCTCTGAAGCAGGACGTCGTGGCGAACGGGTCGACGACGAGGATGCGGGCTGGGCATCGTCGACAACAAATACTATATGCCCGCAAAAATTAACATTTTTAAATGTGATTGGATTGTGATAACTAAAATTCTATATGCAAATTCTAACAATTTTACATTAATCTAATTCACATAGCTAAAACTAACTCTAAAATTTCTAACATTTGTATATATATAACTAACATTTCTAATATTTCTATAACTAAAAAACAAAAAAATTGCTAACATTTCTATAACTAAAAAACAGAAAAATTTGTAACATTTCTAATATTTGTACAACTAAAAAACATTTCTAATATTTCCATAACTAAAAAACATTTCTAATATTTCTATAACTAAAAAACAGAAAAATTGCTAACATTTCTATAGCAATGTGTGTGTGTGTGTGTGTGTGTGTGTGTGTGTGTGTGTGTGTGTGTGGACATGGCGGCCGGGGCACAAGAGCTCACCGGCGAGGCGCGGCGACGGGGGGCGGCGACGGGGACGGAGACGGGTGGTGACGACGGCGATGGGGACGGGGCGGCGACGACGGGGACGGGGACGGGCCAAGGGACGATGGGATGCTGGCGGGCGCGCGACGGGACGACGGGACGGGATGGGGACGGGACGGGACGGCGAGGCGACGGGACGGCGACGGACAGCGACGGGACGGCGATGGTGACGACGGCGATGAAGCGGGGGCGGCGACGAGGCGGCAAGCGACGGGCAGATGAGAAGAAGCGAGAGGGAGAACGAAATCGATTTAATTTTTGAAGGGTTTTCTTATATAGAACAACCCTTTAGTACCGGTTGGAGCCAGCAACCAGTACTAAAGGTCTGTTTTGGCCAGGCGAAGCGGAGGGAAGCGCCCATCTTTAGAACCGGGTGGTAGCACCACCCGGTACTAAAGCCCCCCTTTAGTACCGGTTGGAGCCACGACCCGGTACTAAAGGGTGTGCGCTGCCAGGCGAGGGGCGCAGAAGTTTAGTCCCACCTCGCTAGTTTAGGAGCGCCAGGACCAGTTTATAAGCCCGGCCTGGCAATCGCATTGAGCTCCTCTCAATAGCAGGCCTTCGGGCCTACCGCTCCTACTGCTGAGGGCTCATCAGGCTTATGGGCCTGCATCCTGGCCCAACTACAGGTTGGGTTTCTAGTCGTATGCAGGCCTCTCTGGCGCAGTAGGCGGGCTTTTTTATTTTCTTATTTTTTTGCTTTATTTATTTTTGAGTTGTTTTCTTGCTGTATTTAGAGTTTCTTTGTGAATATTTTTGCTTTAGGTACAAAAAATTACAAAAATTAGTTTACAAATTTGAATTGTTTACATTTTGAATTATTTGAAATTTGTGTGAATCACTAGTTGTTGAATAACTTAACTTTGAAAATAGATTTTTCAGCGATTCTTTTTTCTTATGTTTAATATTAGTGTGTTTTATCATTATATTCAATTTGGTAATGCTTAGGTTATTTATAAAATGAAATGCCTTTGTAACGGATGAGTTTTCGTCCGAAACCCTGATACTTCGAAAGAGATTGTCCATTTTGTACGAAGTGCATCCAGTTTTGCGGTAACCCTCTCTACTTTTTTGCACATGCTATGTGGGTGAAATTATGACACCATGCCAACTTTCAACCTTTTCTGAGTTCATTTGAAATGCTTTTCAATTTCAGGGTCATTTAGCTGAAAAAATTAGTAAATGCATGAAAGAATTTGTTTGCACATAAAATTTCTTCGTGTTTCAAATGCCAAAACACATAACTAGCTACCCTAACTATTACAAAGATTCCCTCCTGGGTGTGAAACACAGAAGAAAGTGATGATAGTGAAGCCGGTCACATCCCAGATCTCTGGGTGTGAAACTTTTTCTTCGCGTGTGTCCCTTTGCGCCGTAACCATGGAAAATCTTCATCATTTAACGGGATGCTCGGGTCAATATTCACTGTGAATGGAGCAATTTCATCAAACTTTCATAATCTCCTGACATGTCTGTCTTGTCATCCACTCCCACGATGTTTCTCTTCCCAGAAAGAACTATGTGCCGCTTTGGCTCATCGTATGATGCATTCGCTTCCTTATGTTTCTTTTTCTCGGCTTGGTAGACATGTCCTTCACATAGAAAACCTGTTCTACATCATTGTCTAGGACGAATGGTTCGTCTACATACGCAAGATTGTTGAGATCCACTGTTGTCATTCCGTACTGCGGGTCTTCCGGTACCCGGCCTCGTGTCATATTGACCCATTTGCACAGAAACAAAGGGACCTTCAAACCACGTCTATAGCCAAGTTCCCATATCTCCTGTATATAACCATAATATGTTTCCTTTCCCGTCTTGGTTTCTGCATCAAAGCGGACACCACTGTTTTGGTTAGTGCTCTTCTTATCTTGGGCGATCGTGTAAAATGTATTACCATTTATCTCATACCCTTTGAAATTCATTATATTCGAAGATGATAAATGGGACAACAAGTACAGGTCATCTTCAATAGAGGCGTCATGCATGGTACGTGTCTGCAACCAGCCGGCGAAACTCCTGGTTTGTTCACGTCTAATCCAGTCATCAGACCGCTCCGGGTGTTTGGAGCATAGCAAATTCTTGTGTTCGTCCATATACGGAGCCACCAAGGCAGAATTCTGTAGAACTGTGTAGTGTGCTTCAGTGAGAGAATGTCCGTCCATACATATTATTTGATCCCCTCCTAGCATGCCTTTTGCATCCAGTCTGCCCTTATGCATGATTCAGGAACACCAATCGGCTTAAGGTCAGGAATAAAGTCAATCTGAAACTCAATGACCTCCTCATTTTCATGGCCCTTGGAGATGCTTCCTTCGCCTAGCACGGTTATGAACATATTTCTTTAAGACTCCCATGAACCTCTCAAAGGGGAACATATTGTGTAGAAATACAGGACCCAAAACGTTAATCTCTTCGCATAGGTGAACTAGGACGTGCGTCACGATGTTGAAGAAGGATGGTGGGAACACCAACTCGAAACTTACAAGACATTGTACCAAATCATTCTCTAACCTTGGTATGATTTCTGGATCGATTACCTTCTGAGAGATTGCATTGAGGAATGCATATTGCTCCACAATGGCTAATCGAACGTTTTCCGGTAGAAGCCCCCTCAATGCAACCGGAAGCAGTTGCGTCATAATCACGTGGCAGTCATGAGACTTTAGGTTCTGAAACTTCTTCTCTACCATGTTTATTATTCCCTTTATATTCGATGAGAAGCCAGACGGTACCTTAATACTGAGCAGGCATTCAAAGAAGATTTCCTTCTCTTCTTTGGTAAGAGCGTAGCTTGCATGACCCTGATGTATGCCGTCTTTTCCGTGCATACGTTGCTGGTCCTCCCATGTCTCAGGTGTATCTTTTGTCTTCCCATACACGCCCAAGAAGCCAAGCAGGGCCACACAAAGATTCTTTGTCACGTGCATCACGTCGATTGCGGAGCGGACCTCTAGGTCTTTCCAATAGGGCAGGTCCCAAAATATAGATTTCTTCTTCCACATGGGTGCGCGTCCGTAGGCGCCATTCGGAACAGGTTGTCCACCAGGACCCTTTCCAAAGACCACCTTCAAATCCTTGACCATATCATGTACATCAGCACCAGTACGGTGGCGAGGCTTCGTCCGGTGATCCACCTCACCTTTGAAATGCTTACCTTTCTTTCTTACGGGATGCCTGCTCGGAAGAAATCGACGATGTCCCAGGTACACATTCTTCTTACAATTAGCCAAATATATACTGTCGGTATCGTCCAAACAGTGTGTGCATGCGCGGTATCCCTTGTTTGTCTGTCCTGAAAGGTTACTGAGAGCAGGCCAATCATTGATGGTCACGAACAGCAACGCCTTTAGGTCAAATTCTTCCCCCATGTGCTCATCCCACGCACGTACCTGTTCCATTCCACAGTTGTAAGAGTTCTTCAACTAATGGACTTAGGTACACATCAATGTTGTTGCCGGGTTTCTTAGGGCCTTGGATGAGCACCGCATCATAATGAACTTCCGCTTCATGCACAACCAAGGAGGAAGGTTATACAAACATAGAGTCACAGGCCAGGTGCTATGGCTGCTGCTCTGCTCCCCACAAGGATTAATGCCATCTGCGCTTAGACCAAACCATATGTTCCTTGCGTCATCTGCAAACTCCTTCCCATACTCTCTTTCAATTTTCCTCCGCTGCGACCCGTCAGCGGGTACTCTCAACTTTCCGTCTTTCTTACGGTCTTCTCTATGCCATCGCATCGCCTTGGCATGCTCTTTGTTTTGGAACAAACGTTTCAACCGTGGTATTATAAGAGCATACCACATCACCTTGGCAGGAATCTTCTTCCTGGGGCGCTCGCCCTCCACATCACCAGGGTCATCGCGGCTGATATTATATCGCAATGCACCGCATACCGGGCAAGCGTTCAAATCCTCATACTCACCGCGGTAGAGGATGCAATCATTAGGGCATGCATGTATCTTCTGCAGCTCTAACCCTAGAGGGCAGACAACCTTCTTTGCTTCGTACGTACTCTCGGGCAATTTGTTGTTCTTTGGAAGCATATTCTTTATCATTATCAGCAACTTTCCAAATCCCTTGTCAGATACACCATTCTCTGCCTTCCATTGCAACAATTCCAGTGTGGTGCCCAGCTTTTTCTTGTCACCTATGCAATTCGGGTACAACAATTTCTTGTGATCCTCTAACATGCGCTGCAACTTCTTCTTCTCCAAATCACTTGCGCAGTTTCTCTGTGCATTGGCAATGGCCCGACCTAGATCATCAACGGGCTCATCTAATGTCTCTTCTTCAGCTTCTTCCCGCATTGCTGGCTCAGCTTCTTCCCGCATTACCGGCTCAGCTTCTTGCCCCATTGTTGTATCATCGTATTCAGGGAACCCATGGCCATGATAGCTGTCGTCGCCCTCTTCTACTTCATTGTCTTCCATCATAACCGCTCTTTCTCCGTGCTTGGTCCAAACATTATAGTGGGGCACGACACCGGACTTAAACAGGTGGACGTGAATGGTTCTTGACTTAGAGTAATTTAATTCATTCTTACAGCCAGCACATGGACAAGGCATAAAACCATACGCCCGCTTGTTTGCCTCAGCCGCAAGCAGAAAAGTGTGCACGCCATTAATGAACTCGGGACAGCATCGGTCATCGTACATCCATTGCCGGCTCATCTTCAATATACAGCACCGAAAACACCAAATTAATACAATACATAAAGTTCATACTAAACTTAAATGCAACAAACAAATAAATCTCTAGCTAAAGCATTGAAATGCAACAACAAATGCGATCAAGATCGCAACTAAGGTAACAATTGATCCAATAGCATAATGATACCAAGCCTCACTATCAATGGCATATTTTCTAATCTTTCTAATCTTCAAGCGCATTTTCTCCATCTTGATCTTGTGATCATCGATTTACATCGACAACATGCAACTCCAATTCCATCTTCTCCCCCTCAATTCTTTTCAATTTTTCTTTCAAATACTCGTTTTCTCTTTCAACTAAATTTAACCACTCGACAATAGGGTCGGTTGGAATTTCCGGTTCACATACCTCCTAGATAAAAATATCCATGTCAACTTGATGGGCATAATTTCTCATAAACACGAAATGCAACAAATAGTTTTAAAAGAGAATATACCACATCCGAATCATAACAAGGACGAGGGCCGACGGGGACGGATCTCAAAACCATGACACTATGTATAACAAACAACGTACGGGTAAGATAATTACATGAGTAACTATATATCCAAATCACACAAACATCAATTTTTTATATAAAATTTCATGAACAAGAGGCTCACCACAAGGTGGTGCCGGCGACGGACGGTGCGAGGCGATCGACGGTGGTTCTGACGGAGATTTAGAAGGCACTAAGTAAACCACACCTACATATGCAAACTAAGTGTTATTTTGACCTCAAATTGCATATAAATCAAATACTACCACATATAATTCCTCCCAAATTACTAAAACCCACAATTAATCACTATATAAACCAATGCAAGAGCTAATCTAGCAATGAGAGATGAAAGGAAAAAGTTGCTAACCTTTGTGATCATTTGAATGGATGGGGGCCTGCAAATCTTGTCAAATTTTGGGAAAAATTTGTGATGAATTCAAGAGGAAGAAGGGAAGAAAAGAGGAGAGGGAGAGGGGAAAGGGGGAAGAACAGAGTGCGGGTGGACGAAGGGTTTATATAGGACGACCTTTAGTACCAGTTCGTGCCACGAACCGGTACAAAAGGTGCTGGAAGGGTCCCACTCTGACAACATCCTGCCACCACTTTCTTTAGTACCGGTTCATGGCACGAACCGGTACTAAAGAGCTCCTCCCGCCTAGCCGTTGGAACCGGCACTAATGGACACATTAGTGCCGGTTCTCTTACAAACCGGGACTAATGTGTCGCACATTTGACCCTTTTTCTACTAGTGCTTCTACAACCGGGAAGAGAACAAAGTGTTTGTTGCTCGGAACAGGGTTTTCCTGAGAAAGAGTTTCTCAGTCGGGAGGCCAGTGGGAGGACCTTTCGACTCAAAGAAATTCGAGGACCACTCGGGGACGGCTCGGCTGGTGATGAGATCATACCGGGGTTAGTCAGGGAACCTGTAGTGGAAGCGGCACCGGAACCACGGAGGTCGGAAAGATTCCACAGAGTGCGCGATGTATTGTTGCTAGATAGCGATAAGCCGGCCACATATGCGGAAGCGATGGTGAGCCTAGATTCCGAGGCATGGCTGGATGCCATGAGATCCGAGTTAAAGTCCATGGATGAGAATCAAGTCTCAGACTTGGTTGATCCGCCACCTGGCGTAACTGCCATTGGTTGCAAATGGGTCTTTAAGAAGAAAAACGATGTGGATGGAAATGTTCAGATCCATAAAGCTCGGCTTGTCGCTAAATGTTATGGACAAGTTCAAGGAATTGACTACGACGAGACTTACTTGCCGGTAGCGATGATGAAGTCGGTGAGGATCATACTAGCTATAGCTGCATATTTCAATTACGAGATATGGCGGATGGATGTCAAAACGGAAATTTAACCGAGGATGTGTATATGATACATCCCGAGGGTTTTGTTGATCCGACTAGCACTAGTAAGGTATGCAAGCTCAAGAGATCCATTTATGGGTTGAAGCAAGCATCTCGGAGTTGGAACATTCGTTTTGATGAGGTCATCACTGGTCTCGGTTTCATCAAAAGCAAAGAGCACTCTTGTTTATAAAAGAAGTTAAGTGGGAGCTCGATAGTGTTTTTGATCTTGTATGTGGACGACATACTACTGATCGGAAGTGATGTTTCGATGTTAAACTCGGTTAAGGAGTCATTGAATGGCAAGTTTTCGATGAAAGACCTTGGTGAGGCAGTATATATTTTAGGCATTAAGATCTATAGAGATAGACTGAGGAGGCTGCTCGGCTTAAGCCAGAGCACGTACATAGATAAAGTGTTGAAGCGGTTCAACATGAGTGAGGCGAAGAACGGGTTCTTGCTACTCTCACATGGTATAAGGCTAAGCGAGACTGAGAGTCCTTTGACATCTGATGAGCGAAGCAGGATGAGTAGGATTTCGTATGCCTCGGCAATCGGATCCATCATGTATGCCATGATGTGTACAAGGCCTGATGTTGCTTTTGCAATAAGCCTAACAAGCAGATACCAGGCCAACCCAGGTGAGAGTCACTGGGCAGCGGTAAAGACTATTTTGAAGTACCTGAAAAGCAATAAAGAGATGTTCCCAGTTTATGGAGGTGAGGAAGAGCTCGTCGTAAGGGGTTACGTTGATGCTAGTTTCCAAACCGAAAGAGATCATTGTCGATCACAGTCCGGATTCGTGTACGTCCTGAACGGAGGAGCAGTGCACTGGATGAGTTCCAAGCAGGATACAGTGGCTGATTCTACCACAGAAGCTGCAAAGGAAGGTGTTTGGGTCCGGCATTTTCTGGATGATCTTGGTATTTTCCCAGCCTCGGTGAAACCATTGGACCTTTATTGTGATAATTCTGGTTCCATCGCACATGCCAAGGAACCCAGGAATCACCACAAGGTCAGACACATAGATCGGAAATATCACCTGATACGAAAGATCGTAAAGAATGGTGATGTAGAGTTATGCAAGATTCACACGGATGCAAATGTTGCAGATCCGTTGACTAAGCCGCTTCCACAACCCAAGCATGAGGGGCACGTTAGAGCTATGGGCATTCGATGTCTATTCGATTGACTCAAGTGCAAGTGGGAGACTGTTGGAGATATGCCCTAGAGGCAATCATGTATGACGATATTTCCTATGTGTTTATGAATAAAGATAGTCCTTGGACATTATCAATGATGTGTATCAGCAAGTACGTGACTTGTTTGTGGGACTATGCCTTGTATGAGGACTGTCCTAAAAGGTCCCTAGTCGAAAGGGCTGTGTGGACGCGCAGCCGACTAGACTAGCATATGACACGGTCGATGGCTTGGTCTCACTAGCCATGGATCATTGGATGCTAACCGGATAATATGGACTTGGAATGGTATGGTCGGATTCGACGTAGTCGGATCCGAGTCGAGATAAGGTCTGAGTTGGACAGACCCAACTATGAGATGTGGCGATATGTCATCTGTGAGTCTCTAGTACAACATACGTTCTATGTCCTAAGACCTGAGCAGACGCATGTACTCGGGATGGTGACAGACTTGCTTTGGGCCGACCAAACGCTACTCCGTGACTGGGTAGTTACAAAGGTAGGTTTCGGGTTTCTCCAGTCCCATGTTGCGAGACATGGTCGAGCAAGATGGGATTTGCCCCTCCGATCAGGAGAGATATACTCTGGGCCCCTCGTGTGATCCGACCAGGATAAGCATGGCCATGCGACAAGGATTATGAGATAATCCGGTTTGTGGTCGGTATCACTGGAACGAGAAAGAGGTCGGGCTATCAGAAGGATGAGAGTCTCGCCTTGAGCCCGACAACATATATCGTTTGGCAAAGGGAACAGAAGTGTGACACGTTGTACAGATTCGCCTAACCAGCTTCATAGTCTGCTTGGTGGTCGGCACGCCTTGCTAGAGGCCGCTACCAACCGTGCAGGTCGGAGGTGATCCGAACTGTGACCAAGCCGACTTGAACCTCAGGGGTCGCGCTTAAGGGAAGGAACCGACGAGGTCGGTTCAGAGGGACACTGGTCGGATGTGATCCGAACTGGACTAGGAACGTGACCGAGTAGACTTTGGGCTTTAGGGTCCGTGCAAGGCCCAAGTGTGGAGCCTGCGACGGACGCCTATATAAAGTGGAGGTGCGGCACACTCATGCGGTTGATATCTTCGGCTACGACTAGGGTTTGCATGTGTTGCGTATAGCCACCTCCACTCGCCGCCGACTGTGTGATCGGACCTATCAGTCTGCCGCAGGGTGTTCCTCCTGCACGTGCGGATACCGTTAGAGGCGGTGCACTTGCGCCGCTCCGGCGAACTCGTATGTTGGATCGGACGACCGGCTGTTCAAGGGAGATCGGACAAGGAGGAGACGATCCACGCGGACGCGCTGCCCCAACTCTTCTTCCGCTGCACGGCGCTGCGCGTCTAGTGGTAACGAACTGTGATCCATCTCCCGTAGCATGTTCCTGGATGTTCTGCGCGTAGGAGATTTTTAATTTGAAGTCGACGCAACCTACCGTAGATCCCAACACAAACAACTTTTAATCATCATACTCTCTCTATGTGAAGTCATTACTCTCGATAAGATCAATATGATCTCTTTGTTCCTTTTTTTATTCTTTTTCTCTTTTCTTTTATTCACTCAAGATCATGGCAAAATAATCAAGCCCTTGACTCAACACTAATCTTTATTATATAGCTCACGGACTCGATTACATAGGGAGATCATAAAGCAAAACTCGATTACATAGGGAGATCATAAAGCAAAACTCAAAACTAAATCATGCCATAAACTTTATTCTACTAGATCAAGATACTACTAATAGGATCGAACTAAGAAAAAGGTAAAGATAGGATTGTGATGGTGATACGATACCGGGGCACCTCCCCCGAGCTTGGCAGTTGCCAAGGGGAGTGCCCATACCCATGTGATTATATCTCCTTTGCTGGTGAACAAGGTGGAGGTGATGTTGATGACGCGGGCTTGTCGTCCATCTTCCAAGGCATGGGCTCACCTTCATAGAAGGATGATCGAGTCTCCGGGATCCTCAAATCTGCAGCCAAACTCATCCTTTTGAATCTATATTCATACTCACAGTTTTGGTTTTGCAGGTCATAGATTTTGGCTTGAAGGTGTTCGATCTTCTCGTGAAGCTTGAAGATGGTCTCCCCGACGTTGTCGGCATCCAGCTTGTGTTTGTTGTTAAATTCCGCGATCATCATGTGGTTGGAGTTGAGTCCACATTCCACCATCCCCTGGCAATTGAAAACTTGTTGCTCCATTGCTTCGAGCCTCGTCTCCATGCTTCCGGTCCCCTTGGGTCCCTCAACATCGCGGATGTGCAGCAACCCATCACGCATCTCAATGGTTTGAGGGTGTCGCAACACCTCCGCGAGGTAAGGGTTGATGACCTTCTCGAAGAACTTGTCCTTGGAGGAAATTGGGGACGTCATTGATAAGCTAGATCTGTCAGAAAAATAGCTCGAAACAAGAACAGAGGATAATTGCATGATACAGGGGTCAAAACCTTCGGGAGAATATATAATGAATTTTTATCGACCAGAATACGTATCGTGCAAGAAAACGGAGTCCGGAAGGTACACGAGGTGCCCACGAGGTAGGGGGCGCGCCCTCCACCCTCGTGGGGCTCTCGTGTCCTTCCCGAACTGCTACTTATTTTTCTATTTTTCTAAATATTCCAAAACGGAGAAATATTGCCATAAAAATTGTTTTGGAGTCGGTTTACTTACCGTACCACATACCTATTCCTTTTCGGAGTATGGAACGTTCCGGAAAGTATCTCTTATGTATTCCTCCAGGGTTACGGTTTTAATAACATTGGTTTCAACATTTATAGGACTACCTGAGATATAATGTTTGATTCTTTGACCGTTTACCACCTTCGGATTTGTGCCTTCGAAATTGTTGATTTTTATGGCACCGGAACGATAGACCTCCTCGATAATGTAAGGGCCTTCCCATTTAGAGAGAAGTTTTCCTGCAAAAAATCTTAAACAAGAGTTGTATAGTAATACATAATCACCTACATTAAACTCATGCTTTCGTATCCTTTTGTCATGCCATCTTTTGACTTTCTCTTTAAACAACTTGGCATTTTCATAAGCTTGGGTTCTCCATTCATCCAGCGAGCTAATATCAAATAACCTCTTCTCACCGGCAAGTTTGAAGTCATAGTTGAGCTCTTTAATAGCCCAATATGCCTTATGTTCCAGTTCTAGAGGTAAGTGACATGCTTTTCCATAAACCATCTTATACGGAGACATACCCATAGGATTTTTATATGCAGTTCTATAGGCCCATAATGCATCATCAAGTTTCTTGGACCAATTCTTTCTAGACCTATTGTCAGTCTTTTGCAAAATTAATTTGAGCTCTTGATTACTCAATTCTACTTGACCGCTAGACTGAGGGTGATATGGAGATGCAATTCTATGATTAACATCATACTCAGCAAGCATTTTACGGAAAGCACCATGAATAAAATGTGAACCACCACCAGTCATTAAATATCTATGGACTCCAAACCTCGGAAAAATAACTTATTTAAGCATTTTAATAGAAGTGTTATGATCAGCACTACTAGTTGGAATAGCTTCTACCCACTTAGTAACGTAATCAACAGCAACTAAAATATGTGTGTATCCATTAGAGGTAGGAAAAGGTCCCATATAATCAAAGCCCCAAACATCAAATGGTTCAATAACAAGTGAATAATTCATAGGAATGTCTTGACGTCTACTAATATTACCAATTCTTTGACATTCATCACAAGACAAGACAAACTTATGGGCATCCTTGAAGAGAGTAGGCCAATAAAACCGGATTGCAATACCTTATGTGCAGTTCTATCTCCAGCGTGGTGTCCTCCATAAGCTTCAGAGTGACACTTGCGTAGGATCTGTTCCTGTTCATGCTCAGGTACACAACGTCTAATAACACCATCTACTCCTTCTTTATAAAGATTTGGGTCATCCCAAAAGTAATGTCGCAAATCATAGAAGAACTTTTTCTTTTGCTGGTATGTGAAACTAGGTGGTATAAATTTAGCAACAATATAATTAGCGTAATCAACATACCATGGAGTACTACGAGAAGTAATTATAACATTTAATTGTTCATCAGGAAATCTATCATCAATAGGTAGTGGGTCATCAAGAACATTTTCTAATCTAGACAAGTTGTCTGCAACGGGGTTCTCAGCTCCCTTTCTATCAACAATATGCAAATAAAATTCTTGTAGCAAGAGAACCCATCTAATAAGTCTAGGTTTAGCATCTTTCTTTTCCATAAGATATTTAATAGCAGCATGATCAGTGTGAACCATTACTTTAGAATCAATAATATAAGGTCTGAACTTATCACAAGCAAATAAAACTGCTAAGAGTTCCTTTTCAGTAGTAGCATAAGTCCTTTGAGCATTGTCTAGAGTCTTACTAGCATAATGGATAACATTTAATTTGTTATTGACTCTTTGCCCTAGAACAGCACCAACTGTATAATCACTAGCATCGCACATAATTTCAAAGGGTAAATTCCAATCAGGTGGCTGAACAATAGGTGCAGAGATCAATGCTTTCTTAAGTATTTCAAATGCTTCTACACAACAAAGACAAAGGGTATATCTTTTTGTAATAAATTAGTCAGAGGCCGAGAAATTTTTGAGAAGTCCTTAATGAACCTCCTATAAAGTCTGGCATGACCAAGGAAACTTCTTATACCTTTGATATCCTTGGGACATGGCATCTTTTCAATAGCGTCAACCTTGGCTTTATCAACTTTGATACCTCTTTCAGAAACTTTATGCCCCAAGACAATACCTTCATTAACCATAAAGTGGCACTTTTCCCAATTCAAAACAAGATTAGTTTCTTCACATCTCTGCAAAACCCGATCAAGATTGCTCAAGCAATTATCAAAAGAAGATCCATAGACGGAAAAGCCGTCCATGAAAACCTCACAAATCTTTTCACGAAAGTCAAAGAATATAGCCATCATGCATCTTTGAAAGGTAGCAAGTGCATTACATAAACCAAAAGGCATACGTCTATAAGCAAAAGTACCAACAGGGCAAGTAAAAGTGGTCTTTGATTGATCTTTAGCTGACACAGGTATTTGAGAGAAACCAGAATAACCATCTAGAAAGCAATAATGTGTATGTTTGCACAATCTTTCTAGCATTTGATAGATAAAAGGTAAGGGGTAATGATCCTTTTTAGTAGCCTTATTTAATAATTCTTTGCGGAATCAATTCATCTTTATCATTGGAACGACAGTAATACCTCCCTTTTTAGGGACACAATGGACAGGAATTACCCACTGACTATCAGCAACGGGATAAATTGTACCTGCCTCCAGAAGCTTTAGTATTTCTTTTCTTACCACTTCTTTCATTTTAGGATTCAGACGTCTTTGATGATCACGAACTGTTTTGGCATCTTCTTCCAAATTTATTTTATGTTGACACAGAGTGGGACTAATGCCCTTAAGATCATCAAGAGTATATCCAATAGCAACACGGTGCTTCTTCAGAGTTTTCAATAATCTCTCTTCTTCATGCTCTGAAAGGTTAGCACTAATAATAATAGGATATATCTTCTTTTCATCAAGATAATCATATTTAAGATTATCAGGCAACGGTTTAAGCTCAAACACGAGATCACCCTTGGGTGGAGGAGGATCCCCTAGGATTTCAACAGGCAAATTGTGTTTCAGAATAGGTTCCTGCTTAAAGAATACTTCATCTATTTCCCTTTTTTTGTTCATAAGCATATCATTTTCATGGTCTAGCAAATATTGTTCTAAAGGATCACTAGGAGGTACGGCAATAGAAGCAAGACCAATAATTTCATCCTTACTAGGCAATTCTTCTTCACGGTTGTCTACTAAATTTAGAGAAATTAAACTCATGAGTCATATCATCCAAGCCAATAGTAACAACATTCTTTTCGCAGTCTATATTAGCATTAACGGTGTTCAAGAAGGTTCTACCAAATATAATGGGACAAAAACTATCTTGTGGAGAACCAAGAACAAGAAAATCAGCAGGATATTTAGTTTTCCCATACAAGACTTCAACATCTCTAACAATTCCCATTGCTGATATAATATCTCTATTGGCAAGTTTAATTGTAACATCAATTCCTTCTAACTCAAAGCAGTGCAATTTCATGCTTAATTTCTTCGTATAAAGTATGCAGTATAACACTAGCAATAGCACCCATATCACATAAGCCATGATAACAATGATCTCCTATTTTAACAGAAATAACAGGCACGCCTACCATAGGTCTATGTTTATCTTTAGCACAAGGTTTGGCAATTCTAGCGGTTTCACCGCAGAAATGAATAACATGCCCATCAATATTATCAGACAGAGATCTTTAACAATAGCAATATTAGGTTCAACTTTAATTTGCTCAGGAGGTGTATAAGTTCTAATATTGCTTTTACGAACCACATATGAAGCTTTAGCATGATCCTTTATTCTAACAGGGAAAGGTGGTTTCTCAACATAAGAAGTAGGAACAATAGGATCATTATAAGTGACAATTTTTCTTCAACTTTAATAGGTGCAGCTACTTTTACTTCTATGGGAGGTTGATGTTTAAACAACTTCTCCTTCGGGAGATCAACATAAGTAGCAAAGGATTCACAGAAAGAAGATACTATCTCAGAGTCAAGTCCATATTTAGTGCTAAACTTACGGAAAATATCGGTATCCATAAAAGATTTAACACAATCAAACTTAGGAGTTATGCCTGACTCCTTACCTTCGTCGAGATCCCAATCTTCAGAGTTGCGTTTAATTCTATCCGATAAATTCCATTTGAATTCAATAGTCTTCATCATAAAAGAGCCAAAGACAAGAAGCATCGAGCATGGTTTGATTATTATGAGAAAGCCGAGCATAAATTTTTGAAGAATCATTTCTCTTGAGAGCTCATGATTGGGGCATGAATATAACACTGATTTAAGCCTCCCCAAGCTTGAGCGATGCTTTCTCCTTCGCGAGGCCAAAAATTATATATATAATTGCGATCACGATGAACAAGATGCATAGGATAAAACTTCTGGTGAAATTCCAATTTCAATCGCATATAATCCCAAGATCCAGTATCATCACATAGCCTATACCATGTCAATCCGTCTCCCTCCAAAGATAAAGGGAAAACCTTCTTCTTGATAACATCATCGGGCATACCTGCAAGCTTAAATAATCCACATACTTCATCCACATATATTAGGTGCTCAGTAGGATGTAATGTTCCATCTCCTGCAAAAGGATTAGCTAGCAGTTTTTCTAACATACCCGAAGGAACTTCAAAGTAGACATTTTCATTTTCAGTAGGTTCAATAGGTTGAGGAGAAACTCTTTGCTCTTATGGACGGGTTGAAGATACCCCGAACAAGCCCCTCAAAGGATTACTTTCCATAGTAACAAGTGACAGTTAATTTCAGCACACTATATAAATTTTTCCTTACCAAATTCCACCTACCAAAGGCGCTTCACTCCCCGGCAACGGCGCCAGAAAAGAGTCTTGATGACCCACAAGTATAGGGGATCTATCGTAGTACTTTTGATAAGTAAGTGTGTCGAACCCAACGAGGAGCAGAAGGAAATGATAAGCGGTTTTCAGCAAGGTATTCTCTGCAAGTACTGAAATAAGTGGTAACAGATAGTTTTGTGATAAGATAATTTGTAACGAGCAACAAGTAACAAAAGTAAATAAAGTGCAGCAAGGTGGCCCAATCCTTTTTGTAGCAAAGGACAAGCCTGGACAAATTCTTATATAAGGAAAAGCGCTCCCGAGGACACATGGGAATATCGTCAAGCTAGTTTTCATCACGTTCATATGATTCGCGTTGGGTACTTTAATAATTTGATATGTGGGTGGACCGGTGCTTGGGTGCTGTTCTCACTTGAACAAGCATCCCACTTATGATTAACCTCTATTGCAAGCATCCGCAACTACAACAAAAGTATTAAGGTAAACCTAACCATAGCATGAAACATATGGATCCAAATCAGCCCCTTACGAAGCAACACATAAACTAGGGTTTAAGCTTCTGTCACTCTAGCAACCCATCATCTACTTATTACTTCCCAATGCCTTCCTCTAGGCCCAAATAATGGTGAAGTGCTATGTAGTCGACGTTCACATAACACCACTAGAGGCTAGACAACATACATCTCATCAAAATATCGAATCTAATACCAAATTCACATGACTACTAATAGCAAGACTTCTCCCATGTCCTCGTGAACAAACGTAACTACTCACAAAGCATATTCATGTTCATAATCAGAGGGTATTAATATGCATTAAGGAACTGAACATATGATCTTCCACCAAATAAACCAACTAGCATCAACTACAAGGAGTAATCAACAAGATTAGCAACCTACTAGTACCAATCCCGACATGGAGACAAGAATTGGATACAAGAGATGAACTAGGGTTTTGAGAGGAGATGGTGCTGGTGAAGATGTTGATGGAGATTGCCCTCTCCCAATGAGAGGAGCGTTGGTGATGACGGTCGCGATGATTTCCCCCTCCCGGAGGGAAGTGTCCCCGGCAGAACAGCTCTGTCGGAGTCCTAGATTGGTTCCGCCAAGGTTCCGCCTCGTGGAGGCGGAGTTTCGTCCCGAAAGGTTGCTTATGATTTTTTCCTCGACGAAAAACCTCATATAGCAGAAGATGGCCATCGGAGAGCCAACAGGGGGCCCACGAGGCAGGGGGGCGCGCCCTGGGGGGTAGGGCGCGCCCCACACCCTCGTGGCCAGGTGGGTCCCCCTCTGGTGAACTTCTTCCGCTCTATATTTTTTATATTTTCCAAGAATGACTTTCGTGGAGTTTCAGGACTTTTGGAGTTGTGCAGAATAGGTCTCTAATATTTGCTCCTTTTCCAGCCTGTAATTCCAAATTGCCGCATTCTCCTCCTTATGTAAACCGTGTAAAATAAGAGAGAATAGGCATAAGTATTGTGACATAACGTGTAATAACAACCCATAATGCAATAAATATCTATATAAAAGCATGATGCAAAATGGACGTATCAACTTCTATCATTTGGACACCCAGCCCAATCCGCATCAGAGAATGCACTTATTCAAGTTGATGGAGATCTACATAACTTGAGCCCTGTTCCAGTACTTCCTTGAATATACCTCAGTATTCTTTTGATAGTTGTTCAATGTAAGGAGGTAGGAGCATGCAAAAATTGATAGACCTTATTTACTGCAAATGATATATCAGGTGTAGTCAAAGTTAAATACTGAAGTGCACCAACTATGCTTCTGTACTTAGTCCCCTCTTCGGCGCTCAACACCTTCCCTTCATGCAATGAAAACTTATGAGTGGTAGACATGGGTGTATTGGAAGGCTTACAATCCTTCATGCCTACCCGTTTAATTATGTCTCTGGCATACTTGTCTTGAGTTAACATAATACCATCATGCATTTTTTTTAACTTCAATGCCTAGGAAATAATGTACCTCTCCCAAGTCTTTAAGTGCAAACTCACTTCTCAAATTCTTTAGAAGAGCCGAGGTATTTTGAGGTTCACCAAAGGAAGCAAAGTTTGCAAACTTGAAGTTTTTCTCATACCGACTGTCCCATCTTTAAACTTTGATGGTTTCAAAATACCTTTTTGTGCACGTGTAGTCATTCGTAACTGTGCATGATCATGTACCAAATACTCAGCCACAGAAGATCCGAGCCCATCACCTCGTACTAGATCCGACCGAGCAGAGGCGGGCGAATCTCCCTCGACCGCCGTGCTCCTGACTGGGCTTGGATCCCGTGCGGGTGCACTGTGCGGCGCACTTCCTGGGCTCTGGTTCTGTGCGCATGGGCCAGGTGACGCACCATCCGCCCCATGTGACGACGAAGGCGTGCTAGGCGTGCCGGGTCCACCCGTGCGGGAACCTGACGCATGGCGCGCGCCAGACGGAGGCGAGGGCGGGTCGGGTCCGCCCGACCAATCACCACCGGTCCCACCCGACCGGGGACCAGAGGGCGCCAGGAGATCTTTCTAGGAATCCGCAGGCGCGTCAGTTAGCCTCCTACCACCGAATCTCGCGGGATCAGCGCCCGCAGGTGCAGGTGAATCTGCTTCGTGTTACGCCCCAGGCATTTCCTGTTGCTCCTACTGCTGCATAAGATTATGATGATTTGGAGTGCTGTTTTTTTCACTGTTGTCTCTGTTAGGGTTAGGATTATTAAACAAATGATCATTAGCAATATGTTCACCCCCTTGATCTGTAGGGATTTAATGAATCGTGAAAGCAAAAGGATCTCAAAGACGAAGAAGAGTAACTGCATTAGGATGGAGTGTAGAGAAAGGAAACACGCTTTCATCAAACACAACATCCCTTGAAATATAAACATGCCCAGTGGAAATATCAAGACATTTAAAGCCTTTGTGAAGGTTGCTATACCCGAGGAAAGCACACTGCTTGGAGCGAAATTGAAGCTTGTGATTGTTGTAAGGTCTGTGGTTGGGCCAGCAGGCACACCCAAAAATTCTCAAGATAGAATAGTTGGGTTTTTTCATGGAAAAGTCGTTCAAGAGGTGTTTCAAAGTTAGTCACTTTGCTAGGCATCCGATTTATCAAGTAGGTTGCGGCAATGAAAGCTTCATCCCAAAACTTCAGTGGCATAGAAGCTTGAGCAAGAAGAGACAAACCTAGTTCAACGATATGACGATGTTTCCTCTCAATTTGAACCATTCAGTGCGCATGAGGGCAGGAGACATGGTGAGATATACCTATTTTGGCAAAGAAGGAGTTGAGTTTAACATACTCCCCTCCCCAGTCTGTTTGGAGAGCAAGGATTTTGCGATCAAATTGTTGCTCTACAAGTTTCTGAAAATCATGAAACTTTTGAAACACCTCGGACTTGTGTTTGATAAGATAGATCCATGTAAATTTACTGAAATCATCTATGAAACTCACATAATATTGTTTTCTTCCTACTGTTTCCACAGCAGGACCCCAAACATCAGAGAACACAAGCTCTAAAGGAAATTTTGATTCACTTATTGACTTTGGATAAGGAAGTTGGTCACTTTTGCCTTTTTGGCATGCGTCACATACAGACTCTTTATTGAAATAACTGGCACACGGCAAATTATTTTGACTAATGACTTTGCTAACAATAACATAAGAAGGATGCCCTAGATGTCGGTGCCACCTATCCGGAGATAGCTCGGTAGCACTTAGCACTTGCTTCTTGACGTTGGTGCTCGTGTGCCTAATCGGGTAGAGACCTCTCCTACCCTTGCCTTGAAGTAGTACCTTCCTTGTTCCCCGATCCTTAACAGAAAAAGAATAAGGGTGAATTTCAACAAAGGAGTTTTTGTCAATGGCAAGACGACTAGCAGAGATGAGACTTTTGTTGGCTTCAGGTACATGAAGAATATTGTTCAAGTAGAGATCACGATCTAGGGTCACTACTAAAAAAAGACACATCCATGACATTTTGGGCCGAACAATTTTTTTCATCATACATATGACACTTCTATGATGATAATTGTGAAAACCCGTATCATCATAGATGTGGTGGGCTCCTACTTCTATGACAAAAAATCATGACATAAAATGGGCTTTTTGTCCTGGGCGGGCCGGAGACGCAGCTGCATGACATTCTTTGGGCCGTCCATGACGGAAAAAACCGTGGTAGAAGCGAGGGGGAGGAAAATTTTGGGGAGTTGCCTGTTACGGTGGGAGGTCGGGGGCCGAGCGATGCGCGTTTCTCTCATACACGTACGCGCGTGTGTGCGAGGCATTGGCTCTAACTGAACCCGAGCGAGGCGTTGGGCTCTAACTGAACCCGAGCCATTGCACTGCAGTTACGTTACTGAACCCGAGCGATCGATCGATGGCTGTTAACTGAACCCGATGGAGCGATTCCTTTGTTGCTGCTGCTAACTGAAGCCGATCGATTGGATGAACAGTGAGCGTTGCGGGGGGGGGGGGGGGTTGGATGAATAGTGAGCGGTGGCGTTGCCTCTGGATGAACAGGACCCCGTGGTGTGGAGGGCTGGATGAACAGTAGACGGTGGAGGGGTGGCCGTGGAGGGGTGGTTGAATAGGACCCCGTGGTGTGGAGGGCTGGATGAACAGTAGACGGTGGAGGGGTGTCCGTGGAGGGGTGGTTGAACAGTAGCCGGTGGAGTAGCGCGCGGTGGAGGCTGGATGAACAGGAGCCCGTGGAGGCTCGAGGAGGTCGACGGTAGCCCGTGGAGGCTGGAGGAGGTCGACGGTGGAGATGAACAGTATCCCGTGGAGTCCTGCTTATGTACGCCACACCCCGCCCGATGAACATGACCCCTGCTTTCACCGTAGGAGGTCCGCTTCTCCGCTTTTGCGGTACGCCACACCGTCCCGATCAACAGGACCCCGCTTTGACCGTAGGGAGGTCCATTTCCTCCGCTTTTGCGGCACGCCACACCCTCCCGATCAACAGACCCCCATTTCGACCGTAGGAGGTCTGTTTCTCCGCTTTTGCGGTACGCCACACCCTCCCGATCAACAGGACCCGTTCAAATGTAGGAGGTAAGTTTCCTCCGCTTCTGCGGTACGCTTAGGCCTCGTTTTCCATCGCCTGTTCCATCCAAGCCCTCCCAATGAACACGACCACGCATTCCGTTCCGACCAAGCCGGTTGGCTCCCACGCGTTTCATTGCCTCCCGATGAACACGAAGCATTCCATTGCCTCCCCATGAACACGACGCATTCTGTTGCCTCCCCATGAACACGACGATGACGCTGTTTCTCCGTTCCGACCCAGCCATGTACACGAGCCCTCGCCGTATGTATGCGCGAGTAGGCGTTCGAGACCCCACCAGATGTACACATATCGCGGGTCAGATTTTCTTTCTTGCACCCTAGCCCTTGTACATACGCAGTACATGCTACGTCGTGCCTCTACTATGACACGCGGCGCCGACTCTACATCCACCAAGTATATATGTACGCATATCGTCACGACCAAAATGACAACGCTACGTACGCTTTGACCAGGTGGGTCCCGACTGTCAGGCACTTCCTTGCCTGCGAAGATGTAGTTGGTGGGGTCCCAGCAGTCAGGGGGTGAATCATTTTTTTGCCCGGACGCACTTCCTTGCATGCGAAGATGTAGCTGGTGGGTCCCAGCAGTCAGGGGGGCGAATCGTTTTTTTGCCCGGACGCACTTCCTTGCGTGCGAAGGTGTAGCTGGTGGGTCCCAGCAGTCAGGGGGAAACGATTTTTTCACGAAATACGGTGGCCCGTTAGGTGGGTCCCCGCTGTCAGGTGGAGGAATAATTATTTTGCGCGTAATAAGGAGGCACTTCCTTGCTGCGGCCGCACCCAGCCGTCAGCCTCTCCACGCACAAGATTTCTTCCGATGGAAGTCGGTCGTTGACCACATTGACCACGCCGCGCCGAGAGCACCACGGCGGTGGACGACGGCGAGGCCTAAGAAGGGGACGGCACGGAGGCAGGGAAGACTCGGCAGTTGTTTCCCACGCGGAGGGGAGTACGACTGTACGAGGGTTTACTGGTTCGTCTGCCGTCGCCGGAGAATAACAGCAGGTGTCGGTGAGTAGAGGGATGGCTAGGCCAGCGATGGGAGTACGGTGGGGCGGTGAGGCCTGCGCGGCAGCACAGCCGGCCGCGGGGAGGAGGGAGCAGGCAGTCCCGCCGGTGCTTGTTTGAGCGGCTGGAGCAGGAAGAGCAGAGATTGAAGAAGCACGACGGCTGTTGGATGGACATCCAACCGTCACTGCTTGTGCGTCGACCTTTTTTTAAGGAAAGCCTGAAATCTGTGGAAAACAACATACAACCCATCTGCCATTATTTCTAATAATTTACAGCCCATTTGCTAATTCTTAAGGTTTTTTTTTGAGGCCATATTCTTTTATTAGCATTACAGCCCATATTGTGGCCACGGTTAAAAATTATACAAAATTTTGCATATTTCGTGTGGTCCGAACTGTTTTTAATCCCGAAATTTCGACTCACATTCAAACTGATTTTAAAAATAAATGTATATCAATATAAAATCCAACAAATTCTCCACGCATAAAAATTAATGTAATTTAAAATCTTGAAATGAAAAAAATATTTGAAACTAATTGTCGGTTTGATGTGTTTTAAAAATGTACAGCCCATTTCTCATTACTGATGGGCCATTTTCTCGGCCAGCCGAATGAAAGCTCTCCTCGTCTTGAAAGATTTGCAGCCCAACAGGCCTGACAAAAGCGACTTGGCAAATCACAAAAAAACTAGGCTGTGGCCGTGGACCCAGCTGTCAGCCTCTCCACGTATAGTACTCTTCCGATGGAAGTCGTTCCTTGACCACGTTGACCACGCCGCGCGGAGAGCACGACGGCGGTGGACGATGACGAGGCCTGGAAGGGGACGACACGGAGTCGGGGAAGAGGCGGCAGTGGAAGCCCGCGCAGAGAGGAGTACGAGGGTTCACTGGTTCGGCTGTGGTGTGAGGCTGCCGTCGCCGCAGGGCCTGGCCAGCGGTGGGAATATTAGGGGGCGGTGAGGCCTCCGCGGCAGCACAGCCGGCCACGGGAGGCAGGAGCATGCGGCAGGACCGGCGCTGCTTTGGGCGGCTGGAGCAAGAAGACTAGAGGTTGAAGAAGCACTACAGCCGTTGGATGGACATCGTACGGTCATTGGAGCTAGAATCGTTCATATTGACTAAGTTGAGAAAGCCCTTCGTCCCCGTCAACTTAGTAGGCCCCACAAGACAGCCTCCCACCAAGGTGGGTCCCAGCTAGCCGGGGGAGTATTCATTTTTTTGTGCGTAATAAGGAGGCACTTTCGATGTGTCCGAGCTGACAGCGGGGGGATCGTTTTTTTTGCGAAATATGGTGGCCCGTCCGGTGGGTCCCAGCAGTCAGGGGAAGACGATTTTTTTCGCAAAATACTGTTGGCCCGTCGAGTGGGTCCCCGCTGTCAGGTGGAGGAATAATTATTTTCCGCGTAATAAGGAGGCACTTCCTTGCGGCTGTCGTGGACCCAGCTGTCAGCCTCTCCCACGTACAGTACTCTTCCGATGGAAGTCAGTCGTTGACCACATTGACCACGCCGTGCCGAGAGCACCACGGCGGTGGACGACGGCGAGGCCTAGGAAGGGAACGACGCGGAGCCGGGCCACGGGAGGAAGGAGCAGGCGGCACGACCGACACTGCTTTGGGCGGCTGGAGCAAGAAGACCAGAGGTTGAAGAAGCACTATGGCCGTTGGATGGACATCATACGGTCCCTGGAGTATTGACTAAGTTGACAAAGCCCTCCGTCCCCGTCAACTTAGTAGGCCCACAAGTCAGCCCAACAATATGGTGGGTCCCAGCTAGCAGGGCGGTTTTCATTTTTTTGGGCGTAATAAGGAGGCACTTCCTTGCATGCGAAGATATAGCTGGTGGGTCCGACCTGTCAGCGGGGGGAATTTTTTTTTTCACGAAATACAGAGGCCCTTCCTGTGGGTCCTAGCTGTCAGGTGTAGGAATCATTGTTTTGCGCGTAATAAGGAGGCATTTCCTTGTGTGCGGCCGTGGACCCAGCTGTCAGCCTCTCCACGTACAGTCCACTTCCTATGTATGTCATTCATTGACCACGTTGACCAGGCCGCGCCGAGAGCACCAGGGCGGTGGACGACGGCGAGGCCTAGGAAGAGTACGACACAGAGCCAGGGAATACTCAGCAGTTGTTTCCCACACGGAGGAGAACGAGGGTTTACTGGTTCATCTGCCGTCACCGGAGAATAACAGCATGTGTGGGTGAGTAGAGGGATGGCTAGGCCAGCGATGGGAGTACGGTGGGGCCGTGAGGCCTGCGCGGCAGCATAGCCGGCCGCGGGAGGAGGGAGCAGGCAGTCCTGCCGGCGCTTGTTTGAGCGGCTGGAGCATGAAGAGCAGAGATTGAAGAAGCACGACAGCCGTTGGATGGACATCCAACAGTCACTGCTCTCGTGTGTTGACTAAGTTGACAAGGCGCTATGCAAAGGCCAACCTTTTTATGATAGCATACGCGTCAACCTGTAGTAGGCGCACAAGTCAGCCTCAAATCTGTGGAAAACATCATACAACCCATCTGCCATTATTTCTAATAATATACAGCCCATTTGCTAATTCTTAAGGTTTTTTTAGCCCATCTTGTTTTTGTTAGCATTGCAACCCATATTGTGGCCACGGTTAAAAAGTATACGAAATTTTGCATATTTCGGTGCGGTCAACTGTTTTTAATCCAGAAATATCGATTCACATTCAAACTATTTTGAAAAATAATTTATATAAATATAAAATCCAAATAATTGTCCACACATAAAAATCAATGGAATTTAAGATCTTGTAATGAAAAAAAAATTGAAACTAATTCCCGGTTTGATGTGTTTTAAAAAGTACATGCCATTTCTGGGCAAACCGAATGAAACTCTCATCGTCTTGAAAGATTTGCAGCCCAGCAGGGCCGATAAAGCAAGTAGGCCTTGTTTGGGTATTTCTTAAAAAAAAGAACTGGGCTAGCCATTTTCAGCAAGAAAAAAACACAACTGGGCTCATGATGTGGTAAACATAAATAAAACCCTGGCTAGACGAGCCACAGCCCCTGCACAGCCCCATTGTTACCCTGATCCGTCGCTAAAACTAGTATAAATAACAACTTCTTGTTCCACAAAAAAACTGCGCGACTTGCTGGGTCACTGGTGTGAGCCGCTCGTAGTGTAATTCTCTCGTTTATTGACTCTGTTGACAATGGCGTGAGCCCCAGATGTCCAACCATTAGGAGGAACCATAATTTTGGGCTTGTACTGTAGAGGCAATTGCTTGCGTACTGCCATGACGCTGGTGGGTCCGTACTGTCATCCTCTCCACGTACAGTCATCTCCTTGTTCATCTCGGTTGTTGACGACGTTGACAACGCAAGAGGGCGGCGCACTACGCACGGCGAGCGAACCAAGGCCGCAAGGCGGAGGATGACGTCGAGGCCTCGGACGGAACGAAAAGGAACCGTTGAAGATGCGTCGGTCCAGTCGCAGGCGGAGGGGAGTACGAGGGTTGACTGGTTCGGGCATGGGTGCGTGTTGGGGCTGACGTCGCCGGAGAATAACAGGACGTGTGGGGGAATAGAGGGAGGGACTGGCCAACGTTGGAGGGTACGTACGGTAGGGCGGCGGAGGCGCAGCCAGCCATGGGAGGCGGGAGCAGGCGGAGCCGACGGGGTGGTTTGGTTTGGGCGGCTGGAGGAAGAAGAAGACAAGAGATAGAAGATACACGACAGATGTTGGATGTCAATCCAACGGCTGGTAGGCAGAATCGTTTGTTGACTAGCTAGTAAGTCGACACCATCTTGGATAGGCTATTTCCTCGCGGGTCCCAAATGTCAGAATCCAAATCTGTCACGGTCATGCAGCCTTTCCTATGAAAATTTATAGCCCATTTGATGTGCTAGTTCGAAATAAGTTTGTGGGTGCTGGTGGGGGCTAATCACTTGGCTTCTGTAATGCACAGTGAGCTCAAGCAGCCGGCGTGAGTGATGTTATTTCCCTTGGTTGTGATTTGTTACAATATTTCACTCTAAATTAGACGAATGGCAAGCCATTTGCCTTGTTTCAAAGAAAATATGACAGTCACAGCCGAGTTGAAAAGGGCAGGAACATCTAACTCCAGCTTACAAACTGTACAAAAGCACGAGGGTTGATTGTTCATCAGGTTTACAAAAAAACCCAGATTGAAAAGGGCAACAACATCTAACTCCAGCACTATTTTCGGCAGTCACAGTCAAATGGATCGGTCAGGTCCATAGAATGAACATCCTGGTCGTAAAATTTACTGGATTATGACCACAATATGTTGTAAATAGAAGCCCGGCACGTTCAGAAGCTCTTTTGCCCACCTGAAACTCCTTTTTTTGCTCTTCGACATACCCATCCGTCAAAACCATGCTGCTGATAAACTTAAGCCTGATGGACAATAGTAACCTCGATTCAGCAGGAAGAATGTGACAAATCTTGTGTTTGCACGGTTGGCTACATATCGTTCTAGCGTTATTGTCTTCAATCGAATCTCATGAGAAGTGAGAAAATCCCGATTGGTTATAACTTTCTTACCCCGTCCTATTGCCTAAGTAGACATGAAGATTGAAACAAGTTAAGGTGCAAAAGAAGAGTGTCGAAAGAGCAACAGCTAAACGGTTAATTCTAGTACACTATATGCGGGCTTCCAATGTGCGTGAAATTATCACCTTTATATACAACTACTCCAGACATGGAAAGCATTGCAGCAAGCCAATGATCTTGTCCAGATCAAAACTATGCATCTGGATATATAAGATCTTGACAGAATCCAAAGCACCATTGATAGGCCATCCATGGAGAAACTCTTCATTGAGCATAGAACATAATATTAGTACAAAATGTGTACTCCAAGATGATATATAAATTATGCGCAAAATTTAAAATGCAGCTTATGGTTACAAGTGTAGATGATAATATAAAGTACCTAAAGAACTGTGGAGCCAAACACCATATTGAAATGAGCACAGAGATCATGTATTACACCCAAGGTCTCCAGTTTAGGCGCGGAGAGGACAGTTATTTGCAAAGGTGAATAACTAGAATCAAGGATCAACCTTTGAAGTGAAGGGGCATCTTGGATGATGAGCTGCCTTCCATCAAAAGAAATTCCAATTCTTACAAGGTTAGGCGACTTTATTTGGAGACAACCGATTCTAATCAGGAAAACAAGCACCAAGCACTCCAACAGTGGCAACTGGAGTGGATGATGCTGTGCAATGAGGCCTCCGATATACGAACCCGCACAAGTGAAAGTTTCTTGAGAAATGGGAGTCGAAGATTTCGTACCAGATTGTCTGGTAGGTAGCGCAGCGCAAAAGTGGCGGTGTGGAGAGAGGAGGAAAACCGCGAGATGGACATCGGTGCTGAGGGCACAAGTTCATGGCGTTTGGTATGTGGTATGTGATTTCCAGGGGAATAGTAGAACTCATGCAGCTGTAGTTCTGTGAATTGTGGGATTTCAGCCAAAGGCCCACTGCAGGTGGCATGGTATGCTTGCTTGTAGCATGACGGGATGCAGAGGCTTTGAACGGAGCCCCGTGGGAGGAGATGATGGCTCTGGGATTTCAAAATCATTGAAGAGAGATAGTTGACGATACCGAGATTATGGGCACGACGCGCCATAGAGGGCGCCACCGTATTGAGAGGACTTGGGTACGGCAGCAATCCTTGGTGGGGAGAAGCGAGATGATCTACCCAAGGATGGCGTCCGGGAGATCGCTGATGCGGTCCACTCGAGATTCTACGGGTTCCTGGGATCCGGTGGGGGCGGGGTCGCCGCTTCTCCCCGCGCTGCCGGGTGCGGGATCTACAACAGGCGTCACCGCTGGCGGGAGCCTCATCTTCTTGGCGCTGGGGTCAGCCGACTCCATTTTCCTCGAGGGCGTCACGTCGCGCTCACGGATTTGAGCAGAGTAACGAATGACGAGCCTAGTTGTAGTGCGAGCGAAGAAGAAGGGGAGCTGGGGGTTTTCTGTAGGAGTGAGGAAGAAGGGGAGCTGGGATTTTCTGTAGGAGTGAGGTGAGGAATTTGGGGGTACGAGTGGAGCGAGCTGACGTGAGGTGGGTGGGAGCGAGGAGGAAGAACACCACCCTTGTTTTTTTGGGGGGGCGGGGGGCGGTGTGCTGGGTGTGGGTAGCGCCTAGAGAAACAATTACTACTAGTACAAAGGAGACACTCTACAGCTACCCAGAAAACAATTACTACTAGTATAGTCGAGACACTCTACCGCTTCTGGCTCCTCCTAGGTCATTTAAACGTCTCCCTCTATTGAATGACGTTATACTTTTGTTCACCGACATGCGGGCCATGCAGCCCGCGGGCCCAAATGCCATCCACCAAATTAGAAGGCAGTATGCAGGCGGAGAGTCACCCCAGTCGTAGCGCGGCAGTAACGAGCTGTCGTATCACAGAACCCCACCTCCCCATAGTCTAAGTTTGACGGACAAAGCAACCATCATTTCACTCTTCGCCGAATCCCCTTCTCCCTCACCGTCTTCAAGAAAGGCAACACTCGCATCTTCCAGTGTTCTTCTCTCCCAACGAAAGGAAGGTAAGCGGATCCGTGATGTTGGTATATTTTCGTTCAGAGAAAAAAAAAGAACTTTTGCAAAGCAGTAACCGATCCTCACTCTCTTTTTTGTTTCATTGTCATTGCGATTGTGTTTTCCTTTCAGTGGTGTCCTAGTATTCGTCAGTTTCTTGATGGACCAAGGAGAACTAGGCAAAGATCTGCCGATATTGGAGCAGACGCGGGAGGCTGATCCCCACGAGACAGAGAGCTCCAAGAAGATGGAGGCAACCACCGAGGCGACCCTGTGACACGCCACGGCCACTACCGAGATGGTCAACGCCCGCTTTAGGTTACAGCCCCCGTGGCACTGCAGGAGCATTTTTCCCCCTTCGAGGATGTGTCCCCCCCCCCCCGCTGAGCTGCCCAAGGTGATTTCCTTCTTTGCCGATCTCGATTTTGGTTTTTCATCTAAGTATGTGGTGATTTTTTTTAGAAAAGGAAGTATGTGGTGATTAATAATGCAAAATTTTATTAGCTTCGATGCCATGCTATACGTAGTGGTTTAAATAACTTGTGTTTCTTATACTGAAAAGTAATTCAGAATTTGTTTCTGTTTCAATTAGAGCCCTGATGCAGACAAGGATTGTGTGGTTGTGCATGTCACTCGCTATGAGGCGGACAACCTGAATATACGACCGGGAAAACAGAGTTCTTAGGCTGTTGGATCCTGGAAGCAATTTATGTTATACCAGTGAAGAGGTGTATTCCAGCCTCACTGTTGTCAGGCGTGTTGTCCAGGGTGTACTGAAGCACAAGAAGTTCAAGGCTACTCCTTTGTTTGTGAGGCATACTGTTCTTGTCAAGCTTACGCAGGAAGATGACGTGGCATGCCTCCACAAACAAGTTTATCAGTGGCAAGGCCACATGGTTGTCTTCATGAAGGTTCACAGGATTGAGCTGCTACAGGACGTCCTCAATGATGTTCATGGCAAGGTCCGTCTTGTGTCCAGCCCAAATTAGATCGAGGCATGAAATAGTTGCCCCAGCTAGTGTTTAATAGTATTTTGGATTGTGTCTAATTATCCTAACCTTGCTCATATCGACCCCTCCGGGGCTAGTACTGCTTGAATCCGCCTATGAGAACTGTTGCTACTTTTGTGTGCCCGTGAATCATATAAGCAACTATATATCTTGTTACAGTGGTTCATGCAGTTAATTGAGGCCACAATGTAGTAAATTCCAAACGTTCAACGCTAGTCCAGCGCTCATGTGGAACACTCATATTAAACTCATCTTCATAAAAATCTTGAAAAGCATAAGTTAAGCAGTTTTATACATCTCAATGATTCATAGAACATAACAAACATATACTAGTTCACAGCAAAAGACAAAGTTGTGAGAAGGTTTACAAATTAGGAAAAACAAGCATGGCTTCTCTCGAGCAAAGGGCCTCCTCAGGCTTAAATTTCCTGGAGTTCACTCTGGTTTTTTCTTGTTGCCACCATCCAGGGTTAGGTTCTCTCATTCCAGAATAACCAATTATAATTGTGGTCTCAGCTGGAATGCTAAACTGAACCATGCAGTGTACTGACCAGGTGAAATTCTTGTGCATTCCACTAAATTTAAGCACCGCTATTTGCAAAAATAAGCAGACCACAATGCCTCTTGTCCGCACAAGACCGTCTAAAAACCACCGTGCAGCAGCCGCCTAGTCCTCGGTCCATGGATGAACTGGTAGAAAGTGCATTCCGGACTAGGATGTAGTTGTTTTCGTCATTCCTGCACTGCAATCAGAAAGTAAAATGTACGAATCAGCTTCGTTTAGATTGTGTTGGTCATTCTACATTAGTTACTACCAATGTAGGGATACCTTGAAGACGGGAGGTTAGACGACGACAACGAGGGATAGCCATCTAATTTTGCACTGTTGTACTAAAACTAAGGTGTGTACTTTTGATTGCGCGGATAGAAACGATACGGAGATAGACATCCCGAAACGATATGGAGACAGACATCCCTGTTTGCACAAATACGAAATACGGTTATTTAAACAGTGACAGATATTACTACTTTCCCCCGTTTCCTCTTAGAACCAAGTCCTAGATTCATGCTACAACTTTCCCACTTTCTTCCCTGTTTGAACCAAAACTTTGAGTTGATCAGTATGAACTAGCTTTACTTCTAATAATAATAGAAGTCTAGGTGGCTTTGGAACAGCGGGCGGAAGTAGAAAAGGATCCACACGAAGGGGGAAGAGCTGGGCCAGTAGAGCAAGGCAGGTTTCGAAGGAATATATACCTGAGGGTCGACGCTATGTGGCAAAGACGGCGTCGGGAGGCCGCATCTTGGCCACAATACTGCAGGGAGGAAGAAGGGGTCGGAGGCCCTCCCGAGCCGGCGCTCTCTCGGAGAGAACGGCACGGCTGCCGATCGGGACGCGCAGGCAGCCGTTGGTGTCCTCCCTCGTCGCCAAAAACAGCATGAAGGATGCACCTACACCCCCTGCCCCGGTCGAGGTTGTCCGGCCGGATTTGTGACCAGCCGTGAGCTGAGAGAGAGAGTGTGGCCACCTATGTCTTGCATAGATATGGAGAGCATGAGAGAGTGAACGAGTGGAACCCTAGTAAAGCAAGCGCTAAGGCTCCTGCTTTTATATATAGTGGAGTGATTTTGTTGTACCGGCTTCAAAAAAATGCGCTCCTACGTGTACCCGCGAGTGGGTGTGAGAGAACTAGTGCGTGCGTGCACTGCTTCTCTTCGTGAGAGTACAATATATACTATGCCCAAAGAACGTTCGCCGCAAGAGTAATAATATAAGTGTGTGACGTGTGAGCTAAAATAAAATGTGCGCGCCGTCTTTTGTTTTTTAGAAGTTCTGAGGGTAGGGTGTAAAGAGCACATATGTGCGTGACGTCTACCTGCAGATAGACGATGGGTGCCACGTGCGATTCTGCGAGAGGACTCGGGAGAGTTGTGACTCGTGAGGGTGCGTGTGCGTGAGAGAGAGGGGGGCACATATCAATGCAATGCATGTGTTCCTAAATCATTATCCGACAAACATTCACCACAAGCCTTTTCCTGACGAACGCCGTAAGAACCGTTAGATCGGCATCCGACAGTGTCAGTTTTGCCATGTCATTTAACAGAACAGCCACTCCTCCTAAACACAAATCTTCCACGTGAGTGTTAGCAACTGCCATATGCTCCCTCCGTTCCTAAATACAGTGCATATAGCTTTATTGAAAATTAGAACCTCGCAAACTTTTACCGAGTTTTCGTGGTACCAAATTCCACATGTAGAATACCCTGTATATATCATTTCATTCATCTTCGAGAGGTAACTATAAAGATGGGTGAGGAGTCTACAAAGAAAGACCATCGTATCACGCACACTAATTTCAACCATCCTTTAGTGTTGAGGAATATCATAGGAACTCTATATGATATGATTTTTATAGGATTTTTTTCCTTTAGAGCCAATTGGCTCATAGGAATAGATTCAAATACACAACATTTCAAATGAAATAAACATGATGTCAATACAATAGCTTTAGAGCCACTTGGTTCATATGAATGGATTCCTATACTCCCTTAATTTCAAAGGAAAATAAACATTAGTGTATATTCACCAAATTACATCTCTTTACTAATCCCTCCTCATAGGACTTGAGATACATGTCATCTCTAGATTCAATAGAAAAGTTCCTATGATGTGAACCAAATGACATCTCTTTTCCAATCCCTACCATAGGAATTGAGATCCTCCATGTCATCTCTTTCCCTACAACTTCCATGTATACATCTTCTATTCCTAAATAGATAGTACAACCCACTAGTAGCTTTTTTCCAAAACATGCAACTATGGCACAAGAATTATATAGTGTGCCAATAACTTTGAAAGATGGTCACCGGATGAAGCTAACCCGACAAAGGTAGAGATGGGCAAATCCGAGCACTACTGGCCGTTGGATATCATCAACATTCCACCAGACCTGCCACATGTACAATTTAGAAGACTCCATGGTTGAACTTAAGCATAATGCACAAACCTCAAAACACAAGCACTTCTCCTTTGTTCTAGAATCTTCTGTATCATAATTGATTATTTTTTTCTAAATGAATTTCCATTATTTGTTTTTTACTTTATGTTTTACGAATCTTAACATTTTTATAAAACTAATTGATTTTGAATGAGATGAACTATAAGAACTAAACGAACATCTACATCATGCATATATGACTCAAAGCTTTACATGCTATAGTGTGTATTTATTCATAATTTGGTTTCAAATCTCATCCGCTTAATACATGTTTACCTTACTAGTTTTGAGTAGAGTAGCAAATTTCACGCTGCCCCGGTATATCAAAATGCAGGGCCCATGCATCATTGCCTTTCGGTCGAACCTACGTCCACAATTTTTTGTACGTGCTATATCTCCACCGGTCCCCGAACCCAAAATGTTGGCTCGTTCCCGTAAAACCAAGCGGCCCACACATATTTAAGGCGTCGACTCGAACCCGTTTACTACGACGTGGCCCCGCACGCCGTAGTACTCCTACAAACCCTACCGCCGCACTCATCGTCCTTGTTTGGATACTCTAACACAGTTAGAGTTAGAGTTATTTTCTAACCCACTCTAACCCAAATAAGCACCTCTCCACCGGGATAGTTGGGTTAGATGGAACTAACCCACTCTAACCCTCCCTGTTTGGATACTTTTGGGTTATTTGAGCCCCCAACTAAACCAAACTAGCTTTAACCCCATGATCCAAATAGGGCCATCATCAGTTTTCTTCAAGAGGACGAGGGAGAAGCCGATTTCTAGTGGAGGCGCTTTCAAAAAAAAGGATCTGTAGTGGAGACCCCTACCCTAGGGTGCCCTAGGTAGCTGCCGCACGCATCATTGTTATCCCTTTTCTTTATGCTCTTGCGCGCTAGAGTGAAATGATGGTTGCTTCGTCTGGCCCGCTTAATGCGGAAAGGTGGGGCTTTGTGATTTGACCCTCATCACTCATTTTCTACTACCGTGGCACTACGACCGGGTGCCTCCAATTCCAACCGCCGTTCAATCTGTGATTTGGTGCATCACACATGGAACAACACGGTGGATGAGCCACATGTCCGCCAAAGGGGTCCTGTTAAGTGTGTCGCCATTTCGTGTGCGGATCGACCTCGGTTGAGTTGTTACGCCAACACGACAGAGCAGCCTACCACTTGGTTTTGCTCCTTGGTGAATCCCGACTATATTGATCTAAAAAGATACATGCTGAACTACCCTCGCCGTCTGCTTTTTTATTTGTGGGCGTCTCGGTTTATAGGGCCTCCACGTAGTTCTAGGTCATCCATTTGACTAACTAAATATGAGTTACTATGTCACAAAAATTATATCATTGGATTCTTATTGGTTGATATGTGAAGAAACAAGAAACGAGGTAGAAGTTAATGCACCACGCCTTAGTGTTTTGGGATTATTTGGTTTTCGTAAGATGACTTACTCACCTAGACGGAGGGAGTGGTTGTATTTAAAAGTCGAGGGCCGGGCTTTTCCTGCGCGGTAGGCGGGGCAGTTCCGCCTAGTCGGTTCGACAGAGATGCGAGAAGACGAGGGATTAGGCTGCTGCAAACGTAGGGCTGTGTGATTTGATACAATGAAGTTACTGGACAGGTGGGGCCCCGTGATTTGACTTCTGCCATTATCATTTTAATCACAAGGCCACGACCAAAGCATGAGTCTCCGATTCCTGACCACCTCCATACAGGTGCCTCTCCCAATGCTCCACCATGTAGTAGTAGAGGCTGGCTCTTGCATGAGAGCCCACTTCTCCACTTTTCTTTTTCCTTGCCTCTCTTTCCTCCACATATACAAAATGACATGTAAACCGCACTATTGTACTTACTTGTTCCTATAGGTGCTTAAGCTTGCCACATAGGCATAAAGTCTGATGTGGCAAGTTAATCAAGAAGAGAGAGACTAGTTTGGTGACCCAAGGAAGAAACGGTGCTAAGCTGCGTGTACCTAGGTGAAAAGACAATTTTGAGTCTATAGCTAATTAAATGAAGCAAACTTAGCAACACCATTTCATTGGAAGAGGTCACTCCTTGGCAAATGCAATAAATACTAGTATTTCTGTGTCCCATAATATAAGAACATTTTTAGCACTACACTAGTGTCAAAAACGTTCTTATATTATGGGACGGAGGGAGTACAAAGAAAGAGATAGAGAGGAGTAAAAAAAATACACTTATAGCCAACCTTATAGCCAACCTTGTTGTAGTATGAGTGACTAAGTGATGACTATGTATGACATGCCAACATCAGATAGCCTAACGCACCGTGTTAAATCTCCAAGGGCGTGACTGCCATGAAGCGACGCTGACGGTCGTGGTAGGCGCGACCATGATACGGGCTGCTGGCAGCCCTTGGATCTCGAGATCAAATGGTCGCATGCTAAGTTGCTGAAAATTTGCGTAATAACCCTCCAGTGATAGGATATTCACCCATAGGTCTAGAATCACGCCATGCAACCGCTCAATCTCAGATCCAAGGGCTCTCGGAAGCCCGTATCATGGAGAATGGAAAGCCACTATCCTGCCGCTCGCACGCCGGGCAGTTCGCTTCCTACTGCCCCTCGCACGCCCTTTAATACTATGGCGCCGCTTCCTAGTCCTCCCACAATTCACATTACGGCAGTTCCACTAATCCTAACCCTCCTCCCAAATCCATGATGCCCCAAATCTCCCCGATCGGCGGTGAGTACAAGGTTAGAACCATCACCGTGATGAGTTCGACGTCATCTACACCCGCATTTCCGCGACGGTGAAAGGATGCCTTTCGCTTCAGACGCATGTTCGAAAACTCACATGATGAGTGGGTCATGGGCTAGATGTTGAGTACACCACGCCGTGGGACGAGAGAAGGATCTAAAGGACGAAGAGAGGAAGAAGCCCGCCGTGATCCGTGTTTGCGTGACATAACGCTTGCTTGGTCTACCACATATGCCATGCCGACGTTGAGCGCCAGGATTTTAAGAACTTCCTCAAGGACAAAAACCGTGAAATTCAAGCATCAGAGACTTTAAGAACGACGAAGAAGCCCTGGGTCGGATAGGCCTCGTTGTAGGCAACCCCTTCGACCTCCAGAAGAATCGGCTGGTGCCCTCTCGTCAGCCTTCAATGCTGACCCTGGTATAAGCCTAAGGAGGAAGACCCTGAGGTGTATTATGTCAATGATATGCAGAAAGAAGATCTTTGGACTCAACTGAAGGCAAATTTCACCCTACCGCCAGAGGAGGATCCGGAGAAGCCAGTTAAAGAGCAATTAATCAAGTCTTATGCTCTTAAGACGATGGCAACCCTAATGAGGAGGTGGAGGAAAGAGCTGAACCAGTTTGTCGAGAAAGAAAAGACACCAGAATTCATCGGCAAATATGAGAAGATCAAAGATCACTGGCCCGCATTTGTGGCCCACAAGACATCGGAAAAGAGTAAGAAGATGTTGGCGACAAACAAGAAAAATGCTGCGAAGAAGAAGCTTCACCATCGCACGGGTCGTGGCTACCTCAAAGCCCGCCTAATGGTCCAAGGCTGAGCATGATCAGCTTGAAAAAGGGATTGAAACCAGAGACAATGTAATCGCTGCACTGCTGTCGGACTTGGTTCTTCGCTGGCGGAACCTTGGACCTCAGAACAGGAAGTGCCAAGGATTTGACGAAAGCAACCGGAAATACCAGTCAAGAACCTTCGACACTATATCGATGCAAAGGCAGCGAGGGACGCTCCTTCCAAACAGGAGAAGGACGAGCTCACAATGGCCCTTTGGGAATCCCGAGCACCGGATTTTATTAACGAGGCACGCCAGCTCCATTCCGTGGAAGGTTGGTTTTCGGACGCAGGGGTTACAAAACCCACGAGAGGAGGAAGAAACTAGAGCAGGACCAATCGCAGCGCTGCACGAAAGGGTAATGGGGCTAGAGGAACGAGAAGTGGAACGAGAAGCAGCAGATCGCAGCAAACGACTGCCGTCAAGCTTCCCCGGTTACCCGCCATCTCAAAGCAGAGAAGCAGCAGGGCTTCCACCGAAGCTGCTTCACTGGAGCATGTCTTGAAGTCTCCTCGCCAGCTATCCTGTGGATGGTATCACGGAGTCTCAAAGTTGCCACATTATGGCGCGCGATGGATGAATTTGAAGGTCAAGGCGGTTGTTGGCCAAGTTTATCCTAGTGGACCCGGCACAACTTATCACCGCCAGTCGATTCCGTATGATATGCTAAGGTGATGGTGGATGAAATAACGGAGGATTTGAGGACCTCGTGCTTGACCACCCTACCGGTGAAGGGGAGACTAGGCTGGGTTCTGCTATGAAGACTCCATGCCTATGGTGGAAGGAGCTCATCAACCTTCCGAACTGGACGCCTCCGCCTCCTCCTCCTCCTCCGGCGAGTCAGCAGACTCCACCTCCTCCACCGCCTCCTCCTCCGCGGGTGATGATCAGGCATGCGTGGCGGCACTCCACCTCCTTCTCCGGGCGCTGGCGGCACTCCACATCCTTCTCCGCCTGCGCCAAGGCCACCGAGCAGCCAGCCTCCTCCTTCTCCGCCTCATCGCCAAGGGCGGAAGAGACCCCGCCGCTCCGCCGCTGCTCCGGCACGTCGTAGTCCTTCTCCTCCGCCTCGTAAGCAAGCAAAGAAGACATCCGCCTGGCTCGCTTCCTCGGCTGCCTAGCAAAGATGCCAAAGGCGGAGGAGATACAGATTCGTCCTTCTATGAAGACTCTAGAGAAGTTACCTCACGAGAGGTCCGAGGAGGAAAACGCCAAGATCGCGCAGATGGAAGTGGATGACTGGTTTGCAGGGTTGAAAGCAAAGAGACATCCACCTCCGGAGGAGAAGGTAGATCCGTGAAAGTGAAGCGCACTGCTGCCCTGAGGAAACCGGCAAAGTCTCCGCCGAGAACCAACTATGAGCGCATTACTGAACAGACATATCTCCAAGCGGAGCAGTCAGCAAGTACTGCCAGACATCAAAGAGCAAAAGAACGAGCAGCTGCGTAAAAAATTGACCAGCTAGGCGAACACGCAAACCAATCGTGCCCCCCGCTCAATGTGTCTAGCGACAACATCGTCGCTAATGTTCTGGGGATGGTGGCCGGTTATGACAATCTACAAGATTACCTGCCTGACGATGCACTTTCTGAATACATGAAGGTGGAAGAACACAGATACGAGTACGGGAAGCCTCTCGTCAAAGATGAAAAATCTCTAACAACGATGATGCGAAGATTCCATACTTGGTACATGAAAACCTGCAGAGAGTCTGGGGGACCGAATAGTTTGTATCTGCACATTAAAGAGGAGCACGACCTCGTTGAAACTGATCTGTTGTGTGTTCCATTTGAGGAGTTCTTTATGCTTCTTCAATCAAAAGGCCCTCGATAAATTAACGGTCTTTTGCTACTGCCTGTAAGTACTATTTATGTCATTAAGTCTCTATATATAGCTCAGCTCTTTCATTGCATGTATTTATAATTAATTATCCTCAATATATTATGCAGATTGAAGATCGCCGAGTGCAAAATGAAATCTATGATATTGGGTTCATTAACACAAATATCATAGATGTATTTCTGGTTGAAAAGGACGCCGAGAGGCCGAGGACAACTTGCTACAATCGTTGATCAAAAATCAAAACAAAGATACCATACTCTTTCCTTACAACGGCAAGTGAGTGTTACTGATCGCTTGCATATTCAGTTTCCCTTATTACTCAAGCGAGGTTATAGTAATGTAATTGATGAGTTATGCATGCGTGCGCAGGTTCCACTATATTCTTCTGGAGATTAAGCTTGAGCGTGGACTAGTAACCGTCTTAGACTCGAGACGGAAAGATCCCAACACCTATGCGGACATTACTGAAATGCTCAGTAAGTAAGTTCAATCGATCATTATCGCACCATAACGGCAACTTTTTGTTCATTTCCTGATATCTCAAGTAATAATAATTATTTTCTTTGTCTTGCAGGGTTTGGAAACAGTTCACCGCAATAGCTCCGGACTGCCAAGGAGCTGCGATATATATACCCGAAAGTAAGTACTATTGGCTAGCTAGTTGTGCGATCTCCCGTTGATTCTATAGCTATACTTTCATCAATGCCATTTATAATGCTTCATTATCAGTTTGATTGACCTCTATTTCTCGTAGAAGTGCTTGTGGCAGAAATAAGGGAATGATTTCTGTGGATACTACGTAAAAGTAGTTCATCTACAACGCGACTTTAAAAAATAAGCGGGCTACTCTCAAAGACAATATGAAGTGCGTAAGCAATTAATAATATTCACAATTTCATTTTATTACACCATCATTTCTGTTGAGTTTCATTCATATATATGTATTAATTAACCCCTTCTTCAAATTAGACGTGGCAGATGCGGAATGAACTCCTAGAACCAGATCACATGAAAGCAATTCAAGAGAAATTGGCGGATTCTTTCTTGACCACGCCATCAATAAAGCCGGAGAATACCATGTGGAAGTTGATTTCAAATGCTAGGGGACTGTAATTGAGAGATCTTATATATTGTACATGTATGTAGCCAGTAGCGCCGGACGACATGATACGTAAAATTTGTTGTTCGACCAATCTCTCGGAGAAGGAGAGGTCGATCGATCATTTCTCTCGGTATGCATGACTTAACTTCTGTACTAGATGGTTTGCTTCATTTTCTTACTAGCTAGCGTGTCGAGGGCTATATGTATATAGTAATGAAGGCCGTCAAGCACGGACATAAGAGAGGACACTTTCTATTAATTAGCTAGCTAACACAATATATGAAACATCTAAATTAACCCCCAAAACCCCCAACCCCCCTTTAAAAAAAAAAACAAAACCCCAGCCATTGAATGTCGACGCTGCGGATGTTTTTTGTCCCGGGTTGAGCCACCAACCGGGACCAAAGGCCCTTGCCCGGCTCAAGGCACCGCCACATGGAGGATTCATCTGTCCCATTCGAAAGTTAGAACCGACTAAAGGGGGAGGTATTAGTAATCTATTTGATTAGTCCCGTTCACGAACCGACTAAAGGCCCTTTTAACCGACTAATAGGTATTTTTCTACTAGTGATATGTGTTATTATGTAATTGTAAAATATTTATACAAACATAAGTATCATTTTTCATGCATGGTACATATGATCTAGAATTGGCAAAATATATAATAAGAAATAATATTACCCATGCAGCTAGTTAATCTATGATTTTTGTGAGCTTCGGGCTTAATAACTGGGTTCTAAAACTATTTCTCTTCTTTTTTTTCATACATGGGTTGCTGCCCTTGGCAGTCTTGAAAGAAACTTAAATAAGGAAGACACTTAAGTGGGGGGGGGGGGGGGGTTTGGAAACCAAATGGACGGTTTAATTAGGGAAATGGATGGTTAATATTTTGGTAAGAAAATACGGAGGGTTTTGGAAAATTGGAAGGAAACTGTTAAACATGGATTATATATGGTGTTACCCCATACAAAAAAAGCAATAGTTAATACTCAAGAATGGCTCGATAATTTGCTCTGATGTGAACATTTTCCTTATTTTTACATGTTAATGATTACTTTATTTGTATAAGATATCCTACTGTTTCCGGTTAAAATAAATTGTGTGACCGAACCTCCATGTACCTTAAGCACATATGCTTTTTGTTCTGATCTAGGAAATGATCAGATTGCATAAGTTGACAAAAAAATCCGAAAAACCAAATCAGTAAACATGCAGCAGCCTTTGGGGTGAAAAATAATACGATCTTTCACCCATCTCTGAACAGAAGGCATGGCAAAGAATAATAAGCAAATCAAGTAGCACAACCTTCCGCTAAAGTTGCAAGATAATTGGAGGATTAGAAATGGAGCAATCAGGTATATCCTGCTACCTTCCCCTCAAAACACAAACTGGAAGAGCCTCCTACGTGGTACAAATGTCATGAGGGTGAGGACATAATAAGCAAATAGTGTAGCATAACCTCACGCTAAAGTAGGAAGATAATAGGAGGATTAGGAATGGAGCAATGAGGAAGAACCTGGTATGTTTTCTCATAAAAAAGATGGAATAGCCTGCTACATTGTACAGATGCCATGAAGGGTAGGACCTGCAGGCAATGGAGAATACAAATTTCACTGACCTCTATAATCAGTATGAGCTGAGCAGAAATTGAGGTGCATGAAGAAAATTAACCACATGCGAAGATTAATTTAGGAGACATAATCGAGGATTCACACCAGGGGTTATTTACCTACTCATGGGAGAGGTCTTCACTGCAGTTGAAGGCTAGATAAAAGTAGGGACTGTCCATGATGCAACGGGCAAGAGAGGCGGGGTGAAGGCGCTGGAGATGACACCAAAACGTTGATCATGGAGCGAAGATAATGGGGGCGGCAGCAGGCGACATGCCCACCGTGTTCCGCAATTATAGCATCAGTAACTTGCAGGTGCTTGGTACCTCATGACAAAACGTCCCGCTTAGGTTCGGCCGGGAGATCGGGATAGGAAGACATGGCGAAGCGTTAGGCTGCAATCTGCAGGAAGCCGAATGACACGAGGGAGTGTAGGGGGGGTGTAATGGCTCTGCTGATCATGGGAGTTGAAGCAGCAGATAGTGTGGTGGAATTTTATAAGGCAGAGAAGAAGATAAGGGATTGGGGATGAGAAACGTCATGTAGTTACAACTTGCAAAACAAAGTTGTGTGCTGGTTAAACACTAATTAATGACACGTGAGCATGCATAAGGTGGATGAATATCTATGTCGCAGTAAACAAAACGCAAGAGGGTGCTGGCTTCGGTCTGTTGCATGCAAATAGAAATTGAAGACATGACGTGACAGTATGGATGTTTGGAGTTGTTGACATGGCTAGATGCTGATGTGGACAACTTGCATGCTTAGATAAATAAGATAGTGGGGATGAACTTCTTAATTATATAGGATACGGAGACACGCCTACACACATGAAAAAACATAAAACCTAACCCCATCGGAAGACAAACACATCAACGACCAATCTAACTGTGCCCACAACGAGGAGATCAAATCTAAAACCTAACACCGGAGCTGACATTCTCCATGACGAACTGGCGCAAGCAGAGGGGATCTGCGGAGAAGAGGGGATCTACGGTGAACTGCACAGATGAGCATCGGCTAACAACAAATTGCACTAACCAACCGCTAAAATCATCAAACAGCAACAGGATGTACAACAACAACGCATCAACGAAACCCCGAGACCAAGATCTGGAAGCTACATGACCATAACCATACAAAATTGCACGGGGAAAGGGAGAGCGACAACGACAACTAACCTGGGGAGCAGTGAATCGAAGAGGAAACCCAAGCTCGAGGACAGAGGGGTCTCGAACCACCATGAACCCGATGGAAATCGCCTCATCTCCTCCGCCGCTCGAGCCCCTCCCCTATGGATCCCTCTCTGCCCCTCTGCCCTTTCGAAACAGTACTGCCCAAATGAAATGGAAAATAATTCAAAAAGGGGGAAAAGGAAAACGAAAGCAGATAAACGGGCGCTGTAATGGGCAGCCCCATAAAAACCAAGGCTGAAAAAAAAAACCGCACCTGCAGCAAAGGAAACCCGCCCAAGAACAACAACTGTCAGCGCCTTGAATCATGGCGGGCGATCAGACAACCACAAATTTGAACGACAACCAACTGGAAAACACTCAAGTTTCAAATAGCAACCAGATTTTTATTATATAGATCTAATTTTGTCATCATGCAGTTCATCTTGCTGTCTGTGGAAGTTAATTTCTATGGAGTACTTCACGCGGGATTTTTTATCCGATACATCTAAAGAGGTATATTCAGTATGTATCTTGACAGTTATTATGGTCTATTGTTATTCGAAAAATAACTCTGTACACATGTTGCACATGAACTTTTTATAACATTGTTGTATAATGCATATGTAGGATGACAGTGAACCAGGGAGACGATTCTTGATACATATTTTGAAGTACGTAGGAAATTAAGCTCTAAATAATATCCCAGCAATGGAACAAAGAACGAAGCATTATAGATTGCATAACTAGATTGACCTTTAAGAGAGAACTATCAATCTAATTAATTGTGGAAGAAGTCGCTTAGTTATTGTTTCTTAAGTATTTTTATATAACTGATTAAATATGTTTATGTGATCGTGAATTTTATGTGAAGACGCTGCAGACACGCTACCACATCATAATGCATGGGACATATTTAAGTGGCATGGTAAAAAAAAACTTGTTAAAATAATTAATAAAATTTAAAATAGATGTTTCTTTTGTGGATTATAAGACGCATGTTACACGTGCATGCTTACTAGCATAGGCAAAGGATTAAATCGCTCATGAACGAAAAGATTCCTTCTGCCACAAAAAGAGAGGAGTCGGCATCTCTCATAAGTTTGATTGTTTTGGATTAAACGGTCTTGCATGTGGTATAACTGTATTTATTTGGATGATTTTTTTATTTGACGAAAGCATTATTTCTCATAAGTTTGATTTTTTTAATTCGTACTATGTGTGAACGTATGTCACAATATATATGAACAGAGGTGAAAAAGGAAATATGTAGTATTAAAATGGAAATAGTTTATGAACAAGAGCTTGAGTCGATTTCGTATTCCGTTTTGGTTTAGGATTAATAACGTATATGAAGGTACATACTGCGGCAGTGCACGCATATATGGGCTCGATCCGGCCTGCCCGGCCTCCTGATCTCTATAAAACTAACGCCGCCCGCCGACGCCTATACTCTATCGATGACGATGACGATGAACAAGTCGCGCCTGTGTTCTCCTGGCTCTTCCGACCATGCGAGGCGGCGCGGCGCCGCCGGGTCAGGAGCCCACCGTCTCTAAGCGTTCGCCGTCGTCGTCGTGGTACGGCGAGATGGTGCCCTTCACAGGCCGCACCCACCTGGTCGTTGTCTCCCGCTCCAAGGTGCGCGAGTACGAAGAGTATTGTTTCGCCATGTTTAAGGAGATGCACAAGTCCAAGATCCTCGGCTACAACCACCCAGACACCGTCCGCGTCCGCGACATCACCCACAAGATCATCAGCGCGGCCAGCAGTGCCCTCGCCGTCGAGCAGAGTGGACTAGTTGATTTGGTGGATGGGCTGAACTGGGAGGTGATCGTCGTCCGAGATCTGCCCGGCTATGCAAAGTGCTATCCCGGTGCAGGCAAAATCATCGCCACCACTCGATTGCTGGACAGCTTTGAGACCGATGCTGAGATCGCTGTTTCTATCGCACACGAGGTACGTAAGTACTACGCGGTCAGTATTGATCAGATGATGCACGTGCCTAGAACCCATACAATCAGGATATCGATTTAGAAATAAGAAAAATCGCTGAGCTTGGCTTTTATGTATGCATGTGACTAGGTTGGGCACGTTGTTGCAAGGCACTCATCGGAGATTGCGTATCATACCATGTGCTTCCCGAAGATAGCACTGTTACCCTTCTTCAGAAGGTACGTACATATACCATTGTCCTCGAGTGTAATTCTTCTCTCTAACCTTCAATACCTACCCCTGCGCACAATAAAATAAACAAAACCTTCGATACCTATAATACAGCACCTGATCTTTTCTGACGGGACATTTTCTGCCACAACCAGGCACGGTCTATTTTCCATTTGATGATGCGGCGTATTTTTAGCTCTTCAAATCAAGATACAACACCGTGTTGCCCTAGACCATGTTCCACCCCAACATCTAGCGTCTAGGCATCGACCCTGCGTCCCTGCTGTGCTGCTCATGTTCGCCTTGTTGTTCGTGCTAACCATGCACCGAAGAGCTTTTTGCTGCTACTGTGCTTCCATCAGCTCCCGTCGAATTTTTATTTTCTTTGGAACACCACATGTCAGCTCCGGTTAAAATAAAACCATGTCATCGATGAAACCGCTTTGGATCACTTGAGATTTTCCAGAAATACATTTTTGGCATTATAAAGAAATGCTAATGTTAGTTAGTTGTACATGCAGGAATGAGGCAGAGGCGGATCACATTCGGACTGCTACTACACGTTGCTGCTGGTTACGACCCACATGTAGTCCCTCGAGGTCTGCCGCAAATACATAAAGATAGCGGAAGGTTCATCAAGGATGCGCAAATTACTCTGACGCTCATCCTTCAGCTAAGAAAAGATTGCGGCTCTTATCAGAACCTAAGGTCATGGAGGAGGCATTAAATCTATACAAGCAAGTAAATGACATAAGAGATGGTGTCGGCCTTTCTATGTGATTTTACAAAAATGAACCAATTGCTGAGATAACTTTGTATCTTTTTCATTTCCAATGAACGTGTGTTCACCCATACTACATAGCCACAGGTGCAGCTCATGGTAGTGCAAATGTAGGGCAGCCACCCTACCTTGATTTTAGAGGTAATTACACCAACCGTGCTTGAACTTGCTACGTAATATGCACTTTAGTGCCTGAACTTGAAAAATATATTGAACTGGTTCCATAACTTGGCATGGACGCATAAATACGGTTCACATCTTATATGTATACGTCCATCGCCCAGACCAGGCACCCTATGTCCTGTTTTATGTGGAAAAACCTTGAAATTGTTTTCTCCTTACATAAAAGACCTCGGTGAGAAACAACAAAACTAAAATTACAAATTGGGTGAGGGATCGAACCTGTTACCTGTACCTCTCATGTGGACTGGCTAACCAGCAGACAAGGTGAAATTTCCTGTCATACATATATATATTCACACGCATTTTGTACAGCAGGTTGAACAAAATAAACAAATTAATTTATTCGATCAAAAATAGTGCCGGGTCAATTATTTTAACCTGCACCCTAATACTATATAGCGGCCACAAATACCACTCCAACCAAGAACATGTAATTTTACAAAGGATAAATTTCTCTTTATATAACCTAATGCGCCTGTGGGTAAAATGGACCATTTTCAATATTTCAGTTTTTTCCAGTTTTTGTAAAACTATGTAAATTATAATTGTGTGTTATAAATGATATGTATATAATTAAATTAAAGTGCATTAAAAATTCATATGATTTAATAAAAATCTCCACAAATAATTTTCAAAATAAAAATATTAAATATTAAATGAAATTAATTTTTACAATTTTTAAAAGTGCTCACATTTTTAATGAAATATTAAAGTAACTTAAGAAAGTTTTGTATATTTAAATAGATTCCCATATAATTCTAAACATGTCCACGTTTTAAATGCAAAATATTTGTGTAGTACATAAAAAGTGTTCATACTTTAAGAAAAAGTGTTGTTTTAAAAATTTATATAATATATAAAAGTTTGTGTGTTTTAGAAAAAGCTAACCTAGTGCTACTTCTCAGATTGCAGATCCTCACATGAATAATAGACATTTGAATAAAATAGACATTTTTATAATTCATAAATATTTAAATTGTATGTATATGTTTTAAAATAACACATGAATTATTTTTAAAAATGACATGTAAAATTTCAATTCTTTTTGGAAATCATGTTTGTTATATAGTCATAAATATTAATTATACTTTAGAAACATGAGACCTTTTGGTAGAAGTGGTATCCAAGGCTGATATGTAACATTTTGTTTGGATGTTTGGATCATAGACCCGACACTATTTTTTTGCTGGATTATTAAATTCCTTTAATTTATGTTGTTTCGCTTAGTGTACATAATGGTCATGAATCCAGTTTTGACTATACAACTGTGCTGGGCGTCGACTGGCTAGTCATGAGCTAATAGTAGTTCACCGGGTTCGATTCCTACCAGTCTAGCTTTCAGTTTTATTTCAGCTGCTTATCTGTGGAGGTCCTATTTCTAAGAAAATAGTTTTAAGTGGGTTTTCCAAAAAATAGGCCGATGCCCTGCCATTCAGTAGTCGACATAGCGGGCCCCATGCCACGCCGAATGCCTTGTCAGCATCGTAGGCGTATGCAAAACGAGATTTTGAACTTTATTTGCACGCTCATGCCAAGTTATGGAACTAGTTCAATGTATTTTCAAGTTTAGGCACCAACGTGAACATCCGTGACAAGTTCAAGCACCAACGGTGTATTTACCTCTTGATTTTATGGCAGAAAGTTTATATCTATATCTTCATATATACGCATTGATAAAGCAAGGTGGTTATCTTGAATAAATGGAACAAAGAGTATTTCGGGGAACTCATCTGGGAGGTAAACAAAAGACCCAATATTGGTTCCGGCCAGAGGTTGGGATAGCACCACTGAAAACAGTTCCTTTTTACTTACAACATAGCAGGGAAGACCATCCGCTAATAATGTGGCGTTGAGGGCCTCCAGACATTTAGCAAGATTTCTCAAAATTCACCGGCCTAGATTGATCAAAGGAAGAACACACGGAGAAAAGAAATTAATAGAGCAAGGGAGAGGGAAGGACCGGAGGTAGCATGGAGGCAAGGTGAGAGATGGGCGCATGGGCGATGGTGATGGGAGAAGGGAGAAGGCTAAGAAGCAACTTCCCCAGGCCTCATCACTCACGCTTGCCTACGACGCACACACACCTAACAGAAGTGAGATACACAGGGACGACATAAGGTGGTGAAGGCATAAGTCCTGATGATCACTTGGTCGAGCTGTCGACAATTTTTTAGAAAATGTTGTGGTGTGCCATTGTCCATCATTATGTTAGCCCGCTTTCTTGTTAATATGCTTCATGGATGACTGGTCTATGGTGTTTGAACTCTATTGGTTTTGGTCATGAAGATAATGAAGTTATTCAGAACACAAGAAAAATAGTGTCATTTAGCTATTATGATCTACCTTTCCATCTAAAGACTTGTTTGTTACATCTAAGCATTCATCCAAAATACTATTGGATTGGCAAGAACTCGGTGATATGGAAATGGGTAGGAGAAGGTTTTATACCTATTAAACAAGGGATTGGTGCATTTGAGCTGGGACAAAGCTACTATAATGATCTCATAAATAGAAGTATGATCCAATCCA